>CM045769.1:75071526-76403455 GCA_025200525.1 Camellia lanceoleosa
TGGTCCTCTGGACCAAGCATATTAAGTAATGCTAGGAATCAAGAAAAAAAATATCATAAAAAGTCTCGTGAAATTAATCCAATGGTAGTTGCATAACATACAATAAACACTATAAGCTAATTCAAGGGTGAAGGTGACCGTGCATAACATACATAGAGTGGAAAATCATTGTGAAGGCTTTTCATGATATTATTTTATGATACCTAGCATTATTGTATACACCGCCTTCTTTTTTTTTTTTTTTTTTTGAGCTGCTATATCTATCAAAAATCTTACTAATAATCTTATTGAAAGCATTCATATCCAAATATTATTGGAGGTTTAAATATTATGAGCAAAATTACAGTTCCACAAAAAAAAAACAGAAAAACAAATAAATAAACAAACAAACAAACAAACAAAAAATTATCCAGATTCAAATTGTGTGGATGAGATTAATTCTAAATGTGGTCCACAACACAACAACTCTTCATCTACACCACATACTGATTTATGGACAATTTTCATGGTTGATAAATATGGAACAATAGCATTTCTCAAGTATTATAGTTTTCTTACAACAATCACAATTGTTTTTTTAAAAGATAGCATTAATATGTTAGTATAGTTAGATTACAACTGAAAGGGTTCACCACTGCTTCATCAGCTTGAACCCCTAACATCCCCCTCACCACACCTTAAGGTGTGGCTACTAAACCATTGGGTCAAACCCCAATATCTTACAACAATCACATTTGACCATTTGTATTTTTAGTAAAATTATTAGTATGTATAGAATTATACATTTTTTCCAAGTCTTCTAACCTCGCATAAAAAAAATAATAATAAATAAAAAATAAAGTATGAGATGTTAAAAGTAGAGTGTAAATGTTTTTTTTTTTTAATATTTCTATTTTTTTTTTTTTTTGGCTTTACTGGTATGTAAGACCATTTTCTATATCAAATTTAAATTTAATGAAAACACAATTTTCTCGCTCCAATGGTTTCATCAAATGAGCATTAAATTGAGGATATTCAAAATCTTTCACCAAATTGAAGACGCTTAGAGCATCTCCAATCGTTCACCAAATAATTCATCAAATTTAAGTAAAGAAAAGTGAAATCCTCTATCCGATATCACCACTCCAATCTGTATCATCAAACCATCGGTCATCTGGGGGGACGATCGACCGGTCAATCGGCAAAAGCAAGTGAAAAAGAAATTCAAAACCAGTAGGGCGAGAGATCTAATTTTGGGGCTTCTCTTCGACAGTAAGAACAAGTACAAGGTTACCAATATCTCTAAGAACACGGGGTTTCTTCCTTCTGCTTGTCCATTCTTCTGCTTACCTCCTTTCCCTAAAGAATATTACAAATTGAATTGTAAGACTCAGAAGAAGAAGAAGAAGAAGAAGAAGAACCCAGGTAAGATCTAAATCCTAAGCTTCTAACATTTTTCAAATGAATTTTATTTTTTTAAAAAAATTTAATAGGAAATGAGACCAATCAAAACCAGATTTTATAGAAGAAGATCAACATTATGATAAGAAAATGAAAAGAGAAATTACCTGGAGAGCAAGTTGTCTGAAAGCTTTCTTGACCTCAGATTTAGAAGCACCAGGTTAAATCCTCAATGTCTTGTAGGGATCGGTGACAGCAGAATGTATATATAAGGAGGAGGAGAGGGAGAGGAGAGAGAGAGAGAGAGAGAGAGAGAATGGTCCTTATCCGTGTGGGTCGTTGTAGATTGATGTAGCGTTGGAGTGAGTGAAGATGAAAAACAAAAAGTCTGATCATATCTGCCCTTTGGCCCGTTGTTTCTTTGATGAAGTAACAGATGATGGGATAATGGCCGTATTCGTCTGGTTGTTCGGTGTGTCAGATCACCAACGGTCTTGCACAGTAAATTGATGAACGCTTCCCAGATCCTCAGTTTGGTGAAACATTTGATATGTTCTCAATTTGATACTATTTTGGTGAAACCATTGAAGCACAAAAAGTACATCTTTTTCACCAAATTTGAATTTGGTGATGCATCCGATGAGCCGTTGGAGATGGTCTTAGGAGCTTTCATCAAATCAATGTTCATAGGTGTTAGATCTTCACCACCAGATGTCCCCTCAGATGACCACCTCTAGACAAAAATTTGTGAAAAAATACTATCTTGTACGACCCGGTCGGACATCCACTGGTCAACCACTGTTTTGATGAAAGCTCAAAATCCTCTATTGGAGCACTTGATATCAAATGGAGTTTTTACACAAATTTGGTGGAAAAAAAATATGCATCATTGGAGATGCTCTAAGGTGATGTAATATAATAAATAGACTAAGGCTTCGTTTGGGATGTGAGTTGGCTTTTTGACTATTTTAGCCTAGGGCTAAAAAACTTGGTTTGGGATAAACTTTTTTAACTTTTGTGAGAGAAAAAAATGTGATAATTATGATTTGAATGTAACATTTTATGTTATTGACTTTTTAACCTATTTTATCTTTTTATGACTATTTTAATTGTTCCAAATTGTACATACAGTTCTTCAATTAAAAAAAAGGAACATACCTGGTTCTGGATTTAAACCCTAATTCTTGGGTGCGAACCCTAGATTGTCTCACCAAAAGTTGTCATCACAAGTTTAATTGACTTGATCCAAAGCCATAGATTTGACTTCGCAATCAAGGACTGAACCTAGATTTGGTAGTCGCGATCCGAAGCCATCATGATCTTGTTTCTTGTATTATGAACTAGTTTTTCTCTCTCAAATCAAAGTTGAGATCGGAAACTGATCATATTTCTTCATTCGCATCTAGTTTGTAGCACCTAGAAATCTCAAATTTCAAGTTCATCTCTAGTCTTCTCTAGGTTGAAGCACATGGAAAATCTCAGATTCTGTTGAAGTGAACCAAGAAGCTGCGAAATTTGTTGGATATATCACCCCATATTGAGGGGGTGATAATGCACCACTTGAAGAACCCACTTGGAGAGAAGTGGGGATGGCACCTCCCCATTAAGATGGATGGGGGTGGCAACCGCCCCACTATCCATGCACTATCTAAGTCTCTCTTCTCCCTCTTAATGTATATAAATAGAGGTTGAGGGGAGAGTTGAAGGAGAGAGAGAACCAAGAGAGCAAACCAAAGAGAGTGAGAGATGTAAGGCGGAGAGACCGTCTCTCTCGGTGTGAGCGAGGGAGACGGGTGAGTGGGTGAGTGAGGAGAGTGTAAGCTCCTCTTCTATTGTAATCTCTCTGTAATCTCTCCATTGTTATAGTAATAACCAGTTACTCTCCCGTGAGTGAGGAGACCGTCTCTCTATTGTTGCATTTTGATTTTAATTGCGACCTTGATCTTGATGTTACCTTCATGCTGATTGGTTAATCTGTTGACTCGTTTGTCCCAAATGTATATTGTTGCTTTTCGCCTTTTAGTTGATGCCTTGATTTGGTAGTGAATGTGTGGTGACCTTGCCTACTGGTCCATTTTGGCTGAAGTTCAAGACTTGTATCTTAACAATGCTTCATTCCAGTGCTACAATGAGTATCACAATGCTCTAGATTTTTGCTAGATGGCTAATAGAGATCGAGCTTAGAGAGGTGGTCATGTTAGGATTTTTGCATGAAAATTGGGTGAAAATGTGAGGATGAATTTCTTAATTGGAATGAGCAATGATGCTAATCCAAATTAAAATCACAATCAAAGAGATGAGTTGGAACAAATTAGTGGACTGCTTGTCACATTGCAAGCTGTCATTCAATTTTTTGAAAGCTTCAAAGAAATTATTTGAAGTTTATTGTTGTGACTTCTTTCATACATCTTTAGGAATTTGTTTTGAGTCAAGTAGGTTGCTTCTTGTGGGGTCACCCACATTTGTGTCTCAAGGAAGGAAGGAAGGAAAGAAGGCATGCACTCTTCAATTCCAACTCATGATCGCCTCTCAAGTTGTTCTTGTCTAGTGGTTGCATAGTCAATCCTATCGATTGGTCATAACTTTCAAATTTTGTTTGTTTTGGAAAATATCATTTGTCGACTTAGTAGTCTCGCTCCAACAAGAAGAGTACTTGTTTACACCACTGCATGTCAACAAAGGAAGAGGCTTGGGAAAATAGGAGTCCTGCCCAAGTGTTAAGCAAGGAAGGGTTTGGACATGATAGGAGTCATGGTTAGTTTGCACTGGTAGGTAGTTGACCTTGAGATTTCTGGGGCTCAAAATCGATAATCAACTGATAAATTTTAGGGGCCCTTCACATTTTTTTTAATTGAATGAAAAAAAAAATTAAAGTAAAGGACAAAAGATTTGTGTCAAAATCACAAAAAATTCTTAGCATTACATTACAACAACTAATAAGTATCGCTTGATTCTCGCTTTATTTACATTTTTAGAAGCAAATAAATCAATCACACTTGCATAATCTAATTTTTTTTTTTTTTTTTTTTTTTTGCAGAATCATTTTTAATGGATAACAATGCTAATTATTTTAAATGGGCCTTTCAATTTTTTTACTGAGTCAATTTATTTTAAATTAGTTTGGGCATTCCTTAATTTTTTTTAGACTTAAAACATACCTAATATATTACACTAAACTACAATAGGAGGAGGGCCTTTTTTTGGGTCTATTGTCAATGGATAATAATGCTAATTTTTTTGAATGGACCTTTCAATTTTTGAATGGGTCAATTTATTTTAAATTAGTTTGGGTCTTCTTCAATTTTTTTAGACGTAAAACATACCTAATATATTACACTCAATTATAATAGGAGGGGACCCATTTTTTGGGTCTATTTTGAGGGGGCCTAGGCCATGGCACAGTGGGCCTATGGCTTCTCCGTGGTAGCTTAGCCAAAGAAGCGATCGATGTATTTGCTCAAGCATGGGTTGTAAGGAAACATGTTTGTGTTAAGCATGGAGATGCAACACCTATTCCTTAGGGATTCAATGCACGGTGTTACATTGAGTATACTTAGTAGATGTTTGGGAAGTAGGTTTTTTTAGTTGTAGGATATTATTTGAGAAATTTTATTTTGTGTTTGGGAAAATAGTTAGGTTGTTTTGTGGTTGGATGTGATGTTTGTGAGAGAAAAAGTGAAATGATTATGAAATTTGATGTGATATTTTGTTTGGATTTGTTTTTTTTTTTTTTGGTTTTGTAAAACATTTTTCTTGTAATGAAAAAAATAAAAAATAAAAAAAAATCCAAAAATCAAGTTCCCAAACACCGCCTTAGTTGCTACTCTGAGGACAAGTTTCTAAGAGAGAGAGAGAGTATGATGTAGTATAATAAATAGACTAGTGTTTGCTAAATAACTTATTGGCTGTAATATATAAATAGGTGATGTAATACCTATTATACTTAGTTTTAGAATAAAAAAATAGGCAGTGGCTTTGGTCCAGTCTAAGATCGGACTGGACCGTACTGTTGGGCCCGTGTGGGCCCACCACGGGTTCTATTTTGATAATCCGAACCGTTCAATGTGTAAAACTCGTCGAGTACTATATGCCTGTAAAAAATCACGTTGATCGGATATCGATAGCTATGTGAACAAAATAGTTTTTTATTCATCGTTAATTGTTTCACTGTCTATTTTTTTTATACAAAACTGATTTGATCACATAGGTATTGATATCCGATCAAGTGATTTTTTACGGGCGTATAGTGCTCGACGAGTTCTACACATTGAACGGTTCGGATTATCAAAACGGGCCAGAAAAACGACCCCATAGGCCGGACTGGATGGGTCCAGTCTTGATCTCAACTTGAGACAAGCTGGACCCAAAAAAATATACATTGTGATCGGAGTAGAACTTAATTTTTCTCTCTATCCTTGGGGGTAAAACCCCAAATTGGAACATTTCTTTTCTCTCTCTCAGTTTGATCTTAATTTGCATTCGAATTTCATTATTGGATACCTTTCCACTTGCCTCACCTTTTAAATTGTGAAAGTAATTTAAATTAAGAGCAGTAATGGCTACAGTTTTGTGAAGCCTTTTTTATTGAGACTTTTAACAATAAACATTTTTTAAGATTTTTTTTTTATATAACTTTAACCAATAGATTAAATGGCATAATTGTTACATCTGATTAAGAGTTTGAATAAGTGATTGAAAACATATATAAATATATATATATGAAAAAAGTAATATTACGTAAACAAAATATTCTAAACAGAATAATGGGTCTTTATAGCAAGTTTTTTGATGGAATATAGATGTGAACAAGTTTTGTTGAATTCTTATATTTTTTTTATAGATTACAAATATACCCTTTGAAATTTGTTTAAAATACAAATTATTTCATATAATTTTGAAAATTATAAATACCCCTTGTTATAATTTTTATTTAACAAAATTAATAGAAAAAAAAATCAAATTCTTAACTACTGTCCTATACAATAATAAAATTATTTGAATTGTTAATTGAAATATATTTTTGATATCATTAAAAATAATTAATTGACTTAATAATTTATTAATAAAATGAATCATTTGTTATATAATTATAAACTTGAAGAGACAGAATACAATTTCCATAACTACATGAGATAATTCATATTTTAAACAAACTTTAAAGTGTATTTATAATTTAGTCTACTTTTTTTTTTTAATATTTAAAAACTAGTCTACTAAATAAAATTAAGTACAATATTTTCATATATATATATATATATATTTGGGGGGGCACAAAAATAATATTTTAAAATTTTAAAAATATATATTTATTTTTGTCAAATTAGTTCATAATTTGTTAAAGGGATTTTTATTGATAAATCCTATTTAGAAGTGTTTTAACCCAAGAAGTCCATGAAGAAATTTTTTAACCCATTTAATCCAATTTATGTATAGTTTTATTTCATAAAGTCCTTTTTCTTGATTTACACGATTTTCTTGGACACTTATGCCCTTATATTTAATTTTGATACCCTTATAAATATTTTTTGAACGGTTAGCAATTTTATGATGTGAACATTCATGTTTTGAAATTCACATTGGTAAGAATGTAAAATTGACCCGATGCATCTAAACTGTAGCCAAATGAAGTTTAATTCGTTGACAATATGAATATTCACATTGACATGTTAACATTTACATTAATAGGAGTGTAAAATTGACCCAAGGCCCCGTATGGTGCGAAACTCATCATGCGGCTATGGGCCCGGCAGTTGACAATGTGAATATTCACATTGACATGTTAACATTTACATTGATAAGAGCATAAAATTGGCTCGTGGCCCATGAGAGGCCAAAAACCCGCCCGCGGTCCGGGGCAGGCCTGGCCCAGCCCGTTGACAATGTGAATATTCACATTGACATGTTAACATTCACATTGATAGGAGTGTAAAATTAGCTACTGCTCGCCAAACCCGCCTGGTACGGGCGCGGCCCGATCAGTTTGTTGACAATGTGAATATTTACATTGACATGTTAACATTCACATTGATAAGAGTATAAAATTAGTCCGCGGCCTATGGGCGGCCAAAAACCTGCTCGCGAACCAGGGTGGGCCCGGCCCGACCCGTTGACAATGTGAATATTCACATTGACATGTTAACATTCACATTGATAAGAGTGTAAAATTGGCCCGCAACCCGTGAGCGGCCCGAAACCCGACTGTAGCCCGAGACGGGCTTGGCCCGACCTGTGACAATGTGAATATTTACATTGACATGTTAACATTAACATTGATAGGAGTGTAAAATTTGCCCGCTGCTCGAAGCTTGCCCGCGGCCCGGAGTAGGCCCAGCCTGGCCCGTTAACAATGTGAATATTCACATTGACATGTTAACATTCACATTGATAGGAATGTAGAATTGGCCCGCGGCTTGGTCGCCTCGGCTCGCCCACGCCTCGGCAAAGCTCGTTTGGGTTCGGGCCCGAGCATGTCCGAGACCCTAGGTTAGGGCCAAGGCCATCACTTTGAAGCTCGTCTCGGCCCATCGGCCCGCTTAAGGCCTATTCAAGGCTCGGTGCGAGGCCCAGCCCGCCCGAGGCGCAATGTATTTTTTTGTGAAAAATAATAAAATTTTGATAGAAAAAATTAAAAAGAATTAAATAAAAATGGCCAGGCCCGCCCAAGCCCGACCTAAGCTCGAGGCGTGGCCTAGGCCCACCGGCCCGACCCCAGGCTCAATCCATCGGCCTGTTCAAAGTCCGAATACCCTTTGTGCCAAGGCTAGGGCTTGGGCCTAATTTTTTGGCCCGTGGGCCGGCCCAGCCCGGCCCGGGAAAGGCTCGTTTGGGCCTAGGCTCGAGCCTAGTCTGAGACCCTAGGCTAAGGCCTGGGCCATCACTTTGAAGCCCGGCCTGGCCAATCGGCCCGGTTAAGGCCCATTCAAGGCTCAGTTCGAGGCCCGGCCCACACCGAGGCCTAGTGTCTTTTTTTTTGGAAAATAATAAAATTTTGGTAGAAAAAATTAAAAAGAATTAAAAAAAAATGGCCAGGCCCGCCCCGGATCGCTCACGGGCCGTGGGCAGGTTTCAGGCAGCCACGAGGAGTGGGCTAATTTTACACTGCTATCAATGTGAATGTTAATATGTCAATGTGAATATTCACATCATCAACGGGCCGGGCTGGGCCCGCCCCAGGCCGAGAGCGGGCTTTTAGCCGCCCATAGGCCGCGGGCCAATTTTATACTCTTATCAATGTGAATGTTAACATGTCAATGTGAATATTCACATTGCCAACCTGGTCGGCCCGGCCCTGCAAATGCCAATTTTATACTCTTATCAATGTGAATGTTAACATGTCAATGTGAATATTCACATTGTCAACAAGCCTGCAGGACCGGCCCGTCGCCTATGGGCCGTGGGCGAGTTTTAAGCAGCCATGAGGCGTGGGCTAATTTTACACTCCTATCAATGTGTATGTTAACATGTCAATGTGAATATTCACATTGTCAACAAAAGTGGTCATGCGTAGCTTTTTGTCGCCCAGGCCATGGCCAATTTTATACTCTTATCAATGTGAATGTTAACATGTCAATGTGAATATTCACATTGTTAATCTGCTTTCGCCTTGGCCAATACCGCCAATTTTATACTCTTATTAATGTGAATGTTAACATGTCAATGTGAATATTCACATTGTCAATGTCGCGGGCACCTCGGCCGTGGGCGTTTCGGATACCACGGTATGCAGTTAATTTTACACTTCTATCAATGTGATTGTTAACATGTCAATGTGAATATTCACATTGTCAACGGGCCGACCGGGCCCATCCCAGGCCGCGGGCGGGCTTTTGGCCACCCATGGGCCGCGGGCGAATTTTATACTCTTATCAATGTGAATAGCACATGTCAATGTGAATATTCACATTGTCAACGGCCGGACCGGGGCCGCTACGGGATGCGGGCCAATTTTACACTTCTATTAATCTTAATGTTAACATGTCAATGTGAATATTCACATTGTCAATGGGCCGGGCCCGCCCCGGCTCAACTCGAATTTTTCCATGCACCCATGAGGATCGACATGGGCCAGGCCCCTACACATTAACGATACGAACATTCACATTGATGGTGTGAACATTCACATTAGGGGTATTTTGGTAATTATGTCACCCATAAGACTTATTGAAACATAAGAAAATAATGTGAAGTAAATGGAACATAAGTAGATGAAAAAAGGATATTTTGGTCTTCTTATCTCAAATAGGACCTAATGGAATAGTAAAAAAGAATATGGATTGGATGGAATAAAGTTCTTAGAAAGTGGATTTATCAAAAAAGCTCACTTTGTTAAAAAACAAAATTTAAAAACTTAACCAAATAGAGAAATAGCCACTTATGGAATGAAGAAAAAAACACATCATCAATAGAGGTGGTAAACAAATCAATAATTCAAACTCAACTAATTAAAAACTCATTCAAGCTCAATTCATTAAGTAAATAAATCAAGTTTGAACACATTTTAGAACTCGTTAAATTTTTCAAATCAAACTTCAACAATCAATTGCTCGTTCGGTTCAATTTGATAAACTTAAAACTATATAAAAATACCAAATTACTCGAGTTCCACTCGACAAAAACTCGTATGAGATCGGTTTAAAAATTTAATGAACCAAACTTGAACAGTTAACTGTTCGGCTCATTTAACACTCCTCAGACATTCTCACACCAAAAATGCAGGTCAAGAGCAAAATAGAAAGGTAAAAAATATCCCATGAAGTGCTCAAAACAGAATCTGGAAAAAATAAAAATAAATATAAAAATAAAAATAAAAATACATTGACCTGCTATCAAATGAGAGTTGTTAATAATAATAGAGCTCGAATTCAAGTATATGACCTCTACGCATCCTAATTGAAAGTTAATTCCAAAATCCTCAAATTTTTTTTTTCTCTTTTTCCTTTTTAAATTATATCAGATCTCCAAACCTACAAAACCAATACAATTGAAACAAATCACCATCTGAGCCGCTACTAACGGGGACCTACACTTGCTTTGACCTAGAACTGCCTCTACATGCAGTCTGGTTCAAGCAATCTATGACCCATGGCAATTCTGCCTGACACGTGGATGAATTATTAACCACGGAAGCCACCTGCCCGATTCTAGTAATCGTGTTCGCCTCACTGACCAGAGAAATCAAACCAGTTGGAGTTCCCGTCACACTCTGATAAACATCCAGAGGATTACGATAGAGAACCAAAGCACTTTCAACAGCAGATTTGTGTCCTCCGTTTCCGTTAGAACTCAGTCTTTCATTATCTTTTACTTGCCTCCTCAAATTCCTCCTCAAATTTATAATCAACCTATATATAAACAAGTGTTTTCTTCCAGTCAATTAGTATTGTTCTCGGATTTGTGAATTCCGCTTGTGCGGATTCACTTAGTTATGGACTTTTCGCTCTTTTTGTTTCTTTTTAGGATCCTTTTGTTTTTGGAGTGATATTGATTTGAAAATGATGAAAACACTTTATTGTATTAAATATGATAAATTCAAACACTAAAAACATAAAATAGGAGTCTTAAAGTGTAACATTTCGGCTTAGATCATAAAGATAATATTTTGTGGACGATCACCCGGATAACTACTAAATGTTTGTTAAAACTACTAATTTGGACGATCACTCGGTCAACCACCCGAAAGTTGGTTAAGCTAAAAAATAGTAATTTGACAATTGGAATAGCATTGTTATCATATTGCTATTTTACACTATTTGTTGCTAAATTATAATTGTAGCCATATATTTTACTCGTTCCCCGTTGAAATTGCTGGTACGAAATGCCAAATTATAGCAATGGCGCCACAACAATGCCATTTTGGCACAATCCTAACCAACTTTTTCTCCTATGTTTTAGATGGTGTTTGGATATAGTTTTTTGGATATATATATATTTTATCTTTTTAAAACTTTTCTAAAAAAAATTATATATTTACATTTTACACGACTAGATAAATAAAAAAAATTAAAAATTTTGAAAAAAAAAATTATTCTAATTCACCCACCATTCACATGCCACTACAATATTGAAAAAACAAAAAAAATACTACCTACTTTAAAAATTGAAAAATAAAACCCACCAACACCTACCCATCAATTTTGCAGAGATATCTATAATTCTGACCAACCATCCACCTATCCGGGCATTCTTCAAAATATATCTACAATTCTCACTCACAATCCACCATCCACCTACCATAAATACTTATACCATTTTCACACATTATTCACCCACCAATAACCACCCATTAAAGAAGGTCCAGAGAGAGACTCTCTCTAGGTGATTTCTAGCGATACTTCGGCGTTGCTCCGGTGACATTCCGGTGACCTATTTTACACTTCTAAAATGTAGATCTGGACTTTTTATGTTTGAAATAGGGGATATGAGAGTTTTCTTCGATTTCGACATAGATTTTTTGATTTTCGACACCTACAATGGTTCCCTCCTTTCTCAAGTCTTCTCCCATACCATTGTGGGTGTATTTTCTTCTCAACTCTAGCTTTTGGCGGTGTTCGATGTCCTGTGGTGGTGGTGACAAAGTTGAGCAATAGTGACGGGAAGGATGAAGAAGGAGACGGCAGGCTTTCAAGCAGACCTTACTTTTCAGACCATATCTTTGAGAAGATCAGTGGTTTTCCCTAACTCATATCTGTGTTTTTGGCGAATTTGTTTTTATCTTTTGTTTTGTTGTTTAGTTGTGATGGCCTTTTAGGGTCTTACTTATGTAATGTTATTGTTTATTAATATAATGTGTCCCATGTTCTCAAAAAAAAAAAAAAAAAAAAAAAAAAAACAACAACAACAACAACCACCCATTATTTACTTTTTTTGATTAACATTTTTCGAAAATAATTTTTCAGTTTTCTATTTTATGTATTTCTTTTGTCTTTGGTAAAATGTTTTAATTTAATTTTTTTTTTAACTTTTTGTTTTAGTTAATCTAGATACACTTCAGTGAAATTTTTATTTCAAAACATCAGATTTTTTTGTTATAAATATTTTATTAACTAATAGATATATATAATTCACTATAGACAACGAGACAAAAAATAAAAAATTCAAAATAAAAGAGAGTAACGTAGTTTAAGTTTTTGTTTGTAAAACTTAAGCTTATGAAGTGATTATATCTATAAAAATTCCTCCAGTCGCCACTGATGATACTCTTGTCGAGATTCAAACAATAAAATAAAAAATATGACTCATTTACATTATGTAGAGACGTTAATATACGTGGGCACTTAGTTAAACATAAACACTTATAATATAACTCAAAATGTATTTTTATATATATATAGGGAAATGTTAGGGTGTGCACTCCTTGAGGAGTGCATACATATACACCCTATCACAAAATATATAATTTTATTGTAAAATTTTGTAATATCAATAATGATATGTGACCTTGACATAAATTGCTGTAACAAAATATCTAAAATTTTGTAGTTTATATTGCAAACTCGCCTGGGAACAACATGTTACTTGTTACTTACTAAACAACACAAGCGTTTATATATATATTCTTGACTTAGGCCTCGAATTGTTCTGACTTTTTAAAAATTAAATTTTTTATTTTTCATAATATTTTATTTTTTTAATATTATAAATATATATATTTTTATTTTTTAGATACACCTAATTTAGATAAACTTAAAAAATATAATATTTATAAAAAATATATATTTTTAAAAATACAAAAAAATATACAAAAATTTAGTATGTTTGCGTATTCTTGTATATTTATTAAAATTTTTAAATATTTTTTTACAAATATTTTACCTTTTAAGTGTATCTAAAAAGTAAGAAAACTAATTAAAATATTAAAAAAATTCACTAAGAATAAAAAGCTCAAATTTTAAAATCAATCTAGACCAAACAAGATAGTAGCACACATTAAGATCCCGCTTGGAGATATATTATTTTAGTCTAAAATTAAAAATTTATTATAAGTTGTTACATCATTTTCAAGTAATGATTAGTAAATGTTTACGACCCATTAAAAACTTTCATCAATTTCTAAATTAAGTGCCATAATACACGTCAACTTTTAATTTGTCACATACTCAATTGTGCGGAGTCTATCCTTTTTGCCACATCATTTAGGGGTTCAATTTGTGGGTCTCTAATACTACTTTTAGAATTATGTAAAAAATAGTGAATTAATCATTATTTGAAATTTTGAACATTGAAGACTTTTTTTCCCCCACCCACTTTCCGCACTATTAGGTTATACTTTGATCATAATTTTAGAGAGATTTACGTAGAAAAGAAAAAGTAAATGAAATAAAGCTATTTTTTCACATTTCCATTATCTTTTACTTGCCTCTGCTAATTCCTTCTCAAATTTATAATCAACCTATATATAAACAAGTGTTTTCTTCCAGTCAATTAGGGTTGTTCACTTCTAAAAGAGACTTGATTGCTTGCAAAAGATTCTTTTCTTTTTGTTTTTTTTTTTTGTTTTGTTTTGTTTTTTTTTTTTTTTTTGTTTTGTTTTTATAATTTTTATCTACTACTTGTAGAAAAACATGACAATGAAATGTATAAGTTCAAAAAATTCTACCCCTAAGAAAAACTAATTGCCACTCATGAGCTATGACTTTTGAAGTCATCAAGTCTTCTAATAGAGTTCCCTCAAGTTCATGTTTAAAAACTACAATGCACAAGCTAAACTCTCATCTTTAAACACTCGTACCAAGTAACCTTCCATACTAAGAAGCCATGGGCACAACCTCTAGTGCTCTTTTGATGTTATTGCTTTTCTTTTCATTGAAAGAATTGAGTTCTGTTGTAGCACTACAAATTCAAATGTGAGTTGCATAGTGAGTGAGCGAGAAGCTCTTATCGAGTTTAGGGGAAAGCTGAAAGATGATGCAAATCACTTACCCATGTGGGTTGGAAAAGACTGTTGTTTATGGAAGGAAGTCGGTTGCAGTAGGAAAACAAGCCATGTCATGGAGCTTGATCTACGTAATCCAATTCCTTTTGATTCCCACAAGGGCGATTTTATTCAACATTCTGCAAATTTCAACAAGAACAGATTGAGAGGCGAGATAAGTCCTTCTTTACTCGTTTTAAATCATTTGAGTTACAAAGACTTGAGCATGAACAAATTTTCGATATGCAATTTCCAAAATTTAGGCTCCTTGAAAAGCTTGAGATACCTTGACCTCTTTTGGTCACAATTTTTCTGTGGAATGATTCCTCATCATTTGCGGAATCTGTCAAGATTATAGTATCCCAACCTTAGCAATAACGCTTTAGTTGGTCCAATACCAGATACTCTTGGAAGGTTGATATCTCTCACAGTCCTTGACCTTTCTTTTAATGACTTTGATAACTCAATGTTGCTTTTTTTGAGTAACTTGAGTAGCCTTGTCCATATGGATATCAGTTCCAATAATTTTAACAGTTTAATTCATGATGCTCTTGGAAGGTTGACCGCTCTCACCTTCCTTAACCTTTCTATAGCATTTTTGGTTTAGACCCGACCCATTTTGTATTTTGAACTCGGGTTTCATAGCCTCGTATGGTTGATCATGTCTTTTCCCTCCTATTCTTACTTGAGTTTGACTATTGAGTTGTATCAAGCATGTTTTAAACAGGGTGGTTGCTTAGTTTTCAAACTTTTGTTAGCCTGGATTTTGGTCCTCCGCCGAAAGTGACACTTCTTGCTTGAGCAAGATTTAGAACTTCAAGATTTTTGCGTGTCTCAAAACTACTAGGAGAGTGTACTCTATGCTTGAGCAGCGTTTCCTATGCTTGAGCGGCATTTTCTCGCTCAAGCCTTGGTCTATTGTTCAGAAACTACCGAAGCACGATTCAAGGCCGAAGGCCACTTCTGGCGCCGAGCGAACAACTTATTGTGTTCGACGCCGAAGGCCAACTCTACGCTCGAGCGGATCAGGCGTATATCGATCACGAAAGTGACTTTTTACATCACTTTTCATACTTTTTTCCCTAAAACCCTAGATCGTGACCTTCTCTCTAAAATGCACACTCTCTCTACATTTTCACCTAGTTCTAGTGATATCTCTACCCTCTTGCCTTTGTTAAAAGAGTGAGCATCTCAAGATCTCTATTTTGATCTTAATAAAGTTGGGTTTAAGCATCTTTAAAGTTGCATCTTTGCCTTGCTCGCCTTCTCTCCTGGAGGTAGAGATTTTCTACACTTTCATATGATTTTTAACTTAGTTATGAGTTGTTATTGTATAACAATGGTGGAATTTGGGGTTACTATGAACAAACCTAGGGTTTGGGTATTAAATCAAAAAAGGGGTTTCAAAGAGGATGAGTTATAATTGGTTATAGGGTTAAGTATGAGGTTGTATTGTAGCAAATTGGTTGATATTGGCATTTGGGTTGATATTTGGGAAATAGGGAGTTTGCCCTAAAATGTTTCAAATATTTATTTTGTATAAATAAATGGAATTGGTATTGAAAATGTGAAATTAAACGGATGTTGGCATAAAGGGTGGAGAAGAATATGTATTATCTCGCATCCATGGAACTTTAAATAAATTAATTGCCTTGAGATTGAATATCTGCTTAGAGATATCTCAGATTGGGCTATCGGCGGTGGATAACTATGATTGTTGTAGAAAATGCATGAGGATTAAGTTAATTGAAACTAATCTCTTGTTGATTGTCATTGAATATGACTGTGTTTTAAATACATTATATATGTATGACGTTTGGGAAGAGAAATGTGATGTACTCCATGTTTGGGAGGAGAAAAGGGATGGACTCCATTGAATTAAGTTGGTCTGTGTGTCCAAGATGAAAGTCCCGAAATTATTGTGTATACATGGGTGCCGATCCCACGGACGAAATTTTCATAAAATGACAAATTGAAGTGTTTGGATAATGATTGTCCTGAATTGTGAACCACTGAGTTGTAGTCTCATTTGGGTTGTCCGGATCATAATGAATGTAACTCACGAATTGAGATGAAATGAACTGACTTGAAATGAATTGAGATATAGAACTTGGCATATCATAACTTTGTAGAATATTGATGATTATACTACGGGCATTGTATATGCATTTCATATTTATATCTTTGTTAAGATCCATATATTGTGTTAGATTGTTTCTACTAGCCTTTGGCTCACCCTATTTGGGAAAATCAATTTTCAGGTGTTGGTGATATGCCTCTGCCAAGGCAATAGCTTGGAGGGACTTTGGAGCAAAGGCTTCCTTTTGTTGTATATTTTCTTTTGTATGGCCAAGGGCTTTATTTGTATTGAGCTAGTCTCACTTTTGTTATAACCAAGTAATGACTTGGAAAGATGTAAGCCTATAGGGCATTTACCTATGCTAAACTCTTTTGTACCATTTACTCTATGAAATCAAAGAACATTACACTCTGATTCATGTTGTTATTCATATATGTTCTTAGTTGGATTTATGGTTTATTTTGGGGCGTTACACTTTCTGACAACAATTTCGATAATTCAATGTTATATTCTTTGTGCAACCATACCGGTCTTGTCCATTTGGATCTTGGTTTTAATAGTCTTAATGGTCTAATTCCAAGTGAGATTGGTAATATGACACAACTCACAGAGCTTCACTTTACTAGAAACAAGTTCAAAGGTGAAATACCAAACTCCATGTGGTGGAACCTTTGCAACTTGCGTGTACTTGATTTGTCCAATAACAAGTTCAAAGGTGAAATACCAAAATCCATGCAAAACCTCTATAGCTTGTGCATACTTGATTTATCCTATAACAAGCTCAATGGGAACCTTTCGACTTTAGTTAGTCCATTTGCTTGTAGCCATAGTAATTTAAAGGTGTTAGAACTTAAAACAAACATGTTTAGCGGTCATTTGCCAAATCACTTGGGAGAGTTCAAGAATTTGAGTACCTTGATATTTCTGAGAATTCATTTTATGGTCTACTGCCATCATCAATTAGAAGACTGTCATATTTGAGAGGGCTGAATACTAGAAATAATCAATTGAATGGGAGCATTCCAAATAGTCTTGAACAACTTTCAAAACTAGAAAAGCTAGATTTATCAAAAAATTCTTTTGTTGGCCATGGTATTTGAACTTCATTTTGCCAAACTCAAGAGGTTAAATGAGTTATACTTGTCTCCAAACACATTATTAGTTCTAAATGTGAGCTCCCAATGGGTTCCTCATTTTCAACTCCCATCCATACTAATGGCATCCATCAAAGTGGGACCCCAATTTCCTCTGTGGCTTAAGACACAAAAAAATGTTAGAGATTTAGTCATGTCTAATGCAAGCATTTCAGATACCATTCCAGATTGGTTTCATAATATTTTTTATGGTATTCGACACTTAGATTTATCCAACAATTAGATTAACAGAAAGGTGCCAATATTTCAAGAATGTAAATACTGTGATTATACAGAGAATCATAGTGTAGACACCCCATTTTTTGATGGCCCTTAAGACTTGGGCACTACTGATTGTTTACTTAGTGGTGAAAGATGAGCAGTGCAAATGTTCGATTTCTTCGGCAAGGAGAGAGTCAGATCCCAACTTCACACCCCATTTTGGACCAAAACCATTTTGAATAAAAATATTTTAGACCTTAAAACCCTCTCTTTCAAAATATTTTTGAAAGAAGTTTCTACGATGTTCCGAGGCTCGCATTTTGTTAAATGATGCGCTTTTCGGTAAATCGAGCAAGGACAAAGTGGGGATGAATCAAAGAGAGGTGAACTCTTTGGAAAATATTTCAAAACACCTTTCTTAGGGGTTTGGATTTGAAGAAAAGAGGAGAGGAGAGAAGAAAACAAGTTGGAGAAGAAGTTCGGCATGAATCCTAGAGGATCGAAAAAGCAGTCTTCACTCAAATGAGCATAACTTTTGCACACTTGGACTTTTGATGTGAGGCTGCCACCATTGGAAATAAGACTTCCAGAGCTTCAATTTAGGCTCAATAATGACCTACAAAGGATTATATATGAAGGAGTTATGTCCAGTTGAAGTCGGGCCCAAAAAGCAGATTTTTCTGTCCAACCAGAGGTGGAAGATGCTGGCCATAAATGGGATTTTTTGGCCATCTGCCGGCCATGAATGGCCTAGGCCGGGCCCTTGCCGTCCAATGGTGTCCCATGCCGGCCAACAATGATCAAGTGCCGGCCAACAATGGTCATGTGCCGGCCATTGATGGCAGAAAGTAGTTTTTGGCAGATATTTGTTGTCTAGCTGGTACAGCTGTCTCTCTGGAGATATTTTCGACCTAAGGCTCTTATATTGCTATATATTGAAGCCAAATATCTCATATTCAAGGGTTAGAACAATTTCACAAAGGTTTGGGAGCCTTTCACTCTAAAACCTCTCTCTACAATCCTCTCTCTAAAGCTTTTGTGCTAGAAGCTTGCATACAACCATCTCCAACCTATCAACCCTTAACAAGAGTGGTTTATTTTTGGGCTGAGATTCCTTGAGGATTTTTTTGAGCTCCAAAAGGTGGTTTTAGCTTAATTTGGTGCATCATTTGTGCCTAGAGTGCTCTTTGCTTCAAAGGTATAATACTTACCTTCTTTAAGCTTGTCTCTCACAATTGCTTTGCCATCATTTTCCACCATTTCAAGGCTGGTTTTCAACTGTAAAAAATTCTGATTTTGAGGTTCTAAAATGGTGGTTTTAGCCTTGTTTGGTTAGGGGGTATTTCCTCCATTTTGCTCTTTGGCTTGTAAAGCTTTTTGAGCTATCTTTCAAGCTTTTCAAACAATCTCTTTTTGGCCTTAAAACCACTGAAGTCCAGAGGAATTTCAGTGGCAAAAAACCTATTTTGAGGCCCAAAATAGGAGGGGGTGGCCTCCCCTCCTTGTCTCTCCATGCTATGCCTAGTTAGCCTTGTAAAGCAACATGTTTTTGTGACTTGTCTTAGCTTAGTTTGAGCATGTTTTTGGCCAGATTTTAACATGTTTAAACTCTGTTTTTTGGCTGGTTTGGCCACTCATTGCTTGCATCTTGCACTTGTAGTGTAAACTTGCTCACTAGCCCAGTGTACTTGATGGTTTAGCCTATTAATCTAGCATGTGTATGCTCCACTCCAGCATGTTTTTGGCTCTGATTTAGCATGCTTTAGGGCTGTTTTGAGTGGTCTTGGCTTCTTGGGGCTTACTTTGTATAGCTATGGCATAGTTGGCTTTGCTAGTCTTGTGTTTTGAGACCCCTAGCATGCCTTATTTGTGATGTTTGTGTGATATGGCATCATTTGGTATGTAATTTCAGAGTTTATATCTTTTCCATACTTCCACTTAAATCACTCTTTCAATGGCTTTGAGAGTTGTGCCTTTATGCCTTGTTTATAGGCCAATACATAAGTATGCATTTCCTGCTATTTGAGCTTCAATTTCAGCATGTTGTAGCCTTTGATTTAGCATGATTAAGCTCTGTCCAGAGCTGGTTTGATTGTTATGGCTCATGTATTGCATAGCTATAGTGCAAGTGCCTTAACTAGCTTTAAGTTTTAAGGCCTCTTGCATGCTTTGCTTGTGATGTTTGCATGATATAGCATCATTTCTCATGTGATTTCAGAGCATATGTCATTGTCACACTCTCACATATTTCACTCTCTAAGTGCTTTTGAGTGTTGGGCCTTATGCCTTGTTTGTGAGCCAATGTATGAACATGATTTTTCTTGCTTTTCATGCTATCATCTCAAAGACATTTTGTGTTTTGGCATGTTTAAGGTCCTGTCCATGCTTGGTTTGACAATTTGAGTGTGGTATGCCATGGTCCTAGTATTGTGTCCTTCGCTAGTTTCAATGCTTGAGTCTCCAAACATGTTATACATGAGTTGTTTGCATGTTATAGTCTTATTTCTCATGCCATATCAGCATTGAATTTCTGCAATCTTCCTCCATGCTTCACACTTTCATTTGCTTTGAAAGTAGTCTTAAGCCCCTTGTTAGCTTGAGCATGGAATTGAGGCTCTCATGCCAAATGGTTTTAGCCTTCTCTTGAGGATTTCTACTAACCAAAAGCACGAGGCTTCTTTCATGCTCAAGGTGCTTGTGGCTGAGGCCATCTTTCCCATTAGAGGACTCTCACATTTGGACTTAACCGAATAAAGAATGGTTGGTAATGTTAAAATGTGTAAGCAAAATCCATCAAGTAAAACATATCAAGATAAGCATGTTGAATGTGTGCATTACATTGTGTTCAACCGGACGTTATGTTGAACACAAGGTAGATTGGTCCACTTCATACTCAAAGTGATGAAAGTGAGTCAATCCCCTTTGTCTCCGTTGCCTTTGATCATCCATGATGAGGTAGTGGATTTAGAGTCTTGTTTGCATGGCATTCATTGAATTTGTGCAAGTTGGACCCTTGGCCATCATGCATTGAGATGCTTGATTGATGGTTTTGGATCCAATAGTGCCTCTCCCTTGATGTTTTGAGATGATATGGAGTGGCATAGTAATACATATCCTAGGGAGACCCTCAATTTCCTCTGTTTTGTGCTCTGTTGCAGTTTGGTGTCACAGCACGCCAGTGGCCGGCAGTGCCACATTTATGGTCGGCATCCACTGGTGCACTCCCCAGCATTGTTTTGGTAAGTTTTAGCATAAGGGTTTTGCAGGCACCATGCAAACAGAGCCTCTAAAGAGCAAACCGGAGAGCTTTTCGGGACGGCAACCGAGAGCATGCATCCTCCCTTCTTCAAATAGAGCTGAGGCAGCGTGGTTTAATGCTTTACTTGCTAGTTAGCATAATTTGTAATTGAATTAGTTAGTTTGCTAATTATTTGATTGTTGTAATAATTAAGTAGCTTTAAATTAGCTATTTCTTTATTGTGTTGTAATAATTAGTCTAATTAGTTTAATTAGATTAGTTGTTTAGCTTAGCTTGGATTAGCTTAGCTTAGTTCATTCGACCTCCGCGTCGAGAGGGCAAAATGTTATAATAAGGGTGTGTGTGTGTGTGCATGTCTTCCAACCCCTTTTCTTTCTCCCGTTTACCTATCAGCTTTTGATGGTTAGTTTAGGGCATATCTCAATTAGCATACCTTAAGCTTGCATGCGTGCATCACTCATTTGTCTTGCATGCACCGGGCTCAGCACATCATTCAAACTGCATTGTATTTCAATACATTTACTTGAATACGTGTTTAATAACATGTTATCAAGTGTTGCATTCATATGCCATCTTAGATAGCTGAGCCTATTTAGTTACATTATTGCATGTGTTGCATTAGGCATCTTGTATAGTTAGGGTCATGCATTGATTTCTAACTAGCTTTTGTTTTGACTCAGAGTACACTGTAAGTGTTTACGCTTTAGCATCATTGCATGAATGTAAGTGATTGCCATGTTTAGCATGCTTGCCATGAGGCTATGTGCTTAAATGATTAACTGCATGAATGCCTGTGGATGAAGGCTTCATTACTTGAATTAGAACAATGCATCAAAAGGTGAGTTTTAAGCCCACTTGAAGTGCCAAATTATCGTGTTTTAAGTCCACCTTGTTTAGTGGCAAATCTGCGTTTTAGCCTACTTGCGAGTAGTATCTTCAAACCATTTTTGAAAACAAACATGAGATGTTTTGTTCCAAATTGAGCGATTTAGTCTATACTTGTGTGTTGTGCTCATCACATAGTAAGTTAGTTAATAATCAAACAGGAACACATGTGTTTTCAAAAACAACATATCATGTTTAGTAGAGGCCGATCCTTTGATCGGGTAAGCGGGGGTGCTCATGTTATGACCTTCCCCTCTCATACCCAAGTTCACGAGCCAAGACAACTTTAGTGATGACGGACACTTGGCCTTTGGCACGAGTCAGGATTTTCTAAATTTTTCAAAACAAAATATTTAGGTGGCGACTTTGTATCTGGCAAAGCAGTCCATGTTTGGCGCTTTTTGCTTCAAAATCGATTTTTCAAAACCAATTGCCAGATTTAGACTCTTTGGTGATTTATCAGTCTTACATTGCACTTTGTGAGATTAGATATAGAACTGTGACAGGAGTCCGAACTGTAGTAGCTAGAACCCAAATCCGCACCCTCTCCGAAAAGGGGGCCGCGCGGAGGAAGTTCGGGCGGTCTACACATAGGGAGTTGATATTGAGTTCTAACAAATTTAACGGGCCATTAACATCACTTCCTTCAGATACTATGATATTAGATCTTTCGCACAACTTGATTTCAGGACCTATTCATATGAGTGATGATAATAAAAAACTGGGATTTCAAATTCTTACTCTCTCAAATAACCATTTCACTGGTGGCATTCCAACATCTTTATGCAAGGCAATGGACATAACAATTATTGATTTCTCAAAAATCAATTATCAGGAGCTATTCCTTGATGCTTAGGACACCTTGATAACTTCGTAGTGCTAGATATGTCGAATAACAACCTATGTGGTCATTGTGATGACCGGCTTTGTCAAGCGTTTCTTTCCTGGTTTTTATTACAAAGCGTTGATTTCAGATGTTGTCTTTTCTAATTCTCATCCTTGTTCTATTCCGGGTTGCTTTTCTTTCGTTGAGGAAGGTGCGGTCAGTCCGAGTGCCTAAGTGGATGGAAAAATTTCGGCCGCTGGCCACACAGATGTGCGGGGCCCTGTGTCAAGACGTACGGTTGAAGGACTGCTCGAGTGGTGGGCTAGGCTGAACGAGCAGTGAAGGCTGAACCACCTGGGCAAGCTTATTGAAATCAACGCACGAGCGGGAGGATTGGGCCGCTCGAGCGGGGAGGGGAGGTCGCACGAGCAAGCCTGGGCAGTCCGAAAAACTCTGTTTTTATATCTTTTGGACCCGATTGTATCTCATATTTTGTTTGCCTCTCTCTCACTCTAAAACCTATTTTTCTCTCCCTTCTCTCTAGAAAACCCCCTCAATCATGTAACACTTAGATTCTTGCAAATCTTGGGTCAAGATCTCCACTATCTACCTCCAAATCTTGAAGATCTAAGGTTAGGGCTTCACTTGGGTGATGGAAATTCGAGATTCTCTCTCATTCTAGGAGCTAGGGTTTCACCTTTTCTTCATCAAAAATTGAAGTAGGGATATTCTTGAGTTATATATACATGTTTTGCAAGTTAAATGTTGATTTTGTGTCTCTATTGAATTTGTTTGGAGAGTTTTGGTTTTGGTTCAAAGATGATGAGATTTCTCAAAGGATGGTTTAAATGTTTAAATGTTCCTAAGTTGATCCTTGTGACTTCTTAATTATTGTTTAAAAAGGATGATTTTGATAATGCTTTCATCATGAAGTGAAGAAATGTAGAGTTTTTGATAAAAACCCTAGAAATTGGGGATTTTACAAAATAATGAAAATGTCTTTGAAATTATTTACTTTCTTGTGTTAAGAGGATGTATGAGAGTAGGTTCCACTAAATGTTTATCATAATAACAACATACTTGACACATGGGATATGAGATGGTATTTTAATATTGTTGCTAACATTTGAACTTGAAATGAGGTAAGATGATAATTGTTGAGCACCATGGGTAGTGAATATTGAAATCTTGGAGGATGATGTTTGAAAATTTCATATAATCTTGTAATGTTGTAAGATGGTAAGTTGTTGAGTGCCATTGATGATGTGAAATGCTTAATTATAATGTAATGGGGAAATGAAATGAGAGATAATATGTTGGCCATGTTGAAAGGTTTGGTCATGACGGGTTGGTGTTGAGAACTTATGGTGATGTGTTGAAGACACATGAATATTTGCGAAATGAGAAATGTAATTGTGAAAGTGGAAAGGTATTTGTTTATTATTGTTTTTAAGATATTTCGGAAATAGAGAAATGTTATAAGATACTAATTGTTGCACCTCATTTCCATTTGAGTTTATATCATCAATGTGCATGAAGTGAATTATTACCATTGTTGCATTCTCATCATGATTACTTGAGAAAGATTATATTACAATGAGAACTATGGTAATATGTATGGGGTAAATACGGTGGTAAGTCCAGATCGGGGGTGTAGATGATTTGATAAGTTGGCCTGAGTGTCCAGGGTGAAAGACCCGAAGTCACATGATAGGTGTCAAGCCTTCCGTTAGTAATCGGTAAAATGACAGTTTGGTAGTACTCGTAGAGTCTACTTGCAGACACCAGCCTAGGAATTACCAGTGTCGTATTTACCGCCCCTGTTGATTTAAATTTTGGAAGTTGAAATTAATGAGGTTGCTAATTATTATTGAGAACATGGTGATTTGAAATAGCGCATTGAAAAGAATATTTTTCCTCATTTAATAACATTGGCATGGCATTGCATTGGTATTTTTATGTTGAGGAAAATGCATAACTGTATATACTTTGTGAGAATTCTCTACTGGGCTTTATGCTCACCCCTATGGGTTTTGGTGCAGATAAAGATGTTGTGATCCCGCCGAATTAAGGGTGAGGATATGTTCTTGTGAAGAGTAGATTGCTCTTTATTTTGTTGTAAATTTTTGTAAAGCCAAGGGCTAAGGTGTATGGGTCCGAGAGACCATTTGTGTAATCGGGCTATTGCCTTGGAACTTGTAAGCCATTGAGGGCCTTATTTGTTTGTTTTAATGATTTGACCTGCTATAGATTCACGTACTATTTCGTCTATAATTGTATAATTGCATGTGAGATTACTATCGTATAACATTTGGAATTATGTAAAGGAACATGGGTAATATCATTGTATATTTGGGAGTGGAATTGATGTAATAGATTTGTTGGGTTTATTTCGAGGTGTTACAGTCATATTCCAAGTTCTTTAGGTTCCCTAAGATTTCTCATATCCTTACACTTTCATAAGAATAGATTTCATGGGATGCTTCATTTATCCTTACAGGATTTGACATTTCTTTACGCACTTGATCTAGGTGGAAATGCATTCACTGATATTATCCCTACTTGGATCGGATATAAACTAACTCATATGTCATTTCTCAATCTTCAATCGAATAATTTCTATGGTGATATTCCTCCACAACTTTGTCGTCTTCGAAATCTACAATTTGTAAACTTGGCACAAAATAACATAACGGGAAATATCTGTAATACCCTAGAATTTTTTCCTCTGCTCTAGCCCAAGAGTTGACGCTTGAGCGGTCTTGTGAGGCTCCCAATACTTTTTCAGTCTGTCCGAGATTCTGAGAGTTGTGAATTTTCGCTCGAGCACATGAGGGTGGTTGCTCGAGCAGTCGGCTTGGTTAGTTCGTTCGCTCAAGCGCAAGGTAGGATGCTCAAGTGGTCTGCCTGGTTGAGTCTGAATTTTTGGGACTGGTGGGGTTGCTCTTGACACTTTTATTATTTTGTTTGGAGCCTCCTTGTTTTATTTTGGGACATTGATCGAAGTGGTAAAAAGAAATAAGTTTGAATAATTCTGTAGTTCTAGCATATATGTTGATGGGGTTTGATGATTTTGTGCCTTTTGTAAATTATTCTAAAGTAAGTATTTCCTTGTATAAATGGTTTGTCCAGAATATGTTATAGACTGTGTTTTGCATATATATGTATTCTTCTTTTATTCGTGAATTCTATGATTTTTGGCTTTAAATCTCATTCTTATTTGCCAATTGAGGCCATGGGCTCTAGTTTTAATTGTGAGAATTGAGCAAAATGCTCCAACAATGATATACATGTAGTAATGGGATCACCAAAAAAAACCTTATCAAAACAGAGAGTTATTGTGCAACAGTCAAATTCACACATATAAGTTCAACTATTCATGTTTTTCTTCACATATTGTAGTAATCTTTGCTTGTGTCAAAACTATTAATGATTTAGGAGAAGTACGCAACATCAGTAATATACAGGTATGTTTCTTAACTTGCACTACTTTTTATTTAATTTCTTAATGATTAATCCTTGACAAAGTTTTTATTTTTTATTTTTTATTCTCTATCTATTTGTATCTATTGAGTTTTAACCAATTTACAGGTGCTTGTGGTTAGCTTTTTTTGATAACTTTTTGTTGACTTTTTTTCATCTTTAATGTTTTTTTTTTCCTGAAAAATTTAAAAGTCATTCTACTGAACTAGAGAAATTAGAAAAGATAAAAAATATTGAAAATATTGAATGAAAAAAAAAAAGAAGTCAAGGATTTTTAAAAAGTCAAAACAGTTAATTTTTTGTAACTGTTTTTGTCTTTAGGATTTTTTTATTTATTTTTATATAATATGGGAATGGAACTAGCTCGTGACATCAAAGTACATCAATTGGAAGTTGGAGGTAACTCAAATATGATCTCTTACCTTATCATACAACAGTGAGCGAATTGGCACGCACACCTTTCAGTCCCTATTTTTCAAAGGGAGACAGGGCCAAACTTAGAAGTCGGCGCAAGAAAGAGCTTTGAGCTCATCACGCATCTATAGAATGGTACGATCCATAGTTCGGCTCAAGCCCTTGAAGCAAACCCTCAAAACAACTACATGATCCGACCATCAGTGGAGGAAGTGGAAATGTGAACTCAGATCTCGAATCTCTATCTCCAACTGGCATACTTTTAACTCCTTTCTCCCTTGTAGTAGCAATTTTGACAACAGATGTAGATTATGTACCAATGCCACTGATGCATTACACATTGAGTTGGACAGCTTTCCTTGAACAGATAGGACACAGCGCCATCAACAGACATACTCGCAAAGAAAGCACCTACCCTGGGGGAACTACCTCGATCCTCAAGGTGCCTACGAGACAGTTATGGTGTTGCACAGGAAAGTCTGTTGGGCAGCAAAAACTACGTAATTAATTAAAAAAAAGACTATTCTAACTCGGAAAATTTATCTTGTCGTTGCCTTTTTTTAAAAATTTTTGTTTACTTTTTAGATTCGCTACACAAGACAAACCGAAAAAGTAAGAATAAAAAAATAAAAAATGGACATAATTTCAAAGAAAATCACTAATATATATATATATATATATATATGTAACTTTTTTTAAATGAATGTCATGGACTAACAAAAGCCAAAGCAATAAAACTGTCAATGTAACCAAAATATCTTAAGTTTCCATATATGCATATGCAAATGCAGATGGTTAGCTCCTAACTACACATTGATATCAGCAGTCCACACAATGACCCAAAGGGGATCTAAATCAATTATCACAATTTCAGTAGGCATCAGCCAATCCTACACACCATACCAACAATTAGCATAGAGAAAAGGAAGATGCTATGATGTTAAGGATGCATATGGTATACTTTTCATAATTTTTTTTATTTATTTATAAAATTTTACAAATTTTTATAAACACAAAATGTCATAATATTTTTATCACAAAAGTCATAATTTTTTTCACGATAAAATATCATAAAAAAAATCACAAAATATCATAACATTATCATTCTTAATTTCAGGGTGCACATCATAAATTCAATATTCGTGACTTCATCACAAAATATCATATCACAAATAATTATAATTTTATTTTGGGAGTAGGTTAAAAGCTAGTTTTATAACCCCCCCTTTGCTTTTTCTAGAAAATGTACAAAAAAGTAGGAGAAATGATTTTTCTCCCGAAACTTTTCCCCCCGAATCCCCCTAATGCCCAAAACGACGTCGTTTTGGGCATTTTTTTTTCTTTCTTTCTTCCATTTTCGAGTCTGAAACACAGAAGAGGGAGGGGGAGAGAAAGAGAGAAGAAGATGGGAAGAGAGAAAGAGAGAGAGAGAGAGAGAGAGAAGAGAGGTGGTTCGCCGTTCGCCGTTCGCCGATCGTCGCCAGCTTGCCGTCGCCCACGCCAAATTTCACCGTCAGCACCTCTAAGCCCCCCTCTGGTTGATTTTGCCCCTCCTTTCCTTCTTCTTCCTTCTTCTTCTTTCTTCTTCTTTGCAGATTCGGGGGATTCGGGAGAGGGGGCTTTCGAGCTCCCTTGCAATGCTCAAAAAGTAAAGAGGTGATGTGATCTAAAAAAATCAAAAAGTCAAAAAGCTGGCTTTTAACCAAGTTGCCAAAATAAGTAGGTTAAAATTTAGTTTTTTTTTTAAATAAACTTTTTTTTCCAAAAAACGTGTAAAAAAATAGAGAAGTGATATATGTCCTAAAAAAATCAAAAAATCAAAAAGTTGACTTTTAACTCAATTATTAAAATAGACCAAAATTATTACTTTCTTAGTACGTGCACAATTTTGGAATGCACACAAATTTCTCCTAAAGAAAAATACCCAGAGTAATGTTATGTTAGAAATCTCAAAAAATTATTAAATTTTTTATCAAATGTCTTATATGAATGTGGAACCTACATAAGATCCACATAGTGTGAGCCTCACGTAAGATATTTAGTAAAAATTTAATAAAACTTTTGAAGTCCTGTCATTTTTCAAATACCCACCCAACCAATCCACGTGGTTTATTCGCTTTCTTGGTGCTCATGCTTCCTTCTTCCCTAGCCCTCTCAGATAGTACCCACTTTTATCCACCAAATAATTAGCAGCTATTGAGATGGAGAGATGCTCTTAAAATAATATTATTTACAATAATAACAATACAAATTAGCAACTATTCATTTTATTCATAAATTTTATATTTTATCAATTTAATTTCCATTACACAAACACATTCAGAGTAAATTATGAATTGATAAGAATGAATTCATAACATTTTTATTTCTACAATCCACAAACATTCGTGCATAGAAAGAGAGAGATGATAACCACCGAGCAACTATAGATCAATAATATTGACAAATCTTTTACTGTTAATGGCATTGCAAATAATTCATTTCATTAATTAACTATTAAATTAATTAATAATTTTAGAAATATATTCAATTAATGATTTTATAATTTAATTGTTGTATAGGGGATTAGTTAGGAATTTTTTTTTTTTAAAACTCTTGTTAAATGAAAAATGCATTATTCTATTTTCGCACACCAATTCCCTTCAATGCACACTTAATGAAAACCTTCTCAATCAATACACATCAAAAAATAATTCTTAGTACATATCTTCTTATCCCAATAATACCCTCATCTTCAATTTTAATACCCTAATTTTTCTTCCATCCACTCACCCCTTATTCGCCACCGTTGTTGCCACTCTAAACCTTTCATCGACACCACACTACAAAAGAACATACCTTTTGAGTCGGCAGGTTGCTATCGCAAAAACCATAATTGCCATCGCAAAAAGTTTTTGCGACGGCCTTTCGACGGCATGGTGAGGGTCGAGACTACGGGGGTCGCTAAAACTTTTTGAGTTTCAAGAATCGTGTCACACATAATATTTGCGACGGCAAAATTATTAATTGAGACGGTGTACTGCCGTCGCAAAAAATACCAAAAAATCTCTAATACTATTATTTGTGTCGGTACATTACCGTCGCTATAGGTTTTTTTGTGTCTGCAATTTCCCGACTCTAATAAAATTCACATGTACATGACATAGGTTTTTTTGAGACTGTTAGTTGCCGTCACAAAAAAAATAAAAAATAAAAAATATTTTCATAAAAAAGTTATTTCTTTTTTGTAATTAATACCTATATTATGTTCGTTGAAATCTAATAAAAAAAATGCATTCAATCAATAGACATTCATTCATTCAAAAACCAAAAATGTTTATACAAATTCAGTCATCATCTTAGCTTCATTGACATCAAAATATTAACAAAAAATTTGTTACATCAATACAAATAGTATGGTAGCAATATGTTATGAATATTAACAACAAAAAGCTTGACATCTCAAACCATAATATAATATGTCCAAAAATAAAATTATAGCTTCCATGCCACCATTAATTCATCCATCAATCTTCATGCAAAACCTGAAAACAAAAACAAATTAAATCAAATATTAGGTTATATAATATATATATTTATATATATATATAGCTTCACCAAGTCATAAACTCAATTTTAGCAGAACACTCCCTAGCTAGTACTATTAGGCCTCACTCAATATAATCAAATAGTCTAGATTATAATCAAATTGTCTAGCTCAAGGTCTTTGACAAAGGAAGGCAATTGGGACATTTTAGTGCTGCAAAGCTAGGTGTGCTCTTGAACCATACTAGAAATTCTCAAAATAAAATACGCCCAAATTTGTGACCTTTACAAATGCTCCTTTTTAGGTTGGTTCCACTATTGGTAAGTTCACTGCTGCTAACTACAAAAAGCTTGGCATCTCAAACCATAATATAATATGTCCAAAAATAAAATTAGCTTCCCTGCCTCCATTAATTCCTCCATCAATCTTCATGCAAAACCTGAAAACAAAAACAAATTAAATCAAATATTAGGTTATATAATATATATATTTATATATATATATAGCTTCACCAAGTCATAAACTCAATTTTAATGTAACACTCCTAGCTAGTATTATTAGGCCTCACGAATATAATCAAATTGTCTCGCCTCATGACAATGAAGGCAATTGGGACATTTTAGTGCTGGAAAACTAGGTGTGCTCTTGAACCATACTAGAAATTCTCAAAATAAAATAGGCCCAAATTTGTGACCTTTACAAATGCTCCTTTTTAGGTTGGTTCCACTAGTGGTAAGTTCACTGCTGCTAACTACAAAAAGCTTGACATCTCAAACCATAATATATGTCCAAAAATAAAATTAGCTTCCATGCCACCATTAATTCATCCATCAGTCTTCATGCAAAACCTGAAAACAAAAACAAATTAAATCAAATATTAGATTATATAATATATATATATATATATAGCTTCACCAAGTCATAAACTCAATTTTAGCAGAACACTCCCTAGCTAGTACTATTAGGCCTCACTGAATATAATCAAATTGTCTAGCTCAAGGTCTTTGGACAAAGGAAGGCAATTGGGACATTTTAGTGCTGGAAAACTAGGTGTGCTCTTGAACCATACTAGAAATTCTCAAAATAAAATAGGCCCAGATTTGTGACCTTTACAAATGCTCCTTTTTTTGGTTGGTTCCACTAGTGGGTAAGTTCACTGCTGCTAACTATAAATTGCTAATCAGGACATGAGCAGTGGGGATTGGAATTGGATCTAGAATTTCATCTGGCTTATTCTTAAGGGAAGGTTGCTCATATGATACTCATAAGGAATATGGCCTCAATTGACTTGTGCTCCAGATGTGGATTAGCTAGTAAAGATATGAATCATCTCCTCAGATAGTGCAACTCCTCTAAATACATTTGGGTTCAAATAAAGGACACTAAATGGTGGGAGGATGGATGTGGTCAGCCACTTTGTGAATGGGTTGTTGAGAATTTGAAAAATAAAACTGAGTTTTTTGGTAAAAAATGATATACCATTGTTACCCTTTGGCAGTTATGGAAAGATTGAAACAAATTTGTTTTTGAAAGCCAAATTAACCCTATTCAAATCAGTCTTAAGAACATGAGAAATTATGTCCATGAGATTGATGAGGCATTCCAATCTATCCTCTACTCGAATCCCTCTCATCCTAGACTAATCAAATGGTTTTGTCCACCTGTAGGAAAGCTGAAATTAAATGTTGATGGCTGCTCAAAAGGAATGCAAAATAGGTTCAACACTATTAAGAAATGCAAAATAGGTTCAACATCAGGAAAATAGGTTTAACAGCAACAATAACACTAAATCGGGTTTTCAATAGGCTAACCCTTAACCTCAATTGCGTGTGATTGTGAATATTACATTATGTAATAGAGATACCTGCATAGGAGAACCCAACAACTCATCATCTTGACTATCATGATCGCCTACAGACTTCCTGACTTGTTGACGTCCACTAGAGGCATTTGGAAGCTATATAACCAACAACAATACCATTTTATTAAATATGATACATAGAAAGAAAAGAAAAGAAAAACAAGCAAATTGCCCAAGTTATTCAGTTAGTCATTTTTACTCCACCTGTATACCACTTAGGCCACCTTGGGACCTTATGAAGTCCATCCAAGCTCTAACTTGCTCGAACTCTACCTTCAACTTCTCAGTGACCCTTTGCTCAATCTCAACCGTCGGCCTTTGCTCGATCTCTTCAGTAACTATTTGGCGTACTTGTTGAGTGATCTCCTCAACAATGATGATGAGGATGCTTGTGATGAATCGACATCTTTTTGTACAATCGCACTTTGAGGCACACCTATCCCATAAGTCTTGCAATATCCGTGTCCATCCTTTCCTACTAGGTTATGGAAAATCTTATCTTGTACCTCTTCTGTTCTGAGGGGCTCGTCTATCATTGAGAGTTGCTCATTATACTCATCCTAAAATTTAAAGATATTAGTATACAAATAGCACAGTTAAAAAAAATATTAAACCAATATGCAAAGGCCCATACCAAAAATAATTTCACATCTGGATCAGTTATCATGCGTGTCTTCATGAAGACACTCATTTTGTTAGTGCTCTCTCCATCAGTCATCATCTAAAATTGCCAAACAGATAAGAGTTAGCATTTAGTTAATTTTTATATAATTGTTAATACAAATCATTACCTTATGTCGTACATCGGCAAAGGGTGTTCTCCCGGTCCTATGCACTGGACCACGCAACTCTCAATTTTTAGAATTACGGCTAGCAATCTTCTGTAAAAGTAAATCATTCACATTTTACAAAACTATTAATTAAATGTCATACAAGAGATACATGAATATATTTGTATAACATTGCATCTTTACTACTCCAATACTCCACCATCACCTTCCATTGTTCTGGCAAAATGTCCAAAGGCACTTTTTCATTGATATTTGGATCATCTTTAAAAGGGTTGTAGTGATTGGTCTTACTCTTATGTTTGTGATCCTTCCATAATTTGTTACATGAGTCTATGACCACTTGCTTTAACCCTTCTGGAGCATATAACAAGTTATCCTACACAACACAAGGTAATGGAAATAAGATTAGCAAACATTATAATTAATACAATGGAAATAAAATAGCAAACATTATAAATGTATAAGACATTTGAAATAAAATTATTAAGCATTATAAACAAGACAAATGGAATGTACAAACAAATTAATTTATACCTGAACCTCCTTCCAAATGCCTTCCACAATATCTTCAGGTACTGAGCCCCAACTAAGATAAGTTAGAGGAACTCGGTGTGGATTGCGCACAATCTGACCCAACTGCCCCTTAAATGACCGTCCTACTTTATGAAGTGGCTGAAACATGGCATTGAACTCTACATTTAGCTTTGCTCCTGTACCCCATTCCTTGATTCCCTTAGCACGACCACGACCATGCCTCCGCGAAGAAGGACCTGAAATAAAAAATTATTTTCAAAAAAAAATTTAATACAAAAAATATCATAAGACAAAATATATATACCGGAGTCTCGTGACTCTAATACAATAGTGGGCACTAGTGATGGTTGGCTTCTTTGCGGTTGTAGCTCCAATGATGGTGTCACATCTCTTGGTCGAGACGTATGTGATGATTGAGAGGTTTCAATGCCATCTGAATCATATTCATGCATATGTAATAATGCATCACCCATAGTAGCAGCAACATATTTTCTTTTTCCCATAAGTACCTGAAATTATATATTTTTGTTCGGCAAGTAAGTTATAAAATGAGACAAGAAAATATACAGATGTACAAAAGGCATACCTTAGGAAACCTAACAAACTTATAAAAAATTTGATATATGTTTACGGCGACTATTTGGTGAGATATGTAGTGTATGATTAGAGCATAATTTCTTTCATGATAAGGTAATAAGTTTTATGGAGAAGGAAATGGGTTTTAGGTGTCTTGATGTTTATTTAATGGTGGAGTTGTGTGTGTGTGATCTTGATATTTTTGGACTTGTAATGAACAATTTTTGTTTACTTATTTAATAAATAACTTGTAATGAACAATATTGGAGATTTTTTGTTTGCGTAATCATTAGGATTCTCTCAATTCATAATGCAATAGCCTTAACTAGTCATTGCAAGGGAAGCAAATTGATTTATGTATTATTCGATTAGGTGGGGACATGCAAGAAAATATCAGTTTTCTTCGTCAGTTGCTTTTATCATTCCCGTACTATGAACCCGTTGGAGCAAACTAGATTAAGGTAATTAAATGAAGAGCATTTTAAAATTCCCACACTTATCATCATATTCACATGTTCAATATAGCAATTACCATTTCATTATTTTCAATACTAGTACATTAAAAGCCCCATTTCATAATGTTCTTCAAGAATAACCTAGTTTAGGCATATTAAAAATCGATGCATCTTTCTACATTTTTATATCCTAAAAATTTCATTCAAGTCCCAATTTCAAGATAGGTCACCTTGGTTGACAAAAGCCCTAATTTTCATAAAATCCTTACACTAGAGTTTGGGGAAAACTACCTATGTACCACATACTTTCATAAATCATTTTCAAGAGAGGAATGCATGCTTAAATAACCCTTACGCACTTTGTAAACACACTAGCAAAACACTATTGAAACCAGAATCCTTAATTTAAAAGCATAGAAAACAATTTAGGCATGCTTTTCAAAATGGCCAACATACTTGAACACTATTGAAAGTGGAATCAGATGACATGCTCTTAAAGCATAGAAAACAATTTAGGTATGCTTTTCAAAATGACCAACATGCTTGAATCGTTTTATAGAAACCCAAACATGCATCTCAAGCTTGCTAAAATTAACTTAACCATGGATACAAATATATTTAGAGAGTATAACTTGAATCCTATCTCTTTCAAGCTTTACCAAGTTTGCCAAAATCAAGAGAGGGAAAGATATGCTATGAGAATTTCCCAGAAAGAGTAGTGCTTCTAGTGCTCCATTGAAGTTCCAAGCAACTTGAAGCTTTTTCCATGGCTCTTCTAAGCCTCCGAGGAGCTTCCAAGTAACAAAAGACTAGTGTATTTGAAAGGGTTTAAGTTCGTAGAGCTCGTCCGTGGACCATTTGAGGATGAGGTGGAAGAAAACACAACAAAGGAGGAGGGTTCTATGGCTCTTGGCCAAAGCTGTCAGCAAGGGGAAAAAGGGGTCTGTCTTGCCCTTCTTCTTTCCTCGTATGTGAGGGAGCTACCAAGAAAGAGAGGGGAGCAATATGGCCCTCGGCTAGGCAGGTTTGGGAAAGGGAAGAGGGCTGCCTTGCCCTTGTTAAGGAAAAGCAAAACAGAAAAAAATAAAAAATAGGGAAGGCGCTTCACGTAAAGCAAGAAGAAGTGCCTTTGTCTCCTTTTGGTTGGTGAAATAATGTAACCCAAATGGGGCCAAATTCACATTCAAGAGATGCCACACTTGGTCGCCAAGTTTTCCTCAAGTGCCACATGTTAAAACAAAGACCAATGGATAAACAACACAAAGAAACCAAAGATAGCTATAGTAGTCCACCTAGCGAACCAGAACTCATATATTGATAATACAATATACAAGTACATATAAAGAAACATAAACTAATAGATTCTCAAGTTGTAATGCATTACTAATTGGATTGATAATAGAAATAATTAATACAAAAAAAAGAGTACTTTCAGATCATCATACAACTACAAATATTCATTACACGTCAAATGTCTCTCCTTTTGTTCCTTCCCTCACCCAGCCCACTTCTTCATCCCGGAGCATAAGATTTTCTTCCAATTGTTGATCCATATAAGGCTCAGCTTGAGTATCATTACATTGCATACCAAATAATCCTCTTTGAGACATCTTCATAACAACATTCCAATCTGGTTCCAAAGGGTCTGGGACATACCAAACTTGCTCTGCTTGGGATGCCAAGATGAAAGGCTCATGATTTTGATGGTCATCCCGATATAACAAGTGCTTAAAGTTGACCAACTTGAACTTAAAGACATCTTCTTTCATCCCGCGAATATTGTCAATCCAATCACACTTAAACAACACATATTTTGTGTCATTACTGTACCGGACTTCGATAATGTCAATCAATCGTCCGTAATAATAAACAGCTCCCACACGAGGATTTTTGTCCTTCCGGCTAGCATAACTCATTGTATTTACCTTTAAACAAACACCACTATTTTGAGTTGTTCGATTGTTATCAATGGTGTTGATACGAAATCGACAACCATTGATAATATAGCCATTAAATCTCCTTGCCAAGTTAGTAGGACCATTTGCCAGTTTATTGATTTCTTCAGAAATTATGGCATTTGTCACTCGTAAAGTTTGGACCTATTAAAAAAATAATCAAAATTCAATATAAATAAAAAAATGTTAATATAAATAAACACTATGTAATATAGATGATATATTTAAATATACATACATGATCCACAAACCAAGTGTGGAATGTTTGAAAATGTTCACGTTGAATTTGATGATCATCTGCACGTGGCATTTTGCTTTTGAGGAATTCAAGGTGCTTGCTATGTAAATTGAAAGATATGTTAGATAATTTCCTTGTTTCATAGGGAAAGGAAAGGGAGGAGAAAGGAGAGAGGGAGGGAATAATAATAATGGATGATGCAACTTACATTATAAATGGAGCAACTGAACTTGTATTGAATAATATATATCGATGAGCTTGTGTCCATGCATTATTATCAAGATAAAGTATAGTGCCCTCCCCAATAGCACGACCCATGTTATCACCACCATCGTAGTTCCTCACCGGTCGGTTACTTCTAGTTTCAACATCATCCAAATACCGTGCACAAAATTCCATGCACTCTTCCATCAAGTAACCTTTAGCAATTGAACCTTCTAGATAAGCTCGGTTACGCACATACTGCTTCAACGTAAGGAGAAACCTTTCAATTGGATACATCCACCTGAATTGCACTGCTCCACCAATCAAAGCTTCATCAGCTAAATGTATAGGCAAATGTTCCATTATATCAAAGAATGCAGGTGGAAATATTTTCTCAAGATGACAAAGTGTTACACTAATGCGATTTTGAATGTATTCCAAATCAGCCGCACGATTCTCCTTGGAGCACAATTGCCGAAAAAAATTGCACAATTCAATCAAGGGTTGAACCACATTCTTGGGCAAGGATTTGCGAATAGCCAATGGTATAAGTTGTTACATCAAAATATGACTATCGTGACTCTTAAGACCTCCAATGCTTCTATCTTCTAAATGCACACGTCTTCAAATATTTGATGCATACCCATCTGGCACTTTCACTCCTTTTAGTACTTTGAGAAATATATCTTTTTCATTATTACTCATTGTAAATTGTGCAGGAGGTAAGTACACTTTGTTGGACCCTTTTGATTGCACATGTAGTGGTCTTCTAATATTCATCTCTTGCAAATCACGTCAAGCACTCACATTGTCTTTAGATTTTCCCACAACTCCAAGTAAAGTCCACAAGACATTATCATATACATTTTTCTCTATATGTATCACATCAAGATTGTGCCGAATTAGGTTGTGCTTCCAATACGGTAGTTCATAAAATATACTCTTCTTCTTCCAATTATGGCTTCGAGATTTGGAAGTTCCCCTCTCTCTTTGTCTCTGTTGCCTTTTCTTAAGGTCATCAATCTTGTATTGGGTCAAGATATCTTCTGAATCCAACTGATGCAATAACTCAGATCCAGACAACAATTTAGGTTTGCTTCCCCATTCTCGTTTGCCATCAAATGATACTCTATCCTTTCGAAATTTATGATTGCTAGGCAAGAACCGACGATGCCCAATGTAGGAATGCTTTTTACCATGTTTCAACCAACATGATACCTTTTTTGTGTTACAACAAGGACAAGCATATTCACCTTTGGTACTCCAACCTGATAAGTTGGCATAAGCTGGGAAATCATTAATTGTCCATAGCAAAGTCAAGATGCATTTGAAACATTTGATTGGTTAATGCATCAAATGTGGCAACTCCTTCATTCCACAATTCCTTCAACTCCTCAATTAATGGTTGTAAATATACATCAATCTTGTCCCCAGGTCCTTTTGGGCCATCGATAAGTACAGACAAAATAAAAAACGGTTGCTTCATGCACATCCACGGGGGTAAGTTGTAAGGAATTAACACGTCCGGCCAAGTGCTATGAACTATGTGCATTGATCTGAATGGATTGAATCCATCAGATGCTAACCCAAGCCTTACACTTCGACTATCACTAGCAAAGATGCTATTTTGTCGATCAAACTCTTTCCATGCAAGGGAGTCAGCAGGATGCCTTAACACACTATCATCAATTCGTTCCTCTTGATGCCATCTCATGAGCTTTGCTGTTTTGGATGACATAAACAATCTTTGCAACCTTGGCTTCAAAGGAAAATATCTCATTTGTTTTGCATCTTTAGCTTTACCATGTCTTTTACCATCATTCGATTTCCATCTACAACTCTTGCAAACAACACATTCATCAAGACTTGCATGATCATTTCGGAACAACATACAACTATTGGGGCATGCATCCCAAGTCTCATATGTGAAGCCCAAATCCTCAGTTACTTTCTGAGCCTCATAGTATGAACTTGGAAGTTTCACACCTTCAGGAAAAGCCTCATTCAATAACTCAAGTAGCATGTCAACAGATTTGTCTGTCCATTTATTGAGCACCTTCATATGCAAAAGTCTAACAATGAACGACAATGATGTGAATTTCTTACAGCTTGGATACAGTTCACTTTGTGCATCTTGTAGAAGTTTGAAATACTTTATAGTTTCTTCATTTGGACCTATGCAAGCCTCATTTGTACTTAGATCATCATCCTCAACATTTACATGTACATGTGGATTTATTAAAGCATCGTTTAGCATTCCAATCATATCATCTCTAACATTTGAATCCACCAAAGTTTCCATATCCTCATTATCATGCAAAGGAACATATGATTCACCATGATTAGTCCAATTTTTATACTTCTTAAAGAAGCCATTACTATAAAGATGATCCTTCACAACTTCTCGTGAAAAATTATAGCGATTCTCACAATTCCTACAAGGACAACTAATATATGAACATTCAGTCCTATTAGTGTATGCAAACTTTAGGAATGTATCAATCCCATCCAAGTACTCCCTTGACATCCTAGTTCCTAAATCAATCCAACTTTTATCCATCGTCCCACTTTTCTTAACTTTGCCTGTGAAAATCACATCACATTAATTACTAAAGATTTACAATTTAAAACAGTGAGCTACAAACTACAATATATATTTATGCATTCCTAAATTATGAAGTTAGAACATGTGTATAATTACAATAAACCATTAGAAGGTATGCATAAGACTCTGCTAAGGACAAAAAAATAAATCGTGAAATTAATTAATAAACCATTAGAAGTTATGCATATGGATAATCAATGAATAATGTTTCAGAGTTCATAAATGAGTTTGAGATTATCACTTGTTTATGTCTATTCAATTCGATCGGTTATTGATTAATAACACTATATAAGATGATATCAATATTATACTAAATATTTGTTCAAGCCCACATATCTATACTATATGTATATATATATATGTATATTTATGACAAATGTGTTATTTCACTAACTAATAAAATAAAATAAAAAGGATTGAGTTAATGTCTGAGGGTATGAGGATTAAAATATAAGACCTTAAGTCTAAGGAATAATATTTTTATCATTTGAATGGCACACAATATATAATAAATTATTTATTTATTTAAATAGCATACTAAATATGCATCAATATATATGAGAGAGAGAGAGAGAGAGTATGCGTTTAACACTAGTAGGATAGGAAGTTACATTAAAGAGAGTGAGAGTGAGAGTGACAGAGTAGAAATTGTTTAACACTAGTAGCAAGTTATTTTCTTTGAATAAATATCTACTCACGAAGTTGAGTTCTAAGGGTTGGTGTGAAAACATTTTCCACCAAAGATGAGCAATGGAGTGGATCTGCACTCACAGGAATACATATTCATATATTAAGCATGCTTGTGTCTATGTAAGTCAATCTTTTCGGCTCTGTTCAATAAACTTGCCTATAAGTACTTTCAATGAGGCAAATGGCCATGTTTAGGCCATATAATATATCTGTCTTGTTTGGTGGGTACCCTAGTTGGTCTGCCATTTCTTCAATGACAACCACAGTTGAATCACACATATAGGACCATTTGATGGGTACAGATCATCATGACCTCATGTTCAACAATGTACATCACTATTCATGATCATCGTATACAAAACAAACATGTCGTGCCTTCTGAAGTCTCTTGTGGTGTTGGGGTAAAAAAAACTCAAGCATGAGCTGATCTAAAATATAAAAAAAAAAAATTAAAAAAAATCACAAGGATGAATTTGTTAATTATTATGATGAGACATTAGCAATGAAAACAAAAATTATATTCTTACAATTGTTTTATATAAATTCTTCACAAGAATGATATATCATATATATGATGGTGATAGTTTTATTATTAAAGTAGTCATTTATTTTAAAATGATCAAGCTTAAATTTAACTGCATATATATATATATTTTTTTTCTGTATGTGTAACATATATATATATATATATTTTTTTTTTCTCTCTCTCTCTCTCACTAATATATTTGTCTTTATACTTTAGTAGAAAAATCAATGGAGATGGAATCATGTGTCCCTCCTGGCTTTAGATTTCACCCAACGGAGGAAGAACTCATGGGATATTATCTCAAGTGAAAGATTAACTCATTGAAAATTGATTTAGATGTCATTGTCGACATTAATTTTTGATAACAACTAGATTAAAATACAATTATAATTAGATTTGTTTTGATAAGTAGTCGAATAGTTTAGGATGTCAAAATAAATACTTTCAAGATGCCTTTTCTCAAGATTCAACCTTTCAAAATACTTATCGCTGATAATTTGGTTGTGATGTATGCAAATTTACCTTCACCATACAGATTGGCCTTAAATTTGCTAACTTCATATCATAGTAGTAAGGAGAGTTAGTTGACCCAATAGATCGGTGATAGAAAAAAATGATTTTTTGCAAGTGATTGCACTCATTATTTGGGTTTGTCAGAAAACATATTTGCTTGCAGACATTGCCTGTGTATGGGATGGACTGCTTACATTAGCTTTTTCTTCATTATGGACTCATGATTTTTGTTGTTGAACTGTGAAAGATTGGGTAAATTACATCGTTTCTACCCTGAGGTTTCTAACCCACTAGTTAATTGGGCAGTTTTGAGCTGGCTCTTCTCACCCACAACTCATATATACTCAGCCCATTTTCCACCCATACATCTCACCATCTTCCCAAGTAACTCAACCACCATCACACCATCGCATAAATTGACCCCACTTCAGATTAGATTGGTGACTTGACATTCATAGCAAAAAATAGGGTCTGTACTTGGTGTAATGTTTGATCAGATGAAGTTTAACTCATTGAAAATTGATTTAGATGTCATTGTCGACATTGATCTCTACAGAATTGAACCATGGGACATCCAAGGTAAATTGGCTTTCTTTTCAAATTTTTTCCTATTACTTAGACCAATTGACCAACCATTAATCCCTCATATATAGAAAGCTCAAAAACAGAGAACATTTTTTGGGTACATATCAAGCCAAACCCATTCGGTGAAACAACAGGGCCGAAAGATTACAAATGCATACACAAATCGAACACAAATCGAGGGGTGAAAGAACACAAATCGAACCCTCAAATCATCTACTATTTCAATTCTTAGAGAGACTGATATATATATATATAGAGAGAGAGAGAGAGCACTTACCCGCAAGAGGACAGTCGGCGGTGTTGGTGGAGGGGAGGAGAGTCGGCGGTGCCGGTGGAGATGGAGAATCGGCAGTGCCGGTGGAGAGGAGAATCGGTGGTGCCGGTGGAGAGGAGAATCGGCAGTGCCGGTAGAGATGGAGAATCGGCAGTGCCGGTGGAGAGGAGAATCGGTGGTGCCGGTGGAGAGGAGAATCGGTGGTGTCAATGAAGAGTTTGTGTTTAGTGATGAACCAAGATTGATGAATTTAGGGCAAAAAGAGAAAAGAATAAAAAATGAAGAGGCAGAGTATATATATCATGTTGTAAAAACTATGCCGTTTTAATTTTTTTCAATTACTTTTTGTGACGGCACATGATACAGACGCAAAAGTGGTCTGAAATGGCGCCAAAAAAAGGCGCGGGATGCAATTTTTGGAGCCAAAAAAGTGAAAAAATAAATAAATAATTTTTTTTGAGACGGTAAATATTTGGCCAATGCAAATAATTTTTTTTTTGTGACGGCATAGTCTGCCGACTCAAATAATAACACTAAGTAATTTTTTTTTGTGACGGTCCTGCTTTGCCGACACTAATAATACATTTTTGAGTCCGCAAATGTTTCTGTCACAAATAATGAGACTCAAATAGCTCATTTTCTTGTAGTGCCACCACCACTCCTAGCTCATCCCTTTCCATCTTAGACCCCTACAATCAACCTCAAAAGTTGTTGGTTTGTGGAAGGATACTTGTAGGGGTGTATGGTTCATGATGGAAGATAATCGTAGGTGGAAGGGGACAAAGGGGATGGCGAATAAGAGCGATAGCATTGGCAATGGAGGATGGTTGTGATGTTTTAGAATTAGGGTTTAGGGAGAAGAAAATAAAGGATGGTACTTTTATTCTAAGACAAAATTGTATTAACAAAAAATTTATTTAAGTGTGTTAACTAAGGAGAATCAGTGTGGAAATAAAATTACCTATCAAAAATTCTGACGATAAAGTATTTATAATTTTTAGAACTAAAAGGGACAATCTATATTTTAACAAATCTTATGGAGTATATTTGTAATTTACTCTAGATTGTATAAGTTTTTTTTTTGGCTCTAGGAAATACATTGTTAGAGACTCTGTGGATAAATGACTCTCCTCCATACCATTATTTGGGGGTTAATGGCTCCCCTACATAACATTATCCTTATATACTTCATTTTATAGATCTCATTCCAAACCCACAACCAAGTATATAAAAATTGAGCTTTTATAAAGGTTAGTGTTATAGAGGATAAAAATAAAAACTCAATTTTCATATTTCATAAATAACAAATAAAATTACTAAAGATTGTTTAGAGAATCAACTATTTTAGTTGGCTTTTAATTTCTTACGAAAATGTGTGCAAAAAATATAGAGAATACTTTACTTTTTTTGCAGTGGTTTTTTGGCTATTTTATTGGACATAACTAGATACATGAAAATTGTCAGTAAGGTCATTGAAATCATCTATTTAGTGACCGATTGGTTTGGATCATTCAATTTTGATGAATCAAATAAATGCTTGCCAACCCTTAAATTATTTTTTTTTTTTTTGTAAAAACTTACTAAATAAAATTTATGACATGGATGATTTGGACTTACACAATTGCACCATTATAAAAATAAAATTATTTTTTCATGATTCCACTCAAATGCAATTTTCCCAACTTTATTCACAAAACAGAACAAAGACAGAAGGAGAGAGTTCACAATAGAAGAAAAGTCGAAGAAAATTTGGGGTGTGAGCCCATGTCACTGATGTGGCAGCTGTTTACTGGCTGTTCGTGTAGAATTCAATGTGGTTACCGCTAATTACGGAGAAACCATACACAATTCTCGAAGGTCGATGTTGTCTGGCGAATTATCTGTGCTTGAAGACATTCATAACACAATTTAATATTGATCAAAACTAATTACTCTCATACAATTAATGTACCTCTCCTTTCGCTTCCAATTTATTTGCAATCACTTTATAATACATTTTTGAACTTTTTACAATTAAAAATAAATTTTAAAAACGCTATTGGCTAACCAATTAAACTAACAATTTTAAAAATATTAAATAATTTCATAATTTATGCCTTTCAAAAGGAAACATAAATAAATGGAGAATTTTTTTTTCCCCTAATCTCCCTTATCAAATACCTCACCAATTTTCTAAAGGAAATATTAAATCCATCTTTCTTATTCCATCTCTCAAACCTATTGTTTTTTCAATGAAACCTTACATCTAGGTCGTTGTAATACTTTATTTGCATAAGGTAATTTTGAAGGAATAAATTAACAACGGCAATGATCGATAATCCCATGAGCATGTTTATCATGCAAAAATATCGATAATCTGAAAGTTAGAAAAACCGTAATTTTTTAGTGTATTGCAACTGTGAGTGATTTTCTCGATCACCGCCTCCTTAGTAATTCACCAGAGAACACGCATGTAATAGATGGCACCTTGCTGTCCTGCATAGAAAGAGAAGACTCCGACGGTGGTTCTTCCATCCGGGGGCACTCCAACGATCAAGTCAGTATATCTCTCAAAGATAATCTATAGTGCTAAACTCAATGCTCAAAGCATAAATTGTGTACCTTAGACCCATGGGGGTGCCTCTCTTTTATAGTTTACTCAATCCAAGTCCCACTAGCAGCCTGACTTCTATGGACTCCAATTCAGTGCTTACTTTGGATTCCTCAAGAGATAGGGATAAACTCCCTAAGAGTGTTATCCTTATCCACCCTGAAGTCTTTCTTCATCACAGGACTCTTGTCCCTTATCTGCTTATCTCGGATTCCGATATCTTCGGAGATAACCTCGGCAACTCAAAGATAACCTCGGCATAACTACCACGACATGTGGCACCTTGGCTGACACGTCGGCGTCACCATGCCACGTGTTGGTACCCAGAAAATATATCCCCACAATTGCCCCCTAGGTTTTATTACCTCGGCATTCTGAGGTGATGGAACCTATATCGTGCCTTCCTTCCAGTACGTCGGCGTAAAGAACTCTCGGCCGAGATCATTCATGTCAAGCCGATATGTCTTGTTTTCAAGAACAAGAACTCAAATGAACTTTCCCACGCCAGATGAAAGCCGTCATGCATCACTTCTCAACCATTTCTGCACGTTTCATCTTTATTGGCCCGCGCTCGTGACGCGCTTTGTAAGCCGCCTTAATCTGTCTCATACCGTCGACGATGCGTTTTCAGCGCACTAAATGCCTTATTTTGCCGCCGTTTCACGTTTTCAACAAAAACACTACCTTTGCCTTTGTCTCTTCACTTTGCGCTTTGATTCACTTGCTTTTTCTCTCTCTAAGCTCTGTCTCTCGAATCCACCATTGTTCAAGCTCCCGGCTCGCCAACTTCATTTGTCTCTCTAGTGAGGCTCTCGCCACTCACACTTCAGAATCGCTCTATCTTCAAATAACTTCATTCGGCTTCAATTTCTCCGTAAGCCACTATTCTTTATGTTTTCAGTTCACTGATGTTCTTCTATCTTCTTGCTGCCATTACTGTTCTGTTTTAAACTTTCGATTTGTTTCAATTATTCATCTGGATGCGTTAATTCCGCTTTTGGCCATGTCTTGAATACTTGCACAGTTTCACTACTTCTTTGCCATTGTTCTTGGCTCTTTATTGCTGTTCTGGGCCTGAACTCTAGGTCATACTGGCCCAAGGCAACTGCCCATCTTGCTATTCTTCCTGTTAAGTCTCCTTGTTGCAACAAGGACTTCAGTGGGTGCTCTGTTAGCACCACAATCTTGTGCGCCTGAAAGTAATGGTTCAATTTCTTTGAAGCCATTACTAAGGCCAACATTAATTTTTCTAGTGGTAGATACCTTGTTTCTGCATCGACCAAGGTTTTGCTTACATAGTAAACAGCCTTCTGTTCCCCTTTCTCTTCTCGGATTAGCACTGCACTTACTGCGTGTTCTGACACAGCCAAGTACAAAAACAGCTCTTCCCCAGGTTCAGGTGTTGAGAGGACCGGAGCCGTGGTCAGATATTTCTTTAGGTCGGCCAAAGCGGCCTCACATTCCTTAGTCCATAGGAAGTCTGTGGTCTTCTTCACCAGGTTGAAGAAGGGTTTACATTTGTTTGAACTTCGGCTTCTAAACCTGTTTAGGGCTGCGGCCCTTCCAGTAAGCATTTGTACCTGTTTTGCCGATGTTGGGCTCTGTAGGTCTAGGATGGCCTTGATCTGATCTGGGCTGGCCTCTATGCCCCTCCTTGTTACCAGGTACCCCAGAAACTTAACAGATCCAACTCCAAACGCACACTTTGATGCGTTGAGTCGGAGCCGATATGTTTTGAGGATCTCAAATACCTCTTTTAGGTCGGCAAGATGACCCTTGGGCTCTTTGGTCTTCATGACCATGTCATCGATGTAGACTTCTACTGTTTCGCCAATCAGGTGCTTGAACATCTTGGTTACCAGCCTTTGGTAGGTTGCTCTTACGTCTTTCAAACCAAAGGGCATCACTCTGTAACAGTACAGGCCTTTTGGGGTAATGAATGCTGTCTTCTCTTCATCTGGGGGCTACATGGCTATCTGATGGTACCCCTTATAGGCATCCAGGAAGCTCATCCTTCCATGTCCAGATGTGGCATCCACCAGCTGGTCAATTTTGGGCAGAGGGAAGCTGTCTTTGGGGCAGGCTTTGTTCAGGCTTGTAAAATCTACGCATACCCTCCATTTACCGTTCTTCTTCTTTACTACCACAGTGTTTGATAGCCATGTCGGATAATTGACTACTCTGATGGCCTTGGCCTCTAGAAGTCTGTCTACTTCCTTCTCTACTGCTTCGACGTGCATCAACGTCGGTCTTCTGGCTTGTTGTATTACAGGTTTGGCCGACTTGTCTACGTTCAGTTTGTGACATGTGACCTCGGGGTCAATGCCAGGCATTTCATAAGGTGTCCAAGCGAACACCTCTATGTTTGTTCTCAAAAAAGTTTCCAGTTCTCCTTCTTCTTCCTCGGCTAAGCCGGAGCTGAGGAGAAAGAAACGTTCTTCATCGCCCTCCTGGACGAGAATTTTCTTTAGTGTTTCTTCACTTTTCTCGGCCGGTTCCTTGCCGACATCATCTAGGACCTCCATGTCCTCATCTTCAATCTCCTTCTTCCCGGTTCTTGAATGTTGCAGTAGTTTTCATTCTTTGCCATGGAGCAATTCTTTGCCTGTAGTTGATCTCCTCTGACTTCTTCAATCCCGTGTTCTGTTGGGAACCGCAATAGTTGATGCAACGTTGAGGGAACTGCCCCCATTGCATGCAACCATGGCCTTCCCAAGATGATGTTGTAAGGCGAAGGGGTATCAATTACGATGAACTCTGTCCTGATCTTCTTAGTGCCGGCTCGTACTTCCAAGTTTGTAGCGCCCAGTGGCCACATCGACATTCCATTGAAGCCGACCATCGGGCCATTCGATTGCTCCATGTCGTCTGGGTGAAGGCTTAGCTCCTTGTAACATCTAACGTACATGATGTCACAAGAGCTGCCTTGATCTATTAGTATGCGTTTCACTTGGCACTCCCCAACCTGGAGCGATACTACCAAGGCATCATTATGCGGATGCTGGACCATCTCTACGTCAGCTTCAGTGAAGGCTATCATCGGTCCTCGGCACTCTTCAGGCCGAGGTCGTTTCTGTCCGACCTGGTTCACGTGCTGCAGGTGTTTTACTCTTTGGGTTTCCCCCTGAATGTCGCTTTCGTTCACTTTTGAGTGAATTACATTAACCACCCTAGGTCCCCCTCCCTGTGGTTGCTGTGCTGGGAGAGGCGGGGCCGCTGGTGCTTGAGGCGATCTTGCCTGCTCTTCTCTTGTCCTGGCTTCGTCGACAAGGTCCCTCAGATGTCCTTGCCTTACTAAGTCCTCTAAGTATGCTTTTAGGGCTCTGCAGCCCTGAGTTGGGTGCCCTTCTTCATTGTGGTAAGCACAACGCCTACCAACGTTCCTGCCCATGTATTCCCCTGGGGCCTTTGCTGGTACTCTGAAATAGGGTTGGTTTCGGATTTGATCCAGGACTTTGTGGACCGGGATTCGGAATACCGTCGTCACTGCCTGTTTACCCCTCAATTCTATCTCTGTTTTGCTAAATCCGTTGTTACTTCGGCCTCGCTTCGGCGAGCCGTTCGTTTTTTCCTGTTTTACCTCTTTATTCCTCGATGTATCCTCCTCGGCTCTGGCATACTTCTCGATTCTTGCCATGAGTTCTTCCATGCTCTTTGGCAATGTCTTTGCCAAAGATTTCCGTAGTGAACGATTATCTTCGTGCCATTCTTGAAGGACACCGCCATTTCTTGGTTGCATTCGGGTATTCGATTGAATACCTCGTAGTATCTTTTTGCATAGGCCCTAAGGCCTTCATCCTGGCTGATCTTTAGAGCCATTAATGCGTCCACCCTTAATGGTCAGTACAATTATTTGTCACGAACACGGCCACAAACATCTCGCCAGCCTTCCCAAGTCTTCACGCTTTCTTTTGGCGCTAGGAACCAATCTGATGCAATCTCCCCAAAGGACGAGGGGAACACTTTGCAGAGCAATGGCTCATTCCCACTATATAGTGCCATTGAGTTCAAGAATAGTCCAACGTGGAAGTTAGGGTCTGACTTACCATCGTATATTTGAAACCTCGACATGCTGAATCTCTTCGGCGCCTCAAATTTGTCTAGCTCTACTGAGAACGGTGTCCTCGGCTTGTCGGGTGAGGTAACCTCGGCCTCAGCATTCTGTTCTTTCCTCTTGAGGTAATTTCTCAAGTCTTCTTTACTCCTCCCTAGGGCTCGGCTATCTTTGGACTTCAGTCTTTTCGGCACACGACTTTCGGCCTCGTAGTGGGCCCGTTTTGATTTCTCTCCATGGGTTGTGTCAAAGTAGAGCGCCTGCCCTTGGACATGCCGATGTTCTTTGGGCTCTGGGTCCTTCGTGTGATACGTCCTCTGGGACTCCTGTCTTCTCGGCTCCTCTCGTCTGACTTCCTTGGAAGGCGGGTGAGAGTGCCTTCCGCTCCTGGTGTGCTGAGGTGCTTCAGGAATTGCTTTCCTTCCTCCCTTCTGGGTATTAGGTGCTGGAATTGGTGTGTCCTGCAGTGGGTACGGTGGCTGCATGACATTGTTTTGCATCATGAAGTTGACGACCGACTCCAGGTCTGCCAACTTGTTTGCCAATTCTTTTACCTCTTCATCCCTTCGTATGCATTTGTCCCTCCATATCTAGAGGTTATCTTCATTGTAGTATCTGCTCTGGTCCGACTTCTTTGCAGTGTCGCCCTCCTGGCCGACGTCTTTTGCTCCATGATTCTTGTCATGGGTTTCTCAGACGTATCTGTCTCTTCGACATCAAGGTTGATAGGCTGCCACTCCCAACGGAGCGCCGCCCCCAACCTTTTCCTTTTGTGCGTTCGACCATCTATTCATCTTTTTTTCCCACAGACGGCGCCAAATTGTGTGAGTGGTTTTCCGATCACACTGCCATCCTTAGTAATTCAAAGAGAACACAAAGTGTAATAGATGGCACCTTGCTATCCTCGCACAGAAGAGAAGGCTCCTGGTGGTTCTTCCACCCGGGCAATCTGACGATCAAGTCAAGATATCTCTCAAAGATAATCTATAGTGCTAAACTCAATGCTCAAAGCATAAATTATGCATCTTATACCCATGGGGTGCCTCTCTTTATAGTTTACTCAATCCAAGTCCCACTAGAAGCCCGACTTCTATGGACTCCAATTCGCTTACTTTGGATTCTCAATAGATAGGGATAAACTCCTAAGAGTGTTATCCTTATCCACCCTGAAGTCTTTCTTCATCACTGGACTCTTGTCCCTTATCTGCTTATCTCGGATTTCGATATCTTCGAAGATAACCTCGGCAACTCAGAGATAACCTCGGCATAACTACCACGACACGTGGCACCTCGACTGACACGCTACGCCACCATGCCACGTGTTGATACCTAGAAAATATATCCCCACAAAGAACTTCATTATGGGTTTATATACACATTTAGGTGTCTCGTGATGTGGCAGCCCTCGGGTGAGGCGATCGAGGCGGTCATTTGCCCCCAATTTTGAACAAAATTTAGGGCCCCAATTAGGGGAGTGTATCATGTCATGTTATTTCATAATTATTTTAATATTAGCTCAATTTATTTATTTTTATGTTGTCGTGTGGTGTTATTTTGATTCGTGTTCGGTTGATGTTTAATGTGAAAACTTTCACTTTGAGTTAAAAATAACTTAGCAAGTGTATTGAGAGATTAAAATTTTTCTCATAAGTTGAATTTTATAAAATTTATTTCAACTAAATGAAATTATTCATAGAATGTTTGATTTTAATTCAATTGCATTTTTCTAATTGAAAAAATTGTACCTTATTACTATACATTTTTTATTAGATTGACTCTAAAATAGGTAACAAAAAAATATACATCTTAAATGAAAAAAAGATATTAGCCTTAATTATTATTTTACATACTTTTTTTATTCAGTTAGATAGAGTTAAATAAAAGATTAAAAAAATGTCATGGCATCCCTTAGTGAACATTCAAATATATAACTAACAATTCATGTTATTGAGTTGTGTCATACTTGGATTCATGTTGAAAATAGTCAACCTTAACTTGCTAATTTTATATATTGCTTTGAGTTGTGTCGAAAATTCTCATCCTTACCCCTAATTAATTTTTGTTCTTATAGCATTGGTAAGCTAAAAAATAAAGATTCGATTCAACTAATTGAAGTTCAACTATTATATATATATATATTTGTTACCTAAATTTTGTTAAATTGTAATGCAATAGAAATAAATTTTTATCTTTTTTGTTTTATCCAAACAATTTTTTTATTTTTTTATTGAATAATGATATATGAAGGGCCCAATTTAAAAAATTCGCCTTAGACCCCTAATAAGTCAGGGTCGGCCCTGCCTTTGGAAATAGTCACACCTTTTGGATATATTGACAATACCAATAGTCACCATAGTTCACCAAAGGGTTTCTGTCTTTAGATGTTTGAATTCAAACCAAGTAGCTTCTAGATTCTTCAACATTCTTGCAAGAAAGGTTTATTACCATTCAAGAGAGAAATGATCGGGTGTAGTGAGTCACACCGAATTATGGTGTGATCACTCCTATTCCATCAAATTTATAAGACTTGATATTTTTTTTTTTGGAAAATTACGTTTCAGTAGAATAGTGGAAAAATAATTTCATTTTATTGGTGATGCAAGTCTCATGTGTGTATAGGGTGGAAGTCCATTCCTATGTTTGGTGCAAGTTGTAACAAAAAATATTCTCATCTGTAATACAATTATTTTATGTTTGTCCCATCTATATGTAATTTCTCAATTCATTTTTATGTTCAAAGCATACATAGTTTAGGATCAATCTTCTATATATATTCTATATATTAATTGAAATGTATTTTTCTTCTAAAAGACTCTATAAACATTAAACATTAATCTAAATTTTTTATTTTAAAAAATAAATGTTAAGAAATACACATAGTATAGAAATTTTAGCCTATCTAAATTTTTATAATTTTGAAATTTAAAATCTTAATATAAATATTAAAAAAATAAAAATAAAATAGCTATATCTAATCTATCATACTTAACCCATATATAATTTGAAATTCAAAAATCTTTAAAAATAAATTTTTAAATATAACTTTAGTCTTATATAATTTTAAATTTTAAAAAATTTTATTTTTATTTTTAAAAACTATTTGGCGTCTAAAAAACTAAGAATTTTTTAGGCATCACGACACATTTATTAGTTTAAAAAAAAAATCTGCATGGCACACATGAAAAGAATTTTTTAAAAAAATACATGTATAATGTATATTTTATGTCGCGTCCAATAATACATGCGAAAAAGAACCATCAATATAGGGTAATCAATTATTATAGTTAACTCATTCAAATTTACATAAACATAGAATCTTACATTTTGTAAAGAAAATAACGAAGAGAGGAAGTGATATGGGGAGTGAATTGTAAATGGTTAGGAAGAGAAAATAAAGGAAAAGAATAGGAAAAAAAAAAGGAAAGAGAGGAAGGTGCTAGGAAAGGGAAAATTATTAGGTACTTCGGGAGTATCAGGTATCTGTACTCATTTATCAATCATCATTCACGATACCCTCTTATGTTCCTTAATCACCCAATGTAAAAATCATAATATTCCATATTCTCCACCAATCATAATACCATGGTGTACCAAGTGGCCAGATTCTAAGTACAAAATAATTACTCATCAGAGACACGCCCAAATCAAGCTTACTAGATCGGACTCAAATGTTACTGCTTCAATCTAATCTCACAATGTGCAATGAGACCGATAAATCACCAAAGAGTCCAAAATCCGCAAATCGCTTTTGGAAAACCGATTTTATAAAGAAGTGTCAAACATGGATTGCTTTGCCAGATACAGAGTCGCCACCTAAATATTTTATTTTGAGGGAATTTAGGAAACCCTGACTCGTGCCTAAGGCCACGTGTCGGTCATCACCAAAGTTGCCTCGGCTCAGGAACCTGGGTACGATTGGGGACGGTCATTTAATGAGCACCCCCGCTAACCTGATCAAAGATCGGTCTGTACTAAGCGTGATATCTTGTTTTTGAAAACACATGTGTTCTTATTCCGGTTAATTAGCTAATCTTACTATGTGATGCGCACAACAAACAAGTATAGACTAGATCACCTAATTTGGAAAAAAAGCATCACATATCCGTTTGTTTGGAAAATGGTTTGAAGTTTGCTACCCGCAAGTAACTAAAATGCGGATTTCAATGAATTGTTCCAATTCAGGTAATCCAACCTTCACCCATAGGCATTCAGGCAGTTATATCAAATAAGCAATTAGCCTCATGGCAAGCATGCTTTCATGGCATTCAATAACACACATGCAGTATGCTAAAGCGTAAACACTCACAGTGTACTCCGAGCCCAAAACAAGGAACTAGTTAGAAATCATGCATGATCTTAGTTCATGTTAAGATGGCTAATGCAACACATGCAAAAATGCAACTAAAATAGGCTCGGCTATCCTAAGACTGTCATGTAAAATGCAACTTGGTACATGTATTCAAATTGGAATTGAAAATACAATGCAATTAGTATGATGCGCCGAGCCCAGTGCATGTAAAACAGATGAATGGATGCACACATGCAAGCATAAGGTATGCTAAATGAAACGTGCCCTAAAACTAACCATCATAAGCGGTTAAGTAAAAGGGGAGAAAGAAATGGGGATTGGAAGACATGCATCACACACACGCACGCTTATTACAACAGTGTGCCCTCTCGAGGGAGGGACCAAATAAGAAGCTAACTAGACAATCTAAGCTAATTAAACTAATTATTACAACACAATTAATTAACTAATCCTAGTTAACTAATTATTACAGAACAATTTGAAATAGCTAACGCATTAACTAATTAAAGTACAGACGAAAGCAAAAGCAAGCTATCTAAGCATGGTAGCTAAAGAAAGCAGTAAAATAGGAGCCTCAGAGGGAGAGGAATGCATGCAAGCCCGGTCTCCTCGTTCGGAAATCCAATGCGATGCCCCGATTTGCCTCTGTTTTCATTTGTTCTCAGAAACTTGCACCAAGCTCCAGAAAGCTAAAACTTCACCTTGGGCAAGAGCATTTGTACAATAGTGCTCAAAGCTTGAAGCAAGCAAGAGCATTTGTACTACAACTATGCAAAACATGAAGCATGTGATCAAGGCAACCCAAAACAGTCCTATAACATGTTAAAATGAGTCTAAAACATGCATGGAAGGAAGCCAAAATAGGCTAGCATGGAGAGCATAAGGCATGGTGCATACATGGCAAATAAGGTGGATTACACTACACCTATTAAGACCAAGCATGAGATGATTCGACCAATAAAGATTAGAGTTATATCATGGTAGAATAACCCCAAAAACACATTGAAATGATGGCTCACAAGCTATGGCATGAAGGCATACGCAATGATCCATGTTAAGGCATAAAGGGGGAAACCCTCCAACACATTGAATGAGTGACAAATATGAATGCATGGCCATGAAACATGGATTGAAATCACGTAATAAATGATGCCAAATCATTAAAATAGTCCAAGTAAAGCATGCTAGTGGACTCAATACACAAAGCTAACAAGCTAGATTGAAGCACAGCTATACAAAGCAAGTCATGCATGGCCAAAACCACCAAAATCAGAGCTAAAGCATGTTAAAACATGGACAAAAGCTTCATGAAGTTAAGCCAAAAGCATGCTAGAATGACATGTTACAACATGACGCATGTTAGGCTATTTCATGGAATTGCACTACAAGTGCAAGGAGCATGCAAAGGCTAACCAAACCAAACTATAACAGCGGTATGACATGGTAAAACAAGCCCAAAAACATGCTGAAATGGAAAGAAAACAAACTAGAATGACATGCTACTTCATGAAGCATACAAGACTAGTTTGTGTAATTTACACTACAAGTGTATAAGGCATGCAAAAGCCAACTAAACCAACCCAAAAAAGATCTAAGGCATGTTAAAATGACACCAAAAACCTACTGAGAAGGCCCCAAAACAAGCTAGAAAGACATGCTCAAACATGAGGCACACAAAGCTAATTTGTAAGATTTACACTACAAGTGTATAAGGCATGCATGGGGTGACCAAACCAAGCCAAAACAGAGTTATGGCAGGTCCTACAAGTCACCAAAAAGTGCTTGAACTAAGCTTAAAAGAAGGAGAAATACATGCTCTTTTGATGGGTCATCAAAACAAGTAAACAAGAGAAAAGGAGGAGGGACAACCCCCACCCATTTGGGGCCTCAAAACCAGCTTTTCACCACTGAAAATCCACTGGATTTCAATGGTTAAAGGACAAACAAAGATGGTTTGAAAGGTGGTGAAAGATGCACAAAAGGCCTCACAAGCCAAGGAACAAAAGGGAGGGAACACCCCCTATCCAAACAAGGCTTAAACCACCACTTTGAGGACTGAAAAACAGAGTTTTTTTCAGTTCAAAACCAAGCCAAAAATAGTTTGAAAGGGTGGCAAAACAAGCATGCAAAGTTGGCCAAGATAGTGTACAAAAATGAGCTTAAAGGAGGGAGATGCTTACCCTTGAAGCACAGCTGTAAAATAGCCAAAGTTCTAAGCTAAAACCACCTTAGGAGCTCCAAATGATCCTCAAAGAACCTCAACCCAATGGTGGTTAAGTTTGATCAAGGATGCCTAGGCAAAGGAGAGGTATATCTCCAAGTATCTCTCTTGCATGCACACAAGGTCAAGAGGGAGAGCCAACTAGAGAGACAAGTTGAAATTTTAGCTCTGGAATTTCTAGAGAGAGAGGAATTTTTTAGAGAGAGAGGCTCCCAAAATTGCTTCAAAGTTCTTCTCCCTTGCAAAATGAGTGAAAAGCCTCATATATAGCAATATACAAGAGTTGGTTCAAAATATCTGAGTTTGGAAATATCTGGAGTAGTGCAGAATAGGTGGAGGCAAAATATCTTCGAAAAATTTGAGTTTGGGACCTGCAAACCACTTTTCGGGTCGGCCGACCACTTTTCTGGTCGGCCAGCTACTTTTCTTGGTCGGCAGGAAAATTCTACTTTCCAAGTCCAACTTCAAATGGGAATAACCCCTTCATCTTGACTCCTTTTCAGGTCATTCTTGTGTCCACATTGAAGCCCCGGAAGTAATCTTTCCAATGGTAGAAGCCTTGCATCAAAATTCCAACTGTGCAAAAAGTTATGCCTTTTTTGGTGAATCCGCTCAGTTTCGATCCTTCCTGGATTCATGCCGAACTTCTCCTCAACTAGTTTTCTTCCCTCTCCTCTTCTTTTCTTCAACTCCAAACCCCTAAGAAAGGTGTTTTGAAATATTTTTCAAAGGTTTTATCTCTCTTTCATTCATTTCCACTTTGTCCTTGCTCGGTTTATCGAAAAGCGCAACATTTAACGAAATGCGAGCGTCGGAACATCGTAGGAACTTTATTTTCAAAACATTTTGAAAGAGAGGGTTTCAAGGACTAAAATCTTTTGATCAAGATTGTTTTGGTCCAAAAGGGGTATGAAGTTGGGATTTGACTCTCTCTCCTTGCCGAAGAAACTGAACCTTTGCCCTGCACACCTTTCACCACCAAGTACACCATCAGTAGTGCCCAAGTCTTAAGGGCAGTCAAAAATGAGGTGTCTACACTCGCTAGGAAAGTGTTGAAACTTCTTTGAGCGGGAAAATTATTTTTGGTTAAGTGTATCTAACCGTTAATCTCATAGAGGGATTAATTTGGATCATTCTAACCAAATGTTAGAGTGAGACATTTTCAAAAACAAAACTGTTTTATTATATAGATTTTTTATATTTGTGAACATAATTGGTGAAAAGTCCACATTCATAGGATCATATGTTATTTTATCTATAGTTTGATCCTTTTTAGTAATAGAGACATGTTTAATGAAATTCTTTGATAAGAAATACAAATTATTTTTTTAAAGAATTTTTTTCCACTAAAAAAATTGTCATCTCCAAAAAAAATTTCAATAAAGTCATCATTGCTAGAAAAGTTACTGACGATAGTGTGGTGATGATTTGAATAATAACACTAATTGGTAGCTTGAATTTGAGTTTGCTCAAAATTGCCCAAATTTTGGCTTGCCTGCTATCCGGTCGGTTGTCCAGCAAGAAGGTGAGAGTTGCGATCGACAAGGGTGACAATCACGGTAAACGAGTGTTTTATCGATCATCCAGGTGGTCGTTCGGGAGGTCGTCCGGGTAGTCGACTGACAAGAAGATGAAAGTCGTGGTCGACAAGGGTGACAACCACGGTAGACAAATGTTTTACCAGTTGTCCGGGTGGTCGTCTGGGCAGTCGACCGGCAAGCACAAATTCGAGCTTCGGGCAAACTCAAATTCGAACTACTAATCATTTTTCTTTGAACAGATAGGTAGATTAGTTGGATCAATAGGTAATACATAGATGAATAGTATGATGACACGCGGATAAATAGATAGGTAGGTAGGAGCAAAATGATTTTTCAAATTATAATCATCCTCTTGATCCCAAAAGAATAGAGTTTCGACCTATTGACCCAAAAGTTTTAGAATTGAACCTTTGGCTTGAGTGCCGATTTTTTTATTGGTGAAAAATAGAAAGATCTACACTTTTAGGTGTGTTCAAAATATTTTTTGAATCAAAGTGCTTGGCCTAGTGATTATAAAGTTATGGGTTATACTCCTATAGAGAGGAGTTTGATATTTGTAGTGTATATTTCTTTTATATTATGAGGGTTGTATTCTCAAGTTTTAGCTTGATCACTGTTGGCTTTTTAGCTATTGTTGGGCTAATATGGTCTACTAGATGTAATGTTTCTCATATTTATAATTACTATCCTATTGATTAAAAAAAAAAAAAACAAATTCATTGTTTGAAATCCAATTGAGTGTGTGAACGATACATACGTTTTGATTGGTAAAACATTAACATCTAATTCCTACCATACACGAGATTTATGTATAAAATTAAATATTTAATAAGCTACATTAAAAATTCTAATACCTTTCTTTTTCTCAATCTATATAGTTTCAAATTTATTCTATTATATTCAAGAATGAAACTAGGAGAAGATTACAGGGGTCATGTCCCTCGTTTTTATGAAAAACTTTGTTTACAGTTGTACTTTTAAAAAATATACTCCCTCTGTCTCAAAAAATAATGGTCCATTTTGAAGAATTTAACTTTTTTTGGTAGTACAATTATTGCACTTTAAAAAAATTAATTTTTCAAAATTACTGTCGATAGTACATTTTTTGGGGAATATCAATTGTCATAATTGTACTTTTTATGTTGTTAATGAATTTAAAAGAAGGGCAAAATAGCAAATTTATATTATTTTGTCATTGATTTTTGAAAAGGAACTAATATTTTAGGACAATAAAAAATGGAATAAAGGACTAATATTCTGGGACTAAGAGAGTATATATATATATCTTATTTTATAAATAAAATGACATCTTAATATAAAAAAGATATATCCCATTTTTCTACCATCTTACATTTTCTTTTTATTTTGTATCAAAAAAATTTCTTTATCCCATTAGAGTTTAGGTCTATGGTATTTGAATTTTTTTTTTATTTTATGTTTTCGTGTATATATTGTTAGGACCCTACTTGTTGTCAAATTTCATGGACAAACTTGGGTTTAAATTGAGTTGTAATTTTCCAGTTTTCGGTCTTCCTGCTCGAGCTGGAAAAGTGGCGTTCGAGCGGAGATTTCACTCTTACGGTATTTTGCTCGTCTGCAAAATATACTGAGTGGTGTGTTTTTACGCTCGAGCATAGGATCTTTCGCTCAAGCAAGAACCCTAGCTTGGAATACATGATATAGAGTCCCCGCTCGATCGTCCATTCTCACGCTCGAGCGACCTCGCGATCTCAACCTCTATAAAACCTCAAGTTGCTTCAAATCTAGGATTATGTTTTCTAGATCTTCTTTAAGGGTTTTAGGGTTTTTTTTTTGGGGATATTTTTCTAGTTTTCCTTGATGTTTGATTGAGTATTGAACTCATGTTCTTATAAGCACACATCAAGGAGTTTGGTTGATCTTCTTTGAGAGTATTCTTCTTCGATGGATTCCGAAGATTCAAGCACAGAGTAATCAAAGGAGTTTGATGTTGTGTGCAGTCGTTGGTTTGACAATGGATGTTGTGGATTCAACATCAATCTAATCAATTCTGAGACGAAGGTTGTAATGAAAGGTATACAGAAGATTTGAAGACAAATTGGAAGTGTTTGGGTAATTTGTTTAGTATCTTTGTAATCTTTCTTTCTTCAGTAGTGGATTGATTTGTAGCGTTTAGCCCGTGGTTTTTTTTTTTTATCATAATTGGAGATGCTCCAATTGTGGTTTTTCCACATAAAAATCGTTTGTGCTGATTTATTGTTTTCAAAACAACAATCTAAATCACATTCGTACGTGTTTGATGATTTAGATTGGTAAGTTTTCTTGTTTGAGAATTGGTAGAATTAGTTATTGATCTAATCATGAATCACTTAGGTTTTTCAATTGATATCAGAGCAGGTCACTTTTTGTTTTTATCAAAACTATAGGAGTGTGATTTTGTGCGATTGGTGATATGGATTCAATTTGCGAAGGTAACTTGACCTATAGACCTCCGTTACTTGATGGTACAAACTATTCTTATTGGAAAGCTCATATGAGAGCGTTTTTAAAATCTATCGATGAGAAAGTTTGGCACTGTGTGATCTATGGGTGGAGTGAACCGATTGTCACCATTAATGGTGTTGATATTCCCAAACCCCTTGATAAATGGGACGCATTCGACTATCAAGATTCGAGTTGGAACAGTAAGGCTCTCAATTCCCTTTTTTGGTCCGTCACTCCTGAAGAGTTTCGTCGTGTTTGCACGCGTGAGGTAGCAAAAGAGGCTTGGGACATTCTTGAAACAATTCACGAGGGTACTACTTCTGTTAAAAGGTCAAAACTTCAACGTCTCACATCTTCCTTTGAGACTCTTTTTATGCGTGATGATGAGACGTTTAATGATTTTTATGCTAAGCTTAGTGACATCCTGAATTCCTGTTTCACATTAGGTGAAAAAATCCCTGAAGCTAAGGTTGTTGGAAAAATTTTGAGGTTTTTACCTGAGAGGTTCCAATCAAAAGTGACAGCTATTGAGGAGGCTCAGAATGCTGATACTTTCAAACTTGATCAGTTGGTTGGAAATTTGTAGACTTATGAAGCCCACCAGATTTCTAAGAAAAAACAAAAAGATAGTGTGGCATTCACGAGTGCTCATGAGACTGCAAAAAGTCTTGAGACTGAGTTTGATCTAGAGTCTGAGATGACGGTTATGTTTACTAAACAGTTCAAAAAAAATTTAAAGAAAAAGAATCCTAATTTCAGGGACCCTATTTCAAAAGATAACAGTAATGAAAAACCCAAAATTTTTCCATCAAAACTTGCTCTAAAAACTGAAAAGAAGATTGTGAAGGGGCAAGGGGTCAAGTGTTATGAATGTCAAGGGTTTGGACATATTGCTCTTGAATGTCCATCGAAAAAGAATCAGAAAAAAGTCTATATAGTGACTTGGGATGATGAAAGCGGGTCAGAGCAAGAACCCGAAGAAATCGAATCCGGTGAAGATGGAGATAGTACTTTCATGGCATTCTGGTTTACTATTACTCAACCTCCTCCGAAGCCAGTGGAATTTGCTCGTGGTCAGAAAGTACACCGTGCTCCTACCTTTGATGGGAGTAATTACTTGTACTGGAAGATCAGAATGAGGGTGTTTTTAAGAGCTTTCGACCCTGAGGGCTAGCAAGCCATTGAAAAGGATGTTGAAAGCACTGACAATCCGAGCAATCAAAGAGTTTTGTCAACTATTCGTGAAGCAATTTCTGATGAAGAACAGCAACGGGTTGCTCACTGCACAAAGGCCAAAGATGCATGGGACATTCTGAGTCAATTTCATGAAAGAGAAGAGTCATCTTTACCACTATCTATCAACTTTCCAGCCTTAGTTGCTCGACTGGATGAGGTCCAGGAGAAAAAGGAGTAAAAAGAAGATGACGAAACATCAGAAGACAATGATGAGATTGATGGTGATGAGATTGATGGTGATGATCTACAACAAGCTTACAAAAAGCTTTACAATGAATCGCTGAATTTTTCCAAGATCAATGACAAACTCACTCTCAAGCTCAAATCATGTGAAAATGAGAATGTCAAGCTAAAAGGAGAAATTACAACAACAAAGTAGAATGTCATCAAGATCTCTAATGACAGGCAAGACCTATGTGAGAAACTTCTATCTTGTGAGACCGAAAGGAATAAACTTCTAAAAATATATGTCACATTTGAAGAGAAGATTGAAAGCCTTGAGATGTCACAAGCTACATTGAAAGAGATGCTTTGTCAAAAAGATGAAGAACTCAAAGATGCTAGAGCCACAATTGCCATGTGGAACAAAGGTTCCAAGTAATTAGAATACATCCTCAGTTCTGAACAAATGGGTTGAGACAAAAGTGGGCTAGGCTATGGTAATGCGGCAGCTCACAAGGGACAGGCATCTACATCTCATGACTTGAAGACTCAAGCAAAGGAAAAGCTGAAGGTGCACCAGGGTGATCCCTCTCTTCATCTACCTAACGGGGGCAAGATCAACAAAAGGGAGGTAAAACCTATTTTTGTTTGTTATCATTGTGGTAAGTATGGCCATATTCGCCCTTTTTGCTTTGAATTATTTGATAAGGTGTCTCAAAAGGGTAGAAATTCTAATACTTTTTGGGTTAGGAGACAACCTTACATGTCTAGGCAGAACACCAAGATTCATGAGGGTGTTCACAACCCTAAGACATTTACCAAGACCGCCAGTCCTGATTTTGTTAAGACCAAAAAGATTTGGGTGAGAAAAGATGACTTGACTTGTTTAGTTGTCCACACTGCTCTAAAAGCACGTGACTCACACATGTGGTATCTTGATAGTGGGTGCTCACATCACATGTTAGGTGACAAATCCTACTTCACCTCCCTTGAAAAATATGAAGGTGGAATTGTTACCTTTGGAGATGGTGGCACTTCTAGAGTCATTGGTAAGGGCTCTATAAGTGTAGTTGGTCTTCCCAAGCTCGAAAATACATTACTTGTTGATGGCCTTAAAGCAAATCTTTTGAGCATCAGTCAAATGTGTGATTCCCACCATGAAGTATTATTTTCAAAAAATAAATGTGAAATTTTAGATAAAAAAGGGAAATACTGTCATGAATGCGGTTCGCACATTTGATAACTACTACAGGATTATTACCACTAATGATCTCACTTGTCACTCAGCCATCATAAGTGACATTGATCTCTGGCATCAAAGATTAGGTCACATGAATTTCAAAGACCTAAATAAGATAGCCAACAAAGAGCTTGTGAGAGGAGTACCTAAACTAGGTAAGAATCTGAACCATGTGTGTGGACCATGTCAACTTGGAAAGCAAACTTTTTCCCCTCACAAAAAGGTGAACAGCTTAACAACCAAACGTCCCCTTGAATTGGTTCATATGGATCTTATGGGACCTACTCGCACTGAAAGAATTGGAGGTAAAAGATACATTTTTTTAACCGTTAATGATTTTACTCGTTTTTCATGGGTAAATTTTTTAAGAGAAATATCTGATACGTTTGATGCTTTCCAAGCCTTAATCCTTGAAATCCAAAATGAACAGGGTGTTTCTATTAGGCATATCATAAGAATCCCAATTGATCATGGTCATGAGTTTGAAAACAATTTGTTTTCGGATTTTTGTGATATGCATGGAATTAAGCATGAATTTTTAGGTCCTATTACTCCACAACAAAATGGAGTTGCTGAGAGGAAGAACAGAGTTGTTCAAGAGATGGCTAGGGTCATGCTCCTTAGTAAAAAAGTTCCTCCAAAGTTTTGGGCTAAAGCCTTAAATACTGCTGTTTATGTCATAAATCGTGTGTATTTAAGGCCTGACACTTTACAAACTCCATATGAATTGTGGAGCGGTTTGAAACCGAATGTAAAATACTTCAAAACTTTTGGGAGTAAATGTTATATTTTCAAAGATAGAGAGCATTTGGGAAAATTTGACTCCCGAAGTGATGAAGGTATTTTTCTAGGATATTTAACCACTAGTAGAGTTTTTCGTGTCTATAACTTGAGAACTTTATCTTTAATAGAATCGATCAATGTGGTTATAGATGACATGGGTTCTCCTACTTCAGCAATAAATGAGGAAAAAAATGATAAGTCTCCAATCTTGGATACTGAACTACAAAGTCAAAGAGAAACTAAGGTCCAAGCACAAGAAGTTGAGACAACACTAACTTCTCAAGTAAGTCAGAGTCCAAAGAGCGCACATAGAGACACCACTTCTAATGCTTATGTCATCACCAATCCAGAGTTCAAACCATCAGCAAGGGTGAAACTGAATCATCCAGCTCAACAGATAATTGGAAATGTCTCAGATCGAATGAAAACCCCAAGACAAATTCGGGAGGAGGTATCTTATATATGCTATGTTTCATTAATTGAACCTAAGAATATAAAAGAGGCCTTACTAGATGATAGTTGGGTCAATGCTATGCATGAAGAATTAGGTCAATTTGAGCGTAACAATGTTTGGACTCTTGTTCCCAGACCTAGAGACATAAATGTGATAGGTACCAAGTGGATCTTTAATAATAAATTTGATGAGAATGGTATTGTGGTTAGAAATAAAGCGAGATTGGTTGCTCAAGGCTATACACAAGTAGAGGGTGTTGACTATGATGAGACGTTTGCCCCAATTGCACGTCTCGAATCTATTCGTATTTTACCTGGTGTTGCATGCTTTATTGGTTTCAAATTGTTTCAAATGGATGTGAAAAGTGCCTTTTTGAATGGATACTTGAAAGAAGAGGCTTATGTTGAGCAACCAAAAGGGTTTGAGGACCCGAAATGTCCAAACCATGTCTACAAGTTAGACAATGCTTTGTATGGGTTGAAACAAGCCCCTCGGGCTTGGTATGATAGACTTATTACCTTTCTTTTTAATAATGATTTTCAAAGGGGTAGTGTGGACAAAACTTTATTTGTGAAACATACTAAGTCTCATATACTTGTTGCATAGATTTATGTTGATGATATTGTATTTGGATCTACTGCTGATTATCTTGTTAAATACTTTTCAGATTGCATGACACATGAGTTTGAGATGAGTATGATGGGAGAGTTGTCTTATTTCTTAGGTCTTCAAATTAAACAGTCTCCTTCAGGTATGTTTGTTTCTCAGACTAAGTATGCCAAAAACCTTGTGTCAAAGTTCGGTCTTAAGTCGGCTAAACATGCATGCACTCCCATGAGCACCAATCTTCACCTTTCCAAAGATTTCTCTGGTACTGATGTTGATCTTACCATTTATAGGAGTATGATAGGGAGTCTCTTGTACCTCACTGCCAGTCGCCCTGACATTGCATTTAGTATAGGTGTTTGTGCCCGTTACCAAGCCTCTCTTAAAGAGTGTCATCTGATTGTTGTCAAACGCATCATTAAGTATGTGAATGGGACATTGGGTTATGGGATTTGGTTCTCGACCGACACTACAGTTGAAATCACTGGTTTTTCTGATGCTGACTGGGCAGGGTGTGCTAATGATTGTAAGAGCACTTCTGGGAGGTGTTTTTACCTTGGGAATAACTTGGTTTCCTGGCATAGCAAAAAGCAAAATGCCATTTCTCTTTCGTCCGCTGAGGCTGAGAACATTGCTGCAGGGAGTTATTGTGCCCACATGCTATGGATGAAGCAAATGCTTCATGATTATCGAATTGACCAAAACACTCTCACTCTTTTCTGTGATAACACAAGTGCCATTAACATTTCTAAAAATCCTGTCCAACACTCTCGTACCAAACACATTGACATTCGTCATCATTTTATTCGAGAGTTAGTGGAAGAAGGCCTTATTGTTCTTGAACATGTACCCACTGAGCATCAAAAAGCTAATATTTTTACAAAACCCCTTGGTCTTCTTAGGTTTGAGTTCTTTAGAAAGACCTTGGGTGTAGTGCTCAGTTACTAGTGTGTTACTTGTTACTTGAGGGGGTGTGAGTGATTGCTTTTATGTGTACTTGGGTGTTATAATCTCATTCTCATTAATTCTTGTCATCCATGCATTTAGCCTCATATGAACACCTCTCATGTTGCTTGCTAGATTTCATTTTTCTTTGTTCATAGCTTATTCTGAATGCCCCTGCTCATTGACTTCATGATCTCATTCTGTATACATTCTTGAGATAAACTGTTGCATGGGTTTCCGTACAAGTGATCAAAGTTCTCTATGGACCACTAACAGTGTATCTTTTACATTATTGGAGGAATTAACCTATACTGGTATATCATGGGTGATGTTGAGTCTTTTAACAATTTGCCATCGTTTTTCATTTTCATGGTTCCTCCTTCAGTTCATTGTAGTCCGGGCATTAGGAAAAGGCTACCTTAGAGGCACCAACCAGGCTATCCTTTCTAATTTCATGCTTCTCTGGTTTGTCTCCATACTCTTGAGCGTGCAAGCCACCAGTGAGTGCCCACGGAAAAAAAATCACATAATATTAAAAAAAAAAAGGACTCTTTGATTGAGGGGGAGCCTCCGTGCTTACTCAACAAATACCCCTTGGTTTCTAGTGGTTTGATTTTTCTATGTGATGTTTCCCTACTCTTGTCGGAGGTCCAATCATCCGATCATTATGAGGATTAACTCTAACTCTGTGACCTCTCAAGGATTGCACACACACACATTCTTTTTGTGAGCTCTCATGTTTGCTTTTGAGTTGTGCATTCTCATGTAGTTTATGATCATTAATTAAATTTTATCAGATTTGCTCATGATTTGTGGTTCGTAATTTCAAATTTTGCAAGTTTGCAGGCTTCATGATTTGTGTATTATATCATCTTAGTGTCACAGTCTTGCGGTTATGCTTACTTTTGTTTTGTTACAGGTCACACTTCTCTGTATGAGTTGGTTTTATTTGCTAAGAAAAGATGTTTTGGGTATTGGAGTTCTTTTGTTCCCGCTCGAGCAGGCACTCTCACGCTCGAGCGTGGATTTCATCCTTCCAGCATTTTTTGCAGAGTTGTTCAGTTCTGTGAGGTTGTTTTTGGCTCTCGAGCGTCCAATTCCTTGTTTAAGCGTAGCCACGCGTGTTTTGGCGCACGCTCGAGCGTTAAAACCCACGCTTGAGCGGACTGGTTTGTTATAAAAATCCTTTCCTTGTCTCTTCAGTTCAATTTTTTTCCCCAAATTTGATCTCTCTCTCACTTAGGGCTTCTTGGTGACTTTGTATTTGTCCTCCCTTGGGCTATTGATAGGTGTGCTTCCTTCAGTATCTTGATTCTCGTACTTCTTGGTTGTCTCAGGTATGTATCTATCAGATTTTGTTTCTTTCCCTCTCTTGTTAACTATTTATTGGTTGTCTCTTGTTCCTCTCATGTTCATCATCCATACTTGTTCGTAGTGTTTGAGTTTTGTGTGTCTTGTCTATTTTTGTTTATGATATAATTGGTTTGGGTATTTTTAGTTGCAATGTGATTATTGTTATGGAATATTGCGTTCTGTATTTTTTACTTGAGTAGTGGACTATTGAGTTTTGTCTTTGGTCTAATCATTGCATTCTGTTCTAGTATTTTTTTCTATCTATCTGGTTATTTGGTTATGGTCACTATGTTCTCATTGGCTATTCTAATATGCATTCTGTTATATTGTGATCGCATTGAGGGTTGGTCATATTGTTTCATATTGCTCTTGGCTGTTTAATGTTGATAGATTTGACTATGCTACTAATGGTTTGTTTCTGTGTTCTTTTTTTTTTTGGTTTTAATTCTTGTCTTGGGTTGGGGGGATTTTTGTTTATTCTTTTTGGGTTATTCTTGGTTTAGTCATGTCCACTTCTAAGCGTAAGAAGTCCACAGCCTCTTGCTCCTCCTTTAATATAGACCGGTTTCCCTCAGCTGATAAAGCCAAATTGTTTAGAGAGTCCTATCCTTCATGGACTGTTCATCTTGAATGCAATGTTCTACCGAACACTTTTGAGTCCATCCACATTCGTCCTCTTTTTGATCCTTTGGGTGGGGATTTGGTTCTCTCCTTCTCAGGTCGTCAAAATCTTAATTGGGTAAGGGAATTTTACTGTAATATGGAGGGACTTGACGATGTTGGTCTCTCGTTCAAAACATGGGTCAGGTCTAAGCCTATAACTATTACTCCTGACCTCATTCGTGAGCTTTTAGGGATTAGTAAAGTCTTTCCTATTTTCTATCCTTTCCCTGTGAGACCTACCTGTAATTTTAACGAGGTGGCCACTACTTTATGTGGTACATCTCGTTCGTGGCCCCCGAGCTCTTTGATCAAGCAAAATGAGCTCCTTCCCCAATTTCGTTTACTCAATCTTATTGTGTGTACCAACATCATTGTAACCACCCACAGCTTCGAGATAAACCAAGAACAAGGTTTTGTCCTTTATTGCATTGCTCACCACTGTTCTATTGACCTTGCCACCTTGATCATTCAAAAAATGGTTGCTGCTTTTGAGCGTAATAACCTTGGTCTTCCTTATGGCTGCCTCATTAACCGGCTTCTCCCCAGGTTTGAGGTTCTCTCTTTTGATGAGGATGACTTTGCTTCTCCTTCCCGGCCTTTTACCAAAAAGACTGTCTCGTAGAGTCAATCTCATGTTAGGGGGGGTCCCTTCTGGTGTGGGTAGTTCAGTCTGGTGCGAGGATCTTTGCTATGGCGAAGAGGCAGTATGATCTGCCGTTCTGCGAAGAGGCTACTAGTAAGAAGGAGCAGTTACCTCCAGTCCGTACTATCCAAGGCCAGCTCCGTCAGTTCGAGCAATCCATGGTCTCCCATTTTGATCGTCTGGAGGGCCGGATGGATATCTTCGAGGCCAAGCTTACTGATCTTGAGACTACTGCCGATGCTCGGCTCACAGCATTGGAGGCCTCATCTAGGCGCATTGAGGAGTCCGTTGCACAGTCCTCTTCTTATCTGTCTCAGATCTTGTCTTCTCTACAGATGCAGTCCCCTCCATAACCACCAGCTCAGTGATCTCTGTTTTTATTGGCTAGTATTCTTTTTGCACAGTGATATCTCTTGATTTTTGTTGCACAGTTTTCTCTCTTGTTCTTTTTTCTCTTGGACAAAAAGGGGAGTGGATGTTGGATGTTAGAGTTAGCGATACTTGATGATACTTGATGCATGGATGTTGGATGTTAGAGTTAGAAATACTTGATGATACTTGATGCATGCATGGTTAGGTTATTATTTTTGGATGGTTATTATTTTTGGATATTGGGTTACTTTTGTTTATATATATATATATATTTGGCTATTTATCCAGTTCCACAGTTTTGTTTGTATGGTTGTTTTCACAAGTGATTGTTCAAGGATTGTGTGTTTCATGTTCGTAGCATTCAGCTCTTGTGGTTTTTTTTTGGTAGTGGTTTTGTTTTTTTTGTTTTTTTTTTTTTTTGTAAAGTTATGGTTGTTGATTGTGTTAGTTTGTTTGTTTTGGGGTTTGTTTGTTAAGAAAATTGTTTAGAATAGTTTTGTCCGAGATTTGACAAAGGGGGAGATTGTTAGGACCATTCTTGTTGTCAATTCCATGGACAAACTTGGATTTAAATTGAGTTGAAATTTTCTAGTTTTTGGTCTTCCCACTCGAGAGGGAAAAGTGGCGCTTGAGCGGAGGTTTCACTCTCATAGTATTTTGCTCGCCTACAAAATATATTGAGTGGTGTGTTTTTTCGCTCGAGCGTGGGATCTTCTGCTCGAGCGTGAACCCTGGTTTGGTATACGCGATATAGAGTCCCTGCTCGAGCGTCCATTCCCACGCTCGAGTAGATCTCGCGATCTCAGCCTCTATAAAACCTCAAGTTGCTTCAAATCTAGGATTATGTTTTCTAGATCTTCTTTAAGGGTTTTAGGGTTTTCTTTTGGGGATATTTTTCTGGTTTTCCTTGATGTTTGATTGAATCTTGAACTCATGTTCTTATAAACACACATCAAGGAGTTTGGTTGATCTTCTTTAAGAGTATTCTTCTTCGGTGGATTCCAAAGATTCAAGCACAGAGTAATCAAAGGGGTTTGATGTTGTGTGTAGTCGTTGGGTCGACAATGTACATTGTGGATTCAACATCAATCTAATCAATTCCGAGACGAAGGTTGCATTGAAAGGTATACAGAAGATCTGAAGAAAAATTGGAAGCGTTTGGGTAATTTGTTTAGTATCTTTGTAATCTTTCTTTCTTCAGTAGTGGATTGATTTGTGGCGTTTAGCCCGTGGTTTTTTCATCACAATTGGAGGTGCTCCAATTGTGATTTTTCCATGTAAAAATCGGTTGTGTCAATTTATTATTTTGAAAACAACAATCTAAATCACATTCATACGTGCTTGATGATTTAGATTGGTAAGTTTTGTTGTTTGGGAATTGGTACAATTAGTTCTTGATCTAACCACGAATCACTTAGGTTTTTCATATATAATTTGTATATCATAGTATATATACATGCATGTTTGTATATATGGTTAAAAAAAAAGTATTTTTCTTTAGCCCTTTTGATGGTGATATCTTGGTTGGTCCCTAATTATACCTCATGTCACCTAATATAGCAAGTGTGGGAGAATATAGTGCTCCAACAGTATGGTCTTGGAGCTGTTAAAAATCGCAATTGTTATATCTTGTGTAAAATTTGATGCAAATTTTAGCTATGACTAAAGTTGGTAGCACAACAAATAAAGAGAAAGACAACAAATTGTGGACGACTACCCGGATGACCACCGAATGTTTGTTAAAGTTGCCAATTTGGACAACCACCAGGATGACCACCGAATGTTTGTTAAAATTGCTAATTTGGACAATCACTCGGACAACCACCCAGACGACCACCTGAAAGTTGGTTAAGTTAAAAAATAGCAATTTGACAATTGAAGCAACATTGTTATCATATTGCTATTTTACATTATTTGTTGCTAAATTATAACTTTAGCTATTTATTTTACCTGCTCACCATTGGAGTTGTTGTTACGAAATGCCAAATTATAGCAATGGCGCCACATTGGTGCAATGCCATTTTGGCACAATCCCAACCAACTTTTTCTCCAATGTTTTAGATGGTGTTTGGATATAGTTTTTTGGATTTTTTTAAAATTATTTTTTGTCTTTTACGATCTTTTTAAAACTTTTTCTAAAAAAAATTATATCTTTACATTCTACACGACTAGACAAATAAAAAAAAAAATTGTTCTAATTCACCCACTATTCACATGCCACTACAATATTGAAAAAAATAAAATAAATAATACTACCTACTTTAAAAATTGAAAAATAAAACCCACCAACACCTACCCACCAATCTTGCAGAGATACTACAATTCTAACTAACCATCCACCTATCCGGGCATTCTTCAAGATAAATCTACAATTCTCACTCACCATCCACCATCCACCATCCACATACCATAAATACATATACCATTTTCACACATTATTCACCCCCCAACAACCACCCATTAAAGAAGGTCCACAGAGAGAGAGTAGAGCCTCCCTCTCTAGGTGATTTTCGGCGATGCTCTGGTGGTGCTCCGGCAACCCATTTTACACTTCTAAAATGTAGATCTACTGTAGCTATTCTGGTTTAGACCCGACCCATTTGGTATTCTGGATCCGAGTTTCGTTGTCTTATATGGTTGTTCATGTCTTATTCATCTTGTACTTCATTAAGTTTGGTTATTGGAGTGTCTTGGTGGCATTTGAAACAGGGTGGTAGCTTGTTTTTCAAAACTCTTATTACCCATATTTTGGCCTCTTCGCTCGAGCGGTGATTCTTGTGCTCGAGCGGTCTTTGAGAACTCTCAGTACTTTTGGAGGCCTACAGAGATATTGGAAAGGTGACATTCTTTGCTCAAGCAGTCTTTATTGCGCTTGAGCGATATTGGCTCAAGCAGTGGTCCTCTGTCTGTAAAAATTTTGAGAGTTGGTATTCTTCACTCAAGTGGTCACTTTGTGCACTCGAGCAGTCCCACTTATTGTATCTAGTCGCTCTAACGACACTTCTTGTGCACGAGCGATCTCTGGCAGATATCGGTTAAAAAAGTTACTTTTCGAGTCACTTTTTCATCCCTCTCTCTCTCTCTCTAAACATTCTAAAAACCCTAAATCTAAAGTCTCTCTATCTATAACTCACATTCTCTCTACAAATACACATAGATCCATTGATTTCTTCACCCTAGTCTCCTTGTCAAAAACGTAGAGCTCGGTGAAGGCTTCCATTTAATTTGAGTGGATCGTCTTTTCGTCGCTAGTGGTTTTTTTTGGCTTGTCCCCTCTTCACTTCAAAAGGTAAGGTCTATTTCCTTAACTTGATGTGAGTTCGTTGGTGTATTTGTGGTATATTTTGATGTATAGATCTTGTTGTGATTGATTTTTGTAGTATATTTTGTAGGGACGAATCCAGAATTTTATTACCGGAGGGGCCAGAAAAAAAAAAACACCAAATACACAAACACACATGTATGTACAATGTGATATATAAAGTATATATATATAGAAAAAAAAATTAAATTCCACAGAAACAATTTCTAATAGGATGAAGAAAGTTTTTTTAGTGCAAAATAGAAAAAGAAGGCAAGATAGGAGAATAATAAGATATGCATGTTCTTATACTAGGGGGTCATTTTATGTATAAAATGATATATATTTTTAAAGTGTTATGACAAACAACATTTTTCACAAAAACAGGGGGGCCATGGCCCCTCATAGTCTTCTCCTAGTTCCAGGGTTTGTCTAAATTGGGGGTTGTTGGTTATGATTTTGCTATTAAAGTGTATTTTTGGTATACAAAACTTACATATGATTTTTTTTCTAAAAGAGAAAAACCCCAATTTGTGGAAGACTCCTAAATGATGTTGATTTTGGAAATTTGGGTAGAGTTATGGAAAATGGATTTGGTTGGGAAAAGTATGTTGATGTTTTGGAAACGCATCGAGTATTAAATACTCTTTTGGAAATGTTCTAGAAAGGTGACTGTTGAAACTGTTGGATTGTATATCTGTATTGTTATCTATTAATTATTGCATTAGAGATAACTGTTTTGGCTATCAGTGGAGGATAGCATTGTCCTGTGTTAGAAATTGCATGTGGACTAGACCAATTGAAATCATTCATATCATAGAGCATGTAATGAATTTTTCTTTTAGAATTTGAAACCGTATGTTGGGAACGGGTTTTGGAAGTTCTCGTATTTTGTATTAGAACACTTGCATTGTTTTGGAAAACAATATTTTGAATCACACGTATTGTGCTATCGGAAAAAGGTAAATAAAGTGATTAAGCTATAAGGGGGTGTTAAAGTACAATTAAGTTGGCCTGTATGTCCATGGTGAAAGACTTAAACCTGTGCGGTAGGTGTCGAGCCTTCTGGTTAGCACCGGTAAAAATGACCTTGTGACTTGTATAGTTACTCGTATGAACACTAGCCTTGAAGATTTACCCATTTTTATTTATTATCATTTTGGTTTTTGGAACAGGATGTTTGGGTGTGGTTTTAGCAATGTATTTGCATTTGATTTAGCAATATATTTGCTGATTGGTATTGAGATACTTGGATTGACTTTTGGAAAGGTATTTTATATCAAACAGATATTTTTAACTTGGAAAAGGTTTTGATTAAACGTAAGGTTTTGGTAATTGAAAAGAAATGATGTTGTTGAAAAGTCAAATGGATTTGAAAATGCATTTAGGCATATTGTATATATGTATTGCATCATGATCATTTATACTAGTGGAGCACGTTTAGTTTTTGAAATATTCTCTACTGGTCTTTATGCTTACCCTACATGGCTGAAAATGTTTTTCAGGTGCACGTGTGGATGTGGACTGAGACGTAAAGTTGTGTTTGGAACTGTGCAGGGTGGTTCTGTTATTTGTAGGCCATGGGCCATTCACGTTATTTATTGGTTGTGTGCCATTTTTGTAAGGGTTACACCCTTTGTATACGATGTAAGCCTTCAGGCGTTCAATGTAGTTTATAACATCTATGTATGTTTTAATTACAGAACACCCATTCGACTTAGATGTTATATTTAGGAATGTATGAAATCGGATAAACACATGTGTTGTGTGGTTATATTATATATATCTGCATGAGGATTGTTATCTATTGTTTATTGTTGGGTGGTTTATTCACGTGGGCTGGACTCCATAAATCTGGGGCGTGACATCTACACTCTTGAAGCATATCTAATGGAGCTGTCAAAAGAGCTGCCAAAGCTATAATTTGGCAAGAGTGACAAAAAAAGGTTCTCTAATGACCTGCTATTCTTCTTGCTAAAGATAGCAAATGCCATTTATTTTCTCAAATTTGGCAAGTTGAATTGTAGGTGCCAAACATGCCGCATCAGTAAATATCACAAAAAGATACTCTCTTCTCTCAGCCGAACACAGTGATGAAGAGAGCAAGAGGATAGAGATATAGAGAGAGAGATGCTCTCATCTCTCGCTGAACATAGTGATGAGGAGAGGATAGAGGATAGAGATGCAGAGAGAGAGAGAGAGATGCTCTTCTCTCTTAGCCGAACACAGTGATGAAGAGAGGATAGAGAAAGTAAGATGATAGATCATAGGGGTTTTGTCTTGAGACTTGACCAGATCATTCTAGAGGATTGATCTCAGCCGTTGGATTATTATTTAATCAATGGTTGTGATCTTGTTATTTAAGTAACGGATGAATTGCCCCTATTATGCTATTTTGTTTATTAAAAAATAAATAATAAATAAATAAATAAATTCAACTTTGCAGAAGCACAACGGCTATAAATAAACAGCCATATTTGTTTAAATTCTCAACGGCCATATTTTAAAAAAAAAAAAAGTGTCATATTTTGTAATTCTATAAATACAAATCCTCAATCTTAATTTCATTTTACAACAAGCCTCAGAAATTATATTTTTCTTTTTCTCCTCTCATTTTCTTAATTTCATTTCACAACAAACCTCCCGAATTACACTTATTTATAGGTTTTTTCACATAATCACTAAGGAAGGTTCATCAAAAACAAAGAGAGGAAAATCATTCACCATTGATGAAGATGTAGCACTTTGTAAAGCTTGGTGTCACATTTCTGAAGATCCAATTATTGGCAATTTGCAATCTTATGCTCAATTTTGGGGGAGAATTTATGAAAATTATTGTTCTATAGCGATCCCGGGTTTACCCCTTGATGTACAGTGATCCGGACATGTGTCCGTGGATGTTAGTAGTCGGTTGTTATCTTGTTTACATCCTTTCATACTTTGTTTTTGAGTTCTAGGATGTGTTGGGCAGGTTTGTTACAGGTTGGTTGTGTTTGGGAGCTAAGGGTTGCTGCCCAGATTTTTGGTCCTTCGCTCGAGCGAGGAGTTGGTCGCTCGAGCGAGAGTTGAGTTTTGTGTCTGGTGGGTCAAGCCAGAGTGGCTTCGCTCGAGCGAGCGATTGCACCTGGTTCTGGACCTGAGAGTTGTGATTTTTGGCTCGAGCGAGCTTTTCTTCGCTCGAGCGAGACCTGTGTTTTTGATCCTTCGCTCCAGCCAGGACTTCTTCGCTCGAGCGAACGTTGGTGTCTGGTACTGGACCTGAACACTGGAATTTTTGGCTCGAGCGAGCTTTTCTTCGCTCGAGCGATCTGATTCGTTCTTCGCTCGGCGAAGTGTTTGCCGCCGGCGAAGCCTGGTTGTTGGCTCGAGCAAGGCTGTCTTGGCTCGAGCGAGTGTTTCTTATGTCTGGTCGCTCGAGCGAGCCGGTCTTTAAATTTTGTCTTTAAATTTTAGCATTTTGATATATTGGGAGTTGTTGTGTAATTTAGGGAAAACTTTGGGTCTTTGTGTAATTTTGTAAAAGTTGGGGTTTTAATTATAATAAACCTAGATGCATGTTTGGCATGGAGAAATGTTATAAATGTTGAAACATTGATGAAAATGGAACCTAAGGGTTGAAATGTTACTTATGGAAAATGTCCTAATTACATTGGTTAATTAATTGTTATAATTAATTGTGAGAAATGAGGAATTGGAATGGAAAGAATGGAATTGGAAATGTATGGAAGAAAAAGGGTGTTGTTGAATTAATCATCACCCACCTAATTGAAATGTTGATTTAATATCCATTTTGTGCATTTATTTTCTGTTTAGAAATAACTGCTTTGGGCTATCGGTGCAGGATAGTCTTGATTGTTGTAGACAATGCATGATGATTAGGTAAACTGAAACTAATCACTAGAATGTGTCATTGAGTATGACTGTTGAAAGAATACATTAAACTTATGTATTGATGGATTGATGTGTATAATAATTGTTTATATGCATTGTGTGTGCTGGAGGAGATAGGGGATGTACTCCACGGTTTAGGGGAAGATAGGGGATGGACCTCTAAACCGGATGTTGTCTGGGAGGAGATAGGGGATGGACTCCGTAGATAGAGCTCATATGCTTATCTAGAAATGTGTTGATAGAGCTCATATGCTTGTCTTGGGAGTGTGATATAGCTAGTATGCTTATCTGTGGAAGTAATGATATAACTAATATGTTTATCTGTGATGGAATGGAAAGTGGTTAATATGAGTTATTGTCTCATATGAGTTGTTTGGCCAGGTTCTGAGCCATGGATTATGAGTTGAGAATTGAAAGGAAATGGAAAATGAAATGAACATAGACTTGAATGTCTTGGAACTATAATGTGTTATGAAAGAATATAAAAGTGTTGACCATCTATCAACTGTTAATCTTTTAGTCATTATTCATAACTGGTTTAGTATATTTCTACTGGGCTGTGGCTCACCCTTTATGGGAACATCATTTTCAGGTACAGGTATCATGCCACCTCCAAGGACTTAGCTTGGGAGGCTTGAGGCTGACGGACCTTTTTGGTTGTTTGTCTTCTTTGATGTATTACATGTAAATTCAAGCCAAGGGCTTAAAGTGTAATTGAGCTAGTGCTCTCTTTTGTAACCAAGTGTTAACTTGGAAAGCTATAAGCCCTTAGGGCATTTTCTTTTGTTGTTAACATGTAATACCTTTTGTAATGAATTGTTCAGATAAATAGAAGAATGTGGACTTTTATTATATCAATGCATGTCTCTTTGATGGGTTTAATGTTATTTTTTTGAGGGCGTTACAACTTGGTATCAGAGCGTACCGGGTTCGAATGCTTTGGGTACGTGGGAAGTGGTTAGTATCACAATGGGTTTGTCTCGCTGGATAGAGACTTAGATGTAGTATCACATGCTATGTGTTTATGTGTTTATTTGGGTATGGGATTTAATTTCTAGGATGTTGATTGGATCCTTGGGTTTCTGGGAGTCTTGTTGGAAAGGCACTTGATCAATGCCATTTCTAACTGGAACTCTAGTAACGCCTTGGGACTATCATTATCCGGAAATGAAATTCGTAAGTGCTTATGTGTTTATGTGCTTACGTGGAATGAATTACTGTTGTCCATGTTTTAGGACGCGAGTGTTTAGTTTTGGCACATTTACGTGAATGTGCTAACGTTCTGTGTTACCTTTATTAGGATGTCAGGATGAGGAAGAGGTGCTAGGCGTGGTAGGCCTACGAGGCAGGAGGTACCTTTACCGGATGATATTCCGGCAGTGCAGGAGGGAGTTGGCCAGGCCAATGTGGCCGAGCCAGCGGGTCAGCAGGCTATGAGTGCCTTGGCCCGGGAGATAGCAGGAGCTTTGGGTATTCTCAGAGCTGGGAATCAGGCAGCTGAGGCAGGGCCTTCCTTCTTGAAGAGGGAGTTCTTCCGATCTAATCTGGATGAGTTTGTTGGGGATCCGAAGGAGCCACTGAAGGCTGATGAGTGGTTAGAGCAGATGAGTATGACGTTTGAGATGCTTGGCATCGAGGATGGGCCACTGAAAGTGACCTTGGCATCCTTCCAGCTGAAGGGAGATGCGGGTCAGTGGTGGAAATACGAGAAGGCTCGGGTTGGTGGTACATGGGAGGCGTTTGTAAATGCTTTCCAGGAGAGGTTCTTGTCAGCAGTTGCTAGGGAGAAGCTGAGGGATCAGTTTAGCCGGCTTAAGCAACAGGGTATGTCTGTGGCAGAGTTCGAGGCCACTTTTACTAGCCTATCCAGGTTTGCACCTGAGTTGGTGGCGTCCGAGGAGCGCCGTTGCTATGAGTTTGAGCAGAAGTTGAGGCGTGGCCTCAAGTTGAGGGTTGGTGGATCTTACATCCGAGAGTACAAGCATATGGTGGATGCTGCAGCTCATATGGAGCTTATGATGCAGGAGGAGGAGGAGGAGAAGCATAGTGGTTCCAAGAGAAGCCAGGAGGGTCAGGGTGATGGCAGGAGACAGAAGGGTTATAACCCTCAGCAGTCTCAGGGTGGAGTTGCTAGATCGACCTTTTCGGTGCCGAGTGCTGGCTCAGGGAGGGGTAGTCAGGGAGGTTTGACTTGCTACACTTGTGGCCAGCTAGGTCCCAAGTCTTCGGTTTGCCCGCAGAAGGGCGGAGGTCAGAGAGTTGCTTCTTCTTCAGCTAGACCATAGAGTCAGAGTTTGGGCAGGGGGCAGCCCTTACCTTGTTGTCAGTGTGGACAGCCTGGGCACCTGAAGAGGTTCTGCCCACAGTTGAGTGCCACTTCAGGAGCGTCTGGTTCTAGACAGATGCAGAGTTTTCACCACCACCAGGCAGCCTCGAGGGCCAATCCGGGGCTTCATCGTCCGGTCAAGGCAAGATCGTATGCTCCTAGGGTGAGCAGTGGATCAGGGGCCCTACAGGCGTGTATGTCACGCTACAGATCTAGTAACGCTCCATCAGTAGTGAGAGGTACCTTTTTGTTTTGCAACTCGGTTGCTAATGTGTTGATTGATACGGGTGCTTCTCATTCTTTTGTATCTGCTACATTTGCATCTGTGTTGGAGTTGGAGTTGGCGCAGTTAGCATCTCCTATTTGTGTAGTGTCACCTCTTGGGGGTGAGTTGATTCTGAAACATGGTGTTAGAGGTTGTGATATAGAGGTCGCCGACTATAGGCTTCGTTCCCTTTTGTAGTTATGCCTATGAAGGGCTTTGATGTTATTTTAGGTATGGATTGGCTATCGTCATACCGGGCTGTTATCGATTGTTACCGCCAGAGGGTCACCTTGTGTACTTTGAGCGGGGAGTGGTTCCATTTCTTGGGAGACCGGGTTGGTAGTGTTTTGCCACCAGGGTATGATTCATGAGGGCGGAGTGAGCTTAGTGGTCTACTTGCTAGCTTTGAGAGTGGTGAGTGTGATGAGACCCATCTTGTGTTGCTGAGGGTGGTTTGTGAGTATTCGGATGTCTTTCCTGAGGACCTTGTTAGTTTGCCACCTCACCGGGAGATTGAGTTCTCTATTGATTTGGTGCCCGGCACGGCGCCGATTTCTATGGCACCTTACCGTTTTGCTCCAGCAGAGTTGGTTGAGTTGAAAGTTCAGCTCCAGGAATTGCTAGACAAGGGCTTTGTTCGCCCAAGTGCTTCACCGTGGGGAGCACCGGCCCTCTTTGCCAAAAAGAAAGATGGGGCCTTGAGATTGTGTATCAACTACTGGAAGTTGAATCGGGCTACGGTCAAGAATAAGTACCCTATGCCCCGTATAGATGATTTGTTTGACCAGTTGAAGGGTTCCCGTTGTTTCTCTAAGATAGACTTGAGATCGGGTTACCATCAGTTGAGGGTCAGGGAGGAGGATATTCCGAAGACGGCATTCCGTACGCGGTATGGCCATTATGAGTTTTTGGTGATGCCATTTGGGCTTACTAACGCACCGGCAGTCTTTATGGACTTGATGAACTGGATCTTCCGGGAATTCTTGGATCGTTTTGTGGTCGTTTTCGTGGACGACATTCTTATCTATTCACCTTCAGAGGAGGAGCACGAGGCACACTTGAGAGTGGTGCTTGAGTTACTTAGAGCCCATAGGCTGTACGCCAAGTTCGGGAAATGTGAGTTCTGGCTAGGAGAAGTCAAGTTCTTAGGCCATGTGGTTTCTGGAGAAGGGGTGTCTGTAGACACAATCAAGACTGAGGCAATGCAAGATTGGGCACAGCCTAAGAGTGTGTTTGAGATCCGCAGTTTTCTGGGATTAGCTGGGTATTACCGTCGGTTTGTAAAGGACTTCTCCAAATTAGCTTCGCCGTTGACTAGACTGACTCGGAAGGGAGTCAAATTCGTATGGAGTGAGACTTGTGAAAAGTCGTTCCAAGAGCTGAAAGTTAGATTGACCACCGCTCCGGTCTTGATTATTCCGGAGAGAGGGTTAGGTTATGCAGTCTATTGTGATGCCTCACGAGAGGGCTTAGGTTGTGTGTTGATGCAAGAGGGGAAAGTGGTAGCTTATGGCTCACGTCAGTTGAAAATTCACGAGAAGAATTACCCTACGCATGATCTAGAGTTAGCGGCTGTGATCTTTGCCTTGAAAATCTAGAGGCACTACCTTTATGGTGAGAGATTCGAGGTGTTCTCGGATCATAAGAGTCTGAAATATCTGTTTACACAGAAAGACTTGAACTTGAGGCAGAGGAGGTGGATGGAATTTATTGAGGATTACGACTTTGAGTTGCATTATCATCCGGGGAAGGCCAATGTTGTGGCCGACGCTCTTAGCAGGAAATCCATAGGTGATGTAGTTTGTGTGGCCATCCGAGAGTGGGAGATGTTGGGGGCACTTGGCGAGTTTGCTTTGCTCTTTGGGCGAATCCGCTGAGGTCATGGCCTTATTTTCTGTTGTTGCGCAGCCTACACTTGTGACTCGAGTGTTAGAGGCACAGAGAGGTGACCTTGAGGTAGAATCCCTCCGAGAGAAGATCTCCAGTGGGAAGGTTGAGAAGGGTTTGACGGTGTATCCCGACCTGAGTGTGAGATACCGAGACCGTTTGTTTGTGCCGGAGTCCTGCTGAGAGGAGGTACTCCGAGAGTTTCATCATTCGCGCCTTGCGGTGCATCCGGGAGGTACTAAGATGTACAGGATTTGGGTCGCCAGTTTTGGTGGCAGAGTATGAAGAGAGATGTGGCAGTTTTCGTGTCTAAGTGCCTTACTTGTCAGCAAGTGTAGGCCGAACATCAGAGGCCAGCGGGTTTATTGCAACCCTTGCCTATTGCCGAGTGGAAGTGGGAGCATGTTACTATGGACTTCGTTGTAGGTCTTCCGAGGACTCAGCGGGGTAGTGATGCTATTTGGGTGGTTGTAGACCGGTTGACCAAGTCGGAGCACTTCATTCCTATGCGTGTGAGAGATTCAGTAGATCATCTTGCCGACTTGTATATTCGGGACATAGTGAGGTTGCACGGGGTCCCAGTGACGATCGTCTCAGATAGAGATCCTCGTTATACTGCTAGGTTGTGGCAGAGTTTGCAGAGTGCCTTGGGCACTAAGTTGACCTTCAGTACGGCTTATCATCCTCAGACTGACGGGCAGTCCGAGCGTACTATTCAGATCCTTGAGGATATGCTTCGGGGTTGTGTCCTTGACTTTAGTGGGACGTGGGAGAGGCACTTACCATTGGTGGAGTTTGCCTACAACAACAGCTTTCAGTCTAGCATCGGTATGGCACTGTTTGAGGCCTTGTATGGCCGACCTTGTAGGTCTCCGGTTTGTTGGGCCGAGGTGGGTGACGCACCTTTGTTGGGTCCGGAGTTGGTTAGGGAGACGACGGAGAAAATTGAGCTTATCCGTAGGAGGCTTGTTACAGCCCAGAGTCGTCAGAAATCTTATGCTGACCGTAGGAGGAGACCGTTGGTGTTTGAGGTGGGTGATCATGTCTTTTTGAAGATATCACCTAGGCGGGGATTGATGAGGTTTGGGAAGAGTGGGAAGCTATCCCCTCGGTTTATTGGTCCTTTTGAGATCCTTGAGAGGATTGGCGAGGTTGCTTATCGTTTAGCTTTACCGCCACAGTTGTCCGGGGTTCATGACGTGTTTCATGTGAGTATGCTTCAGAAATATGAGCCAGATGCATCACATGTATTGGATTGGACTGATTTAGAGGTAGATGAGGATGCCTCGTATAAGGAGAGACCAGTTCGGGTTTTGGATAGGCGGGATCAAGTCCTACGTGGCAAGACCATCCCTTTAGTGAAGGTTTTGTGGAAACATCACGGAGTGGAGGAGGCCACTTGGGAACGTGAGTTGGAGGTCCGCGAGAAATACCCGGACTTGTTTATTGATGTGTGATCTTGTATTTAGATCTTGTAATGTGTTGTGCTTAAGAGCTTTATATATGTCTTAAGTTGTAAAACATTTGTAATGTTTTGGCTTAATGGAAGTATGTTGTAAAACTTGCCTTGATATGGGAGTTAATTATGATATTGCATGTGTTGGCTATATTATAGAACTGGAGATGTATCATGAAACTTTATTATGATATAAATTGTGAACCATGTATGTTGAAAATGGTTGGAAAATGGAAAGGAAATGCATGTTATAGATGCACTTTGAAATGTATATATTGTGAAATGCCTCTTAATAAGAGATGGATGACCGGTAATGGGTTGAATTGTTGAATGTTGTAGTATAACACTGTTTAAATGGAGAAAAAACCTATTTTCGAAAACTTGCTTTTAATTTCGGGGATGAAATTCTTTAAGGGGGGAGGTTATAGCGATCCCGGGTTTACCCCTTGATGTATAGTGATCCGGACATGTGTCCGTGGATGTTAGTAGTCGGTTGTTATCTTGTTTACATCATTTCATACTTTGTTTTTGAGTTATAGGATGTGTTGGGCAGGTTTGTTACAGGTTGGTTGTGTTTGGGAGCCAAGGGTTGCTGCCCAAATTTTTGGTCCTTCGCTCGAACGAGGAGTTGGTCGCTCGAGCGAGAGTTGAGTTTTGTGTCTGTTGGGTCAAGCCAGAGTGGCTTCGCTCGAGCGAGCGATTGCACTGTTACAGACTGAAGTTATGATTTTGGCTCGGCGAGCTTTTCTTCGCCGAGCGAGACTTTTGATCCTTCGCTCGGCAGACTTCTTCGCCGAGCGAAACGCTTTCGGACTGACCACTGAATTTTTGGCTCGAGCGAGCTTTTCTTCGCTCGGCGAGCGATTGATTCTTCGCTCGAAGCGAGCTTCTGCCGCTCGAGCGAAGCTGTCTTGGCTCGAGCGAGTGTTCTGTCGTTCAGTCGCTCGAGCGAAAGGTCTTCGCCGAGCGAGCTTTGTTTATCGATGACAGCAGCGATCTAAACATCACTTTTTCAAAACTTTTTCATCTCCAAACCCTAGATCCGAGACTCTCTCTCTCTAAACTTACCCTCTCTCTAAGATTTGATCTCCCTAGAGTGTGAATCTACCCTAGTGCCTTTGTTAAAAAGATAGAGGGTGACTTGGGCTTCGTTTTAATCGGAAAATATTTGGATTTGGAGCACGTGGGTCGTTGGGTCTTCATCTCCTTTTTGGCTCAAACTTTGAGGTAGGGATACCCTACTCCTCTTTATGAGTTTTGTCTTTAAATTTTAGCATTTTGATATATTGGGAGTTGTTGTGTAATTTAGGGAAAACTTTGGGTCTTTGTGTAATTTTGTAAAAGTTGGGGTTTTAATTATAATAAACCTAGATGCATGTTTGGCATGGCGAAATGTTATAAATGTTGAAACATTGATGAAAATGGAACCTAAGGGTTGAAATGTTACTTATGGAAAATGTCCTAATTACATTGGTTAATTAATTGTTATAATTAATTGTGAGAAATGAGGAATTGGAATGGAAAGAATGGAATTGGAAATGTAGGGAAGAAAAAGGGTGTTGTTGAATAAATCATCACCCACCTAATTGAAATGTTGATTTAATATCCATTTTGTGCATTTATTTTCTGTTTAGAAATAACTGCTTTGGGCTATCGGTGGAGGATAGTCTTGATTGTTGTAGACAATGCATGATGATTAGGCAAACTGAAACTAATCACTAGAATGTGTCATTGAGTATAACTGTTGAAAGAATACATTAAACTTATGTATTGATGGATTGATGTGTATAATAATTGTTTATATGCATTGTGTGTGCTGGAGGAGATAGGGGATGTACTCCACGGTTTAGGGGAAGATAGGGGATGGACCTCTAAACCGGATGTTGTCTGGGAGGAGATAGGGGATGGACTCCGTAGATAGAGCTCATATGCTTATCTAGAAATGTGTTGATAGAGCTCATATGCTTGTCTTGGGAGTGTGATATAGCTAGTATGCTTATCTGTGGAAGTAATGATATAACTAATATGTTTATCTGTGATGGAATGGAAAGTGGTTAATATGAGTTATTGTCTCATATGAGTTGTTTGGCCAGGTTCTGAGCCATGGATTATGAGTTGAGAATTGAAAGGAAATGGAAAATGAAATGAACATAGACTTGAATGTCTTGGAACTATAATGTGTTATGAAAGAATATAAAAGTGTTGACCATCTATCAACTGTTAATCTTTTAGTCATTATTCATAACTGGTTTAGTATATTTCTACTGGGCTGTGGCTCACCCTTTATGGGAACATCATTTTTAGGTACAGGTATCATGCCACCTCCAAGGACTTAGCTTGGGAGGCTTGAGGCTGACGGACCTTTTTGGTTGTTTGTCTTCTTTGATGTATTACATGTAAATTCAAGCCAAGGGCTTAAAGTGTAATTGAGCTAGTGCTCTCTTTTGTAACCAAGTGTTAACTTGGAAAGCTATAAGCCCTTAGGGCATTTGCTTTTGTTGTTAAGATGTAATACCTTTTGTAATGAATTGTTCAGATAAATAGAAGAATGTGGACTTTTATTATATCAATGCATGTCTCTTTGATGGGTTTAATGTTATTTTTTTGAGGGCGTTACATGTTCTCTCCAGAATGATCAATCAAGAACAAAAGTGTTTATCTAATCTTGATGGGGTATAATCATGAAATGTTCTAGCAAATTTCATGGGTGTGGGATTCGAATAATCTTGGATCAACAGGAGTGGACCAGTTTGGTCCAGAACATAACCTCCATTCGGCATTGACCCTATTCAATTGAAGGGCCGAATAAACTGGCTGGCATTCCTTCCTGTGAAACAAGGGCCGAGTAGAAGTACGTACATGTAAAGGATTAGGGTTGGGCCAGGCCCTAAGGCCCAAAGAGAATACTATAAATATAAGATCTTCAGTTCTAGAAAGGTATGCGAGAACTATTAAGCTTAACTTAGAATACAACTAACTTGCTCGTCGGAGTGCTAATTCTGGCACCCCCGACCGGAGTGTTTGTTCCTTTTTAGGTGACTAGCAGAGGATCACGAGCGTCCCCCAAGATCAGAAGAGTATTTCCAAACCATATCCCCATAATTGGCGTCGTCTGTGGGAATAGTCAAACACATCCATGGCGGACGTAACAGAAAACCCTCCAATAGTCACTGATGAAACCACACAGAGAGACGACCTCACTCCAATAAACATGCTTGGACCGGAGACTATCCCTGCAAGACGCGCTTTGAACTTCGCCTCACCCTCGGCTCTAGAGCACGAGGCAATGCAGGCGATCATGGAACAAGCAAAGCAAAACGAACAGAGGTTGGAAAACATGATCGCAGAGAACGAACGTCTCCGTCAGGATTTGGCCTTGGAAGTGGCAAAGTGTAACGCCCTCAAAATAATAACATTCCTCAAAATAATAACATTAAACCCATCAATATATATACATCCATTGATACTAAAAAGATTCACTTTCTTCTATTCATCAAAGTATTTCATTACAAAAGTATTACATGTTAACAACAAAAGCAAAATGCCCTACCGCTTACAGCTTTCCAAGTTAACACTTGGTTACAAAAAAAAGAGTGCTAACTCATTTACACATTAAGCCCTTGGCTTGAATATACATGTAATACATCAAAAGGGAATAAACAACAAAAGTCTGCCCGCCTCTAGCCTCCCAAGCTATGTCCTTGGAGGTGGCATGCTACCTGTACCTGAAAAAGGATGTTCGCATATAGGGTGAGCCACAGCCCAGTAGAAATACACTAAACCAACTATGAATAATGACTAAAAGATTAGCAGTTGATAGATGGCCAGCACTGATACGTCCACTTATATCACATTTCAATTTCATGACTTACAAGTCTATGTCACTTTTCACTTTCCATTTGTCAATAGATAAGCATATTAGCTATATCAACACATCAACAGGTAAGCATATGAACTATATCACATTACCAAAGATAAGCATACGAGCTATATCTACACTTCTCTAGACAAGCATATGAGCTGTATCCACATTCCTCAAAGATAAGCATATGAGCTGTATCTTCACTTCTCTAGACAAGCATATGAGCTGTATCTACGGAGTTCATCCCCCATCTCCTCCCAACACTATCCGGTTTAGAGGTCCATCCCCCATCTTCCCCTAAACCGCGGAGTACATCCCCCATCTCCTCCTCCACACATAATGCATATAAACACATAGGTTCTATACATAATCAATCAATACATAAAGTTAATGTATTCTACCAACCGTCATATTCTATGACATAATGCATTGATTAGTTTTCGTTCGCCTAATCATCATGCATTGTCTACAACAATCAAGACTATCCTCCACCGATAGCCCAAAGCAGTTATTTCTATACAGAATATAAATGCCGCAAATGGATATATAATCAACATTACAACTCGGTGAGTGATAAACAATCCAACTACACCCTTTAGTCCCATACATTCCCAATCTCAACATTTCCAAATCAATTCCTCATTTCTCACAATTAATTATACAAATTAATTAACCAATGTAATTAGGGCAATTTCCTTAATTAACATTACAACCCTTAGGTTCCATTTTCATCTATGTTTCAACATTTATTCCATTTCTCTACGCCAAACATGCATCTAGGTTTATTATAAACGAAACCCCAACTTTTGAAAAATTACACAAAAGCCCCAAACTTTCACAAAATTACCAAACCAACCTCAACTTCTCAAAATACTAAAATTTAAAGACAAAACTCATAGAGAGGAGTAGGTTATCCCTACCTCAAATCTGGAGCCCAAAGGGAGAAGATGACAAAACTCAACGCGCTCCAAAACTCGAAATTTTCGAATCAAAGTAAAGCCCTCGACGATCAACCCAACTTTTACAAAGGCCGAAGGAAAGGAACACACCCTAACTAGATCAAACCCTAGAGAGAAGGGAGTTTCTAGAGAGAGAGGCTCTCAAAAGATCTTTTTAGAAAGTAAGAGAGAGAGAGAGAATGCAAAAAGTGATTCAAAAACGCCCCACAGCCTTCTAATATACGACAGGTCCGCTTGAGCGGAAAACACAACGCTCGAGCGCCAAGAACAAAAAGACATGGTCCGCTCAAGCATACTAAGTCCCGCTCGAGCGCCAAGACACAAAGATAAAGAAAAACCGCTCGAGCGTAAAAACCAGTCCGCTCGAGCGCAATTTTCCATCTCCCAGAACTTACACCAAAAATGCACTGTATGCTCGAGCGCCAACAATCCCGCTCGAGCGCGGACCGCTCGAGCGCAAGAAACCCGCTCGAGCGTAGAAATCACACCTGCAGAAGTCTTGCAGGGACACGAAATACTGGAAGTGTATAAAAACCGCTCGACCGCCAAATGGCCCGCTCGAGCGTAACACCAAAAGCCAAACTCCACTCGAGCGCAGAATAACCCGCTCGAGCGTAACACCAAAAACCTGGGCAGCTAGATTTAAGACCTAGGCTCAACCAACCTGTAATCCACCTGCCCAAAACATTCGAAACTCACACAAGTGGAATCAAAGGATAACAACAAGGTATACAACCACCAACTCCACGAAACCAACGTCCGGAATTCAACAAATACAGGAAGGAAATACCCGGATCGCAATACAAAGTCCAAACAAGCCGTACGCCCAGATCCAAAATGACCTGTGAGGACAGGTGGTCGACGATCTCGAGCCCAATAACAAGACATTGATAGCGACTCCGACTCATTATCCCCGGAGCCCAAGAAGAAGGGACGATCTGAAACTTCCAGTTCTTCTGAAGAGAGTCCCCGTATAAGGCATAAGCGAAGAAGAAACAGTTCGGATGAAGATCAACACGATCCTTTTGTACGACGGATTGTAAAGGCAGTGCTACCCAAGAAATTGAAAGCACCGTCATTCACCTTGTACGACAGTAAATTAGACCCCACCGATCACATCCGCCATTACAAGCAAGCCATGACACTGCATGCAGATGACGAGGCTTTGATGTGCAGAATATTTCCGAGCAGTTTGGGACCACTAGCTGTCAGGTGGTATTACAAACTGGAGCCGGCTTCGATCAAAAGCTTCCACCAACTCCAAAAATCCTTTAGGGCAAGGTTTATCACTAATGAGGTCCAGCCAAAACAAGCCGATTCCCTCTGGGCAATGCAGATTCAACCAGGGGAGACCCTTCGTGCCTACTCGTCGCGGTATTGGGAATGTTTCAATCTGGTAGACGATGCTTGCAATGACTCCATGGCCATCATTGCCTTCAAGATGGGGCTGTACCCTGACAGTGCCCTCCGTAGCTCTTTAACCAAATGGCCCCCCAAAACAGTTTGGCCGTTGATGAATAAAGTTGAAGAATACTATAAAGTGGAAGATGATGCCTTGAGGGTTAAAGCCGGCAATGTGACCAACAAGACAACTCCTGCTGAAATTGTTCAGCCGTTAAATTCTGTAGCACCTCAGAGCCCTGAACCACGGCATCGGGCGAAACGAGATAAGAGACGAGATTCTCGCCGATCAAGTGACCAATGTTCCCACCGAGCGAATGAACAACTGCAAATCGATAGCAGGCGCACAAGGCGCGCCGATAAGAAATATACTGAGTTGTCAGAACCAATCAGCACGGTCATGTCCAAAATCCAACATCTTCCGTTCTTCAAGTGGCCGTAAAAAATGGTGGGACCTCCCGACACTCGAAGACGGGATAGGCGGTGCGAGTATCATAAAGATCATGGCCATGAAGCTGAGAGTTGTTATGCATTGAAGGATCACTTGGAGGACTTGGTACAGGATGGTCGGTTACAGCAGTACGTCCGAAAGGGCAACTCAACCAAAGCAATAGCCTTGAGACAGGATTCCCCTCCACTCGGCATTATCCGCATGATATACAGCCTGCCAATTTCATCCGCGAAGCATATGATTCAATCGAATCCCGGCCCTCAAAATCAACTCACTCCAGCTAAACGGCCCCATGAAGCTGCAAGCATTTCTTTTGATGATTCAGATCTGGCCGGAGTGACACTTCCTCACATCGATCCCTTGGTAATTGAGTTACGCGTAAACTGATTCACCATTGAGCGCGTACTCATTGATCCGGGGAGCACATCAGAGGTTATGTATTAGAAGACATTCACCAAACTCGGCTTCTCAGAATCAGATCTCTCTCCGGCTCCTTATCCATTATTCGGCTTCAATGCCAATCCAGAATACCCATTGGGGAAAATCACACTACCAGTCCGAGTCGGCTCCCGAACAGTAGATGTGAAATTCTTGGTCGTCAGGTTGCCATCACCGTATAATCTTATCATGGAGCAATCCTGGTTGCATGTTATGCAGGCCATGTTAAGCACCTATCATCAGCTGCTACGCTTCCCCATAGAACGCCGCATTGAGCAAATCCGTGGCTCTCAAAAATCGGCACAAGCATGTCATATCCTTGCTCAAAAGACGCCAAAGGAGCTGCAAGTGAACTCTATTGAGGTAATAGATTGCGAGAGCCTCAGCAATGTTGGGCGGCTTCCAAGTGAAAAGGCCACAGAAGGCCTAGACCGGGTTGAAATTGATAGATGCCCAGAAAAGTTCTTCATGGTCGGCGCCTCCCTGAGTCCAGCCGACAGATAGCAGCTAATCTCTTTCCTGTTGAGCAACCTTGACGTTTTTTCATGGACTCCATACGAGATGCCGGGTATAGATCCGTCCATTTTGCAGCACCGTTTGAACGTTGACTGTAAATGCAAGCCGGTTATTCAGAAAATCCGGCAGTCAACCACAGAGCACACTCCAACAGTTGTTGAGGAGGTTAACAGGTTGCTTGAAGCCGGGACAATCAGGGAAGTGACCTACCCTACATTGCTCTCTAATACAGTGGTTGTGAAGAAGAAAAATGGGACTTGGCGAGTGTGCGTTGATTTCACGGATCTAAACAAAGCCTGCCCCAAGGATTGTTTTCCCTTACCCAGAATTGACCAACTTGTAAATGTGATGGCATGCCATCAGCGTATGAGCTTCCCCAATGCTTACAGAGGCTACCATCAGATCGCCATGCATCCTGAGGACCAAGAAAAAACTGCATTCCTCACCCTAAGAGGAACCTACTGCTATAAGGTTATGCCTTTTGGGCTGAAGAATGCAGGGCCAACTTACCAAAGACTGGTCACGGCTATGTTCAAGGAGCAACTCGGCCACACTATGGAAGTGTACATTGAAGACATGGTGGTCAAGTCCAGAGAAGAGCAAACCCATCTAACCGATCTAGAAGAGACGTTCGGCATCTTACGCAAATACAAAATGAAGCTGAATGCTTCCAAGTGTGCGTTTGGGATCGGCTCTGGCAAGTTCTTGGATTACATTGTCAACCACCGGGGAATCGAGGCCAACCTGAGGCAAATCACAGCAATCTTGGAACTCAGCTCCCCTCATTCAGTAAAAGAGGTTCAAAAGCTGATGGGGATGGCCGCCATACTCAACAGGTTCATTAGTCAGTCTACAGATCGCTGTCGACAATTCCTCCATACTCTACGGCAGGGTAAGGCTTTTGAATGGTCCGCCGAATGCGAAGCCACTTTCAACAGCCTCAAGACTTACCTCCGCTCAGTACCACTCTTAACAACACCTACTGCTGGTGACCCGCTCATTCTCAGATTCAGCGCCGACAGTCGATGCCGTCTTGATAAAGGAAGAGCTAGGAGCAATGAAAGGCATTATGTGAGCAAGGCAATGGTTGACGACGAAACACGCTACCTTCCACTTGAAAAACTCATCCTAGCCCTAGTCATGGTGGCAAGAAAACTGATGCATTACTTCCAAGGACATAGCATTGGGGTGCTAATAGATTATCCCCTCCGATCAGTACTACAAAATGCAGAAGCATCAGGACGTGTTTCAAAGTGGGCTCTTGAACTCGGCCAGTACGACATTCAGTTTCTGCCTAAAACCTCAATCAAGGGACAGGTGCTAGCCGACTTTGTTGCCGAATTCACGGGGGGTCTTGCCGATTTCAAGTCCGATGAAATTCAACCGGAGCCGAACAGGAGAATTTATGTTGGGGACATCTGGCAGTTGTACTGTGATGGATCATCCAATCAGTGGGGCAGCGGAGCCAGGGTTGCGATCATGGCCCCCAACGGCGCAATAATTGAGTAGGCCGTCAAGCTCGGCTTCGAAGCGTCAAATAATGAAGCCGAATACGAAGCCCTTCTAGCCGGTTTGCGGAATACACATCTTTTGGGTGCTTGGCGCTAGCTTGTATTTTGCAATTCAAAACTAGTGATCAACTAGCTAAAGGGGGAGTACGCAGCAAGAAACGACCGTATAGCGACTTACATGAAAACGGCGAACTCCTTGTTGGCAAAATTTGACCATCATGAATTGAACCAGATAACACGTGATCAGAACACACATGCAGATGCCCTTGCCTGCCTAGGCTTCGCCATTAACTCAGAGATTAAACGGACCATCAAAGTAAGTTTCATCCCGGAGCCAAGCATCAGCCCTACGGAAGAAGTCCAGGTCAATGTTATAGAATCTGGACCAAGTTGGATGGATCCTATTGCTGCATTCCTGTCTTCCGAACAGCTCCTAGAGGACAAGAAAGAAGCGCACAAGCTGCGAAACAAAGCCCTGCGATACTACTTGGATCCGCAAGGAAGGCTTTATAAAAAATCCCTCTCTAGTCCATATTTGGAATGCGTGCACCCTGACAAAGTCGAAGAGCTTCTGACTGAAATACATAAAGGAAACTGTGGTGCCCATTCTCGCGGGCGATCTTTGGCACATCGAGCTATAACACAGGGGTATTATTGGCCGACAATGAGAGCTGACGTTGAATGCTATGTGAAGAAATGTGAACAATGTCAGAAGTTCTCCCCGCTAACCCACCTGCTTGCTGAAGAGTTGAGCACCATTACCAGTCCCTAGCCGTTCGCCCAATGGGGGCTTGATATCGTAGGACCACTACCGAGGGCCCCAGGGAACAAGCGGTACTTGATCGTCGCGACAGATTACTTCACAAAATGGGTCGAGGCGGAGGCATTAACGCACATTCGAGATGCTGATATTAAGCGCTTTGTATGGAGAAATATCATAACTCGATTCAGCATTCCAAGAGCTCTTATCTCGCATAACGACCCGCTTTGATTGTGGCCTACCGAGAGTCAGGCAAAGAAATATGGTATTCGGCCTTACTTTTCTACGCCGGCTTACCCACAAAGCAATGGTCAAACCGAAGCCTCTAACAAATCCATCTTGGACGGCATCAAGAAGAGGCTGGAGAAAGCTAAAGGCAAATGGGTCGAAGAATTACCGAGTGTATTGTGGGCTCATCGAACTACGCCGAGGCGATCTACTGGAGAAACACCGTTTGCTCTGTGCTTTGGAACCCAGGCAATCATACCCCTGGAAATCGGCCACCCAACCCTGAAATCTCAAGTTTTCGATATGGGCCGAAACGACATGATGCTGGCATTGGACTTGATTCTAATCGAAGAACGAAGAGACCGTGCCCTTGCATCGATGGCGCGGTACCACCAGCAGCTTGCCAAGTCATATAATCAACGTGTTCAGTTGTGCCGCTACACACCTGGAGAGTTGGTCTTGAAGAAGGTACTTCCAGCTGCTAAGAAACCGATTGATGGAAAATTGGGTCCTAACTGGGACGGCCCATATCAGATTGATTCGATCGCAGGAGTAGGGGCATATCGACTAAAAGACATGTCAGGGAGGAGCCTGCCACGACCTTGGAATTCGATGTATTTACGCAAATTTTATCATTGACCCGACTTGTGGGGCATGATACTTGTTCTAAATGGTTCGCCATGTACATCTCATTTTCTGTAATGCAAAGATGCCTATTTATTCTGAACATCCAATTCAAAGGTATTCCGAAAAAGCCTCTAGATTCAGAGCACCCTTCGTGGATATCACGATTGGCCAATTAAAGACTCCGAATTCGGAGCCCCATCGGCGCATGACGTCTTTGGGCCGAAAAAGCCTCTGGATTCGGAGCGCCCTTCATGGATATCACGATTGGCCAATTAAACACTCCAGATTCCGAGCCCCATTGGCGCATGACGTCTTTGGGCCGAAAAGGCCTCCGGATTTGAAGCGCCCTTCGTGGATATCACGATTGGCCATTTAAAGACTCCGGATTCAGAGCCCCATCAGCGCATGACGTCTTTGGGCCGAAAAAGCCTCCGGATTCGGAGCGCCCTTCGTGGATATCACAATTGGCCAATTAAAGACTCTGGATTCGGAGCCCCATCGGCGCATAACGTCTTTGGGCCGAAAAAGCTTTTGAATTCAAAGCGCCATCGGCGCGTGAGGACTTATGTCGATCAATGTTTATATAATTATCTCAATGTTTATATAATGTTTATAAATGAAACAAACAGTTGAAAATAGACAATGTACAATGTAATATTATCCAAATTAAAGCCTCCATAAACAAAGGCCGAAAAATGCAAATATTCAAATAATATTGTTCAAGCCGCATAAACGTAATCTAAAACGTGAGCACATTCAGAATAAAATGTGTACTAATACATAAATGAGAACTAAACATGTTATTAAAATCAAGCCAATAAATACATAATTGGAATCATTTCAAGGTTTTCTTTGGTTCGGCGGCTTCTTCATCATCACTCTTCTCCATTTTGAAAGTGGAGAAGGGGAAATCATTCTGTTGCTACAACGGAAATGCCGGATCGAACCCTGCTGCCTGGAGACTTTCAGCTTGCTGAAGTGCCGTGATCCAACTGTGCCTAAATCCATGATTTTCACATCGGCAAACTTCTTCGGCGAGTCTCTCTTTGGTTTTCTGAATTCCGATCTTTCGGCTATCGTGGAAGCCTTTTTTATAGGCCGCAGCCCTCGCAGTCTCGATCGCGAACATGCTGGCCATGTTCCGATCGGCGATCGCATCACTAATCAGCCTTTGAGTAACCCTCTCTTCCACAACTGGGTTTGGGTGGCTGGCCGATTGAGGCTCGGTGGACTTTATTTTCCTGAGCTCACGCTCGGCCTTCTTGGCGCGAGCTTCTAACTTCCGAATGCGTTCATCTCTCTGTTCTATATAGCGACAAGTGGCTCGGAGATGCATGTCGATCTCATAAGCAGTGTAGAGTCCCTTCACCGCCTCGTGAATACCTTCACGAAACACTTCGAAGTCCTGCCGACCTACCATCGATTGTTGAACTTCGGGTGGAAAGATCTGTCAAGCAAAATCGACTGCCACATTTGAATCTCGAATGATCGAATCTGCCTCTGTCATTGGTCTATTACCCATGAAGACCGCAAAACTTAATGGGCGAGGAGTCATGTTGGATTTCCTTCCAGGACGAGGTTGAGGAGACTTGCGCTGTGGCTGCTTGTCCCTCCTAGGTGACTTACTCCAACGACGGGGAGATTGGTGTCTCTCTCAAGCCCTCGAAGTCCTACTGCCCGTGTGTGAAGGTTTACCACTTCGATTCATGTTTCTTCCCAGCTCAGCTAGCGTCTTCACTTCACCTCTGCTGTTGAAGAAAAGTCTATTCGACATTCGCACTTGTTTAATTTTCCACTAAGAACTAGACTGAGTTGCTGTCAAAGCATATAACTAAGACCTTCGTTCACGAAGTACACACCCATTTACTCCCTATGAAGGCAACACCTCCGAGGCAATCTCATTAATATCGAAACCTCAACAGCCTGGCGCCGATCGAGTCACGTGCCCCAATCGCCTACTCTGTCATTCGGCGTTCTACGTTCATGAACCAGTTGGGACAAGGGCAGATTCATCAATCCAGTCGGCTCAAGTGCCCCAGCCGTCCCACGAATCGACTCATCAGAACAATATTCATAAGGTCATATTATTCGGCGTTTAATGTTCATGAACCAACTGGGGCAAAGGCAGATTCATCAATCTATTCGGCTCAAGTGCCCCAGCCGCTCCATGAATCAATTCATCAGTACTTCATGAGTGCGTGTTATTCGGCGTCTAAATGTTCATGAACCAACTGGGGCAAGGGTAGATTCATCAATCTATTTGGCTCAAGTGCCCCAGCCGCTCCATGAATCAATTCATCAGTACTTCATGAGTGCGTGTTATTTGGCATCTAAATGTTCATAAACCAACTGGGGCAAGGGCAGATTCATCAATCTATTCGGCTTGTATGCCCCAGCCGCCCCATGAACCGATTTACTAGTACATTACCCATGAACTAATCTTATTCAGCACCAAGAGCTCACTAGCTTGGCCAAGGGCATACGACGGCGCGAAATGGATTTACTTATTCGGATTTACACAGTTATCTAATCGGTAACTATGCAATGGGATATTTAATCTATTCATCTCACGATCCTACTTCCTATCGGATCGATAATTAGCAAGCACAACATACAGTGATCATTTCATCCAAAGAAGTGAAGAGCAAAAGCAAAACTCTTCGTTAATATCAAAAACTGCGTACAATGAATTACAAAATGAAAAGGAAATTTTCATTAATAAATTAAGCGCAGACAGTAACTAATTTATACATGAAAATTGCCTTGAACTAACAGAAATCTACTAAACAAAAACATACATTGAAATTGAGAAAAACCTAACAAAACTAGAATGTCTCCCAAATCAAGTCTCAGGGTCAGACTCAAGTGGCTCGATGTCCACTTGCTCGTATGGAATTGGCGTGGCCAATGTAACTCCAGTGGCTGCAAGGGCTTTGAGCCAGCCGTGTTTGAATCCTCGATTCTCGAATTTGGGGACTTCTTCTACATAGTCATTAAGGGCGGAGCTCTTCCCAACCTCGAACGCCGCCGAAGCCTCAGAGTCGGCTTTCTCCTTAGCCTGCTTCAACTCTCCCAACTTGGCCTCCAGCTTGGCAAGCGCCTCCTTAGCTAACTTGAGCGATTCCTCGCTCGCGTTTGCCCTCTCCTCGATGTCAGATCTGAGTTGATCAGCAGTCCTGGCCCTTTCCTTCTCAGCCTCGGCCCGCGCACTTTCCATCGCAGCTCTCATTGCCTCAAACTTCGTCCTGCTCCTTTGACCTTCGACTTCAGATTGCAAATGGCCAATCCTTTCAACAGCGTCATGCTGGCGGCAGCCCAATTCGGCAATCCTTCCAACCGTCTACAAAACAAAGGATCGTCATATGCCAAGAAACATCGAATGCAAATCGAACCAAAGAGTTAGTCGCATACCAGAAGAGCCGACTGGGCGGCTAATGCTATTGTCACCAAATCCGGCTCGGCACGAAAGGACGCCTTGTCAGCCGGCAAAGAGACTGAGGCAGCCAAGCTCAATGCCACAGCTGGATCTTTTAAAGTCGATGCTTCGAAGGAGATCGGCATGTTTTTCATCTTTGGCTCAATAACGAAAGGAGCAACCACAGCCAACTCCTCTAAGCGCGGCCATTTTTCAATAGGGCCCTCTTCGGAGCCGTCATCGCCCTCAGCGCTTCGTTTTTCACCCCGATCCTCCGAAATCGGCCGCACTTCTATGATCGGGCGCTTGACTTCCTTTTCCGTCTCGGCCACAACAACGTGAGCCGTCTCTTCTACAACAGTAAGGGCAACAGATTCAGTCGGGGCAAGTCCAGAACGGATGGCTACGGCCTTTTGTCGGGCAGCCATGCGTTCGGCGTTTCTTTTTCGTGCCATCTGCGTAAGATTTTCCCCAGCCATATCTTTAGAAAAATTGCCGGGAAGGTCTCCCAAGTTTGAAAAAATATCTTCGAAGACGTCCCCTCGGCCTGATGTAGATGGAGGGTCAGAAGAGTTCAATCCGGCTTCCTCGAAGGCCGAATTAATAGCATCGTCAACTTCCGCGGCCAACCGGTCCGGGTCCTCAGCGATTGGTTCGGCCACTTGTTCTTCCACGTGTTCAGAATCAGATGATTCTAAGCCAATCTGTCTCAAGTTTTTGAAGCTGGGGAAGATGAGGGCTGTAAGATGGTTGTCTCCTCGCGCGATCGGAATATTGTCTGCCGCCGAGAACGTCGTGTAAGTTGGCTCGTACCGCAGGAGAATGTGGGATGCCCTCCCTTGTTTTTGAAGGTCTGGACGGCCGACGAACTGTAGCGCGGTTTTAATTTCTGCGAGCACAACATCGTCGTCTGAAACCAACACTATCTTCAAGTTACTGCCTGCATAAACAAAACGATTGGATGAGCTTAGTGCCAAATACATACATATGTAAACAACAGAAATAAAGTGATCTGATCGGCCACCTGGTTCACCTTTTTGCCTTGGCACAGGGTCTAGGCGATCTTCACCTTCGCCGAATTCCCAATTGTCGCGGACAACGACCATCACGTTATCGACACACTTGCCAGAGTTGGCAAGCATGATCACTAAGTGATGATCAGTATCCTTGGCTCTAAGAAAGTAACGTCCTAGCCGGCCGGTAGATTTGGCTAGGACATAACAGTGCCGAATGGCGGGAATACCTAAAATAATTATAAGATCCAATTTATCTCTACAATCCCCATTATGATGTGAAAGAAGTTCACATTGGGCTGGGAAGGAACGAGACCCCAGTACCGAAGAACGGCCCTCAAAAGTGAGTGAAGAGGAAAACGGATGCCGCCCTCAACAATTGATAGGAGAGGAAACACGATTGTGCTCTCATCTTCCCTCACCATATCAGTGGTGCTGTCTGCCAAAAGTGACAGATGGACGTCGTCGGGGATAGAGAAATGGCGTCAAAAGCCAAAGATTCGATCCGCAGAAAGGAGCTCCTTCAGATGTTTTTCCATTTTGGCCAACCCAAGGATTATGGAAAACTAAAAGTAGATAAAGAAGGGGGATCAAAAATGAAAGAGAAGAAAACTTACAGGAGACGAAGGAAAGAGCAAGAAACAAGGGGTTGCAGAAGCCGCAGAATGTAGGAGTTACACTAGAAGGCGAGCCAGATGTCTTCGAGTATTCAGAACATACATTCGAATAGAAAAATTCATATCGCATTAAATGGAGGCAGTGTACGAAGGGGTGGGAAAGCGTTACAATGACCAAAAAGTATGTACGCGTTCTGACACGCATCGGGAAGAGGAGTAACCGCTGAATTTTTTACGTCCAGACTAGAAGCCAAACACGCCGACTAACTGATGCTAGTGGGGTGTTTGGAGGGCAATTATGGGAGCCGAATAATCTTGGATCAACAGGAGTGGACCAGTCCGGTCCACAACATAACCTCTATTCGGCATTGACCCTATTCAATTGAAAGGCCGAATAAACTAGCTGGCATTCCTTCCAGTGAAACAAGGGCCGAGTAGAAGTACATGTAAAGGATTAGGGCTGGGCCAGGCCCCAAGGCCCAAAGAGAATACTATAAATACAAGATCTTCAGTTCTAGAAAGGTATGTGAGAACTACTAAGCTTAACTTAGAATACAAGTAATCTTGAGTGCAAAGACTAACTTGCCCGTCGGAGTGCTAATTTCGGCACCCCCGACCGGAGTGTTTGTTCCTTTTCAGGGGACTAGCAGAGGATCACGAGCGTGCCCCAGGATCAGAAGAGTATTTCCAAACCATATCCCCACAGTGGGTGTTTAGCGCAAGTCGAAAATCTACGCCCAAGTGTGATGTCTCAAATTGATATAGTAAGATTTTGTCTTCATTTATTATGTTAGTGTTTTTATTTCATGTTGTATAAAAATTAACTAATTAATTAATTTAATATTTTATTGATACAGATGCTTCAAGCAAAACTTTTATACCATCAAGATGAAAACAAACATTTTGCTTTTGAACATTGTTGGCCAATCTTGCAAAACAATATCAGGTGGCAAGATGTAGCTCTTACGAACACAGTGAAGTCAAGGATACATACACCATTTTCTCCTAATTCAGCCCCCGATTCTCCTATGGATAACTACATTTCTCTTAAAGAAGACAATAGTCCAAGTGTTGGTAACAATCCAACTGTTGGTAATAATCCAATCAATGAGGGTAGTGTCTCTGCAAGGGGTAAAATGCCTATGGGTAGGAAATCTGCAAAAGAATTGCTTCGAAAAAGTGAAGTTGTTCAAGCTGAAGTCCACAAATTGGAGACATTTAACCAACACCTTATTGAGAAGGAAGTGAAAAAAGCTGCAAGAGAAGAAAAAATGATTCAAGCATTGCAGGAGATTAAAGAACTGGAGATCAAAAAGGAAAAACATTTGCAGGAGAGGAGAGACTTTGAGATCAAAAATAATGAACGCTTGATAATGACTACGGACATTTCTCATTTGGACCCTTAAACGAAAGCGTATTACATAATGCGCAACAATGAAATTTTTGCCAAGTGCTCCGCACATGCCAGCAGCCCAAATTACTATTTTCCCCTGCCTCCTGATGAATAATTATAGGAGAATGTATTTTTTAATTTTGCAATATCATTTATTTTTCAATGTAATTTTGAGTATTTTTAATGTAGTTAATAATTTATTTATTTTTTTGGGTGAATAATTGATGGTTGTTGGTGGATAGTTGGTGATTTTTTATTTTTTAATGTAGTTAATAATTTATTTATTTATATTTTTTTTAGTGGTATGTTTTTTGGTGGGTGAATTATATTTAATTTTTTTTTTCGAAATTTTTCAATTTTTTTTATTTTTTATATTTGTCTAGTCGGGTATAATGTAAATATATATATTTTTTTACAAATAGTTGAAAAAAAGGTCACAAAAGATAAATAAATAAATAAATAATGAAAAATCACTAAAAAACCTATATCCAAACAATACCTATAAATTTAGAGGGAAAGTTGGTTGAGATTTACCAAAATAGCATATAACCATTGGAGCACCATTGCTATAATTTGGCAAAATAGCACTATTCATTGCTAAATTATAGCAATGGCAGTGCTATTTTAGCAAATACCATTGGAGATGTTCTTAGAGTATAGATCTACAGTTTTTTAGTGTAGATTTTGATTTTTTATGTCCGAAATAGGGGTTATGAGAGTTTTCTCCTCCGATTTCAATATAGATTTTTGGATTTTCGACACCCACAATGGTTTCCTCATCTCTCAAGCATTTTTATCATACCATTGTGAGTGTACTTCTTTCTCAACTCTAGCTTCTGGCAGTGTTCGATGTCCTCCGGCGGCAACGGTGGCGGAGTTGGGCAACAGCAACGGGGACAACCTCGACGGGGATAGCTGGCTTTCAAGCAGATCTTGCTTTTCAGACCATATTTTTGAGAAGATCAGTGATTTTTCCTGGCTCATAACTGTTTTTTTGGCGGATTTGTTTTTATTTTTTGTTGTTTGCTTTTTGTTTTGTTGTTTAGTTGGGATGGCCTTTTGGGGTCTTGCTTATGTAATGTTATTGTTTATTAATACAATGTTTCCCATGTTCTCACAACAACCCAAAAAAAAAAACAACAACCACCCATTATTTACTTTGTTTGGTTAACATTTTTCGAAAATAATTGTTCAGTTCTTTATTTTATGTGTTTCTTTTGTCTTTGGTAAATTTTTTTGATTTTTTTTTTACTTTTATAGTTTTAGTTAATCTAGATACACTTTTGTGAAATTTTTATATCAAAAAATCAATTTTTTTTTTATTTATAAATATTTTACTTTTTAAGTGCATTTTAAAAAATTAACTAATATATATATATATATAATTCACTAAAGACAACAAGACAAAAAATAAAAAATTCAAAATAAAAGAGACTAACATAGTTTAAGTTTTTATTTTTTAAAATTTGTAAAATTTAAGCTTATAAAGTGACCTTATCTATAAAAATTCCTCCAGTCACCACTGATGATACTCTTGCCAAGATTCAAACAATAAAATAAAAAATATAACTCATTTACATTATGTAGAGACGTTAATATACCTGGGCACTTAGTTAAATATAAACACTTATAATATAACTCAAAATGTATTTATATATATATATATATATAGGGAAATGTTATGGCGTGCACTTCTTGAGGAGTGTATACATATACTGTTGGAACAATCTTCTGTGTAAATAAAAGAAATTGAAACAATTCAAACAAAATAAAATAAACTTACAGTATTTATTTTGTAGAACCGAATAAATAATTCAAAGACCAAGTCGAGTGTGTGACACTCTGTCCTTAAGACAGATTCGGCCCGCTACGGTGCTTACGGTTGAGTGGCGTCTATCTCCCAGAATACAATGATCTTAACCAATTTGTAGTAGCACTTCAAAACAAATTGTTCGGCGAACCAAACCTGTGTTCTAACTCTTTGAATATTTATTCTAAAACTAATATGGAGAATAATGCACCAAAGATGATAATTGGATAGCAAAAAAGGAATTATGCAGACTAATTTTCCATGATCCTAGACTGCTGGAATTATGGCTGTATTTATAGGCAAAAGTCTCTGCCCCGAACAGGCTCCAAAAGAAGTGAAAAGGTGCACAAATTAATTTGAATAGGTGCACAGTGATATATCCGTTGCTTTGAACATTTTTTCAAAATGTTTGAAAAAGGTACCGTTGCACTTTTGAACACACTTTATTCAAACAATTTTTCAACCTTTTTTGAAATATGTATCCGTTGGAGACAAAGTTCAAAACTGTTGGATATATATTATATTAAACTATTTGAATAGTTTAATTACTAAAGGTAGAAGTACAAATTTTAGGAAACCATTTAGGAACCCAAAATTTGATAAAATCCCACAATAATTTTTATTGAAAAAATTCAAAAAAATTTTATCTAAAAAATTAATGTTAGATCTAAAAACGACGTCAACTTCCCATTCACTCAAAAATGGTTTTGACGTTCCGTCTTCATCGTGTGACTTGCCACGCAGCAAGGAACACTTCACTTCTTCGGACCCACCACCAAGCACTTCACCTCTTCGGACCCACCCCAAAAGACGTTAATTGGGCTAAAAAATATGTCTATATTAAACCATTTTTACAACATATACATCTTATCACAAAACATATAACTTTATTATAAAATTTCGTAATATCAATTACAATATGTAATCTTGGCATAAATTGATGTAACAAAATATCTAAAATTTTGTAATTGATATTGCAAACTCACTTCGGAACAAAATGTTACTTGTTGCTTACTAAACAACACGCGCGTTTATATATATTATTGACTTAGGCCTCAAATTGTTCTGATTTTTTAAAAATTGAATTTTTTATTTTTTATATTATTTTATTTTTTGTAATTTTTTTAATATTTTAAATATATATTTTTTTACTTTTTAGATACACCCAATTTAGATAAACTTAAAAAATATAATATTTTAAAAAAAAACAAAAAAATATACAAAAATTCAATACGTTTAAGTATTCTTGTATATTTATTAAAAAATTTATATATATATATTTTTTTACAAGTATTTTACCTTTTGGTTGCATCTAAAAAGTGAAAAAAAAAACTACTTAAAATATTTTTAAAAATTCACTAAGAATAAAAAAACTTGATTTTTAGAAAATCAACCTAAACTAAACAGGATAGTACCACTAAGAAACAATATATAGCACACATTAAGGTCCCGTTTGGGAATATGCTATTTTAGTCTAAAAACTAAAAATTTACTACAAATTGTCACATCATTCTCAAGTAATGATTAGTAAATGTTTAAGACCCATAAAAAACTTTCCACAATTTGATCTACAATGATGTGGCATAATACATGTTAACTTTCAAGTTGTCACAAACTCAATTGTGTGGGGTTTATCCCTTTTGCCACATCATTTAGGGGTTCAATTTGTGGGTCTCTAACACTACTTTTAGAATTATGTAAAAAATAGTGAATCATTATTTGAAATTTTGAACATTGAAGACTTTTTTTTTTTCCCCACCCACTTTCCACACTATTAGGTTATATTTTGATCATAAATTTAGAGAGAAATTTACGTTGAAAAAAAAAAGTAAATGAAATAAAGCTATTTTTCACATTTCCATTATCTTTTACTTGCCTCCGCAAATTCCTCCGTAAATTTATAATCAACCTATATATAAACAAGTGTTTTCTTCCAGTCAATTAGTGTTGTTTTTTTCTAAAAGTGACTTGATTACTTTCAAAAGATTCTTTTCTTTTTGTTTTGTTTTTTTTTAAAAAAATAAAAATAAATTATCAGCTACTTGTAGAAAAACATGACAATGAAATGTGAAAGTTCAAAAACTTCTACCCCGAAGAAGTAATTGCCATTCATGAGCTATGACTTTTGAAGTCATCAAGTCTTCTAATAGAGTTCCCTCAAGTTCATGTTTAAAAACTACAATGCACAAGCTAAACTCTCATCTTTAAACACTCGTACCAAGTAACCTTCCATACTAAGAAGCCATGGGCACAACCTCTAGTGCTCTTTTGATGTTATTTGCTTTTATTTTCATTGAAAGAATTGAGTTCTGTTGTAGCAGTACAAATTCAAATGTGAGTTGCATTGCGAGTGAGCGAGAAGCTCTTATCGAGTTGAGGGGAAAGCTCAAAGATGATGCAAATCACTTATCCACGTGGGTTGGAAAAGACTGTTGTCTATGGAAGGGAGTCGGTTGCAGTAGGAAAACAAGCCATGTCATGAAGCTTGATCTACATAATCCAATCCCTTTTGATTCCTACAAGGACGATTTTATTCAGCATTCTGCAAATTTCGACAAGAACAGATTGGGAGGCGAGATAAGTCCTTCTTTACTCATTTTAAATCATTTGAGTTACATAGAATTGAGCATGAACAATTTTTCAGATATGCAATTCCCAAAATTCTTAGGCTCCCTGAAAAGCTTGAGATACCTTGACCTCTCTTGGTCACAATTTTTCAGTGGAATCATTCCTCATCATTTGGGGAATCTTTCAAGATTGCAGTATCTCAACCTTAGCAATAGTGCTTTAGTTGGTCCAATACCAGATACTCTTGGAAGGTTGATATCTCTCACAGTCCTTGACCTTTCTTTTAATGACTTTGATAACTCAATGTTGCATTGTTTGAGTAACTTGAGTAGTCTTGTCCATATGGATATCAGTTCTAATAATTTTAATAGTTTAATTCTTGATGCTCTTGGAAGGTTGACCGCTCTCACCTTCCTTGACCTTTCTGAGAACAATTTCCATAATTCAATGTTATTATATTCTTTTTGCAACCTTACCGGTCTTGTCCATTTGGATCTTGGTTTTAATAGTCTTAATGGTTCAATTCCGTATTGCTTTGGGAAGTTGCACTCTATTTCAGTCCTCAAGTTGGATCATAATAGTTTTCAAGGTCCAATTCCAAGTGAGATTGGTAATATGACACAACTTACAGAGCTTCACTTCACTAGAAACAAGTTCAAAGGTGAAATACCAAACTCCATGCAAAATCTCTGCAGCTTGTGCGTACTTGATTTGTCCTATAACAAGCTCAGTGGCAATCTTTCAACTTCTTTGGTTAGTTCATTTGGTTGCATCCATAATAATTTAAAGGTGTTAGATCTTAAAATAAACATGCTTAGTGGTCATCTGCCAAACCACTTGAGAGAGTTCAAGAATCAAGAGTACCTTGATATTTCTAGTAATTCATTTTATGGTCCACTGCCATCATCAATTGGAAGACTGTCATATCTGAGAGTGTTGAATACTAGAAATAATCAATTGAATGGGAACATTCCAAGTAGTCTTGGTCAACTTTCAAAACTAGAAAAGCTAGATTTATCAAACAATTCTTTTGTTGGCATGGTATCTGAACTTCATTTTGCCAAACTCAAGAGGTTAAATGAGTTATACTTGTCTCCAAACTCATTATTAGTTCTGAATGTGAGCTCCCAATGGGTTCCTCCTTTTCAACTCCCATCCATACTAACGGCATCCATCAAAGTGGGACCGCAATTTCCTCTGTGGCTTAAGACACAAAAAAATGTTAGAGATTTAGTCATGTCTAATGCAAGCATCTCAGATACCATTCCAGATTGGTTTCATAATATTTTTTCTAGTATTCGACACTTGGATTTATCCAACAATCAGATCAGCGGAAAGGTGGCATTCCAAGAATGTAAATCTTGTGATTTATAGAGAGAATCAGAGGAAGTTGATTTCTAACTAAATTTAAATTTAAATAACGATACACATCAGAGATATGATGATATGATATCTTTCTTTTTACTTTTTATTTCATATGAGTGACGATAATAAAAAATTGGGATTTCAAATTCTTACTCTCTCAAATAACCATTTCATTGGTGGCATTCCAACATCTTTATGCAAGGCAACAAACATAGCAATTATTGATTTCTCAAAAAATCAACTCTCAGGAAGAATTCCTCGATGCTTAGGATACTTGGATAACTTGGCAGTGCTAGATTTGTCGAACAACCACCTATGTGGTCATATTCCAAGTCCTTTAGGTTCCCTAAGTTTTCTCATATCCTTACACTTACACAAGAATAGATTTCATGGGAAGCTTCCTTCATCCTTACAAGATTTGACATTTCTTCACACACTTGATCTAGGTGGAAATGCATTCACTGATATTATACCTCCTTGGATAGGATATAAACTAACTGGTTTGTCATTTCTCAATCTTCAATCGAATAATTTCTATGGTGATATTCCTCCACAACTTTGTCGTCTTCAAAATCTACAATTGTTAAACTTGGCACAAAATAACATAATGGGACATATCCCTCGTTGTTTTCTCAACTTCAGTGCCATGGTTTCACTAGATCCTGAGTACATGCTCGATTCAACAATTAATGAACATTATCAAAAGAACATGTTGGATTCAATGAAAGGAAGAGAACTGGAATACACGAAGACACTCAAATTTATCATCTCTATAGACCTTTCAAACAATCGCATTGTTGGAGAGATTCCAAAAGAGTTAATGGATCTTTTTGGGTTACGGAACTTGAATTTATCTGGAAATCATCTGAAAGGAAGGATCCCTAATAATATTGGAAATTTGAGACAATTGGAATCTCTTGATTTGTCTCGAAACAAACTTTTTGGCCCCATTCCTCCGAGTCTGTCTAGTTTAAGCTACCTAAGTCATTTGAACATGTCATTCAATAATTTATCAGGGCGAATACCAACGGGAAATCAATTTCAAACTCTCAACGATCCTTCCATTTATATAGGCAACGATGGCCTTTGTGGTGCACCACTAAATAGTTGCGTCGATGATAAATCATCTTATGGTAATCACAAACATGTTGATGAAAGTAACGTTGTAGATGAAACTGATTTTTTGTGGCTCTACACTGGCATTGGACCTGGTTTCTTGGTTGGGTTCTTGGGGGTCTGTGGCACTTTGAATTTCAAGAAGTCTTGGAGATATCCATACTTCCAGTTCATCGAAAACAACTACAATTGGATATCAATAAACATAGCAATCAAGTTCGCTCAGCTAAGGAGGAAATTCAACAAAGGCAAATTTGGAGGATGAATTTATCACCCAATTGGTTCGTCTCTCTCTCTCTCTCTCTCTCTCTCATCATGTACCTATATTACCTCTGTATCTTGTCATGATTGCGATGTGTGCATCAAATCAACATCTTCATAACCCATGATTTATCTTGCATGAATTTTTCGAATTTTTTTCAATTCCTTACTGTCATTAACATAACAATGCTAATCATTTAAATGATTTTTGGAACATCATCTCGACTTGAAGAATGACCATTCATATTTTGAAGTGGAGGTAGTGATATTTCCAGATTATCATCAAAAACATGTCTTACATTCAAGATCATATAGTAAATTACAGATTAATTTCCAACAAATTTCTTTACCAAAAGCGCCAAAATTCTGTCACATGCTTAAAAAAATTAAAACAAATGTAGGTTTGTTGTTATATAGTTCAAATAATGCAAATACATTTCTCAAATAATTTTTTCAGAAGTCATTTGTTGCATTATTTCAGAGAAACCATGTTAACATCCACTAATATGCTTGTTATATGCTTTGCTGTCATTAAAGGGTCTTATATTCAACTGGAGAAAGGACCCTCAAAGGAAAGCAGCATTGAGATCATGTTATGGATTTTCTTGAGTTGTTGGAAAGAAATAAGTTTGAATAATTCTATAGTTCTAGTATATATGTTGATGGGGTTTGATGATTTTGTGCCTTCTGTAAAATATTCTAAAGTAAGTCTTTCCTTAAATAAATGATTTGTGAACTATCGTATTGTCCAGAATATGATATAGACTGTGTTTTGCATATATATGTATTCTCCTTTTATTGGTGAATTCTATGATTTTTGCCAATTGAGGCCATAGATTATAGTTTTAATGTTGAGAATTGAGCAAAATGCTCCAACAATGATATACATGTAGTAATGGAATCACCAAGAAAAACCTTATCAAAACAGAGAGCTATTATGCAACAGCCAAATTCACATATAAGTTCAACTATTCATGTTTTTCTTCACATTGTATTAATCTTTACTTGTGTCAAAGTTGTTAATGATTTAGGAGAAGTATGTAACATCAGTAATATACAAGTATGTTTCTCAACTTGCACTACTTTTTATTTAATTTGTTAATGATTAATCCTTGCCAGAGATTTTGTGTGTGAGTGGGTGTTTTATTCGCTATCTATTTGTGCCTATTGAGTTTTAACCAATTTACAAGTGCTTGTGGTTGGCTTTTTTAATAACTTTTTGTTGATTTTTTTCATCTTTAATGATTTTTTTTTTAAAATAAAAAAGTGTTACACTCTTGAATTCTACTCAACTAGAGAAATTAGAAAAGATCAAAAAATTTGAAAATTTTGAAAAAAAAAAGTCCAAAAATGATTTTTTTTTTTAAAAAACAGTTGAATTTTTTTTTTAAAACTTTTTTTGTCTTTAGGATTATTTTTTTTTTTTTACCTTTTAGATTTGTCTACACAAGACAAACCTAAAAAGTAAAAAAAAATGGACATAATTTAGAAAGAAAAAAATCACTAAAAATTTAAAATATATATATATATATAACTTTTTTAGGTGAATCCCACACACTTACAAAAGCCAAAGCAATAAAACTGTCAATGTAACCAAAATATCATAAGTTTCCATATATGCAGATGCAAATGTAGATGATTAGTTCCTAACTACACATTGATTTTAGCAGTCCACACAATTACCCAAACGGGATCTAAATCAATTATCACAATTTCAATAGGCATCAGCCAATGATACACACCATACCAACAATTAGCATAGAGAAAAGGAAGATGCTACAATGTTCACCCTTAAAATGATGCATATGGTATACATTTGTGTTATTTTAGTGCCTATATTTTCAAATCGCTTGATTTTAACTCTGAATTTTATATTTTCTCTTTTTGTCCCAATTGAAAATGATAGTTAAGTTTTTTGACCGAAATTGGCCATGTGCATGTCACATGCCTTATTTTAAAGGATAAAATTGTAAATTTAATATTTTGTACATTATTCAGAGTGAGTTAACTCAATCAAATAAACACACATGTGGATCTCAATTATAGAAAGGGATGGTTTATGTTTAACAGATGGCTCGACGGGAAAAAAGAAGGGGGGTTTGTTCAATGGTGGGGCTCAGTTGGGGTAAGGCCGTGAGATTCGATTGGTGTCCGTTGCTGAGAAGGTCACGACCAGAGACCACTACTTTTGCTGCAGATTGTGAGATTTCATCTTTGTCATCATCACCTTCTCATCTCTATTGCATGCTATTTACCATTTTGGGCAATAGATTTGATCCAAATTTTTCCTCCTTAAAATAAATAAAAACTTAACCAAGTTCTTTATGGAATTGTTTGTAAATTTTCTTATATTACTTTGAAAGAAGTCTTTTTGTCAGTGGTGTTTTGCTAAGATATTATGGAATTGATTCAATGTGAAAATTTTAGAGACCACTGATGTAATTTGTCAAATAAAAAAAGACAAGTTCCGTTTGGCACTAGTAATCTTAGAAGTTTGAGATAAATATTATGATCTCGTTTGGGGGGGGGGGGGGGATCACAACTAATACAGGTAATATGTAAATTAAAAATAATTAATAATAGAACATAAATTTCAATATAAAGATATAATAATTTCTTTTTTTTTCTTTTTTTCTATATGATTAATGAATGGCAATAATACTACATTTATTTTTTTTTAATGATATTAGTTTACCATCTCATGGTCATGATTGCATTGGTTAAATTGGTTCCATCACTAGGGACAATTTCAAAGCAATTGTGATAAATGATATGGTAAAAAATGTGATCGTATAAATGAATGACTTTGCCTAGTGGCAAAAGAATAGACCCTAACAATGAACTGTAAACCTAAACATATCGAGTTCGACTATTACTAGTGTTTTTCAGACTTAAACGATACGTGTGATTTCTAGGCAATCTTTAGAAGGAAAGTGATTAAGAACTCTAAAATTAGAACTCTAATATGAGCTCTAGTGATGTGGCAAAATAAAAGAATAAAAAATAAAAAAATAACCAAAACATCACATCATATGGTGAAATCTATCATTAGAGCTCTCTCTAAAGCTTTTCCTCTAAAACTCTTAAACATTTTTCTTTTTAAAATTCGAGATTTACTTACTCTAAAGAGTGGGTCCAATGTAGCTTTCATGATTTGGTTAAGTTTGTTGAGTTTTTTTTTTTTAATATTCTGAAGAAAAAAAAAAACAATTTAGAGAGTTGACCCACTTTTCAAACTATTTGGAAAACTAACTTATTTTTTAAAATCGCATTTTCAAAATGCGATTTCGAAATTGAAATTGCATTTTTAACATGCAATTTCACCTTGAAATAGCAAGTTGAAAATAAAATTTATGATGACATGATGAAATCGCATGTAATTGAAATTGCATTTTCAACATGTGATTTCAAGGTGAAATTGCATATTGAAAATGCAATTTCAATTTCAAAATTACATTTTCAAAATGCGATTTCAAAAACAAGTTAATTTTTCAAATAGTTTGAAAAGTGTGTCAATTCTCTAAATTGTTTTTTTTTTTTTAGAATATTAAAAAAAACTAAGTTTGTTCCATCACCCCCATTCTGTAATTATCTTTTTTTGTCCTTATTAGTCATAGAGAAATAAGTGGGGGGAACTGCTCATATGGAAACCATAATTAAGTAAATTTCCAATTAAAAAATCTTCCCACACAAGCAAAAGTTGAAAACCACCATTTTCAACCCCTATGGTTTGAGAAGTGTTATTTTAACTAATTTTTAATTTTTTTAAAAAAAATAAAGAGAGTGATATAATAATTTATAGTGACTTTTTAACTATATTAGTCTAATGTCAAACAAGGTTTATCAAATTTAAATTTGGATAAAAATCTTGCAAAACACTGCCCTACTCATTGACTCAAATTTATATGAAATTGAGTTTTACCCATTTTTTAACCCAATTTAAAGAAGACTTAAATATATACATGAATTTTTTTCAAGACCATTTTGTAATTTTCAAATTTACCACTCTGTCATTACTGAAATTTTACCCAAATTTACGTTCAAACCTAAGTTTATCCAATAGAATGTCATATCAAATCAAACTTAGATTTTTAATTAAATTTGCAGCAGTGCTACATCCACACAATTTCTTCCCCTCACAATCATCCCCCTAAAGACGTGGCAAAACAAAATACATATAAAGAGTTTTGAGGGAATATTTAAATGTAGATCAACTTTTCAAATTTTGTTTGTCACATCATTTGAGGGTTTTTTTTTTGGGGGGGGGGGGATTTTGTCAACGAATAATTTTTCTTAAATTTGAGTAAAAATTTAAGGACCGAAAATGGCCTAACAAACTTTTTAAAATCTGGCCTGAATTAAATTAAAATAAGCTTAAATTATTTTACAATAGGCCTACATATACTAGTTTATTGGTTGTAATGCTTGGTTAGTTGGTTTATTGTTTAGGGTAAATTACACCAGTAATCCCTATATTTTATTTATTGTATCATTTTGATCCCTACACTTTCAATTGGCTCAATTTTGATCATTCATTTTAAATTGTGTCAATTTGGTCTAATTGACAATATTGTTAGTATTTAAAAAAAAAATTATCACTAAATTGGTTGAGGTTAACTCACCGAGTTGAGTAAGTTTATACTTGTACCCTTAAAAATATGACACATAACACTTAAGTGCATATTTTCTCTAAAAAAATTCTAAGAGTTCAAATCAATTGGACCAAATTAAGACAAATTCATAAATTCAGGGTCAGAATCGAGCCAATTGAAATTACAAGGATTAAAATTTCACAATGACCAAAATACAAGAACTACCGTCGTAATTTGCCCCATTGTTTATTGACTAATACCATTCTAAAGCAAGGCAAATACCTAACCTTAAGAAATTGTGAGTGTTGAGCAAGAATTCTAAGGTTGACTTAATAAGACACCTATAAATATGCCTTGCTATATATGACAAAAATATAAGTTGATCAAACAAGGTTGAACTAGTTACTCCAAAAAGAGAGCCTAAAAGAGAACAAAATGGGACAGTTCAATACTAGAGTGTCAAAGGTTATGAGGATGAGCAGGGCTGTGTACCTTTGTGCCCTCCTAGGAATGCTTTTTAGTGTCTATCTTGGCTTATTTTTGAAAGGAATTTGGAGGAAAGAAAACACATATCACTTTAAGAATAAATTTGGTGAGTTTGAATTTGTTTCACTTTTCATATTTATCTAAATATTTGGTATCTACTTTTTGACTTATTTCTATAAAAATTAACCGTGTTTCCTAGAAAACAAAAATTAAAAATGAAACTCAATAAATAAATAAAAAGTGATAATTCTCATGTCTTCCATCTCATTTTAGTTTTCAATCTTATGATTTTTAATATTCTCTTAATCGAAAATATGAAATCCAAATGTACAAATCAATCATACAGCATTGTGGCAGAAGGATTCATGATGGCTTCATCACTTTGACAATCAAAGTTCTCCATTTCTCCATTGCCAAATGTTTACAGTTCAGATACTTGACGCCACTGCAGCCTGCACATTCGACTACATTCATGCTATTTTGGGTTTCGTTGACTCGATCAGTTTCTTCGATGTACTCTTGATTTTGATTTGTTTAATCTCTTTGTAAAGTTCATTCAAGCCAAAATGCTGTCATTGATCGCTATTGAACTAACACAATTGCAACAGCCCAACATTTCGGACCACAATTACTTTTATCCAGTCCACTAAAGAAACCTGGACACATATGGAGAGGGTTGCTTCATATAGCGACCCCAGTCTTTTCCCATCTGATTATTGTATCCGGACTAGGTTTCCGTAGATTCGTTCATTGAGTAATTGTTGTTGTCATCATTTATTTTCTCTTTTGGAGTTATTGGATGTGCTAGGCAGGTTTGTAGCAGGTTGGTTAGGCTTCTGAACCAAGTCTAGTTGCCCAACTTTTTGGTCGTCCACTCGAGCGGGGGTTTTTACGCTCGAGCGGAGAAAACACACTTTCAGTACATTCTCTCAGATTGTTACGCTTTCGGCGGAGGTTACCGCTCGAGAGGGAGGTTGTGAGTTCCGCTCGAGCGGGAGTTATCTTGCCGGCGAGGACTGTGTGTCGAGATCCTGGGAGCGTGCATTCTACGCCCGAGCGGGGGATTGTCCGCTCGAGCTTAGGTTGGTCCGCTCGAGCGGAGAGTCGGAGTATAAAATCGTGTTTTAGCGTTTTAAACCAGCTTTTCATCTTCTTTTTGATTCCAAACCCTAGGTTCGACCTTTCTTCTTCTACACATCTTGTCTCCTAGGTTTGATCTAATTAGGGTGTCTTTTTGCCCTAGTTGTTTTACAAATAAGTTAGAGGAGAGTGAGGGCTGTCATTTAATCTGAGCGAGTTTGGATTTGGAGCACTTCAGGAATTGGGCCATCAACTTCATCTTCTTTTTTTTGAGTTACATCTTTGAGGTAGGGATTTCCTACTCCATTCATACGTTTTAATCTTAAGTGTTGGTATTTTGATATATGGGGGTTGTTTGGTGATTTTGGGAGAAACCCTAGGGTTTTGGTTTAGATTAATTTGTGTAATTTATTTAAGGGAAACATGTGGAATTTAGTTTAATTCATGGAATTGGGAAAATTTGGTGAATTGTTGATATAGTTGGGTAGTTTAAATAATTACCTATGTAAATGTTGAATTTACATTCATTGTTGTATTTATTTCTTGTTTAGAAATAACTGTTTTGGGCTATCGGTGGAGGATAGTCATGATTGTTGTAGACCTTGCATGTGGCTTAGGTATAACTGGAATTTAGTCATTCATTTTGACTGTTGAATTAATACAGAACATTCATGTATTGATTATGTGTTGTATATGGCAATTGTGTGTTTCATTGCATATGCATTTGGTTTGGAGGAGATAGGGGATGAACTCCACGGTTTAGGGGAAGATAGGGGATGGACCTCTAAACCGGAATTGTTGGGAGGAGATAGGGGATGGACTCCATTAGCATCACTCTTATGTGTGCTTATTAATAATAGAAATATTTCTATTTGGTGTTGATATGATACATCACTAAAATATGTATCAGTTGGGAAGTATGGAAGGGTATTTGATTGTGATTGATACAACACTAACATGTGTATCCGTTATGTTATAAGAAAGGTTTAACTTGAGTTGTTATCCTTGTTGAGTTATTTGGCCAAGTTCTGAGCCATGTCTGTATAGTTGAAAAGTGAATTGTGTCATAGACATGTGTCATAGGCGATATTGACATTCGTGTCATGAAATAGTAAATTGATTATCTTGTGTTAACCATGTATTGAATGCTACTGCTTTAGTTAATTCATATGCTTGGTTTAGTATTTCTCTGCTGGGCTGTGGCTCACCCTATATGGGAACTTCATTTTCAGGTTCAGGTGGTTCACTACCTCCAAAGACTTAGCTGTGAGGAGTTGGACTTGAAGACCTGTTTTACATGTTTTAGTTGTTTTATTTGAATTATGTAAACATTCAAGCCTAGGGCTTTATTTGTTTTGAGTTAGAACTCAAGTAATTGTGTCCAAGTGTTGGCTTGGCAATATGTAAGCCCGTAGGGCATTTATTTTGATATTTTATTTCGTAATACTCTGATGATTTAAATAATATATTGTTTTCTTTTAAGAATGCATGCTTTGTTGTATATTGATATTGGGTTCATTTCGAGGGCGTGACAACTTGGTATCAGAGCGTACCGGGTTCGAATACTTTGGGTACGTGGGAAGTGATTAGTATCACAATGGGTTCGTCTCGTTTGATAGAGACTTGTATATTGTTATATGCTTATATGATAACATGTTTATGTGACTATGTGGGTATGGAATGTAGTTTCTAGATATTGATTGGATCCTTGAGTTTCTAGTAGTCTTGTTGGAAAGGCAATTGATCACTGCTGCTTCCAACCAGAACTATAGTAACCCTTTGGGACTGTCACTATCTGGGAATGAAATTCGTAAGTGCTTATGTGATTATGTGCTTACGTGGAATGAATTACTGTTGTCCAATGCTTTAGGACGTGAGTGTTTAGCTTCGGCACATTTATTAATGTGCTAACGTCTTTGTTTCCTTTATTAGGATGTCAGGACGAGGTCGTGGTAGGCGTGGTAGACAGGCTAGGCAGGAAGTGCCTATCTGGGAGGAGGTTCCGTAAGACAGAGGGAGTTAGCCTGTGCCAATGTGGCGAGCCAGTGCCAAGAGGGCGAGTTATGGGCGCTGGCCCAAGAGATAGATCTTGCATTGAGAGTCTGTTGGTATTCTTGAGTGGGAATCGAGCTCTGTTGTTGTGGCGTATACAGACCTTCGTTTCGAGGGAGTTCTTCCGGTCCAACCCGGATGAATTTGTGGGTGATCCTAAAGAGCCATTGAAGGCAGATGCATGGCTCGAACAGACGACGAAAACGTTTGAGATGCTTGGCATCGAAGACGAGGCGTTGAGGGTGACCTTGGCATCTTTCCAGCTGAAGGAGGATGCGGGTCAGTGGTGGAAGTTTACCAAGGGGCGTATAGGCGGGACTTGGAAGGCTTTTGTTGATGCTTTCCAGGAGAAGTTCCTATCTCCAGCTGTTCAGGAGAAGTTGAGAGATCAGTTCTGCCAACTGAAGCAGAACAGTTCATCAGTGGCCGAGTTTGAGGTCTCATTTACTAGTTTGTCCAGGTTTGCACCTGAGTTGGTGGCGTCTGAGGAACGCCGGTGTATTGAATTCGAGAGGAAGTTGAGGCGTGGCCTCAAGTTGAGAATTGTGGGGACTATGATTCGTGACTATGGACGTCTGGTTGATGCAAGACTCATCTTGAGATTATGATCAGAGGAGGAGGAAGGCGAAAGGCTCCAAGAGAGTCGGGATGGTCGAATGATGGCGAGGCGAGAGGTTTTATTCCTCGCTGACCTCGTGAGTAGTTTCTACGAGGTCGACTTTTCCAGACCGGTGCTAGTTACGGGAAAGGCGACCAGGAGACATTACTGTTTCAAGTGTGGTCACCGGGCCACAAGTCTCCGCTTGTCCTCGAGAGGAGGAGTTCAGAGAGCAAAGATCCTCTTGGCTCGATCTCAGAGTCAGAGTCAGAGTAGAGACCAGCCGCTCTCGTGTTATCAGTGTGGTCAGCCTGGGCATATGAAGAGGTTCTACCCACAGTTGAGTGGCACACCTGGTGCATCGGGTTTGAGACAGACTCATGGTAGTCAGCCAGCTCAGTCGGGTCAGGCCTCGAGGGCCAATCAGGGGGCTTCATCGTCCCGATCAGGCAGCATCTTTTGCTCTGGGGTGAGCGAGTTGATCGAGGTCGTCTGGACGTGTATCTTATTCTGTACAGGATCTTGTACTTGCTCCATCGGTTGTGAGAGGTACCTTCTTGTTTTGCAACTCAGTTGCTAATGTTTTGATTGATACGGGTGCATCTCATTCTTTTGTGTCTGCTGCATTTGCATCTCTTTTGGAGTTGGAGTTAGCACAGTTAGCATCTCCTATTTGTGTAGTATCACCTCTTGGGGGTGAGTTGATTTTGAAACAAGGTGTTAGGGGTTGTGATATAGAGGTTGATGATCATAGAATCCCTTTTTCTTTTGTGGTTATGCCCATGAAGGGCTTTGATGTTATTTTGGGTATGGACTGGTTATCGTCATACCGGGCAGTTATTGATTGCTACCGTCAGAGGGTCACTTGTTGTACCGTGAACGGGGAGTGTTTTCATTTTCTGGGGGACCGGGTTGGTAGTGTTTTGCCACCGGGGTATGATCCGCGAGGGCGGAGTGAGCTTAGTAGTCTACTTGCTAATCTTTCGATTAGTGAGGGTGATGAGACTCAGATTGTGTTGCCTAGGGTGGTTTGTGAATACTCTGATGTTTTTCCAGAGGACCTTGTTGGTTTGCCACCGCACCGAGAGATTGAGTTCTCTATTGACCTAGTGCCTGGCACGGCGCCGATTTCTATGGCACCTTACCGTTTTGCCCCAGCTGAGTTAGTTGAGTTGAAGGTTCAACTCCAGGAGTTGCTAGATAAGGGCTATATCCGTCCTAGTGTTTCGCCGTGGGGAGCACCGGCCCTCTTTGTTAAGAAGGAAGGTGGTGCTTTGAGACTGTGTATAGATTACCGGAAATTGAATCGGGTTACGGTTAAGAATAAGTATCCTATGCCCCGTATAGATGATTTGTTTGACCAGTTGAAGGGTTCCCGTTGTTTCTCTAAGATAGACTTGAGATCGGGTTATCATCAGTTGAGAGTCAGGGAGGAGGATATTCCGAAGACGGCATTCCGTACGCGGTATGGCCACTATGAGTTTCTGGTGATGCCGTTTGGGCTCACCAATGCACCGGCAGTGTTTATGGATTTGATGAACCAGATCTTCCGGGAATTCTTGGATCGTTTTGTGGTCGTCTTCGTGGACGACATTCTGATTTATTCACCTTCGAGGGAGGAGCACGAGGAACACTTGAGAGTGGTGCTTGAATTACTTAGAGCCCATAAGCTGTATGCTAAGTTCGGGAAGTGTGAGTTCTGGCTAGAAGAGGTGAAGTTCTTAGGCCATGTAGTTTCTGGGAAAGGGGTGTCCGTGGATACATCCAAGACTGAGGCCGTGCAAGATTGGGCACAGCCTAAGAGTGTGTTTGAGATCCGCAGTTTTCTGGGATTAGCTGGGTATTACCGTCGGTTTGTGAAAGATTTCTCCAGGTTAGCTTCACCGTTGACTAGATTGACTCGGAAGGGAGTCAAATTTGTTTGGAGTGAGACTTGTGAAAAGTCGTTTTAGGAGTTAAAAGTTAGACTTACCACCGCTCCAGTTTTGATTATTCCGGAGAGAGGGTTGGGTTATGCAGTCTATTGTGATGCCTCACGAGAGGGTCTGGGTTGTGTGTTGATGCAAGAGGGGAAAGTGGTTGCCTATGGCTCACGTCAGTTGAAAATTCATGAGAAGAATTACCCTACGCATGATTTAGAGTTAGCAGCTGTGATATTTTCCTTGAAGATTTGGAGGCATTATCTTTTTGGTGAGAAGTTTGTGGTATTCTCGGATCACAAGAGTCTGAAATATCTGTTTACACATAAGGACTTGAACTTGAGGCAGAGGAGGTGGATGGAGTTCATTGAGGATTATGACTTCGAGTTGCACTATCATCCGGGGAAGGCCAATGTTGTGGCCGATGCCCTTAGCAGGAAATCTGTTAGTGACTTAGCTAGTATAGCCATCCGGGAGTGGGAGATGTTGGGTACAGTTGGAGAGTTTGATTTGTATCTGGGCGAATCCGTTGAGGCTGCGGCCTTGTTTTCTGTTGTTGCGCAGCCTACACTTGTGACTCGAGTGTTAGAGGCTCAGAGGGGTGATTTTGAGGTAGAATCTCTCCGAGAGAAGATTTCCATTGGGAAGGTTGAGAAGGGTTTGACGGTGTATCCTGACTTGAGTGTGAGATACCGAGACCGTCTGTTTGTGCCCGAGTCTTGCCGAGAGGAGGTACTTCGAGAGTTTCATCATTCGCGCCTTGCGGTGCATCCGGGAGGCACTAAGATGTATCAGGATTTGGGTCGCCAGTTTTGGTGGCGGGGTATGAAGAGAGACGTGGCTGTTTTCGTATCTAAGTGCCTTACTTGTCAGCAAGTGAAGGCCGAGCATCAGAGGCCAGCGGGTTTGTTGCAACTTTTGCCTCTTGCCGAGTGGAAGTGGGAGCATGTCACTATGGACTTTGTTGTGGGTCTTCCGAAGACTCAGCGGGGTAGTGATGCTATTTGGGTGGTTGTGGACCGGTTGACGAAGTCAGCGCACTTTATTCTGATGCGTGTTAGACATTCGGTAGATCATCTTGCCGACTTATACATTCGGGACATAGTGAGGTTGCACGGGGTCCCAGTGACGATCGTCTCAGATAGAGATCCTCGTTTTACTGCCAGGTTGTGGCAGAGTTTGCAGAGTGCCTTGAGCACTAAGTTGACTTTTAGCACAGCTTATCATCCTCAGACTGACGGACAGTCCGAGCGTACTATCCAGATCCTCGAGGATATGCTTCGGGGTTGTGTCCTTGACTTCAGTGGGACGTGGGAGAGGCACTTGCCATTGGTGGAGTTTGCCTACAACAACAGTTTCCAGTCTAGTATTGGTATGGCACCTTTTGAGGCTTTGTATGGCCGACCGTGTAGGTCACCAGTTTGTTGGGCCGAGGTGGGTGATGCACCTCTGTTGGGTCCAGAGTTGGTGAGGGAAACGACGGAGAAGGTTCAGCTTATCCGTAGGAGGCTTGTTACAGCCCAGAGTCGTCAGAAATCTTATGCCGACCGTAGGAGGAGACCTTTGGTGTTTGAGGTGGGTGATCATGTCTTTCTGAAGATATCACCTAGACGAGGTTTGATGAGGTTTGGGAAGAGCGGGAAGTTGTCCCCTCGGTTCATTGGTCCTTTTGAAATCCTTGAGAGGATTGGTGAGGCTGCTTATCGTTTAGCTTTGCCTCCGCAGTTATTCGGAGTTCATGACGTGTTTCATGTGAGTATGCTTCGGAAGTATGAGCCAGATCTGTCACATGTACTGGATTGGACTGATTTAGTTGTTGATGAGGATGTCTCGTATGAGGAGAGACCGGTTCGGGTCTTGGATAGGCGGGATCAAGTCCTGCGTGGCAAGACCATCCCTTTGGTGAAAGTTCTGTGGAAACATCACGGAGTGGAGGAAGCCACTTGGGAACGTGAGTTGCAAGTTCGTGAGAAATATCCGGATATGTTTAGTGATTTGTAATCTTGTATTTAGATTATATAATATTGTGGAACTTGAGAATTTTATATATGTCTTAAGTTGGAAAACATTGAGAATGTTTTGGGTTTAATGTTAACATCTGAACTTGCTTTTTACAGAAGTGAAATATAACATTTATATAGTGGATGTGTTGTTGATATCATGAACTTGAATAATGATATGGAAAATTGTTAACATTGAAAGGGAATAATGCATAATATTGGTGCAGGTTGAAATATATGTTGATTGATACATATTATGAGATGCCTCTTGATAAGAGATGAAGTGACTGGTTTTAGGGTCAAGTTGTTTATTATTGTTGTATGTTATCATTGGGAATTGAGGAAAGCTTGTTTTTACAAACTTATGCTTAATTTCGGGGACGAAATTCTTTTAAGGGGGGGAGGTTATAGCGACCCCGGTCTTTTCCCATCTGATTATTGTATCCGGACTAGGGTTCCGTAGATTCGTTCATTGAGTAATTGTTGTTGTCATCATTTATTTTCTCTTTTGGAGTTATTGGATGTGCTAGGCAGGTTTGTAGCAGGTTGGTTAGGCTTCTGAACCAAGTCTAGTTGCCCAACTTTTTGGTCATCCGCTCGAGCGGGGGTTTTTACGCTCGAGCGGAGAAAACACACTTTCAATACATTCTCTGTATTGTTGTACGCTCGAGCGGGAGGTTGTGAGTTCCGCTCGAGCGGGGACCTGGTGTGTCGAGATGTTGGGAGCGTGCATTCTACGCTCGAGCGGGGGATTGTCCGCCGGCGAAATCTGAGTGTCGCCGGCGTAGGTTGGTCCGCTCGAGCGGAGAGTCGGAGTATAAAATCGTGTTTTAGCGTTTTTAAAGCAGTTTTTCATCTTCTTTTCAGATTCCAAACCCTAGGTTCGACCTTTCTTCTTCTCTACACATCTTGTCTCCTAGGTTTGATCTAATTAGGGTGTCTTTTTTCCCTAGTTGTTTTACAAATAAGTTAGAGGAGAGTGAGGGCTGTCATTTAATCTGAGCGAGTTTGGATTTGGAGCACTTCAGGAATTTGGCCATCAACTTCATCTTCTTTTTTTTGAGTTACATCTTTGAGGTAGGGATTTCCTACTCCATTCATACGTTTTAATCTTAAGTGTTGGTATTTTGATATATGGGGGTTGTTTGGTGATTTTGGGAGAAACCCTAGGGTTTTGGTTTAGATTAATTTGTCTAATTTATTTAAGGGAAACATGTGGAATTTAGTTTAATTCATGGAATTGGGAAAATTTGGTGAATTGTTGATATAGTTGGGTAGTTTAAATAATTACCTATGTAAATGTTGAATTTACATTCATTGTTGTATTTATTTCTTGTTTAGAAATAACTGTTTTGGGCTATCGGTGGAGGATAGTCATGATTGTTGTAGACCTTGCATGTGGCTTAGGTATAACTGGAATTTAGTCATTCATTTTGACTGTTGAATTAATACAGAACATTCATGTATTGATTATGTGTTGTATATGGCAATTGTGTGTTTCATTGCATATGCATTTGGTTTGGATGAGATAGGGGATGAACTCCACGGTTTAGGGGAAGATAGGGGATGGACCTCTAAACCGGAATTGTTGGGAGGAGATAGGGGATGGACTCCATTAGCATCACTCTTATGTGTGCTTATTGATAATAGAAATATTTCTATTTGGTGTTGATATGATACATCACTAAAATGTGTATCTGTTGGGAAGTATGGAAGGGTATTTGATTGTGATTGATACAACACTAACATGTGTATCCGTTATGTTATAAGAAAGGTTTAACTTGAGTTGTTATCCTTGTTGAGTTATTTGGCCAGGTTCTGAGCCATGTCTGTATAGTTGAAAAGTGAATTGTGTCATAGACATGTGTCATAGGCGATATTGACATTCGTGTCATGAAATAGTAAATTGATTATCTTGTGTTAACCATGTATTGAGTGCTACTGCTTTAGTTAATTCATATGCTTGGTTTAGTATTTCTCTGCTGGGCTGTGGCTCACCCTATATGGGAACTTCATTTTCAGGTTCAGGTGGTTCACTACCTCCAAAGACTTAGCTGTGAGGAGTTGGACTTGAAGACCTGTTTTACATGTTTTAGTTGTTTTATTTGAATTATGTAAACATTCAAGCCTAGGGCTTTATTTGTTTTGAGTTAGAACTCAAGTAATTGTGTCCAAGTGTTGGCTTGGCAAGATGTAAGCCCGTAGGGCATTTATTTTGATGTTTTATTTCGTAATACTCTGATGATTTAAATAATATAATGTTTTCTTTTAAGAATGCATGCTTTGTTGTATATTGATATTGGGTTCATTTCGAGGGCGTGACACTTCAAATGGAGATAGCATTATTTGAGCCTACTTTGATTCTACGGGTCACGTCATCTTCAACCTCACTCCATTCTTATTAATAATTGAACCTACATAACGAAATTGCTCACCCTTTGGTATCTCCTGCTTTTCAACCTCAACTTGTCTGTTATTTCTATTTCTACCGTTATTTAAGCAATATTCCAAGTGTACAATTTCAGTATTATTTTAAAATGTTTTTTAACGACTCAAGTGCATCTATTCTATCTAAATTTCTAATTTAGTGTTAATTCCTCTTTTAATTTCATCCACTATGATAATAACATCTGTAAATAGCATAAATCATAAGACATCATCTAAAATATGTCTAATCAATTCATCTATAATTAAGGCAAATAGGTACGGACTTGAGGCTAACTCTTGGTGTAATCTTCAAGTAATTAGAAATTCATTTGTTTCTCTTGCAAGTGAATTAATTGTAGTCACAATTCCATCATACATGCCCTTCAAGTTTTTTTTTTCTCCCTAAATCCATAAAAACTATAAGCATATCTCCTTGGATGAAAATTTCAGCTAAATATTTCACTGATTTAATATGAAACCAAGAATAATTAAATAGGGAAAATAGAGATCAATTGATAAATTTATAAAATTACCAAAAGACCATCATATGGCAAAATAGTTGGGGTAAAAAGCGTCTATAAGCAAATGTTCACTATCTTATAAAAAAGCAACTTTTCTTTGGTAAATTATATGAAAACAAGCTACAACTTAACCGTATGAGAAACATGATAAGGAATGTAGAATCATGCAGTTCTACACCATCGAGCCAATTAAGCGCAGGTAATATTTTAACCAGAAAAAACTTACACTCTTCTTCAGCAACAACATTCCCAATAATGTCTAATTGTGTCAACTTCGAGTCTTTAAAAATTGCAAAGGCTTCCCAGTAATTTGTCACATTGACACCACTAATTGCAAATTCACCAAAACTCCAATCACTTCCTACTCTATGGGAGAGGGGAGAAGAGCACAAGTACCTTCTTGTGTCGACAGCGTGTGCACTGATTTCGTTGTATGAGATATCCAACACTTTCAATGACTTTAGCAATGTTAAAGGCTCCAGGGAAGAAAAACTACCCATTTTGTTGTTACTAAGGTTCAAGCAAGAAAGAAGCTGCATAGCCTACAATCCTGTCATAAAGACCGATAAAAAAGCGCTCAGTTACTTTCATTTAAATAACCATTAGAAATTCCTTTTAAGCTTCAAAATGCACCATGAAACTATCAAGAATTTGACTGGCACCATTTTACAAAATAAAGATGGCCATTTCATTTAAATAATCATTAGAAATGCCTTTTAACCATCAAAATGCACCATGAAACTATCAAGACTTTGACTGGCACCATTTTATAAAATAAAGATGGCCATGCAATAAACTAATGTTGTACAAATGTGTTCATGTATAATATTGTGTATATGAAGATATAATACACACATATAGGTGACGAATGACGAGATAGATAGATAGATAGATAGATATAGAAATACAATGAATTGAAAATCAAAACCACAAAAAGCATTCAAGTGACAATGAAAATTTTAAAGAATTAATTGTAGTTTACCTTCAATTGAGCTAACTTGGTTGTGGTGAGGTCTAACATTTGTACCCACAGTTATTTTTCAATAGACCCAATACGTGACAACGAAGATTCTTGAGTAAATGCAGATATAATTATTGGTGTCTGATGATGCGAGTCCTGTAATGACAAAGAATGCCTCAAAGAAAGATTTCGATCGAGGTCACCGCAAGCACTAAAAATATAAGAATCTGTGTTATAGAAAAATCAGTAATCTATATCAAAGGTTCAAGGCAAATCTTTAACACCAACTCTTACTAATATTATTGACTAGAGATCTCTCTGGGTGTGTATTGAAAAGAACTATCAAAGATTCGTACACAAGACATTCATAATTCCAATGAACATAACTATATAGTTAGTTAGACTAATCTCAATAAAAATAATAATAAACCCACTATATGAACAGATCAGCCACTAAATAGTTGAACTAAGTTTGGTTTTACTTTGAATTCTAGATGAACTTATTGAAGAAGCATGCCCATCTGTTTACTTAAATGAGCATGTAAAACAGCATGTTTATAGGACTACAATACAAGTACAACTATTTGGACTTTGGATGGCTAAAGGGTCATTTGACCTAGTTCTTAAGCAAAATGAGTGAAAGCTTAAGCAAGAGCTCAGCCAATTTCTTTCAGTTTAAGTGTGAAAAACTCTTCACTATGTTGAGCAAAGCCCTCAAACCTAGTAACATTTAGATTCTTTAATATGAGGGCATTTAGTAGCTATCATCAGATTTTTAATTTGATGCAAGCATGATGAATGGTGACAACCTCATGTGTCCAGAGTTAGATGAAAGGCTTATCAATCTGTCACGTGTAACATAGACCAATTTACATAGCAATATGTAGGAATGATATGATCCAAGTTGCAGGTGACTTTAGCCTAAGAGGGTGTGTGGGTTGAGGTTGTGACAACATGCCTTTGTATAGGGACAATTGAAGAAGACTGTTTCCATGGGACTTTGCCACCTGGGCTTGTTAAGTAAGAAACAGATATTTTCATTTTATGTGTTGTTTTACTAATATATTTTAAGCCTATCTATGACTTTATATAATGAGCTTTTAGGCATAATTTCATATAAGATATCTGTGCTGGCCAATCAAGTAATCAATACATCAGTAGGATATTAAAACCACCAGGAAATAATATCTGATGGTATTCACAAAACGAGCAGAGACAAACTGGAGTAGCTTGTCTGTTTTGGTCAAACTGAGCTCAAACAATAACAGTACAAATTCAACCAAACTAGAAGCAGGCACAAGCACTGCACCTGCTAAGTTAAGCACAAACACGCGATACATTGTTTGCTACTCAACTCAGATCAGCTTGTTCTTACTCCTAAATGCAATGGTTCAAAGCTCTAGTTCTCCTCAACGAGAACATGAAATATTAAAGAGATATTACTCATACATCCAGCACAACAATAAAAAATGAACCTAAATGGACTGTTACACAGTAATATAGAAGAGAAGAGATATTCATCTGCTTTAACACGACTAAGCTGTATTCATTCTTGTAGTATTGAGAATGTGGCGGGTCCAATGTCATAAGATCACTATTAATTCTTTACTTCTTCAGAATGGGCCATCTTGCATGTCTCTGGAGTTTTATCATATGACATCACTGCATCATGTGCAGTCAACAATCTTGCAAGCATAAGCTTTCAAATTTTACTACAATAACCAGTGGAAGAAAATAAGAGGACATTGGACAAACAATAAAGCTACTTTGATGCTGCAAAGCCACTCATGAATGAATTCCACATACCAGTTTATCTCTGACAACAATTCCCGGAAAAGAGCTATCTCATTAACTATAGTCTCAGCGCTCCACTTAGAAGCTGTTGACTCATTCACCTCACTATTCCTCGCTTGATCAAAAATTTTAATTTGGGTTGGTTCGAAGATGTGTTTCACCAAGATGAAAATTTTCATCTTCCCATGAAATCATCTCTGCACTTTTCATTTTAGCATGTTGCGAACCATGAGGTTGTATTAAAAGCGTAAATTCAAAATGAGTAGGATGGCTATGGTGAAATCCACTCGAGACACGATTCACGAGAATGTCCAAGGTGACCTTTCTTTGGATGAGTTTGTAAAGAATGGAGATTCTCCTCGTGAAAAGTTAAATGTGTTACCCAAGCTTGGGAACTCCCGAGTTGTTTGTTGAAAGTGGTGACCAAATTAAATCTTTATTTGTGTTATGTACAGATTACGCTTATTGTAGATGAGCTCACACCTTCAATGCTTCATTAAAATAAAGAATGAGTGGAATTATCCCACTATTAAGATGGAAACCTATGACAGAGACGGCAAGCACGAGTATCCAGGAAACCATCTGCTCATACATTAAGATTAGAACCATGAGGTGGCCAGGTAGAAACCAACAGAGGATTCTCCACTTTAACAGTTTGCTCAAGAAGCCAAAGATGATAAAGCCATCCACTTTGATCATCCGGGTCAGTAAAAAGAGCTTGGTGTACAAAGTCATACTCCTCTGTCAGAACTTTCTCCTTTGAGAAATATCCTTGAGCCCTTTTCTCCAGTAAATGAGACAGAATTACACTGCAGAACATTTATGTTAAGGTAAACTAGAATAAAACAGACAGAGACATCACAAGGTAAAACATGCACTCAAAGCAACAGGCATGTTTGTGTAGGTTGAAAAAGAAAAACAAAAGGCACAATTGGACAGCAAACTTAATTTTCTAATCCTGCTAGAATAGATAGAATATTAAAAGGTAGCAGGGGTTTCATCATGCAGTTTGCACTATAATGTTAATGTGCATAAGAATTGATCATTTAACTCCAAAAGAAAGTTGAATGTGAATCAAGCTACAATTTTATATAACATCGCATGCCAGATTTACACACATAGAAAGCTGCTTAAATAGTATTACAAACAGAAAAATGCCGTTGAAGATTTTTTTTTTTATCAGCAACAAACAAAGATTTATTAAGGCTCAAGGCCAAGAAAAAAGAGGATAAGATATCCTCTTACAACAGAAATGGAAAAACCAAAAATAGGAACAGAAAATACAAAAAAAACAAAAGCACCAAACTCAAAAACTTCTACATAGAACAAACTGACACCCAATTCGAAACAAGCAAAAAAAGCGGAATCCACCGGAATACTGAGCTCGCCGAGGCCCAAAAAGACGCCAAGTATCTCACCCTATCCCATAAGTAATCTACATCCCGGGCCACTCCTTCGAAAATCCGAGCATTTCTCTCCAACCAAACAACCTAGAAAATTGTAAAAACTACACCACTCCACGGTACTTTAGCTCTCTTTGATCTTCCAAAAACTTGAAAATCAAATAATAACATTTGAGCACATCCTTTTGGTATAGCGACCCCGGTCTTTTCCCATTTGAATATTGTATCCGGACTTATGTTTTGTAGATTCCTTCGTTGTTTTATGGTTGTTTATATCCGTTCATACTGTGTTTTTGAGTTATTGGACGTGTTGGGTAGGTTTGTTACCGGTTGGTTGAGTTTAGGAACCTAAACTAGTTGCCCAGATTTTGGCTTGTCCGCTCGAGCGGGGGAGTTGACGCTCGAGCGGGGGACTTGTTGTGGCTTGTCCGCTCGAGCGGAGGGTTTAGCGCTCGGGGGGGGAAAACACCCCACCAGTATTTCTTGTCTTGAGGTTGGGCCTTTCGGCGGGGAGTTGGTCCTCGGCGGAATTAGTGTGAGTGCCGAGCGGGAGTTAGGCGCTTCGCGGGACTGGTTTGTCGAGATGCTGGGAGCGTGGGATTGTCCGCTCGAGCGGAGTCTGTGAGTGTCTGCTCGAGCGGGGGTTTGTCCGCTCGAGCGGGGCGACGGGTATAAAAGGGTGAGATCCGACTTTTGGATCAGTTTTTCATTCTCTTTTGATCCTAAACCCTAGAATTCGACTTCTCTTCTTCTCTATACATATTTTCTCCTAGGTTTGATCTATTTAGGGTGTGTATCTATCCTAGTTCCTTCATTAAAAAGGTAGAGGAGAGCGAGGGCTACAGTTTAATCTGAACATTCTTGGGTTTGGAGCACTTTGGAGTTTGGGCATCATCTTCATCCTATCCTTCTTGAGTTATTTCTTCGAGGTAGGGATTTCCTACTCCATTTATAGGTTTTAATCCTAAGCTTTGGTGTTTTGGTATGTGGGGGAGTAGTTTGGTAATTTTGGGAGAAACCCTAGGGTTTGTCATAGATTAATTTATATAATTAATTTAAGGGAAGATTGTGATATTGGGTAAATTCATGAGATTGGGGAATTTAGTGGTTTAATGATGTTTTTGGTAGTTTAAATACTTACCTTTGAAAATCTTGGAATTGCATTTATTGTTATAGTTATTTCTTGCTTAGAAATAATTATTTTGGGCTATCGGTGGAGGATAGCCATTGATTGTTGTAGACCTTGTATGCGGCTTAGGTATAATTGGAATTGAGTCAATTGTTTGACTGTTGAGTTAATACAGAACATTCGTGTATTAATTATGTGTTGTATATGGAAAGTATTGATTATGTTGCATATGCATTAGTTTTGGGAGGAGATAGGGGATGAACTCCACGGTTTAGGGGAAGATAGGGGATGTACCTCTAAACCGGATTTGTTGGGAGGAGATAGGGGATGGACTCCAGTAGCATCACTTATGTGTGTGCTTATTGATAATAGAATTATTTCTATTTGTTGTTGATATGATACATCACTAAAATGTGTATCGGTTGGGAAGTAAGGAAGTGAATTTGATTGAGATTGATACAACACCAACATGTGTATCTTTTATGTTATAAGAAAGGTTTAACTTAATTTGTTATCCTGTTGAGTTATTTGGCCAGGTTCTGAGCCATGTCTGTATAAATAGAAGGAGAATGGTGCCATAGATAATATGTCATAGGCAATGTGGACATTCGTGTCATGAAATCGTAAATTGATTATCTTGCGTTGACCATTTATCGAATGCTACTGCTTTAGTTAATTCTTATGTTTGGTTTAGTATTTCTCTACTGGGCTGTGGCTCACCCTATATGGGAACTTCATTTTCAGGTTCAGGTGGTTCATTACCTCTAAGGACTTAGCTAGTGAGGATTGGGACTTGAAGACTGTTTTATTTATTGCTTTAGTTGATTAATATGTAAACATTCAAGCCTAGGGCTTTATTTGCTGTGAGTTAGAACTCATGTAATTGTGTCTAAGTGTTGGCTTGGCAAGATGTAAGCCCGTTGGGCATTTATTATGATGTTTATTTCAAAGTACTCTGATGAATGGGATAATATTGTATTTCCTTTTAATAATGCATGTCTAGGTTTTACATATAATCGAATGTTGTTCATCTGAAGTTTTGCACAAGGACGCAGCTATTATTATCATTAAGGGTGTTCTTGATGCTGAGAAAACTCACTTCGATGAGCCTCCCTGACCAACACAACCTCTCGGGCGCCAAATTACCAATTTACCATAGCTTAGCAACAAATAGGCCCTTTTGTAGGCGATATTGTTATTGATTATCCTTGTGTGGGATGTACCTCGGCAGCTATTCAAGCTTTGACATCATTTAAGAAATTATACCCCGGGCATCGGAGAGAGGAGATAGAAAAGTGTATTGAAAGAGCTGCCATATTCATTGAAAAGATACAAGCACCAAATGGATCATGGTATGGCTCTTGGGGAGTTTGTTTCACCTAGGGCGCATGGTTTGGGAAAAAGGGGTTGGTCGCTGCTGGAAGAACTACCATAACAATTTGAGAGCATCTAAGCCTTTCCAACCTTGTCATCATCTAGTTTTAGTACAAATTCACCCCTAGTTCTTGAGGCCAAAAGCTAGAGCACGCTAAGGACAATGTTTTGATCATACTAGATTGCATTTTCGTACTGCTGAGTTTTGGGGTTATAGCGACCCCGGTCTTTTCCTATTTGGTTGTTGTATCTGAACTTAGGTTCCGTGGATCCTGTTGTTATATAATTGATGTTGTTGTCCTTTAATTTCTTGTTCCTGAGTTATGGGATACATTGGGTAGGTTTGTTACAGGTTGGGAGTGTTTGGGAGCAAAGGGTTGCTGCCCAGTATTTTAGTCCTTCGCTCGAGTGAGCAGTTTGTCGCTCGAGCGAGCTCTTTGTTTTTGGTCCTTCGCTCGAGCCAGGGTTTATTCGCTCGAACGAGCGACTGCGTCTAGTATAGACCTAAGAGTTGTGTTTCTTGGCTCGAGCGAGCTTTCCTTCACTTAAGCGAGCGAGGTGTATGTTTTCGAGTTCTTCGCTCGAGCGAGCATTCTGTCGCTCGAGCGAGCTTCTGGGTTGCAGACCTGAAGCTTCGAGTATTTCTTGTGTCTGGTCGCTCGAGCGACCATTCCTTTGCTCGAGCGAGCCTGTTTTATATAAATACGCAGCAACGGTTTTAAACATCTTTTTTCATCCTCTTTTGTTTTAAAAACCCCTAGGTCCGTGTTTTCTCTCCTTCCACTCACCTTCTCTCTTAGGTTTCATCTATTTTTAGAGTGTTTCTACCCTAGGTTCTTTATTAAAAAGATAGAGGGTTGCGAGGGCTTTACTTTAATCTGAGAGTTTGGCGGTTTGGAGCACTTTGGATTTTCGGCATCATCTCCATTCGAGTTCTTCACTTCGAGGTAGGGATACCGTACTCCATATTATAGGTTTTGTCCTAAGTTTTAGTCATTTTGATATGTTGGTGTTGTTTGGAAGTTTTGGGAAAAACTAGGGTTTGTATTATAATTTGGGAAAATTGTGGAACTATGGAATTAAATGGTGTAGTTGGATAGTTTAACCACTCACCTATGAAAATGTTGAGATTATATTTGTTGATACATTTATTTTCTGTTTAGAAATAACTGTTTTGGGCTATCGGTGGAGGATAGTCGTGATTGTTGTAGACATTGCATGTTGATTAGAGAAAACTGAAACTAATCACATTAAATGAGTCATTAAATATAACAATTGAATTAATACAGCAAATACGTGTGTTAATTGAATATTGTATATGACAAGTGTTAAATACATTGTATATTCATATTGTTTGGGAGGAGATAGGGGATGTACTCCATGGTTTAAGGGAAGATAGGGGATAGACTCTCAAACCTGTTTAGGAGGAGAAAGGGAATGGACTCCATTAGTACAACAAATATGTGTACTTATTGATTTATGGAAGTGTTTCAGTATGAGCCTTAGTCTCATTTGAATTGTTGATATTGGAAGTAATGTTAATGTGAGATGTAGTCTCCTATTGTAGTTTGGCCAGGTTCTGAGCCATGTCTGTATAAATGGAAAGTTGAATAATAACGGAAAGTGAAACATGTCATGGACATTATTGTCAGGAAGCTGAATTGTGTTATAATTGATCTTTAAGTGTTAACCATCTATCGAATGCTATTGCTTTAGTCAATTCCTATATTTGGTTTAGTATATTTCTGCTGGGCTGTGGCTCACCCTATACAGGAACATCATTTTCAAGTCCAGGTGATATGCTACCTCCAAGGACTTAGCTTGGAAGGATTTGGATTTGAAGACTTGATTTAGTTATTTGTTTTATTTTGATATTACATGTAAACTCAAGCCAAGGGCTTAATTTGTAGTTGAGTTAGTACTCACATTTTGTGTCCAACTGTTGGCTTGGAAAGCTGTAAGCCCGTAGGGCATTTACTTTCGTTGTTACATGTATTGTCTTTTAATAAGAATACTCTGATGAATGTTTTATTCTCTTATGTTAATGCATGTCAATGTTATAGATATTATGGGTTTATTTTGAGGGCGTTACAGGGTGTTCTTCCATTCTCTTGTAGCTTGAGGGAGGGATTTTTCCTACATTTCTTCATGCACTTTTACTTGATTATATGGAGTTTAGAGTTGCATATAATTTAATTAGAATTTTTGAAAAATTCGTGATTTATTTGCTTAAAAGGGAAATTTTGAGAAAAATAAAAAGTTAATGTTCAAATTGCAAAAGTGTAAACTTGGAATATGTTTGTAAGGTTATGAAAGAGCTATGTTTTAAATTTGAACAAAAACGGATTTCAATTTGATTGGTTTTCAAATTTTTATCGGTTTGTGACTAAAAGAGCATTTTTAAAGAAAACAAAGGAATTGCATTTAATTTTGGGGGCTTTTGATCAAAATAGGATGTCATAGTTGAATAATGTTTGGAGAATGAGTTTGGAAAGAAAATGATATTTTTTTGGGCTTTAACGATATTATTTTGCTTAATGTATCTGTTGGTATAAAACCGACACGGTTAGAAATGAACCTTGACAGGTTATCGGATGTGATTTAGATATGAAAACTAGTGTAGTTGTTCATGTTTAGAAATATCTGTTTCGAGCTATCGGTGGAGGATAACCATAATTGTTGTAGAAATGCATGAGACTTAGGTAAATTGAACCACATTTCTCATTTGTTGTATTGGACATTGCATTATATTCATTTTATTGGAAATGCGTTTATTTTTTAGAAATGTTTGGAAATGTATCTATTTGCGAAAAGATGAATACTTGGTGAATCTGGGTAGGGGGTGTGGAACCGCGCGGTTAGGTGTCGAGCCTTCTAGTTTACTGGTAAAAATGACAATGGTAGTGCATTAGAGCCTACTTCCAGGCACTTGCCTAGAGATTCATAGGGCCTGTATTCATGTAACATATATGGTTTAAAAAGGAAAATTGTTTTATATTGGTTGTGCATCTCAGTATTGCATGTTTTATAAAAAGAGAGATAAACTGTTTTATCATGAGCATACTCCTTTTTTGTCTTGTCATTGTTCATATATTGTGTAGTATATCTCTACTGGGCTGTGGCTCACCCTATAAGGGAAATCATTTTCAGGTATAGGTGCTATGTCTCTGCCAATGCATTGACTTGGGAGGACTCGGAGCTCAGGCTTCATTTTGTTTTATTGTTATTTGTTGAATGTAAGCTCAGGGCAGTATTTGTGTTGAGTTGAAACTCCATTTTGTGTAACCAAGAATGTTCTTGGATAAATTTGTAAACCTGTAGGGCACTTCTTATCTGTTTGGCTTTCATTTCTTACTTGTTGTAAAATGCATGCTTGGGGTTGGAACTGGGGCATTGAGATGTAAATAGCATGTATTTGGCGTTTGAGATTTAATGGAAATAGATGTGTGGAATAGTTAGTGCTATTTTGGCAAGTTGGCAAAAAGCCAACGTTTTGATATGGCAACAAAACGCCAGCATTGGTAAAAAGCCAATTTTTTCCATTTGGGAAGACAAAAAACGCCACCCTTAAATTTACCAAATTATCCTCTGAAATATTTAATTTAATTAATTCAAAAATCAAAAAATAAGGATATTTTGGTCATTTTGGAGTGATGTGACACTTTTAAAAAATATTAAACCAAAAATCAAAAAAGCCAGCTTTTTACCAACTTCCCAAATCACTTCCAAAAAAGCCAAAAAGCTTGGTAAAAAGCTAAAAGCTAGCTTTTTACCAACTTCCCAAAACACCCCTTAGTGTACGGGGAGCAAATATTCCGGCAAGCCCGTACTCCTTTCTTCCAAGCTCTGCTTCTGTCCGATCACCTGAAAGCACAACGGCGGTGAGCTACCCGGTGGTGTGTGGCCGGAAAAACCCTCCGACGATCAAGTTAGCGCACACCTTAGGATAGAGAGAGAGAGAGAGAGAGGAGTGTTTGAGTGTAAGAATTTCCTTACAAAGTGTTCCTGTCCCGCGTATGGGGGGCGCAGACATGCTTGTATACCCTTCTGCGCCCCAAATCTACTCCCATTGGTCTCTCGACACGTGGCTCTGTTATCCCATCTGTCAGCACAAATCTTGCTATACATCACCTAACCCAACTGCCAGCCCACTCTGCTGGGAGCACGGCAGTCGGGCAACATTATCTCGGCTATCAACGGCCATACTAAACATGCCTAAGTGCAGTTGATGTCGTAGTTTCCTACTACCGGGCTTAATTCCAGCCGTGCTCAACTTTATTCCGGCAAAGCCGAGCTGGAGATTGGTAACGCCGGTCAGCCAAAGACCTTCTCGGCCAAGCTTCAAGCACAGGCCTTCCTACCGGGTTAAGGTGCGTGCATTACAGCCTTGCAACGCGTGAGCCGTGGAGCCTCATCTAGGCTGTTTCTCTACTTGTCCGGCCTTCGCGGAACCGAGATCAGATAACTCGGTTCCACGTGGGCTTTGCCATTACCGAGCAATATCATGGCCTGATCTTGGAGCCCAATGCCTCGGCCCAAATCTGTCCGGCTAACGTCACGGCCCAATCTCAGATCATAAATCTCCCTCTCAGCTAGCTATACATATGTGTTTGTCCATCAGGTGGGTTTTGTTGCATAAATAGATATATCATGCCGAAATTTTTGGGGCGTTACAAATTGTATAGTTATAACACTGTTATTGATAATAAGAAATTGTATTCCTTATAACATTGTTATATGTATACATCTTATAACATAAATTTAACCCAAAAAAATATGTTCATTTTATCACTCCATACAGTAGCTTGTTTTCATAACATTATACATTATAGTAGATATGTACAACGGGCGTTTGTTTACAAAAGATAAGAAGAAAAAGAAGTACCCTATGTTAGTGTGATTATATACAATGTGTATAGATACATCATTGTCTTTCTTGATGTATAAAATTTTTAATTTTGCGTGGTAAAGTCTTGTCATCGTATTTGAAGTTCCCATACTTTCCTTTGATGTGGTTGCATAATACATTTACTGCAGAGTTACCTTCTCTAAGAATGAAGGTGATTTTACAATCTTCAAAATTATGTCTTCTTCTTCGAATGTTGCCTATGAGTTTCCATACGATTCTGCAATAATCTCTTTGTGTATTATGTAGAATTGTTTCGATTAAAAATTTTGCATCACCTTCTGCCCATATCTTTGGCCATTCATTTTCTGCTGCAATTTGTACACACAAACATATCCACACAAAGAGGACAAAGATTAGTAGGCAAACAACTCTTAATTGAATGGGGGAAAAAAGAAGAAGAAAAAGAGATTAAAAAAAAAAAGCAATTAAAGAAAAAGGAATCACTCAAAAAAGGCAAGCATGAACAACATTGCCTTACTTCCTAGTTCATATGATTACCAAGTTATACACATACACAATTAGGGGTAATCTGAATGATCAATCAATAGACTTAATGCAAAACTATCTAGAATGAAACACCCAAAGGATCTATTATGTTATACATGTTGAGAACAGAAAGCATGCAAATCATGAGAAAATGTAATCTTGGAATTATTGTATTGGGAAATCTTTCATTGGTTGTCCCATGTAATGCCCTCAAAAATAACCCATAACATACGCAATAATAACATGCATTACTTAAGAAAATAAAACAATATTTCATTCATCAGAGTATTCTTAGTAAAAGACATTACATGTAATAATGAAAGTAAATGTCATACAGGCTTACATCTTTCCAAGCCAACACTTGGACACAAAGTGTGAGTACTAACTCAACTACAAATTAAGCCCTCGGCTTGTGATTACATGTAAAATCAAACTAAAACAAATAACTAAACTACGTCCCCAAATCCAAGTCCTTCCAAGCTAAGTCCTTGGAGGTAGCACATCACCTGAACCTGAAAATGATGTTCCCATATAGGGTGAGGCACAGCCCAGTAGAAACATACTAAACCAAACATAAGCATTGAATAAAGCAATAGCATTCAATAGATGGTTGAAACACAATATCAGTTTCACTTTCCATTATTTATTTAACTTTCCATTATTTACCAATATGGCTCTGAACCTGGCCAAACTTAGAACAGTGAACTATATAACATATTCACATTACTTCCAATATCAACAAAACAAATGAGACTCAGGCTCATATCACATCACTTCATACTTCCCGTTTGATACACATTTTAGTGTTGTATCAATAACATGTAAAAACACTTCAATATCAATAAGCACACATAATAGTGATGCTAATGGAGTCCATCCCCTATCTCCTCCCAAACAAAATCCGGTTTAGAGGTCCATCCCCTATCTTCCCCTAAACCGTGGAGTACATCCCCTATCTCCTCCCACACAATATGCAAATGCAATTCTCAATCAATACACGTATTTTCTGTATTAATTCAATAGTCAACAATAATGACTTAACCAATGTGATTAGTTTCAGTTATCCCTAGTCCACATGCAATGTCTACAACAATCACGACTATCCTCCACCGATAGCCCAAAACAATTATTTCTAGACTGGAAATAAATATATCAGCAATTCAATAGCGAGTGATTTAAATTATCCAACTACACCATTTAATCAATGAATTCCTCAATTTCATGAATTTAACTAAATTCCCCAATTTTCCTTAAATTAATTATACAAATTAATTTATTAAAATAACTAGGATTTTTCCCAAAATTATCAAAATACCCCCAACATATCAAAATACCAAAACTTAGAACAAAACTTATAAGATGGAGTAGGAAATCCCTACCTTGAAGAAAATAACCCGAATGGAGAAGACGGAGATGATGACCCAAAATCCAAAGTGCTCCGAATCCACAAATTCTCAGATTAAAACGAAGCTCTCGACTCACTCTATCTTTCTAATAAGGCAACTAGGGTAGAAACACACTCTAAGTAGATCAAACCTAAGAGAGAAGGTGAGTAGAGAGAGAGAGAACTCGGAACTAGGGTTTTTGGATCAAAAAGATGTGAAAAAAACGTTTTAAAACTATTGCTGCGTATTTAAACTGGACAGGCTCGCTCGAGCGAAGACTTGGTCACTCGAGCGACCAGACACAAGAAATTCTCGCTCGAGCGAAGAAAAGCTCGCTCGAGCCAAAAACTCGATGCTTTAGGTCTGCAACCCAGAAGCTCGCTAGAGCGAAGGAAAGCTCGCTCGAGCGAAGGAATGCTCGCTCGAGCGAAGAACTAGAAAACATACACCTCGCTCGCTCGAGCGAAGGAAAGCTCGCTCGAGCCAAGAAACACAACTCTCAAGTCCTAAGCCTAGACGCAGACTCTCGCTCGAGCGACCAAACCCTAGCTCGAGCGAAGAACAAAAACAACATCTCGCTCGAGCGACCAATTCCTCGCTCGAGCGAAGGTCCAAAAATCTGGACAGCAACACTTGGTTTCCAACCCAACCAACCTGTAACAAACCTGCCCAACACATTCCATAACTCAAAATAAGAAAATAAAGGACGATAACAACAATTTGATAACAACGGGATCTACGAAACATAAGTCCGGATACAACAACCAAAAGGAAAAGACTGGGGTCGCTATATCCCAGCTCATAAAAAGTGTAAAAGACAATTCAGAAACAAATGGAGCATGACACAAAGTATGATACACAACTACCTTGCAAATACCTTGACATCTACAAACAAAAAATTCGCAAAAGTGTAGCAGCAAATATTGAAAAGGAATTGATTTCAAACCATTTGTAACTCCAAAACTTATCACACTAACTGTGTGTCATGCTTATTTGATTCATGCATACAATAGTAAAAAGTTATGTCAAGACAATACGGAATAGATTACTATCATAACATTGATAGCATTTACCAAACCTTTTGTTTCTTAATGATTTTTTGGTGAAATACATGGAAAGATACCATCTCATCTTCAATTAAAGAATGTTTTTACTGTTAGGGAAAATATGTGATTCCCCACAAGTAAATCAATCAATGGGAATAAAAAATAATGCGGAAAAATTAAATCAGAAGCAACACAAGAATTTTTACGTGGTTCCCTCAATGTGAGGTACGTCCACGGGATCAAAATCCGATTCCACTATCAACCAAATAAGTTCCAAATGATTACAAACGAGACACTAATGGTCTCACAAACCACCCTTAGGTGAATTCCAAATAATCACAAATAAATAAGAGGAAAGATCTCACCAAATAGATGAACCAAAATCTTCAAAACCAAAGTTGTAGAAGACCCAAAATAACGAACCCAAATCAACTTCACCAAAGCTGCCGAAATACACCACAAACACACGAAGCACACACCCTCAACTTTTTTCCACCGAATTGGTTTTTCTCAAAGTTGTAGCAGCCGCCCACTTTTTCTTTTTGAAGTGTTGAACAAAAATAATATATATATTAGATATATATTATTAAATGTTGAGTTTTGTAATAAAACCCTAATAGTATCCAAATTGAATTGGGTCTCCACAAATTAAATATAATATATAAAAATATATTATAATTAATACTAAACCAAATTAAACTCTTTTTCCAAAACCAATTGGGTCCCACACTCCAATAAGGAGGTATACCCAACAATTCTCCCCTACCGACTTAGGTGGAGATATCAACCATACCCGCCAAAGTTCGACACTTCAAATGTTTATCCCTCAACAAAGTCTTTGTCAACATATCTGAAATATTATCATCTGTGTGAACCTTTTTGAGTTGCAACAATTTCGAATCTAACACATCACGAATCCAATGGTATCTCACATCAATGTGTTTCGATCTCGAATGAAAGGTGGAATTTTTACTCAAATGAATAGCACTTTGACTATCACAATAAAGCACATACCTTTCTTTCTTCAAACCCAACTCTTGCAAAAATTTCTTCAACCATAACTCTTCTTTACAAGCTTCCATAATGACAATAAATTCAGCTTCGGTAGTTGAGAGAGCAACACATTTCTGTAATTTAGATTGCCATGCCACAGCTCCCCCTGCAAAAGTCATCAAATACCTCGAAGTAGATTTCCTAGAATCAACATCACCAGCCATGTCAGAATCCGTGAACCCATCAAGCATTGGCTTACCATCCCCAAAACACAAACACACCTTCGAAGTCCCTCGAAGATATCTTAGAATCCATTTTACCGCTGCCCAATGTTCTTTACCCGGATTAGAGAGACACTAACTCACCACACCAACAGCGTGAGCAATATCCGGCCTTGTACAAACCATGGCGTACATCAAAGAACCAACTGCTGAAGCATAAGGAAATTTCAACATCTCTTCTTTGTCTTTCTCACTTGTAGGACATCGATTCGAACTAAGTTTGAAGTGACCCGCAAGTGGACAACCAACCGGCTTTGCTTTATCCATGTTGAACCTCTCAAGAACTTTCTCAATGTAGCTCTCTTGAGACAACCAAATTAGCCCCTTTTGCGATCACGAACAATTTTCATACCAAGTATTTGCTTTGCCGGTCCCAAATCTTTCATAGCAAAAGACTTGCTCAACTCCAATTTCAACCTGTTAATCATGGTAGAATCTTGACCCACAATTAACATGTCATCAACATAAAGAAAAAGAATAATAAATTTGCCATCTGGGAAATTTTTCACAAACACACAATGGTCCGAAGTGGTTTTAGGAAAACCATTATTCATCATGAAAGAGTCAAATTTTTTGTACCATTGCCGCGGAGCTTGCTTGAGGCCATACAAACTTTTCTTCAATTTGCAAACAAATTTCTCTTTCCCTTTTTCCACAAAACCTTCCGCTTGCTCCATGTAAATTTCTTCTTCAAGATCACCATGAAGAAATGTGGTCTTCACATCAAGTTGCTCAATTTCAAGGTTCATACTTGCAGCCATGCCAAGTACAACCCGAATAGAAGACATCTTTACAATCGGTGAGAAAATCTCGTCAAAGTCAATACCTTTCTTTTGCCTAAAGCCTTTCACAACAAGACGTGCTTTGTACCTCAAATTCTTCCTATCATTCTTCAATTTGAAAACCCACTTATTTTTCAGAATTTTCCTCCCCTTAGGCAACTTCACTAAGTCATAGGTGTGATTTTCAAGTAAGGAGTTCATCTACTCTTCCATGGCCTTTTTCCAATCACCTTTCTTTGCATGCTCAATTGCTTCTTGGTAGCTCTCCAGCTCCCCTTGATCAGAAATCAACACAAATTCATTGGGAGGATACTTTCTTGAAGGTTGTCGGTCCCTTGTAGATTTTCTCAACTCAAGTTGCGGTGGCGGTTCTTGAGTTGGATGATCTTCCTCAATTTCTGGCTCAACTTCATTAGGATTAGCATCATCCTCCACATCTTCAATAGGTGGCTGCACATCTCCCCTATTTTCATCATCAACTGAAGATGAAGGAGATGGATCTATGTCAATGAGATCACTAGTTTTTGGCTCCGGTTGATCATATTTACCAAAGTCTTCAATTGTTTGGTCTTCAAGAAACACAACATCACGGCTTCGAATAACTTTCTTGTCGACCGGATCCCACAATCTATACCCGAATTCATCACGGCCATAGCCAAGAAAAATGCATTGTCTTGACTTACTATCAAGCTTGGACCTCTCATCCTTTGGAATGTGAACAAAAGCTCGGCAACAAAACACTCTCAAGTGCTCATAAGACACATCTTTGCCAGTCCAAACTCTTTCAGGAACATCACCATTCAAAGGATAGGAAGGAGACAAATTGATTACGTCAACTGCTGTCTTCAATGCCTCACCCCAAAAGGATCTTGGCAATTTAGCTTGTGAAAGCAAACACCTTGTTCTTTCCACAATGGTGCGGTTCATCCTCTTGGCAACTCCATTTTGTTGAGGAGTCTTCTTAACTGTCTTTTGATGCCGAATACCTTGGCTGCGACAATACTCATCAAATGGTCTAATGTATTCACCACCATTGTCTGATCGGATGCACTTCAATTTCTGCCATGTTTCTCTTTCAACCATGGCCTGAAAATGCTTAAATACTTCTAGAACTTGATCTTTAGTTTTTAGTAGAAAATCCCAAACTTTCCTTGAATAATCATCAATGAAAGTAACAAAATAAAGTGCACCACCATGTGTTCTAACTTTTAAAGGACCACAAACATCCGAATGAATCAACTCCAAAACATTTTCTTTTCTAGAAGTAACATTTTTATGAAAAGAAACTCTATGTTGTTTACCCGCCAAACAATGAACACAAGTTTTACGATGTGTACCTTTCAAACCGGGTAGAAGCTCTTTCTTGAACAAAACTTGTAGCCCCTTTTCACTCATGTGCCCAAGTCGCTTATGCCACAATTCGGTAGAAGTATCATCTTCAAGTGCATTGACAACACCTTTACAAATTTTTCCTTGCATCGAATAAAGTGTATGAGTCTTCTTGCACTTAGCCACCACCAAAAAACCTTTTGTGAGCTTCCATATTCCATTACCAAATTTGTTGTTGAAGCCTTCATCATCTAGCTTCCCAGTAGAGATCAAATTGAGGCGAATGTCGGGAACATGCCTCACGTCTTTAAGCAACAACTTGCAGCCCAAATTTGTTTCCAAGCAAACATCACCCATGCCAATAATCTTGGACAAACCTTCATTACCCATTCAAACAGAACCATAATCTCCTTCGGTGTAGGTAGTGAAGAAATCAACTCGAGAAGTCACATGAAAAGAAGCGCTGGAATCAATCACCCAATTGCTCTCTTGGCCCACAAAATTGATACAATTATTGTCACGACCCAAACCCGCCCCTAAAAGTTTGGGCATGACCTATTCGAAAAACGGACGTATAACCTGATATACATAACTTATGGGGCCTAAACGGAAGCACAAATATCAAATTTGGACAATAGAAAACAAACTCCATTGAGCTACTACTATCATGCCAGGATCACAACTTCAAAACATGCAAATAACATCTGATCACACATCTGATTATCGGTTACATACACATATATATATATATATATACAGACCCAGCCCTACAGTTGGGCATATAACAAAAACATTACAGAAAGACAACCCAAGCATAAGTTATAACCTAATAACACTTTACAAAGTGTACGGCTTCAGGTGGTGCCTGGACGCCTCAAAGCTGACAAGAGCTAGACGAGCCTTAAAGGTTAGGACTGAACCCCCGGTTGATCACCTACAGAAGTAGACAAACAAAACACAGAATGAGCGAACTCAGTGAATAATAGTACATAAATAATGTGTTGTTTAACCTGAATAATAAAAACATGTAACTGCAGATACATATGATTAACTACATTTCATAATTATTTACAAACCAGCTATGGGTCCACAAATAATAGAATTCCCAATTATAACAGAACGGCCTCAGGCCCAATAATAACAGAACGGCTTAAGGCAAAATATCTTGAAACATACTTGACTTATAACATATGCAAACTTGTAACAGACTTAACTTATAACATTTATGGATAATCATTCCCTGAGTCAAAACGTAACTTATCAGACAATGGAACATTTCATGTTAAATCATATCAATATCATGTGCTTAACAAAATAGAATACTTCATATCCTTATGTGGGTTATATACTGATGATAATCCTTTACATTCATATTATAGCTTCTAAACGACCTTGGGTCCATTCGTAACAGAATCAAATAATCTTAGATTCACACAAATGTCATTCTTCAAGGATGACCATAAGTTCTACTTATTCTTTCAGAAATAAGAGGGTATGCGAATAATAACAAAGAGTTAATATTCGTCATTACCCGAACATAAGGATTCTTAAAATCATATCGATGTACGCGAATCTTTCAGCGTTCATATAAATTCACCTTTCCTCCAATTGTCATATTGTTCAAAGAACAGAGCATTAGCGATCATAATTAACAATAGTGGATGAAATATACGTTTGTACTACTACTCACAGTGTTCAGATGCCTGGTCCACCCCTGTAGCTGACCCTACACAATTCACCATAATACAACACCATTCAATTTCCAATATTATTCAATACAACATTATCCAACAAAATCAGCATCACTTGGTTCATCAATACTATTTACAACTTCACATAATTCACAATAATCCCTGAATCCTATTTTAACATTCTAAAACCAAGTTCATATCATCTATATCCTTAATAGATTATTTACCTAATTTCCCCTTTACATGCTAGTATGAATTCCAACATTATAACAAATTCATTCGCAAATTCTAACCATAATTTTCAACATTCCCAAATTCTAATTCAACTTGAACACATAGAATTCAACACTTAAATTTCATTATTCTACTTTCCACTTGAGCCAATTCATTGGTTATCATCAATCAACCTAAGGTTTCCAAGGAAATTGGGGGTTTTCCTCTTTTCTTAGTGAAATCGCCAAATCAACAATTACTATATGACAATATGCTAAAAACATTCAACATCCTTTGAAGAATAGAGTGGAAGCCCCAATTGTGCATAAACATTAAACCCTAAGTGTCCCTAACCCATAATTAACTCAAGATTCCAAAATGTCACCAAAATCTCAAAGTACCAACGAAATCACTTCGAATCATAAACATTCAAAGCTAAGAGAACCCCTTACCTCGAAATTGGAAGCAAAGAAGCTAGGTTGAACGCATCTTCTCGAAATCCCAAAATCCAATCGGTTGGAGAAGTTGATCTTCACTTCTTCTTCATTCTTGATGCACGATCCATGGTGGATTGTTGGTGAAAAGGGCTGAAATCAAAGGTTTAAGGGGTAGGGTTTCGAACCTAGGAAGAGAGGAAGGAAGAGGGAGGAAGAAAATATCTGAAATGATCCAAAAATCCCATTTTTAACGTTGCTGTCCCGTAATTCCCGCTCGAGCGGACTGATTTCCGCTCGAGCGGACCTGCCCTCAGCACAGATTCCGAAACTTTGAACAAGTATAACTCTCCCATCCGGACTCCGTTTTAGGTCGTTCTTGTGTCCCAATTGAAGCCCCGGAAATAAGCTTTCCAATGGTCCTAACCTCACATCCAAATTCAAAGTGTGGAGAAAGAAAAGGGGAAAATAGTGGCAGCTGTTCGTAAAATAACTATCCGAATTAAATTCCTTGGTTCAATGTTACCTTACCATCATATTACCACCTCAACCAAAATCTCAAAATAAAATAAAGACATTCCAAATACACTAATAAGATGTCAAAATGAGCCCACATGTCTCAAAATACAACTCATCCCGGAGACCCACTCGAGCGCCCAACATTGCGCCGGCCAAGATTAGAAGGTTGTCCGCTCGGCGCCACTTCTCGCCGGCGGAAAATCACCACTCCCAAAGATCTCAGTAGCTCGCAAAATTATGGAACCTCGAAGTCCGCTCGAGCGTCACCTCTTCCGCTCGAGCGGAGGGAACAATTCTGGATCGTTACAATTATCTTCACAAACGACCATGAGATCATCGGTAGTAACTGTCGTTGTGTCTTCTTGCTTTTTATCCACACTTTTGTCACGCCTTTTCTCCTTATTTTTGAGCTTTCGGCATTCCCGCTTCATGTGTCCTTTCTCATGGCAATAATAACACTCAACGTCTTTCTTTGAAAAAGAACCATCTCTTAACTTGTCACGGCTTTGATCACGACCATGAGGAGTCTTACTCCTCCCCCTTGTTTTGCTTCGGCCTCTCACAATAAATGCTTCCGAATGAGAGGAACCGGCTGATTTTCTTCTAGTTTCTTCATTCAACAAGCTACTAGTGACTTGGCCCATTGTGACAACTCCATCGGGTGCCGAATTACTAACTGCCACAACCAAAGTCTCCCAACTTTCGAGCAAAGAATTAAGTAACATCAAAGCCTGCAACTCATCATCAAAAATAATTTTCATAGAAGCAAGTTGGTTAACAATACTCTTTATTTCATTCAGATGTTCGGGAATAGGGCTGCCCTCTTTATATTTTAAATTAACCAACTTACGAAACAAAAAGGCTTTATTTGTAGCTGATTTTCTATTATAAAGACTCTAATTTTTTCCATAAATCATGTGCCGAAGTTTCAGTAGCAACATGATGAAATACACTGTCATCAATCCATTGACGGATAACACCAACGGCTTTTCGATTAAGCCTCTTCCATTCATCATCTTGCATACCCTCGGGTTTGCCACAATCACCCTCAATGGGTCCATACAAATCTTTACAAAACAATAGGTCCTCCATCTTAGTTTTCCAAGTTACCCAATTGCTTCCATTGAAGCTAGAAATGCGACCCACATTCCCCTCCATTGATTTACACAAATAAATAAACCCCAATAAACCGTAAGCTCTAATACCAGTTGTTAGGGAAAATATGTGATTCCCCACAAGTAAATCAATCAATGGGAATAAAAACTAATGCGGAAAAATTAAATCAGAAGCAACACAAGAATTTTTACGTGGTTCCCTCAATGTGAGGTACGTCCACGGGATCAAAATCCGATTCCACTATCAACCAAATAAGTTCCAAACGATTACAAACGAGACACTAATGGTCTCACAAACCACCCTTAGGTGAATTCCAAATAATCACAAATAAATAAAAGGAAAGATCTCACCAAATAGATGAACCAAAATCTTCAAAACCAAAGTTGTAGAAGACCCAAAATAACGAACCCAAATCAACTTTACCAAAGCTGCCGAAATACACCACAAACACACGAAGCACACACCCTCAACTTTTTTCCACCGAATTGGTTTTTCTCAAAGTTGTAGCAGCCGCCCACTTTTTCTTTTTGAAGTGTTGAACAAAAATAATATATATATTAGATATATATATATTATTAAATCTTGAGTTTTGTAATAAAACCCTAATAGTATCCAAATTGAATTGAGTGTCCACAAATTAAATATAATATATAAAAATATATTATAATTAATAATAAACCAAATTAAACTCTTTTTTCAAAACCAATTGGGTCCCACACTCCAATAAGGAGGTATACAACTAATAATAAAAAATAAATAAAAATCAACAATTCAATCGATCCATTTGAAAATACAATGGAATCAAATTTCCTTTTTCTTTTATTTTTCCCTAATTGACTAACAGAGACCAAATCAAGGCTTTCAACTTAGATAATGAAAGGTAAAGAAAGCCTCTCTTACAACTATGTCACAGCTTTCATGAAAGTGGATACATTGGAGCTATTCAATAACCCAAGTCGTAGATTTATCATCAGCCTAACATTGGCATTCTAAGAGATAAAAGTAAAGAGATGGTTAAAGAATTATATTATTGAGCAAACACTAGCATAACTATGTAGCCATTACAATTTATTTATCTTCTGGCACGTGTAGGTCATTGTTTAATCTCACTCTAGTTTGGATCCTTCAATCAAATTCAACACAAACTCATCCCACTTTATGTCTATATGACTAATTTAGTATATAGATAATAAACACCCAACTTTATGTCAAATTGAATGCATGGCTGACAAATATTTGTTAATTACAATTTTTACCTAACGTTATCTTTGCAATTTCTAAGGTAAAAAAAAAAAAAAATAGATTACAAATTTTTTTATGAAGTAATAAAAAATTGAAAAAGAGAGTTATTCAGAATTAAAAAATTCCCTGATGATTATTTTTCTTCATAGTTTTCATGGTAACCAAAGTAATAAGGATTTTCTTTACAATTTCTTCCCTTTTTCCTTGTCAAATCCATGAGTAGAACTACTGAATTGAATCAACACCCCAAATTTCATACATCCTACATCTAAGAATTGAAAACACAAAAGAACAGAAAAAGAAAAGAATGAAAAAAGACATACCAAGAGCGAAAAGTCCTCCAAAGCCACCAATCCCAGGTGCCATTTTTGCAATTCTTCTAACAAGCTTGGACACAACATCTATATCAACACTTAGGACCCAGCATCTATATCAACACCAGACACATAAACATTTAAATTAGATTAGATTCCCCTCAAGTTCACAACTTTAGTATTATCATCAAGAAGCATTGCTTGTGTTGCCAATATTATTCGATTTTGTTTTATGGACCTCCAACATAATTATATCCATCATTCCTAACCGGAAAAAAAATTCAGTGAATAACTGAACAGTGTGTTTGACAATCATACACAAACATCTAAATTACAATGGAGTGCTGATGTCCTAGTCTATTTTATCATGACTTGCAAATTATCAAAATCTAATGTTACATAATCACTATGAACAAATATACATTAAATCAAACCAAAAATGTAAACCCATAACAGAAAGTCCATAACCCAAAACCCACTTTTTACATTACAACCTAGAGCTAATTTCATCAATTAACAAATATTTAAGTATAACAGGGTATCAAAAACTCATATAAAGAACAATGCAAACAATGAAAAGAATTGATTACTTTTCTATGAATTAGTAAAATAATAGAACCTATTTCATCTAGAAAGATTTGGGTTATTAATGGTCATGAAACAATGCCTTAATCTGTTGGAATTTTTGGTGTTGTGTGTGTTTTACAGATGAAGAATAGCATAGGGTGAACTGATGGTGGTTGTAGCATAAAAATTAACATTCTCGGATCAATTTAATTCATCTCAAATCCATTATAATCAAAATGTTGTTACTGATAAAGCATTATTCTATTGGTAATGTGTTTTTTATGCAATTTTTTGGGTTATTTGGTTAGAGTGTAATGCTAGGATCTTTGAGGATTTGTATGAAGAGGAGGGCTCTTTACGGGATAAATAAAGTTTGTTACTTTGCATCTTTTGGGTTTCAGTGTCACGACCCCATTCCGCCCCTAGTAGAATGGTGTCATGATGGCCAGTAATCCGAGATTACTGAAGGCCAACTTTCAAAGTTCACACACAATCAGAGTATAATATATGGGGGCTAGCAAATGCGGAAGCAATAATTTAAAGTCCAAGTGGTCCACAAGAGTTGTGCATAAGTCAAATGAAATAGCATACATCTTTACATAGCTTTACAACTTGAATATAAGCAAAATGAAATACACGTTACATCTTGATCAAAAGGCTTCTCAAGCCGACATATACAAAAGAATTTAACTACAAGTCAAGAAGCATGATCTTCAAGATGTTGCAAAACACGAATCCAAAAACACATCGGTAAACACATCTAGGCGTCGCCGCCGTCCTGCTCATCACCTACATATATATAGAGAGGGTGAGTTTGGATACTCAGTGAATGGTACAAGTAATAAAGGGTTTGCATGAACGATATCTGAGATCTTTTAACAAGACAATACATAATCATAGCTTGTAACAAAACATGGAATGAATCAAGTTCATTTTAATAAATCTTTCGAGCTTCATCAATCAAGTCTTTCAAGTTGACATTAACCAAGATTGTGCTACAAATGCTTATAGTCCCCTAGCACGTACGGACTTTCAAGAGTTGTGCTACAAATGCTTATAGTCCCCTAGCACGTACGGACTTTCAAGAGTTGTGCTACAAATGCTTATAGTCCCCTAGCACGTACGGACTTTCAAGAGTTGTCATCAAAACCAAAGATAATACTTGATACACAAAATAGGGATAGTCATTCATGCTGAACAAATACTTTTCAAAACAAAGCAAGGCAAGGCTTATCAAAACATTATAACATAGCTTTATTAAAAATACCACTCACCTAGTTCTGCAAACGTCGGGGCTTCAAGCAAGGATCCAAGGCCTACAAGCACATAACAAGGTCTACTGAATGTACTTCTCAAAACAAGTCTTACATGTATATAAACGACCTCGGTGATCCTTCAAAACTGAGTCAAGACAAGGCAAAGCATGCTAGGGTGAAACACTATTTTAAATGTTGGGAAGACATGCTGGGTACCACCAGGTCTTAGCCGAGGTCCCACACCTCCTTGCCGAGGTGTGGTCCCAATGGCCACATTCAAGGAATGAGGTCGGGAAAATCTAGGTTTCCCTCTGCTAAAGGACATGAAGAACATGAACATGAAGGACCTGGAAAACATGAATGCTCAATCACAACTTGTTATTTCGAAATCTGGGATTTTCATGCTATAAGTTCGAAAACATGGACCTGGGCACCCACACTCGAAGATCTTATGAAAACAAACACAAAAACATGAATCTGGATGCAAGCTTTCGGATCAAACAAGGCTTTTTCTTCAAGAACTCATGAACACTACTTTCTCTTTCTAAAACCAACTTTAAATCAATGCATGGCTTTCAAAACATGCTAGATCGTGCAATGCAGCTAGATGATCAATAAGAACAACATGAGCAGATCAAGAATCTAACCTTAGAACACGGATCTAACGATTCGATCTCTAGGGATCAAGCTTAGAAATCCACTCTCCCTCAAGAACTCTTCTTTCTTTCCAAGTGCTTCTCTCTCTTCTCCAAAACAAGGATATAACAAAATGGTAGATTTTCCTCTCTGCCGACTGATTAAACACTCAGCTCGGACACGTGGCAACGGCTGGTTGGTTCCCCTCAAAAGGTGATAGATTGACAAGACAAGACTATGACAAAGTGTGTTCAACAAGCTAGGTGGTAAATCACTCTAGCAGGTAATGGTCTCGGCTAAGGACAAGGCTTCGGCAAGTGAGGTAACAAAGACATCGGCTTGGAAGGACAACACTTGACCTAGCTGTGCCACACCTTGGCCTAGATGTGCCACACCTCGGTCTAGGTCATACCTATCCAGGAACAAGGTCGCTAGGTGTGAGGATAGCATCTCAGCCTAGATAATACACCTCTCGGCCTTAGTGATGAACACCTCGGCCTAGATGATGACATCCCGGCCAGTATGCTAGGGTGAAGGTGGAGGTCAACCAAAGAGGGTTCCAAGATAGTTCCAGGTGTAAAAGGATTCAAAGGTGACTAGGCTTAAGATGACCTCGGCAACACACTAAGCATGGACAAGGTAGGCAAGCAACATTTTAGTAAAACAAGGCAAGATTTGCAAATGCATCAGGACAAGGCAAGATCATACACAAATGTATGCAAGTATGACTAAGTTGAAGCGAGGGTTGTTACATTCAGCCTCCACTCCCTTTAATCGAATTCCATTTTTGTTGTTATTATTATTTTATTTTTTCTTTTCTTTTCTTTCTGTGGAGATATGGGGGCAATTTGTGATTGGCAATGTGAGATTTTGGTAGTCCTTTGTTTTTGTCTTTTTATTTTATTGTTTGGAGGACTTCTTGTTCTCCCATTTCTCATGTTCTTCTCTTATTTTGTAATAAAATATCTTTTGTTGCTGATTAAAAAAAATGTTGTTAGTGATGATTGTAATTTGTAGTCTTATAGGCCTGCTTATCAGGCAAGCTGAGCTTAACTTTCCTTTGCAGTGACAGGTATCAAAAAAGGTTTAAAGATGGCTGGGATACCTCTGCCAGAGTATCGGTAAATTCAGTCTAGGAACTAAAAGGTATGTAATTTCACATTTGATTTTCGGAACCTGACTGAAAATAATTAAAGAGAATTGAAACTTATGGTCACTCGAGAAGGTTAAATTTTCTCTTGCTGGAGACAAATATCTTCTCATGTTTTTGACAGGTGTGCATGGTTTCATGTCAGTTCAGCCCTAAAATAATCTTCTCAAAATCTTCTGATGTGCTCTCTGCTTTGTCAAGGGTCCTCTAAAGTGAATCCATAACCCAGCATTTATGGTGTTTCAAGGGCCAATAAACTATACAATGTAGTGCCATTTCAAATTTTTAAATCAATCTGAAAGGTGAAAATGATATGAACTGTCATCCTTAAGGCATTTTGTTGTGGGTTAAAGAAGTGCATAATTCTAGTGTACGATCAACAAGAGAACTATACGAAGTCAAAACACCGATGAGATAATCCAGCATCTTTGCATTTGTTTTTGTTGAAGAAATATAGCTTTGATCTTCTGAGCCTGCTTTAGACTGTTATTTACATATTGTATTTATGGGATTTCTTGGACAGGTATGAGCAAAAGGGAAACAGAGCTCTTGGTGGTGGCCACGTGGAAATGGTCTAACCATCTTCAATTCTTAACCTCATTCTTCATTAAAGTTTGCCAGGTTGGATCAACCAAGTTTCAGTATACGATTATCGACATTCAAGTTCGTATCCGGGAATATAAACGATCTTCTATTCAAAATTTCAATTCATGGACTCGATTTTTTCTATTCCAACCTTAAAATCCCTGTTGACTTGATAGGGAGACCTCATATGATGTATCATATATTTGTAGATAAATGTGTTTTTTTTTTTTTTTTTTTTTTTTTTGTGCAAACACTAATGTTACCATTAGAGTTATTCAAGTTGGAGCTGTAAATATCAACATTGGTTTGCACAAAGGATGAATATTGACAATGAAATATATTAGGCCAATGTTCAATACATGTATAACTGAAGCTAGATTGGTCAATCGATTGGCTTTTGATTTGAATCTGTTAATGAATATCTGATTTGATAATTCGTTAAAATTTAATTCGATGGATTCAATTATTGCCAGATTAGATTCGGATAAATATGATATGATCTGCTTATTGATCTGATTTGATTTTCATACTTTAATTTCACCAATCATTAATTTTATTTCCATAATTAAACTGGTGGTAAATCCGTATGTTGGGGCCAGCTTCCGCCATTTTCATTTGGGATTATAAAATGAACCAAACGACTTGAATTTGACTCGTTAAAAATTTATTTAAGATTGAATTAGTATGTAAATAAATTAAATTTAAATACTTTTTAAAAGTCGTCAAGTTTTCAAAGCATACTTTACGAACTTACTAACTACTCAACTCATTTACAGTCATGTTTTGAGGAATCTTGATGTTACATGAACCATAGATATACAAACAACAAAGTTGATATATATATATATTGAAAGCAAGGATGGTAAATAGTCCAATCTTCCGGTTTCATGTGTCTAATCAATTATGGATCAACTTGTTTCCTTAGGGTATTCTATTTTATATTCACTACAAGAAAAAACACTATTGGCGACTAAAAATGCATTAGTAGTCAAAAGTAAAGATTTTATGGAACTTGATTACATTGATTTTTTTTTTTTTTAAATGTGATTTTGGTTTCTTTATGATTTAGATAGATTGTACAAAGTAAGATAATCTGAAAATCACATCCTTTTACCATTCGAAGAGAGACAAATCACAAGCTATTAGAAAGAGAGCTCACAGAAAACATAGACCACCAATCTTATGAAACCCTATTTTCAATATTTTGATTGGATTTCAATGTCAGTAGCTACCATATTGGGTTTCATAGCATTCATCTTCATCATTAGAGATATTCTAGTCAAGGGAAACAAATGGGAAAACCCTGTTGCTGTTTTGTATAAATTTTATAAAATTAATATAAATGGTACGTGTAATTGGGCTACATATAAGGTTTTAAAAAGCGGTCGCAACCGTTACATAACGCCATTACGTAACAGTCATGGTGGTTACCGCCACCCGTTACAGCCGTTTTTGTAGTGTGATTGAGATTCACATGTGTGTCGGCCGTGATCGTAGTGGTCGAACGTATCAGAATATAACGGCTCATTACACCGTTACATAATGGTTCCGAACTGCTTCTTTCGAAAAAACACACAAAAAAAAGAAGCTAAAAATGGGGGAAGAGGGATAGAGAGAAGAGGGAAGATAAAGAGAGAAGATGGAGGATCAAGAGATAGAGAGAGAGAGAGAGAGAGAGAGAGAGAGATGAGGGAAGATGAAGAATATGTTATTGATTTGTTGAATCTGTAAGACCTATGCTATTCTATTTAGCTGCTATCACTCAACCATTTGTTTGTGTGTGTCTATCTATATATTGTTTGAAAATAATAATAATAATAATAATAATAATAATAATAATAATAATAATAATAATAATCTATTTGGCTTGGTTAAAATATGTATATATATATTTAGGCTCTTATTTATTCTCTTATTTTTGTCATTATTTTTCTTATATATAATAGTTAGTAATTGATTGATTTTTTGTATAACATAAAGTCATTAATTATTAAAATAAAATGTAAAAACACAGTTTATAGTGATTTAAAAATATGAAATATATTGGATCATACCTAAAAATTTATAAAAATTGATTAATATTTATTTTAAGCCCAATAAATATGATCATGGAAAAAAAATATGCATATAGGTAAATTTTTTTCAAATTGTGCGAAAAATAAAAAAATTCACGATTCCTATATCAAGAATCGTTACGCTATTTACACTCAAGAATCAGAATCACACCGCCACCAAGATTAGGGACTGCAACCATTTTTCAGAACCTTGGCTACATACTAACAAACACGAATAAATGAGATATAAACACTTATGTAGAAGATTAAGAATTGTGAGACTGTAAAAGCAGAATTTTACATACCAAATTGTCTGGTTTCGCAGCACAGCTGTGACCAACATAAAAATACAAAAGTGAACGAAGTTAAAATTCACAACGGAATAGAGAGAGGTACAAAACACACAGTACATGGCTCGAAAGGGAACTTACGTATTGCGTTTTCTGGTTTTGTTTACATGATGGTGAAATGGAAACTGAACAAAACAATGAGCTTTTGCTTTTTTTATGTATGGTTATAAATAGATATAGAGATGAGAGCCCTCCTACGTAGTGTGGAAGCTACCAGCACCGAACCACCGCTTCTGTTTGTAGCATATGGGGAATTCTTGGAAAAGCAAATTAAGGGATAGATGGTGTTCTCTGGTTGGTTGGGCGATCGGCAGGATCGAGATAGAGGGAATACACTCTGAAGACAGCTCACCATCTTTCCAATTCAACAACAAACAACTACACCGCCATAGATGTGAGTTGTAATAAACAGGAACATCAAGGGCAATTGCAGACTTCTGCCCATTGAAATAGGGACAATTCTGGTATTGCGAGCATTAGACGCATCAGCTGAACAAGCAAAAAGCCCCAGCCCAAATCTTCTTTGCAAAACAAAGAAGCTTCAGACTTGCACCAAGAACTCCATCGTTACACCATATGTTACATCACTCTTACATTCTTTTTATATATGTTATAGATACAACAGTGAGTGAATTAGCACACACACCTTTTAGTCCCTATTTTGCAAAGGGAGACAGGGCCAAACTTAGAAGTCAGGGCAAGAAAGAGCTTTGAGCTCATCACGCATCTACATAATGGTATGCTCCATAGCTCGGCTCAAGCGCTTAAAGCAAACCCTCAGAACAACTACATGATCCGACCATCAGTGGAGGAAGTGGAAATGTGATCTCAGATCTCGAATCTCTATCTCCAACTGGCTTACTTTAACTCCTTTCTCCCTTATAGTAGCAATTCTGACAACAGATGCAGATTATGTACCAATGCCACTGATGCATTACACATTGAGTTGGACAGCTTTCCTTGAACAGATAGACATACTCGCAAAGAAAGCACCTACCCTAGGGGAACTGCCTCGATCCTCAGGGTGCCTACGAGACGGCTATGATGTTGCACAGGAAAGTCTATTGCGCAACAAAAACTACGTAATTAATAATATATTAAAAAAAAAAGACTATAACTCGGAAAAATTTATCTTGCCGTTGCCTTGTTTTTTTTGGTTAACTTTTTAGATTCATCTACACAAGACAAATCAAAAAAGCTATCCAAAAAAAAAAAAAAAGACATAAAAATCAATAAAAAATCAAAATATCTATATATTATATAAGCAAAATGAAATTTTTAGTGAAGAACATTGTGAGAGCTTCAGTATCTCATACTAATTTTCTTAATCTTAAACAATTAAAAAAAATCTCCATTAGCTAGCTAATTAGTCTATGATTTATTTGATAATCCCACATCGGAAGAAGAAGAAAAAAGTGAATTGTTTTACTCATATAAAGTCAATCTTATACATCGATTTAATATTGTAATGTTGTACATATTTCAATTTAATATAATTTAAATTTAAAAATTTTAATTAATTTATTTTTGTGTAAATTGGTTGGTCTTTTGACCTGACCAATTAGGCTGAATCATTTTTGATTTGACTACTTCGTTGGTTTAACTGCGATTTTAATAGTTTTATCAAAATATGTTGATTAGATTTGTTTGATTTGAAATAAACTAAAGATTGATCTGATTAAAAATTGAACAACTGAGATTGCTTGATTAAAAATAAACTTCCCGTCCAAATAATTGTTAACTTATATTTTATAATCCCACATCGCAAAAAGAAGAAAAAATTGAGTTGTTTTACTTATATAAAGTACACCTTAATATTGTAGTGATGTGTATACTTCAATTCATGCCAGTTTAAATTTTAAAATTTAAATATCATTTAAAAGTTTTAATTAATTAATTTTTATATAAGTTGGTTGGTCATTTGACCTAACCGTGTCACGCCCCAAAATTTGGACAATTAAATATTAAATTAGGACTAAACCCCAATCAATATTTCATCATCCAAATCCTAGGGGTGAAACAAAATCTAAACGTTTACTTCTCCAAAGGGTTTAAGTAAATTTCCATCCTCAAAAGATTACAAGGGATAAAAAAAAAAAAAACCTACCAAAACGCCAACCAAACCATCCACCATAATTTCATAACTAACCAATACCTCCAATATTAAAGTAATAGTAAATAGTCAAAACAACTTAAATAATGTAAAGTTACAAACCATGCCAAATTATCAAAATATCAAGGTCATAAAAAAAATAATAAATACATAAACTAATATCAACCCTAAGCTCAAGAAAACAAAAGAAGTCCAAACGACATGTCCAACAACTATAGTTATTTCTCTTCACCACCGTAGTCTCAACTAATCCTGCAAAGAAAGCTTGGCTGCGCTCAAATAGAATGCACTCGAGATGCCAAGAGACAAAACCTATAGCGATTTTGATTTTGAACCGACACTTATGGTATTCCGGACTCGAGTTTATGGTTTCGGAATGTTATTCATTGTCTTTTGCTCTTTATTCCGCCTTAAATTTGGTTATTTAGGCATTTTGAGTGTGTTTGGAACAAGTTGGTTACTTAGTTTTCAAACCTTGTGTTGCCCAGAATTTTGATCTTCCGCTCGAGCGAGCCTTCTTGCACTCGAGTGGGTTTGCAAACACTCAGTACTTTGCATGTCTGTAAAAGTACTAGAGGAGTGTTTTCTATGCTCAAGCGGCGTTTCCTACGCTCGAGTAGGTGGGCGCTTGAGCGGCCCTTCTTGTGCTCGACTGGTTTGTCTGTTGTCTGCAAAAGTACTAGATGTGTGTATTCTATGCTCAAACGGGCCACTTCTTGCGCTCGAGTGGAACAACTTTTGTGTCTGATGCTCGAGCGTCAAATCTTCCGCTCGAGTGGACTATGCGTATATTAGATCACGACAACCACTTTTTACATTACTTTTTCAGATCTATTCTTCTAAAAACCCTAAAGTGAGACCCTCTCTCTCTAAAATACTCTCTCTCTCTAGATTTCAACCTAGTTCTAGTGGTTTCTCAACCTTTATGCCTTCATTAAAAAGGTAGAGATCCTCAAGATCTTCACTTTGACCCAAATAGAGTTGGATTTCGGCATCTTTGAGGTTTCTCTCTTGCTTAGCTCATCTTCTCTCTTTGAGATATGGATTTTCTACACTTTGTTATGGTTTTTGACTTAGTTATTTATGGTTGTGTAACAATGGTGGGTTTTGGGGGCATTTTGAGCAACCTAGGGTTTGGGTAAAATGTAAAAGAGGGGTTTTTGGTGGAAATGATATAGCGATCCCGGGTTTACCCCTCGTTGTTTACATCCTTTCATACATTGTTTTTTTGAATTATAGGATGTGTTGGGTAGGTTTGTTACAGGTTGGTTGTCTTTGAAACAAAGAGTAGCTGTCCAGAATTTTGGACCCTCGCTCGAGCGAGGAGTTGGTCGCTCGAGCGAGTTTTGAATTTTGTCTCTGGTGGGTCGAGCCAAGGGGGCTTCGCTCGAGCGAGCGTATGCCCTAGTACTCGGACCTGAACACTGTTATTTCTGGCTCGAGCGAGCTTCTTCGCTAGAGCGAGCTGGTTCATTCTTCACTCGAGCGAGCTTCGTGGCTCGAGCGAGCTTCTGGTTTGTTAGCGGTGGGAGTGATTTCTGTGTCTGGTCGCTCGAGCGAGCAGACCTTCGCTCGAGCGAGCCTGTTTATATCAGTGCGACAGCAGCGATTTTTAAAACAGATTTTTTGTTATAACTTTTGATTCTATCTTCAAATTTGAGAGCTTCTCACACTAGATTTGCACTCTCTCTAAGGATTGATCTACCTAGGATCATTTCCTTCCCATCTTGCTTTGTTAAAAGGGTAGAGGCCGCCGGGAGCTTCGTTTTAATCTGAAAAAGTCGGAGTTTGGAGCATTTTAATTTTTGGACATCATCTCCTTTTGGGCTTAAACTTTGAGGTAGGGATATCCTACTCCTCTTTATGATTTCTGTCTTTAAATTTTGACATTTTGATATGTTGGGGAAATTTGTGAAATTTTGAGAAGTTTGGGGCTTTTATGCAATTTTATAAAAGTTTGGGGTTTTCATTTAAATAAATCAATATATGTTTGGCATATAGAAATGAGATTAATGTGGAATCATTGATGAAAATGGAATCTTTAGGGTTGAAATGTTAATTATGGAAAATGCTATAATTACATTGTTTAATTAATTGGGATAATTAATTGTGGAATTGAGATGTTGATTATATATCCATTGTGCATTTATTTCCTGTATAGAAATAACTGCTTTGGGCTATCGGTGGAGGATAGTCGTGTTTGTTGTAGAAAATGCATGATGATTAGGCGAATTGAAACTAATCTGTGGAAAGTGTCATGGACTTGACGATTTGTGGAATACATTGACTGTATGTATTGATTGGTTGTGTATAGAACCAATGTGTTTTTGTGCATTTTGTGTAGAGGAGGAGAAAGGGGATGTACTCCGCGGTTTAAGGGAAGATAGGGGATGTACCTCTAAACCGGATAGTGTTAGGAGAAGATAGGGGATGAACTCCGGAGACACAGCGTGTATGCTTGTCTTGAGAAATATAGATAGAGCGGATATGCTTATCTTGGAAATGGGAAGTAGCTTGTATGCTATTCTGTGGTTGTATAGATATAACTGACATGTTTATCTATGTTGAAATGGAAAGAAAGGAAATATAGACTTGAATGTCTTGGAATTGTAGTAAGTTGTGAAAGAAAGTAAAAGTGTTGACCAATCTATCAACTGTTAATCTTTTCGGCATTATTCATAACTGGTTTAGTATATTTCTACTGGGCTGTGGCTTACCGTTTATGGGAACATCATTTTCAGGTACAGGCAGCATGCCACCTCCAAGGACTTAGCTTGGGAGGGTAGTGGCGGATGGACTTTTTGGACTTCTATTTACTTTTGTTGTGTTACATGTAATTTCAAGCCAAGGGCTTTTACTTGTATTGAGCTAGAGCTCTTTTGTTTGTAACCAAGTGTTAACTTGGGAAGTTGTAAGCCTTTAGGGCACCTGTCTTTTATTGTTTACATGTAATACATTGTACAGACCTGTTCAGTTAAATAGAAGAGGATGGACTTTTATTATATTAATGCATGTTTAATCGATGGGTTTATTATCATTATTTTGAGGGCGTTACAACTTGGTATCAGAGCGTACCGGGTTTGAATACTTTGGGTACGTGGGAAGTGATTAGGATCACAATGGGTTTGTCTCGCTTGATAGAGACGTAGATGTAGTGTAACATGCTATGTGTTTAGGTGATAACATGTTTATGTGATTATTTGGGTATGGGATTTAATTTCTAGGATGTTGATTGGATCCTTGGGTTTCTGGGAGTCTTGTTGGAAAAGCACTTGATCAATGCTGTTTCTAACTGGAACTCTAATAACGCCTCGGGACTATCATTATCCGGAAATGAAATTCGTAAGTGCTTATATGTTTATGTGCTTACGTGGAGTGAATTACAGTTGTCCATGCATTAGGACGTGAGTGTTTAGTTTTGGCACATTTATGAATGTGCTAATGTTCTGTGTTGCCTTTATTAGGATGTCAGGTCGAGGCAGAGGTAGGCGTGGCAGACGTGGCAGGCAGGAAATGCCTTTACCAGAGGAGGCACCGGCAGTGCAGGAGGGAGTGGGTCAGGCCAATGTGGCCGAGCCAGCAGGCCAACAGGAAGTAGGTGATTTGCCCAGGGGAATAGTAGGGGCTTTGGGTATTCTCAGAGCCGGAAATCAGGCAGTTGAGGCAGGGCCTTCCTTTTTGAGGAGAGAATTCTTCCGGTCAAATTCGGACGAGTTTGTTGGGGATCCTAAGGAGCCACTGAAGGCTGATGAGTGGCTAGAGCAGATGGCCAAGACATTTGAAATGCTTGGTATCGAGGATGGTGCATTGAAAGTGAACTTGGCATCCTTCCAGCTGAAGGGAGATGCGGGTCAGTGGTGGAAATATGAGAAGGCCAGAGTTGGTGGTGCATGGGAGGCGTTTATATATGCTTTCCAGGAGAGGTTTTTGTCTGCTGTGGCTAGGGAGAAACTAAGAGATCAGTTTAGCCGGTTGAGGCAGGAAGGTTTGTCTGTGGCCGAGTTTGAGGCTACATTTACTAGCTTGTCCAGGTTTGCACCTGAACTTGTGGCGACTGAGGAGCGTCGTTGTTATGAGTTCGAGCGGAAGTTGAGGCGTCACCTCAAGTGGAGGGTTGGTGGTTCTTATATCCAGGAGTATAGGCATTTGGTAGATTCTGCAGCTCATATGGAGCTGATGATGCAGGAGGAAGAGGAGGAGGACAGACTCAGGGGTTTCAAGAGGGGTCAGGAGGGCTGTGATGGCGGCATGAGGGGTTATAACCTCACCGCCTCGGTGGTTTGGCTAGGTCGACTTTCCCAAAGATCGGAGTGGCAATCAGGGAGAGTTCACCTGTTACAAGTGTGGCCAGCTGGGTCACAAGGCTTCAGTGTGCCCGCAGAAGGGCGGAGGTCAGAGAGCTGCTTCTTCTTCAGCTAGACCGTCGAGTCAGAGTTTGGGCAGGGGGCAGCCCTTGTCTTGTTATCAAGCAGGACACTGGCACTGAAGAGGTTTTGCCCACAGCTTGATGCCACTGGGCGTCTGGTTCTAGGCAGACGCAGAGTTTTCATCCAGCTCAGTCTGTGCAGGCCTCGAGGGCCAATCCGGGGGCTTCCTCGTCCCAGTCAGTGCAGCAGTCCTATGCTCCTAGAGGTGAGCAGGTGGACCAGGGGCCTAAAGGGCGCGTGTATGCTGTTACCGCGCAGGATCTTGTACCGGCTCCATCAGTAGTGAGAGGTACCTTTCTGTTTTGCAACTCGGTTGCTAGAGTGTTGATTGATACGGGTGCATCACATTCTTTTGTATCTGTTGCATTTGCATCTGTGTTGGAGTTGGAGTTAGCATTATTAGCATCTCCTATCTGTGTTGTATCACCTATTGGGGGTGAGTTGATTTTGAGGCAGGGTGTCAGGGGTTGTGACATAGAGGTTGATGATCACAGACTTGCTTTCCCTTTTGTTGTTATGCCCATGAAGGGCTTTGATGTTATATTGGGTATGGACTGGTTATCGTCATACCGGGCTGTTATTGATTGCTACCGCCAGAGAGTTACTTGTTGTACAGTGAGCGGGGAGTGTTTCGATTTCTTGGGAGACCGAGTTGGTAGTGTTGTGCCACAGGGGTGTGATCCACGACGGTGGAGTGAGCTTAGTGGTCTACTTGCTAGCTTTGAGAGTGGTGAGTGTGATGAGACCCTGATTGTGTTGCCGAGGGTGGTGTGTGAGTATTCGGATGTCTTTCCCGAGGATCTTGTTAGTTTGCCACCTCACCGGGAGATTGAGTTCTCCATTGATTTGGTGACTGCAAGACACGATTTCTATGGCACCTTACCGCTTTTGCTCCAAAGCAGAGTTGGTTGAGTTGAAAGTTCACCTCGTGAATTGCTAGATAAGGGCTTTATTCGCCTAGTGTTTCACCGTAGAGCACCCAAGACTCTTTGCTAAGAAGAAAGATGGTGCCTTGAGATTGTGTATTGACTACCGGAAGTTAAATCGGGCTACGGTTAAGAATAAGTATCCTATGCCCCGTATAGATGATTTGTTTGACCAGTTGAAGGGTTCCCGTTGTTTCTCTAAGATAGATCTGAGATCGGGTTACCATCAGTTGAGGGTCAGGGAGGAGGATATTCCGAAGACGGCATTCCGTACGCGGTATGCCCATTATGAGTTTCTGGTGATGCCATTCGGGCTTACCAACGCGCCAGCAGTCTTTATGAACTTGATGAACCGGATCTTCCGGGAATTCTTGGATCGCTTTGTAGTCGTTTTTGTGGATGATATTCTTATCTATTCACCTTCAGAGGAGGAGCATGAGGCACACTTGAGAGTGGTGCTTGAGTTACTTAGAGCCCATAGGCTGTACGCCAAGTTTGGGAAGTGTGAGTTCTGGCTTGAGGAAGTCAAGTTCTTAGGCCACGTGGTATCCGGGAAGGGGGTGTCTGTAGATACATCCAAGACTGAGGCAGTGCAAGATTGGGCACAGCCTAAGAGTGTGTTTGAGATCCGCAGTTTTCTGGGTTTGGCTGGGTATTATCGCCGGTTTGTGAGAGATTTCTCCAGGTTAGCTTCACCGTTGACTAGACTGACTCGGAAGGGAGTCAAATTTGTATGGAGTGAGACTTGTGAAAAGTCGTTTCAGGAGTTGAAGGTTAGATTGACCACCGCTCCGGTCTTGATTATTCCGGAGAGAGGGTTGGGTTATGCTGTGTATTGTGACGCCTCACGAGAGGGTCTGGGTTGTGTTGATGCAGAGGGAAAGTGGTAGCTTATGGCTCACGCCGGTTGAAAATTCACGAGAAGAATTACCCCACGATGACTTAGAGTTAGCTAAAGTGATCTTTGCCTTGAAAATCGGAGGCACTACCTTTACGGTGAGAGATTCGAGGTGTTCTCGATCATAAGAGTCTCAAGTATCTGCTTTCACGTAAAGACTTGAATTTGAGGCGAGGAGGTGGATGGAGTTCATTGAGGATTATGACTTCGAGTTGCATTATCATCCGGGGAAGGCCAATGTTGTGGCCGACGCTCTTAGCAGGAAATCCATAGGTGATGTAGCTTGTGTAGCCATCCGAGAGTGGGAGATGTTAGGGGCACTTGGTGAGTTTGATTTGCTTATGGGCGAATCTGTTGAGGCTGCGGCCTTGTTTTCTGTTGTTGCGCAGCCTACACTTGTGACTCGAGTGTTAGAGGCACAGAGGGGTGACCTTGAGTTAGATTCCCTCCGAGAGAAGATCTCTAGTGGGAAGGTTGAGAAGGGTCTGGCAGTGTATCCCGACTTGAGTGTGAGATACCGAGACCGCTTGTTTGTACCGGAGTCCTGCCGAGAGGAGGTACTCCGAGAGTTTCATCATTCGCGCCTTGCGGTGCATCCGGGAGGTACGAAGATGTACCAGGATTTGGGTCGCCAGTTTTGGTGGCGGGGCATGAAGAGAGATGTGGCAGTCTTCGTGTCTAAGTGCCTTACTTGTCAGCAAGTGAAGGGCCAGCGGGTTTGTTGCAGCCCTTGCCTATTGCCGAATGGAAGTGGGAGCATGTGACTATGGACTTTGTTGTGGGTCTTCCGAGGACTCAGCGGGGTAGTGATGCCATTTGGGTGGTTGTAGACCGGTTGACGAAGTCGGCACACTTCATTCCTATGCTCGTGAGAGATTCGGTAGATCATCTTGCCGACTTGTATGTTCGGGACATAGTGAGGTTGCACGGGGTCCCAGTGACGATCGTCTCAGATAGAGACCCTCGTTTTACTGCTAGGTTGTGGCAGAGTTTGCAGAGTGCCTTGGGCACTAGGTTGACCTTCAGTACGGCTTATCATCCTCAGACTGACGGGCAGTCCGAGCGTACTATTCAGATCCTTGAGGATATGCTTCGGGGTTGTGTCCTTGACTTCAAGGGACGTGGAGAGGCACTTGCCATTGGTGGAGTTTGCCTACAACAACAACAGCTTATCGATCTAGCATCGGTATGGCACCGCTTGAGACCTTGTATGGCCGCCTTGTAGGTCTCCCTTGTTGGGCCGAGGTGGGTGATACACCTTTGTTGGGTCCTGAGTTGGTTAGGAGACGACGGAGAAAGTTGAGCTTATCCGTAGGAGGCTTATGTTCTGAGTCGCCGTAAATCTTATGCTGACCGTAGGAGGAGACCCTTGGAGTTTGAGGTGGGTGATCATGTCTTTCTGAAGATATCACCTAGACGGGGGTTGATGAGGTTTGGGAAGAGAGGGAAGTTATCCCCTCGGTTTGTAGGGCCTTTTGAGATCCTTGAGAGGATTGGCGAAGTGGGTTATCGTTTAGCTTTGCCGCCACAGTTATCCGGAGTTCATGACGTGTTTCATGTGAGTATGCTTCGGAAGTATGAACCAGATCCGTCACATGTACTGGATTGGACTGATTTAGAGGTAGACGAGGATGCCTCGTATGAGGAGAGACCGGTTCAGGTCTTGGATAGGCGGGATCAAGTCCTGCATGGCAAGACCATCCCTTTGGTTAAGGTTTTGTGGAAGCATCACGGGGTGGATGAGGCCACTTGGGAACGTGAGTTGGAAGTCCGCGAGAAATATCCGGACTTGTTTGCTGATTTGTAGTCTTGTGATGAGGACCTGTAATTTTGTTGAACTTTGAGAAACATGGTATATGTTTTGATTTAAGGAAGTGTTATAGAACTTGCCTTGTTGTAGAAGTTGATATAATATTGCATGTGTTAGCTATATTATAGAACTGGAGATGTATCATGAAATTTTGTTATGATATGATTTGTGAACCATGTATATTGAGAATGGTTGGAAAGTGGAATCAGAAATGCATGTTATAGATGCACTTGAAATATTTGTAAATGTGAAATACCTCTTTGCAAGAAATGGGTGACCATTGATAGGTCGAGTTGTTGAATGTTATGGTGTAACATTGTGTAAAATGGAGGAAACTGTTTTCGAAAACTTGTTTTTAATTTCGGGGGCGAAATTCTTTAAGGGGGGAGGTTATAGCGATCCCGGGTTTACCCCTCGTTGTTTACATCCTTTCATACATTGTTTTTTTGAATTATAGGATGTGTTGGGCAGGTTTGTTACAGGTTGGTTGTCTTTGAAACAAAGAGTAGCTGTCCAAAATTTTGGACCCTCGCTCGAGCGAGGAGTTGGTCGCTCGAGCGAGTTTTGAATTTTGTCTCTGGTGGGTCGAGCCAAGGGGGCTTCGCTCGAGCAAGCGTATGCCCCTACTTGACCAACACCTATTTCGCTCGAAGCGAGCTTCGCCGAGCGAGCTTCTTCGCCGAAGCCGTTCGTTTCGCTTCGCCAAGCGAGCTTCGTGGCTCGAGCGAGCTTCTGGTTTGTCAGCGGTGGGAGTGATTTTAGTGTCCGTCGCCGAGCGAGCAGACCTTCGCTCGAGCGAGCCTGTTTATATCAGTGCGACAGCAGCGATTTTTAAAACAGATTTTTTGTTATAACTTTTGATTCTATCTTCAAATTTGAGAGCTTCTCACACTAGATTTGCACTCTCTCTAAGGATTGATCTACCTAGGATCATTTCCTTCCCATCTTGCTTTGTTAAAAGGGTAGAGGCCGTCGGGAGCTTCGTTTTAATCTGAAAAAGTCAGAGTTTGGAGCATTTTAATTTTTGGACATCATCTCCTTTTGGGCTTAAACTTTGAGGTAGGGATATCCTACTCCTCTTTATGATTTCTGTCTTTAAATTTTGACATTTTGATATGTTGGGGAAATTTGTGAAATTTTGAGAAGTTTGGGGCTTTTATGCAATTTTATAAAAGTTTGGGGTTTTGATTTAAATAAATCAATATATATGTTTGGCATATAGAAATGAGATTAATGTGGAATCATTGATGAAAATGGAACCTTTAGGGTTGAAATGTTAATTATGGAAAATGCTATAATTACATTGTTTAATTAATTGGGATAATTAATTGTGGAATTGAGATGTTGATTATATATCCATTGTGCATTTATTTCCTGTATAGAAATAACTGCTTTGGGCTATCGGTGGAGGATAGTCGTGTTTGTTGTAGAAAATGCATGATGATTAGGCGAATTGAAACTAATATGTGGAAAGTGTCATGGACTTGACGATTTGTGGAATACATTGACTGTATGTATTGATTGGTTGTGTATAGAACCAATGTGTTTTTGTGCATTTTGTGTAGAGGAGGAGAAAGGGGATGTACTCATGTTTAAGGGAAGATAGGGGATGTACCTCTAAACCGGATAGTGTTGGGAGAAGATAGGGGATGAACTCCGGAGACACAGCGTGTATGCTTGTCTTGAGAAATATAGATAGAGCGGATATGCTTATCTTGGAAATGGGAAGTAGCTTGTATGCTGTTCTGTGGTTGTATAGATATAACTGACATGTTTATCTATGTTGAAATGGAAAGAAAGGAAATATAGACTTGAATGTCTTGGAATTGTAGTAAGTTGTGAAAGAAAGTAAAAGTGTTGACCAATCTATCAACTGTTAATCTTTTCGTCATTATTCATAACTGGTTTAGTATATTTCTACTGGGCTGTGGCTCACCCTTTATGGGAACATCATTTTCAGGTACAGGCAGCATGCCACCTCCAAGGACTTAGCTTGGGAGGGTAGTGGCGGATGGACTTTTTGGACTTCTATTTACTTTTGTTGTGTTACATGTAATTTCAAGCCAAGGGCTTTTACTTGTATTGAGCTAGAGCTCTTTTGTTTGTAACCAAGTGTTAACTTGGGAAGTTGTAAGCCTTTAGGGCACCTGTCTTTTATTGTTTACATGTAATACATTGTACAGAACTGTTCAGTTAAATAGAAGAGGATGGACTTTTATTATATTAATGCATGTTTAATCGATGGGTTTATTATCATTATTTTGAGGGCGTTACAAATGAAATAAATGAACATGGGGTTTGAAAATGAAAGTTTTGTTGTGTCAAAATGGGTGATTTTGGTACTTGGATTGATATTTTGAAAAGGGGGATTTTTGCCCTAAAATCATTATCATATTTATTTTGTATAAATAGTTGAAATTGGCATTATAAACATGGAATTGAGTGAGTATTGGAGTGAATGGTGGAATTGAATATGTAATGCTTCACACCCTTAAAAATTTTGGATAAATTATCTGTCTTGAGATTGTATATCTATTTAGAAGTATCTATATTGGGCTATTGGTGGAGGATAGCTTTGATTGTTATAGAAATTGCATGTGGATTAGGTGAATTTAAACTAGTATGTGGTTGATTATCATTGAATATGATCATGTTGTGAATACGTTGTATATATATGATTGTTTGGGGGGAGAAAGGGGATGGACTCCATTATAATTAAGTTGGCCGGAGTATCCTGGGTGAAAGTCCCAAAATTTATACATGGGTGCTGATCCAACGAACAAAATATCCGTAAAATGGCAGTTGGAAGTACTTGTGTGGTGATTGTGAATTTGTTGAACCATTGAGTTGTAGTCTCATTTGGGTTATTGGAAAATAAATGAAATTGACTCATGTATTGGAATGAACTGAGTGAAAATGAAATGGAATATGGACTTGGTATTTTTGTGACTATGTAAAATGGTGAATGTTTTAGCCCTAGAACGAATGGCAACGGGGCGGGGCGGGGCCGGGGATCACCCTCCCCATCCTCGATCCCCGATGGCAGAACTTCCCCCTGTCCTCGTCCCCATCCCCATCCCCGACGGGGAACCCACTACCGCCCCCACCCCCACCCCCGCCCCCTAACGAGGATCAGGTTTCCCCGACCCCGAAAATCCCCGGCCAAAAAAACAACATCAACATCTCAACAACATCAAGAACATCAAAAAAAAAAAAAATGTCTAATGGACGACAGAACAATCTGTTCAACACACCCATACAACAACAATCATCAACAACAACATATATATATATAACAATCATCAAAAAAAATTAATCATAGATATATATACAGATATATATATACACAACAATCATCAAAAAAAATTTCAGATCAGAGGGAGGGCTCACGGACGGAGGGAGGGCTTCACGAGTCATGATCTAACGAAGGGCTTCCCGAACGGAGGGCTTCTTCTTCTTCAGATCTGTTCAGACAAAGGGTTCACAATCTGACGGAGGGCTTCAAGACCTGACGGTGACGGACGGAGGGATCTGATGGACAGAGCGCTTAGGTGTGGCTTATATATATATATATATATATGAGGGGTAAAAGAGTATTTTCACTTCGGGGACGGAGCCGGGGCCGGGGCTGGGGACGGGCCGGAGCTTGAACACTAATCACCGTCCCTGGCCCGAAACTGGTTGGGGATTTAATTTCGAATGCCATCCCCGTCCCCACGGGGGTATTTTTCGGAGAAAAACCATCCTAATCGGGGTCGGGGGATCAGGTCCCCGTCGGGCCGGGTTCAAATTGCCATCCCTAAGCCCTAGCATTGTTTATGCATATTGCACTTACATCTTTGTTAAATCTCATATATTTTGTTAGGTTATTCCTACTAGGCTGTGGCTCACCCTATTTGGGAAAAACATTTTCAGGTAATGATGGCATGCCTCTACCAAGGCAATAGTGTCACGACCCAAACCTGGTACCCAAAAGCTTGGCGTCGTAACAAGATAAAAATGAAATAATTCAAATAATTTTGTAGTCGTAGCGCAAGCGAAAAAATTAAATAAATTAAAATAAAATAATTGGGTACCAAATGTTTATTTAAAACGAAACAAATATAGTCATTTGAGCTTTATTGTATTACAAGAGTCCGATAAAAAAAAAAAAAAACCAAAGACAGATAGAAACCAAAAACGAAAAAAAAACAACACAACGATTCATTCCTCATCTTGATCCCGCTAAACCTCGTCACCTGAAAGGGGTAACAGCTATAAGCACATAGCAGAGTGAGAAATATCATACTATGAGTGTAGGGGCACAAAATGGCCATGGATATTTATTTAAGCTAAAACATTCACATAAATTGAGTTGAGTTGAATACACAAATTAATTAAATGCCAGAAACTGAAATAATCACTGTAACCACGGTACAGAATAGAATAGAACAGGGGTCACTAGAGTGAAATCAGAACAGGGGTCAATGGATCCATGACAAACAGGGGACCACAAAGTGATCAAATAAGGGCCAATGGTTATTTAAGTCCCCCAAGGCGTGGGACTCCCGTGGTGGTACTTACACAACATCATTGTTTATAAGGTTATAGTTAAATATTCTTTAAAATATACACGAGCATATTCATGAGTTTCATTTTCACAAATAGGGTTCAGAAAATAATCCACGTAACTGAAACCTTTATAAAACATAACTTGTATTAATATACTAATAAAACATAACTTTTATAAAATAAATTATGGTGAGTAAAAACATACGTAACCTATATTATGGTAACTTAAGACATATTTAAAACATATTATACTAGCTCAAGGTATAATATAATTCACATTAAATTAATTTCTTATTCTTTCTTTCCACCACTCAAAGATCCTCACCCCATGCCGTCCTCTTTTTCTACTTTCTATTTCTTTTTTTCTGTTGCCTTAAACACGCCAATCTTCCCTATTTATAGGGAAGTAATCCGTGGGTAACAAGTTACGGAAGGTTCCGTGTATTTGATGCGTGTAAATCTTGGCTGATCACCCTGATTCACCCTTATCTATTTATTTATTAACTTGTTGATTTTATCTCTTACTTTGACCATTGACTATTCTACTCTATTAGGACTTAGGACTTACTTTGACCTTTAATCTCTTAGGACTTACTTTGACCATTTTACTATTCTAAAGGTTATTACCTTCTTTGGCAATCCATGATGATTCCTAAAATTATATATGACCATAAGTTAGGTTCACGTCTAAAAACCTCACTACCCAACTATAAAATATTTAATGTGTGGTTTTTCATAACGTATTTCCTTAACAATAAAATTTCCAATTTCCTAAATTATGCATTTATTTATTATATTATTATTGTCATTACATGTATATATATATTATTATTATTTTATTTTTTATTTTTTATTTTTTTGAGTTCTATTTATTATTAAATTTAAAACATTCGGGTGTCAAATTTCTCCTCTCCTTAAAAGAAGTTTGTCCCCAAACTTGACGTACCTTGCTTTTCGAAGAGGTGTGGGTATTTGGCTCGCATTTGGCTTTCAGTTTCCCATGTTGCTTCTTCGACACGACAATTTCTCCATAAGACCTTTACGAGGGGTATAGTCTTATTTCGAAGGATCTGATCACGACGATCGAGAATCTGTACAGGTTGCTCTTCGTAAGAGAGATCTTCTTGAACTTCTAGGTTCTCATGATCGATAACATGCTCTGGATCTTGAAGATATCGATGAAGCATCGAAATGTGAAACACATTATGGACATTGGACAGTTCGGGTGGAAGCGCAAGACATTATGCTACAGGACCAATCTTTTCAAGTATCTCGAATGGGCCGAGATAACGTGGTTTTAACTTTCCTCGCTTTCCAAATCGGATAACCCGTCTTGTCGGTGAGATTTTAAGGAACACATGGTCTTAAGGAAAACATGATCTCCTATTTGAAATTCTAAGTCTCATCTCCGTGTATCTGCATAGCTTTTCTGGCGGCTCTAGGCAGTGCGAATTCGTTATTGGATGAGTTGGATTTTATCACTCGTTATTTGCACGATCTCAGGGCCTAATAATTTTCTATCTCCGACTTCAGTCCAACACAGAGATGATCAACATCTCCTTCCAAACAGTGCCTCGTACGGTGCCATTCCAATACTTGCATGGTAGCTATTATTATACGCGAACTCCACTGAAGGTAGATGATCATCCCAGTTTCCTTTGAGGTCTAGCACACACAAACGTAACATATCTTCCAAGGTCTGGATCGTCCTTTCAGATTGCCCATCAGTTTGCGGGTGACAAGCCGTGCTAAACCTTAGAGTGGTTCCCAAAGCTTCTTGTAATTTATTCCAGAAGTGAGACACGAAGTGGGGGTCTCTATCGGATATGATTGAAACTGGGGTGCCATGCAAACGAATGATTTCCTTAATGTAGAGAGTGGCGAACTTAGAGAGGGAGTATATGATTCTGATTGGTAGAAAATGTGCCGACTTTGTCAATCGATCTACGATGACCCATATTGCATCATTCTTCGAGACTGATTGCAGTAGCCCGACCACGAAATCCATAGTAATATGCTCCCATTTCCATTTGGGAATAGGGAGTGGTTACAACATTCCTGCAGGTCTCTGATGTTCTGCTTTAACTTGTTGACAACGCAGGCATTTGGAGACATGGTTTGCTATGTCTTTCTTCATTCCTGTTCACCAGAAGTATTCCTGCAGATCGTGATACATCTTCGTATTGGCAGGATAGATCGCAAACCTCGAGCTATGAGCTTCTGCCAATATCTTTTTCTTCAATTCTAGAAGGTCAGGTACGCAAATTTGATTTCAAAATTTTAGCATCCCCTTGCTTATCGTGAAGTTACAATCGGGCGTGTTTCCTTGCTCCTTGTATTTTTTCTTCAAAAGTTTATCTTCACATTGGCGGGCTCTGATTTCTTCAATCAACTCTGGTTCCACGATTATGTTGGTGAGCAACTGTAGACACCCCATTTTTGACCGTCCTCAAGGCTTGGACATCACCGTTGGAATGCTCGGTGATTATCCATGTTTGTGTTCGTTTTGAGTTCCCGAAGGTCTCGGCTCCGCGCCCTGCCTCAGGATCTCTCAACTCGATTGTTTTGTGTTTGGTTTCACACCAAACACTTGTGTTTTTTCTTTGAAGGGGAGGGAGTGGCTTGTTGGCCATCCCCACACCTCACCGGCCTTCCCCTTTCCTCACCGGCCATTCATTGATGCCACCGGCCTTAGTTTCTTGTTACCAATGGCCGGTTGGCACTTTAGATGGTCGACCGGCACTTTGTTTGGCCGGTGACCTCCTTTCTTGGCCGGTATTACCCTTTTGCACCCCTTAGGCATGGTGCATGCCAGCTGTGCCAGCTGGAATGCACCAACCCTCTCCCCTGTGCATAAGTGTGGCTATTTTGCACCTTTGACCCTTTTTTTTTTTTGCACCCTTTGCTCAAGGCTTCTTGGGAAAGCCTTGACCCCTTGTCTTGGCTTCCTCAAGAAGCTTGCACCTTTGGGATAGCTTCCATTGGAAGCTTGGTCCCTTTGACCCTTTTGTTTAGCTTCTTTGAGAAGCTTAAACACTTTCCCTTGTCTATATAAGGGCTCCTCCTCCTCCATTGTTAGGGGTTTTTTTGAACAAGGAAAAAACCAGAGCCATACACATATATATTTGATATATATCATCCTCTCTCTCCATATTTCCCTCTCTCTCCTCTTGTGTGTGTGTTTTGTGGCCTAAAAGTGTGTTTTGACCTTAGTTTTGCACTAAGACACACACCATTACACCATACTCTGACTTTGGGAGGCATTGAGGGTTTGTTTTTGAGGTTTTGGACTGGCTTTGATCAGAGGAAGGTGGCTGGACTTGCTGTTCTTCAAGGGTTCTTCAAGGGTAACACTTTTACTCTAGATTCCTCAATCTTGCACTAGGTTTTTTCCTATCTTGCTTACTGTTTTAGGTTTTGTGTATAACTGAAAAAAGTCTTGTATTTGCATGCTTGAGATACTTCATTAAGGTTGTTTTGTTGTTTGGGGTCGACTTCCCCCTCTTAGGCCTTGTTTGGCCCTTTTGGTGCTTCGTTTGTTGAGCCTTGGTTACCATTGTGTGTTGACCTTCTCACCACTGAAATCCATTGGATTTTCAGTGGTGAGGAAGGGGTTTTGAGGTCTTTCATAGGGGAGGGACACCCCTCTCCCCTTATGTCCCTTTTGCTTGTGTTTAAGGCTTACAAAGGTAGCATGCATGAGTAGTTGTCTTTGCTACCATTTCAGCGGTTTTTGGGCATTGTTGGGTCATAACATACCTCTATTTTTGGTCGGATTCATGGCCCTTTGCATGTACAATGCACTTGCTTTGTAATTCTCCATTTTGCCTAGATGTGTGCCATGTGTTTAGCCTAGTATACTCTCATGTTTTGGCCTAACTTTGTGAAGTATTTGGCCATGTTTTACCATGCTTGAGATCTGTTGGGTGCTGGTTTGGTAGTATTTGATATGTTTTGTATGACCCCTTTGCATTCTAGCATGTAGACATCGGGTGGGTGAGTCATTAACATGCATTGGCTAGGCTTTTTTCAGTGATTTGAAATCACTTCTTAGGTCATTTCAGTTCATGTTTCATGCTCACATGATTACATCTTATTACACTTTCAATGTCTTGGATAGATGTGCTCTTATGGCCCATGTTTTGTCTTTGATACATGCTTTTTGTTTGGGTCACTTAGGCTGCCATATCACTGGGTTTTAGGGGCTCTTTTTGCATGTTAAAACTCTGTTTTAGGTTGTTTAGTTCATGCCATGCATGGTCATGAAGAGTGGTGGTCTTGTGCTCCATGTTTTGTCTTGATGTATGCCTCTTTGCTTGAATCATTTGGGATGCCATGTGTGTGGATTTTGGGGGATATTCTAACATGCTATGGCACTATTTTTTTTTTTTTTTTGTGGGTCTAACATCCATGTTTGCCTTCTTTTGGTATGCTCGAAAGTTGGCCCCCATGCCTTAGCTTTAGGCCCCTTTGGTTTGCATGTTTGTTGTGCATAATATTCATCTTTTCTTGGCACTTTTGGCCACTGTTTTGGGGTGGGCTGAGGTCTGTCCTTTGTGGTTTAGGTCCACCATTGCATGATCATGTTGCGTTACTTTGGTTTCATGCTCGTATTGTATCATACTTGCGTGTTTGTATAGTGTTTAGCTAGTTCCATCTCATATACTTGTTGCATACTTGGCATGTTTAGATTACACTAACTTAGTTTGTATGCTTAGGATACATTGCATTCATCATGAATTGTAGCTTAGCCTCATGTTGCATAGTTGAGCCATGTTTGTATACATGCATTACATTGTTTGGTTGGGGGTGTCAAACCAAACATGAGAATTGAGGTACGTTCGTACTCAAAGTGACGTAACGCCCCTCAATCCTCGGTCACCGATGCCCTTGACCTTAAACATGATGGGGTTTTGGCATTCATTTGTTTAGTTGTGCATGCATTTTACATCAAGTTGCAAACTTGGCCTCTTAGGCCATCATGCATCGAAATGCACAATTGATGGCCCGAGGGCCGAGGGTCATGCTCCCTTGAGTCCATTGCATGATAGGGAGTGTGTCCATGCACACATTTGCTTGGAAATTCCATGCCATACACTGCTTGCCCTCTGCTGCTGTCAACTGCAGGTTTCAGCGCCCGACCGGCAGTGTGGAGTGTCGACCGGCAAAACATGTCTGGCCGATAGTATAAGTCTTGGCCGATGGTACCATTCTCGTGGCCGGTGACCATCCCTTCTGGCCGGTAGCATTCCCCAACATTCAGAGAGTATCCTCTGGGACTTTGGAAGTCTTCAGAGAAGTAGAGCAGTGTTAACAGAGGCAGTAGTGCTATGGCAGCGAGTTTTCGAGCGAGATGAGTCAATCATGCATCATTCATGCATCCCGAGGCGGGGGCTGTGGCCACCATTGCTTCAGCATTTAATTTGTTAATTAATTAAAAATTCTGTAATAATTAACTTAGTATCATTTATTCGGACTATAATATTTATTCGGATCCTCCGAGCGAGGGCAATTGTGTAATAAGTGTGTGTGAGTGTGTGTATGTCTTCCAATCCCACGTCTTTCTTCCCTTTTATTTACCCGCATATGATGGTTAGTTTAGGGCATATTCAAATTAGCATACAGTATGATAGCATGTTTGCATTCATTCATCTGTTTTGCATGCACCGGGCTCGGCGCATCATACTAACTGCATTGTATTTCAATTCCAAGTTAAATACGTGTTAGTTATAGCATCATCATATGCCATCCATAGATTAGCCGAGCCTATCTTAGTTGCATTTTACATGTGTTGCATTAGCCATCTTAACATGAACTTGGATCATGCATATGATTACCAACTAGTTTCTGTTTTGGCTCGGAGTACTCGGTAAGTTCTTATGCTTTAGCATCCTTGCATGCGTGTGAGTGTTGCCATGACAGCATGCTTACCATGAGGCTATTTGCTTATGTGATATAACTACTTGAATGCCTGTGGATGGAGGTTGAATTACCTAAATTGGAATAATGCATTAAAACTATGAGTTTTAAGCCCACTAGATAGTGGCAAAACCATTTTTTCTAAAGCCCACTTGAGGGTGACAAAACCTGCATTTTAGCCTACTTGCGAGTAGCAAACCATTTTCAAAACAAACATGTAATGTTTTGTTCCAATTCAGGCGATCCAGTCTATAATTGTTTGTTGTGCGCATAACATAGTGAATCTAGGCTAATAACCGGAATAAGAACACAAAACGTTTTCAAAACTTGATATCATGGCTAGTAGAGGCCGATCTTTCATCGGGCGAGAGGGGGTGCTGATAGCTGACCTTCCCCAATCGTACCCAAGTTCCCGAGCCGAGGCAACTTTGGTGATGACAGACACGTAGCCTTTGGCACCGAGTCAGGGTTTCCTAAATTCCCCTATTAAAATATATTTAGGTGGCGACTCTGTATCTGCCAAAGCAGTCCATGTTTGGCACTTCTTTTCTAAAAATCTGTTTTCTCAAAACGATTTGTCGGATTTGGACTCTTTGGTTCGAGATTAAGAACCGTGACAATTTGAGTCCGAACTGTAGTGAACCCAAAACGAACAGAACGGGGGTTCATCCTCCCGGGGCGTTCAGGGACGTCTACAACAACCCACGGATCTTGCGGGGAACGAGGGTACATGCCAGACTTTTGGTCGTTTTTTGACTTAATGCGTCTGCTACTATGTTAGCTTTGCCGGGATGATGATGGATCTCTATGTCGTAGTCCTTCATAAATTCTAGCCATCATCGTTGCCTCATATTCAATTCCTTCTGTGTAAACAGATATTTGAGACTCTTGTGATCGGTGTAAATCTTACAGGCTACTTCGTAGAGATAATGACGCCAAATTTTAAGGGCGAAGATCACCGCAGCCAATTCTAGATCATAAGTTGGATAGTTCCTTTCGTGAGTCTTTAGTTAGCGGGAGGCAAAAGCAATGACCTTCCTATTTTGCATAAGAACGCAACCCAAACCATTGTATGAGGCATCACTATAAATTACAAACCCTTCTGCTTCTGCGGGGAGTGCTAGTATAGGAGCCGTCACGAGTCTGTTCTTCAATTCTTGGAAGCAACGTTCCTATTTGTCGGTCCATTCAAAAGGCGTGTTCTTCTGAGTTAACTGGGTCAATGGTGAAGCTATCTTCGAGAAGTCTTGCACGAAGCGCCGATAATAGCCGGCTAGGCCCAAGAAACTTCGAATCTCTGATATGTTAGTAGGTCGTGGCCAATCCACGATTGCTGCAACCTTTTAGGGATCAACTGAGATGCCATCTTTGTTAATGACATGACCAAGAAAGTGTACACTGGTGATCCAGAATTCACATTTCTTCAACTTGCCATAAAGCTTGTGATCATGTAATGTCTGAAGAACTTTTCGCAAGTGGTGTTCATGATCTTCTGGCGATTTGGAGTATATGAGAATGTCGTCAATGAAGACAATGACGAACTCGTCAAGATAGGGTTTGAACACTCGATTCATGAGGTCCATAAAGGCTGCTGGAGCATTGGTGTCACGCCCTCAAAATTAAACCCATTAAATATAAAAAAAGGCATGCATTATTAAAAGAAAACATTATATTATTCATATCATCAGAGTATTACGAAATAAAACATCAAAATAAATGCCCTACGGCTTACATCTTGCCAAGCCAACACTTGGACACAAATCCGTGAGTTCTAACTCAAAACAAATAAAGCCCCAGGCTTGAATGTTTACATAATTCAAATAAAACAACTAAAACAAATAAAGCAAGTCTTCAAGTCCAAATCCTCACAAGCTAAGTCTTTGGAGGTAGTGAACACCTGAACCTGAAAATGAAGTTCCCATATAGGGTGAGCCACAGCCCCGTAGGGAAATACTAAATCAAGTATAAGAATTAACTAAAGCAGTAGCACCCGATACATAGTTCACACAAGATAAACAATTTACGATTTATTGACACGAACGCCTACGTTGTCTATGACACAAGGTCTATGACACATATTACTTTCCATTTATACAGATATGGCTCAGAACCTGGCCAAACAACTCAACAAGGACAACAAATCAGGTTAAACCTTTCTCATAACATATTAAACACACATACTAGTGTTATATCAATCTCAATCAAAATCACTTCCATACTTCCCAACTGATACACATTTTAGTAATGTATCATAACAATAACAAATAGAAATAAGCACACACATAAGTGATGCTACTGGAGTCCATCCCCTATCTCCTCCCAACAAATCTGGTTTAGAGGTACATCCCCTATCTTCCCCTAAACCGTGGAGTTCATCCCCTATCTCCTCCAAAACCAAATGCATATGCAACATAACCAATACTTTCCATATACAACACATAATTAATACACGAATGTTCTGTATTAATTCAACAGTCAAAATAAATGACTTTATTCCAGTTATACCTAAGCCGCATGCAAGGTCTACAACAATCAATGGCTACCCTCCACCGATAGCCCAAAACAATTATTTCTAAGCAAGAAAAAACTACAACAACACATATAATCTCAATCGTATAGATGAGCGATTAAATATCCAACTACATCAATTTATCTCATAAATCCCCAATTTCATGAATTAAACCCAATTCCACATTTTTCCTGAAATTAATTACATAAATTAATCTACGTCAAACCCTAGGGTTTCTCCCAAACTTACCAAACCACCACCATATACCAAAGTACCAATACTCAGGATTAAAACATATAAATGGAGTAGGAAATCCCTACCTCGAAGATATAACTCAGAAAGAAGAAGATGAAGATGATGCCCGAAACTCCAAAGTGCTCCAAATCAACAACCGTTCAGATTAAATGAAAGCCCTCACCCTCCTCTAACTTATTTGTAAAGCAACTAGGGTAGAAACTCACCCTAACTAGATCAAACCTAGGAGAAAAGGTGTGTGGAGAAGAAGAAAAGTCGGACTCTAGGGTTTAGGATCAAAAGAGAATGAAAAACTGATCCAAAAGTCGGATCTCACCTTTTTATACCCGTCGCCCCGCTCGAGCGGACAAACCCCCGCTCGAGCGGAAAACCTCACGGTCGAGCGGCGAATGCACGCTCCCAGCATCTCGACGAACCAGGTCCCCGCTCGAGCGCCCAACTCCCCGCTCGAGCGGCACTCACACACTCCCGCTCGAGCGGCCCAACTCCCGCTCGAGCGTCCAACCCTGCACAAGAAATACTGGATAGGTGTTTTTCCCGCTCGAGCGCCAAAACCCCCGCTCGAGCGCCAAACTCCCCGCTCGAGCGGACAAGCCAAAATCTGGGCAACTAGTTTAGGTTCCTAAACTCAACCAACCTGTAATCAACCTGCCCAACCTATCCTATAACTCACAACTGAAGAATTAACGGACAACAACAACCACAAAGGACAACAGAATCGGCTAAACATGAGTCCTAAACAATAATCAAATGGAAAAGACCGGTCGTTATAACCTCCCCTTAAAAGAATTTCGCCCTCAAATTAAGCATGAATTTGTAAAAACAAGTTTTTCTCAATTCCCAATGATATTATAAAACAATAAACAACAACTTGACCCAACACTGGTCATTTCATCTCTTATCAAGAGGCATCTCACAATATGTATAAATCGACATATATTCAACCTGCATCATTATTATGCATCATTCCTTTCAATGTTAACAATTTCCATATCATATTCAATCTCATGATATAAACAACACATTCAATATATAAATGTTATATTTCACTTCCATAAAAAGGCAAGTCTCAAAATGCTAACATTAAACCCAAAACATTCTCAATGTTTTCCAACTTAAGACATATATATAGCTCTCAAGTTCAACAATATAGTAAAATCTAAATACAAGATTACAAATCAACAAACAAGTCCGGATATTTCTCACGGACTTCCAACTCACGTTCCCAAGTGGCTTCCTCCACTCCGTGATGCTTCCACAAAACCTTCACCAAAGGGATGGTCTTGCCACGCAGGACTTGATCCCGCCTATACAAGACTCGAACCGGTCTCTCCTCATACAAGACATCCTCATCAACAACTAAATCAGTCCAATCCAGTACATGTGACGGATTTGGCTCATACTTCCGAAGCATACTCACATGAAACACGTCATGAACTCCGGACAACTGCGGAGGCAAAGCTAAACGATATGCAGCCTCGCCAATCCTCTCAAGGATCTCAAAAGGACCTATAAACTGAGGGGACAACTTCCCGCTCTTCCCAAACCTCATCAATCCTCGCCTGGGTGATACCTTCAGAAAGACGTGATCACCCACCTCAAACACCAAAGGTCTCCTCCTACGGTCGGCATAAGATTTCTGACGACTCTGGGCTGTAACAAGCCTCCTACGGATAAGCTCGACCTTTTCCGTCGTTTCCCTCACCAACTCCGGACCCAACAGAGGTGCATCACCCACCTCGGCCCAACAAACTGGAGACCTACACGGTCGGCCATACAAGGCTTCAAATGGTGCCATACCAATACTAGACTGAAAACTGTTGTTGTAGGCAAACTCCACTAATGGCAAGTGCCTCTCCCACGACCCACTAAAGTCGAGAACACAACCCCGAAGCATATCCTCAAGGATCTGAATAGTACGCTCGGATCGCCTGTCGACCGAGGATGATAAGCCGTGCTAAAAGTCAACTTAGTACATAAAGCACTCTGCAAACTCTGCCATAACCTGGCAGTAAAACGAGGATCTTTATCTGAGACGATCGTCACTGGGACTCCGTGCAACCTCACTATGTCCCGGATATATAAGTCGGCAAGATGATCTACCGAATCTCTAACACGCATCGGAATAAAGTGCGCTGACTTCGTCAACCAGTCCACAACCACCCAAATAGCATCACTACCCCGCTGAGTCCTCGGAAGACCCACAACGAAGTCCATAGTGACATGCTCCCACTTCCACTCAGCAATAGGTAAGGGTTGCAACAAACCCGCTGGCCTCTGATGCTCGGCCTTCACTTGCTGACAAGTAAGGCACTTAGACACGAACGCTACCACATCTCTCTTCATACCCCGCCACCAAAACTGGCGACCCAAATCCTGATACATCTTAGTGCCTCCCGGATGCACCGCAAGGCGCGAATGATGGAACTCTCGGAGTACCTCCTCTCGGCAAGACTCCGGCACAAACAAACGGTCTCGGTATCTCACACTCAGGTCGGGATACACCGTCAAACCCTTCTCAACCTTCCCATTGGAAATCTTCTCTCGGAGAGATTCTACCTCAAGATCACCCCTCTGAGCCTCTAACACTCGAGTCACAAGTGTAGGCTGTGCGACAACAGAAAATAAGGCCGCAGCCTCAACGGATTCGCCCAGTTGCAAATCAAACTCTCCAACTGCACCTAACATCCCCCACTCCCGGATGGCTATACTAGCTAAGTCTCCAACAAACTTCCTGCTAAGGGCATCGGCCACAACATTGGCTTTTCCCGGATGATAGTGCAACTCGAAGTCATAATCCTCAATGAACTCCATCCACGTCCTCTGCCTCAAATTCAAGTCTTTTTGTGTAAACAGATATTTCAGACTCTTATGATCCGAGAATACCTTGAACTTCTCGCCGTAAAGATAATGCCTCAAAATCTTCAAGGCAAAAATCACAGCTGCTAATTCTAAATCATGCGTAGGGTAATTCTTCTCGTGAATTTTCAATTGACATGAGCCATAGGCAACCACTTTCCCTTCTTGCATCAACACACAACCCAGACCCTCTCGTGAGGCGTCACAATAGACTGCATAACCCAACCCTCTCTCCGGAATAATCAAGACCGGAGCGGTGGTCAATCTAACCTTCAACTCCTGAAACGACTTTTCACAAGTCTCACTCCATACAAACTTGACTCCCTTCCGAGTCAATCTAGTCAACGGTGAAGCTAACCTGGAGAAATCCTTCACAAACTGACGGTAATACCCAGCTAATCCCAGAAAACTGCGGATCTCAAAAACACTCTTAGGCTGTGCCCAATCTTGCACTGCCTCAGTCTTGGATGTATCAACAGACACCCCTTCCCCAGAAACTACATGGCCTAAGAACTTCACCTCTTCTAGCCAGAACTCACACTTCCCGAACTTAGCATACAGCTTATGGGCTCTAAGTATTTCAAGCACCACTCTCAAGTGTTCCTCGTGCTCCTCCCTCGAAGGTGAATAAATTAGAATGTCGTCCACGAAGACGACCACAAAACGATCCAAGAATTCCCGGAAGATCCGGTTCATCAAATCCATAAACACTATCGGTGCATTGGTGAGCCCAAACGGCATCACCAGAAACTCATAGTGGCCATACCGCATACGGAATGCCGTCTTAGGAATATCCTCCTCCCTGACTCTCAACTGATGATAACCCGATCTCAAGTCTATCTTAGAGAAACAACGGGAACCCTTCAACTGGTCAAACAAATTATCTATACGAGGCATAGGATACTTATTCTTAACCGTAACCCGATTCAATTTCCGGTAATCTATACACAGTCTCAAAGCACCACCTTTCTTCTTAACAAAGAGGGCTGGTGCTCCCCACGGCGAAACACTAGGACGGATATAGCCCTTATCTAGCAACTCCTGGAGTTGAACCTTCAACTCAACTAACTCGGCTGGGGCAAAACGGTAAGGTGCCATAGAAATCGGCGCCGTGCTGGGCACTAGATCAATAGAGAACTCAATCTCTCGATGCGGTGGCAAACCAATAAGATCCTCGGGAAAAACGTCCGAGTACTCACAAACCACCCTTGGCAACACAATCTGAGTCTCATCACCCTCACTAATCGAAAGACTAGCAAGTAGACTACTAAGCTCACTCCGACCTCGCGAATCATACCCCGGTGGCAAAACACTACCAACCCGGCCCCCCAGAAAATGAAAACACTCCCCGTTCACGGTACAACAAGTGACCCTCTGACGGTAGCAATCAATAACTGCCCGGTATGACGATAACCAGTCCATACCCAAAATAACATCAAAACCTTTCATAGGCATGACTACAAAAGGAAACGGGATTCTATGATCATCGACCTCTATATCACAACCCCTAACACCTTGTTTCAAAATCAATTCACCCCCAAGAGGTGACACTACACAAATAGGAGATGCTAACTGTGCTAACTCCAACTCCAAAATAGATGCAAATGCAGCAGACACAAAAGAATGAGACGCACCCGTATCAATCAAAACACTGGCAACTGAATTGCAAAACAAGAAGGTACCTCTCACGACAGATGGAGCCGGTATAAGATCCTGCGCTGTAACAGCATACACGCGCCCAGACGACCTCTGATCAACTCGCCACCCTAGAGCAAAGATCATCGCAGCATCGGGACGATGAAGCCCTCGATTGGCCCTCGAGGGTCGATTCAGGACCAGTTACCGACCAGTCTGCCTCAAACCAGATGCACCAGATGTGCCACTCAATCTGTGGCGAGAACCTCTTCATGTGCCTGGCCGACCACACCGATAACACGAGAGCTAGCCTCTACCCCGACTCGCTCGAGATCGAGCTGACGAAGATGCTGCTCTCTGAACTCCTCCCCTCTGAGGACAAACTGGAGACTTGTGGCCCAGCTGGCCACACTTGAAACAGGTAACGTCTCCCTGGCTGCCTTTCCCAGAACTAGCACTAGGTACCGGAAAAGTCGATCTCGTAAAACTACTCTGAGGTTGCTGAGGGGTAAAACCTCTCTGCCTCCTGCCATCACTCTGGCCATCCTGACTCCTCTTGGAGCCTTTCTGCCCTTCCTCCTCCTCCTGCATCATAATCTCAGTATGAGCTGTTGCATCAACCAGACGCCCAGAGTCACGAATCATAGTCCCCACAATTCTCAACTTGAGGCCACGCCTCAACTTCCTCTCGAATTCAATACACCGGCGTTCCTCAGACGCCACCAACTCAGGTGCAAACCTGGACAAGCTAGTAAATGAGGCCTCAAACTCGCCATCGATGAACTGTTTCGCTCACCGCGTAATCGATCTCTCAACTTCTCTGAGCAAATTGGAGACAGGAACTTCTCCTGGAAAGCATCAACAAAAGCCTTCCAAGTCCCTCCTATACGACCCTTGGTGAACTTCCACCACTGACCCGCATCCTCCTTCAACTGGAAAGATGCCAAGGTCACCCTCAACGTCTCGTCTTCGATGCCAAGCATCTCAAACGTTTTCGTCGTCTGTTCGAGCCATGCATCTGCCTTCAATGGCTCTTTAGGATCACCCACGAATTTGTCCGGGTTGGACCGAAAGAACTCCCTTCTCAGAAAAGATGGTCCTGTATCCGCAACAACAACTGGGGCTTGATTCGCAGCCCTAAGAATACCAACTGACTCTCTGAATGCAAAGATCTCTTGGGCCAGCAGCGCCTTAGCTCAATGGGCTCGCTCGCCACATTGGCACGGCCAACTCCCTCTGTCTTCGCCGGAACCTCCTCTGGCACAGGCATCTCCTGCCTACCCGGCCTACCACGCCTGCCGCGTCCACGTCCTGACATCCTAATAAAGGAAACAAAGACGTTAGCACATTAATAAATGTGCCGAAGCTAAACACTCGCGTCCTAATACATTGGACAAACAATAAACCATTCCACGTAAGCACATAATCACATAAGCACCTACGAATTTCATTCCTGGATAAAGATAGTCCAAAGGGTTACTATAGTTCCGATTGGAAGCAGCATTGATCAAGTGCCTTTCCAACAAGGCTACTAGAAACTCATGGGTCCAATCAATATCCCAGAAACTACATTCCATACCCACATAGTCACATAAACATGTTATCATGTAAGCACATAACATTACACTAAGTCTCTATCAAACGAGACGAACCCATTGTGATACTAATCACTTCCCATGTACCCGAAGTATTCGAACCCGGTGCGCTCTGATACCAAGTTGTCACGCCCTCAAAATTAAACCCATTAAATATAAAACAAGGCATGCATTATTAAAAGAAAACATTATATTATTCATATCATCAGAGTATTACGAAATAAAACATCAAAATAAATGCCCTACGGCTTACATCTTGCCAAGCCAACACTTGGACACAAATCCGTGAGTTCTAACTCAAAACAAATAAAGCCCTAGGCTTGAATGTTTACATAATTCAAATAAAACAACTAAAACAAATAAAGCAAGTCTTCAAGTCCAAATCCTCACAAGCTAAGTCTTTGGAGGTAGTGAACCACCTGAACCTGAAAATGAAGTTCCCATATAGGGTGAGCCACAGCCCAGTAGGGAAATACTAAATCAAGTATAAGAATTAACTAAAGCAGTAGCACCCGATACATAGTTCACACAAGATAAACAATTTACGATTTATTGACACGAACGCCTACGTTGTCTATGACACAAGGTCTATGACACATATTACTTTCCATTTATACAGATATGGCTCAGAACCTGGCCAAACAACTCAACAAGGACAACAAATCAGGTTAAACCTTTCTCATAACATATTAAACACACATACTAGTGTTATATCAATCTCAATCAAAATCACTTCCATACTTCCCAACTGATACACATTTTAGTGATGTATCATAACAATAACAAATAGAAATAAACACACACATAAGTGATGCTACTGGAGTCCATCCCCTATCTCCTCCCAACAAATCTGGTTTAGAGGTACATCCCCTATCTTCCCCTAAACCGTGGAGTTCATCCCCTATCTCCTCCAAAACCAAATGCATATGCAACATAACCAATACTTGCCATATACAACACATAATTAATACACGAATGTTCTGTATTAATTCAACAGTCAAAATAAATGACTTTATTCAAGTTATACCTAAGCCGCATGCAAGGTCTACAACAATCAATGGCTACCCTCCACCGATAGCCCAAAACAATTATTTCTAAGCAAGAAATAACTACAACAACACATATAATCTCAATCGTACAGATGAGCGATTAAATATCCAACTACATCAATTTATCTCATAAATCCCCAATTTCATGAATTAAACCCAATTCCACATTTTTCCTGAAATTAATTACATAAATTAATCTACGTCAAACCCTAGGGTTTCTCCCAAACTTACCAAACCACCACCATATACCAAAGTACCAATACTCAGGATTAAAACATATAAATGGAGTAGGAAATCCCTACCTCGAAGATATAACTCAGAAAGAAGAAGATGAAGATGATGCCCGAAACTCCAAAGTGCTCCAAATCAACAACCGTTCAGATTAAATGAAAGCCCTCACCCTCCTCTAACTTATTTGTAAAGCAACTAGGGTAGAAACTCACCCTAACTAGATCAAACCTAGGAGAAAAGGTGTGTGGAGAAGAAGAAAAGTCGGACTCTAGGGTTTAGGATCAAAAGAGAATGAAAAAATGATCCAAAAGTCGGATCTCACCTTTTTATACCCGTCGCCCGCCGGCGGACAAACCCCGCCGGCGGACACTCAAACTCCGCCGAGGAAAACCTCACGCTCGAGCGGCGAATGCACGCTTCCAGCATCTCAACGAACCAGGTCCGCCGAGCTCTAACTCTCCGCTCTCCCGCTCGGCGGCCTCCAACTCCGCCGGCGTCCAACCCTGCACAAGAAATACTGGATAGGTGTTTTTCCCGCTCGAGCGCCAAAACCCCCGCTCGAGCGGACAAGCAACAACAAGTCCCCCGCTCGAGCGCCAAACTCGCCGCTCGAGCGGACAAGCCAAAATCTGGGCAACTAGTTTAGGTTCCTAAACTCAACCAACCTGTAATCAACCTGCCCAACCTATCCTATAACTCACAACTGAAGAATTAACGGACAACAACAACCACAAAGGACAACAGAATCCACGGAAACATGAGTCCGGAAACAATAATCAAATCGGAAAAGACCGGGGTCGTTATAATTGGTGACGCCAAATGGCATGACGAGGAACTCGTAGTGCCCGTAACAGGTTCTGAAGGCAGTCTTTTCGATGCTTCCTGTTTTGACTTTTAGTTGATGGTAACCAGAACGCAAGTCAATTTTTGAGAATACTTGGGCGCCTTGCAGTTGATCAAACAAGTCGTCAATTCGTGACAGGGGGTACCGATTTTTTATGGTGATTTTATTTAGCTCTCAGTAGTTGATGCATAACCTCATTGTACCATCTTTTTTCTTTACGAACAGTACCGGAGCTCCCCATGGTGAGGTACTTGGTCGGATGAAGCCTTTGTTCAGTAGTTCTTGGAGTTGAGTTTTTAGTTCTTTCAATTTTTCCATGGACATGCGATAATGGGTCTTTGAGATTGGTTGTGTACCCGGTTGGGTTTCAATGGTGAACTCGATTTCCTGATCAACTAGAGTGCCAGACAGGTCTTCAGGAAATATATCCGAAAATTCTCGAACCACGGGGATTGCATCAAGTGTGGGGGTCTCTTGTTGAGTATCAATCACATAACAGACACATCCACAACAACCCTTTCTTAGCAGTCATTGAGCTGTCATGAAGGATATAATACATGGAGGGGGAGAGGCTCCAGTTCTTTCAAAGACAAGCTGGAATTGGTTTGGTGACCTGAAGAATACCTTTTTGGCTTTACAATCGATAGAGGCACAGTTGGCAGCTAACCAATCCATTCCTAAGATTACATCAAAGGTACTAATGCAAAGGGGTATCAAGTCTACGTGTAAGGTTTCACCTTTTAAGGATATAGTACAAGATTTGTATACATCAGTACTAAGGGCGGAGTTTCCAGAAGGAAAAGACACAGATAGTACATGTCCTAAGGGTTCGGGTGTTGAGGCCAACTTGGTAGTAAAGTGTGGTGCAACAAAAGAATGAGTTGAACCAGAGTCAAAGAGAACATGGGATAAGTGACCACAAATAGAAAGTGTACCTGACACAACATTCTCAGTAACTTCTGGGTTTCCAAGCACTAGGGAAAAAGCTCTTCCTTGGCGTTTCTGGTCCTTCTTCACTCCTCCAGATATCGTGGGTTTTTGAACTGGCATAGAGGGGCTAGTTGTAGGACTGGTAAGCTTTGGACAATCTCTTAGCAAGTGGCCAACTTGGCCACATCTAAAGCATGCTCCCGTATGTTGACGGCATTGACCCCAATGGGTCCTTCCACAAGTAGTGCAAGTTGGAATCAGGCCACCTCTGAGATTTGTAAGACCATGATTGCTTGAACTGGTTGTGCCTGTATTTACTCTCTTGGAAGGTGCGACACCGGGTCTTCTGTTATCTCTTTCCCAAAATCAATTCCTCTGGCTTGGTTCCCCAAAACGCAAGGCTTTGATCTACCACCGCCGCATAGGTTGGTAGTTTCAAAACCTCCATCCTGTCCTTAATTTCCGGATCCAATCTTGCTTCGAATTTTCTGGCTTTTCGAGCTTCGGTGGGAATGACATATGTCGCGAACCGGGCCAGTTGTGTGAACTTACTTTTATATTTGACCACTGTCATGGTTCCTTGCCTTAGATGTATGAATTCTAATGCTTTTTGTTCCCGTAGTGAATCTGGAAAGTACTTTTCATAGAATACTTCTAAAAATCTCGCCCAAGTCACAATATCTTCCTTCTCCAGGGTAAGAAGCCACCATTCTTGTGCATCGTCTTTGAAGGTGAAGGTGGCAAAAGTCACCTTCTGTCTTTCTGTGCAGGGTAGCGCGCGAAAGATTTTCTCCATGTCCCTGACCCAAGCCTTTGCTACTAGTGGGTTTGGACTGCCAATAAATGTGGTGGGTTTTAGATCCTGAAATTGTTTAATCATAGTCGGTTCTTCTCGTCTCTCTAATGTCCCATTGGTTATGCTTCTTTGCAAGGCCTGCAAAAAGTTGGTGACTGCTCTTTCCATGATTTGCTCCATTGAGATGGTACCGCTGGCTGATGATCTGGTTTCATTTCCTTCATTGGCCATTACTACAAGGTAAAATGATATAAGCGTGACATCATATTGATACAATTTTGATACAACGTCATATATAACATATTAGTTCTATTATCACCACATTCATATATAACATATTAGTTTTGCTATTACATTAATATCACCACATTCATATATAACATATTAGTTTTACCATTATGTTAATATTACCACATTAATACCATATATATACATCATTGTTACCATACATAGGGCGTTAGTCTGGCGGTCACAAATTAATGTCTAATCCTACTGATACAAAAAGATTAGACTAATCATGGTCAGCTCACAAAAAGGGTCTTCTGGTCAGACGTCTAGAATGGACCGTTAGGCCACCATGAGAATTGGCTCCGAAAAATTGGCCCACGAAATAACCCCACAAACTCACTCTGCATGATGGACTCAAACTCCCACCCACTGTGCTCTACTCCAAAACAGCTCCATACCACCTGGACTATGTAAACAGGAGAACCATGACCATAACCCCAAAATTCCCGTCCAGTAATCCATATTGGTATCTCCAAGTATGATGCACTGTCGGTAAAGTCCACAGCTGGGATATAGGCAATGTGTTGTGGAGGAGGTGTCGTAGTGCGAAGGTGGCTACTAGGGTATGCAGGTCCCCTCCTCTCTGCAAAGCCTATAGGTAGAGGTGCGACCAGAAAATGTGGCGGTTCTAGGTCCGGAGCAAGACCAACAAAGTGGGTCGATCCTATGTACCTTTCACGAGTGCTACCTCAACTAAGTCTCCAGAATAAGAAATCCTCATCGAGGTCAGCCTACAAATAAACAGGTCTTCCCATGAGATGGTCAAGTGTTGGACAGGCTTTCCTGACAAGACTGTCTGAGTCACCCCAGCCCTCTAATAGGTTCGGGAGGAGATGAGCTTCTGGGGGCTCGTACCAGAATAACTCCATTAGGTTCGCTATTTTCTACAACACAAGAAAACTTAGCCTAGACATATAACATGGTTTATTTGCGTTAGACATACCACATAATACCAAATAATGCAAGTTTAATGTATATATATATTTAAATTTCAATTTAAATAATGTGAATTGCAAATAATGTGAAAATTATACAGAAAAAAATAATTTAAAGCTTATACTATATATTTTTATTTATTTATTTATTTTTATTTTAAAAAAAAAACCATTACTCTGATACCACTTTTGTCACGACCCAAACCTGGTACCCAAAAGCTTGGCGTCGTAACAAGATAAAAATGAAATAATTCAAATAATTTTGTAGTTGTAGCGCAATCGAAAAAATTAAATAAATTAAGATAAAATAATTGGATACCAAATGTTTATTTAAAAGGAAACAAATATAGTCATTTGAGCTTTATTGTATTACAAGAGTCTGATAAAAAAAACCAAAAATAGATAGAAACCAAAAACGAAAAAAAAAACAACACAATGATTCATTCCCCATCTTGATCCCGCTAAACCTCGTCACCTGAAAGGGGTAACAGCTATAAGCACATAGCAAAGCGAGAAATATTATACTGTGAGTATTAGGGTACAAAATAGCCATGGATAGTTATTTAAACTAAAACATTAACATAATTTGAGTTGAATACACAGATTATTTAACTGGCAGAACTGAAATAAATAACTATAACCACGGTACAGAATAGAACAAAACAAGGGTCACTAGAGTGACAATCAGAACAGGAGTCAATGGATCCATGACAAACAGGGGCCCACAAAGTGATCAAACAGGAGCCAATGGTTATTTAAGTCCCCCAAGACGTGGGACTCCCGTGGTGGTACTTACACAACATAATTATTTATAAGGTTATAGTTAATTATTCTTTAAAATATACACGAGCATATCCATGAGTTTCATTTTCACAAATAGGATTCAGAAAATAATCCACGTAACTGAAACCTTTATAAAACATAACTTGTATTAATATACTAATAAAACATGACTTTTATAAAATAAATTATGGTGAGTAAAAACATACGTAAACTATATTATGGCAACTCAAGACATATTTAAAACATATTATACTAGCTCAAGGTATAATATAACTCACCTTAAATTAATTTCTTATTCTTTCTTTCCACCACTCAAAGATCCTCACCCGTCAGCCTCTCTTTTCTACTTTCGCTTTTTTTACTGTTGCCTTAAACATGCCAATCTTCCCTATTTATAGAGAAGTAATCCGTGGGTAACAAGTTACGGAAGGTTCCATGTATTTGATGCGTATAAATCTTGGTTGATCACCCTGATTCACCATTATCTATTTATTTATTAACTTGTTGATTTTATCTCTTACTTTGACCATTGACTATTCTACTCTCTTAGGACTTAGGACTTACTTTGACCATTAATCTCTTAGGACTTACTTTGATCATTTTACTATTCTAAAGGTGATTACCTTCTTTGGCAATCCATGATGATTCCTAAAATTATATATGACCATAAGTTAGGTTCACGTCTAAAAACCTCGCTACCCAACTATAAAATATTTAATGTGTGGTGTTTCATAATCTATTTCCTTAACAATAAAATTTCCAATTTCCTAAATTATGCATTTATTTATTATATTATTATTGTCATTACATGTATATATATATATTTATTATTATTATTATTTGTTTTTTTGAGTTCTATTTATTATTAAATTTAAAACATTCGGGTGTCACAAATAGCATTGGAGGGACTTTTGGGAAGCAAGAGTTTCTTTGTTTTGTTTCACTTTTTGTATAGCCTAGGGTTTAAATTGTATGAGCTAGTCTCTTTTTGTTGTAACCAAGACAAGACTTGGAAAGGTGTAAGCTCGAAGGGCATTTATCTATGTTAAATTCTTTTGTATTATTAACTTCATGTAATGAAAGGACTATTTACTCTAATTTATGTAGCTATTAACAAATTTTCTAGGTTGTATTTATAGTATTATTTTGGGGGCGTTACCACTTGGTATCAGAGCATACCGTGTTTGAATACTTTGGGTACGTGGGAAGTCGTTAGTACCACAATGGATTTGTCTCGCTTGGTTGAGACGTTTGATAACATGCTTATATGATTATATGGCTATGGAATCTAATTCCTAATATGTTGATTGGGTCTTCGGGTTCTTGGAAGTCCTATTAGAAAAGCACTTGATCACTGTTGTTTCTAATTGGAACTCTAGCAACGCCACAGGACCCTCATTATCTAAGAAGGAAATTCATATGTGTTTACGTGATTATGTGCTTATGTAGGGTGAATTATTGTTGTCCAACATATTAGGACGCGAATGATTAGCTTTGGTACATTTGTGAATGTGCTAATCATTTTGTTACCTTTATTAGGATGTTAGGACATGGTTGTGGTCGTGGTAGGCGTGGTAGGCCTAGAAGGCACGAGTTGCCTATACCGGATGAAATTCTGGCACATGAGGAAGGGGTTGGTCAAGCCAATGTGGCCGAACCGATTGGTCAGCAGGCCATGGGTGGAGCGTTGCGGGAATCTATGGACATTCTCATAGTTGAGAATCAAGTCCAGGCCCAGGTTGTAGAGGCAGGGCCATCTTTTCTGAAGAGGGAGTTTTTTCGGTCGAACTCAAATGAGTTTTTTGGTGATCCTAAGGAGCCACTGAAGGCAGATGAGTGGCTTGAACAGATAGTGAAGACGTTCGAGATGCTTGGCATCAAGGACGACTAGTTGAGGGTGACCTTGGCATTTTTCCACCTGAAGGGGGATGCAGGTCTGTGGTGGAAGTATGCGCGTGGGCGCACTGGAGTGACTTGGGAGGCTTTTGTCAGTGCTTTCTAGGACAAGTTTCTACCTCCCACGGTTAGGAAGAAATTGAGACACCAATTCTCCAAGTTGGTGCAGTTGAATACACCAGTGGCTAAATTTGAGGCCATATTCACTAGCCTCTCTAGGTTTGCACCAGAGTTGGTGGCGACTAAGGAGCACCGTTGTTTGGAGTTTGAGAAGAGGCTGAGGACCGAGCTCATGTTCTGAGTGGCCAGGTCCATGATTAGAGACTATAGGCACCTTGTGGAGGCGGTGGCCCATCTTCAGACCATCATGTAGGTAGAAGAGGAGAGGATGAGGGGCTCTAGAAGGAGTCAAGATAGTTAGGGGGACGATAAGAGTCAGAGGGGTTCTAACCCTCAGTCATCCCAATGAGCTCAATCGAGGTCCACTTTTCTAGTGCTAAGTTCGGGTTCTGTGAGAGGTGGTCAGGGGGATGTAACTTGTTTCAAATGTGGTCAGTTGGGCCACAAGTCTCCATCTTGCCCATAGAGAGGAAAAGGGCAACGAGTATCATCGTCTTCGGCTCATTCTCAGGGCCAGAGTCAGGGTAGAGAGCAGTCGCCCACTTGTTATCAGTGTGGACAGGCGAGGCACCTGAAGAGGTTTTGGCCACAGTTAGGTGGCACATCTGGTGCGTCTGGTTCGAGGCAAACACAGAGTCACTAGCCAACACAGTCAGCACAGGCCTCGAGGGCCAATCAGGGAGAACTTTTGGCTCAATCTATGTAGCAGGCTTATGCTCGGAGGGGTGAACAGATAGATCAGAGGCCAACAGGACATGTGTATAATGTTACCGTGCCAGATCTTGTACCAGCTCCATTTGTAGTGAGAGGTACCTTTTTGTTTTGCAATTCAATTGCTAATGTGTTGATTGATATGGGCGCATCCCATTCTTTTATCTCGTTTGCATTTGCATTGGTTTTGGGGTTGTAGTTGGCACAGTTAGCATCTTATATTTGTGTAGAGTCACTTATTGGTGGTGAGGTCATCTTGAAACAAGGGTGTCGGGGCTGTGACATAGAGGTTGCTAGTCGTCGATTTCCATTTGTATTTGTATTGCTTGACATGTCTAGTTTTGATGTTATTTTGCGTATGGACTGGTTATCGTCATATTAGGCTGTTATAGATTGCTACCGTCAGAGGGTTACTGTATGTACCTTGAGTAATGGCTACTTTTATTTCTTGGGGACCGGGTGGATATAGTCTTATCACCGGTGTATGATCCGTGTGGGCAGAGTGAACTTAGTTGTCTTCTTACTAGCTTTTTGAGTAGTGAGTGTGATGAAGACAGGGTCGAGTTGCCAAGGGTGGTTATTGAATACCTCGATGTTTTTCCCGAGGACCTTACTAGTTTACCACCTCACCAAGAGATCGAATTTTCTATTGATTTAGTGCCAGGAACGACACCAATTTCTATGGCACCGTGTCAGTTTGCACCTGCGGAGTTGAGTGAGTTGAAGATTCAACTCTAGGAATTGCTAGATAAGGGTTTTATTTGCCCTAGTACTTCACCTTGTGGAGCACCGGCTCTCTTTGCTAAAAAGAAAGATGGAACGTTGCGACTTTGTATTGATTACCGAAAATTGAACTGGGTAACTGTTAAGAACAAGTATCCAATGCCTCGTATAGATGATCTATTTGATCAATTGAAGGGGTCATGTTGTTTCTCTAAGATAGACCTGAGATTGGGTTACCATCAGTTGAGGGTAAAGGAGAAGGATATCCTGAAGACGACATTCCGTATGCGGTATGGCCATTACGAGTTCCTAGTGATGCCTTTTGGGCTAACCAATGCACTGGTTGTATTTATGGATTTGATGAACTGGATCTTCCATGAATTCCTAGATCGTTTCATAGTCGTCTTTGTGGACGAAATTTTGATTTATTCACCATCTGAGAAGGAACACGAGAAACACTTGCGAGTGGTGCTTAAGTTGCTTAGAACCCATAAGCTGTATGCTAAGTTTGGGAAATGTGAGTTTTGGCTGAAAGAGGTTAAATTCTTAGGTCATATAGTATCCGGGGAATGGGTGACTGTAGATTCATCCAAGATAAATGCAGTGCAAGATTGACCACAACCTAAGAATACCTTTGAGATCTGTAGTTTTATGGGGTTGGCCAAGTATTATTGGAGGTTTGTAAAGGATTTCTCTAAGCTAGCTTCACCTTTAACTAGACTGACGAGTAAGAGAGTCAAATTTATGTTGGATGAGACATGTGAGAAATCGTTCCAGAAACTTAAGGTTAGACTCACTACTACTCTAGTCTTGATTATTCCGAAGAGGGGTTTGGGTTATTCAGTGTATTGTGATGCCTTACGAGAAGGTTTGGGTTGTGTTTTGATGCAAGAGGGAAAGGTAGAGCCTATGGCTTGTGGCAGTTGAAAACACACGAGAGGAACTACCCTATTCATGATCTAGAATTAGCAGCGGTGATATTCGCCTTGAAAATTTGGAGGCATTATCTGTATGGTGAGAAATTTGAGGTGTTTTCTGATCACAAGAGTCTGAAGTATCTATTTACTTAGAAAGACTTGAATTTGAGGTAGAGGAGATGGATGGAATTCATAGAGGATTATGATTTCGAGTTACATTATCATCTGGGAAAGGCTAATGTTGTAGCCGACACCTTGAACAGGAAATCAATTAGCAGTGTGGCTTGTATCACCATTTGAGAATGAGAGATACTGGGTGCTCTTGGGGAGTTTGACCTGCATCTTGGTGAGTCCATTGAATCTGTGGCCTTGTTTACTGTAGTTGCCCAACCTACACTTGTGAACCAAGTGTTAGAAGTGCAGAAAAGTAACCTTGATGTAGAAACCCTTAGGGAGAAGATTTCCAGTGAGAAAGTGGAGAGGGGCTTGAATATGTATCCCGACCAGAGTGTGAGATACCGTGATCGTTTGTTCGTGCCGAAGTCTTGCTGAGAAGAAGTACTCTAAGAGTTTCACCATTCACGCCTTGTAGTGCATCTGGGAGGCACAAAAATGTATCTTGATCTGAGTCGCCAGTTTTGGTGAAGAGGTATGAAGAAAGATGTGGCAGTATTTGTATCGAAATGCCTTATTTGTCAGCAAGTGAAGGCCGAGCATTAGAGGCCAATGGGTTTGTTACAACCCTTGCCTATAGCCGAGTGGAAATGTGAACATGTCATGATGGATTTTGTTGTGGGCCTTCCGAGGACTCAACTTGGTAGTAATGCCATTTGGGTGGTAGTTGACCAGTTAACCAAATCTGCACACTTCATACCTATGCGCATAAGTGATTCGGTAGACTATCTTGCCGACTTGTATATCAGGGATATAGTGAGGTTGCACGGGGTCCCTGTGACGATTGTTTCGGATAGCTTTTTGAGTTTCATAGCTCAGTTGTGGCAGAGCTTGCAGAGTGCTTTGGGCACTAGATTGACCTTTAGTACTGCATATCATCCTCAGACTGACGGGCAGTTCGAGCGTAATATTCAAATCCTTGAGGACATACTTCGAGGCTGTGTCCTTGATTTTACGGGGTCGTGGGAGAGGCACTTACCCTTAGTGGAGTTTGCTTATAATAACAACTTCCAATCGAGTATTGGTATGGCACCGTTTGAGGCCTTGCATGGTCGACCATGTAGATCTCCAGTGTGTTGGGCCGAGGTGGGTGATGCACCTTTGTTGGGCCCAGAGTCAGTTTGGGAAACGACGGAGAAAGTGGCACTTATTCGTAAAAGGTTGGTTATGGCTCAGAGTCGCTAGAAAAGTTATGTCAGCCGTAGGAGAGGACCCTTGTCTTTTGAGGTGGGTGATCATGTGTTCTTGAAAATATCACATAGGCGGTGTTTGAAGAGATTTGGGAAGAGTGGGAAGATATCCCCTCAATTTATTGGGCTTTTGAAATCCTTGAGTGGATTGGAGAGGTTGCCCATCGTTTCGCATTGCCGCCACAATTTTTCGGAGTACATGACGTGCTTTATATTAGTATGCTTCAGAAGTATGAGCCGGATCCCTCGCATGTATTGGATTGGACCGACTTGGAGATAGATGAGGATGCCTCGTATGAGGAGAGACCGGTGAGAATCTTGGATAGAAGGGACCAAGTCTTGCAAGGCAAAACAATTCCCTTAGTTAAAGTTTTGTGGAACGCCACAGAGTTAAGGAAGCAACTTGGGAGAGTGAATTGGAAGTCCGAGAGAAGTATCCGGACTTATTTGTTGATGTTTGAACATATATTGTATTGCGATTATAGCGATCCCGGTTTTCCCTTTCGTGTTTAACTGTAATCCGGACTCGGTTCCGTAAGGGTGTTGTTGTCTTATCCTCTTTCTATCCCTTACTCTTTGTGTTCGAGTTTTGGGTTGTGTTGGGCAAGTTGGGAATAAGTTGGTTGTGTTTTAAAACGTAAAATCCTTGCCCAGTTTTTGGTCTCTCCGCTTGAGCGACGCTTTTCACGCTCGAGCGGGCCTTTGTTGTTGTCTATCTGCTCGAGCGGGGGTTTTGGCGCTCGAGCAGGGGAAACACCCATCCAGTATTTCCTATGCAGTGTTTGACACTCGAGCGGAGGATTGGCCGCTCAAGCGGGAGTTTGTGAGTGCCGCTCGAGCGGGGACCTGTCTGCGAAAGTTCTGGGAGCGTGCATCCGCCACTCGAGCGGGGGATTGAACGCTCGAGCAGGGATCTGTGAGTGACGCTCGAGAGGGGATTTTGCCGCTCGAGCGAGGAGGCTTTTATATAAAGCCGAGATCCGACTTTTTTGTTCACTTTTCAACATCCTTTCTCCCTCATACTTTTCCAAAAAGCTGTTTTGAGAGTTCCTCTCACTAAAACCCTAACTTCTCTCTTAGGATTGATCTAGTAGGAGTTGTTTTCTCACCTTGGACCTTTACAAAAGTTGTGTTGATCGTCGAGGGCTATCTTTTAATCTGAAAATTTCAGGATTTGGAGCATTTTCGTTTTCTTCATCTCCTTCGTTGGGTTCCATCATTCGAGGTATGGATTCCTACTCACTATTATGGTCTTCGACATAGATTATTGGTAGTTTTGATAAAGTGTTGAAGTTGGTTGATTTTGGGACTTAGGGTTTCAAAATGGTATAAACGAGGGTTTGTTATTTTGATTCTTAAACTTGTATTTTGGGTCTCAGAATGATGATTTGAGTGTTGGTTGTTGATATTTGAACCTGTGGTTAATATTGAGAGTTGGGGAAGAAAGCCCTAATTTGTGTATTAATTAATTGATATAATTAAATTTGGGAAAGTTACGGATTTGTGAAATTGAAGTGAATTTAATGAAATTAGCTCATCATTAGATGGACTAGTGGAGTTGGATTTATTTATAGCTCACTTTTGAAAATGTTGATAATTTTATCTGTTGGAGTTTTTATTATTTGTTTAGAAATAATTGCTTGGGCTACCGGTGGAGGGTAGTTTTGATTGTTGTAGACAATGCATGAGGATTAGGCAAACCAAAACTAATCGCATGGACGTGTCATAGAGTATGACTGTTGAATGAATACATTAACTTTATATATTGATTGATTATGCATACTACCAATGTGTATATATATGATGTTTTGTGTGGGTGGTTTATTGGAAGAAAGGGGCTGGACCTCTAAACCAAACGGTTTATTGAAAGAAAGGGGCTGGACCTCTAAACCGAACGGTTTATTGGAAGAAAGGGGCTGGACCTCTAAACCGGGAATTGACACAGCTCATATGCTTATCTATTGAAGTGTTGATACAACTCATATGCTTATCTATTGAAGTGTTGATACAGCTCATATGCTTATCTGTTAAATTGTTGATATAGCTCATATGCTTATCTGTTGAATTGTTGATAAGGCTCATATGCTTATCTGTTGATTTGTTGGTATAGCTCATATGCATATCTAATAGGAAATGGGAAATGTTTGACATGAGTTACTGTCTCATCTAGGTTGGTGGCTAGGTTCTGAGCCGTAGTTGAATTGTGAATTGGATAAGAAATGGAAAATGAAATGAAACATGAATGCAATGGTCATGTAACGAAAGTGATGTATGAATTGGTTGATGTGAGTTAAACATTTATCAATTGCTAAAGTCTTAGTTATTGCTCATATTGTGTTTAGCATATCTCTACTGGGCGTTGGCTCACCCTATATGGGACATCATTTATAGGTACTGGTAGCATGCCACCTCCAAGGACATAGCTTGGATGGAGACGAGAGTTGAAGACTCTTTTTGATTCTTTTGTTTGTATTAACATGTATACCAAGCCTTGGGCTTTTCTTGTATAGAGTTAGTACTCTTTTTTTTGTAACCAAGTGTTGACTTGGAAAGCTGTAAGCCCTTAGGGCATTTGCTTTTGTTATTAATGTGTAATACTGTTGTAAGAACTACTCTGATGAAATGGAAATGTGTTGATTTCTCTTATATCATCGCATGTCTAGAATGATGGGTTTTGTGTATTATTTTTAGGGTGTTACAACTTGGTATCAGAGCGTACCGGGTTCGAATACTTTGGGTGCGTGGGAAGTGATTAGGATCACAATGGGTTTGTCTCGCTTGGTTAGAGACGTAGATGTAGTGTTCTGTGCTTATGTGATAACATGTTTATGTGACTATTTGGGTATGGGATTTAATTTCTAGGATATTTATTGGATCCTTGGGTTTCTGTGAGCCTTGTTGGAAAAGCACTTGATCAATGCTGTTTCTAACCGGAACTCTAGCAACGCCTCGGGACTATCATTATCCGAAAATGAAATTCGTAAGTGCTTATGTGTTTATGTGCTTACGTGGAATGAATTACAGCTGTCCATCGTGTTAGGACGCTAGTGAAATTGTTTCGGTACCTTTGTTGTTGTGCTAATACCTTTGTTGCATTTACTAGGATGCCTAGACGAGGGAGTTCTGATTTCCCTCCTTCCACACGGGAAGGGTTGCGAAAACAATTTGTGGAGTTACGCCAAGGTACTACACCTTTGGTGCAGTTTGAAGCATGGTTTGCGAATCTGTCAAGGTTTGCCCCGGAATTGGTGGAGACGGAGGAACTACGTTGTTTAGAGTTTGAGAGTAGGCTGTGTGATAGCATCCGGGAAAGGATCGCGGGGTCTTGGCATAGGAGTTACAGTGTGCTTGTCAGGGCTGCGACTCATGTTGAGGCAGCGGTGCTAGCTATGGGACAAAATAGAGAAGAACCTATGGTGATGGGTGTTGGCCGGGTTAATGAGGAAGCCATTGTGGAGACTCCTGCGGTTTATAGATACTCTAGGCCTGGTAAGAGGTGGAGGCGAAAGAATTCTCGGTCCCAGGTTAAGTCCTTCTCTTCGTCAGGGATTTCGGACTCTTTTGTTGGGAGATCCAGAGAGGTTCAGGCATCAAACCAGCCTCAAAATAGGGAGTTTGTTAGTTGTTTCAAATGTGGTCAGCTGGGCCACAAGTATTCGGTTTGCCCACAGAGGAAGAGGGCAGGGTTGGCGATCGACCAAGAGTTGCACCAAATGAATCTTTAGCCACCAAAGTTTTGGGGTCGATCGACTGCCCAGTAGGGAAGCAGCTGTTGGGGCCTCCATCAGCTCAGGCTTTGAACCAGCCTCGTGCTAGGGAGCCGCTTACTTGTTGGGTGTGTAATCAGTCGGGTCATTTCAGCCGTTTCTGTACTCAGCCAAGGGCTACTTTGGGGGTTTTACAACCTAGTCGGGTCCAGCCTTATTTGACTGGACAGGGGCAATACCGTTTTGGGGAACAAACAGGCCAGATTTCGAGGGCCTCAGGAGAGTCGAGATCCCAAGCCCCGGTTGGGGAAGTCCGCAGTTGTTCCAGGTGTGGCCGGTTGGGGCACATCAGTAGTTCTTGTCCGTGGTTCGTAAGCTCGTAGGTTATCTTGGGTTGGAGATGACCAACTTTTGCGGTCCAGCGAAGGACGGTAGTGGTGGTAATACTGATAGGGTGGTTTTGTTTTGACTAATCCGTTTTGTAATCGGTGAATTATCGTTTTGTAATCATTAGATTCTGTTGTCTAACCAATGTATTCTTGAAATGTTGGAACATCAAGGTTGTTTGTTTCTATATATATATATGTTTATATAGCTATGTGTGCCAGTACTTATCTATTTTTCCTGAAATGGGCAGATTAGAGAATGTAGTGACTCTAAAAGTTTTATTGATGTAATAGGTTGTTGTGAGACCATAAAATTCTTGGTAATAATGCATTCATATGCGTGTGATATAGTTTGGGGAAAAATGAGGGCTGATGAGCCATGTTTTCAAATTTGAAAGGATTACTGAGAGATGCGTATCCCAATCAGGATTACTAGGAGGCGAGAACAGTATACTTGCCGGGTGTTCAAAATTTCATTAGTGTTATCTAATCGATCTTATGTACGTGAAAATGATGTTGATCTACGGTCGCGGGAATTCCTCGAGGGGATGGGAAGTGTGTGATTAATACTAGGTGCAGCATGTATTTAACATGGTGTCCTACGAGGGCATAGTGCATAATCTTGTTAGGATTAGACTTGTACCTTCGTGGTAGGTAATGTTGCCGAATTGGCATATGTATTGGTTTGTTGTTTCGATTAAGGGAGTGTTGGCCCCTATAGAAGGGTATAGTTATTGGCATCAGGGAGTGATGTGTTGTAAGCAGCTGGTGCTACATCTTGGGTCATAGTATATAGGTGTTTCCCTAAGTTTTCAAGCTCCTTTATTAGGATCAAATGTGATAGGTTAGTACCTTAACACTGGTTAGGTCGGAGATGCTATCGTAAGGGTTGATCGGGTGTAAAGCCCGTGGTTAGGGTGTGACCCATGAATGGAGTCACAATGGTATGGTGTCTGCGGATGGAGATGTGGGTTAATAGCGAGGGGGGTGAGGACCTTTACTCTGCTGGATAGTTAGAATGGTGAGTTTTTGAAAGCCTTGTCGGCATCATGTTTTGATGTCGGGGTTTGGTGCAAGACAATTGTTCAGTTGTAGTAATGGCGGATGGTTGGGCACGTAGACCTAGTGTCTTGATTGTACTCTCAGGATGAGTGATAAATAGGATGTGGAATAAAGGGTGGACCCTATGGGTCATTGTTGGATGAAGATGTTGTGTTCAATTGTGTTCAGTACGAACGGTTACTTAGTAGTGTAAATGTCGTGGTGTGGCAAACCCTGTCAATTAACTCTGTGCGAGGGAAAGGGTAAGCAAACTCTGTTACTACAAATTCAGTCGAGGTGGTGGGTGAAATCCCTAGATGAGGAAGTTTCGCATAAAATGATACGTGTTAGTGTATGGTTCATATGTTGTTAGTAGATGATGTATAGAGGGGGATTAATCTTAGGGAATCCTAGATGAGTGCCTTGGTGAGGCTTTAATATGGTTACTGATGGGAGTGTGGTTTGAAGTTTGAAATTTGGTTTGAGGTTTGGTAAAGCTAGGTCACTTTGGCATAAGTGTCTGTCGTTCAGTTTGGATAGTGGTAATACGAGTAAGGGGGGGTGAAAGTGTGTGGAGTAAGTGTGGCACACTGTTAGAGTCGTTTCGACTTATTCAGTCTTGCCTGTGCGATGTAAGGCGTGGGGTGTATAAAGTTATCCTTATGTTGTTGCACTGTTGGGAACTTCAAACGTTTAGGAGTCCTTATTGTGGTAGAATTGTTTTTGGGAATTGCGTCATTACTGTGAGTATGGCGGGTTTTGTGGGTTGGTTACGTTGTAACTCGCTTGAGGGGCATTGAGTACTCTTTGTGATTGTGAACGACGTGTTTAGGTAGTAACAGTATAAGTCTGAATGCCTTTGGGAGAAACCACTTGGGTAAGTAGACTCCAGGCCCGATAGAAGTATCTGGATCTATTTGTGGATGTTTGAGCATGTGTTATAATTTTGTTGTGTTGTTAGACTTTAAGAGCATTGAATATGTCTGAAGTTTAAAAACATTGTGTTTGTTTTGGTTCACGGGAGTATTTTGAAACTGGCCTTGAAATGAAAGTTTAATGTAACATTGCATATGTTGAATGTATTGTAGAACTGGAAGTATATCATGAACGTTGACTATGATATGAAATTGTGAACCAAGTATGTTGGGAATTGTTAGATTTGAAGAAATACATATTGTAGCAGTTATTGTAAATTGCTTCTTGAATAGAGATAAAGTGACCAGTAACGGGTCAAGTTGTTGAATATTGAATTGTAATATTATTGAGAAATTTCAATGGGAAGTTTTTGGCAAACAAATTGTAGGTGGTCTCGTGTTTTAAGTAACACCGTGTTTATGAAAAATGTTTACAAAACTTTTGAGTTTTTGCCTGGAAAATGCAAGATTTATTTCGGAATGTCAACACTGAAAATTTAAACACCTTTGAGAAATGTCCCATGGACCAGAAAATGACCTTCTTTTTTACTTGTGCAAATGTTTGGCTTTGGTCGTGTTGTTGGGAATTATGCATGTTGAGTAGTGACTTAGCTTGGGGTACTAGTCGGTTGTTGGTGAATTGTTTCGGGAGAAGTTTGGTTTTGTTGAGGCTTTCGTGCCTAAGGTGTTGTCGTTTAGAACGTATTCCCTTAGTTAGTATCTTCCTTGGTAAGAGTGAATCGGAGGTTTGTTATGAAAGTAATTTCTTTCCTTGGAACTCGGATGTTGAATGCTCTATGATCAGTTGGCCTTGTGTTTTGGCATATCCTTAATTTCGGGGACGAAATTCCTTAAGGGGGGGAGGTAATAGCGATCCCGGTTTTCCCTTTCGTGTTTAACTGTAATCCGGACTCGGTTCCGTAGGGGTGTTGTTGTCTTATCCTCTTTCTATCCCTTACTCTTTGTGTTCGAGTTTTGGGTTGTGTTGGGCAAGTTGGGAATAAGTTGGTTGTGTTTTAAAACGTAAAATCCTTGCCCAGTTTTTGGTCTTTCTGCTCGAGCGACGCTATTGACGCTCGAGCGGGCCTTTGTTGTTGTCTATCCGCTCGAGCGGAGGTTTTGGCGCTTCGGCGAAACACCCATCCGAAATTTCTGTGCGGTGTTGGGCCCGGCGGAGATTGGCCGCCGGCGAGTTTGTGAGTGCCGCTTCGGCGAGTTGGGCGCTTCGGCGGGGACTGTCTCGAAAGTTACGGGCGTGCATCCGCCGCCGGCGAGATTGAACGCTCGAGCAGGGATCTGTGAGTGACGCTCGAGAGGGGATTTTGCCGCTCGAGCGGGGAGGCTTTTATATAAAGCCGAGATCCGACTTTTTTGTTCACTTTTCAACATCCTTTCTCTCTCATACTTTTCCAAAAGCTATTTTGAGAGTTCCTCTCACTAAAACCCTAACTTCTCTCTTAGGATTGATCTAGTAGGAGTTGTTTTCTCACCTTGGACCTTTACAAAAGTTGTGTTGATCGTCGAGGGCTATCTTTTAATCTGAAAATTTCGGGATTTGGAGCATTTTCGTTTTCTTCATCTCCTTCGTTGGGTTCCATCATTCGAGGTAGGGATTCCTACTCACTATTATGGTCTTCGACATAGATTATTGGTAGTTTTGATAAAGTGTTGAAGTTGGTTGATTTTGGGACTTAGGGTTTCAAAATGGTATAAACGAGGGTTTGTTAATTTGATTCTTAAACTTGTATTTTGGGTCTCAAAATGATGATTTGAGTGTTGGTTGTTGATATTTGAACCTATGGTTAATATTGAGAGTTGGGGAAGAAAACCCTAATTTGTGTATTAATTAATTGATATAATTAAATTTGGGAAAGTTATGGATTTGTGAAATTGAAGTGAATATAATGAAATTAGCTCATCATTAGATGGACTAGTGGAGTTGGATTTATTTATAGCTCACTTTTGAAAATGTTGATAATTTTATCTGTTGGAGTTTTTATTATTTGTTTAGAAATAATTGCTTGGGCTACCGGTGGATGGTAGTTTTGATTGTTGTAGACAATGCATGAGGATTAGGCAAACCAAAACTAATCACATGGATGTGTCATAGAGTATGACTGTTGAATGAATACATTAACTTTATGTATTGATTGATTATGCATACTACCAATGTGTATATATATGATGTTTTGTGTGGGCGGTTTATTGGAAGAAAGGGGCTGGACCTCTAAACCGGGAATTGATACAGCTCATATGCTTATCTATTGAAGTGTTGATACAGCTCATATGCTTATCTATTGAAGTGTTGATACAACTCATATGCTTATCTATTGAAGTGTTGATATAGCTCATATGCTTATCTGTTAAATTGTTGATATAGCTCATATGCTTATCTGTTGAATTGTTGATAAGGCTCATATGCTTATCTGTTGATTTGTTGGTATAACTCATATGCATATCTAATGGGAAATGGGAAATGTTTGACATGAGTTACTGTCTCATCTAGGTTGTTGGCTAGGTTCTGAGCCGTAGTTGAATTGTGAATTGGATAAGAAATGGAAAATGAAATGAAACATGAATGCAGTGGTCATGTAACGAAAGTGATGTATGAATTGGTTGATGTGAGTTAAACATTTATCAATTGCTAAAGTCTTAGTTATTGCTCATATTGTGTTTAGCATATCTCTACTGGGCGTTGGCTCACCCTATATGGGACATCATTTACAGGTACTGGTAGCATGCCACCTCCAAGGACATAGCTTGGATGGAGACGAGAGTTGAAGACTCTTTTTGATTCTTTTGTTTGTATTAACATGTATACCAAGCCTTGGGCTTTTCTTGTATAGAGTTAGTACTCTTTTTTTTGTAACCAAGTGTTGACTTGGAAAGCTGTAAGCCCTTAGGGAATTTGCTTTTGTTATTAACGTGTAATACTGTTGTAAGAACTACTCTGATGAAATGGAAATGTGTTGATTTCTCTTATATCATCGCATGTCTAGAATGATGGGTTTTGTGTATTATTTTTAGGGCGTTACAGCGATTATGATTGGTAGAATGTGAGAACATTGTATATGTTGTTTACATTTTGGAAACATGTGTTTATTATAAACATTGCATATGTTTAAGAATATGGAATATTGTATGTACTATATCACTCTTGGAAGCATTGTACATGCAGTGTAAATTTCTTGAAAACTCAGATTTTTGTTAAACATTATAAATGTTTTGGGAAATTATAAACTTCCCTGTAATTTGGGACTTGTGTATCAAGTTGATGATAATGGATAATCGAATAATGGGTCATGGTGATGGACTTGTAAGAATAACATTGTTATGAATGATCTAATGTTGATTTTTGAACTTAATTGGTAATTTTGGGGACGAAATTCTTTAAGAGGGGAAGGTTATAACGATTCTGGTTTTGAACCGACACTTATGGTATTCCAAACTCGGGTTTATGGTTTCTAAATATTGTTCATTGCCTTTTGCTCTTTATTCCTCCTTAAATTTGGTTATTTGGGCATTTTAAGTGTGTTTGGAACAGATTGGTTACTTAGTTTTCAAACCTTGTGTTGCCTAGAATTTTGGTCTTCCGCTAGAGCGGGCCTTCTTGCGCTCGAGCAGGGTTTGCAAACACTCAATACTTTGTATGTTTGCAAAAGTACTGGAGGAGTGTTTTCCACGCTCGAACGGGTGGGCACTCGAGCGGTTTGTTTGTTGTTTGCAAAAGCACTGGATGTGTGTATTCTACGCTCAAGCGGGCCACTTCTTGCGCTCGAAGGGAACAACTTTTGTGTCTAACGCTCGAGCGTCAAATCTTCCGCTCGAGTGGACTGTGCGTATATTAGATCGCGAAAAACACTTTTTACATCACTTTTTTAGATCTATTCTTCTAAAAACCCTAAAGTGAGACCCTCTCTCTCTAAAATACTCTCTCTTTATAGATTTCCACCTAGTTCTAGTGGTTTCTCAACCCTTGTGCCTTCATTAAAAAGGTAGAGCTCCTCAAGATCTTCACTTTGACCCAAATATAGTTGGATTTCGACATCTTTGAGGTTTCTCTCTTGCTTGGCTCATCTTCTCTCTTTGAGGTAAGGATTCTCTACACTTTGTTATGGTTTTTAACTTAGTTATTTGTGGTTGTGTAACAATGGTGGGTTTTGGGGGCATTTTGAGCAACCTAGGGTTTGGATAAAATGTAAAAGAGTGGTTTTTGGTGGAAATGAAATAAATGAACATGGGGTTTGAAAATGAAGTCTTGTTGTGTCAAAATAGGTAGTTTTAGTACTTGGATTGATATTTTGAAAAGGGGGATTTTTGCCCTAAAATGATTATCATATTTATTTTGTATAAATAGTTGAAATTGGCATTGTAAACATAAAATTGAGTGAGTATTGGAATGAATGGTGGAATTGAATATCTAATGCTTAACACGCTTGGAAATTTTGGATAAATTATCTGTCTTGAGATTGTATATCTGTTTAGAAGTATCTGTATTGGGCTGTCAGTGGAGGATAACTTTGATTGTTATAGAAATTGCATGTGGATTAGGTGAATTGAAACTAGTCCATGGTTGATTATCATTGAATATGATCATGTTGTGAATACATTGTATATGTATGATTGTTTGGGAGGAGATAAGGGATGGACTCCATTATAATTAATTTGGCCAGAGTGTCCTAGGTGAAAGTCCTGAAATTTATGCATGGGTGCCGATCCTGCAGACAAAATATCCGTAAAATGACAGTTGGAAGTGCTTGTGTGGTGACCATTGAGTTGTAGTCTCATTTGTGTTATTGGAAAATAAATGAAATTGGTTCATGTATTGGAATGAACTAAGGGAAAATGAAATGGAATATAGACATGGTATTTTTGTGACTATATAAAAGGGAGAATGTTTTAGCCCTTGCATTGTTTCTGCATATTGCACTTATATCTTTATTAAATCTCATATATTGTGTTAGGTTATTTCTACTGGGTTGTGGCTCATCCTATTTGGGAAAAACATTTTCAGGTAATGATGGCATGCCTCCACCAAGGCAATAACATTGGAGGGACTTTTGGGAAGCAAGAGCTTCTTTATTTTGTTTCACTTTTTGTATAGGCTAGGGCTTAAATTGTATGAGCTAGTCTCCTTTTGCTGTAACCAAGTCAAGACTTGAAAATGTGTAAGTTCGAAAGGCATTTATCTATGTTAAATTCTTTTGTATTATTAATTTCATGTAATGAAAGGACTATTTACTCTGATTTATGTAGCTATTAACAAATGTTCTGGGTTGTATTATAGTATTATTTTGGGAGACTTACAAAATGGGTTAGTATACAAGTATACTGGTATAAGTACATATATTGGACACTCACGTGTCCAGCAGACACAAACAAAAGGACATTTAATTCTTATTACGGAACAAGACAAGTAGTTCCATCCGCACCGAGACGAATATGTAGTTTCCCGAGATACGGTGGCATTTAGTTTCTTGCCTGTACACAACAAAATATAAATTAAGTATGAAATAAACAAAATAAAAATAAAAATATGGTGGGTCAGCCCTGCATAAAAGTTAGTAAGACCCACCATTCTACAAAAAATAAAGTTAGTATAATTTAATCATAAGTAACTTACTGAAGAAGTATAAAAATGCACCGTTTCATGCTTAAATAATTCGAATTGACCAAAACTCAAAGAACAAAAGTTGTACAGAATCAAATTTCCTAAAAGACTTCACGAACAAATTTAGTAGAAACTAAACAGATTGAGAGATAAACTTGATAGAAGAACCTAGACAGAATTCAACTGAAAAATCTAAAGTTGAAAATGAAAATAAACTGCCCTAAGATGATTTTTTTCGGAAAAGTGCAAAAAACGAAAAATGTTCAGAATAATGTTTTACTTCAGTTTTTATGGCACCAATAAAAATGAGCTCGTTTCGTGGGTTAAAACAGTATCTAAAATCTGCAATACTAAAATAAATAAAAACTATTGTAACAAAGATCATTTGATTACAAGTTCTAATCAATCTTTCTAGTAAAAAGTTAAAACACAAAAGTTGTCTAGAATTACGTATACATGCTTCTGCCCAAATTTCGTAATTTATTGAGGTTGTTTATTATTTTTCAACATGTACAAATTAATACAATTCACACTATACTAATAAACTCATAATTAAATTTTTTGTACCTTAACTCCACCACTTCGCCCCTTCACTTCTGGCCTATACATATATCTCATGTGCCTCCCGTATACCTAACACCGCTCCGAAGCCAAACTTGCACAGGGATATCGTCCTGAGTTTGACCCACACTGCCTAGATGGTTAGCATATACATATGCACATACATCAAAGCACTCGTCTACTCTTGAGAATGAGGCAACAATATATATATACACAATCTCTCATCTACTCATGAGAATAAACATAATAATGCCAAGCCTAAGGCATTCAAATAAATCTCATAATTCTCACCTTTTTTTTTATAGGCTCTTTCTCACAAACACTCAAATAAAACAACAATCCATGGAGTCATGGTGGAGTGTAATGAGTTTATCTATGGGTTCCTAATTTATTTTAATTTCATATATCCATGAGTGTGATTAGACCCACAAAATAAATATATACAAAAACCCTAAGCCTTGCATACACAACTAACTAAAATAATTAAAATCAAACCAACATCTTCATACAAATACCATATCAAACCAACATCAAATAAATAAATAAAAACAACAAAATAAACATAAATCCAGGAATGTGGGTTTTGCACTCACAATATTTTTTTGAAGATCAAAGAATTACTTGAAAAATTAATAGAGCCACCAAAATAAAACCCTAACCCCTTTTATTTTTGTCCCTCTTTGTCACGACCCTCTCCCCGTACCTAAGGGTTAAGCATCGTGATGGCCAGTAATTGAGGTTACCTCCGGCCAATTCTTAAACAAATAAATAAATGCGAGCGAAATAATATTTAAGTAAGGATACCAAAATAATCATTGGAGCTTCTATTTAATTAAATTGTCAGGACTGGACTATCTCTACAAGTGCTTCGTGCTACCCCGCGCGCTAGCCCTGACATATCACCTGAAAGTGGTAAACAACTATAAGCATATGGCAGAGTGAGACATATTATACGAAGAATATAAGGGCATAAAATTCACCATGGATAATTATTGGCTAAACAGAGTTTGATATTAAAATGCAGAACATATAATACAGAGATCAAATACGAAAATCATATACATAATCATAACCACACTTAAGTGCAGGCAATGAGCGAGCGGATGTATGGACTCAAGAGATGGCTCATACGAACTCTAGAGGTGGCTCCCACCATAGTGTAGCACTTCCGTATAGCACTTTGCTCCACACCTGAAGTCATAACCACGGTACAGAACCGGACAAATGTATGGACTGAAGAGGTGGCTCGTACGAACTCTAGAGGTGGCTCCCACCATAGTGTAGCACTTAGCTCCGTACAGCACGTTGCTCCACACCAGAAATTCAGAGGGTCAATGGATCCATGGCAGGCAAAGGGTCACAAAGTGACTAATCAGAAGGTCAATGGTTATTTAAGTCCCCCAAGGCGTGAGACTCCCGTGGTGGTACTTACAAAACATAATTGTATATAAGGTCATAGTCAAATATTCTTAAAATAGAAAACAAACATATCCATGGGTTTCTTTTTAACAAATATAATTCAGAAAATAATCCACGTAATTGAAATAATAATATAATTTATAATACTTTATAAAACATAACTTGTATAAAATAAATATGGTAAGTCAAAACATATGTAAAATACATTTTGGAGATTCAAGGTATAACATAACTCAATTTAACTTTAATATCTCACTATTTCTTTCCACTATCAAAGACCTTCTCAGCTTCCATTATTTTTCCTTCCCTTTTTTTCCTTTCTTTCTTTCTCTTTTCTTTCTCTTTTCTTGTTTTCCTTTCTGAGCACATTCTCCCCTTTTATAGAATGGCAGTCGTGGGCACCAAGCCACAGGCTTCCACGTGTCACCCTCCCATTAATTCAAATTTATCCAAACTTAACTTAATTAATTATTTATTTATACTTTGACCCCTAAATTTTTAATAATTATATTGGTTTACAAAATTACACATAATAATATATAATAAATTATATATTTTCCTAACTATAATTAAATAATATTAATATAAATTTTACAGAATAATTAAAAATTTGAGCTGTTACAATCTTCCTCACCTCTCTTTCCCCTTTCTCTCTCTCACTCTCTCGACTCCTGTGCTTGGCTTCTATGATTAATCCCTTTGATGATAAATCACATAGTCTCTCTCTCTCTCTCTCTCTCTCTCTCTCTCTCTCTCTCTCTCTCTCTCTCTCTCTCTCGGCTTTTTTCTCTTTTTTTTTTTTTCTTTCTTTCTTTCTTTCTTTGTGAGGCTCTATCACTTATAACCTAATTGATATATTATATAATATTATATAAAAACAACATAAATATGACATATACAAATATAAATATAAGATCAATATTATATCTAACACCTTTTATATATAGGGATATTTACCAATAAATCCCATCCCACAAACAGTTACACCATTTAGTCCCAACATTGTGTCTGTTGCTCTGATTAGTCCTATCAGTGAGGGAATATAGTCTTGTTGATCCTTTTTTGCTTCTTTACTAATATGTATTGGTCATTTATACCCTTTTTCACGTGAGTTTTTTTTTTTTTTTTTTCTTTTTGATGGGTTTTCTTCTATATATGGAAGTACAATATATTCCTTTTCACGTGGGTTTTCTTCTATATACAATATATTCCTTTTCAAGTTGGTGGTGTGTGTGTAGGAGCGTTGAGTTTGTGGGTGTGTGGTTTGCCGAGAGAGAGAAGAGAGAGAGAGAGAGAGAGAGAGAGAGAGCTTGGTGTGTGTGGATGAAACTCTGTCTATGGCTGTGGAAAATGGAGATGTCTGGAGTGCATGTGCATGGGGCTATGGAGTGTGTGTAGAGTGTTCTTTGCCCGTGTGTGTGTGCATGGCCGTGACGGTGTTGTGGCTACTGGGTGTGTGGTGTGTGTATGCGTGAGTGGTGGTGAGAGTGTGTATGTGCATGGTGTGTGTGAGAAGTGATGGGTGAGGCATGGGTGTGTGGTCTGAGAGTGCATGGTCACTGGGTGTATCGGTGGTGAGGATGGCGGTGTGCAGTGTATGATATCGCGGTGTGTTTTTCCTCTCCCTAACCCGTGTGTGTGTGTGTGGTGGTGTCTCAGAGACCCAGTTAGAGAGAGGTGAGAGAGTGTGTGTGTGCATGCCGTGAGTGAGCATGGGTGGTGCGACATGGGTGGTGTGTGTGGGAGTGATGGATGTGTGGGTGCCGTGAGTGAGAGAGAGGTCTTTGGGTGTGTGAGTTGTGTGGTGGTGTCTCCGAGAGAGACCCAGTTAGAGAGAGGAGAGAGCCGTGTGTTGGGTTATGTAAATGGGTGTATGATGTGTTGTGTATGGGATGGCGGTGGTGGTGTGGTGAGAGTGTGTGTTGTGCATGTGTTTGGTGAAGCTTCGGTCTTTCCACGTAAAAGTCAAGAAGTGCTCATCATTCGAGCCCCCCAACCCCGAGAGAGAGAGAGAGGTGCCGAGAGGGAGAGGTTGAGAGTCTGTGTAGGTGTGCATGGGTGCCTCTTAATGGTATCTTCTTCTCCCTCTCCCTAAGCCCGTGTGCATCTGTGTGTATGAGTGATCACCCCCTGCATCGTGTGGGTGTGTGTGTCATGCATGGGTCTCGTGTGTGCATGTGCGTGTATTGATGGTGAGAATGGTAGGGAAAGAGTGTGTGAATGTTGTGCTGTGTGTTTGTGTTTGATGAGTGTGTGTTCTTAGAGAGAGAGAGAGAAGCCTAGGAATCTAGAGAGAGAAGAGAGTCGCTTTTTTGGCAGTGTATATGGTCTCCCTCTCCAAGCCGAGAGAGAGAGAGATCACAATTGGCTGTGTGTATGCATGTCTATCTGGGTGTCTGCTGGGTCTCTCTTCCAAATGTGTGGCACGTGCTTCAGCCTCCCAAACGTAAGAAAGTAATAAAGGCATTGGTGTACTTTTCAGTTTTGTGGCATCTATCAAACACAATTAACGTGCCACGTGTAAATTTAATTGGAAATTCTTCACACATTAAACATTAAATATTAAATGGTATTTATGTCATTTGACAATACAAAGGACTAAATAGATCATAAGAATATATATTAGGATCAAATGGAGTACAATCTCAACATTTAGGATTTATTGGTAACTTTCCCATATATATATAATAATATATAAAATGTCAAATTAATTTTATATAATTAAATATCATATTAAATTAATTAAATATCCCATTAAATTCTCATGTAACCACACAATTAATCAAGTCAAAAATAAAATAAAGTAATAATAATAAATATGACCTACGAAAAATTAGCGTCGTTACAAACTGATTAGGCTGAACCATTTTTAGTGAGAAGTATTGTAAGAGCTTCGATATCTCATATTAATTTTTTTGATTTTCTTAATTTTTTACAATTGAGAAAATCTCCATTAAGCTAACTCATTAATGTATGATTTATTTGATAATCTCACATCGGGAGATAAAGGAAAAAGTGAATTGTTTTACTCATAAAATCAATTTTATACTCTCATTTGATATTGTAATGTTGTGCATGTTTCAATGTAAAATAATTTAAATTTTAAAATAAAAATCTTAAAGTTTTAATTAATTAATTTTTGTATAAGTTGGTTGGTCTTTTGACCTAACCAATTAGGCTAAATTATTTTTTATTTGACTCATTCGTTGGTTTAACCACGATTTTAGTAATTTTATTAAAAATATATTGATTAGACTTGTTTGATTCAAAATAAACTAAAGAATGATCTGATTAAATATTGAACTATTGAGATTGCTTGATTAGAAATAAATTCACTGTCCAAATAATTGTAAACTTTTATTTTATAATCTCACATCCTGAAAAAAAAGGAAAAAGTGGACTGTTTTACTTATATGAAGTGAACTTTAATATTGTAGTGTTGTGCATGTTTCAATTCAAGCCAATTTAAATTTTAAAATTAAAATATCATTTAAAAGTTTTAATTAATTAATTTTTGTATAAGTTGGTTGGTCATTTGACCTAACCAATTAGGTTGAACCGTTTTTAGTTTGACTAATTTGGTGGTTTAACCGCGATTTCTCATACTGAATTTCTTAATTTTAAACAATTAAATTTTTTTCCATTGGCTAGCTCTTATTTAATCATATAAAAATAAAATTCTAATCAGTTTATAATTTATTTTATAATCTCACATCAGGAAAAGAAAGAAAAAGTGAGTTGTTTCACTTATATAAAGTGAATCTTAGACTCTTATTTAATATTGTAGTGTTGTGCATGTTTCAATTTAAGACAGTTTAAATTTTAAAATAAAATTTAAAAGTTTTAATTAATTAATTTTTGTGTAAGTTAGTTTTTTAACCTAACCGATTAGGCTAAATCATTTTTGATTTGACTGATTCGTTGGTTTAACCGCGATTTTAACAGTTTTATTAAAATACTAGCGTATGCCCGTGCCTAAAGGTACGGTGTAAATAATATTAAAATTAAAATACAGTTATAAAAATATATTTAACAGACTATACTCTACAATTCCAAACAAATCAAATATAAAAAAAATTAAATATCAAACAATGCACACCAGCTAGTGCTCTGTAATTTAAAAGAAAATTAAAACTAAAATGCACACCAGTTAAATTTAATCCCAACACTATTTAAATTTAAATTTAATCCCAACACTATTTAAATTTAATCCCAACACTATTTAAATTTAAATTTATTCCCAACACTATTTAAATTTAATCCCAACACTATTTAATAGGACAAAAAAAATTAATAGGTGAAAAAAAATGAAAAAAATACCAAATAGAAATATATCATATAGAGAGTTTGTTTTCGAATTGGGTAAGAGAGAGAGTAGTAGAATCTCAAATAAGTGCATCATTTAATTTTTTATTTTTTAGAGAAACAAAAAAGAGTAGTTTTTGAGTTTTTTAAAGTCTTATGTTTTTTTATCTTGTAGTTAAATTTTTTTATATAATATTGTATTCTAACTTGTTTATTTCTTTCATATATACACACTTTTTAGTCAATATATATACTTTTTAGATATATCTAATCTAATATATACGGCATAAGCGTATCATTTAATTTTTTTATTTTTTAGAGAAACAAAAAAGAGTAGTTTTTGAGTTAAAGTCTTATGTTTTTTTATCTTGTAGTTAATTTTTTTTATATAATATTGTAGTCTAACTTGTTTATTTCTTTCATATATATACACTTTTTAGTCAATATATATACTTTTTAGATATACCTAATCTAATATATACGGCATAGTTTTACTCTGAATTTTTTATATTTTGTATGAACGTTTTAAAATTTTAACACTTCTTTTTGGGCTTTATATCTACTGAATTTACGTACATTTAAAACGTTTTCTATTTATGAAAAACTTTTATAAAATAAGCAGCCACTTTGGGCCCCAAAAAAGGCTGAAAATAGTGTCACAAAAAAAATGTACATATAATCTTATACTTGTCTATTTAAAAAAGGCCCAACTCAAAATTATAGTTTAAAGTAGTAAATGGATAAAAGGCCCAATCTAAACTAAATGAATAAAAGGTCCAATTTAAAATTTAAATCCATAAAAAAGGTTCACTTGAAATACAAAACCCAAATTAAATTAAAAGGTCCAAAAATCTTGAGACCCAACAATCTATTGTTGCCATTCCTCATTCCTCCTGTGCATTCTCTCTTTCTGCCATTCCTCATTCCTCCCGAACAATTGTTAAATTTTATTTTACACAATTCCACATCGGGGAAAAAAAAGAAAAAGTGAGTTGTTTCATCAATTATATAAAGTGGGTGTTTGAGAAGTTGCTCTTTTAGTAGGCTATTTTAGTGGATGTTTGGGAAATGAGTTTTTTTGTAGGTTTTTTTAGTTGTAGGATATTATTGGAGAATTTTTTTTTTTGTGTTTGGGAAGATAGTTGGGTTTTTTTGTGGTTGGATGTGATGTTTGTGAGAGAAAAAGTGAAATGATTATGGGGTTTGATGTGATATTTTATTTGGGTTTATTTTTTTTTGATTTTGTAAAACATTTGTCTTGTAGTGAAAAAAAACAAAAAAAAAAAAAACCCAAAAACTAAGTTCCCAAACACCCTGCAACTTGGATTTTTTGTAGTTAGATGTGATATTTGTAAGAAAAAAAAGTGAAATGATTATGGATTTAATGTGACATTTGTCTTATTTAGCTATTTTAGCTTATTTTGTCTTTTTGTATATTTTTAGGCTAAAATCCCACTTCCCAAACAGCCCAAGTAAACATATGCTCCCATTTAATATTGTAGTGTTATGCATATTTCAATTGAAAACAATTTAAATTTTAAAATAAAATAAAATTTAAAAGTTTTAATTAATTAATTTTTGTATAAGTTGGCTATAGTTTTGACCAATTTTAACGATTTTATCAATATATATATATATATGTATATTATTTATTTCTAAAGGGTATGTTTAAGTTTTATGACAAACTTTAACATAGAATAAACTAAAACTAAAAAATTTTATAAAATAAAATTTATTTTTATTTTATCATCAATATATATATTTTTTGTAATTATTCTATTTTTTTCATCATTACCAATTATTTTTATTTTATGACATCTATTTCTTATTGTGAATTTAAAATATACAATTAATGACATAATAACTGCAATATATATTATATATTCTAATAAAATGGTTAAAATTTAATTCATTCTAAATTATTTTTCTATACTTTTTAAATAAATTTTATGTTATTATTTAATTTCAAAATTATTTTTAGTTATTTATTTAGTCCGTGCATATGCTAGTGTAAATATATATATATATATATATATCTTTTTTAGATGAATGCCATAAACTAACAAAAGCCAAAGCAGTAAAACTGTCAATGTAACCAAAATATCATAAGTTTTCATATATGCATATGCAAATGCAGATGATTAGCTCCTCACTACACATTGATTTCAACAGTCCACACAATGACCCAAAGGGGGTCTAAATCAATTATCACAATTTCAATATGCATCAGGCAATCCTACACACCATACCAACAATTAGTATAGAGAAAATGAAGATACTATGATGTTAATGATGCATATGGTATACTTTTTATAATTTTTTTATAAAATTTTAAAATTTTTATAATATAAACACAAAATGTCATAACATTTTTATCACAAAAGTCATAATTTTTTTCACGATAAAATATTATAACAAAAATTACAAAGTGTCATAATATTAAAATTCTTAACTTTAGGGTACACAACATAAATTCAATATTCATAATTTCATCACAAAATATCATAACATATATCACGAATAATTATAATTTTATTTTGGGATGTAGGTTAAAAGCTAACTTTATAACTTTTTTGGCTTTTTTAAAAAAAAATGTACAAAAAAAGTAGAGAGGTGATGTAATCCACAAAAATTAAAAAGCCAAAAAGTTGACTTTTATCCGAGTTGCCAAAATAGGCCAAAGGTTTGATTTGGGAAATAAGTTAAAAGCTAGTTTTTTTTTTTTTTTTTAAATGTGTAAAAAAGTAGAAATATGATGTGACCTAAAAAAGTCAAAAAATTAAAAAATTAACTTTTAATCCAATTACCAAAATAGACCAAAATTATTACTTTCTTAATATGTGCACAATTTTGAAATACACACAAATCTCTAAAACTCTTTTCTTTAGAACTCTCAATTATTTTTGGAGAGAAAAATCACCCACCCAACCAATCCACGTGGTTTATTCGCTTTCTTGGCGCTCATGCTTCGTTCTTCCCTAGCCCTCTCAGATGGTACTCACTTTTATCCACCAAATAATTAGCAGCTATTGAGATGGAGAGATGCTCTTAAAATCATATTACTTACAATAATAACACTATAAATTTAGACTTATAAACTCAGAAAAAAAATTAATAATTTGAATTCATTTTAATCATGAATTTCACATTTCATCAATTTAATTTTCATCACACAAATACATTTAGAGTAAATTATATATTGATAAGAATGAATTCATAGCATTTTTGTTTTTACAATCCAAAGACTTCCGTGCATAGAAAGAGAGAGATGATAACCCCCGAGCAACTATAGATCAATAATATTGACAAATCTTTTGCTATTTAATGGCATTGCAAATAATTTATTTCATTAATTAACTATTAAATTAATTAATAATTTAAAAAATATATTTCAATTAATAATTTTATAATTTAATTGTTGTATAGGGGAGTAGTTAGAATTACTTATCAAAAAGAAGAATCCGTGTGGAAATAAAATTACTTATCAAAAATCTGACGATAAAGTATTTATAATTTTCAGAACTAAAAGGGACAATCTATATTTTAACAAACCTTAAGGAGTATATTGCGATCCCGGGTTTTTCTCCTTTATGTACAGTGTTCCGGACTTATGTTCTGTAGTATTGGCTGTTGTTATATCTTGTTTCCGTCCTTCAATACTTTGTTTTTGAGTTATGGGATATGTTGCGCAGGTTTGTAACAGGTTTGGGGAGTCTTGAAACCAATGGTTGCTGCCCAGATTTCTGTGTCTTTGCTCGAGCGAGGACTTTGTCGCTCGAGCGAGCTCTTTGTTTTAGATCCTTCGCTCGAGCCAGGGTTTCTTCACTCGAGCAAGAGTTGAGTTTTGTGTCTGGTGGCTCGAGCTAGTGTTTCTTCGCTTGAGCGTGCGTCTGCGTCTGGGTTTGAACCTGAGAGTTGCATTTCTTGGCTCGAGCGAGCTTTCCTTCGCTCGAGCGAGCGAGGTGTATGTTTTGAGTTTCTTCACTCAAGCGAGCATTCTGTCGCTCAAGCATACTTCTAGGTTGTAGACCTGAAGCTTCGAATTGTTGGCTCGAGCGAGGCTTTCTACGCTCGAGCGAGGGTTCTTTATGTCTGGTCGCTCGAGTGAGCAATCCTTCGCTCGAGCGAGCACAGGTTATATCAAGACACGCAATGGGAAACACTTCACTTTTTCATCTCTTTCATTTTCAAAACCCTAGATCCAAGCTCTCTCTCTCTACACACCTTCTCTCTAGGGATTCATCTCTTTTTAGTGTGTTCCTACCCTAAGTTCTTTGTAAAAAAGATAGAGGGTTGTGTGAGCTACGTTTTAATCTGAAAAATAGTGGATTTGGAGCACTTTGGATTTTGGTCATCTTCTCCATTCGAGTTCTTCACTTCGAGGGAGGGATACCCTACTCCATCTTATGAGTTTTGTCTTTAATTTTGGTCATTTTGAGTAGTTGGTGATATTTGGTAATTTTGAGAAAAGTTAGGGTTATTGTGTAATTTATGAAAGAGGGGTTTTCAATTAGTTGAATCCATGTGAATGTGAAACATTGAAAAATGGAATTGATGTTGTTGTATTGATGTAATTAGACCTTAGGGTTGATATTGAGAATTAGGGAAATTTTCCCTAGCTTTGTGATAAATTAATTTGTATAATTCATTTTGGGAAAATGTGAAATTGAATTGAGAATAATGAAATTGGGAAATTATGGGATTAAATGGTGTAGTTGGATTAAGTTATCACTCACCTGTGAAAATGTTGACATGATATCTGTTTGATGCATTTATTTTTTGTTTAGAAATAATTGCTTTTGGCTATCGGTGAAGGATAGTCGTGATTGTTGTAGAAACTGTATGTTGATTAGGGAAAACTGAAACTAATCACATTGAATGTGACGGTTGGAATAATACAGCAAATATGTGTATTGAGTGATCCCTGTATATGATAATTGTTTATATACTTGGATTATGTGTATTGTGTGGGAGGAGATAGGGGATGTACTCCATGGTTTGATGGAAGATAGGGGATGGACTCTCAAACCTGTTTGGGAGGAGATAGGGGATGGACTCCATTAATACAGCAAGTATGTGTATTAAATTGAAGTATTGATACAGCAAATCTATGTATTACTTGTGAAGTGTGGAAATGTTTTAATATGACGTTGATACAGCAAATCTGTGTATCCATTGTGGAATATGGAAGTGTTAGTATATGAGTCTTTAGTCTCGTTGAATTGTATGACCAGGTTCTGAGCCATGTTTATGAAATGACATGGATAAGTAAAGGAAAGTAAAATGTAACATGGACATGATTGTCATGAAACTGTAATGGGATATAAATTTGTTATAAGTGTTGACTATCTATCAAATGCTATTATTTTAGTCATTGCTTATAGTTGGTTTAGTATATTTCTACTAGGCTGTGGCTCACCCTATATGGGACAACATTTTCAAGTACAGATGGTATGTCATCTCCAAGGACATATCTTGGGAGGCTAGAGGGTGACAGACTTTTTGTGTTATATTTTGTTGTATTACATGTAAATTCAGGCCGAGGGCTTAAAGTGCAATTGAGTTAGTACTCTATTTTGTGACCAAGTGTTGGCTTGGAAAGTTGTAAGCCCCTGGGGCATTTACTTTTGTTGTCAACATGTAATACTTCTGTACTTAATTACTCTGATGAATGGAAAGATGTTTATTTCTCTTATATCAATGCATGTCAGAAATGTTGGGCTTTATGTATTATTTTGAAGGCGTTACAGAGTATATTTGTAATTTACTTGGATTGTATAAGTTTTTCTTTTATTTTATTTTTTATGGGTCTGGGAAATACATGGTTAGAGACTCTCTGTAGATGAATAACTGTAACGCCCCAAATTTCTAACTCAAATGATAATGCAACAATCATGGCTCTCTTAAAGGAAAATCAAATATAACTTCTCATACTTGCATTACATAATAATAATAGTTCCTCATGCGATATTACATTGATTCAACAACAAGTAAATAACCAAATAAGCACCCCCAAGGGTTTATAATCTTCCAAGGTTTAAGTCCGGTACACAAAATGGTTATTCAAACCCACACATACATAACCATTGGCTTACAAATAGGATCACAGCAAATGAGAACTTTAGTGCTCTCAACACACACATTTCCTATAGCGACCTTGGCCTTTTCCCTTTTGATTATTGTATCCGGATTTATGTTACGTAGACTCCATTGCTGTATTATTGTTGTTGTTGTCCTTTAATTCCTTAGCTTTGGGTTATAGGATGTTTGGGCAGGTTTGTAGCAGGTTGGTTGGGCTTAGGAACCCAAACTAGTTGCCCAGATTTTGGCTTGTCCGCTCGAGCGGGGAGTTTGACGCTCGAGCGGGGGACCTGTTGTTGCTTGTCCGCTCGAGCGGGGGTTTTGGCGCTCGAGCGGGAAAAACACCCATCCAGTATTTCTTGTGCAGGGTTGGACGCTCGAGCGGGAGTTGGTCCGCTCGAGCGGGAGTGTGTGAGTGCCGCTCGAGCGGGGAGTTGGGCGCTCGAGCGGGGACCTGGTATGTCGAGATGCTGGGAGCGTGCATCCTCCGCTCGAGCGGGGGTTTGTCTGCTCGAGCGGGAGTCTTTGAGTGCCGGTCGAGCGGGGGTTTGTCCGCTCGAGCGGGGCGACGGGTATAAGAACCCTAGATCCGACTTTTGGAGCAGTTTTTCATTCTCTTTTGATCCCAAACCCTAAAGTCCGACTTTCCTTCTTCTCTACACATCTTTTCTCCTAGGTTTGATCTAGTTAGGGTGTGTTTCTACCCTAATTGCTTTACAAACAATATAGAGGAGAGTGAGGGCTTTCATTTAATCTGAACAAACTTGGCTTTGGAGCACTTTGGAGTTGGGTCATCATCTTCATCTTCTTCTTTTGGGTTCTTCGCTTCGAGGTAGGGATTTCCTACTCCATGTATACGTTTTAATCCTAAGTGGTGGTATTTTGGTATGTAGGGGTAGTTTGGAAATTTTGGGAGAAACCCTAGGGTTTTGGTTTATATTAATTTGTATGATTAATTTAAAGGAAGAATGTGGGATTTAGTTTGATTCATGAGATTTGGGAATTTGGTGGTTTAATGATGTATTTGGTAGTTTAAATACTTACCTTTGAGAATATTGAAATTTCATTAATGTATTTATTTCTTGTTTAGAAATAATTGTTTTGGGCTATCGGTGGAGGATAGTCATGATTGTCGTAGACCTTGCATGAGGCTTAGGTATAACTGGAATTTAGTCATTTACTTTGACTGTTGAATTAATACAGAACATTCATGTATCGATTATGTGTTATATATGGCAATTGTGTGTTTCATTGCATATGCATGTTGTTTGGAGGAGATAGGGGATGAACTCCACGGTTTAGGGGAAGATAGGGGATGGACCTCTAAACCGGAATTGTTGGGAGGAGATAGGGGATGGACTCCAGTAGCATCACTTTTATGTGTGCTTATTTGTTGTTGATATGATACATCACTAAAATGTGTATCAGTTGGGAAGTATGGAAGTATATTTGTTTGAGATTGATACAACACCAACATGTGTATCCATTATGTTATAAGAAGGGTTTAACTTAATTTGTTATCCTTGTTGAGTTATTTGGCCAGGTTCTGAGCCATGTCTGTATAATTGGAAAGTGAATTGCTTGAATTGTGTCATAGACCATGTGTCATAGACAATGTAGGCATTCGTGTCATGAGATAGTGAATTGGTTATTTTGTGTCAACCATGTATTGAATGCTACTGCTTTAGTTAATTCATATGCTTGGTTTAGTATTTCTCTGCTGGGCTGTGGCTCACCCTATATGGGAACTTTATTTTCAGGTTCAGGCGGTTCATTACCTCCAAAGACTTAGCTTGTGAGGATTTGGACGTGAAGACTTGTTTTTATTTGTTTTAGTTGTTTTATTTGAATAATGTAAACATTCAAGCTTAGAGCTTTATTTGTTTTGAGTTAGAACTCATGGATTTGTGTCCAAGTGTTGGCTTGGCAAGATGTAAGCCCGTAGGGCATTATTTTGATGTTTTATTTCGTAATACTCTGATGATTTAAATAATATAATGTTTTCTTTTAGTAATGCATGCTTTGTTTTATATTTAGTGGGTTTAATTTTGAGGGCGTTACAACTTGGTATCAGAGCGTACCGGGTTTGAATACTTTGGGTACGTGGGAAGTGATTAGTATCACAATGGGTTCGTCTCATTTGCTAGAGACTTAGTGTAATGTTATATGCTTATATGATGACATGTTTATGTGACTATGTGGGTATGGAATGTAGTTTTTAGATATTGACTGGATCCTCGAGTTTCTAGTAGTCTTGTTGGAAAGGCAATTGATCACTGCTGCTTCCAACCGGAACTATAGTAACCCTTTGGGACTGTCATTATCTGGGAATGAAATTCGTAAGTGCTTATGTGATTATGTGCTTACGTGGAATGAATTATTGTTGTCCAATGCGTTAGGACGTGAGTGTTTTGTTTCCTTTAATAGGATGTCGTGACGAGGGCGCGATAGGCAAAAGCAGGAAGTGCCTATACCGGAGGAGATTCCGGCAGTGCAGATTCCGGAGGTTCAGGACGGAGTGGGCCAGGCCAATGTGGCTGAGCCAGTAGGACAGCAGGCTATGGGCGCTTTGGCCCAAGAGATAGCTGCTGCATTCAGGGAGTCTGTTGGTATTCTTGGCCGAATCGACTCCAAATTGTCGTGGCGAATCAGGCATTCGTTCTCGAGAGGGAGTTCTTCTGGTCCAGTCCGGATGAGTTTGTGGGTGATCCGAGAGAGCCACTTAAGGCAGATGCGTGGCTCGAACAGACGACGAAAACGTTTGAGATGCTTGGCATCGAAGACGAGGGTTTGAAGGTGACCTTGGCATCTTTCCAGCTGAAGGAGGATGCGGGTCAGTGGTGGAAATTCATCAAGGGTCGTATAGGAGGGACTTGGAAGGCTTTTATGGATGCTTTCCAGGAGAAGTTCCTGTCTCCAGCTGTTCAGGAGAAATTGAGAGATCAGTTCTGCCAGTTGAAGGAGAATAGTTCATCGGTGGCCGAGTTTGAGGCCTCTTTCACTAGTTTGTCCAGGTTTGCACCGGAGTTAGTGGCGTCTGAGGAACGCCGTTGCATTGATTTCGAGAAGAGGTTGAGGCGCGACCTCAAATTGAGAGTTGTGCCGACTATGACTCGGGATTTTGGGCATTTGGTTGATGCAGCAGCCCATACTGAGATCATGATGCAGGAAGAGGAGGAAGGGCAGAAAGGCTCCAAGAGGAGTCAGGATGGCCAGAGTGATGGTAGGAGGCAGAGAGGTTTCACTCCTCAGCAGCCTCAGAGTAGTTTTGTGAGATCGACTTTTCCGGTACCGAGTGCTAGTTCTGGGAAAGGCAGTCAGGGAGACATTACCTGTTTTAAGTGTGGCCAGTTGGGTCACAAGTCTTCAGTTTGTCCTCAGAGGGGAGGAGTTCAGAGGGTAGCATCTTCTTTGGCTCGACCTCAGAGCCAGAGTCAGAGTAGAGGCCAGCCACTTTCGTGTTTTCAGTGTGGTCAGCCAGGGCATATGAAGAGGTATTGCCCGCAGTTGAGTGGCACACCTGGTGTATCGGGTTTGAGGCAGACTCGAGTCACCGGCCACTCGATTCAGCCTCGAGGGCCAATCAGGGGCTTCTTCGTCCCCATCAGGCAATCTTATGCTCGAGGGGTGAGCAGTTGATCGAGAGGTCGTCTGGGCGCTGTATCTTTATCAAGGCAGGATCTTGTACCGGCTCCATCTGTTGTGAGAGGTACCTTCTTGTTTTGCAATTCAGTTGCTAGTGTTTTGATCGATACGGGTGCATCTCATTCTTTTGTATCTGCTGCATTTGCATCCATTTTGGAGTTGGAGTTAGCTCAGTTAGCATCTCCTATTTGTGTTGTGTCACCTCTTGGGGGTGAGTTGATTTTGAAACAAGGTGTTAGGGGTTGTGATATAGAGGTCGATGATCATAGAATCCCTTTTTCTTTTGTAGTCATGCCTATGAAAGGCTTTGATGTTATTTTGGGTATGGACTGGTTATCGTCATACCGGGCTGTTATTGATTGTTACCGTCAGAGGGTCACTTGTTGTATCGTGAACGGGGAGTGTTTTCATTTTCTGGGGGACCGGGTTGGTAGTGTTTTGCCACCGGGGTATGATCCGCGAGGGCGGAGTGAGCTTAGTGGTCTACTTGCTAGTCTTTCGATTAGTGAGGGTGATGAGACCCAGATTGTGTTGCCGAGGGTGGTTTGTGAGTATTCGGACGTTTTTCCCGAGGATCTTGTTGGTTTGCCACCTCATCGAGAGATTGAATTCTCTATTGATCTAGTGCCCGGCACGGCGCCGATTTCTATGGCACCTTATCGTTTTGCCCCAGCCGAGTTAGTTGAGTTGAAAGTTCAGCTCCAGGAGTTGCTAGATAAGGGTTATATTCGCCCTAGTGTTTCGCCGTGGGGAGCACCGGCCCTCTTTGCTAAGAAGAAATGTGGTGCTTTGATACTGTGTATTGATTACCGAAAATTGAATCGGGCTACGGTTAAGAATAAGTACCCTATGCCTCGTATAGATGATTTGTTTGACCAGTTGAAGGGTTCCCGTTGTTTCTCTAAGATAGACTTGAGATCGGGTTATCATCAGTTGAGAGTCAGGGAGGAGGATATTCCTAAGACGGCATTCCGCACGCGGTATGGCCACTATGAGTTTCTGGTGATGCCGTTTGGGCTCACCAACGCGCCGGCAGTGTTTATGGATTTGATGAACCGGATTTTCCGGGAATTCTTAGATCGTTTTGTAGTCGTCTTCGTGGATGACATTCTGATTTATTCGCCTTCGGAGGAGGAGCATGAGGCACACTTGAGAGTGGTGCTAGAGTTACTTAGAGCCCATAAGCTTTATGCTAAGTTTGGGAAGTGTGAGTTCTGGCTAGAAGAGGTGAAGTTCTTAGGCCATGTAGTTTCTGGAAAAGGGGTGTCTGTTGATACATCCAAGACTGAGGCAGTGCAAGATTGGGCACAGCCTAAGAGTGTGTTTGAGATCCGCAGTTTTCTGGGATTAGCTGGGTATTACCGTCGATTTGTGAAGGATTTCTCCAGGTTAGCTTCACCGATGACCAGATTGACTCAGAAGGGAGTTAAATTTGTATGGTGTGAGACTTGTGAAAAGTCGTTCCAAGAGTTGAAGGTTAGATTGACCACCGCTCCGGTCTTGATTATTCCGGAGAGAGGGTTGGGTTATGCAGTCTATTGTGACGCCTCACGAGAGGGTCTGGGTTGTGTATTGATGCAAGAGGGGAAAGTGGTTGCCTATGGCTCACGTCAGTTGAAAATTCATGAGAAGAATTACCCTACGCATGATTTAGAGTTAGCAGCTGTAATATTTGCCTTGAAGATTTGGAGGCATTATCTTTATGGTGAGAGATTCGAGGTATTCTCGGATCATAAGAGTCTGAAATATCTGTTTTCACAAAAAGACTTGAATTTGAGGCAGAGGAGGTGGATGGAGTTTATTGAGGATTATGACTTCGAGTTGCATTATCATCCGGGGAAGGCCAATGTTGTGGCTGATGCCCTTAGCAGGAAGTCTGTTGGTGACTTAGCTAGTATAGCCATCCGGGAGTGGGAGATGTTGGGTGCAGTTGGAGAGTTTGATTTGCATCTGGGTGAATCCGTAGAGGCTGCAGCCTTGTTTTCTGTTGTTGCGCAGCCTACACTTGTGACTCGAGTGTTAGAGGCTCAGAGGGGTGATCTTGAGGTAGAATCTCTCCGGGAGAAGATTTCCATTGGGAAGGTTAAGAAAGGTTTGGCGGTGTATCCTGACCTGAGTGTGAGATACCGAGACCGTCTGTTTGTGCCGGAGTCTTGCCGAGAGGAGGTACTCCGAGAGTTCCATCATTCGCGCCTTGCGGTGCATCCGGGAGGTACTAAGATGTATCAGGATTTGGGTCGCCAGTTTTGGTGGCGGGGTATGAAGAGAGATGTTGCAGCTTTTGTGTCTAGGTGCCTTACTTGTCAGCAAGTGAAGGCTGAGCATCAGAGGCCAGCGGGTTTGTTGCAACCCTTGCCTATTGCCGAGTGGAAGTGGGAGCATGTTACTATGGACTTTGTTGTGGGTCTTCTGAGGACTCAGCGGGGTAGTGACGCTATTTGGGTGGTTGTAGACCGGTTGACGAAGTCAGCACACTTCATTCCTATGCGCGTAAGAGATTCAGTAGATCATCTTGCTGACTTGTATGTTCGGGACATAGTGAGGTTGCACGGGGTCCCAGTGACGATCGTCTCAGATAGAGATCCTCGTTTTGCTGCCAGGTTGTGGCAGAGTTTGCAGAGTGCTTTAGGCACTAAGTTGACCTTTAGCACAGCTTATCATCCTCAGACTGACGGGCAGTCCGAGCGTACTATTCAGATCCTTGAGGATATGCTTCGGGGTTGTGTCCTTGACTTTAGTGGGACGTGGGAGAGGCACTTACCATTAGTGGAGTTTGCCTACAACAACAGTTTCCAGTCTAGTATTGGTATGGCACCTTTTGAGGCTTTGTATGGCCGACCGTGTAGGTCTCCAGTTTGTTGGGCCGAGGTGGGTGATGCACCTTTGTTGGGTCCGGAGTTGGTGAGGGAAACGACGGAGAAAGTTGAGCTTATCCGTAAGAGACTTGTTACAGCACAGAGTCGTCAGAAATCTTATGCCGACCGTAGGAGGAGACTTTTGATATTTGAGGTGGGTGATCATGTCTTTTTGAAGATATCACCTAAACGGGGTTTGATGAGGTTTGGGAAGAGCGGGAAGTTGTCCCCTCGATTTATTGGTCCTTTTGAGATCCTTGAGAGGATTGGTGAGGCTGCCTATCATTTAGCCTTGCCACCGCAGTTATCCGGAGTGCATGACGTGTTTCATGTGAGTATGCTTCGGAAGTATGAGCCAGATCCATCACATGTGTTGGATTGGACAGACTTAGTTATTGATGAGGATGTCTCGTATGAGGAAAGACCGGTTCGGGTCTTGGATAGGCGGGATCAAGTTTTGCGAGGCAAAACCATCCCTTTGGTGAAAGTTCTGTGGAAGCATCACGGAGTGGAGGAAGCCACTTGGGAACGTGAGTTGGAAGTCCGTGAGGAATATCCGGTTATGTTTATTGATTTGTAATCTTCTATTTAGATTATATATTATTGTTGAACTTAAGGGCTTTATATATGTCTTAAGTTGGAAACCATTGAGAATAATGTTAGCATTTTGAACTTGCCTTTTTATGGAAGTGAAATATAACATTTATATATTGAATGTGTTGTTTATATCATGAGATCGAATATGGTATGGAAATAGTTCACATTGAAAGTAAAAATGCATAATATTGATGCAAGTTATGATATATGTTGATTTATACATATTATGAGATGCCTCTTGATTAGAGATGAAGTGACCGGTATTGGGACAAGTGGTTGTTTATTGTTATATGATATCATTGGGAATTGAGAAAAAAAGAAACTGTTTTCCTTTACAAACTTATGCTTAATTTCGGGGACGAAATTCTTTTAAGGGGGGAGGTTATAGCGACCCTGGTCTTTTCCCATTTGATTATTTTATCCGGATTTATGTTCCGTAGACTCCATTGCTGTATTATTGTTGTTGTTGTCCTTTAATTCCTTAGCTTTGGGTTATAGGATGTTTGGGCAGGTTTGTAGCAGGTTGGTTGGGCTTAGGAACCCAAACTAGTTGCCCAGATTTTGGCTTGTCCGCTCGAGCGGGGAGTTTGACGCTCGAGCGGGGGACCTGTTGTTGCTTGTCCGCTCGAGCGGGGGTTTTGGCGCTCGAGCGGGAAAAACACCCATCCAAAGATTTCTTATGTAGGTTGGACGCCGAGCGGAGTTGGTCCGCTCGAGCGGGAGTGTGTGAGTGCCGCTCGAGCGGGGAGTTGGGCGCTCGAGCGGGGACCTGGTATGTCGAGATGCTGGGAGCGTGCATCCTCCGCTCGAGCGGGGGTTTGTCCGCTCGAGCGGGGCGGCGGGTATAAGAACCCTAGATCCGACTTTTGGAGCAGTTTTTCATTCTCTTTTGATCCCAAACCCTAAAGTCCGACTTTCCTTCTTCTCTACACATCTTTTCTCCTAGGTTTGATCTAGTTAGGGTGTGTTTCTACCCTAGTTGCTTTACAAACAATATAGAGGAGAGTGAGGGCTTTCATTTAATCTGAACAAACTTGGCTTTGGAGCACTTTGGAGTTGGGTCATCATCTTCATCTTCTTCTTTTGGGTTCTTCGCTTCGAGGTAGGGATTTCCTACTCCATGTATACGTTTTAATCCTAAGTGGTGGTATTTTGGTATGTGGGGGTAGTTTGGAAATTTTGGGAGAAACCCTAGGGTTTTGGTTTATATTAATTTGTATGATTAATTTAAAGGAAGAATGTGGGATTTAGTTTGATTCATGAGATTTGGGAATTTGGTGGTTTAATGATGTATTTGGTAGTTTAAATACTTACCTTTGAGAATATTGAAATTTCATTAATGTATTTATTTCTTGTTTAGAAATAATTGTTTTGGGCTATCGGTGGAGGATAGTCATGATTGTCGTAGACCTTGCATGAGGCTTAGGTATAACTGGAATTTAGTCATTTACTTTGACTGTTGAATTAATACAGAACATTCATGTATCGATTATGTGTTATATATGGCAATTGTGTGTTTCATTGCATATGCATGTTGTTTGGAGGAGATAGGGGATGAACTCCACGGTTTAGGGGAAGATAGGGGATGGACCTCTAAACCGGAATTGTTGGGAGGAGATAGGGGATGGACTCCAGTAGCATCACTTTTATGTGTGCTTATTTGTTGTTGATATGATACATCACTAAAATGTGTATCAGTTGGGAAGTATGGAAGTATATTTGTTTGAGATTGATACAACACCAACATGTGTATCCATTATGTTATAAGAAGGGTTTAACTTAATTTGTTATCCTTGTTGAGTTATTTGGCCAGGTTCTGAGCCATGTCTGTATAATTGGAAAGTGAATTGCTTGAATTGTGTCATAGACCATGTGTCATAGACAATGTAGGCATTCGTGTCATGAGATAGTGAATTGGTTATTTTGTGTCAACCATGTATTGAATGCTACTGCTTTAGTTAATTCATATGCTTGGTTTAGTATTTCTCTGCTGGGCTGTGGCTCACCCTATATGGGAACTTTATTTTCAGGTTCAGGCGGTTCATTACCTCCAAAGACTTAGCTTGTGAGGATTTGGACGTGAAGACTTGTTTTTATTTGTTTTAGTTGTTTTATTTGAATAATGTAAACATTCAAGCCTAGAGCTTTATTTGTTTTGAGTTAGAACTCATGGATTTGTGTCCAAGTGTTGGCTTGGCAAGATGTAAGCCCGTAGGGCATTATTTTGATGTTTTATTTCGTAATACTCTGATGATTTAAATAATATAATGTTTTCTTTTAGTAATGCATGCTTTGTTTTATATTTAGTGGGTTTAATTTTGAGGGCGTTACATTTCCACACCCTCAATTAGGCAGATTCACCACGTCTTTTCTTGCACAAAAGTAGGGTGAGCATAAAGCCAGTAGGAAATCCTTAACAAAGTATATACATTTTATACAAGTCTCAAGAAATGAATGCACATGCCATGCCATGCCTTTTTGAAAATAAAACACATCTTCATCTTTTGAAAACCATTATACTCAATGATGTTATGCAACTTTAACTGTTCAAAATTTATCAATTTAATTCAAGGGGGCGGTAAATACAACTCTGGTAATCCCTAGGTCAGTGTCTGCAAGTAGACTATATGAGTACTACCAATTGTCATTTTTACCGGTATTAGCCAGAAGGCTCGACACCTAGCCGCACGACTTTCTGGTCTTTCACCAAGGACACTCAGACCAACTTAAACAATTTCATCTACACCACCTATCAAGACTTACCACCATATTTATCCCAAAACCATTTCATGAAAACCCATTTCCTAACATTCTTTTCTCAATGCAAATTTCCAAAGCTTAACATAGTCCAATGAATTGAAATGCCAATGTATGCTTAATAATGCAATGCAACATTACTTCTATATTCAATTGTTCCACACAATATACCATTGTGATCAAAATTCCCAATCCTCTTTTCAACACAATTTCACAAGATGAATATATATATATACTTTTATATCCAATTCATTCAAGAGAATAATAACGTAATTCCCACAAGCAATCTCAATAATTTAGTCAATTCAAGACTAAATCAACATTTTGACAACAATTTCCAAAATAAACAACATTTCTCATTTTTTTCACGAAATTCGTCATTTATATATAAATAAACAATTTTCAAAACATCCATTTATTTTGGTACACAAAATAAATATGACAACATCTTCCAAGGGTTTTCAACATCTTTCAAAGAAAAGACCCAATTTCTAGGTTTTCTCACCAAAACTATTCATCTCCAAGCTATTTACAAGAATCTCTCCAAAATCATCTTTCTTCAATCAATATGGTTCAAAACCTTCAATTTTTGTTTTAAAAGGAAAAGAAATTAAACCCTCTTTCAAAATCACTCATCTTTTGAAATCAATAATCAACTTCTCAAAGCTAATCAAAGGATGATTTCGAAAATCATCTAGATCTTGCAAAAACATATATATAACTCTAAGAAAATCCCAACCTCAAGTTTTGAAGAATAAATGAGATGAAACCCCCAAAATCAACGATGTCGAAACTCGATCTTCACCGCACACAACAAAGCCCTCGAGATGATAACCAACTTTGGTGAAGAACTTAGGTCTAAAACCCAATGGATTTTGAGAAATCAAAGAAAGAAGATGACTTCTAGAGAGAGAAGCTCCCGATCTGGAATTTTGGAGAGTTTTAGAGAGAGAGAGGACTGAAAAAGTGATATGAAATATCAAATTCACGAACTGATATAACATGGTCCGCTCGAGCGTGGAATGCCCCGCTCGAGCGTCAAATACACTAACCCAGTACTTTTACAGATAGGTCAAAATTTTGAAACCAAACATTCTCCGCTCGAGCTCATAAACGCCCGCTCGAGCGGACAAGCAACTTCAAATGCATTTTTCATTTTTGTTTTAGGGGCGCTACCCCTCAACCCTGCTAGGGCGCTGCCTTAGGACCCGCCAAGGGGCGTTGCCTTCTGGACCCGTGGTGACCAGGCACTCGACTCGCCAGGCGCCTGGACCCTCGTGATCGAGGCGGCTCGACCCCAAGCCCAAGTCGAAGTGGCAAATCATAAAAGAAGGATCAAAACCAGGATTGCTACAACCTTCCCTCCTTAAGGAATTTCGTCCCCGAAATTTCAAATCAAACTACCCAAACAAAGGGGTTTCTAGTGATCAAAGCCACACTATTTCATTTTCAAATCACAATACTAACTCTCAACCAAATTCCACCATTTCTACCATGGTTATCTCATTAAGAACAATCTCCCAAATATGCATAAATATGAAATTTCTCAAAAAGTAATGGCAACTCTAAACAACCTTATGCTTAAAATAACAACGCATATATCAACATGTGGTTAACAACTTCAAATACGTTTTCTCTCAACAATAGGGAATATTACAAAGAAAAGCAACTTCAGCATTTTCAAATAAATCCAGATATTTGAAGCGAACTTCCGCCTCACATTCCCACGTTGCTTCTTCAACCCCATGGTGTCTTCACGACACCTTTACCAATGGTATAGTTTTCCTCCGTAACACTTGCTCCCGAGTATCTAATATTTGAACCGGTCGTTCTTCGTAAGAGGCATCCTCATCTACCTCCAAGTCAACCCAATCAAGAACATGAGAAGGGTCGGGTTCATACTTCCTAAGCATAGATACATGAAATACGTTGTGACCTCTCGAAAGTTGTGGTGGTAAAGCTAACCGATATGCCACTTCTCCAATTTGTTCTAAGATCTCAAAAGGCCCAATGAACCTTGGAGATAATTTACCACTCTTACCAAATCTTATCAAACCCCACCTTGGTGAGATTTTTAGAAACACATGGTCACCATTTTCAAAAGATAAAGGTCGATCCCCGCCAGGGTGCTGCCCTTGGACCCGCTAAGGGGCGCTGCCCCCTGGACCCCCGCGAGCTGACCAGAAAGCTCGACCCCCGACCGGCCTAGTCGAAGTGGTAAATCATGAAAGAAGGATCGAAACCGAGATCGTTACAATAACTCTTCTCCATACCATTATTTAGGGGGGCAATGGCTCCCCTACATAACATTATCCTTGTATACTTAATTTTATAGGTCTCATTCCAAACCCACAACCTAGAATATGAAAATTGAGCTTTTATAAAGGATAATGTTATAGAGGATTAGAATAAAAACTCAATTTTCATATTTCATAAATAGCAAATAAAATTACTAAAGGTTGTTTAGAAAATTAACAATTTTAATTGACTTTTTAATTTTTTTACAAATATATGTACAAAAGTATAAAGAGAATATTTTTGTAGTGGTTTTTTTGGCTATTTCATTAGACATGACTAGATACATGAAAACTGTCAGTAAGGTCATTAAAATCATCTATTTAGTGACCGATTGGTTCGAATCATTCGATTTTGATGAATCAAATAAATGCGTGCCAACCCTAGAATTATTTTGTTTGTAAAAACTTACTATAGAAAATTTATGACATGAACGATTTAGACTTGGACAATTGCACCATTATAAAAATAAAATTATTTTTTCATGATTCCACTCAAATGCAATTTTCCCGACTTGATTCACAAAACAGAACAAAGGCAGAGGAGAGAGTTCTCCATAGAAGAAAAGTCGAAGAAAATTTGGGGTGTGAGCCCACATCACTGATGTGGCAGCTGTTTACTGGCTGTTAGTGTAGAATTCAATGTGGTTACCGCTAATTACGGAGAATTTAATATTAATCAAAACTAATTACTCTCATACAATTAATGTACCTCTCTCCCTTCTTCTTTTTTTCTTTCTTTTTTTTTTCTCATACAACTAATGTGCCTCTCTCCCGTCGCTTCCAATTTATATGAAATCACTTCCTAATAAACTTTTGAACTTTTTACAATTAAAAATAAATTTAAAAAACGCTATTGGTTAACCCATTAAACTAACAATTTTAAAAATATTAAATAATTTCATAATTTATGCTTTTAAAAAGGAAAAATAAATAAATGGAGAAAAAAAATTTATTTTCCTAATCTCCCTTATCTAACATCTCTCACCAATTTTCTAAAGGAAATATTAAATCCATCTTTCTTATTCCATCTCTCAAACCTATTGTTTTTTCAATGAAACCTTACATCTTGGTCACTGTAGTACTTTAGTTGCATGACGTAATTTTGGAGGAATAAATTAACTGTTAGGAAAAATCGATGATTCCCCACAAGTAAATCAATCAATGGGAATAAAAACTAATGTGAAAAAATTAAACCAAAAGCAACACAAGAATTTTTACGTGGTTCCCTCAATGTGAGGTACGTCCACGGGATCGAAATTCGATTCCACTATCAACCAAATAGTTTTCAAACGATTACAAACGAGACATGAATGGTCTCACAAACCACCCTTAAGTGAATTCCAAATAATCACAAATAAACAAAGACGAAAGATCTCACCAAATAGATGAACAAAAATCTTCAGAACCAGAGTTATAAAAGATAAAAAATAATTAACCCAAATTAGCCAAATCCAAAGCAGCCACGAACGGAGTAATTTTCCAAAGCTTGAACAAATCACTCCACCAATACTTAAATGCCACCAAATTGATTGATCAACTCAAGCACTATCTCACCCCAGAAAAAGTGTATATTGCTGCCACTAGATATATACCACGGGACAAACTAAACAATATTGTATATATTGTTAAATCTTGAGTTTGTTTTATCAAAATTTTAGTTGTATCTAAATTGAATTGGGTCTCTAAAAATTTGATATAATATATTAAAATATATTATAACTAATACCAAACCAAATTAAACTCTTCTTTTAGCAAACCAATTGGATCTCCAACTCCAATAAGGAGGTATACCCAACATTAACAACGGCGATGATTGATAATTCCGTGAGAATGTTTATCATGCAAGAATATCGATAATCTAAAAGCTAGAAAAATCATTGATTTTTCAATGTATTGCAACCTTACTGTTATGGGTTTATATACACATTTAGGTGTCTTTTGGGAAGAGTCACACCTTTTGGATTTTTTCACAATACCAATAGTCACCATGGTTCACCAAAGGTTTTTGTCTTTAGATGTTTGAATTCAAACCAAGTAGCTTCTAGATTCTTCAACATTCTTGTGGGAAGGTTTATTACCATTCAAGAGAGAAATGATCGGGTGTAGTTAGTCACACCAAATTATGGTGTGATCACTCCTATTCCATCAATTGATATTTTTTTTTTGAAAATTACATTTCAGCAGAATAGTGGAAAAACAATTTCATTTTGTTGGTGATGCAAGTCTCATGTGTGTACAGGTTGAAAGTCCATTCCCATGTTTGGTGCAAGTTGTAACAAAAAATATTCTCATCTGTAGTACAACTATTTTATGTCTGTCCCATCTATTTATAATTTCTCAATTCGTTTTTATGTTCAAAGCATACATAGTTTAGGATAAATCTTCTATATGTATACTATATATTAATCGAAATGTATTTTTCTTCTGAAAGACTCTATAAACATTAAACATAAATCTAAATTTTTTATTTTAAAAAAATAAATGTTAAGAAATACACATAGTATAGAAATTTTAGCCTATCCAAATTTTTATAATTTTGAAATTTAAAAAATCTTAATATAAAAATTCAAAAAATAAAAATAAAATAGCTATATCTAACCTATCATACTTAACCCATATATAATTTGAAATTTAAAAATCTTTAAAAATAAAATTTCAAATATAACTTTAGTCTTATATAATTTTAAATTTTAAAATTTTTTATTTTTATTTTTATTTTTAAAAAATAAGAAAATACATTAAGCGTCTAAAAAACTAAGAATTTTTTAGGCATCATGACACGTTCATTAGTTTAAAAAAGGGTAAATTATAACTTAACCCCCTGTGGCTTACTAAAAAAACACAGAGCCCTCTTATAGTTTCATTTGTAACACTTAAACCCCCTATACTTCATACCAAAGTGCAATTTCGGACGAACGTAACAGAAATTGTAAAAATTCTAAATTACCCTTATTTATTTCTCTAATTTTCTTCTTAATGCCATTATAAACCACCAGTTAACAAACTATACAATCCGTTTGGTCTTGATAGTGGCAACAGCTGCAATAACATCCTTTGGAATAACATCTCCACGGTACATCAAGCAGCAGGCCATATATTTCCCATGCCTTGGATCACATTTCGCCATCATACTTGCAGGCTCAAACACTGAATTTGTGATCACATTTTTCCATCATGCTTACGGGCCATATATTTCCCATGCTTGCACATATTGAGCAAAATTCATGCCATTTTAACAGGTAGCAGAAGTGCTTTATTTATTTATTTATTATTTTTTATATCAACCACTAGTAGCAAAAGTGTTGATATTTCACTGAAACTCAATTAAAAAGAACCATAATTTGCAAATTCATGTTAACTAGTATTATTCTAGTTTTATGTTGATTAAAACAAATAATAATGCTATGACAGACGTCACTAAAATCATGACTACCATAACAACTCCATATTGCAGGCCATATATTTCCCATGCTTGCACATATTGAGCAAAATTCATGCCATTTTTAACAGGTAGCAGAAGTGCCTTTTTTTTTTATTTTTTATATCAACCACTGGTAGCAAAGGTGTTGATATTTCACTGAAACTCAATTAAAAAGAACCATAATTTTCAACTTCATGTTAACTAGTATTATTCTAGTTTTATGTCAATTAAAACAAATAATAATGCTATGACAGATGTCACTAAAATCATGACTACCGTAACAGCTCTATATGAGATTTGTACGAGAAACTGAAGAATCTAGCATTGATAAGTTAACATGTAGACACCTGAGCAGAAGGATAAATGGTAAACCTAAGCTTTGACTTCTCTTTCTTTCTCTCTCTCTCTCTATCTCTCTCTCTCTCTCTATATATATATCTTCTCTCTCACCGTGACCACCATCATTACCACCATTGCTCAGTTCCGTCAAAACCAAGAACCACACTTTACAAAGTGCTATAGATGAAGCAACAGAAGAGAGTGGATGATGAAAAAGAAAGAAATAGATTTGGAGATGTTTCTTTGAAATGTGTGAAGTTAGTTTTTGAACAACTTTCGGTATGCTGAAATCACCCATTTCAGGAAGAAGTGAGAAAATGAGGTAACGTAGGATGAAGTATAAAGCAAGGTAAGGAGATTGGTGAAAGAACAGGATAAAATCGTTAAGAATCGAGAAAGTTATGGAGTCCGAAAGATGGACCGAAGAAATGTCAAAAACGGGAAGAAAAAGTGGGTTTGGTTGGTATGAATCCCATCAATGCTATTTCAAAAATCTAAATGTTTACACATATTAATTGTTTGATTTCATGGGTTGGGTTTGTTACTAATTTGAATTATAAGAAGAAAAGAGGGTTTGGATAATTTTTAGAGAGAGAAGTTGTGGTGGTAATTTTGAGTGGTGGTTTTGCATGGAATAAGAAGTTGGTTGTGGATAATTTTTTGAGAGAAAAGTTGTGGTAATTTTGAGTGGTGGTTTTGCATGAAATAAGAAGTTGGTTGTGGTTTTGCATGGAATATGATGGTGGTGATGTTAGTTGGTTGTGATTTTGCTCAAACCAATGCTCAAAGGACGTTAATTCTTGAGGTAAATGAAACCCATGCTCAAACACTGAATTTCGTTTGGGGATAAAGATGTTAATGTTTCACCAAGAGTGTAACCCATTCTCTATTGCACTACACCATTTTGTGTATATATATGGCAATAAGGGTGTTTTGGTCATTTGTCATATGTTTTTGGGTGAGAAAAATTGTTCCACTCACCATTCATGGTCGTGCAGTACACGTTCTGTTTAAAGAAACAGTTTCGTCGAAAATTACACTTTGCTATGAAGTATAGGGGGTTTAAGTGTTACAAATGAAACTATAAGGGGGCTCTATGTTTTTTAGGCAAATCATAAGGGGTTAAATTATAATTTACCCTTTTAAAAAAAAATCCGCATGGCACACGTGAAAATAATTTTTTTTAAAAATACAAGCATAATGTATATTTTTATGTCGCATCCAATAATGCATGCAAAAAAGAACCATCAATATAGGGTAATCAATTATTATAGTTAACTCATTCAAATTGTTAGCACAACAAATAGAGAGAAAGACAACAAATTGTGGACGACCACCCGGATAACCACCGAATATTTGTTAAAATTCCTAATTTGGACGATCACCCGGACAACCACCCAGACTATCACCTGAAAGTTGGTTAAGCTAAAAAATAGCAATCATTGGAAATTATTATCATATATGTATTTTACACTGTTTGTTGATATAAAGACCTTTTGGAAAGTGATGAGACGCTCCAAGGAATTCTGAGAAAGAACAACGCTCCTAAGAATTCTGAGAAAGAACAAGTTTGAATGCGATCCAACCAACTAGGCCTAACCTAGTTGGCCACCATGCTTTCCTTAGGGCTTAGTCCCAAAGAGGTCATGGGTTCAATTCTGTCACGACCCAAACCCGCCCCTATGGGTTTAGCACCGTAACCGGCCAGTAATCTGAGATTACCGAAGGCCTGGTAAACAATAATACAGAGTACAGGGGCTGGCGGAAGCCAATACAGTAAATAAACAATGTCTAATGAGCTGTGATAGTCTGTATGCAAAAAGACTTTTCACTCACATACATATGTAAACAGTACCAAACAGTATGTACAACATTTACAGCCGATCAGAATAGGGACCTAATCCCTATGAAACAGTATAGTACAGTCTAAGTAGTCTATACAATCATACAAAATAGATGTGCAGACAGAAGGGGGAAATTAAAACACCCCGAAGCCATAGCTTGGCAGACTTTGAACCTCGCAGTGAGGCACAATGGTTGGCTTGACAAAACTGGAGTTAACCTCGACGCCTCTAGCAGCGGTCTGGTACCTGAACACCTACATATATATATATATAAACAGTGAGCTAAAGCCCAGTGAATAACATAATGCGTAAAGAGGTTAAGAATGAATGTCCTTACAGTAATGAAAACAGTTCATTGATTCAGTATATCAGTCATTCAGTCATATGTGGTACATCCATTAGTATAACAAAGATAATAAGCGAGAGGTCATAAAAGACCGAGCGAAATGATGGCCATCAATCAAGAAATGAGAGTGGTTCCAACGGGAACCAACAGAGATCTCAGTGATAAAGAATCGAAGATGAGTTGCTAAGGATGCCACAATACAGTTCAGAATATAGGACATACATTCATTCAATTAACAGTATCAGTTCATAAAGCAGTACAATTCGATTGTTCAAAAGATAATCATTTTGAACATATCTTTACACAGATGTTACTCACAGAGTTCTGGGCTATAGTAAAGCTAGAGCGCGTCTCCAGTCGCCAACCCTACACAGTTTACAGATTGAACAACACTAAGCTACACAGTTGGAAAAGATAGTAACTTAATCCCTAATTTGCCCCGGTGTGTTCTACATCTATATCCTCATCAAGATGTCTTAAACTAGGCCTAAGAATGCCTAGGATGGAATGAGGATACAAAGATGCGATCAGGAAACATTTTCAGAAATTTTCAGAAAAACAGAGTTCCGCTCGAGCGTGGGATTCCCCGCTCGAGCGTACATGCAGACAAAGGTATCTGCTCGAGCATGGTATTTCCCGCTCGAGCGTTCTGCAAAACAGGGCAAAAGTACTGGATGCTCAAAATCCACGCTCGATTGGGCGCTCGATACCTGCTCGAGCGTAAGACACAAGACTCCGCTTGAGCGTTAAATCCTCCGCTCAAGCGGACTGTAAAACAGTGCAAGATGCTGGGAGCTCGATTTCCCCGCTCGAGCGCAAATTACCCCGCTCGAGCGGGATGCAAAAATCTGGAAAATCCAGGTTTGAGTCCCAAGTTCAAAACCAAGTTTAAAGGCGCTAAATTCGATCCACTTGGGCTAAATTTCTGGAAAACATTTGTAAACTCATAGAACAACATGTTTCAAAGCTCAATTTGAGAAATCAAAGCCCAAAAGTAGTTCAATTAAATACATTTTTAAACCAATTTTCATGAACAAGATTCAAACATGACATGCAAGGATTTAAACCATTTCAAAGCTTTAAACACTTGTTCTAATGAACCAATTCTTTTTAAAACAAGATGAAATCATGGTCTATTCTCAAAACATGGACATGCATGTGGCAAGTTTATGAAGAACAAGCTCAAAAATGCAAGAGTATGCCATGCATGCAAAGATTAATTTTCTAATACAACAATTTAGACCAATTCTAGGCTCAATTCTTCAAATTAGCCTGAAACATGCCAGAATCACTTAAATTCATGAACAAAAGGGTATTACTCTAGCTTAGGTCTTGTAGTTCAAGTGTAGAAGCACAAGTATGCAAGATTCCCTTCAATTTCTTCAAGTCTCTAAGTCAAAACTCATGAACTCAAATCTAACCTCCCACTCTCTCTCTAATTCGCTGATGAAATGTGTGTTTGAGTGTGTAAAGGCTCAAATGTGTTTAGCCTACATGGCCCACTAACAATGGCAAGTCGGTAAATAAGTCAAACTATGTAATTAGCAATATTTAAATCCAATTTAATCATACCAAATCAGTTTTCAGATAATTACACCATAAAATTACATAAATTATGATGATCATAAAACACTAATCGGTTTCGGATTCGGCCGCCGATAAGGCCTTCAATTTGCAGTCTAAATATAGAAACATGAATAGATAATCAAATAGTCGAACAGATATAATGCAATTCAAACAGATATACTTGGTCAATTCAGTATCAGATTTCAGTCAGTCAGTTCAGTAGTCCAGTCAATTCAATTCTCAGCCATATTCAGTCTTAGTTTAGCAGTAATCAGTGGTTTATCGGTAAATAGTGGTGAGGGTTATTACAAATTCCCTTTAGAGGGTTGAATTAAGGGAGTGCAAACACTTAGGTGCTTTGCCAAGGGTGGGGAGATTTTCTCTCATAGGTGTTAATCTAACAACTAACAACTAACATTTGCCGATCAAAAAAAAAAAAAAAAAAGTTTGAATGCTATCCAGATTTTGTAAAAATTCCTATCAATGTGAATTTTATTACTTACAATATTTTTGTAAAGCCTTTTATCTACGCGAAATTTATAACTAAGTTCAGTTTAGATGTATGTTAGATAATATTCATTTGAAGTATTAGTTTATGCTATGAGTTTGTTTTTGTAATGATCCAGAAATTTTTATTTATTTATTTTAAATAGCCAGTGTGTAGTGACCCATAATTTTTTTTAAAAAAAATAGCCAGTGCATAATTTAATTGAGCAAATTTTCGAATTTGAGTGCTGTGTAAATTTCTGTACAAAAACAGTTCGGTTTTGTATTTTTTTAAAAATAGTTCCCGATCTCAGAAAATTATGAACTTTTTATATGTTGTTCCCATATGAATCTAGCACGTTGGATAACAATTTCAGAATTAAATGATGAGTATTTATTTTATGAAAATTCACGGACTGATTGGTGTTCAGTTTAATTTATAGCATAATTTTGTTATTTAATTTTTAATGTTTAGATCATGATTTGGATAGATTTGTTGTGTCTACTTTGATATGTTATTGGGCGATGTTTGGCTTATGGGTGGGAATTTAATTCAAGACACATGATTTAGATTTAATTTAATTTGAGCTTATTTAATTACTCATGTTTAACTGTTTGGTCCTTTTTGATTATGTGATTGGTAGTAACCACATTGGGAGTTGTTATTATTTATTATATAGGATAATAATAAATATTTGTTAGTTGATTTTATGGTATGTACCATATAGTGAAAAATTATATATTTTTGTAGTGAATAAAATGTGTATATATTTCGTGATGAGCAAAATATTATATTTTGTGATGAGAAAAATTATATTATTTTATAATTTATATTATAAATTTTGAGATATTATTTCAAAAATTATATATATATATATATGGGGAACAAACCCATGTGGGTGGCCCCCCTTTTGTCCTTACCATCATTTCCTCTTCTTTTACTTCATTCTTCATTTTGTTTGGTTTTGTTGATAGAGCCTCTCTCTCTCTCTCTCTCTCTCTCTCTCTATTCCCCATTGTTGCTTAATCTTTGAGCTTCAAATGGGAGTCCTTAGAGCGAGATTTTGTTAAAGTGTTGTAAATGAAAGTCGGAGAACTCGTCGTGATCTTCGCAATGGTAGTCTCAGATTCATGATCGGGCAAGATTTGTCTTCAAGATCTGCTCTTCTTTATTATTTGAGGTAGGGACTTTCTTCATATTGTTACATTAAAGCTATGTTATGGTTATTTTGAGAGAATATGTCATTTTAAGAGGTATTGCATATATATATATATAATTTTCAGATTTTTGTTTGGTAATTTTTTGAAGAAAAATTTTGATGAAATCTTAAGAATGTTGGCATTTTGAGATTAATTTTGGAAAAATCATTTTGTGTTGTTAATTTTGTAAAACAAATCTGAAAACAAAATTTAAAATTTGTATGATTGTATTTACATCATATTATGACTAGATGATTTATTTTGAGAAATATAAAGTTAAAATATTTTTTTTTATCTTTGATTTGAAATTTATCTCTGAGAAAAATAAATTGATGTTGAGGAATATTATGTAGATTGTTAAGTTGGGATTATAAAGTTGTGTTGGGATTAAAAAATTTAAAAGTATTATATTCATGAAACTTTATGGAAGATGATGTGTTGATGATTAAGTTGTGTTCATTTTTTTTTTTTTTTTTTTTTTTTTTTTTTGTGAAAATGAAAAATGTGAAATATGGACTTTTGAACTCATAACCTTGAAAATGTTACTCTTGGGCATATTTCATAATTTTTTATGTAAATATCATGTTAATTAGTTAATTTTAGAAAAAGTTGTGAAAATTGTTTTTTGTAGAGATTTGAGAGAAAATGAACTATTTAAGTAGCTTAGAATGAAATATGATTATTTTTAAAAGATAAGACATGTTAAGTTAGATTTGATATAATTTATTTTGAAAAATTATGAATATAATGAACTTACTAATTTGATGGTTTAAATTAGGTTGGTTAATATTTTGTATCCTTTATGTTTAAAAGTGTGTTATTGAGATTACACCATAACTTTTAATATAGTATGATGGAAATGGTAATATTCAATAAGTATGAGATTTGGTGAAAATCATTTTGGTTATCTTGGTTGAGGTGAAACAAAAATTAATTGAAGGTTTTGTGTGAGTCCAAACAATGGGAAGTTTGGTATATAGTTTGTTATAGAATTGTCTTGAAATGACTAAATTGGGAATGTTTATTAACTTGTGGAGACTATATGAATGTGGATATTGTTGGATTATCTCTTGGAATTGTATTATGGTATTACATTGATAGGGATATGGAATTTGATCACAATGGAGCATTGTGTGGTGGAATTGAAATTGAAACTATTCTAATGCATTGTTACATATTGCATTGCCATTCCATTTCATTGTTATCATGGATTTCGAATTACAATTGAAAACTATTGTTTTAAGAAAGGAATTATTTTTGGTGAGACAAGATCATTTTGAATTGTTTTGGGTCAATATGTTGGTAAGTTCGGCTAGGAGGTGTAGTTTGATATTGGTTAAGTTGGCCTGAGTGTCCATGGTGAAAAACCAGAAACAGCGCGAATAGGTGTCGACCTTCCAGTTAATATTGGTAAAAATGACAGATTACAGGTGTCGAGCCTTCTAGTTAATACTGGTAAAAATGACAAATTGGCAGTACTTGTATACTCTACTTGCAGACGCCAGCCTAGAGATTACCTGAATTGTATTTAGCATCTTGGAATTTTTTTGAAATTGTTGGATTAATGTGTTTTCAAAATGGCATTGTACGTAAGATTTTCAAAAGATGAGAAAAATATTTTGAGCATGACATAACATATGCATTCATCTCATAAGACCGTATAAAATGAATTTGATGAATTGTTTAATTATTTGATTCAATTGATAATGAGATAATTGAATGAATTGAAAATGATGTCATGTTGCTATTGAAACATGTTTATTTATTTAAGTTAACTTGTTGTGGTTAATTAAACAAATTGGATTTAAGAGATTATGTAATAAAATCATATGGTTTTGACATGATATGATTTCACGTATATGTATGAGTATTTTGGTACCCTCATATCTCTAATGTTTTAATATGAGATTGCTTGGTGAAGTAGTGGTTGTTCACCCCCTGTAGTGATCCCGGTTTCGATCCTTCTTTCATGTTTTGCTACTTATTTGGACGGTCAGGATCGACCGCCCCGGTCCGCTGGGGTCAAGGGCAGCGCCCTTGGCGAATCGAGGAGCGCCTGGCGGGTCGAGGGCAAGACAAGCAAAAATGCAAAATGCATTTGAAGTTGCTTGTCCACTCGAGCGGCCGTTTATGCGCTTGAGCGAAGAATGTTTGGTTTCAGAAGTTTGACCTATCTGCAAAAGTATTGGGTTAGTGTATTTAATGCTCGAGCGGGGCATTCCACGCTCGAGAGGACCATGTTATATCATATAGCGATCCCGGGTTTACCCCTTGTTGTACAGTGATCCGGACGTGAGTCCGTAGATGTTAGTAGTTGATTACTTTCTTGTTTACATCCTTATCGACTTTGTATTTGGGTTATAGGATGTGTTGGGCCAGTTGGGGACAGGTTGGTTGAACTTAGAACCAAAGTTAAGCTGCCCAGGTTTTGACCTTTACGCTCGAGCGGAGATTAGGGCGCTCGAGCGGAGATATTTTTGGCCTGTCCGCTCGGCCGAGATTCGGCCTTCGGCGGAGAAATCATCCTCCCAGCAGTTTGGTCGTCTGCAAATTTTGCTGGATGGTTGCATTCAGCCGAAATTTCAGCCGAAAGGACTTCGATTGTGCGCCGGCGAGGACTTTGGCTTGTCCGCTCGAGCGGAGAAGAGAGCGCTCGAGCGGAAGACTGGGTTTAAGTTCCGAAAATAGACATTTTAAAATCACTTTTTGTTATATTTTCTCTCTCTTACTTTCCCAAAAGCAAAGTTGAGAGCCTCTCTCTCTAAAACCAGCCCTTCTCTCTTAGATTCGATCTAGTAAGAGTTGTGTGCTCACCTTTGGCCTTTACAAAAGTTGCGTGGATCGTCGAGGGCTTCCATTTGATCTGAAAATTTCGAGATTTGGAGCACATTGGTTGTTGAGTCTTCATCTCCTTGAGCTAGGGATCTCCTACTTCTTCTTATGAGTTTTGTCATTAAGGTTTGACATTTGGTGAGTTGGGGGTTGTTGTGCAATTTTCGGGAATGTTTGGGTCTTTTGTGTAATTATTCAAAAGATGGGGTTTTATTAATATAAACCTAAAAGTATGTTTATCATGGGGAAATGAGGTTAATATGAAATTATGGATGAAAAATGGAACCCTAGGGGTTGAGATGTAAATCATAGAAATATGCTCTATTTACATTGATTAATTAATTGGCATAATTAATTATGAAAGACGAGGAATGGAATTGAAATGTTGAGATTTGAAGTATAGAGAATGAATGGGTGTAGTTTAATGGTATATTGCTCACCGCATTGAAATGTTGATTTTATATCCATTGTGCATTTAATTTCTGTATAGAAATAACTGCTTTGGGCTATCGGTGGAGGATAGTCGTGATTGTTGTAGACAATGCATGAGGATTAGGCAAACTGAAACTAATCTGTGGAATGTGTCATGGAATTTGACGATTGATAGGATACATAAATTGTATGTATTGATTGATGTGTATAATGATTGTATATATGCATTGTGTGAGTTGGAGGAGATAGGGGATGGACTCCACGGTTTAGGGGAAGATAGGGGATGGACCTCTAAACCGGAAGTGTGTGTTGGAGGAGATAGGGGATGGACTCCGGGAATATAGCTCGTACGCTTATCCAGTAATATTGACAGAGCTCATATGCTTGTCATGGAATGTGTGAAGTGTAATATTGACAGAGCTCATATGCTTGTCATGGAATGTGTGAAGTATAATATTGACAGAGCTCATATGCTTGTCATGGAATGTGTGAAGTGTTGTATTGATTTAGCTCATACGCTTGTCATGGAATGTGTGAAGTGTAATATTGACAGAGCTCATATGCTTGTCATGGAATGTGTGAAGTGTTGTATTGATTTAGCTCATACGCTTGTCATGGAATGTGTGAAATGAGATGAAATATGGACTTATATGTCTTGGAGATGGAAATGAAATGAAATATAGACTTATATGTCTTGGAAATGGAAATGAAATGAAATATAGACTTGTATGTCTTGGAAAAAGGAAAAGTGTTATGAAAGGATGTAAAAGTGTTAACTAACTATCAACTGTTAATCTTTTAGACATTATTCATAACTGGTTTAGTATATTTCTACTGGGCTGTGGCTCACGCTATATGGGAACTTCATTTTCAGGTACAGGTAGCATGCCACCTCCAAGGACATAGCTTGGGAGGCTAGAGGCGGACACACTTTTGTTTTCTATATTCTTCTGTTGTTGTGTTACATGTATATTCAAGCCAAGGGCTTTATGTGTAATTGAGTTAGGACTCTTTTGTTTGTAACCAAGTGTTAGCTTGGAAAGCTGTAAGCCTTTGAGGCACTTGCTTTATTTGTTAACATGTAACATTTTTGTAAAGAACTGTTCAGTTGAATAGAAGAATGTGGAATTCCTTTTGTATCAATGTATGTTTAATTGATGGGTTTATTGTATTATTTTGAGGGCGTTACAACTTGGTGTCAGAGCGTACCGGGTTCGAATACTTTGGGTACGTGGGAAGTGATTAGGATCACAATGGGTTTGTCTCGCTTGATAGAGACGTAGATGTAGTGTAACATGCTATGTGCTTATGTGATAACATGTTTACGTGATTATTTGGGTATGGGATTTAGTTTCTAGGATGTTGATTGGATCCTTGGGTTTCTGGGAGTCTCGTTGGAAAGGCACCTGATCAATGCTGTTTCTAACCGGAACTCTAGCAACGCCTCGGCACTATCATTATCCGGAAATGAAATTCGTAAGTGCTTATGTGTTTATGTGCTTACGTGGAATGAATTACAGTTGTCCATGCATTAGGATGCGAGTGTTTAGTTTCGGCACATGTTTGAATGTGCTAATGTTCTGTATTCCTTTCATTAGGATGTCAGGACGAGGCAGAGGTGGTAGGCGTGGTAGGCGTGGCAGGCAAGAAATGCCTTTACCGAAGGAGATTCCGGCAGTGCAGAAGGGAGTTGGTCAGGCCAATGTGGCCGAGCCAGCAGGCCAGCAGGCTGAGGTCGATTTGGCCAGGGGGATAGCAGGGGCTTTGAGTATTCTCAGAGCCGGGAATCAGACAGTTGAGGCAGGGCCTTCCTTCTTGAGGAGGGAGTTCTTTCGGTCAAATCCGGACGAATTTGTTGGGGACCCAAAGGAGCCACTGAAGGCTGATGAGTGGCTAGAGCAAATGGCTAAGACGTTCGAAATGCTTGGCATCGAGGATGGTGCATTGAAGGTGGCCTTGGCATCTTTCCAGTTGAAGGGAGATGCGGGTCAATGGTGGAAGTATGAGAAAACTAGAGTTGGTGGTACATGGGAGGCATTTGTAGCTGCTTTCCAGGAGAGGTTTTTGTCTGCTGTGGCTAGGGAGAAGCTGAGGGATCAGTTTAGCCGGTTGAGGCAGGAGGGTTTGTCTGTGGCCGAGTTTGAGGCTACGTTTACTAGCTTGTCCAGGTTTGCACCTGAACTTGTGGCGACTGAGGAGCGCCGCTGTTATGAGTTTGAGAGGAAGTTGAGGCGAGGCCTCAAGTTGAAGGTTGGTGGCCCTTATATCCGGGACTACAGGCACTTAGTGGATGCTGCAGCTCACATGGAGCTGGTGATGCAGGAGGAGGATGAGGAGAAGCACAAAGGTTCCAAGAGGAGCCAAGAGGGCCAGAGTGATGGCAGGAGACAGAGGGGTTATAACCCTCAGCCGTCTCAGGGTGGTTTGGCTAGGTCGACTTTCCCAGTGCCGAGTGCAGGCTCCGGGAGGGGCAATCAGGGAGAGTTCACCTGTTACAAGTGTGGCCAGCCGGGTCACAAGGCTTCAGTGTGCCCGCAGAAGGGCGGAGGTCAGAGAGCTGCTTCTTCTTCAGCTAGACCGCAGAGTCAGAGTTTGGGCAGGGGGCAGCCCTTGTCTTGTTTTCAGTGTGGACAGCCTGGGCACCTGAAGAGGTTTTGCCCACAGTTGAGTGCCACATCTGGGGCGTCTGGTTCTAGACAGACGCAGGGATTTCAGCCAGCTCAGTCTGTGCAGGCCTCGAGGGCCAATCCGGGGGCTTCTTCGTCCCAGTCAGTGCAGCAGTCTTATGCTCCTAGAGGTGAGCAGGCGGATCAGGGGCCTCTGTAGCGCGTGTATCTTTATCACCTTGAGATCTTGTACCGGCTCCATCAGTAGTGAGAGGTACTTTTCTGTTTTGCAACTCGGTTGCTAGAGTGTTGATTGATATGGGTGCATCTCATTCTTTTGTATCTGCTGCATTTGCATCTGTGTTGGAGTTGGAGTTAGCGCTTTTAGCATCTCCTATCTGTGTTGTGTCACCCATTGGGGGTGAGTTGATTCTGAGGCAGGGTGTTAGAGGTTGCGATATAGAGGTCGATGATCATAGACTTCCGTTTCCTTTTGTTGTCATGCCCATGAAGGGCTTCGACGTTATCTTAGGTATGGACTGGTTATCGTCATACCGGGCAGTTATTGATTGCTACCGCCAGAGGGTCACTTGTTGTACAGTGAGCGGTGAGTGTTTCCATTTCTTGGGAGATCGGGTTGGTAGTGTTGTGCCACCGGGGTATGATCCGCGAGGGCGGAGTGAGCTTAGAGGTCTACTTACTAGCTTTGAGAGTAGTGAGTGTGATGAGACCCAGATTGTGCTGCCGAGGGTGGTTTGTGAGTATTCGGATGTCTTTCCCGAGGATCTTGTTAGTTTGCCACCCCACCGGGAGATTGAGTTCTCCATTGATTTAGTGCTTGGCACGGCGCTGATTTCTATGGCACCTTACCGTTTTGCTCCAGCAGAGTCGGTTGAGTTGAAAGTTCAGCTCCAGGAATTGCTAGATAAGGGCTTTGTTCGCCCTAGTGTTTCACCGTGGGGAGCACCGGCACTCTTTGCTAAGAAGAAAGATGGTGCCTTGAGATTGTGTATCGACTATCGAAAGTTGAATCGGGCTACGGTTAAGAATAAGTACCCTATGCCCTGTATAGATGATTTGTTTGACCAGTTGAAGGGTTCCCGTTGTTTCTCTAAGATAGACTTGAGATCGGGTTACCATCAGTTGAGGGTTAGGGAGGAGGATATTCCGAAGACGGCATTCCGTACGCGGTATGGCCATTATGAGTTTCTGGTGATGCCTTTTGGACTTACCAACGCACCTGCAGTCTTTATGGACTTGATGAACCGGATCTTCTGGGAATTCTTGGATCGATTTGTAGTTGTTTTTGTGGATGACATCCTTGTCTATTCACCTTCAGAGGAGGAGCATGAGGCACACTTGAGAGTGGTGCTAGAGTTGCTTAGAGCCCATAGGCTGTATGCCAAGTTTGGGAAGTGTGAGTTTTGGCTAAGGGAAGTCAGGTTCTTAGGCCATGTGGTTTCCGGGGAAGGAGTGTCTGTAGACACGTCCAAGACTGAGGCAGTGCAGGATTGGGCACAGCCTAAGAGTGTGTTTGAGATCCGCAGTTTTCTGGGATTGGCTGGGTATTACCGCCAGTTTGTGAAGGATTTCTCCAGGTTAGCTTCACTGTTGACTAGACTGACTCGGAAGGGAGTCAAATTCGTTTGGAGTGGGACTTGTGAAAAGTCGTTCCAGGAGTTGAAGGTTAGATTGACCACCGCTCCGGTCTTGATTATTCCGGAGAGAGGGTTGGGTTATGTCATGTATTGTGACGCCTCACGAGAGGGTCTGGGATGTGTGTTGATGCAAGAGGGGAAAGTGGTAGCTTATGGCTCACGTCAGTTGAAAATTCATGAGAAGAATTACCCTACGCATGATTTAGAGTTAGCGGCTGTAATCTTTGCCTTGAAAATCTGGAGGCACTACCTTTATGGTGAGAGATTCGAGGTGTTCTCGGATCATAAGAGTCTGAAGTATCTGTTTTCACAAAAGGACTTGAATTTGAGGCAGAGGATGTGGATGGAGTTCATAGAGGATTATGACTTCGAGTTGCATTATCATCCGGGAAAGGCCAACGTTGTGGCCGACGCTCTTAGTAGGAAATCCATAGGTGATGTAGCTTGTGTACCCATCCGGGAATGGGAGATGTTGGGAGCACTTGGCGAGTTTGATTTGCTGCTAGGCGAATCAGTTGAGGCTGCGGTCTTGTTTTCTGTTGTTGCGCAGCCTACACTTGTGACTAGAGTGTTAGAGGCACAGAGGGGTGACCTTGAGGTAGATTCCCTCCGAGAAAAGATCTCCAATGGGAAGGTTGAAAAGGGTTTGACGGTGTATCCGGATTTGAGTGTGAGATACAGAGACCGCTTGTTTGTACCGGAGTCTTGCCGAGAGGAAGTACTCTGAGAGTTTCATCATTCGCGCCTTGCGGTGCATCCGGGAGGTACGAAGATGTACCGGGATTTGGGTCGCCAGTTTTGGAGGCGGGGCATGAAGAGAGACGTGGCAGTCTTCGTGTCGAAGTGCCTTACTTGTCAGCAAGTGAAGGCCGAGCATCAGCGGCCAGCGGGTTTGTTGCAACCCTTGCCTATTGCCGAGTGGAAGTGGGAGCATGTCACTATGGACTTCGTTGTAGGTCTTCCGAAGACTCAGCGGGGTAGTGATGCGATATGGGTGGTTGTTGACCGGTTGACTAAGTCGGCGCACTTCATTCCTATGCGCGTGAAAGATTCGGTAGATCATCTTGCCGACTTGTATGTTCGGGACATAGTGAGGTTGCACGGGGTCCCAGTGATGATCGTCTCAGATAGAGACCCTCGTTTTACTGCTAGGCTGTGGCAGAGTTTGCAGAGTGCCTTGGGCACGAAGTTGACCTTTAGTACGGCTTATCACCCTCAGACTGACAGGCAGTCCGAGCGTACTATTCAGATCCTTGAGGATATGCTTCGGGGTTGTGTCCTTGATTTCAGTGGGACGTGGGAGAGGCACTTGCCATTGGTAGAGTTTGCCTACAACAACAGCTATCAGTCTAGTATCGGTATGGCCCCGTTTGAGGCCTTGTATGGCCGACCTTGTAGGTCTCCAGTTTGTTGGGCCGAGGTGGGTGACGCACCTTTGTTGGGTCCGGAGTTGGTTAGGGAGACGACGGAAAAAGTTGAGCTTATCCGTGGGAGGCTTGTTACAGCCCAGAGTCGTCAGAAATCTTATGCTGACCGTAGGAGGAGACCCTTGGTGTTTGAGGTGGGTGATCATGTCTTTCTGAAGATATCACCTAGACGGGGGTTGATGAGGTTTGGGAAGAGAGGGAAGTTATCTCCTCGGTTTATAGGGCCGTTTGAGATCCTTGAGAGGATTGGCGAGGTGGCCTATTGCTTAGCTTTGCCGCCACAGTTGTTTGGAGTGCATGACGTGTTTCATGTGAGTATGCTCCGGAGGTATGAACCAGATCCGTCACATGTACTGGATTGGACTGATTTAGAGGTTGATGAGGATGCCTCGTATGAGGAGAGACCGGTTCGGGTCTTGGATAGGCGGGATCAAGTCCTGCGTGGCAAGACCATCCCTTTGGTTAGGGTTTTGTGGAGACATCACGGAGTGGAGGAGGCCACTTGGGAACGTGAGTTGGAAGTCCGCGAGAAATATCCGGACATGTTTGTTGATTTGTAATCATGTATTGAGAACTTGTAATTTTGTTGAACTTTAAGAACATTGTTTATGTCTTAAGTTGTAAAACATGGTATATGTTTTGATTTAAGGAAGTAATGTATGACTTGCCTTGATGTGGGAACTGTTTATAATATTGCATATGTCGACTATATTATAGAACTGGAGATATATCATGAATGTTGATTATGATATGAATTGTGAACCATATATGTTGAGAATGGTTGGAAAATGAAAAAGGAAATGCATGTTATAGATGCACTGTGAAATATGTATATATATTGTGAATTGCCTCTTGATAAGAGATATGTGACCGGTAATGGGTCGAATGGCATGATGTTGTAATATAACATTGTTCGAAATGAAAGAAAACTTGTTTTCCAAACTTGTGTTTAATTTCGGGGACGAAATTCTTTAAGGAGGGGAGGTTATAGCGATCCCGGGTTTACCCCTTGTTATACAGTGATCCGGACGTGAGTCCGTAGATGTTAGTAGTTGATTACTTTCTTGTTTACATCCTTATCGACTTTGTATTTGGGTTATAGGATGTGTTGGGCCAGTTGGGGACAGGTTGGTTGAACTTAGAACCAAAGTTAAGCTGCCCAGGTTTTGACCTTTACGCTCGAGCGGAGATTAGGGCGCTCGAGCGGAGATATTTTTAACTGTCCTCGGCGAAAGGATTCGGCCTTCGGCGGAAAATCATCCTCAGCCAGCTTGGTCGTCGCAAATTTTCTTTGGATGGTTTGCATTCGGCCTTCGGCGAAATTGGCGCCGGCGAGACTTCGATTGTGCGCTCGAGCGGAGGTTTTAGCGCTCGAGCGGGGGACTTTTTCGCTTGTCCGCTAGAGTGGAGAAGAGAGCGCTCGAGCGGAAGACTGGGTTTAAGTTCCGAAAATAGACATTTTAAAATCACTTTTTGTTATATTTTCTCTCTCTTACTTTCCCAAAAGCAAAGTTGAGAGCCTCACTCTCTAAAACCAGCCCTTCTCTCTTAGATTCGATCTAGTAAGAGTTGTGTGCTCACCTTTGGCCTTTACAAAAGTTGCGTGGATCGTCGAGGGCTTCCATTTGATCTGAAAATTTCGAGATTTGGAGCACGTTGGTTGTTGAGTCTTCATCTCCTTGAGCTACGAAATTGAGGTAGGGATCTCCTACTCCTTCTTATGAGTTTTGTCATTAAGGTTTTACATTTGGTGAGTTGGGGGTTGTTGTGCACTTTTCGGGAATGTTTGGGTCTTTTGTGTAATTATTCAAAAGATGGGGTTTTATTAATATAAACCTAAAAGTATGTTTATCATGGGGAAATGAGGTTAATATGAAATTATGGATGAACAATGGAACCCTAGGGGTTGAGATGTAAATCATAGAAATATGCTCTATTTACATTGATTAATTAATTGGCATAATTAATTATGAAAGACGAGGAATGGAATTGAAATGTTGAGATTTGAAGTATAGAGAATGAATGGGTGTAGTTTAATGGTATATTGCTCACCGCATTGAAATGTTGATTTTATATCCATTGTGCATTTAATTTCTGTATAGAAATAACTGCTTTGGGCTATCGGTGGAGGATAGTCGTGATTGTTGTAGACAATGCATGAGGATTAGGCAAACTGAAACTAATCTGTGGAATGTGTCATGGAATTTGACGATTGATAGGATACATAAATTGTATGTATTGATTGATGTGTATAATGATTGTATATATGCATTGTGTGAGTTGGAGGAGATAGGGGATGGACTCCACGGTTTAGGGGAAGATAGGGGATGGACCTCTAAACCGGAAGTGTGTGTTGGAGGAGATAGGGGATGGACTCCGGGAATATAGCTCGTACGCTTATCCAGTAATATTGACAGAGCTCATATGCTTGTCATGGAATGTGTGAAGTGTAATATTAACAGGGCTCATATGCTTGTCATGGAATGTGTGAAGTGTTGTATTGATTTAGCTCATACGCTTGTCATGGAATGTGTGAAGTGTAATATTGACAGAGCTCATATGCTTGTCATGGAATGTGTGAAGTGTTGTATTGATTTAGCTCATACGCTTGTCATGGAATGTGTGAAATGAGATGAAATATGGACTTATATGTCTTGGAGATGGAAATGAAATGAAATATAGACTTATATGTCTTGGAAATGGAAATGAAATGAAATATAGACTTGTATGTCTTGGAAAAAGGAAAAGTGTTATGAAAGGATGTAAAAGTGTTAACTAACTATCAACTGTTAATCTTTTAGACATTATTCATAACTGGTTTAGTATATTTCTACTGGGCTGTGGCTCACCCTATATGGGAACTTCATTTTCAGGTACAGGTAGCATGCCACCTCCAAGGACATAGCTTGGGAGGCTAGAGGCGGACACACTTTTGTTGTCTATATTCTTCTGTTGTTGTGTTACATGTATATTCAAGCCAAGGGCTTTATGTGTAATTGAGTTAGGACTCTTTTGTTTGTAACCAAGTGTTAGCTTGGAAAGCTGTAAGCCTTTGAGGCACTTGCTTTATTTGTTAACATGTAACATTTTTGTAAAGAACTGTTCAGTTGAATAGAAGAATGTGGAATTCCTTTTGTATCAATGTATGTTTAATTGATGGGTTTATTGTATTATTTTGAGGGCGTTACATATCAGTTCATGAATATGATATTTCAGATCACTTTTTCAATCCTCTCTCTCTCTAAAACTCTCCAAAATTCCAGATTGGGAGCTTCTCTCTCTACAAGTCATTTTCTCTCTTTGATTTCTCCAAATCATTTGGGATTTAGACCTAAGTTCTTCACCAAAGTTGGTTATCATCTCGAGGGCTTCGTTGTGTGCGGTAAAGATCGAGTTTCGACACCGTTGATTGTGGGGGTTTCATCTTATTTCTTTTTCAAAACTTGAGGTAGGGATTTTCTTAGAGTTATATATATATATATATTTGCAAGATCTATATGATTTTCGAAATCATCTTTCGATAGCTTTAAAAATTGATTGTTGATTCAAGAAGTTGAGCAATTTTGACAGTGAGTTTGTCTCTTGTTCTTTTAAAATGATCTTATGGGTTTTGATCTTCGTTGATTGAAGAAAAGATGATTTTGGAAAGTTTTCTTTCAAAGGATTGAGTTGTATAGTTTTGGTAAGAAAACCTAGAATTTGGAGATTTTTTTAAAAGAGACTGAAAATCCATGAATGATATTGTTGTATTTATTTTGTGTGTCAAAATAATGGATGTTTGGAAAATTTCTTATTTATATTTATATAAATGATGAATTTTAGGGAATATAAGAATTGTTGTTCATTTTGAAAAGTTTTGTTCAAAACGTTGAAATAGTCTTAAAATGACTAATTGTTGAGGATACTTAAGAAGAGGGAATTGTGTTATTCCTTGGATGATGAATTGGAATAAAAGTATTTATATTCATCTTGTGTTATTGGCATATCAATTCATTTGATTATATTAAACTTTGAAAGTTGATTTGAAAACTTGCATTGAGAAAATATATTGAGAAACAAGTTTTCATGAATTGGTTTTGGAGTAAATACGGTGGTAAGTCTTGACAAGTGGAGTAGATGAAATTGAATAGGTGTCGAGCCTTCCAGTTAATACTGGTAAAAATGATAGATTATAGGTGTCGAGCCTTTCAGTCAATGCTGGTAAAAATGACAAATTTGTAGTATTTGTATAGTCTACTTGCAGACACCAACCTAGGGATTACCAAAATCGTATTTACCGCTCTTGAAATGAATTCTTAAGTTTTGAAGAATTGAAATTGCATGACATCATTAAGCATGATGGTTTTCAAAGATGAAGATGTGATTTTTTTTCAAAAGGCATAACATGGCATGTGCATTTCATCTCTTGAGACTTGTATAAAATGTATATACTTTGTTAAGGATTTCCTACTGGGCTTTATGCTCACCCTACGGGATTTTTGTGCAGGAAAAAATGTGGTGATGCCGCTTAACTAGAGGCGAGGAAATGTATGTTGAGAGTACGAGACTCTCGTTTTGCTATGACTCTGTGTATAAGCCAAGGGCTATATGTGTGTGGGTTTGAGTAACCGTTTTGTGTAACCAAGCTCAAGCCTTGGAAACTTGTAAACCCCTTGGGGTTATTTATTTATTTATTTACTTGTTGTTGGATTAATGTATTGTTGCATGAAGAACTATTGTATCATGTAATGTAAGTTTGGAGATTTATATTCGGTTTTCCTGCAAAGAGCCATGATTGTTGTATTATCATTTGGGATAGAAATTTGGGGCATTACAACATGGTATCAGAGCTACAGGGTTTGAATACTTGGAGCTCGTGGGAAGTGGTTGTTTAACCACAATGGGTTCATTTAGCATGCTTAGGAAGTGTTATTCATTTTGTGACTATGTGATAACATGTTTATGTTAGTAAATGGGTATAGGATTGGACTTTTGGGATGTTGTTTGCGCCTGTTAAATTCTTTGAGGTCTTATTAGAAGGGTACTTGATTAATAATCATTCTACTAAGAATTCTTGATTTTTCGTGGAACAGATTTCATCGTAAAAGAATAGTCCGTATGTGTTTACATGACTAAGTACTTATGTGGAGTGAAATTGAATTGTGTATATGGTAAAGAAATATATGAAATTGTTATAGTCGAATGTGTGAGCCAATTTACAAGCACATATAAGTTAATGTGCTAAATTATTTCTCTTGTGTCCTTTATTAGGATGTCAGGAAGAGGTCAAGTTCGTGGTGGTAGAGGTGGGTTATAGCGATCCCGGTTTTCCCTTCCTTTGTATATTGTGTTCCGGACTTGGTTCCGTAGATGTGTTGTTGTCTCATTCTCATTTCCATACTTTACTCTAAATTTTGAGTCTTGGGTTGTGTTGGGCAGGTTTGAAATAGGTTGGTTGTGCTTTGGAACCCAAGGTTGATGCCCAGATTTTTGCCTTCACGCTCGGGCGGGGCTTTTGATGCTCGAGCGGGACCTTTGTTGTTGTTTCTCCGCTCGAGCGGGCGTTTTGGACGCTCGAGCGTAAATTTCCACCTCCCAGTACTTTTCTCTGCAGGTCTTCGTACGCTCGAGCGGGAGTTTTGACGCTCGAGCGTGAACCTTTGTTTTTGTCCCTCCGTTCGAGCGGGGGAGTTTGATGCTCAAGCAGGGACCATGTCTGCAAAACTTTTGGAAGTGTGCAATCGATGCTCGAGCGGCTGTTTTGACGCTCGAGCGTGAGTCTGTGTCTGACGCTCGAGCGAGGTTTCTACGCTCGAGCGGGGAGTCGTGTATATCACTCCGAGATTTAACTTTTTGGATCACTTTTTCATCTCTTTTTCTCTCTCTTACTTTTCAAAACCTCCATTGGAGAGCTTCTCTCTCTAAAACCTCACCTTCTCTCTAGGGATTGATCTAGTAGGAGTGATTTCCTCACCTTGGGCCTTTGTAAAAGTTGTGGGGATCGTTGAGGGCTATCTTTTGATCCGAGAATCTTGGGATTTAGAGCACGTTGAGTTTTGATCATCTTCTTCCTTAGAGCTCCGAATTTAAGGTAGGGATTCCTACTCATTCTTATGTGCTTTAACATAAATGTTGAGCTATTTGTATAGATGGTTTGATTTGGGGAGGTTAGGGTTTGAAATGTGGTATTTTGAAAAGAGGGGTTTTATCCTTTTGATTCATGAATATTTATTTTGGGTCTTAAAAAGGGGATTATTGGTGTTATTGTTAATATTTGAGCCTTTGGATCAATATTGGGAAAAATGGGGAAAATGCCATGTTTGGTTATATTTGGGTCATTAGTGTAATTAATGACAATTGTTATGAAATTATGAAATTGAGCTAGAAATAATGGAATTGACTCATTATGAGATAAAATGGTGGAGTTGGATTTATTAATCGCTCACTTTGTAAATGTTGAGATTATTTATCTGTTGAAGCATTTATTATTTGTTTAGAAATAACTGCTTTGGGCTATCGGTGGAGGATAGTCTTGATTGTTGTAGACAATGCATGATGATTAGGCAAACTAAGACTAATCAATGGAATATGTCATCGAATATGACGGTTGGAATAATACATCAAATTTGTGTATTGGTTGATTATGTATATGATATGTGTTTATATACATTGTATTGTGTGGGAGTGGACAGAGGATGTACTCCATGGTTTAGTGAAGATAGGGGATGTACTCCTAAACCGGTTAATAGTTGGGAGTGGATAGGGGATGTACTCCACGGTTTAGTGAAGATAGGGGATGTATTCCTAAACCGGATATTATTCGGAAGGTGACAGAGGATGGACTCCGTTGATACAACACTAAAATGTGTATCACTTATGAAGTATGGAAGTGTTTGAATTTGATATTGATGTAGCACTAATACATATATCATATGTGAATTATGGAAGTGTTTGTTATGAGTTATTATCTCATTAAAAATGAAAGTATTGTCGGTATGATATGAAATGTCATCCATATTGTTTGGCCGGGTTCTGAGCCATGGTTATGAATTGAGAAATTGGATAAGAAAAGGAAAATGGAATGAAACATGGACACAATTGTCATGTAATTGAAATGGGTCATAAATTGATTTATGTGAGTTAAACATTTATCAAATGCTAATGTTTTAGTTATTGCTCATATTATGTTTAGCATATCTCTACTGGGCGTTGGCTCACCCTATATGGGACATCATTTTCAGGTTCAGGTATTATCCTACCTTCGAGATCCTAGCTTGGATGGCTATGGGAGTTGAAGACTCTTTTGTTTATTTTTGCTGTATTACGTGTATATCAAGCCAAGGGCTTATTTTGTGTAGAGTTAGTACTCTCTTTTTTGTAACCAAGTGTTGACTTGGAATGTTGTAAGCCCATAGGGCATTTACTTTTGTTGTCAACATGCAATACATTTTGTGATGAATACTTTGATGAAATGTAATTTATGCTTTTTCTCTTATGTCTAAGCATGCTATTATTGGATAATTTATGGGTTTATTTTGAGGGCGTCACATGGGAGGCGTGGTAGGGCTCGCCAAGGTGTGCATAAGGTACTGGTCCATAGGGTTCCACTTGCAAAAAGAAGGGTTCGGCCAAGCTAATATGGCCAAGCAAGTAGGTCAAACTAATGTGGCCTAGCAGGTGGGACAAGCGGATCAAACCGCAATAGGAGCCCTAGCACGAGAAATGGTAGGGGCTTTAAGAAAGTCTATGAACTTGTTAAGGGTGGAGAATCAAACCTAAGAGAACACCGCGGAGTCAAGGGCGAGTTTTCTTACTAAAGAGTTCTTGCGGGCCAAACCGGATGAGTTCCATGGTGGCCCCGAGCCCAAGAAAGCGGATGAATGGCTCAAACAAACTGGGAAGACATTTGAGATGTTTCACATCGAAGATAGTGAACTAAGAGTGACTCTAGCGAGTTACTACCTTATGGGAGACGCAGGTCAACAGTGGAAATATGCCAAGGGTAGAGTGGAGCTGACATGGGAAGCCTTTGCGATTGCTTTACAAGATAAGTACATACCTCCCACTGCTAGGGAGAGATTGAGACAAGAGTTTAAAGACCTTAAACAACTCGACATGCCCGTGGCCGAGTTTGAGGCGGTCTTCTCTAGATTGTCTAGATTTGCACCAGAGTTGGTGGCAATGAAAGAGCGCCGTTGCATTAAATTTGAAAAGAAATTGAAAACAAAAATTATGTTCAAGCTTGTCGGAAATATGATTCGGGAATATGACCGTCTTATAGAGATGGCGACACACGTAGAAATTTCCATACAATCCGAGGAGGAGAGGCTTCGGAGTTCGAGGTCTAGGGGCCAAGAGTCTCAAGGAGACTATAGGCAGAACAAGAAAAGCAAGAACACCTATCCATCCTAGTCCCAACCATGGTAGTCTAGATCCACTTTTCCTTTGCCTAATGCGGGTCCAGGAAAAAGTGCATCGAGTAGCTTTTCGTGTTTCAAGTGTGGCCAACCGAGTCACAAATTCTTCTCATCCCCACAGAAGAGTGGAGGGCAGTTAATGTTACCACCACCTAACCGATCTCAAAGTCAGTCTCAGTCTCAGAATAAAGTTCAAGGGTTTAATTATTATCAGTGTGGTCAGCCGGGGCATATGAAGAGAACTTGCCCACAGTTGGGAGGCACATCTGGCGCATCAAAGTCGAGGTAGACTCAGAACCACCAACAGGCTCAATTAGTCCAAGCTTCGTGAGTCAATCAGGGAGCTGTTTCGGCTCAGTCAGTACAACATGCCTATGCTCCGAGAGGGGAGCAAGTCAATCAGGGGCCACAGGGGCGCATGTATGTTGTTACCATGCCAGAGCAGTTGTCAGAATCCTCAGTTGTGAGAGGTATTTTTGTGGTGTGTAATTCTTTGGCTAATGTATTGATAGACACAGGTACGTCTCATTCATTCATATCTACTGTATTTGCTTCTGCATTGGGGTTAGAGGTAGCACGATTAGTGCCTCTACTCATAGTAGAGTCACCTATTGGAGGTACAGTTGATTTAGACCGGGGTTGTCGTGATTGTGAAATAGAAGTTGCTAGGCGTCGACTTCCGTTTGCTTTTGTGTTGCTAGATATGTCGAGTTTTGATGTCATTTTAGGCATGGACTGGTTGTGTTCTTATCAAGCTGTGATTGATTGTTACCGTTAGAGAGTTACGGTGTGCACTTCGGGTGGTGATCGTTTCTATTCTCTCGGGAACCGAGTTGATAGAGCCTTGTCGCCAGTTGTTGACCCTCGTAGTAGGAGCAAGCTTAGTGGCCTTCTTGGAACTCTCTTGGATAGTGAGAGTGACAGGGCTCGTGTTGAGTTACCAATGGTAGTTTCTGAATACCCAGATGTCTTTCCAGAAGATCTTACTAGTTTACCACCTCACCGGGAGATCGAGTTCTCCAATGAATTAGTGTCTAGCCCGGCACCGATTTCCATGTCACCGTATAGATTTTCACCCACCGAATTACATAAGTTGAAGATTCAACTCCAAGAACTTTTAGACAAGGGTTTCATTTGCCCTAGTACATCGCCTTGGGGAGCGCCGGCTCTCTTTGCGACAAAGAAGGATGGTTCATTGCGGTTGTGTATTGATTACCGCAAGTTGAATAGAGTTATAATTAAGAACAAGTATCATCTACCCAGAATAGATGATTTGTTTGACCAACTTAGAGGGTCTCGTTGCTTCTCAAAATAGATTTGAGGTTGAGGTACCATCAGTTGAGAGTCTGGGAGGAGGACATTCAGAAGACGGCCTTTCATACTCGTTATGGCCACTATAAATTCCTTGTAATGCCTTTTGGGTTGACCATTGCACCGGCTTCCTTTATGGATTTTATGAACATAATTTTTCGGGAATACTTGGACCATTTTGTGGTCGTCTTTGTGGACGACATCTTGATTTATTCAACCTCTGAAGAGGAAAACGAGACTCACTTGCAGGTAGTGCTGGGTTTACTTAGTGAGCACCAATTGTATGCCAAATTTGAAAAATGCGAGTTTTGGTTAATAGAGGTGAAGTTTTTGGGGCATATAGTGTCTAGAGATGGAGTGACTGTGGACTCCTCAAAGATAGATGTCTTACAGGATTGCAAACAACCAAAGAATGTTTTTGAAATCCGGAGTTTCTTGGGATTAGTGGGGTATTATCGACGTTTTGTAAGGGACTTCTATAGACTAGCTGCACCTTTGACTATGTTGACTAGAAAGGGTATCAAATTTGTGTGGAGTGAGGCTTGCGAAAAGTCATTCCAAGAGCTTAAGACTAGATTGACTACCGCATTGGTTTTGATAATTCCGGAAAAGGGTTTGAATTACACTGTCTATTGTGATGCGTCCGGAGATGGACTTGGTTGTGTCTTGATGCAAAAGGGAAAAGTTGTGGCCTACGGTTCATGACAATTGAAAACTCATGAGAAAAATTACCCCACCCGTGATCTGGAATTAGCAGCGGTGATTTTTGTTTTGAAAATTTAGAGGCATTACTTGTACGGTGAGAATTTTGAAGTCTTCTCCGATCATAAGAGTCTAAAGTATTTGTTTTCTCAAAAAGACTTGAATTTACGACAACGAAGGTGGATGGAATTTATGGAGGATTATGACTTTGAGTTACACTATCATCCAGGGAAGGCCAGTGTGGTGGCCGATGCTTTGAGTCGAAAATCTGTGACTAGTTTGGCAAGTGTGGCCATTTGGGAATGGGATATGATAGATGTTATTGGCAAGTTTGATTTGCACTTGGGTGAGTCTGGAGAGAGTGCTACCTTGTTTACTTTGAATGTTCAACCTACCTTGGTTAGTAAGGTCATAGAGGCACAACGAGGAGACCGTGATGTGGAATCAATCTGTGTTAAGATTTCCAATGGGAATGAAGAGAAAGGTTTGAACGTTCACTTGGATATGAGTTACATTACCTAGACCATTTGTTTGTACCAAAATCTTGTAGAGAGGAAGTACTTCAGAAGTTCCATCACTCACGCCTTGCGGTACACCCGGGAGGCACTAAAATGTATCATGATCTTAGTCGTCAGTTTTGGTGGAGGGGTATGAAACGGGATGTCGCTTTATTTGTATCGAAGCGCCTTACTTGTCAACAAGTGAAGGCCAAACACCAAAGACCAACGGGTTTGTTACAACCCTTACCGATAGCCAAGTGGAAATAGGAGCGTGTTACTATGGATTTTGTAGTTGGGCTTCCTAGAACACAAAGAGGCAATGACGCCATTTGGGTAATTGTTGATAGGTTGACTAAGTCTACCATTTCATTCCGATGTGCACCAGCGACTCAGTTGAATGCTTGGCAGAGTTGTACATTAGAGAGATAGTTCGACTTCATAGAGTCTCTATGACTATTGTGTCGGATAGGGATCCTCGTTTTACTGCCTGGTTATGGAAAAGCCTTCAAGAAGCATTGGGAACTAAGTTGACTCTTAGCACCGCTTGTCATCCTCAAAGCGATGGATAATCGGAACGTACCATTCAGATTTTGGAGGACATGCTTAGAGCTTGTGTCCCTGATTTTAAGGAGCCTTAGGAAAGTCACTTACTATTGATTGAGTTTGCTTACAACAATAGTTACCAAGCTAATATTGGGATGGGACCATTTGAGGCCTTGTATGGTCGACCTTGTAGATCACCGGTTTGTTGGGCCGAAGTGGGTGATGCACCGTTACTGGGTCCGGAAATTGTTAGAGAGACAACAGAGAAAGTTGTTCTCATTTGGAAGAGGTTAGCTACGGCCCAAAGCCGACAAAAGAGTTATGCCAATAAGAGGAGACGACCTTTAACTTTTAAAGTTGGTGACCATGTGTTTCTAAAAATCTCACCAAGATGGGGTTTGATGAGATTTGGTAAGAGTGGCAAATTATCTCCAAGGTTCATTGGGCCTTTTGAGATCTTAGAGCGAATTGGGGAAGTGGCATACCGGTTAGCTTTACTGCCACAACTTTCAGGAGTTCACAACGTATTTCATGTATCTATGCTTAGGAAGTATGAACCCGACCCTTCTCATGTTCTTGATTGGGTTGACTTGGAGGTAGATGAGGATGCCACTTACGAAGAACAACCAGTTCAAATATTAGAGACCCAGGAGCAAGTGCTACTAGGCAAAACTATACCGTTGGTAAAGGTGTTGTGGAGACACCATGGGATTGAAGAAACAATGTGGGAACGGGAGGCGGAAGTCCACTCTAAATATCTGGATTTGTTTGAAAATGCTTAAGTTGCTTTTTTTTTGTAATATTCCCTAATGTTGAGGAAAACGTATTTAAAGTTGTTAACCACATGTTGATATGTGCGTTGTTGTTTTGAGCATAAGGTTGTTGAGAGTTGCCATTACTTTTTAGGAAATTTCATGTTTATGCGTATTTGGGAAGTTGTTGTTAATGAGATAACTATGGCGGAAATGGTGGAATTTGGTTGAGAGTTAGTATTGTGATTTGAAAATGAAATAGCGTGGTTTTGGTCGCTAGAAACCCCTTTGTTTGGGTAGTTTGATTTGGACGAAATTCTTTAAGGGGAGAAGAATGTAGCGATCTCGGTTTCGACCCTTCTTTCATGTTTTGCCACTTCGGGCGGTCGGGATCAAGTTACTGGTCACCATGGGGTCCAGCGTGACCCAAGCAAAAATGTAAAATGCATTCGAAGTTGCTTGTCCGCTCGAGCAGCCGTTTATGCGCTCGAGCGGAGAATGTTCGGTTCCAGAAGTTTGACCTGTCTGCAAAAGTATTGGAAAGCCCTGCTCAAGCGAACCATGCTATATCAGTTCGTGAATCTGATATTTCAGATCACTTTTGTATATCTCCCTTCTCTCTATATTTCCCTACGCCAAATTGGATCAAAACCTTGATGAAGAACCTCTCAAGGTTTAGTAGTAATTCCCACTAAATACTCAAAGATGGATTTGTTTCATTATCCTCGAGATCTCAAATCTATTTCATCATCCTTGAGATCTGTGTTTACATATATATATATATATATTTCGAAATCAGATATAAGAAATAGATATATATATATATAAATGAATATGATTTTTCCAGATCTATTTTTTTATTTTATTTTATTTATTTATTTATTATTTTTTAAGATTTGAGCTCATCTAGTAAAAGATCATCTGTGTGTATATGTGTGTACAATAATCGTCCATATCTTTTTCTTTTTTTTCTTTTTTTTTTTAGGTATGTTGATGATAATGACGATTTGTTCTTCTTGTTGTTGTTGATGTTGATGAAACATATTGCAGATCCATATGTTTGGTTTGAACAGGTAGTGGGTGGTTTTTCAGTAAGGAAAGATTGATCGGAGTTGTTGAATTTGAATAGATAGATAGTAGGAAGAGATATAGACTTTTAACAGAGAGAGCTTTTTGTTATTATTAGATTTTCAACAGATAGATTTGTTAATGTTGTTGAACAGATAATAAAATTAGAATAAATAGATTTATACAGATAAATGAAAAATTAAACAGATAATAAAATTTAAATAGATATTTGAACAAATAAGGGGAAATTTTTGAATAGATAGTTAAAAAAATTTAACAAATACGTAAAAAATTTGAACATAAAAATAAAAATTTGAATAAATAGATGTAAAATTTGAACAGATAGAAAATAATTTGAACAGATAGACAAAAAAGTCAACAGATGAAAAAAGTCAATGGATAAATTAAAGAGTAAAATTAAAAACAAAATGTGTTTCAAAACAAATAAAAGGACCTCTCACCAAACTATTTCACAAAGGGTAGATCTCTCACCAATAAAAAAAATACATTGAACCTAATGCCTTAGACACCCTCTAAATTAGATTTATCATCAATTTTCTCCAATGAAAAAAAAAGAAAATGACATAATTTCATGCTTTTTGAGTTATAACTAAAAAAAAATGTCATAACTAAACACACCACGAGGCATAATTAAAAAACTCATGAGTCATAACTAAAATAATATCATAACTAAAGAAGAAAATTAATTATAACTAAAAAAAATGGCATAACTAGGAGCACATATGATACACCCTTTTTAAGAGGTGTACATTAGAATTTTTCTTTACAAAAAAAACTAAATCCCCCTAGTCCTCCTGGACCGAGTGTATTAGAGTAATGTTAAATATCATAAAAAAAATATCATGAAAAGTTTCATGAAATTAATCCAAGGTTAGTTGCATAACATACAATAAACACTATAAACTATTCAAAGGTGAAGGGTGATTGCATAACATACAATAGAGTGGAGAATCTTAATGAAGGCTTTTCATGATATTTATTTCATGATGCCTAGCATTATTGTATACACCGGCTCATTTTTTTTTAGCAATGCTACATTTACCTAAAATGTTACTAATAATCTTACTAAAAGCATTCTTATCCAAATATCATTGGAGGTTTAAATATTATGAGCAACATTACAGTTCCACACACCCAAAAAAGTAAAAATAATAAACAGACAAACAAACACACAAAACAAAACAAAACAAAAACAAAAACAAACAGAATTTGTCCAGATTCAAATTGTGTGGATAAGATTAATTTTGGATGTGGTCCACAACACAACAACCCTTCATCTACACCACACAATTATTTTGGAAAATGAACTGTAACATGGACTTGTATGTCATGAAACTGTAAAGTGTTGTAAGTGGAAGTACCTGTGTTAGCCATCTATCAACTGCTAATCTTTTAGTCATTGTTCATACTTGGTTTAGTGTATTTCTACTGGGCTGTGGCTCACCCTATATGGGAATATCATTTTCAGGTACAGGTAGCATGCCACCTCTAAGGACCTAGCTTGGGAGGCTAGAGGCGGGCAGGCTGTTATTGTTTATTTTCTTTTGATGTATTACATGTATATTCAAGCCAAGGGCTTAATGTGTAAATGAGTTAGTACTCTTTTGTTGTAACCAAGTGTTAACTTGGAAAGCTGTAAGCCCTTAGAGCATTTGCTTTTGTTGTTAACATGTAATACTTTTGTAATGAAACTCTGATGAATAAAAGAATGTGGAACTTTTGTATATTAATGCATGTCCCTATTAATGGTTTAATGTTATTATTTTGAGGGCGTTACAGTAGTAGCATTGGAACTGCGAATAACATTCTTCCTCATAGGCTCATTACCTTTCACAATGATCCCTTGTCTGATGGCATCCTCGATTTGAACCCCAATTTCATGGAGGTCCTTAAAGTTGAATAGTGTGAGGACTATCATTTTCTGCAATAGCCTTTCATGTAGATCTCTAACAATTATATGGACTTGATCATTTTCTGGAGGCCTGTTTCCCATCATAGCCGCCTTTGCCCTCAATTTAGTAACAAACTCCAAAAATCCCTCCTTTGATTCCTGACGTGTTGCCTCAAGATCACGAGTTATGACCTCGATTTGCGTATTGTAGGAATACTGGGAGACAAAAGATTCAAATTTAACTTTTCCTAACTCGCTTTTTTCTGAGTCCTTTAGTTTAGTATACTAGATGGCAGCTGTACCGGACATAGTCCTTCCAAACAATGATAACTTTGGATTCTGGTCAAACCCATTGGTTTCAGAATATTAGAAAAAAAGATGCAAATGCACCATCGGATCCCCAAAACCATCAAAACGGTCGATATGAGGCATCTTGAACCGCTCTAGTAGAGTAATAACGGACTCAGTGTACCCATCTTCGATATATGGAATATAACTAACTCCCTGTGCCTTCTTGAATAACTTTTCAAGTTTATTGACTTTGAGCAGGTTAGGGTCAAACTCGAACTCAAAAGGTGCCTCGGTTTGATGAACTGAAGCTTTAGAAATCTGGACCAGGATTGGATCTGTTTGGACTGGAAAAATAGGAACACCTTCGACAGACAGATCCTAGGTCATAGGATTGGCAGTAGTACCTGGCATAGGAGTAACAGTGTTAGGTGTATGAGAAACAAAAGCCGCAACTGGTTGTTGTTGTTGTTGTAACCCATTGGTGATCTCTGTTTGTCGGACCATATCATGCTGGAGTGAATTTACTAATTGCTGAAGACGGATCAGTAAATCCTCTAGATTTGACGGATATTGACCCATTACAAGAGTAGATGATTGTGCTTGGGGTAAACTGATTAAAGGTGATCTAAGGGGTGACTGCCGGAATAACGGAATTGGTCAACACTAACTGGCCTTTCTTCGTCTTACCACTGGTAAAAGTGAAGCAAACACTGGTTGTCTCTGAACTAAATCTTCGACCTTACAAAGTATACAAACACAGGTGTAGAGCAACTGGGGGATATTAGAACCTTCTAAAGTTATGGTTTCAGGACTACCTAGCAGCAAAAATAAAAAATTAGACAACACCTCAGCCTAATTTCACCAGAACATATATGATCACAACTGAATGACTGTACTTCCTACTGAATTCTTCCCCACAAACTGATATAACTGAACCACTTATATGAATTCAGGAACCCTTGTATAGATTCACTGCATAGCACATAGCAGGTAAAGAGAGCAAAAACACCCCTACGAGGGGGGGTAGGGTTACTCTATCCTAGATTTGGAATGATCTAGAGTTTCATTACTTCAAACAAGTGGTATCACAGCATCCTGAATGTGGGAGAGCCTCCTGTCCTATTTTGGAAAAGTCACTGGAGCTTACTACATGCACTAGGCCAATTGGTCAAAAGGGTACCTCAACAAGATTACCTAATATACCTCTCACGTCTAACACCGAAAAGTGAACGAAGGATCGAGCGGTACGACAGTAACCCAGATGCAAGGGTTATGTTCCCAACGTGACATTGCCTATGTCCATCCAACCTTTTGGCAAGCCTCCGGTATGTTGTCCAGGATATCATATGGTAAACACAATGACTTATGAGCACCAATGCAAATGAAATGCAATGAACATATATACATATATATATATATATGTAAATAAAAGTTAACGTCATGAAGTTCAAGTCAAGTTCTCTAATCCCCAGTAGTGTCGCCAGATGTAGCTAGTTTTTCACAATCCACGGAGGAGTTTAGTCTCATCGGATATGATTCCCTACAATTCGGACTCCCGTGGTTCTAAATCAAGTTTTATAAGTGAAATGTGAAATCGAAAAACGAATGAGAGTCCAAATTTGGCAAATCTTAAAAAATCCATTAATCATCAGAAATGCCAAAAATGGACTGCATTGCCAAATTTTAGAGTCGCCACCTAATATTTTTGGAAAAATTAGGAAACCTGTGACTCATGCCAAAGGCTACTTATCCATTATAACCAAAGTTGTCTTGGCTTGGAAACTTAGGTATGAGATGAGAAGGTCATGAATTGAGCACCCCACTCACCCGATCAAAAATCAGTCTCTACTAAATCATGATTTGAATTTTATAGACATTATATGCTCATGTTTTGATTATTTAATATACTAACATTACTATGTGAAACAAACAAGCATAGACCGCGTCACTAGCTTTGGAATGCTTTGATTTCATGTTTCTTTGAAAAGAGTTTTGAATATGTGCAACTCAAAGGAAAAATGAGCTCATATGTACAATAATCAAAGTCATTCTAATTATCAAAATAGATTCGGCTACTAACGTGACATGTGAATCAACTCAAAGCATGAGATAGCGCACATAATCAAGTAAGAAATGATAAAGACATCAAGTATGATGAGCTGAACCTCAATGTATGCAAAAATGGATACAAAGCATGGGAATGATAAAGGAAAACATGATGTTTAACCATGATAAGCATGTACATAAAAGGGAGAAAGAAATGGAGGTTGGAAGACATACATCAAATGTTTACAAATTTGCCTTCTTACAAGATTTGCTTTGTTTTGCTGAAAAACCACCACTGCCGTACAAATAAGGTGGCCGGTCGGCCTAATAAACTGGTCTACCTTACAAGATGGTGGCCTGCCGGCCACTTTTTCTGGAAAAAGACCTGTTGCAACAAAACTGGAATAGAGCAAAAATAGAGGGTTTTCAGAGGATGTTCATTCTTCCTGTTCCCTCCTGTCATGAAGATTTTCAAGGAGAGAATAGGTTTGTTTCACAAATCATCAAGCATCCCAAGGGTATTTAGATGATGATTAATGAAGCAACAAGATGGAAATCAATGAATACAAAGCTAAGGCAAATTAAGAAAAAGAAACATTCAAAGAGATGGCATGAAACTTACTCTATCTCATGGAAAATAAGAGTAAGTGAGTACTCAAATTTAGAGAGATTAGGTTTAGAGAAAGCCATTCTTGAAAACAAAGCTTACAAACAAGAGGTTCTATCATTAAGAGAAGCAAAGAGACTCTTCTTCCTACTTATGGAAGATAGATTGGAATCCATTTTCATGCTTCAAAAACGGAACTAGAAGCGACTCTCTATACTTCCGATGAAAGAGCTCTCATATGGCTTCAAAGCAAAATCAAAACAAGACTAAGTAAATGAATGAAAGCTATAAAAGTTATTGTATACTCATCTTCCTACTCATGGAAAACGGATGAGACATCTATTTCCATACTTCAAAGATGGAACTAGAAGAGAGCTCACAACAACTTTGAAGGAGAGAGAGAGAAACATGAATCATTTGAAGCTTTAAACACATATATACAGTCCATATTCATACAAAACTATATAAAACAGTACTGAAATTGAAGAAAAAGAAGCAAAAGCATAAAGAATGCCAAGAGAACATCACTAATGGATAAGCCTATAAAAGGGTGGCTAACTCTTCCACCCTCAACAAGGTTTAAATAACATGTTAAAGCCTAAAAACACTCTGAAATTTAGTATTTAAAACAAAGGATGAAGAACAAGAGGATAAAAGAAAAGGCGATGAAAAGTGTTCAAAGATTAACCTCTTGAAAAGAGGAAGAGTTTCTTGATTCACAAACTTCAATCCACACACTCTCAAGTGTCTGAAATGAGGTTCAAAATTTCAGCAAAAAGCTTCAAGTTTTAGCTTCAATAGTGTATCTATAGTCAAGAGGGTAGAGAATGCTTTGTATGCCTTTGGAAATGCTTGTTTACTAAGTTTTCTAACCCTAAACTCAGAGGGGAGGTGTTGTATTTATAGAATTTTAGCTTCTCATGTCAGAAATATCTTCAAAAGAGAACAGCTGGCCAAATCCCGTGCATGGGAGCAGCCTGCTGCTATAAAAATATCTTCTGCACTAAACATGGTCGGGCGGCCAAGACGATGTATGGCTGGCCCAAAAAAGTGGCCTGCCGGTTAACTTTTGGTCTTGCTGCTCTTTGAATGATCAGGCTAGAAAAAACGGGTTTTGGTCCAAATAGGGTGCAAGGTTTGGGTTCGAAGCTCAAAACTGAATTTTTTTTTTTTTCTGAAGATTCGAATTGCATAGCTTAACGTTTCATCATCGAGTGTTCGGAATGAAGCACCCAAGTCTTAAGGGCAATCTAAAATGGGGTGTCTACAGTTGACTTTTTGGCTATTTTAGCTTAGGGCTAAAAAGCCTAATTTGGGATGGATTTTTTGACTTTTTTGACTTTTGTGAGAGAAAAAATGAAATGATTATGGTTTGGACGTGACATTTTATCTTATTGACTTTTTAACCTATTTTGTCTTTTTGTGGCTATTTTAATTGTTCCTAATTGTACATATAGTTCCTGGTTCAAAAAAAAAATAAAAATAAATTGTACATACAGTTCTTCAATTAAAAAGGAGGAACATACTCGGTTCTAGATCTAAACCCTAATTCTTGGGTGCGAACCCTAGATTGTCTCACCAAAAGTTTCCATCACAAGTCTGATCGACTTGATCCGAAGCCACAGATTTGACTTCACAATCAAGGACTAAACCTAGATTTGGTAGTCGCAATCCGAAGCCATCACGATCTTGTTTTTTGTATTACGAACTAGTTCTTCTCCCAGAAATCAAAGTTGAGTTCGCGAACTGATCAAATTTCTTCATTCGCATCTAGTTCGCAGCACCTGGAAATCTCATATTTCAAGTTTGTCTATGGTCTTCTCGAGGTCGAAGCACTTGGAAAATCTTAGATTCTGTCGAAGAGGACTAAGAAGCTGCGAAATCAACTTCTATTTCCAGTATCACAAACACAAATTGCGAATCGAAGTTGTTGTTCACGTTGTGATTTCAAAATCACAGAACACATCGATTCGAAGTTTGTTGGAATCTTCACAATTGTGACCTGGCTCCTTTGATTCGCATTGGAAGCCATTTGATTTTACGATCTGAGTTTCAATCTGGGTTGCTTCGACTTCGAATTGAACTTTGCAAACTCAAATCTGAGGAGAAATCGATCTTTGGACATCAAATCAACTTCAGTCCGAAGTCCTAGTTGAGTTTCGAACTTGAATCTGAAACCCTAGATGCGATCTGGACTCGAACCCGAAACTCTTGAGTGCGATTAACATCTTTCGAACCTTTATATTTTCATGCAATGCCTTTGTGTGGATCTGATTTCACGACACGTGTATGATTTCAAAAGTTGTGATCTTCATACAGGACATTTAACTTCGAAGTTCGTGGCTTGAAAGTACTACAAACTAGTGTTGATTCTTGAGTGTTGCATTTCGATTTTAATTGCAACCTTGATCTTGATGTTGCCTTCATGCTGATTGGTTGATCTGTTGACTCATTTGTCCCAAATGTATATTGTTGCTTCTGGTTTATGTTATAAGTTTGTTTTTGTCAATGTAACACATCAGGTGATGTAGTCTTTTTACTACAAGAAATTAGTCTTTTAGAGACTAATATTTAAGGACTAATTGAATTTGGTCTCGAAAAATAATCTGTTAGGGACAAATTTAAATATATGATAATTTACTTATAAGATTGTAAATACGACTGTTAATATTCTCATTTAATATTTACATAACTTTTTTTAGATAAATAAATGGAAAAGTTACCAATAAATCCTAAATGTTGAAATTGTGCTCCATTTAGTCCCAACTTTTTTTTCTTTTGATCTATTTGGTCCTTTCTATTGCTCAATGACGTAAATACCGCCACATATTTTTTTGAACGCTTGAATAGGTGATGGTGTGGTGTAGCACAACCTCATGTTTGTGTGTTTTCGAAATTTGTGTTCGGCACGTGTCACATTGAGGGTGATCAGTGGGTGCTACACATCAACAAAGTGCACTAAGGCTTTTTATACTTTTTTCCTTGAAATAATGTATGTTACGTGACACACAGTGTTTGGTACGTGTCTTTATGAGAGTGGTCGGTGGGTGCCACACATCAACAAAGTACACTAAGGCTCTTTATAAGGGTGATCGGTGGGTGCCACACATCAACAAAGTACACTAAGGTTCTTTATAAGGGTGATCGGTGGGTGCCACACATCAACAAAGTACACTAAGGTTCTTTATGCTTTTTGCCTTGGAATGATGTCTGTCACGTGACACACAGAATGAAGGATATATTTGACCACTCAATGTTACCAAACAAAGAAAATAGGATCAACTGGTAAGATATTCCCCTACTAATAGGACTAATTAGAACAATAGAAATAACCTTAGGACCCATCGGTAAAACTGTTTGTCAAATAAAATTTATTGATAAATATCCCTAAATAAATTTAGTTGCTAATATATTATTAACATATTTAGGGACCAAATATTCATTAACATATTTAGGGACCAAATAGGGACCAAATATTCATTACCGATTAAAAATATTTTGGTATTTAGGGACCAAATATTCATTACTGATTAAAAATATTTTGAGACCAAATATTTTTATCATTTTAACAATTAAGAAGTCGGGCCCTCACACAATCCACAGGCTTTGCTCATTCTCTCTTCAACCGCTTTGCTCAATCTTCAACCCTAAAGTCGGGAGCTACAAGGCAGATTGAAAGAATCCATGGCAGATTGGGAGCTCAATCTTCATCAAATTTTGGTGCCTCTCTCTCTCTCTCTCTCTCTCTCTCTCCACCTATACACACATTATTTCCAATATTGATCTAATGGTCTCTTTTTCTTTCTCTTCATCATTTTCTAGATCACAATCTTCAATCAATGGAAGATTTCATCATCGATTCATGTTATATAATCAGTGAATTCTTGGTTGTCGATTCACTTCTCTTCCGAGTTCTCTCTCACCTGGTATCGAAAACCCTAGGTCAAGATCAGAACGTTAAAATTATTGATATATACGCAGTTTAAAACTCTGAAACTCTGATTTCTAAATGTATAGGGACCAAGTAAACTCTGATTTCTAAACTCTGTATTACTTCAAACTCTGTATCAGAGTTTTATATATGAAGTTTCTGATCTTAATTTCTATAAATTTTTTTATATCTTTTTGTGTTTTGTGATTGTTGTTCGAGTTTCTATATATGAAGTTTTCTATATATGGATTTCTATTTTGTTGGTGTTCAATTGAACTACTACAATTTTATATTGTGCTCACTATGTGTTTGATAATATGCCCAATGATGATACTATGAAAATAATGTGTCTTCCATAGATATGAATCACATAGCTGCTTTAATTGTTGGTGTTACACTTGACTATGCATCATCTTTTGCCTAAATTGTTTCGCAATATATTTGAAGGGAAATGACAAACAACATAACTCCAAAGTACTTGGGCCTTTTTATAGTTCCAACTATGAGCTTCCATAATTTATGTTTAATACATATATCAGCCAAAATCAAATGATAATAATATAGTAATTAAAAATAAATAAATAAAATAAAATAAAATAAACTACTGTAAGCACATGAAGCTATGTTGTGCTTAAAAATGAAATCAATTTTAAAAATAAAAAAACTATGTTGTCTAAGCTCAACTCAGGGTCAGTTGTTTGAAATCAAATTGTTATGTAAACAAGTAAGCTTAAATACATTTTGAAGTTCGCTAAGTTGTCAAGCCAAGTTTTTGTTTCGGCTCAGCTCATATATGGCCTTAGAAGTAAGGTGTGTGAGCACCATGGAGCCAATGAGAGGTCAGATTTTATTTTATGTCTAAAAGAGAAGCAAGGTGTAAAAACTCAGACATAGATTGTGTTTTGGGACTACTATAAATCTGGCTTGTTCCTATCAGGTACAGGTTGAAATTTGTCAATTAGACTATTCATCATATGGCTGCATGTAAAATCGATGTTCATATTAATCATATAAACCGGAAATATATATATAGGGTGTGTTTGGCTTGGTTTTGAGAGACAAATTTTCAAAAAAAAATTTGGGGAGAGTGTTTAGATTTTTTTTTGGTTTGTTTGGTTGTATATTTTGGAAATAGTTTTGGAGTATGAGAGTTTGGGATGATTTGATATTTTGTTGTAGTTGAGTAGACGTGTGTGAGAGAAAAAGTGATTGAGAAGGAAAGATGAGTGAGAAAAAGTGATTGATTGATGTGTAGGGGAGAGAGTGATTTTGAATTTTTTTTTTCCAAGATTACTAAACCAAACAAAATTTTCTCCAAAATTTATTTCTCAAAATCAAACCAAACCAAACAATATGAGTTTTCAGCATCTTGTTGGGAAGTATATATAATCTATTCTTTGTGCATTTTTATGTCTGTGATAAGTTGTTTTTGTGCATATTTATAAAACAGTGAGAGTAATAACAAGTCAATCCAACAAAAGTAAGAGAGAAATTCTACTAAAAACTATGAAAGGAATGAGAGCAATGACCATCAAAATATGCATAGGGATTCTTTTATTTAAGAAAAAAATCCATTGGAGAAGCATTGATGATAAACAAAGAATCTTTTAAGTCTTTTCATGGTTAATTGTCACATTAATTGTCTTTAAGAATGCACTTGTCATCATAGTGTGTTTTAATTAGCTATAAAAAGGTACTTCAGTCTCACTCTTGATTTAAGCCATCAAGTGTTGGAAATTTGGTTTTATAGGTTTATTTTGGGCCAACTTTGAGCCCAAATTTGAGTGGGTCCACATGTCTTTTGAGTTGGGTCTAAAGAGGTGACGTGTTCCTTACCACATGGCAAGTCACACAGTGAAAATGGTTCGTCAAAACCATTTATGAGTGAATGGGAAGTTGATGTCGATTTCGGGTTCGTGGAATGGACAAATCAAGAAGTAAAAAGTGGGTTTCCTTGAAATGGTTATCCTACATTGGAAACTTAAGAGAACTTATGTGTGTATATTAGTTCTAGATGGCAACACTTGGGTTGGTGTCACAACCCAAACCTGCCCCTAAAAGTTTGGACATGACCGGCCTGACCTTAGGCCTCAACTTTGTTATCTTAAGTTTTATTCATTATTGGGGCCTGAACGGAAGCAAAATTATAGCAGAACAAAACATTCATTGAGTTGTGCCTAAATGCTAGGATCTTAATGCAATACCATACATAAGTACATAACATTCCATACACCATTCGCATTCACTGAATTTGTAAAAAGGGGTAACAACCCAAGAGTTAAGTATTGACAATATATACATATATCTACTTCCCTAAGTACTGACAAAACAGGCTATCAATGGATTTCCCAAAAGTAAAACAAAAGAGTCACTTCGGGTGACTCAGCAAAACGGGTCCAGCAAAAGGCTCCTGGGCTGACCTAAGGTTGTCCCGTGGGCTGATTACCTACAAAACATCCATAAAAATAGAGTGAACAAGGCTCAGTGAATGATAGTAATACAAACAAACACATTTATAAATCACAAGTTGGTTTTATTCTTATTTCCTTTTCTGAACGGCCTCGGGCCCACATAAAACAGAACGGCCTTAGGCCCAAGGTAATATAGAACGGCTTTGAGCCATTATAATAGCAAACGGCCTTAGGCCCAACGGAATACAAAATGGCCTTAGGCCCATTATTATAGCAAAAGAGCCTTGGGCCCAATGAAATATAGAATGGCCTTAGGCCCATTATAATAGCACAACAGAACAACCTTGGGTCCATATTTCCTATGCCAATGTTCATTCAAACAAACTTATGATGTCAAACCCTAACTCTCATCAGTGCAAATCTCCATTTTAGGGCTTTAATCTCATCAATTGAGGAAGGATTTAGGATATTGGAGTTGATTTATACTTGCTTGAACTTTAATTTTGAATCTCTTCAAACTTCTTCAAGATCTTAGTTGATTTTCCCTTTCCCTTTCCCTTTCTTTCTTTTTCTCCTTCTCTCTCTCTATCTCCAGGAGATAGTTTTTGTCTTAGTTGTCTCTAATTCATGGACTCATATATATATATATATCTAACTAAGGCTTATTTTTGAGTCTACAAGTTGAGGTTAACTAAGGTTAGCCCAATTATCTCAATTTAATTTGTTACGAATCAAATTTTTACAAAATTTCATATCATGACCTAAAAATCATGTTGATCATAACTGTAAAGTCAATTTTCGGATTATCGCGCCTCTAAGGCTTCCAATTTCTAATCCAAATGTCTCAATTTTAACAGGTTTTTCTAATAACTGACAAATATAATATCATAAGCATGTAACTAACACAATTAAACACAATTTCACATAAATTTCTCATCAAGCATATAATCACACATATAATTAAAGCTGTAGAAGGGTTGGGTTATTACACTCTCCCCCCCCTTAAATAAGTTTGGTCCCTCAAACTTGTTGTACCTTAGTTGGAAAATAATTCTGGGTACTGTTGCCTGATTTCCTCCTCTCTCTCCCAAGTAGCTTCTTTCCCATAGTGTTCCTGCCATTCCACTTTTACAATAGGGATTACTTTACTTTGTAGCTGCTTCATCTGTCGGTCTAAAATTTGAATTGGTTTCTCTTCATAAATTAAATTATCATCTAGGGCAATTTGTTGATAGTCTATAATATGGGACGGATCATGAAGATAACTTCGTAACGTTGATACATGAAACACGTTATGCACTTGCTCCAAATTTGGCGGAAGAGCAACACGATAGGCTACCGGACCTACTCTTTCTAGGATTTGAAACGGTTCAACATATCAGGGTGCTAATTTACCCTTTTTGCCAAATCTGGAGTGTTCCTTTATTGGTGTGACTTTTACAAAAACATGATTATCCATTTTGAACTCTAAATCCCTTCGTCGGTGGTCTGTATAACTCTTTTGTCTATTCTGTGCGTTGTTTAACCTTTCTTGAATAGTTTTAATTTTCTCTGTTGTCAATTGAACAATCTCGGGTCCGAACAACGATTTATCACCAACTTCGGTCCAGCACACGGGAGAGCGGCATTTTCTTCCATATAAAGCTTCGTAGGGTGCCATTCCTATGCTTGAGTGGTAACTGTTGTTGTACGCAAACTCCGCCAACGGTAGATAAGTTTCCCAACTTCCTTTGAAGTCTAAAACACACATCCGAAGCATATCTTCCAACGTTTGTATGGTTCTCTCGAATTGTCCATCTGTTTGAGGGTGGAAGGCCGTACTGAATTTCAATTCTGTTCCCAAAGCATCCTGCAGACTTCGCCAAAATCTTAATACAAACTTTGGATCTCTATCGGATACGATTGAAACTGGAACACCATGTAGCCGCACAATTTCATCCACATATATGATAGCCAACTTATCTGCGTTGTATTGAGTCTTTACAGGTAGAAAATGAGCTAACTTAGTTAGTCTATCAACAATAACCCATATGGAATTCATACCTGAGGTGTTCGTGGTGAACCCATAGTAAAATCCAAGTTAAATGTTCCCATTTCCATTCTGGAATTGGGAGGGGTTGAAGTAAACCCGCCGGTCTTTGGTGCTCCACTTTTACTTGCTGACACTGCAAACATTTTGAGACAAATTCTGCAATTTCCCTCTTCATACCATGCCACCAAAAATTCTGCTTCAGATCTTGGTACATTTTCGTGTTACCGGGATGCATCGTAAATTTGGAGTTATGTGCTTCCTCCATAACTGTTCTCTTGATTTCTGACACATTTGGGACACACAATCTACCTTGAAATTTTAATATGGAATTCTCAATCGTGAACCCGGGCTTTGGCTTTGTTTCCATTTCATCATAAATTTTGCTGTAGGAATTTATCTTTCGGTTGCCGTTGCTTGATTTCTTCCATAAATGTCGATTGGGCTGATATCGCTGCTACTATCACATTTTGGCCATGTAACACAATTCCCACATTCATTCTTTCCAAGTCACGTAGTAGCTCCTTCTGCCTCATGAGCAAACTTGCTAAATTTCCCGTACCCTTTCGACTAAGGGCATCTGCAACCGTGTTAACTTTACCGGGGTGGTAATGGATTTGTAGGTCATAGCCTTTAATGAGCTCTAACCACCGTCTCTGCTGCATATTCAACTTCTTTTGGGTAAAGAAGTACTTAAGACTCTTATGATTGGTATAAACTTCACACGTAGTTCCATACAAATAATGACGCCATATTTTCAAAGCAAAGACCACTGCAGCTAGCTCAAGGTCGTGTGTGGGATAATTCTTTTCATAGGGTTTAAGTTGGTGAGAGGCATACGCAATAACCCTCCCATTTTGTATAAATACACAGCCCAAACCTTTGTAAGAAGCATCACTATAAATCTCAAATCCCTCGGTACCCGACGGTAAGGCAAGGACAGGTGCTGTAGTTAACTTCGTCTTTAACTCCTGAAAGGCAAATTCTCGTTGTTCTGACCATTCAAACAAAACACCTTTCTGGGTTAATTGAGTAAGCGGCACCATGATTTTGGAAAAGTCTTTAACGAATCTTCGGTAATATCCGGCTAAACCCAAGAAACTACGCACTTCTGACACATTAGTAGGAGTCGGCCAATTCACAATAGCTTCGATCTTGTGCGGATCAACAGTAACACCCTCATTCGTTACTACATGTCCCAAAAACCCCACTTTGTGTAGCCAAAACTCACATTTCTTTAATTTTGCATACAATTTCTTATCCCGAAGAGTCTGAAGAATTAACCATAGGTGGTTTGCATGGGCTTCCATACTAGTTGAGTAAATGAGGATGTTGTCAATGAACACAACCTCAAAGTCATCCAGGTAGGGTTGAAAAACTCGGTTCATTAGATCTATGAAGGCAACTGGCGCATTGGTAACCCCAAACGGCATAACTAGAAATTCATAATGTCCGTAACGGGTTCAGAAAGTAGTTTTCTCGATATCCTTAGCTTTAACTTTTAGTTGGTGATACCCAAATCACAAATCTATTTTAGAAAAGACTTGTGCACCCTGTAATTGATCGAACAAATCATCGATCCTAGGCAAAGGATACTTATGCTTTATGGTTACTTTGTTGAGCTCTCTATAATCTACACATAGCTGGAGGGTCCCATCTTTCTTTACAAAAAAGACTGGTGCGCCCCAAGGAGAAGTGCTCGGGCGAATGAACCCTTTATCGGGGAGGTCTTGCAATTGGACCTTCAACTCTTTCATTTCAGCGGATGACATTCTATAAGGGGTTTTGGAAATAGGCTGAGTTCCTGGCACTATATCAATTGTAAACTCAATCTCGAAATCAATTGACTCCCCCGGTAACTCTTCTGGAAAAACATCCGAAAAATCACGAACAATTGGAATTGCATTAATGCCATCCACTGGTTGTCCACCCAAAATACTACATAAAAACCCTTGACAACCTTTTTGTAACAATTTACACGCCTTTACTGCGGATATCAAATAAGGTGGGGAAATCACTCTCTACCCCTTGAAAGTAAACTCAGGCTGTCCTGAGGGTTGGAAGGTTACTTGTTTCAACATACAATCAATAGTCGCATAACATTCGCTTAGCCAATCCATTCCCCAAATTATGTCAAAATAAGCCATGTCATGAGGTAACAAATTGGCGCAGTGTTTTTAAAGGCTCAAGGCGCACTAAGGCGCTGAAGGTCTCTTGGGGCCTAGGCGCAAGGCGAGGCGCGGGCTTTATTGAAGTAAGGCGCACGCACAGTCTTAGTAAAAAATACAAAAATAAACGTAGACTAATCATTCATAGTACTAAGTCAATTTTTTTTTTTTTTTAAAAAAAATTAAGATTCAAGACAAAATATAGAATAATTCACAAAGCCATGAAAGTGCATAGTACATAACATTTCAAACATCCAAAAACATAAACATAAACACTAAATATCCAAAACATAAATATCCAACAAATACTAATATATGTCTTAACACTTAAAAACATCAATATCAAAAGAAAGGATAGGTTAGGTCGGTCAGTCAATCATCATCCTAAACATCAATGGCAAGCAAACTATCATCTTCTTCTCCATCAGTTGATTTGTATCCCTCAACATCTTCCTCCTCTATGTCATCTAAGCCCGCTTCCTCTTAATCTATTAATTGAAGTGGAGTTAATCTTGATGATTTAGATATCCTCGGTTGCGCCTTTGAGCGTGAACTTGTTGCTCTACTTGCATGGCTACTTTCTTCTACTCCAGAAGCTCTAGCAACAGTGGCCCACGTCAAGCCATCACCATCATCAAACATAGGCTCATTATCTTCATCTGATTCTCCATCCATCCTCCCAAGCAACCACTTATTGCTTTCATCAATATTTTGCAAAGATATGGAATCAAGAGTGTTGCGCATGTCATACCTAAATCTCAATGTTCTATTAAATTTGACAAACACTAAATCATTGAGACGTTCCAATCTATTTCTTTTCTTGCTATGAAGCTGCAAGTATTAAAAAGATATTAAATTCTATATAATGAGAATAAAAAATATTTGAATTGAACAAAAAATTAGTTAGAATGTTAAATACTCACATGTTCAAATACACTCCAATTTCGTTCACAACCCGATGAACTACACGTTAGGCTAAAGACTTTTATGGCAAAAGTTTGCAAGTTTGGACTTTTAGAACCATATGATACCAACCAATCAGCTGCGATAATCCACTAGTTAGAAATAATTGTTACCAAGTATTGAATTTTACTAAAAGTATTACTAAAAATAAACTCTATGAGTCTATAATATATTACCTGGTGCCCTTGTATTTCTTTGTCTAATCGCAACAGACTTGCCAAAAAAACTCTCAGCCTTCATATAAATACTCATCTCATTAGTGATCAAATCTTGAACAGTGACATCCGGGACCAACCTTTGCATGCATTCATAAAACCCATTCATCACGTCATGATCTTTTTGCACCTCTAACGCTTTTGGGTAAAAGAATTCTGGGTTAAGAAAATAAGCAGCTGCATGTAAAGGCCGATGCAATTGGACATCCCATCTTTTGTTGATGATTTCGAAGATTTCATTATACTTCTCTTCTTTATGATCAAATGAACTTGCAATGCATTCTTTTTCCCTATCCATTGCCTCATAAATGTATCCCATGGGAGGTTTCTTCTCGGTATCAACCAATCTAAGCACTTTGACGAGAGGACTCGAGACCTTAAGGGCAAACACAACAGTATTCCAAAATGAAGGCATCAACAAAGTTTGTGCCATTCTTTTACCTTGTGGCTCCTTTGCCCATTTGCTTAAGGTCCAGTCTTCAGAGGTGACCATCTTTCTCAAATTGTTTTTTTGTTGATGCATCCTAGACAAAGTCAGAAAGGCGGTTGCAAATCTAGTTTTTGCAGGCTTGATCAAATTCTTCAGATTTGTATAGCGCCTCATTATGTTTAGCAACGTATTTCGGTTGTAAATGTAGCCATGTATTGCAATACCCCTTTCAAATGTCTTTTTTAGTCAAAGTATCTTGAAAATGTTTTCTAACATCAAGTCCAAGCAATGAGCAGCACATGGTGTCCAATACAAATGTTCATACTTGGCTTCCAAAAACCTCCCTATAATGTAACAATTACGAAAAATTATTATTTTTAAGTTTTTAAATTTTAAATGCAAAACAAACTACGAGTAGAAAATTTTGACGTAAGGAAGAAGAAAATATTCTTACCCGCCAACGCATTAGCTGCAGCACTATCAGTGATAACTTGCACCACATTCTCTTTTCTAACTTTCTTTGCAAACTTGTCTAGTAATTCAAATAGCTTCTGCCCATCCTTTGAATAGCTAGAAGCATCAACCGACTCAACAAACATGGTTCCTCTTGGACAATTAGCTAAAAAGTTAATCAATGTCCTTCCTCTCTTGTCAGTCTAGCCATCAGCCATTATGGAACACCCGTATTTTGCACAATCTTCTTTATGATTCTTCATCAAGTCTTTAGTATGTTTCACCTCTATTTTGATTTGGGTAACCCGCACTTCATGGTAAGTTGGTGGCTTCATACCGGGACCATATTGCCCAATGGCTTTAATCATTGGTCCAAAACTCTCATAATTTACTGTATTAAAAGGGATACTAGCATTATACATCCACCTTGCAAATCTTTGCACTGCCCGAGCTCTCATTTCTTTTTTGTAAGGGTCATTCGCATCAATTTTGGTTTGCTTCCCTTTTGCTTGGTCTCTTTGATTTTTCACCACTGATTCAGGATTGGGTGTGAAGTAGACATCCATAGGCCCTTTTCTTTTTAGCATTTTTAAATTGGTTTTGGATTTGGATGAACCTTGGTTGCTACTTGTCAACTTACGGCGTTCATTGACATTGATCTCAACAACATCATCATCTTCATCTTCCATGTCCATATCATCAAAATCAGGCAACATGTTCATTTCTTCTTTTTGTGTCTTCTTTTTTGACATGAACTCTCTAATCTCCTCTTACATGAGCTAGACATTTCGGGCAAGCAGTGACATTCCTATAACCTCTCGCGAGGTGTTGTTTCACCCGATAAACACCTCCATTTGATACTTTACCACAAAAATTATACTCAAACTTGTAAAAATTATACTCAAACTTGTTTAAATTATTCTCCTCTACCAAATGGGCATGTTGCCATGCCGGATCTTTTTTATTACTTTCCGATGTCATTTTCTACACAACAAATTTAATAAATGGAAAATAGTTTCAGTGTAATGTAAGTGTGATTAATTGTGTAATGTAATGGAAAATAATGTGTAATGGAAAATTACACATTAGCACAAACAGTGTATTAATTAATGGAAAATTAATTAATACAATGTAATGGAAAATTACACTCGGTGAGTGTAATGTAATGTAATGGAAAATAATGTAATGTGATGTGTCAATTTAAAAAATAATTAATGTAATGTAATGTGTCAATTAAATTTAGAAAATAATGTAATGTAAACAGAGACCAAAAGCATAATTGAAATTATTCTATTTATTTTTTTAAAAAAATTATTCTAATTAATGTAATCTGTTTTTTTTTTTTGTTTAAATTATTCTATTTATTTATTTATTATTATTATTTTTAACAGAGACTCAAAGGCATAATTGGGGGGAAAAAAAAAACAGAGCAGAGCAGAGCAGAACAGAATCAATGAAGAAGACAGAAGAAGGAGAGAGACGATCGAAGTCTAAGAAGCCGAAAGAGAAGAAAAAAAAAAAATAGACGACACTGACCAGTCCAAGTCGAACACACACCTGGAAGTCGAGAGAGGAAGCCGAAGTCGAAGTCGTCGCCTAGCCAGTCCAAGTCGAAGTCGAATCGAAGTCGAGAGAGGAAGTCGAATCGAAGTCGACACAGATTAGGGATTTCGTTTCATCAGATTGCTTCAATAAGTCGTATTGTATATAAGTTGTAATCCTCTGTGTTAGAGTCATTCGAACACACACCACCACAGCTGTTAGATCAAAACTAGGGCGTAAATCATCAATTGCGCCTAGGAGCGAGCCTTGCGCCTCTCTCGCTTGCTTCTAGTCGCGCCTAAGGCGTGCGACTTCTTCAATGCGCCTACTTTGGTACCCAGTTCAAGCGTCTGCATTGCTCGATCATGGCGCGCTTAAGCGCGCTTTCTTGAATTGGCGTCTACCCGAACATCCCCAATTAGGAGTTCACATGCACAATAAATAGACGCACAGACCATAGACTCCCTCGACAGTGAGGATACACACAAAACATAAGGTAGCGGTTCTATAGGTCTATTTAAATGACTAGCAAATGCTTTTGATACAAAGGAGTGGATAGAGCCCGAATCAAACAACACGTACGGAATAACCATTAATAGAGAATGTACCTGATACCGTAGCCTCGGTATTATGCACGTCCCCCAGAATTAGTGCAAATACTCTTCCCTGTTTAGCGGTATCTTTAGCATTGGCGGGTTTCGTAGCTGCCTTTGTGGTTGGGGTTGGAGTTGGAGTCGAACCGGCTGAACTTGTGGTAGCCCTATTCCCATTCTGCCGATCTTTTTGCGGGCATTCTCTAGCTAAATGACCTGTCTTGCCATACTTGAAGCATGCCCCTGTTACCCGATAACAAATCCCACGGTGTCTCTTTCCACAATCCGGACAAATTAGTGCGGAGTCACGAGTAGAGGCGGATGTACTAGAGGTTCCTGAATACAATTTCTTACTCGGTGGTGCCACTGAACCCCTAGTGACTTGGGTATTCTGTCTCTTCCCTTTCCACTCTGAGACCCGACTTTGAGCGGCAATATTACCCTCATCGATTATTGCCCTTTCCAACACATCAACATACGTAGGTAATTTCAGCACATTGATCCGGTCGAGAATAGCGGTCCGTAGTCCACCTTCAAACTTTCTTGCCTTCTTATAGTCCGTATCCACCATATGTGGTGCGAAACGGGCCAATTTAGCAAATTGAGCCTCATACTCTGTGACAGTCCTGTTCCCTTGTCTCAAGGTCTCAAACTCGGTCAGTTTCTTGTCTCACATACATTAGGGAAAATACTTTTCATAGAACAACTCCAAAAACCTAGCCCATGTTAACCCTTGATGTGTCGTTCTTGTGAGCATCCACCACCTCCGTGCTTCATCTTCAAGAGTGAAGGCAGCAAGTTGTACTTTCTGGGCTTCAGTACAAGGAAAAACCTCAAATAACTTTTCTATACCCAACACCCACGCTTTTGCTTTCATTGGTTCAATTCCCCCTTTGAACGAGGACGACTTCATCTTTTTGAATTCCTTCCTGAGCGTAATTGTTCGATCCTCAGCTTGGTAATCTTGTACCTCTGGTGGTGGCACAGATACTGGTGGTGGTTGTTGCTACTGCTGTTGTTGCCTTAAGGTTTCTTCTATCTCCATAATCATCCTTTCCATTCTATCCAACCGTATGGAGGTAGAATCTTCCAGATCATCTGTTCTTGTCCTCACCATGATCTACATAACGGTTAGTATACAAACAAAAATTTACAAGTAGGCATGGACCATAGTCATTACCAAGATACATGTCAGTGATTATTGCATGTACAATCTAGCTGCTATATATCATTTTGTATTCATCAAAAGTCACATGCATGTAACTTAAGTCTTTTCTAGACACGCTAAAGCTCAACGAACCTGTGTGAGAGATAACAACTCGTGCTCTGATACCAACTATCACGACCCAAACCTGCCCTTAAAAGTTTGGACATGATCGGCCTGACCTTAGGCCTCGACTTTGTTATCTTAAGTTTTATTCAATATTGGGGCCTGAACGGAAGCAAAATAATAGCAAAAACAAAACATTCATTTTGCTGTGCCTAAATGCCAGGATTTTAATGCAATACCATACATAAGTACATAACATTTCATACACCATTCACATTTACTGAATTTGTAAAAAAGGGCAACAACCTAAGAGTTAAGTATTGACGATATATACATATATCTACTTCCCTAAGTACCGACAAAACAAGCTATCAATGGATTTCCCAAAAGTAAAACAAAAGAGTCACTTCGGGTGACTTAGCAAAATGGGTCCAACAAAAGGCTCCTGGCCTGACGTAAGGTTGTCCCGCGGGCTGATTACCTACAAAACATCCATAAAAGTGGAGTGAACAAGGCTCAGTGAATGATAGTAATACAAACAAATTAAAAGTACAAGCATAATTTAGTAGTGCACATTTATAAATCACAAGTTGGTTTTATTCTTGTTGCCTTTTCTGAACGGCCTCGGGCCCACATAAGACAGAACGGCCTCAGGCCCAAGGTAATATAGAACGGCTTTGAGCCATTATAATGGCAAAACGGCCTTAGGCCCAACGGAATACAAAACGGCCATAGGCCCATTATTATAGAAAAAGAGCCTTGGGCCCAATGAAATATAGAACGGCCTTAGGCCCATTATAATAGCACAACAGAACAACCTCAAGTCCATATTTCCTATGCCAATGTTCATTCAAACAAACTTATGATGTCAAACCCTAACTCTCATAAGTGCAAACCTCCATTTTAGGGCTTTAATCTCATCAATTGAGGAAGGATTTAGGATATTGGAGTTGATTTATACTCGCTTGAACTTTAATTTTGAATCTCTTCAAACTTCTTCAAGATCTTAGTTGATTTTCCCTTTCCCTTTCTTTCTTTTTCTCCTTCTCTCTCTCTCTATCTCCAGGAGATAGTTTTTGTCTTAGTTGTCTCTAATTCATGGACTCATATATATATATATAACTAGGGCTTATTTTTGAGTCTACAAGTTGAGGTTAACTAAGGTTAGCCCAATTAGCTCAATTTAATTTGTTACGAATCAAATTTTTACAAAATTTCATATTATGACCTAAAAATCATGTTGATCATAACTGTAAAGTCAATTTTCGGTAACTGACAGATATAATATCATAAGCATATAACTAACACAATTAAACACAATTTCACATAAAATTTCTCATCAAGCATATAATCACACGTATAATTAAAGATGTAGAAGGGTTGGGTTATTACAGTTGGGCCCCAAGGGGCACCTCAAGTTTGTAGAAGGGAATTATGGACAAATTGAACCTTGGCTCAAACCACCACACGCGCGTGCAAGCCGCCGTTGCAAGCCTGCCGAGCCAGGCCTGGCGTGGGTCGGGTCGGGTCGGGTCAGTCCTAACATTAATTTTTTGAACAAAATTTGTTTGAATTTATTCCAAAAATTATTGCGGGAAATTAATTCAAATTTTGCACCAAATTTGAATTCAAATTTTCTGTCCATAATTGTGCCTCTTCCAGTCCAAAATTTCCAACAGATAAACTGTTTTTTAAGAGGTTTTAACTGCCAGAAACTGCCCACCAGTTCCAGACAGTTTTTCCCATACAGATTCAAATCTGAAACTGCTGCAGATTTGTTCAGGTTTGAATTATATCTGTTGCACCTGTTCATTTGAAAATGAGATCTGTTCGGACAGATTGTTTAGTCACCATTTTGCCTATAAATAGAGGACTTTCCAGCAGGTTTTAAACAATCAAAAAAACCTCCAAAAAATCTGTTCCCTTCCATTTTGTTCTCATTTTGCATTATTTATTCTTCATATTATTTTTAGGAGAAATATTTAAGAGAGTATAGAACACAGGTTTGGTTCGCCGTACAAATTGTTTAGAGTGCTACTACAATTTGTGAAGATCATTGTATCTTGGGAGATAGACACTTTTTATCCGTAAGCACCGTAGTGAGGCGAATCTGTCTTAAGGAAAGAATGTTCCACACTCGACTTGATCTTTTTGTGCTTTCACATTTCGGTAAAATAAATTCTGTAAGTGATTTATTTTTATTTATTTGATTTGGTTTCAAATTATTTATTTTACACAGAAGATTGTTCCAACATCAAGATCGTGAGAGCCACATGCATTAGAAACCAGTCATCCCCTTACTTTATTTTCCCTAGTCCCTGCTTTCCTTCTCTTTTCACATATGTATTCAACATGGATAACATAATCTAGTTAAGGAAGATCTTTTGCCCCCTTTCTTCCTCTAAGAAACCACAATAAAGTAAAGAATGTGATTTCTTTTCTATGGATTCCACCCATGAGAGAGAAAGCAATTAAAAGAGGATGGTAAAGGAAGACGAGGAAGGATGCAAGTAATTAATGCATGCATCCTTAGCAAGAATGTGATTTTGAATATCCCTTAGATTTGCTGCGTCCCTAGAATGGTCAAAGACGTGTGTAAGCTCCACTTTGAAGTGGTTAATTGTTGCATGTGGTTCAATGGTTGACAGGAAGAAAAGCTGTTGGGTTAAGGTTGGAATTGCTTCTTGCAGATTGACTCCATGTATTCCATCTAATAAAATTTTTGATAGAGTCTCTGTTTTGTCGCAATCGGAATTCACAGACATGTTACCAAAGATTGATGAAATTTCACCATTCAGCCTTCCAACCCCCGAAGTAGTGGGAATCTGCACACACACAACCCCCTGTCCAAAATGCACCAAAGGTTGGGAGAGGAAACATTAATTGGAGAATGATCATACTAATGGATTAAAACATATCTGAAATTGGATCACTGTATGACATTAATTTCTAATAGATAAATGGATATGGACATGAACATTAATATTAGGTGCTTGAGTCAGCAAATCCCACATAGAATTCATCTCTCATTATTTTATTCTTGAATTTATTTTGCTACCCATACAATTGTTTTCAACTGAATCATGCTATCATGGTAGGATTTTTAACTTAGCATAGCAAAAAAGTCACTCGCAACAATAGTCTGTGTGCACACCATAATAGATGCCTTGGAACCTTCAACCATTGCCCTTACGCAGTGTCATATATCTCATCTGAAACTTCAACTTCGGGAATATTGGTGGAGGATATTCTGCACTTGAAGACAGAAGGTAGCGATCAAGAATTAGTTGAGGCTCACATCGTATTTGGGTGAGTTGCCACTTTATTTACCATCATAGTAAGCACTTTTTGCTCTAGATAGATCTATGGTATTTATAAATTTAGTGTGCTTGTTATTTAGAACATTTGATTATGATAACGTGCTTGGAGTAGTAGTGAGCTATAATGTGCTTGGAGTGTCAGATGCATCTCCAAGGAGTTTCAGACGTGTGTTGAACTTTAATATCTGTCTAATATGGATTTGGCTTCTTCATATGGCTTATTCACAATTGTATAATTTGTATCACTGTCATTGAACTAATCTCTTATTGTAAACTTCTGCATAGATAGGTATTTACGCATCACTAACTCATGGTATGTGAGGTAATAATTGACATATAAGATGTTATATTTTTTATTTCCTTATTAGCAATTGCTAAGCATTTCAAGTCCAAGGGTTGACTATGTTTTCCTTGTTTTGCTTCTTTGAAAATAAAAATTACTAGTTCATTAATCTTCAAGGAGGTCTTTAATACAATTTAGAAATCCCTTACATGGAAAGTCTGTTCAACTTTGCAGAGACGCGTAAGGTTGCAGAGACAATATTAACAAATAATACTGGATGATGAAATGTGTCCTTGCTTGAACATGATATGTTCTACAGGCTCGTACCTCTGCTTCCCTGGCTTCTAACAGGAATCTAAGCATGATGCCTCAGCCTAAATTTGGTCATTTAGCTGGAATAATCTACTAATGTTTCAGCTAAATGTTGTAGAGTTTTGAATTTGTGGGGTTTGTTTTCCTTTGGTTAGTTTTGAATTTGTTATGAAACAACATACCAAGAATCAACCTCGCCACCCTCCAATATTTATTGTCTCTCCCCTTGTAAACAAGAGAGAGACAGATAGATATACAAATCACCCTTGGTGGAGGTCCATGTATGATTGTTAATTTATTATGTCAAAAACAATTGGTCCCATAAATTAGAGATAACTTGTTCTAATAGTAACTAAAGAATAGCTGAAAGTCCTAGTAATTGCACATAGTTTAGTTGTTGAAACCAAGTTTAAAAAAGCATTAATATGGTTCTAGGTGACTCACTTTCTTGTTGTGTTGATTCTTATTATAGCTCACTACTACTCCAAGTACACTGAGATAATGTGCTTTTCCATTATTTGTAACTTATTTGATTATGAATGACTATTGATTATTTAATTGAGGTTATGTTGTGTTGATTCTTATTATTTGACTTCTTTTTGAATTTTGGGTTGCAAGGATGTCCAAAGGTGTCACACCTAAGAACAGCTTGAAGCCTCTTGTGCCAAGGCTGTCTGATATAAAGCCTAACATTGATGTTGAGAAAATACTTTTTTGGAGATTCCCTTTGAAGAAATTTTTTTCTATTATTCATTTGAACTGTTACTACTTTGATAAGAATTTAGAAGCTTTCAATTTTAATTTTTGTAAAATTTTACTTTCTGTATACTCATTATGGCTTGGGAATAGAGTGCCTTTGATGTGTGGATGTCAATTTTTTTTAATATGATTGGATGACATTTAATTTTGTGCATTTTTAGCTATGAGATTAAATGATTACAAAATTCTTAACTTTGACTTTTAGCGACGAAAATGTGTGGTAGAGAAAGCCATTTATCTTTTAGCAACCAAATATAATTGTTGTTGAAAATGTCATCATTTTGTTTTTTTTTTTTTTTTTTTTGAGAACCATCATTTTGTTTTTTGGGTCCACATTGGGACATTTTGTGGCGAAGTATTAGCGATCAAATGTTTAGTCTTGTAAAATCAAACATTTTGTGACAATATAAAATTGGTCGCTAATTGTCACTTTCAACGACACTTTCAAAAATTCGTTGCTAAAGACTTTTTTGGTGCACTTTTAGTGACTTTTTTAGTGACGAATGTAATTGTCACAAAAGCTATTTAGAGACCAAAATAATTATTTTAGGGATTAAAATAATTGGTCGCCAAAAGTCTTGTATATTGTTTATTTTTCTTTCTTTCTTTTTTCTTCCTAATATGCTTTTGAATTAGGTTGAAGAAAATTAATCATATTTTTATTTCGTTGAATTTGAATTTTTGCTTCTATATATTTTTGTCTGGAAGGGTGTTGCTTTTATATTAAGTTGATAATTTATTTTCATATGGGATTGGATTGTGTATGTATTAATCTATTTAAATAATTGTTCATTACATAATTTGTCCTTTTTTTTTTGGGGGGGGAGAGGAGGAGGGGGGGCAAAGCACGGCTAGCATGCTTTTTTTGTTTGTCATTTTTTTTTCTATTGTGGAGCATTGATTGGTGTGCTTATAATTTGTTATTTGTCTTTTTTTTTTTATTTATAGAATATTGGTTGATGTGTTTTATTATTTATCATTTTCTTTGTATTGAGCACTGGTTGGTGTGCTTAATTTGTTGCTTTACATTTTTTTTTTGTAATACAGAGTATTGGCTGGTGTGTTTAATTTGTTTGACATTTTCTTTGTATTGCAGAGCATTGAGTGGTGTGCTTAATTTGTTAATTTTCTTTTTCTATTGCTGAGCATTGGCTAGTGTACATCATCTGATTTTTTTTTATATGTTTATGTGTTTTGGGACTTACACTTCGGCGTTTGTTTAAAATCTTATACTTTTGTTTTGCTTAAATTTTACATAGCATTTATGTGTTTACTTTTCATTATTTCATTTACCTATAAATTTTGAAAATCTATGTTTAAATTTATTTATTTACCAAGCATTATACAATTTGTTTATTTTTCATTTATTTAATTTTTTTCACAGTAAATTGACCACCAAACCATAGAAATTGGTTGATTTCAACTATTAGATTAAAATTGACGCAAAACTAGAGCCATGAGATCTCTCTTATTTTTTTCAACCAACGCTTGCTCTTTGAAAAAATGCAGTATATAGAAATTTAATTGGATGGTGTTGTTGATCAGGGTAATAAAGTGTTTATTTTCTGTTGCAAATTGCAGGTGGATTAAAAAAAAAAGACTACAATAGTAAATATTTGGTGACGTGGTCTTTGTTTGCATTTGTAGGAGTATAAAAAGTAATTGTATCATCACTATTTTCATGTTTTCTTGATAAATTGCAATAATTTCCATCATATTACCTCCACCACTACTAATCATGGACACCACAATTTATGGTCATTTAAATTTATGTTTGACAAACAAAAATGCAACTATTTTTGCATTGAGAATTTGAGTTCAAATATATAATCACAATGGTATTATTGAAATTTGCTTATTGTTAAAAACAAAATTTTCTAGCAAAACATATTATTAAATTCAATTAGATAGTTTTTATAATCGTTAAGTTTGCAATACATACAGCGATCCCGGGTTTACCCCTTGTTGTACAGTGATCCAGACGTGTGTCCGTAGATGTTAGTAGTTGATTTCTTTCTTGTTTACATCCTTATCGACTTTGTATTTGAGTTATAGGATGTGTTGGGCCAGCTGGGGACAGGTTGGTTGAACTTAGAACCAAAGATAAGCTGCCCAGGTTTTGACCCTTACGCTCGAGCGGAGATTAGGGCGCTCGAGCGGAGATTAGGGCGCTCGAGCGGAGATATTTTTGGCTTGTACGCTCGAGCGGGGATTCGAGCGCTCGAGCGGAGAAATCACCCTCACAGCAGTTTGGTCGTCTGCAGAATTTTGCTGGATGGTTGTATTCGGCCCGGCGGATTGAGCGCCGGCGAGACTTCGATCGTCCGCCGAAAGGGGACTTTGGCTTGTCCGCTCGAGCGGAGAACAGAGCGCTCGAGCGGAAGACTGGGTTTAAGTTCCGAAATTAGACATTTTAAAATCACTTTTCACTTTACTTTCTCTCTCCTATTCCAAAAACGCCATTCTTGAGCCTCTCACTCTAGAACTCTACCTTCTCTCTAGGTATTGATCTAGTAGGAGTGATTTGCTCACCTTTGGCCTTTACAAAAGTTGCGGGGATCGTCGAGGGCTTTCATCTAATCCGAAAATCTCGGGATTTGGAACACGTTGGTTGTTGGGTCTTCACCCCCTTGAGCTACAAATTCGAGGTAGGATTATCCTACTCTTTTTATGAGTTTTGGTCTTTAAAGTGTGACATTTTGATGAGTTGGGGTTGTTGGGTAATAATGAAGAAGTTTGGGGCTTTTATGTAATTTAATAAAAGTTGGGGTTTTATTGCAAATAAACCTATATGCATGTGTAGCATAGAAAAGTGAGATTAATGTGGAATCATTAATGAAATTGGAACCTTTAGGGTTGTAATGTAAATTATGGAATAATGCCCAAATTACATTGATTAATTAATTGGTATAATTAATTGTGAGAATGAGAAATGAAATTGGAATTTGTTGAAATTGGAAGTATGTGGGATAAAATGGTGTAGTTTAATTGTATATTGCTCACCGAATTGAAATGTTGATTTTACATCCATTGTGCATTTATTTTCTGTATAGAAATAACTGCTTTGGGCTATCGGTGGAGGATAGTCGTGATTGTTGTAGACTATGCATGAGGATTAGGCAAACTGAAACTAATCTGTGAAATGTGTCATGGGATTTGACGATTGATAGGATACATAAACTGTATGTATTGATTTATGTGTATAACGATTGTTTATATGCATTGTGTGAGTTGGAGGAGATAGGGGATGGACTCCACGGTTTAGGGGAAGATAGGGGATGGACCTCTAAACCGGATGTGTGTGTTGGAGGAGATAGGGGATGGACTCCGGGGATACAGCTCATACTCTTGTCCAATAATATTGACAGAGCTCATATGCTTGTCATGGAATGTGTGAAGTGTGATATTGACAGAGCTCACATGCTTGTCATGGAATGTGTGAAGTGTAGTAGTGACTGAGCTCATACGCTTGAAATGAAATATAGACTTGTATGTCTTGGAAAGAGAATGAAACATAGACTCATATGTCTTGGAAAAGGAAATGTGTTATGAAAGAATGTAAAAGTGTTAACTAACTATCAACTGTTACCCTTTTAGTCATTATTCATAACTGGTTTAGTATATTTCTACTGGGCTGTGGCTCACCCTATATGGGAACTTCATTTTCAGGTACAGGTAGCATGCCACCTCCAAGGACGTAGCTTGGGAGGATAGGGGCGGACACACCTTTGGTGTCACATTTATTTTTGGGTGTATTACATGTATATTCAAGCCAAGGGCTTTATGTGTAAATGAGTTAGAACTCTTTTGTTTGTAACCAAGTGTTAGCTTGGAAAGCTGTAAGCCTTTGAGGCACCTGCTTTTATTGTTAACATGTAATACTTTTTGTAAAGAACTGTTCAGTTGAATAGAAGAATGCGGGTTTCATCTTGTATCAATGTATGTTTAATTGATGGGTTTATTGTATTATTTTGAGGGCGTTACAATACAGATAAGGAGGGTCTAATTTTTTCATTAAATGATAGCTATCTAAATTTTATAATTTTGCAAAATATTTAGATTGATGGATCTAAAAAGTGAAATTGTGACAATTTGTTTTAGGTAACTGCTCGAGCGGTGCTCCCATTAGTTTGCCTTGCAAGTCAAAGGACTACTCAAGCGAACAAGTGATCACTCGAGCAAAGATGAGGGGGTTCCCAGTATCTCATTTAGTAGACAGAGAACTGAGAGGTTTCATTTACCGCTTGAGCGGTGAAAATACCTCTCAAGCAGTTTGCATGATATCAGCCACTTAAAAAGTATCTTTTAGATCAATTTTCTGTACTTTTTCTTTTCTCTCATCTTTCCTCTCCCTCTAGCTCCGAAAACCCTAGCTATTTCTCTCTAGAAATCTCTCATTACACTAAGATTCAAGCTAAAAGCTCCTGCAAAAAGTGAAGTTTACTTGGAAATCTTGGATTCTACTGATTGGATTAGGATTCTTCAAAGAGTTCCTCAAAAACCTAGCTTCTTTGTCTTGATTCTTGAGGTATGACTACTTTTAATCTTGTATCTCTTTGATTTGAAGATGATTATGTGGTATTGCGATGACATTGATGAGTTGATGAATAATTCAGTTTATAAATTGAAATTTTTTACAAAAATAGTATTTTTTTTACAATTTTCTTAGGATTTCTACTTTTAGCCATGGATTATGGAAGTTTTTTTTTTTTTATGAAGATTGATATTATATATGTTGGAGGAGTAAAGGCCCAAATTCTAAAAAAAAATTAAAAAAAAAAAGCCCTAAATTTGAAGTTTTAGAAATAATGAAATGAAAATGAAATTGATCCTTAATTCTTTAAATTGATGATTGGCTTTTAATATTAAAGTGGTATTTGAATGGAATTGTGAACTTAGAATGTTCTTAAGATGTTGGATATTGTCACTTTATATTTGCCATAATTGCTTGGATGGTGAAAGACTACTTTGAAACTTTGAAACTTTGAAAAGATTATAAGGGGGAGGTAAATAGCATGTGAGTCTGCGTAAAGAGTCGGTTTTGGAAAAGTGTTGTGTATAGTTGGTACCTGCGCGGGGAAGTCTAGGTGCCCAATTGCCATGTCTAGAGCTTATCGCTGGACAAATATGCGAAAATATTTTTGGATGTCCACTAGTCTTGCTGTATTGGAGTCGGTAAAAAGTGAAAAAAATGGATGATTTTAGGTGCCTATTTCCTGCCGCATTAATAGCCAGCAAATGTAGGGATATTTTTTGATGTAAACCTATGTATACATATATATTGGGTCTCTCTTTAGGGACTTTGTGGTATATTTACCCCCAGTGTTGAATTTATCAAATTTGTAGAAACTGTGTATTCTTACTTTTTCTTTTAAAGTAATATAATGAGTTGAATTAAACATGATTTGGTTGTGATGATGCTATATGGTTCTTTGAATAACTAGATATTTTGTTAAAAGTTTTTCTATCACTACTATAAAAAGCATATTTTGCGACCATTACATGATGTCGCAAATAATAGAAATACAGTCACAAAAGATCTTTTTTGACTGCCCATGGGACGGCAAATGGGGGTCGTGAATGTGGGGACGACAAATACTATTTGCGACCGCCTAACCTAATTATGGCGACTAATGTTTTGTCGTCGTAAAAATGTAAAAAAAAAAAAATACCTACAATGTATTAGCGACCATCTTGTTACCGTCACAAATAATTTTCAATGATATTTTATAAATAGTACAATAATAGCTTCAAGCGATGAACATTTGAAATAAATCTACCAAATAAGATCCTGCTGAAAACAATGGCACCAAACAATTTATTTGAGACAAATTTGGCAAAACCATCTTTAGTTTTAGGCTTTAAAAAATTCTATGCAAACTACAATTCCTTATAAAATTACATAATCCAACAAGCTAGCTACATAAAGGGTCAATAACCAATTGTCCTTACCAAATAATGATGCAATCAGCGATACAAGGTGCTCTTCCAATTTCTCTTTGTAGCCTTTTTTCTTGTTCTTCTTGTTCATAGAAATTTGGACAGAAAAAAAAAAAGAAAAGAAAAAGAACAGTTACACACTAAGATTATCACTTTTAATTAAGACACAACCAAGTGGATTAAAGAAACAAAATACACTCATAAAAGTGCAAATCCTAACACACTAGTTGTGTAACGAAAGGAAAAGAAATAAACAGATCATATTTCAAAGAATTCACCAACCAAAAAACACTTTGAGAAAAAAGAATATAATTACAATGATTTATGAAAAGCAGCAAGGTAGACAGCAGTAAGTAGATACAGGTAATCACTTTTCAATGGTGAATCATTCTCTGTCATGTTGTGTTTATAGTCAATTAACTTCAATTGTCCAAGAGCTAGAAAAATAAAAATAAAAATTAAGAGAAGACCAAATATTACATATCAAAAGATTTGTCAATTGCCACAGGCACTAGCTTCTCCCATCTACTTGTTGATTTCGTCCAAGAACATGTATGTAGTCTCTTACATTAGTTCTTAGTTCTTCATGAATTTTCAGAATGTAAAATGTGGGGAAAATTATTATTATGCTTCACATATTAACTTTAATATGAAAATAATTTTTTTAAGCTGTTCAAAAGCCAAAATAAATAAATAAAACACTAAAACAAGATGAAGACCTTCCTACATGCTAAAGACACTATGCATCAGTCACTACAATAAATTTAACGGAGACCAAATTCCACGCATATTTAACATTGCAGTACAATAAATTTAACGCAGTCCAAGTTCCACGCATATTTAACATTGCAGTTCAACTAAGTGGTTGGAACCTGGGGTTTGCAGGTCGGTGCAGAAGTTGACCACGGTATAACAAATTGAACACGTAAAAGACCAATTATGACCACCCTATGGGGCTTCTCTAATAAACATTGGTCAGGGAAAGCAATCTGTACGATTTATTGCAAGCCGTAGTTAAAGCTGGTAGTGAAAAAAATAAATAAATAAAGGCCAAATCATCACATTAATGGGTGGGACCCATATATTAGAGCTCCTTTAGAACTCTTGATTTAGAGCTTTCAAATATTTTTGTATTGTAAGTTTCCAAGTACAATTATTTCATATTTTCATTTTGCAGATATGATACATCCTTCTAATTTGAGAGCTCTAAAAGAGCACGAATGATGTGAAAAAACAAAAAAACCAAAGCTAAAACATTACATCATATGGAATCCACACCAATTAGAGTTATTAGAACTTTTAATTTAGAGCTCCCAGTCTTTTTTCTTCTTTTTGTTATCAATTTGACTCCGAGATGTCTTGGTTTTCTCCATTTTTGTTTTATTTATTCAATTATTTATTTGTGCTTTATAATTGGTTTTTTTATTACAAATTCTTTTTTCTGTTACTTTATTGTAAAAAATAACAAAAAAAAGTTGATAATATTAAATAATTTAATTTATATTGTTAGCTTACCTTTTAAAATTGTGTCCGATTACAATATATATATATATAATTCCTATCGGAATTTTGGACAAAGGAGATATACATTATTAACCATAACTACAAGTACAACAAAGAGAAAATACGAATTGTATTTTGTTTATGTAATTGAACACAATTTTAAAGGGTAAAACTAGAAATGTACAAACCCAATAAAGCGAAAAATTTATATTATTTAAACATCCATGGAACACAAACCCAACCCATTAATTAACTAGGTGTTCGTGACTTAAACTTTTTGAAGCCATCAAGTCATCTTATACAGTTTCATGAAGTTGCTGTTTAAAATTGCAGTACACAAGTTAAGCCGTTTCTGAGTTTTTCAACACTCAGGATGAACCATTAAATTAGGGGCATAGTCAGGATTACACTAGAGGAGTCAAAAGTAAAGTATTAAATAAGTCTAAGAAGTTAGATCAAGTCTAATTTAGATAATTAAAATGAACAAATCACTATTAAAAGAAAGCTAAAAATAATTACAAAAATGTATTTCATGAACTTAAGTTTTAGTAATTTATCACTAGAAAAATGCAAATGAGAAATAATATTACACAATTCATTTAGTAAATGAATGGTAATGAATTATAAATACGTACGCAAATTTTTGAAATTATCATATAATAATAAATGAAATATGAAAATACTTTGTTGATTTTTTTTCAAGAAATAAAACGAGTATAACTATGGTACACTCTTAAAGGAAAATGTCTCGTAGCTCAAATTTTGTGACTCAAAATTTGCTCAAATGGCCAAAACGACGTCGTTTTGGCCATTTTTATGTTGTTCTGTACTCAAAACGATGTCGTTTTGGCCATTTGAGCCACTTTTGAGCCACAAAATTTGAGCTACGTAGCATTGCCGCTCTTAAAAATGAATACAGCATGGCTTTTTAAAACTACACTATAATGATTGGTAACAAAATCACAATAGTTAAATAATTTTTTCATATTAGTTTGTTATATAACCATAATAATTTGTAACTAAAACTTCTTTTATGGGGCATTCTTTCGTAACATAATTATAATAATTTGTATTAACACGATAAAAACTCATAATGATTCAACAAAATATACAAATTATTACACCCATATCTTAGGAATCTCACGAACTTAGCAGGCCAAGACCCCCTAAAACTCCACTAAACTAGAGGCTCTTTATATATAATATTTTACCTCATTCTTGTTTGGCTCACTCTAATGTTTCTTTTAAAAATAGTCCTATACTCCTAACATAATTTTAGATTAATTTGTAACACTAACACCATTAAATTTACTTGCAAAAAACACTAGTACAAACTTGTGCAATATGTAACTGATATAAATATATGTTTTTTGGTATCACTGTGGTGTTTTGAGAAGTTGGTAAAAAAATAACTTTTAACTTTTTTAGCCAAAAAAGTAAACTTTTTGGGTAGTGACTTGGATAAAAAAATTAACTTTTTTGACTAAAAAAAACTAAAAACTAAGGGTCTGTTTGGTTGTATTTTCAAATTAGTTTTCAACATGTAAACTCGCGCTTCACGTTTGGATAGAACACTCAAAATAAATTTCCGCGTGTGAATTCAAATTCTAGTATGAAAACCTGTTTGGCAGGTTGTATCTCTACTTTCAACGCTTGTGCATTCTTCCATGTCCTTCTATGTCGTCTCCATCGTCTCTGAAATATTCCATCGTCTCTGAAATATTTACGTGAAGCGCATCTCTGTATCAAACATCAGTCCTTTATATTGATCACGGGTAGGCTTCTCTATCAAAAATCAGTACTTCAGATACTTCAGATTCATCACAGGTACTTCAGATTCATCACGGGTGGGCTTCACAGAGAAGACTGATTTTATAAATAATGAATCCACCCAACCCGCTCTATACTGGTATCATCTTTCACAAATCGAGTTCCTTACGATTTGTGCGTTGTGGAAGATTCTTATTACGGGCAACGAAACAACGACGACTGCGACGTAAAAGAACTCACAAATTTTTTTACATATTTTGTTATACGAAAATGCTTTGAAAAATTCATCCCTAATTTTATTTTATTTTTCTTTCAGGTCAAATTTATGAAATTTATTGTCGAATCCGACGAAGAAACAGTGCTACATTAAGTCAGTATACACATTCCATCACCGGCGATAATTATTCAATTCCCACTAATCTGGTAAATATATCCTTCAACTGCAAACGATTTTATACGAGTCGAAATCAATTCTCAAATATTTTTCTGAGAAGTGTAAGGGACTATTTTTTTTATTTTAAGATGTTTTTTATTTTCGTGAACTGTTTCACCTTTTGCGAAGAAGAATAGCAGTAAGTTGCTAAATTGATCTGAATCTGTTATATATAAATAATTTTTGAGAAGTCCCAAATGGTTTCTCATAATTTGTGGACGCCTATTTCAGATTTCAGATCGGTTGTTGTTTTCAATTGTGAGCTGTTTGAACCTTCTGCAAGAAAAGAACTTGTGAACAACTTGAGTCGATGTACTGGACACCCGGCCGGTCGTCCCCGGGGTCATCCGGCCGGTCGACCTACCCATCCCTTTTTCGACTTCATTAACTGGTTTATTTACTGGTTTTTTTCCTACTTCATTTTCTACCCGTCCCATTTTCCTTACATCTTTTTTACTGATTTTCTTCTACCATTCAAAGATAATGTTACCTGATTTTGTTACCTGATTTTTTTTATTAGTTGCGGTTATATTTCTGCTATTTAAATTGAAGTAATCTGTTACGCTATTTTTTTCCTTTAAATAATATCATCTGTTTTTTTTTTATCTGTGTTCTCTTTGAAATCATGTTGCTCTGTTATGATCTGTTTGTCTTGTATATCTACCCCAGACTAGTTTAAATTTCATTTGTATGTTTATAGATGGATGAAAATAATTCTGATGACAACCAAGAAACAAAAATGTGGACGGCCAGAAGTGAAACGAAATTAATAAATATGTTGAGAGATGAGGTTAGAAAAAATCAAACAACTGGCCGTACTACTTCGTGGACAATTAGGCATTGGAATCATTATGCAAATCAGTTGCACAATATGTATGGATTTCGGTATACAGCAACGCAGGTGCGCCAAAAATATCAGCGACCAGGCACAGACTGGTCTGGGATGGGATCCAATTGTAGGCACTGTTGTTGCACCTGATGAATTTTGGGATAAGGTTTTTCATTAATCTGTACTATTAAATAATTTTAATTTAAAGATTTCATGATACATACAGTGCTTAATTCTTTATTTGTATTTGTCATAGGCCAACAGAAATGTGAAGAAGTTTAGGACAAAAGGATTTGAATATTTTCAAGAAATGGCAGAAATTGTTGAAAATTGTTGTGCCACAGGGGCCTTATCTCGTGCATCCACACAAGGAGCCCTTGACTCAGAAGAAGAAGATGACATGTTAAATAAATTTTGGAACCCTGATGTTGGTGGGAGTAACGCTGCTGAGGCAATTCCTGTTGACTTATTTGGGGATGAGTACATGGATCCAGCAAAAGGGCAAAAGTCAGAAGAGGGGCCCTACAACCAACCAGACTGACAGTGGTCGTTCTAAAAAGTCACGGTCAAGTGGGTTTGATGATGTGTGCGCAGCTTTCACATCCTATGTACAAGCAAAAACAGGACATTCACGTGCACGAGAAAATGAGACAGAGGCTGTAAGTGCAGGTGGTGATGATTACTCTCTTGATGCATGTCAAGATGCATTACTAAAGCTTGGGGACATACCACCAGTGCAGTACATTAAGGCACTGACACTGTTCAAGGATAATGAATGGAGAAGGTTTTTTATGCGCACTCCTACCCATTTGCGCCTGCCCATGATCCTCGCTTTGTAGTGAAGTCAGAAGCTCTTCATTGCTTGCGTTATCAAATCTCCCTGTCTGAACTAAAAAATGATTTCATTATTCCTTACTTGGTTTTTTTTTTTTTTCCTTCCATGATATCCTCTTCCCTTTCCTATCTTCGTATGTTTTTTTTTTTGAACTTTTAAGTAATTTATGTTTTCTTATCTATTATGTTGTGTTATGACAATATGAGCACGTATTAAATAAATTTTGTCCTTCTATGAATTTTAGTGTACACTGAAAAATAACTACGGCCGACTATTCATATACTTCCTTTTTAATTCTATTTCACCATTAATGGTATGTGTTACAGCATTAATGACATATTTTATAATTATGGTTTTACTGTGATGTAGACAAAACCATATGTCATCCGACAGAGAAAATAATTCAATGGAGATCTCATCAAACGAGGATGAGGTTACTGATGATTTTATGGATTTTTTGATGATTGCTTGCATGCATGACCAAATCAACGCCTCAAGTACTCGCCGACCGCAGCGAACGTGTCCATTCAAAGGTGATGATTACATCTTCGGCCTATTAACTGGCCATCCAGAAACAATGATGAACATTATGCGAATGGATGCACAAACATTCATTTTATTGAAAGACACTTTACTCCACAATGGCTTTATCGATATTGAGCATATGCATATAAGTGTCGAGGAATCGCTTGGAATTTTTTTATACACTTTTGCACAAAATGATCGTCATCGACTATTGGCAGATAGATTTCAGCACTCCACCGAAACAATTTGTCGGCATATAAAAATTATTATGCGGCCATTGTGCAAGCTTGCATCAACGGTTATCAGGCCACGTAACCAAGACGACACACCGGCAAAAATTTTAAATGACAGGAGGTTTTTTCCCTGGTTCAAGGTATGAACAATATGACTGTCCTGTAAGTTGTACATATCAATAACGTATGTGAAATAAATATTATTTCCTTTTTAATTATAAAAGTAATATCGAAGTTTGTTTTGCTTTTAATGTCAAATCAATATCTGTCAATTAGGATTGTGTCGGTGCTATTGATGGCACGTTGGTCGATGCATGGGTCCCTGCTTCAAGACAAAATACATTCCGCGGTCGGAAATCAACGGTATCGCAAAACGTACTCGCAGCTTGCGACTTCGATATGTTGTTCACATTTATTAATTCTGGATGGGAAGGTAGCGCTCACGACAACGCTATTTTGATTGACTCTATTACACGAGCTGATCTACAGTTCCCACACCCACCCAATGGTAACTGTCCGCAAATATCATATGCTGCACTTTTTTTGTTTTTTTGCACATATCAATTGACAGAACTGTATATTCATTATTTACATGTAGGTAAGTACTATTTAGTTGATGCTGGTTTCACAAACATGCCTGGATTTCTTGCCCCATTTCGGTCTCAACGATATCACTTGCAAGAGTTTCGTGGCCATCATTATTCAGGACCAAAGGAATTGTTTAACCATCGACATTCGTCATTACGCAATGTCATAGAAAGAACATTTGGTGTTCTGAAGAAGCGCTTCCCAATATTGCGGTCCATGCCAAATTACAAGTCTACAAGACAAGGGCCTCTCGTGATTGCATGTTGTGTAGTGCACAATTGGATCCGTTTGCATGCAGCTATGGACCCATTATTTATGGAAGCTGATAATGAAATGGCCGCAGAAGCAGAAGCAGACAAGCTTGTTGGAAACCAAGCTGACTACGTTGACATGTCACAACATTGGTTAACATATCAATCGAACATTCGGGATGCAATTGCTACTGCTATGTGGCAAAATCATGTTGGCCACTGATAGAAAAGGGATGTCAACAAGGCAACTCAATATCGTACTGAGTACTGGTTTTAAATGTGTAATTATTTTATTACTTTCAGTCATTATGTAATGTGGTGGGTCGTCGGTGGTGGTGGTGGGTGGTAGGAGGTGGGTGGTGGTGAGTCGTGGTGGGTGGTAGGTGGTGGTTGGTGGCAGGTGGGTGGTGGGTGGTAGGTGGTGGGTGGTGGTGGGTGGTGGTGAGTGGTGGTGGGTGGTAGGTGGTTGTAGGTGGTAGGAGGTGGGTGGTGGTGAGTGGTAGTGGGTGGTAGATGGGTCCTGGGTAGTGGTGGGTCCTGGGTGGTGGGTGAAGTAATGTAATAAAGGTTTCATAATGACTGAAATTAATAAAATAATTACAATTTATTATTTTCAATTTTGTGAAAAAATATTTGTACATGACATATTCGTGGTTTTGACTTTTTGTTAAATAGTAAACAATTTGAAAGTTTTGTTATTAATTCGGTTTATCAATTTAAATTTTGTTTTCTTTTTACACCTTGTTTTTTAAAATTTTTGTTCATATTAACTTTTTTTTTTCCTTTTAATTAAAAAAAAAAAAGAAGGTTTATTATTTGCTTGTAACTTGTTTTATTTCATTTTACAACATTAATTTCATTTTTTGTATTAATTGATACAGACAAATTATTTTTTATTTGTTTAATTTTTATTCATTTCATTGAAATGAAGGATTTGTTAGACATTTATTTTGTTCACATATATTCATTTTTGTATGCCCATAATTTTTCCCTTTGCGAAATGTTTTCGTAAATATTGTCATAACATTGTAACTTGTTTTAAAATGATTAAAAAAAAAAAAACACTTGTTATTCATGACATGAATACAGAAGTTTACAACAAAGTAACAAAATAAAAGAAGTACAACAAAATAAGAAAATAAATAACCAAAAAAAAAATTGAAAAAAAAAAACATGTAGCCACTACATCTGTTTCACCATTTAAACTGATTTTTGAACAAGTTAAGCATCATTATCAGGTGGTGTTGGCGGTGGAGGGTAATAGTGATGGTACAGCTGAGTGACTCGATGGTCAATCTGATCAATGCGGTTCCTTGTCACTTCATCATGTCTCCCTGAGTCTATACGAAACTCGCTAAATTGTTGAATTAGTGAGTTTTGAGCAGCGGCAAATTCATCGAACCGAGTACCCAATGTATTGAGCTGATTAGCCATTTGTTGTTCCCATTGTACGCGCTGATTGTACCGTTCTTGTTCCACAGCCAAATAATCAGTCCAGTAATGGGGTTGTTCATTTGGTGGCATGGCATTGTCATTGGGTTCTTCCTCATCGGGTATTGGTTCATTTTCAATATTAATAGAGCTCATCAATATGTCAGCACCACCACCTCGGGTCAGTATGTACTCAGAAATTGGTGAAGTGATTCTGACATATTCTTCCCCTTCAAGGTTGACATCATGCGCTTTGAAAATTGTGGTTAACAAAGCTCCATAAGGTAGTGACCGACCAGACAGAGTATCGAGTTTTGCAATCATCATTTCTTTGAATAATATGAAGCATAAATCTAATTTCTGTCCAGTTTCAAAACAGTATAACAAATAAACATTAAAACATGAAACACTATCATAATGGCCTTTTTTGGGAGTGACATTTTCAACTATCCATCGATGAAGAATACGAAGGTGGGGTTTTAAATGTCTGGCTAGTAAATTAGTGCCGCTGAATTTGTTGTCACAAATTGTGGTATAGATCTGAGTGACATCACCAAACATTCGTTCTAAGGCAGACTCATTTTGAAAATAGCATTGTAAATCTCCTGTTTGAACTCCAATAATTTGTGCGAAAGCACGGAGAGTGAGTGTGATTGTTTTCCCTTTCACATAGGAGGTCAGACTGAACGGTTCATTTTGTTGGTCACCAGCTGCCAAGTGAACATAAAATAATCGTACAAGACGGGGATATACCTTATTTGGTAAATTAGTTAAAGGTAGCCATCCCATTGTATCTAATTTACCAACTAAGAGCGGGTCATATTGAGAAGGTAGTCTTACATTTCTCCCCGTAACAATTGGTCGATGCATAAAATGTGAATAGACTTGTTCATAATGATACGATAAAAAATCATTATTTAAATTGTCATGATGTTGATGATGTTGTTGCTGTGGTTGATGTTGTACAGGGTTTGAGGATTCACCACGTTCGGGTCTGGCTCGTTTTGTTCTTGGCATGATAGCTGCAACAGTGAACGAAAAATATATAAAAAATATATATGAAAACATGAATTGAGAAAAATGTATGGAAACTATATCGAAAATAGTATGATGTAAAAAAATGCATAGAAAAGATATCAAAAATAATATAATGTTAGTGTAAAAAAATGGAACACATATGATGGGACAGATATGAAAAACATGAACAGATCGGCAGCCAGGGATGGGATGACCGGCCGGTTGACCACCCGGTTGACCTTGTCGAAGGCTACTGCTCCTCTTCTTCTTCGAAAGCTACTGGTGTTTTAATACCAAAGGTAGTCTGAATAAAATACGAGATGCGAAGATAATACTAAACTAACCTGTAATTGAAATTAATGTTCTTGATGGAGCTGAGACCACTCGACGGTGAAGTTGAAATCTTCCTTCAGCAGGATCAAAGACGGTGAAGATGGTGTGGTTAAAAGAATGGTTTATCAGAATTTATAACAAGGCTGAAGCTTGGTTTTTAATTTTTTTTTTATATTTTAATTTTTTATGTATTATTTTTTTATAATATTAATAATGTTTTTTAGAAAAGTCGATGTGAACTGATATACACAGCTATGATGTCCCTTTTCTTTTGGCTCAGTATATAGGTAGTAGGTTCATGAAATTACTAAATTACCCTTTATATTTTGTTCACTTCCCATGTAAATAGAGAGGGACAAAATAGTAAATTTATAGGTGCATTCAATTATATGAGCGTGCTGATGGTCCTTCAATAATGGTCTGATTTTTACTCATTTCCTAATAAATTAATAACGTGTAATAAATGAGAAAAAAAATTGATAATATTTTGTAAGATTTACGATATGATTTGTATTTTAATCTATTAAACTTAGTGTATTTATGTTAATTTTTATTAATATGTATTTTTAAAAGTTATTGACTTCAACAAAATTTAAAAACAAAAATAAAAAATGTATTGTACAAGATGTTTGTACAGGCGTAAAAAATGAATTGATATAAAAATTTAATTGACACAAAATAATTGACATAGATTTATTTTAAAATGGAAAAATAATTTGAAAAAAAAAATTTATTAAACAAAAATTATTGAAAAAAATTAATTAAAAAAAACACGATTTTTAATTTCAGTATTTTAAATATAGTTTGGTTATTACTGTTGATAAAAAATACGGATATCGATATAAGAGTTGTGTACACTCAAAATAAATTATTGATTGAATTAAATTTTGAAAACTATTTTGAAAATACATTACCAAACAAATTTTCTTATTTCACATGTCACATCAAACTTTCAAAACATAATTCAAAATACATCTTCAAAACACATTTCAACACTCTATTTAAAAACCATAACCAAACAAATTTTCTACACTCAAATCATAATTCCACAACACACAAACTCAAAATACAACTCATATTCTCAAATCACATTTACAAAACTCTACCAAACGCTACCTAAGCTTTTCAGTAACTTTCCAAAGCAAGCGACTATCTCACACCTTATGTGAATATTTGGTAATTTTTTTGAGAAATTATTTGATCAACAATGATTCATTCCACTAAAAACACCACCACTAATAGCACTAATGCATTAAAAAAGTATAAAATATATATATATATATATAACTCCAAGACCAAAAGATCACATCATTACTGACAGGACCCACTACCACCTAATTAGTGAGAGCACTAATTAGTGCTCCCAAGCATTTTTCTTATTTGATAATTCTGTCATTGCTATTTCTCTAATATGAACCTGACACACCAAAGACTAGAGGCAAGAGTTTCAACCCCCAAGAAGAGGGAATGATGACTTGACTTAGACATAAATGTATTCATATTTACATATTTTAATAATTTTTAATTATATTCATTATATTATAATAATTATAATTATAACTAGGCGCTTGTGACTTGAGATTTTTTAAAATTATTTAGTGGTGGTTTGAGATATTCTAAATAAATGTATTTTTTTTATTTTTTATAAAAAAAAATATGAAGAAAAGTAAAGAAAGTTGTTAAAAAATTATAGAAGAGATATTGATAAATGTTGATTGATATGATCCAAATAAGTGGGGTAAACTAAAAAAGTGCATTTTTTTAGTTTACCCCAAACACCTACCTAGTCTTCTTATACAATTTATAAAACTCTAGGCCTTGTTTGGTTTGGTTTTAGGAGATAAATTTTCAAAAAAAAATTTTGAGGAAAGAGTTTAGAAATTTTTTGGTTTGTTTGGTTGTATATTTTGAAAATAGTTTTGGAATATGAGAGTTTGGGATGATTTGATATTTTGTTATAGTTGAGTAGATGTGTGTGAGAGAAAAAGTGATTGAGAAGGAAAGAGGAGAAAGAAAAAGTGATTGATTGATGGATAGGAAATAGAAAGTGATTTTGAATTTTTTTTTTCTTTCAAAAGTATTAAACCAAACAAAATTTAAAAAAAAATTTCTCTAAAATTTATTTCTCAAAACCAAACCAAACAGGGCCCTAATCTTTCAACACTAGCATCAAATTACATTCCACACTCAAGCTATGGGCAGAGCCTCTAGTGCTCTTGATGTTATTTGCTCTATTTTATAAGAAAAATGATTGGGAACTCTAATAAAAAAGTTCTAATGAGATCTAATAGCACTGGACCCCATTGTGATGTGATGTTTTGACCTTAGTTTTATTTATTTTTAATTTTTTATTCTCTGCCATATCATCAGAGCTCAATTAGAATTCTAAAATTAGATGGGTGTATCATTGCTCTTTTTATAATTAGGGGCAGAGTCAAGATTAGAGGAGTCAAAAGTAAATTATTAAATAAGTCTAAGAAGTTAGATCAAGTCTAATTTAGACGGCTAAAATGAACAAATCAAATACAAAATTATATTTCATGAACTTAAATTTTTATAATTTACAACTAGGAAAATGCAAATGAGAAATAATATCACACAATTCATCCAGTAAATGAATGGTAATGAATTATAGATACGTACACAATTTTGAAATTATCATATATTAATAAATGAAAGATAAAAATAGTATGATGATTTTTTTTTAAAAAAAATAAAACGAGCATAACTATGGTACACTCTAAAAAATGCATATAATATGTCTTTTTAAAATTACATTACAATGATTGGTAACAAAATCACAATAGTTAAGGCTTCGTTTGGGAAGCAAAAGCCCAGGTTTTTTTGGCTATTTTAGCCATAAAAGACAAAATAGGCTATTTTAGCCACAAAAAACAAAACATCACATCCAACCTATAATCATTACACTCTTCTCTCACAAAAAAAGTCAAAAAAACCAAAAAGCCCTTCCCAAACCAAGCTTTTAAGCCCAGGCTAAAATAGTAAAAAAAAACTAAAAAACTAAAAAGCCAACCCACTTCCCAAACGGAGGCTAAGTAACTTTTTTACCATAATAGTATGTAATATTTTAATATTCATAACATTATCATATTAATTTATTATACAACCATAATAATTTGTAACTAAAACTTCTTTTATAAGGCAACGTAATTATAATAATTTGTATTAAAACTATAAAAACTCATAACAACTCTACAAAATATACAAAATATATACCAATATCTTAACAATCCCACAAAACTTGCTCTTTGCCAATATCAACCTGACACACCAAAGACTAGAGACTAGAGTTTCTACTCCCAAGAAGACGGAATGATGACTTGACTTGTCCATAAATGCATTCTTATTTGCATATTTTAATAATTTTTAATTATATATATTATATTATAATAATAATTATTATAACTAGGTGCTCGTGACTTGAGACTTTTCAAAACTATGTCTTCTTATACAATTTATAAAACTTTAGGTCTTGTTTGGTTTGATTTTTAGAGATAAATTTTTTAAAAAAATTTGAGGAAAGAGTTTAAATTTTTTTTCGGTTTGTTTGGTTGTATATTTTGAAAATAGTTTTAAAGTATGAGTGTTTGTGATGATTTGATATTTTATTATAATTAAGTAGATGTGTGTGAGAGAAAAGGTGATTGAGAATGAGAGATGAGAGAGAAAAAGTAATTGATTGATGTGTAGGAGATAAAAAATGATTTTGAATTTTTTTTTTTGTAAAAGTACTAAACCAAACAAAATTTTTAAAAAAAATTTCCAAATTTTTTTTCTCAAAACTAAATCAAACAAGGCCCTAATCTTTCAACACTAGCATCAAATTACATTCCACACTCAAGCTATGGGCACAACCTCCCGTGCTCTTGTGATTTTATTTGCTTTTTTTTAACAATTAGGGGCAAAGTCAGGATTACACTATTAGAGGAGTCAAAGTAAAGAATTAAATAAGTCTAAGAAGTTAGATCAAGTCTAATTTAGACAACTAAAATAAACAAATCACGATTAAAAGAAAGTTGAAAATAATTACAAAATTATATTTCATGAACTTCAATTTTAATAATTTACCACTAGAAAAATGCAAATGAGAAATAATATCACACAATTCATTATAAATACGTACACAAAATTTTGAAATTATCATATACTAATAAATGAAAGATGAAAATACTTTGATGTTTTTTTTATGAAAATAAAACGAGCATAACTATGGTACACTCTTAAAAATGCATACAGTATGTCTTTTCAAAACTACACCACAATAATTGGTAACAAAATCACAATAGTTAAGTAACTTTTTCACCATCATAGTATGTAATATTTAATACAACAATGCTAAGTAGCTGAAAATTTTGTGGCTCAAATGGCTCAAATCACTCAAAACGACGTCGTTTTAAGTGTAAATGAGTGTAAAACGACGTCGTTTTGACAAATTTGAGTCATTTGAGCTACAAAATTTTGAGCTACCAAACATTTTCCATTTTAATATTCATATCATAACATTATCATATTAGTTTGCTATAAAGCCATAATAATTTGTAACTACGACTTCTTTTATGGGGACATCCATTTGTAAGAGTATCTTCATCAAGCTCTTCAAAATAATTTTTTAGCTAATAAACTTCAAAAAATCAACTCTATCAAACTCGTTTGGAGCTCGTCAAAATTTATGTTTGCTACAGTATCTTGCTACAACAAGCGAGGTACTGTTCATTGCTAGATAAGTGTTATTGGATATCCACCCAGAAGTCCGGCTGGTCAACCAGTCAACGGCAAATTTTTTTTTTTTTGTTTTTTTGCATTTTTTAAAAATTATTTGACTAGTAACTTATCAATTTAATAAAAAAAAGAAAAACTAACAAACACAATAAGAAAATAATATTTTAATAAAAATAAGTTAAAATAGAGAGTTTGATACAATAGGTGCTAAGGGATAACTAGCTAAAATAGCAAAATAGCTTTAATTTGATTAAAATTTTGAAAAATTTGGTGTGAATGCTCTAACATAATTATAATAATTTGTATTAACACTATAAAAATTCATAACCATTTTACAAAATATGCAAAATATTATATCCATATCTTAACAATCCCACCAACTTGCTCGTCCAATATGAACCTGACACACCAATGACTAAAACAAGAGTTTCTACCCCCAAGAAGACGGAATGGCAGACAACTGATGACTTGACTTGCACATAAATGTATTCTTATTTACAAATTTTAATAATTTTTAATTATATACATTATATTATAATAATAATAATAATAATAATTACAACTAGGTGCTCATGACTTGAGACCTTTCAAAACAATCAAGTCTTATTATACAGTCTATAAAACTCAATCTTTCAACATAGGCATCAAAATTACATTCCACACTCAGAAGCTATGGGCGCAACCTCTAGTGCTCTTGTGATGTTATTTGCTCTTTTTTTCATTGAAAGACTGGAGTTCATTTGTAGTCGTACAAATTCAAATGTGAGTTGCATAGCGAGTGAGCGAGAAGCTCTTATGAAATTCAAAGGAAATCTCACAAATGAATCGAACCGTTTATCCTCGGGGGTCGGAAAGGACTGTTGCACGTGGAAGGGAGTTGGCTGTAGCAAAAAAATAGGCCATGTCGTGAAGCTTGATCTGCATAATCCAATTCCCGACGCCTATCCAAATCCCGAAGTGAACAAATTGGGTGGTCAGATAAGTCCTTCCTTACTTGATTTGAATCATTTGCATTACCTAGACTTGAGCATGAACGATATACAAATTTCTAATTCCTTAGGATCTTTGAAAAGCTTGAGATACCTTGACCTCTCTTGGTCAATTTTCGAAGCAACGATTCCTCATAATCTGGGAAATCTTTCGAGGTTGCAGTATCTCAACCTTAGCAATAATGATTTAAGTGGTCCAATTCTTGATACACTTGGAAGGTTTACCTCTCTCACGGTCCTTGACCTTTCACAAAACAGCTTCAATGATTCAATGTTGTATTCTTTGTGTAACCTGAGCAGTCTTGTCCATATAGATCTTAGTGTAAATAGCCATGGAGGTGCAATCCCCCATTGCCTTGGGAATCTTGCTTCTCTTTCCATCCTCAGGTTGAGTGACACTGATCTTCAAAGTCCAATTCCAAGTGAGATGGGAAATCTGACGCAACTTACAATGCTTGACCTCTCTGGGAATGGGTTTGAAGGTGAAATACCAAACTCCATGAGGAACCTCTGCAACTTGCGTGTATTGGATTTGTCCAATAACAAATTCACTGGAAAGCTTTCAACTTCTGTTGGAAGTCCATTTGGTTGCATCCATAATAGTTTGGAAGATTTGTCTCTTTTTTCAAATAAGTTGAGTGGTCGTCTGCCAAACCATTTGGGAGAGTTTAAGAATCTAGAGAGGCTGATTATTGGAATGAATTCATTTTATGGTCCGATGCCATCATCACTGGGAAGACTGTCATATTTGAGAGTGTTAGATACTGGAGACAATCAATTGAATGGGAGCATTCCAATTAGTCTTGGACAACTTTCAAAACTAGAATATCTAGATTTGTCAAACAATTCATTGATTGGGAGCATTCCAGTAAGTCTTGGACAACTTTCAAAACTAGAATATCTAGATTTGTCAAAAAATGCATTTGTTGGCACCATATTTGAACTTCACTTTGCCAAACTCAAGAGTTTAAATGAATTGTACTTGCATTCAAATTCAAATTCATTAGTTTTGAATGTGACCTCCCAATGGGTTCCTCCCTTTCAACTCCAAGTCATACAATTGTCATCCATCAAAGTAGGACCCCAATTTCCTCAATGGCTCGAAACACAAAAAAATGTTACAGAGTTATACATGTCTAATGCAAGCATCTCAGTTGTCATTCCTGATTGGTTTGAGAGAGTTTATTGTGGCATTATATTCTTGGATCTTTCCAACAACCAGATCGAAGGAAAGGTGCCAATATTTCAAAAATGTAAATATAGATATAGTGCTAATGACAAATGGTTACAATTGAGTTCTAACAAATTTGAGGGCCCACTAACATCACTTCCTTCACATGTTTATTTCTTAGATCTCTTCAACAACTTGCTTTCAGGGCCTTTTACTGTGAGTGATGATAATGCGACGATGAGCCTCATATTTCTTGTTCTCTCAAATAACAATTTGACTGGTGTCATTCTGGTGTCTTTGTGCAAGGCAAAGGATATAAATATTATTGATTTCTCAAACAATCAGTTATCAGGGAAAATTCCTCCTTGCTTGGGGCAGTTGGATCAGTTGGTGGTGCTAGATTTGACAAATAATAGTCTAGATGGTGAAATTCCAAGTTCATTGGGTTCCCTCCAATCTCTCGATTCCTTGCACTTGCGTAACAATAAGTTTTATGGAAAGCTTCCTTTGTCCTTACAGAATATGACATCTCTTTTCACCATTGATCTAGGTGAAAATATGTTCACTAATAATATCCCTCCATGGATTGGATATAACCTAACTCATCTTAGATTTCTCAATCTTCAATCAAATAATTTCTATGGTGATATTCCTCCGCAACTCTGTCATCTCCAAAATTTGCAATTGTTGAACTTGGCACAAAATAGCATAACTGTCACGCCCCACTTTTTATTACTCGAAGTCATTACCAAATTCATTAACTTAATTCAATTTCAGAGTTAACATGCGGAAATAAACTCATACATTCAGTCCACAGAAGTGATTAACAATACTCTCATTCGTATGCAAAGTAAATATTACATGAACATACATGAGAAATTGCCCTTGGGCTTACAACCTTTAAATAAACAAATGAAGGGTGTAACCCTTTTACACATATGGCATTCCGCCAACAACAAAGAGGCCCCGTGGCCAACAAATAAGTAAATCCAACTCTTGCAAACAACCTCGCTAATACACGAAAAGGATTCAACAACGTGGGATGAACATATAGTCCAGTAGGGATCTCAACATGATCCTCAACAATAACAACAGTACAGATAGCTATGATCATGAACACTCTTTCTCATACTAGAATAATAATGTGACAGTTTATACAAAAATATATATGTATGAACTTTCCTTTTTAAAACAACCGTTTCATTCAACACTACAAGCGATTCATCTTTCCATATTCCTCTCATTAATCCCCATTCCCATCCTTTCATAATATTAACCACTACTTAGGAAAATCATCACTAAGCCCGATACTCTCATCCATTTCCCATACATACGACAGACGTATCCTTTTTAAACATGTTTATCTTTAAAACATTCGGTCTCCTTCACATTTTCCAAAGGACAAAAAGACATTTTTATTCATTCCCAACATTATCATAACCATACATGCATAACTTTGTAAAAATATAAATTACAACCCACCAACATGTATACAAACAATCAACGGAGTAACCCGTTTCTCGAATCAGAACTACCAAATCCATGACATTTGCAGTTACAACTAAATCACAACAATTCCACCTTGCTCTACTAGCTATATGCTTAGTAAGCCAAGGATATACTGCAATAACTACTATCAACCTCGCTCTACTAGCTATGTGCATAGTAAGCCAAACTGGACTTCTCACAACAACACACCATTTTACCAGCGCTAGCCGAAGGGTGTGGCACCTCAGATTATAAGCGCATACAGTTCTCCAGGCGCTAGCTGGAAGGTAACGGTACCTCTGATTATAAGCGCGGCATATAACGCCAACAACCACCTTGCACACAAGGAACAACCAACATGTATAATGCATATACATAAACTACCAAGATAACAAAGAAGGTGTTAAAATAGATGAACACATACGTAAAGCATACACAACAATTCAACACAACCGCATCATCCCCCAGATGATCAAAGACAAAACCTCTAGATGCAAGTATATTATACATCTATAAACTTACTCAATTATCATGAGATTATCAACTTAACACAAATACTAACATAATAGCATAAGATACAACAAATTCAATATTCATACTTATTTCAAAGTACCATTTCCATTCCACAAAACCAATCCCACTTCCTTTTGTTTTCCCAAAACCAACTCCAAGAACAATAAGCCCTAACTCATTTTAATCAGCTACATTCCTTTCCAAGCCATTCCAATTTAATTATACAAATTAAATCATAATCACCATAATAGGGTTTTCTTCCCTCTTTCTCATTATTAAACACAAGCCTCAATCATCTACATTAGCCAACAATGGTTTCATTTAAAACCCAAAATACCCAAGTATTTACCCACTGATCAAACCCCTCTATTAAATTATTAAATCAATAAATATTAGGGTTTCTCCTTTCAACAACAACTCACTAATTAACCACCCAATTAGCCCAAAGCACATCTAATAATCAAAGATCTAAAACCAACAACCAACCCAAAGTTCAACCTCATGAATTTATATAAAATTCCAACATGATATAATTTTCATGCAATACAAAAATAACCACATGTCTATCTATAGTAGGAGTATTGAAAAGAGAACAAGGAGAATCCCTACCTCAAAGGAGAACCCAAATGGAGAAGATGACCCTAATCAAAGTGCTCCAAATCCACTATTTTTCAGATTAAAATGTAGCCCTCACTCTCCTCTACCTTTTTAACAAAGGACCTAGGATGGATTCATAGTAGAAAGAGATGAAATCTAGAGAGAGAGTATGTTTAGAGAGAGAGAGTCTCTACTGCTAGGGTTTCAAGAAAGAAAGAAGGAGAAAAATGCTATTTTTCCCCGCTGCTGCCAACTGAAATACGACAGGCTCGCTCGAGCGAAGACCTGGTCGCTCGAGCGACCAGACATTAAAGCCTCGCCGAGCGAAAAGAAGCTCGCCGAGCCAAAACAAAACCAGCTCGCTCGGCGAAGGGAAGCTCGCCGAGCCAACAACCATCGCGATCGTCTAGCATCGACGCAACCTCGCCGAGCTAAGAAAGGCTCGCCGAGCATTTAACCAAAGAAGGACCTCGCCGAAGCGAAGAGAGTCTCGCCGAGCGACCAAGCCAAAATCGAACATCAAGAGTTGGTTTCTAAACCCAACCAACCCGCAATCAACTCGCCCAAAACATCCTATAACCAAGGAACAAGGAATCAAAGGACAACAAAATGGCAACGAAATCCACGGAACATAAGTCCGGATACACCAACCAAAGGAGAAAGAACCGGATCGCTATAACCTTCCCTTAAAGAATTTCGCCCTCAAATTAAGGATGCGCCAAAACAAAAGGCCAACTGATTACACAAAGACCAACACCCAATACTTGAAGTGAAACCGTTCTCACTACAAGCCGTCAAGCCCCTTTTACCAAGGACGGAACTCCCTAAGGGAATATGTTCCAAACGCCAACACTGAGGTGCGGAAGCCTTAATGCATCAAACCTTTCCTGAAACAATTACCAACAACCGACTAGCGCTTCAAGCTAAGCCACTACTCAACAACAAGATTCCCGAAAGCCAACCCAAGCAAATCTTATGAGTAAACAATAAGAAAACATTTTCGTGTTCAAGCGACATTTCTCAAAGATAGTCAAAGTTTTCAATGCTAACTTTCCAAAATAAATCCTTCATTTTTCATGCGGAACTCAACAGTTTTGTAAACATTTTTTTTTTTTTCACAAACACGGTGTTATCCAAAACATAAAAATCACCCACAGTTTATTTACCAAAAAGATTCATTTGGAATTTCACAAAACCCTTGAATTAACTCAATTTCTCAACAACACCCTTAGGTGGCCCAAATACTTAGGAAAAATTTTGTTTTCCAAATCTTTTCAACATACTACTAGCAACAATCATCACTCAAACAAAGGATACCAAAACCAACACAAGCATAACATTTCTATAATGATAGTTACTAGAAATAACTACAATACTATCAACACACAAAGGATAAGAAAATCATGGTTTTGCAATTTCACTCCGCCTCCTTTTACTTAACCCATTTAATAACATACACTGCTCGAACTCGCCAAACAGCTTAAATGAGATAGTAACTCATATAAAACATTTTTCACTTCACCACGTATAAGCATATTAGCTATATCATATTAACAACGAATAGAAATATTTCTATTATCAATGAGCATACACGTAAGTGATGCTAATGGAGTCCATCCTTTCTCCTCCCAATACCAAATGCATATGCAACATAATCAATACTTGCCATATACAACACATAATCAATACAAGTAATGTTCAGACATTCAACAATAACATAAATGACTTAATTTCAGTTATACCTAAGCCACTCGCAAGGTCTACAACAATCAAGACTATCCTCAAGGTGATCAATGTCAACCCAAAACACAATACCAATAAGCTGATTAATCAACTCAACAAACTCCACACACTGATGTGCCACTCATATTACTAACCCCTAACACGGAGTTCTCTACACAAATCCCCAATTTTGGAATCTCACCGGATCTCCTTAAATTAAACCGCATCAACACTGCCTAAGGGTATCACCATTTCCCTCCCATGGCTGCATAGCAAGCCTACTCATCTCCTCGACCGAAGACCGACATGGTCAACCGCAATTACAACTACCCAATCAAGAAGGATAATTCGACCAACGCTATTCTCATTACTCTAGAACACAAACTGTTCTTCCACTAAAGAATGCTGCTAGCATTCACTCCCAAACCATACCCAACAATTGATAACCAATCACAAAACAAACACTACCCCTATACAACCATTAGGGTCACCCCAGACTCACTAACTAGCAAGCCCAAAACACAAACCAACAAACAAATACCATTCCTATCAACCTGAGATACACATCTCACATAACCTTGCTAATACCGCACAACTCTCGAAACCATCACATCAATCACATCCACCCACGGATTCCCATTCTCAACCCATAATCTCTAAATGAACAAGGCCCACAGTAGTCACAAGACTAGCTCAAAATACAAGATTAAGCAAGCAACAATACTAGGATCATTGACCCCATTAACAACTTCTCAAAATAAAATAGAGAGTTCAAATTCCATACATACTCCCCAACACATGAGGATTAACCAAACAATACTATGCATAAATCGCAATACATAAACATGGTGCCTCAACATCCAACAAGACACCCACAAGAACAAAATCAATAAACATGATACACCACCGGTCAATATTACAAAAAGCCCTCTCCAGGTAACACTATAGGGCTAACTAATAAGTCGCCGCATGAGGCTCTCAAAGCCCGCCCGCCTGCTTGCATCGATAACGCCCGATTGAATGCACGACCGAAGTCGACTAGGTTTTAATACCCCAAAGAATTTACACGCAAAGGACAAGAACGTCTACCATGGCCCACCGCCACAAACAAAACAACCACTGCACTCTACTCGAGATCGGTCAAACTCGCCTCCTCGTAACCCCCAGTAGGATCCAAACCTCGGCGAAGAAAAGGAACCAGCCCCGATCGAGCATGTTTCCGCCCACCCCTTCGAGCCTAGAATGTTTAGGAACCGCATGACTCACCGAGATGGTCTCCTTCTTAATCCCATCACCACTAGCAATCGTGGCCTCCACATGGGCCGCCTCAACTAAAGTATAGTAATCCTTCCACAAGGATCCAAATACCTTCTCCGAATATCGAAACACAAACGCCTTTCAACTCAAAACAACGACGCCTCTGTTGTCACCAACTCGAGCAAACCTCGACAAACTATCAAACCAAGCATCTCAAATCAGGCCACAGAGTGTCATCCCGACGCAACTCCAAAACTGCTCCTCAACCTTTCCCGAAAGGTATGAGGGAAATACTTGGCCCAAAAGGCCTCGGTAAAAGCAACCCACGTGCTACCTACATTATTCTTAGCATTCTTCCACCAATAACTCGCATCACTCTTCAACCGAAAAGTCGCCAAAGAAACCCTCAACTCCTCATCTTCGACTCGAGCATATCAAGAGTCTTGGTAACTGCTCCAACCAACTCTCTCGCTTCCAACGGTTTAGCCTCCCCACAAACTCGTGGACCGAGCGAAGAACTCCTTAGTAAGCTTGAGAGCATGCCCCGCCGCCTCAAGACGAAGCTAGGGCGTCTTGCATCGCTTCTCACAATCTCACGGCGACATCCTCGCCGACACCGATGTCAAGCATAAATGGTGCTAAAGGAACTGGTGTGCCTCTCCCAGGCGCCTACTACTCAACCGTCCTCTACTCCCTCGTAGACATCCTATAAAGCACAAAGTAAATTACACTTAGCGAACACACAATAGCTTTCTCCGAGGCACACTCCACTCAAGTTAAGTCACAAGACACACTTAGTTCCAAAATTTACATCTCTCTGCATATAAACGCCAAAACATATAAACACATAATCGAATCAAGTCCACAAAGATAGCCACTCATCCCGAACTCTCAAGGAATTCCTATCGAAACCACGTTGATCAGCGTGTTTCCAAAAGGACCTCAAAGCAAGTTCACCGGCTATGAATACTATCCAGAGATCAATCCCATGCTCACATAAATGCAACACATAAGTCTTAATTCTCATGGCATCTATATGCAACGCCCTCACTACACGTAGTAAACCCACGTGGTAAAAACCACTTCCCACGAGCTCAAGGTATTCAAACCCTAGAAGCTCGATACCAAGTTGTCACGCCCACTTTTTATTACTCAAGTCATTACCAAATTCATTAACTTAATTCAATTTCAGAGTTAACATGCGGAAATAAACTCATACATTCATCCACGTAAGTGATTAACAATACTCTCATTCGTATGCAAAGTAAATATTACATGAACATACATGAGAAATTGCCCTTGGGCTTACAACCTTTAAATAAACAAATGAAGGGTGTAACCTTTTACACATATGGCATTCCGCCAACAACAAAGAGGCCCCGTGGCCAACAAATAAGTAAATCCAACTCTTGCGGCTCAACCTCGCTTAATACGAAAAAGATTCAACAACGTGGATGAACATATAGTCCAAGAGGGATCTCAACATGATCCTCAACAATAACAACAAGACAGATAGCTATGATCATGAACACTCTTTCTCATACTAGAATAATAATGTGACAGTTTATACAAAAATATATATGTATGAACTTTCCTTTTAAAACAACCGCTTCATTCAACGCTACATGTTTATTCATCTTTCCATATTCCTCTCATTAATCCCCATTCCCATCCTTTCATAATATTAACCACTACTTAGGAAAATCATCACTAAGCCCGATACTCTCATCCATTTCCCATACATACGACAGACGATCCTTTTTAAACATGTTTATCTTTAAAACATTCGGTCTCCTTCACATTTTCCAAAGGACAAAAAGACATTTTTATTCATTCCCAACATTATCATAACCATACATGCATAACTTTGTAAAAATATAAATTACAACCCACCAACATGTATACAAACAATCAACGGAGTAACTCGTTTCTCTGAACTGTAACCAGTCAAATCCATGACATTTGCAGTTACAACTAAATCACAACAATTCCACCTTGCTCTACTAGCTATATGCTTAGTAAGCCAAGGATATACTGCAATAACTACTATCAACCTCGCTCTACTAGCTATGTGCATAGTAAGCCAAACTGCATTTCTCACAACAACACACCATTTTACCAGCGCTTAGCCGAAGGGTGTGGCACCTCGATTATAAGCGATACGCTTCTCCAGCGCTTAGCCGAAGGTAACTGACCTCCGATTATAAGCGCCGCATATAACGCCAACAACCACCTTGCACACAAGGCACAACCAACATGTATAATGCATATACATAAACTACCAAGATAACAAAGAAGGTGTTAAAATAGATGAACACATACGTAAAGCATACACAACAATTCAACACAACCGCATCATCCCCACCGATGATCAAAGACAAAACCTCTAGATGCAAGTATATTATACATCTATAAACTTACTCAATTATCATGAGATTATCAACTTAACACAAATACTAACATAATAGCATAAGATACAACAATTCAATATTCATACTTATTTCAAAGTACCATTTCCATTCCACAAAACCAATCCCACTTCCTTTTGTTTTCCCAAAACCAACTTCAAGAACAATAAGCCCTAACTCATTTTAATCACTACATTCCTTTCCAAGCCATTCCAATTTAATTATACAAATTAAATCATAATCACCATAATAGGGTTTTCTTCCTCTTTCTCATTATTAAACAAAAGCCTCAATCATCTACATTAGCCAACAATGGTTTCATTTAAAACCCAAAATACCCAAGTATTTACCCACCGATCAAACCCTCTATTAAATTATTAAATCAATAAATATTAGGGTTTCTCCTTTCAACAACAACTCACTAATTAACCACCCAATTAGCCCAAAGCACATCTAATAATCAAAGATCTAAAACCAACAACCAACCCAAAGTTCAACCTCATGAATTTATATAAAATTCCAACATGATATAATTTTCATGCAATACAAAAATAACCACATGTCTATCTATAGTAGGAGTATTGAAAAGAGAACAAGGAGAATCCCTACCTCAAAGGAGAACCCAAATGGAGAAGATGACCCTAATCAAAGTGCTCCAAATCCACTATTTTTCAGATTAAAATGTAGCCCTCACTCTCTACCTTTTTAACAAAGGACCTAGGATGGATTCATAGTAGAAAGAGATGAAATCTAGAGAGAGAGTATGTTTAGAGAGAGAGTCTCATGCTAGGGTTTCAAGAAAGAAAGAAGGAGAAAATGCTATTTTTCCCCGCGCCGCCATCGAATACGACAGCTCGCTGAAGCGAAGACCGTCGCCGAGCGACTGCACACAAGAAAGCCTCGCCGAGCGAAAAGAAGCTCGCCGAGCTAAAAACAAACCATTTCGCCGAAGCGAAGGGAAGCTCGCCGAGCCAACAACCATCGCGATCGTCTAGCATCGACGCAACCTCGCCGAGCTAAGAAAGGCTCGCCGAGCGATTTAACCAAAAGAAGGACCTAGCTCGTGCGAAGAGAGTCTCGCTCGAGCGACCAAGCCAAAAACTGAACATCAAGAGTTGGTTTCTAAACCCAACCAACCTGCAATCAACCTGCCCAAAACATCCTATAACCAAGGAACAAGGAATCAAAGGACAACAAAATGGCAACGAAATCCACGGAACATAAGTCCGGATACACCAACCAAAGGAGAAAGAACCGGGATCGCTATAATAACGGGAGATATCCCTCATTGTTTTGGCAACTTCACTGCCATGGTTGCACTACATGGTGGGTCCAAAGCCAATCTAGATAACAAATTTAATGTTCGTGGACTTTATGAAGAGAACATTTTGGATTCAATGAAAGGAAGGAAACGGGAATACACCAACACACTCAAATTTCTCATCTCGATGGACCTTTCGAACAATGGCATTGTCGGAGAGATTCCAGAAGAGTTAATGGATCTTTTTGTGTTGCTCAACTTGAATTTATCTGGAAATCATCTTAAAGGAAGGATCCCTAATAATATTGGCAATTTGACACAATTGGAATCTCTTGATTTGTCTCGAAACAAACTTTCTGGCCCCATTCCTCCAAGTCTATCTAGTTTAACCTTCCTAAGTCATTTGAACATGTCATTCAATAATTTATCAGGGCGAATACCAACGGGAAATCAACTTCAAACTCTCAATGATCCTTCCATTTATATAGGCAACGATGATAGCCTTTGTGGTGCACCACTCCTAAACAGTTGCCTCGATGATAAATCATCTGATGGTGATGACAAACATGCTGATGAGAGTAAAGTTGCAGATGAAACTGATTTTTTGTGGTTCTACACTGGCATTGGACCTGGTTTCTTGGTTGGGTTCTTGGGGGTCTGCGGCACTTTGAATTTCAAAAAGTCTTGGAGATATGCATACTTCCAGTTCATCGAAAACAACTACAATTGGCTATCAATGAACATAGCAATCAAGTTCGCTTAGCTAAGGAGGATGTTTGTAACGCCCTCAAAAATAAACCCATACATAGACAATAATAATATGCATTTCTTCATCAGAGTATCATCAAATAAAACATTACATGTAATAACCAAATAATGCCCTACGGGCTTACATCTTTCCAAGCCAACACTTGGTTACAAAACCATGAGTTCTAACTCAAATACAATTAAAGCCCTGGGCTTGAATGTTTACATAGTTCATATAAAACAAGACTTCAAGTCTAATTCCTCACAAGCTAAGTCCTTGGAGGTAGTGAACCGCCTGCACCTGAAAATGAAGTTCCCATATAGGGTGAGCCACAGCCCAGTAGAGAAATACTAAACCAAGCATAAGAATTAACTAAAGCAGTAGCATCTGATACATGGTTAACACAAAATATTCCATTTTACAATTATTTCTGACACAATTTGTCCACATTGCCTATGACACTTTGTCTATGGCTTAATTCACCTTCCAACAATGGCACAGAACCTGGCCAAACAACTCAACAAGGATAACAACTCAGGTTAAACCTTTCTTATAACACAATAAGCACAAGTACTGAATGTAATAACAATCTCAATCAAATACACTTCCATACTTCCACACAAATAGATAAGCATAAAATTTCTTCCTGCTATAGGCGCATAAGCAAGAACCCCGAAGTTCACCCCTTTCTTCTCATAATCATTAACCGGTTTAGAGGCACACCCCCACCTTCCCCTAAACCGTGGAGTACACCCCCTTTCTCCTCCCATACACAAGTAATGCATATAAACAGAAAGTCATATACATAATAAATCAATACATAAATTTAATGTATTAAACCAACTTTTATACTCAACCACTTAACCAAATGATTAGTTTCAATTTTACCTAATCCACATGCATTGTCTACAACAATCATGACTAATAAATATAACAACAAATGTAATTTCAACATTTTCAAAGGTAAGTACTTAAACTAACCAAATACATCATTATACCATTAAATTCCCCAATCTCGTGAATTTAAACCCAATATCACAATCTTCCCTTAAATTAATTATACAAATTAATCTATGACAAACCCTAAGGTTTCTCCCAAAATTACCAAACTACCCCCATATACCAAAATACCACCACTTAGGATTAAGACGTATAAATGGAGTAGGAAATCCCTACCTTGAAGAAAATAGCCCAAACTTAGAAGATGGAGATGATGACCCAAACTTCAAAGTATTCCAAATCCAAAGATTTTCAGATTAAAACGAAGATCTCAACACCCTCTATCTTATTAACAAAGGCTCTAGGGTAGATTCACACTCTAGAGAGATCAAACCTTAGAGAGAAGATAAGTTTAGAGAGAGAGAGTGTGGGCTGCTAGGGTTTACAAAATAAAAGAAGAAGAAAAGTGATGTTCAATCTCGTAGCTGCCAACTGATATAAACAGGCTCGCTCGAGCGAAGACTTGGTCGCTCGAGCGACCAGACACAGAAAATCTCGCTCGAGCGAAGAAAAGCTCGCTCGAGCCAAGAAATGCAACCTTCAGTCCACCAGACGAATCCTCGCCGAGCGACCAAAACCTCGCTCGAGCGAAGACCCAAAAATCTGGGCAGCAACACTAAGCTCCCAACACACTCATCCTGTAACTTTGAATGCATTATGAATTTTTGTTTTTGCGCGCCTCAACCTGAGTGGCGCCTTGAACTCTGCGAGTGACCGGCAGCTGACCTCAAGGGCGCCCCTCGACCCCCGACCCCCAGTCGAAGTGGCTAAACATAAAAAAAAGATTGAAACCGGGATTGCTACAACCTCCCCACCTTAGGAAATTTCGTCCCCGAAATTAAGAACAAGTTTTTGAAAAATTTGTCTCAATTTTAAACAATGTGACAATGCAACATTAAACTACTTGACCCATTACCGGCCATTTCATCTCTTATCAAGAGGCATCTCACAATATGTATAAATCAACATATATTCAACCTGCATCAATATTATGCATTATTCCCTTCAATGTCAACAATTTCCATATCATATTCAATCTCATGATATTAACAACACATTCAATATATAAATGTTATATTCCACTTCCATTATGAGGCAAGTTTCAAAAAGTTAACATTAAACCAAAACATTCTCAATGTTTTCCAACTTAAGACATATATAAAATTCTCAAGTTCCACGATATTATATAATCTAAATACAAGATTACAAATCAACAAACATATCCGGATATTTCTCACGGACTTCCAACTCACGTTCCCAAGTGGCTTCCTCCACTCCGTGATGCTTCCACAAAACCTTTACCAAAGGGATGGTCTTACCACGTAGGACTTGATCCCGCCTATCCAAGACTCGAACCGGTCTCTCCTCATATGAGGCATCCTCATCTACCTCTAAATCAGTCCAATCTAACACGTGTGATGGATCTGGCTCATATTTCCGAAGCATACTCACATGAAACACGTCATGAACTCCGGACAACTGTGGTGGCAAAGCCAAACGATAAGCAACCTCCCCAATCCTCTCAAGGATCTCAAAGGGACCGATAAACCGGGGAGATAACTTCCCACGCTTCCCAAATCTCATCAAACCTCGTCTAGGTGATATTTTCAAGAAGACATGATCACCTACCTCAAACACCAAAGGTCTCCTCCTCTGACAAGATAAGATTTCGACGACTGGCCGTAATAAGCCTCTCTGAATGAGCTCAACTTTCTCCGCTGCTTTCCTTTACCAACTCCGACCCAACAAAGGTACATCACCTACCTCGCCCAACAAACCGGAGACCTACAAGGTCGGCCATACAAGGCCTCAAACGGTGCCATACCGATACTTGACTGAAAACTGTTGTTGTAGGCAAATTCCACCAATGGCAAGTGCCTCTCCCATGTCCCAACACACTCATCCTGTAACTTTGAATGCATTATGAATTTTTGCTTGAGAGGGCGCCCTCAATGGCGCCTTGAACTCGAAATGACGGCACTGACCTCAAGGCGCCGCCTCGACCCCCGACCGTCCCAGTCGAAGTGGCTAAACATAAAAAAAAAAATTGAAACCGGGATTGCTACAATGTTCAACAAAGGCAAATTTGGAGGATGAATTTATCACCCAATTGGTTCGTCTCTCTCTCTCTCTCTCTCTCATGTAACTATATTACCTCTGTATCTTGTCTTGATTGTGATGTGTGCATCAAATCAACATCTTCATAACCCATGATTTATCTTGCACGAATCTTTCGAATTTTTTTCAATTCCTTACCGTCATTAACATAACAATGCTATTCATGTTAATGATTTTTGGAACATCATCACAACTTAAAGAATAACCATTCATATTTTGAAGTGGAGGTAGTGATATTTCCAGATTATCATCAAAACATGTCTTATATTCAAGATCATATAGCAAAGTACAGATTAAATTCCACCAAATTTCTTTACCAAAAGCGCCAAAATTCTTTGTCACATGCTTAAAAACATTGAAACAAATGCAAGTTTGTTGCTATATAGTTCAAATAATGCAAATACATTTCTCAAATATTTTTTCGGAAGTCATTTGTTGCATTATTTCAGAGAAACCATGTTAACATCCACTAATATGCTTGTTATATGCTTTGCTGTCATTGAAGGGTCTTATATTCAGCTGGAGAAAGGACCCTCAGAGGAAGCAACATTGAGATCATGTTATGGATTTTCTTGAGTTGTTGGAAAGAAATAAGTTTGAATAATTCTATAGTTCTAGTATATATGTTGATGGGGTTTGATGATTGTGTCTTTTGTAAAATATTCTAAAGTAAGTCTTTCCTTAAATAAATGACTTGTGAACTATCATATTGTCCAGAATATGTTATAGACTGTTTTGCATATGTAAGTATTCTCCTTTTATTGGTGAATTCTATGATTTTTGCCAATTGAAGCCATGGATTCTAGTTTTAATTTTGAGAATTGAGCAAAATGCTCCAACAATGATATACATATAGTAATGGTATCACCAACAAAAACCTTATCAAAATAGAGAGCTATTGTGCCAGTCAAATTCACATATAGGTTCAACTATTCATGTTTTTCTTCACATTGTAGTAATCTTTACTTTTTTTTTTTAACAAGCAGTAATCTTTACTTGTGTCAAAGCTTTTAATGATTTAGGAGAAGTACGTAACATCAGTAATATACAAGTATGTTTCTCAACTTGCACTACTTTTTGTTTAGGAAAATGATTTGTCCCCCTAAAAAAACCCCCCCTAATCCCCCTAATGATTTTTTAATAACTTTTTGTTGATTTTTTTTCATCTTTAACGATTTTTTTTTTTAAATTAAAAAGTGTTACACTCTTGAATTCTACTCAACTAGAGAAATTAGAAAAGATCAAAAAATTTGAAAATTTTGAAAAAAAAGTCCGAAAAGGATTATAAAAAATAAAAATAAAAAACAGTTTGACTTTTTATTTTATTTTTTTGTTACTTTTTTTGGTCTTTAGGATTTTAAAAAAAAAAATTTATTTTTTTTAGATTTTCCTACACAAGACAAACCTAAAACGTAAAAAAAATGGACATAGTTTAGAAAGCAAAAATCACTAAAAATTTAAAAAATATATATTTTTTTTTTGGGTGAATGCCACACACTAACAAAGGTCAAAGCAATAAAACTGTCAATGTAACCAAAATATCATAAGTTTCCATATATGCATATGCAAATGCCGATGATTAACTCCTAACTACACATTGATTTCAGTAGTCCAGATAATGACCCAAAAGGGATCTAAATCAATTATCACAATTTCAATAGGCATCAGCCAATCCTACACACCATACTAACAATCAACATAGAGAAAAGGAAGATGCTATGATGTTCACCCTTAAAATAATGCATATGGTATACTTTTGTGTTATTTTAATTTCTATATTTTCAAATCACTCGATTTTAACCCTGAATTTTATATTTTCTCTTTTTGTCCCAATTGAAAATGGTAGTTAAGTTTTTTGACGGAAATTGGCCATGTGCATGTCACATGCCTTATTTTAAAGGGTAAAATTGTAAATTTAATATTTTGTATATTATTCAGCCAACTCAGTGAGTTAACTCACTCAAATAAACACACGTGGATCTCAATTGTAGAAAGAGATGGTTTTTGTTTAACGGATGGTTTGACAGGAAAAAAGAAAGGGTGCTCAGTTAGGGTAAGGCCGTGAGATTCGACTGGTGTTCGTGGCTGAGAAGGTCACGACCAAAGACCATTACTTTTGTTGTGGCTGCAACCGCTGCAGATTGTGAGATTTCATCTTTGTCATCATCACCTCCTCATCTCTATTGCAGGCTATTTACCATTCTGGGTAGAACTGATCCAAGTTTTTCCTCCTTAAAATAAATAAAAACTTAACCAAGTTCTTTATGGAATTGTTTGTAAATTTTCTTATATTACTTTGAAAAAAAGCCTTTTTGTCGATGGCGTTTTGCTAAGATATTATGGAATTGATTCAATGTGAAAATTTTAGAGACCATTGATATAATTTGTCCAATAAAAAAAGGCAAGTTCCGTTTGGCACTAGTAATCTTAGAAGTTTGAGATAAATATTATGATCTAGTTGGGGGTGGGGGACACAACTAATACAAGTAATACATAAATATAAAAATAATTAATAATAGAACATACATTTCAATATAAAGATACAACAATTATTTTTTTTTATCTATATGATTAATGAATGGCCAATAATACTACATTTATTTTTTTTTAATGACATTTACCATCTCATGGTCATGATTGCATTGGTTAAATTGGTTCCATCACTAGGGACAATTTCAAGGCAATTGTGACAAATGATATGGTAAAAATGTGATCATGTAAATGAATGACTTTGCCTAGTGGCAAAAGGATAGACCCTAAGAATGAACTGTAAACCCAAATATATCGAGTTCGACTCTTGCTAGTGTTTCTTAGACTTAACTGATACGTGTGACTTGTAGGCAATTTTTAGAAGGAAAGTGATTAAGAGGTCTAATATGAGCTCTAATGATGTGACAAAACAAAAAAAAAAAAAAAATCACATCATATAATAGAACCCACTATTAGAGCTCTCTCTAAAGCTCTTAAACATTTTTCTTTTTAAAATTCGAGATTTACTGTCCGATTTAGCTTTCATGATTGCGTTGGTTAAGTTTGTCCCATCACCCTCATTCTGTAATTACCTTTTTTTGTCCTTATTAGCCATAGAGATTCGAGAGTATGAGAGAAATAAGTGGGGGGAACTGTTCATATGGGAACTATAATTAAGTAAATTTCCAATTAAAAAATCTTCCCACACAACCAAAAGTTGAAAACCACCATCTGGGACATTTTCAACCCTTATGGTTTGAGAAGTGTTATTTTAATTAATTTTTTACGAAAAATAGAGAGAGTGATATAATAATTTATAATAACTTTTTAATTATATTAGTCTAATGTCAAACTAGGTTTATCAAATTTAAATTTGGATAAAAATCTTGCAAAACACCTCTCTATTCATTGACTCAAATTTATATGAAATTGAGTTTTACCCATTTTTTAACCCAATTTAAAGAAGACTTAAATATATATACTTGAATTTTTTTCAAGATCATTTTGTAATTTTCAAATTTATCACTCTGTCATTACTGAAGTTTTACCCAAATTAATGTTCAAACCTAAGTCTATCCATTGGAATGTCACATCAAATTAAACTTAAATTTTTAACTAAATTTGCAACAGTACTACATCTACACAATATCTTCCCCTCACAATCATCCCCCTAATGAGATGGCAAAACAAGATGCATATAAAGAGAGTTTCGAAGGAATATTTGAATGTAGATCAACTTTTCAAATTTTGCTTGTCACATCATTTGGAAGGGTTTGGGGGGAGAGAATTATGTGAATGAATCATTTTTCTTAAATTTGAGTAAAAATTTAAGGGCCAAAAATGGCCGTACCCACACCCGTGCTTCATTGCTAAAGGGTCATTTGACCTAGTTCTTAAGCAAAATGAGTGAAAGCTTAAGCAAGAGCTGAGCCAATTTCTTTCAGTTTAAGTGTGAAAAACTCTTCACTATGTTGAGCAAAGCCCTCAAACCTAATAATATTTAGATTCTTTAATACAAGGGCATTCAGTAGCTATCATTAGATTTCTACTTTGATGCAAGCATGATGAGTGGTGGCAACCTCACGTGTCCAGAGTTAGATGAAAGGCTTATCAATCTATCATGTGTAACATAGACCAATTAGCAGTATGTAGGAATGATATGATCCAAGTTGAAGGTGACTTTACATAGCAGTATGTATGTAGGAAGGCTTATCAGTGTGTGAGTCGAGGCTGTGACAACATGCCTTTGTATAGGGGCAATTGAAGAAGACTGTTTCCATGGGACTTCGCCACCTGGGCTTGTTAAGTTGAAAACAGATATTTTTATTTTAAGTGTTGTTTTACTAATATATTTTAAGCCTATCTATGACTTTATATAATGAGCTTTGAGGCATAATTTCATGCTGGCCAATCAAGTAATCAATACGTTAGTGGGATATTAAAACCACCAGGAAATAATATCTGATGGTATTCACAAAATGAGCAGAGAAGAGAAACTGGAGTAGCTTTTCTTATTTGGCCAAACTGAGCTCAAACAATAACAGCACAAATTCAATCGAACTAGAACCAGGCACAAGCACTGCTCCTTACCTGCGAAGTTAAGCACAAACACGCAATACATTGTTTGCTGCTCAACTCAGATCAGCTTGTTCTTACTCCTAAATGCAATGGTTCAAAGCTCTAGCTCTCCTCAAGGAGAACATGAAATATTAAAGAGATACTACTCATACATCCAGCACAACAATAAAAAATGAACCTAAATGGTCTGTGCTTTTGATGCAAAATATAAGAAGCTCAAAGAAGGGTAAATTTAAAAAAACGGCAATATTTGGAAATTGGAATGGTTTCAAAGAGAAATCGATAAGAACCATACATAATCATGTTTCTAATATTATTATAGTTTTATTTTATGATTATTTTTATGTTTCTAAGATTTTAGGCGAGGGATATTTGCCCACATGGGTTGTAGGGGTCGCCCATGGATCGTCTTGTGAGTCAAGTTATTTAATTGAGTTTTATTTACGTTTCGTATTTGGTCTTTAATGATACGGAATATAAAAAGCTCAAAGAAGAGTTAATTTAAAGAAGTGGCGATATTTGAAAATTAGAATGGTTTCAAAGAGAAATCGATAGGAACCATACATAATCATGTTTCTAATATTATTATAGCTTTATTTTATGATTAATTTTATGTTTCTACGATTTTTAGGCGAGGGGTATTTGCCTACATGGGCTGTAGGGGTCGCCCATGGGTCGTCTTGTGAGTCAAGTTATTTAATTGAGTTTTATTTATTTTTCTTATTTGGTCTTAAATTTGTTTTGAAAGTCTTAAGATATTATAGTAATTTTTTTTTTATATTCTAGTTGGTTTATGAAGTCTCTAAAGTCTATATAAAGCCATGTAATGTCTCTAATTCAATAGAGTTGATATTTTATAAAAAGTTAAAGAGCTTTTAAGTTTCTTTATGGATTGTGTGATGCCTATGGAATGGAATCTAGGTGTGATGCCTAGGCCTATCTTCTTCTTCTCCTTTCTTCTTCTTTTATGTTTCAATTTGTTGTTCTCGGATTACCATTTATAGCCCTCTAAAAGTGCATTTTTCAACCTCAAAACTCCATCCAATCACCTTCAAATCAACCCTAATCCCTTCACCTACCAATTATTCTTCAATTTACTCTTGAAATTATAAATTACTCACTGTTTAGGCCATCAAATAACCTCTGTTTTGAAAATCCAGCATCGCCTTGTCCTGTTAAGTCTGCATCGGCTTTCCTACACTGATGTCTGAGAAGAGGAGATATTCACCTACTTTAACATGACTAAGCTGTATTCATCCTTGTAGTATTGAGAATGTGGCGGGTCTAATGTCATAAGATCACTATATAATTCTTTAACTTCTTCAAAATGGACCATCTTGCATGTCTCTGGAGTTTTATCATATGACATCATTGCATCATGTGCAGTCAACAATCTTGCAAGCATAAGCTTTCCAATTTTATTACAATAACCAGCGGGAGAAAATAAGGGGACATTGGACAAACACTAAAGCTGCTTTGATGCTGCAAAGCTACTCATGAATGAATTCCACATACCAGTTTATCTCTGACAGCAATTCCGGGAAAAGAGCTATCTCATTAACTATAGTCTCAGCGCTCCACTTAGAAGCTGTTGACTCATTCATCTCACTATTCCTCAGTTGATCGAAATTTTTTATTTGGGTTGGTTCCTGGAGATGTGTTTCACCAGTATGAAAATTTTCATCTCCCCATGAAATCATCTCTGCACTTTCCATTTCAGCATGTTGCGAACCATGAGGTTGTATTGAAACTGTAAATTCAAAATGAGTAGGAAGGCAAGGGTGAAATCCACTCAGAGACACGATTCCCTGAGAATGTCCAAGGCTGAACTTTACTGGGTGAGTTTGTAAAGAATGGAGATTCTCCTTGTGAAAAGTTAAATGTGTTACCCAAGCTTGGGAACTCCCAGAGTTGTTTGTTGAAAGTGGTGACCAAATTAAATCTTTATTTGTGTTATGTACAGATTGCATAGTTATTGTAGATGAGCTCACACCTTCAACTGCTTCATTAAAATAAAGAATGACTGGAATTATCCCACTATTAAGATGGAAACCTGTGATAGGAGATGAAGCACAAGTATCCAGGAAACCATCTGCTGATACATTAAGATTAGAACCATGAGGTGGCCAGGTAGAACCAACAAAGGATTCTCCACTTTAACTGTTTGCTCAAGAAGCCAAAGATGATAAAACCATCCACTTTGATCATCAGGGTTAGTAAAAAGAGCTTGGTGTACAAGGTCATACTCCTCTATCAGAACTTTCTCCTTTGAGAAAGATCCTTGAGCCCTTTTCTCCAGTAAATGAGACAGAATTACACTGCAGAACATTTATGGTAAGGTAAAGTAGAACAAAAACAAGAAATATGTTTAAGAAAACAGACAGAGACATCACATGCTCTCAAAGCAACAGGCATGTTTGTGTAGGTTGAAAAAGAAAAACAAAAGGCACAATTGGACAAGAAACTTAATTTTCTAATCCTGCTAGAATAGATAGAATATCAAAAGGTAGCAGGTGTTTCATCATGCAGTTTCCACTATAATATTAATGTGCATAAGAATTGATCATTTAACTCCAAAGCAAAGTTGAAGGTTAATCAAGCTACAATTTTATATAACATCGCATGCCAGATTTACACACATAGAAAGCTGCTTTAACAGTATTTCAAACAGAAAAATGCCGTTGAAGATTAATCTGAAATAAACAACATTTGTTTCTTTTTTGGAATCCGTTAGGCTAATGACCATTTAAATAGTGAAGTGCTTATCAACTTTTGATATAAGGAATAGAACTAATGAATATTTTTTCCCCTGTTCCACAAGGTGCATGAAAGGAGACAGCATTTTGCAACCTTGCATCACAATATACCATCAATACAAGTTACATGTTTTAAAGAGGATGTTTTATATAACATCGCATGCCATCAATATCTTATCAACCTTGCATCACATTACAAGATAACTTATACCCAGTCTGTCATGCTTTACCTATTTTGAATGTTTTTATTACATAAACAATAAGTCACATGGTTTAAAGTGGATATTTGAATATTTTGTTTTTAACTAAAATGTCAAAAAAAAAAAAAAAAAAAACCCCTATGTTGCAGAAAATCCACAAAATTTTTTGTATGTTCTATATAACTATGCATACTAGCACTAGACATTCTGCTTCTAACGGGACCAAAGCTAGAACTAATTTCAAAGTTCCAACACATTTTTCCTAAAGCAATCTTTGCAAAAGAATCTAAGGATTATACAATTAAAGAATTATCAGTGATAACTTGATAAGATACATCATAAACATTGTGAAAAAAAAATTATAACTGAACCATAAAGCCAGATAAAACAGTATGACTTTGGCACATCTCATTGTAATGCTACAATAACAACAGGCACAGAAAAAAAAAAACTTGAGAATCAAACAATGGCACAAAAAAGCATTTTTCTCCACTAGTCCATTTTAATTATGATGATCCAAATGGTAAAATAACATTGAGATACAAGCATACCTACGATTATGCCAAGAAGAATAGTTACTAAAGTTTTCGTTTATCAAATCAGTTGTGAAGTGTAGTTCCTCTTCATCTGATCTGTTCTTTAATGCTGCCATAAATCTGAAAATAAAGACCAAATTAGAACATTTGAAAATACAGTCCTTCAACATATTAAAGTAAACAAACCCAAATCTTCATCTCTGGTAATTCCATGCATGGAAATTCCTGGAATCTTTCTTCAGGAACACCCCCAGAAGCTGCAATTCCTGATCTACAGATGAATGTCCATTGCTTAGCACCCATTTACGATGATAACAGGCACCACAAGACCTATAATTCTTTGCCAATGCACACTCCGTCTGCATATATATTGAGTTCTTTCATAAAATTCAAAATAAATTGAACCCAAACACAATACACAACATAATTACAATTGGCCGCTGAAAAAACCAAAGAAAAGGAAGCAACATAATATTTCAAAATCACATGGTTTAAAATTTTAAAATTTCAAGACAAACTTTGCACTGAACGCAATTTAACCAAATAGTCCTATTTGGCACAGTTGATTTGTGTTTTCTTTTCCTACAGTTTTTCAGCAACCAAACAGCATCAAATACATGGACAGAAAAAGAAATAGATATATTTTTTCATATAAGTGGTTCCGACAAACGTACAACTCTCAGTTCTTCACTGTAAATAGATTTAATGGAGTCTGGATCAATCTCTGTATCAGTCTCAAAATGACTGAGAATGTGTTCAACAGTAAATTTTCTGTAATTCCAAACTGTGAGATACTCAGGATTGGCCTCGAGAAACTTCGCATTGACATCTAGGGTTTCTTCCGTGTAACTGAACAATTTGCACATACAAATACAAGATTGTTCAAAATTATCAGTGTTTATTAGATCACATCAGTGCCGGCTTAAGCATAAGGCAGGTAAAGCATGTGCTAGGACTCAAAATTGTGCAAAGGCCCCAAAATTTTGGGAAATTTCTCAAAGCCCTCAAAATTTCCAATACGCCAAAAAACTTATTTATGTTTTTTTTTTTTAAAAAAAAAAAGGACCATCCAACGAATCAAATATAATCTGTAACAACCCAGATTTTTTAATTATTCTGTAAAATTTATACTAATATTATTTAATCACAGTTAGGAAAATATACGATTGATTTTGTGTTATTATATGTAATTTTGTAAAATAATATAATTAGTAAAAATTTAGGGGTCAAAGTATAAATAAATAATAATAATAATAGATGTGATAGTAAAATAAATAATTAATTTTCTGTTGGTATACGATAAAGTGTAATTTAATTAGCAATTAATTTATTTATATAATTATATTAAAAAATTAGGTTAAAATGTAATTATCTTAAATATTTATAAAAAGATAAATATTAATCTATATATTAATGGCCGAATCTGGAGAGAGAGATACGCGAGCCACGTGTTGGCCGTATGACGCGTTCACCTCTCTATAAATAGGGAGAGGTGATTTGAGGAAAAGAAAGAAGAAAGAAAGAAAAGAAGGAAAGAAAGAAGAGAGAACGGAAGAAAAAACAATGGAAGTCGAGGGGGTCTTTGATAGTGAAAAGAAAGAGTGAGGTATTTGATAGTGGAAAGAAAGAGTGAGGTATTAAAGTTAAGGTGACTTATATTATATCTTGAGTCACCATAATATATTTTACGTATGTTTTGACTTACCATAATTTATTTTGTACAAATTATGTTTTATAAATTATTATAAACTATATTAATATTTCAGTTACGTGGATTATTTTCTGAACCTTATTTGCTTAAAATGAAACCCATGGATATGTTTGGTTATATTTTAAAGAATATTTGATTATAACCTTATAAACAATTATATTTTGTAAATACCACTATGAGAGTCCCATGCCTTGGGAGACTTAAATAACTATTGGCCTCTGTTTGACCACTTCGTGGTTCTCTGTTTGTCATGGATCCATTGACCTCTGTTCTGTGCGGACCAAAGTGTTGTGCGGAGATAAGTGCTACACTATTGTGGGAGCCACCTCTATAATCCGTACGAACCACCTCTTGAATCCGTACCTCTGTTCTGATTGTCACTTCTGTAGCCTCTGTTCTATTTTGTTCTGTACCGTGGTTATAGTCATTTACTTACATAATTTCTGTATTTCAGTTTCTGCCACTTAAATGATTTGTTTACCAAATTACCATGGTTATGGTTATTTATTTACATAATCTCAGTTTTGCTACTTAAAGGATTATTTGTTCCGACTAAGTTATCTTAAATATTTTGGCTACATAACTATCCATGGTTATTTCATGTCCCTTATACTCTTGGTATAATATTTCTCACTCTGCCATGTGCTTATAGTTGTTTACCAATTTTCAGAAAACAATGCAATTCAGAAATAGCTTTTGGAAAGTCTTACACGCGGGGCTGCGGAATAGACACACACAACACTTTTATAATATTTTTTATATGTAAATATCGACCTTTTGGTCAATAAATTTTGTAATAAAAGTAGAAGCTCCGATAATTATTTTGGTACCCTCAATTAAATATTACTTCCGCTCGCATTTATTAATTTATTTAAGAATTGGCTGGAGGTAACCTCAGTTACTGGCCATCACAATGCTTAACCCTTGGGTACGAGGAGCGGGTCGTGACATAATCATTTTCTTATATTAACATTATTATTATTATTATTATTATTTTGAAGTACAAAAAAGAGACAAATTCTACTTTCCTATTTTATATGTTGTTTGCCTTATCTTATTTAGAAATAAATACATAGTTTCTTGTGGTTTTGTAAACTAAAGTGCACCGTTTGACATTCCGTCCAAATTAGCAATAAGTGTGAAACACTTGTCTCATAAGAGTATTTAGCGGGATTTACCTTAATTCACTAATAGTGAAATACGGAAATAATGCATACAATCGCATGCCTCACCGATTGTATCATTTTTACACGAATCGGGAATGTGGGAGTAATCATTATTTACACGATTACAATACAATCAATTGTCCTGTAAGGACATTAAAGAGGCCTATAAGACCTCAACCGTGGTGGGCCTTTGCATTAAGAGAAAAGCCATCCCACTCCTTTTTTAAAGCTTCATAAGAGCAATATTCGCTTGGGGCAAGTTTGACCTATTTGTTACCGGCATTCTGTGCTGAACACATGCCACACTCAAAAGCAACAACGGCTTCATACTCCATATTTCCCTTCCCTGACAGAAATCAAATGCTTTACACATTTTTCTGTCAATGAAGGGATGGAGGTGGTGAGCAGAGCGGAGAGGCAACCCTCGGGGGTCAGGGTAGAGTAATGATGATGTTACATCATTACTATATAATGTAAATGTCCTTTAAGGACATTAAAGAGACCTATAAAGATAGTTATAGGTTATTAGATAGTGCATTTTAGTCCGCAAACCATAAGGGGTTATATGTTTATTTTCAAATGCTAAGAGGTAAACCACACCTAAAGAACAAATGAAATTTTGACTTAAAAAATTCATTAACAACCTTATAAATCTAATATTGATGAAGAAAAGAGTGTCGGTTCTATAGTTTTTTTTTATATATTAAAAAAAAATTGTAATTAATTTAAAAATTTATGTTTTAGTTAGGTCTCATATAATATATTTTAATGGTAAAAATTAAATAGAATGTAAAAAAAATGCTATATATATTGAACTAATTTGAAAAGTTAGAAGTTCCAATTAAACAAAAGATTAGCTTAGAACCTAATAAAAGAAGAGAATAAAAACTAGGTTAAAAGTTAGCATTTTGACTTTTTAGCTTTTTTAGATCACATTTCCTCTCTACTTTTTTGTACGTTTTTTCAAAATAAAAAAACTAAAAAAAAAAGCCAAAAAACTGACTTTTAATTCACTTCCCAAAAGTTTAAGGATTTTGGCATAATTTATTCGCACAATTTATTTATTTATTTAAAAAACTAAATATAAAAGGCCTCCTTTAAATTGTTGCTTTAGGCCTCAAAGTTTCTTGAGCCACATAGTTCAATACAGTACAATACGAATAAATAATTTTACATCGTGCATATAATTTGAACAGGTTACTGAACAATTTACACAATTGACAATTTTGACAATACAAATGGAAGATTGTACAAAATGATCAGCGTTGAGATCATAGAGTTCAAAACAACACAATTCGAATACATAATTTTACACTCGTGTGTCAAATTTGAACAATACACAATTCACAACACAAATTGAAGATTGCTCAAACTTAACAGCATTTAGATCACAGATCAATACAATAAAATACAAAGCGAAGCATACATATAGACGAAGATATATATATATATAGAGAGAGAGAGAGGAGTCACATTTTGTTGTGATGAAAATGGAGGAAGTGAGATTGGAGGGGGTGTAGTTTAGCAGCTTTGAGAGCTAAAGCTTTTTCTTCTTCTCGAGTTGGGGCTTTGCGAGGACGACCATGCATTTTTCGTGCTGAGAGAGAGAGAGAGAGAGAGAGAGAGAGAGAGAGAGAGAGAGAGCGGCAAAGAGTGGTGGATTGTTAAAAGCTCGTGTGCCAGTAGTGAGAGAACAAAGGTTAGATTACATACTTTGATTTGATCTGTCTTCATAGGTAAGGAAAGAAGAATAAATCTAGGTTAAATAGTAAGTTACTCAGAGACAGAAACATTATGGTGCACATTTTTTTAAAGTGTATATGATATGTACTTTATAATTAAAAGGACACTCAGTTAAAAAATTTTAATTTTAATTTTAATTTTATTTGTCTAAAGATCCCGGCACTGAAACATTTTGTTCAAAAGGATAAGCTCAATTTAAATTACTAAAATATCCTTATATATATATAGTCTCAAACCATCTCTCTCTCCCTCTCTCATCTACCGACAGTCTCAAACCCTCTCTCTCAGATCACTCCTCCGACGATCTCGCTGTCGTCCATCGTCCATTTCCCTATAGCCGAAGCAACTAGCCAGGACTCGAGATATGGTACATGATAATCTCGCCGGCCGTATATCTCGTTGTTTACTATCATTTGGTTGCGGCTAAAATAGTGGCGCTGTTGTGCCTATCAGCTCTCAAATCGTCTCACCACCTCTCTATTTCGCCGTTGTGTAGTCGAAGAGTGCCATGAGTCATTATTATCATCTTCAAAGCTCAAAAATGAATTTGTTTCATCATCCTTGAGATCTCAAATCTATTTCATCATCCTTGATATCTGTGTTTATATATATATATATATTTTCAAATCATATATAAGAAATAGATATATATGTATATATATAAATATGATTTTTCCAGATTTGTTTTTTTTTTTTTATAAAGATTTGAGCTCATCTGATATAGGATCATCTGTGTGTGTGTGTGTGTGTACAATAATCATCCAAATCTTCCTCTCTTTTTTCTTTTTCTTTTTTTGGTAGTTGTTGTTGTTGTTGTTGTTGTTGTTGTTGTTGTTGTTGATAAAACATGTTGCAGATCCATATGTTTGGTTTGAACAGGTAGTGGATGGTTTTTCGCAAGGAAAGATCGACTGGAGTTGTTGAATTTGAACAGATATATAGTATAAAGAAATATAGACTTTTAATAGAGATATTTTTTTGTTATTGTTAGATTTTCAACAAATAGATTTGTTATTGTTGTTGAACAGATAATAAAATTAGAATAAATAGATTTAAACAAATAAATGAAAAAATTGAATAGATAATAAAATTTAAATAGATATTTGAACAGCGGAAATTTTTGAATAGATAGTTAAAAAGAATTTAACAAATACTTAAAAATTTGAACATAAAGATAAAAATTTGAATAAATAGATGACAATTTTGAACAAATAGAAAATAATTTAAATAGATAGACAAATCAATAGATGAAAAAGTCAATAGATAAATTAAAGAGTAAAATTGGAAACAAAATGTCTTTCAAAACATGTAAAAGGACTTCTCACCAAACTATTTCATAAAGGATGGATCTCTTACCAATAAAAAAAAATACATTTGACCTAATGCCTTAGACACCCTCTAAATTAGATTTATTACCAATTTTCTCTAATTAAAAAAGAAAATGACATAATTTCATACTTTTTGAGTTATAACCAAAAACAATGTCATAACTAAACACACCACGAGACACAATTAAAAAACTCATGAGTCATAATTAAAGAATAAAATTAATTATAACTAAAAAAGAAAATGACATAATTATGAATATATATGATGCACCTTGTGAAACTCCATATTTTTATATAATAAAAATAATATATATTTTTTTAATTTTCTTAAATAATTATTCACAATATTTTGAATTTGATAGTTTGTATATTTTTATACTGAAAATTTATTCAAAATAAAATAAAATAAAATATTTTTAACTTTATATTATTACTCAATATTAATTTTTGAACCTTATGATATTTTTATTATATTTTTCTCTATATTTTTTTTTGTAATCAAATTACACTGGAACGTAATATTTTTTGTACTAAAACCCAATAAAAAACCATGGGCCTGCTCTCCATGTTTTCTCACCTCCTACCTTCCACGTGCTATCATTCTCTGTAACAAAAGAAAATGCGGTGGACATGCAGATGCTATACACCTCCCTTCTTTTTAATTTCTCTTCATTTTTATCTTCTTTTACTCTTTCTCATTCTTCCCATAAATTGAGCCTAACTTTTCCTTACATTTCTTCATCTTTTGCTTCACTTCCAGTTTCATCTTTCTCTATCCCTTTCGGTTCTCTGTCTTTCTTTCCACCTCTCATTCTCCAAACTCTCTTTCTCTTTCTATATCTATGTTTTTCCTCCTCCCCCCAAACCCCATAGCCACGGCCTTAACCCACACTATCACCAACCCGCGAACTTCTCCACCACCGGCACACCATCAGACCGCCACCACCACCATCACCTAATTCCATTATCATCTAGAACCACCATTCACAATGTGTTGTAGGTAAAGAAAGAGAAGAAGAAGGAATATGGGGGAGAAAGAAACAAAGTTAGAAAAGTTTATTTTGAATTTCAAAAGTTGGTTTTCGGCTTACTTTCGGCATGCCAAAACCATCCATTCCGGGAAGAAGTGAGAAAAATAGGTTATGTAAGATGAAGTACGAAGTAAGTTGAAGAGATTGGCGAAAGAATAAAGTAAAACTGTTAAGAATTAAGAAAGTTATAGAGTCCAAAAGATGGTTCGAAGAAAAGTCGGAGACGGGAGAAAAAAAATCTTATTTTGGGTCAAATTTTAGAGATTCAATGGCATGTAAAAAAGAGACGGAACAAGGTGTATGAGGAGTGAAACAAAAACTAGGCCTTGAGGTAAATCCAATGACGTTAAAATAAGACAAAACGGAGTTAAGACAATAAAGATATAAGAACTTGAAGTAGTGGATTTGAAACTGAATTTCTGGTCTTTCTGTTCGTGCATGCTACGGCTGTTGGAGAAGATGAATTGAATTTTATCCAGCGTTTCTCGGCGCATGGTACTACGGTGCATCCTAGTACATTTAGGTTAATCAAGTGGTCCTATGACTTTGGGGATAACCACCCTTAGGTTTTTCGACGTGTAGAATCCATTTTTGGGGTTAGATCTTGCAAATTCTAAGTATAAGATGATGATCAACAACTAAAAGTTCTAAGAGAATCCAATGGAAGATCAACGGTGAGATCGCGTCCGATTAATGTGAAATTTCAGCAAGACAATCATGGAGCCAGGACGGTCACATCTTACGATCAGAATCATAAATCAAACTTGGACAATAAATCGTTAGCAACCTAACATAATAAGAAAACCCTCTCAGCCCTCTTATTTTTTTTTATATTTGAAATTTTCAGATTATATACATATGATAAAATGTCTAAACTTGTAGATAGAATTTTATTTATAATTGTATGAAAATTTATGATGGTATATCAAAGATTGGTAGTCTAAAAATCATGATAATATTGTGGAATTTGGACTTGCATGTGTAGTGTATACCATTAAAAAGATTATTGAAGAAGTTATTTGGCCCTTTAAATCTGTAAGAAAGTAGTACGAATTTTTAGACAATTTTATACTCAAAATTTGAAGATGATTTCTTCTACAAAGTTGTTGATAATGATGTCTAGTATGTGGAGCTATAGGCAAATTTCACTATGTGTTTGAAAAATCATTAAAAAATTTATATTAATCCAAATCTGGTAATTTCTAATCAAAAAATGAAATTTGAGAAGTCTAGTTTCATAATAAATTTTTAGATTATGGAATTGATTTATAAATTTAAGTATGGAATTAATTTAAGAAAATGTGATAAATCTGTGTCACGAACATTCTTAGAATTTTTAAGAATTATTTATAATTTATTTTGGAAAATGCTTTTTGAAAAATGACCATAACATGTTTATTGAGTATTCTGTAGACTTATATGAATTTTTGAGTTGTATAAGTAATTTATTTATAATTTTATTTGCAAGATATACATTCTGAAAACTTTGGCAGATTAAAGAGGAATAAAAAATTATCTCTTCAATTGTTTATTTGCACTAAAATTTAATATTGTGCTAATCTAATCTTGTAGCTTAAAAATCCATGCATGTGTGTGATTATGATTTATTTCTTCCTTTTGGTATCTACATTATCATTTCATACCATGGTTTAAATAAATTATTTATTTAAATTTTGTACATTTGTTTACTATTGTGTGACATGTGTAATATTTTATGTTGGAAATTTTAATGAGTTGGTATAACATTATTAGTAATTAAATGTTGAATTATTGTGAATATCTTAATAAGTAAAGAAACACGAAATTTAACCAATGATACATTAAATTTTAAAAGTGATAGGGTGAGCCCAGTTTAGAATCTTGCGCAAGTGAATTGCAAACCCTAACATTGCACGGGAAGGTATTTCGGCTCTTATCGGTGTAGGCGATATGAGGTTGGTGGTGCAGGTGTCACAACATAGACCGTTCCCTTGGGGCAAATCGTGATGTCACGACTCAGGTATGTAACCCTGGTGCATGGGCATCATTGGTAGTTACAGTAAGTAACATTTGAATATTTGACCAAGGGGGAGTCAGAATTGCCCGTGGCTATTGCTTAGCGGTTGAGTGGAAATAGTGCTCTGCGGGGAGTTACTTAAAATTATCTGATAAACTAAATCTATGAGAATTTAAAAAGAAAAGTGGGCTTTTCCTTATGATAAAATACTGCCTCTGTTTGTCATTTTTATTTATTTATTATCTATTGTTATTATCTTGACTGACGGCATTCCTATTATGCTTATTAAATGCTACATGTTATTCTGTTACTACGCATTATTCATTGTGGGTATTATTATTGGGGTGGGTATTTCGAGTTGTAGTATCTTATTGAGCTCGTCGCTCATTGGCATCCTCGTTGCTCTGGCGTTTTATACCAGGTACCGAAGAAACAGAAGGAAACACCGAGGCCTTGCAAGGCGACACTCAGCCTTGGTTAGCTTGAAGAGTGCCCAAGTTCCACGAACCATTTCCTAAAATTTCTAGTTTTTCTCTAGTTTTCTTTTTATATTCGCGTCATTTCTTTTATGTACTAAGACTAGGTTGTGATGTGAGAACTTTAAATTCTGGATTGTTAATTAATGGATGTTAGTAATATTGGTGGCAATATTAATTTTAAGTTCTAAATCTTATTATGATGTCCTTAAATTTTGGGGCGTCACACACCCTTTTTAAGGGGTGTATATTAGAATTTTTCTTTAAAAAAACAAATTCCCTTGGTCCTCCTAGACCAAGCGTATTAAAGTAATGCTGGGTACCATAAAAAAAATATCATGAAAAGTTTCATGAAATTAATCCAAGGGTAGTTACATAGCATACAATAAACACTACAAACTATTCAAGGGTGAAGGGTGATTGCATAACATACAATAGAGTGAAGAATCTTTATGAAAGCTTTTCATGATATTTTATTTCATGATGCCTAGCATTATTGTATACACTGGCTTATTTTTTTTTAGCAATGCTACATCTACCTAAAATCTTACTAAAAGCATTCATATCCAAATATCATTGGAGGTTTAAATATTATGAGCAACATTATAGTTCCACAAAAAAAAAAAACAAAAAAACAAAAAAACAAAAAAAAAACAAAAAAAAAAAACAAAACAAAAAACAAAACAAAAAAACAAAAAACAAAGCAAAAACAAAAACAAACAAACAGAATTTATCCAGATTCAAATTGTTTGGATATGATTAATTTTGGATGTGGTCCACAACACAACAACTCTTCATCTACACTACACACTTATTTATGGACAATTTTCATGGTTGATAAATATGAAACAATAGTATTTATCAAGTATTATAGTTTGGGGGTTTTTTTTTAAGGTCCCTCATATTAAGATTTTATAGCATAAAGGACATCTAATATTTTCATAATGTCTAAGGTCCCTCAAGTTGATCCAAAGAAAATTGGTCCAGAGAAATTTGAAATTTCTCTGGCCTCCTTAGCCTTTCATGGACTCTCCAGAGAAATTTCAAATTTCTCTGCCTTCCATATACTTCCCACTCTCCAGAGAAATTTCTCTGTGGCTTCTTTATCTCATCATTAAGATTGTTTGGTGAAATATTACCCATGTTCCAAAGCTAATCCATCTTGACTTGAATTTTACTGTTATTAGGTTTGTGATTTTGGGTTATCTCGAATGAAACACAACACATTTCTTTCTTCAAGGTCAACTGCAGGGACTGAACTCTACAAAACCACCCAACACAACCATAGAAACATAGCAGCAATTACAGGGGCATTAGCCACAGCCCAACAAAACCCAAAATAGAGCTAAAAAAAAAGAGAAAAACAGCAACTTGCAACCACCAGGCCACCGTCTACAGCCCATAAAACAAGTTCTAAAAAATGAACCGAACATCGCAAGATGGTAATTTCTAGAGAAATTCTCTCCAAACCAGGGAAATTCCCAAAGAAATTCACCTCATTACGTGTAGAGAATTACTTTGAGTTCAAATCAGAGAAAATAAAAATTTCTCTGAATTTAAACCAGAGAAATTTCAACACTGTCAGCCCAAAATTTCTCTGGTTTGTAGGAAACATTATATTCAACACTGTCAGCACAAACAATATATACACGCATATATATGATACACACACACACACACACACACATATATATATGTGCACAAACAATACTGTTAATTCCATTGTGCTCTCTTTCTGTATATATCATATATACACATATATATGCATTTTCTATACAACAATGGCTTCGGAGACCAAGGAAGATGGTTTGAAGAAAGTATTACCACACAAACATAGCCCAAACAAAGACAGACCCTGTGATTACTTCACCATCGCCGCCATGACCTTCTCTTCCTCCTCCTCTTCATCCCTACTCGCGCCGCCGGCATTGGTCCAATCAGACTCGTTTCCAATCTCATCGACACCGAGCATTCGTTTCGGTGCTCTCGATTTGAATCTCAAATCGACGATTCTCAACTGGTGCGACTCCTCCCGTACCGAACGCCCTCGGTTACCGAATTACAGCTCAGTCGAGACCACGATTCATGGGTCTGGACGTGTTTGAGCAAGAACAAGGGGTTTTAGACGCCATTTTTGGGTGAAAAGTTGTTACTAGTATGTATGTATGTATATATATATATATATATTTTGGGGGTGTATCGACTTGAATTGGAATTGGATTGGACTGAGAGTGAGTAGCTTGTACGTAAGAAGAAGTGAACTCGGTGATGGAATGTTCGAAGAAGGCGCAGAAATCGTGGGCAAAGAGTCAAATTTCTCTGATATATGTTTAGGGACCTTAGACATCAAAAAATAATTGTGTGGATCTTTTCCATTACGAAAAGTGGGAGAGGGACCCTAGACTAATTTTTCCTTATAGTTTTCTTACAACAATCACAAATTATTATTATTTTTTTTAAAAGATAGCGCTAATATGTTAGTATAGTTAAAATACAACTAAAAGGGTTCACTGTTATTTCATCAGCTTGAACCCCTAACATCCCCCTCATGACACCCTAAGTTGTGGCTACCAGACCATTAGGCTAAACCCCAATATCTTACAACAATCACATTTGACCATTTATATTTTTAGTAAAATTATTAGTATGTATAGAATTATACATTTTTTTCTGAGAGTCTTCTAACATCGCATAAAAAAAATTAAAAAAATTATGGGAATATGCTTTTTTGGTAACTTTTTTGCTTTTAGGTTAAAATATAATGTAAAAAAAAACTAGTATGTTTGGGATGACCTTTTAACTTTTTACGAAAAGATGTGCAAAAAGTAGAAAAAAAATAGAATCTTTGACTTTTTGGTATAGGTTGTTGATTTTTTAATTTTTTTAGTAAGTTTTTGACTTTTTGACTAAAACAGCCACTTTCCAAACAAGAGTATGAGATGTTAAAAGTAGAGGGTAAATGTTTTTTTTTTTTTTTTAATATTTCTATTTTTTTTTTTTTGGCTTTTATTAGTATGTAAGACCATTTCTAATGGTTCATCAATTTTGACATCAAATTTAAATTTGATGAAAAAACAATCACCATTTTTATTTCCAGTTTTTTGAAAACACTTTTCAAAAAATTTTGCTTTCTTATTTTCCGTATTTTTTTGCTTCACTAATTTTTTTTCATATTTTAAGCCTTTTTTTTAAAAAAAAAATTAGATACACCTAACATAAATACACTTAAAAAGTATAATTTTCGTGAAAAAAATCTTTAAAAAATTCACTAAATACCAAAAATGTAATATATATATATATAAATATAAAAATTCAGTATATTTTTCATATTTTTGTGTATTTATTAATTTTTTAAAATATTTTACTAATTAGATACATCTAAGTAAGATGTATCTAAAAAAGTTAAAAAAAATGTTTAAAATGTTAAAAATATTCACTAAAAATAAAAAAACACGAAAAACAAAAAACTTAATTTTTAGAAAATTGAATTCAGAAAACTAAACCAAACACATTAAAATATTTTCCTTGCTCCAATGGTTTTATTAAATGAGTATCAAATCGAGGATATCAAAAATCTTTCACTAAATTGAGGATGCTTGGGAGCTTTCATCAAATCACTGTTCATAGGCGTTAGATGTCCCCTTAGATAACCACCTTTAGGCAAAAATTTGTGAAAAAATACACTGACTGATCAACCAACCAGACATTCGCTTGGTCAACCAGTATTTTAATGAAAACTCAAAATTCTTTGTTGGAACATTTGATATCAAATGGATTTTTACTCAAATTTGGTATATAAAAAAAAAAAGTTGGAAATGCTCTAAGGTGATGTATAATAAATAGACTAAGGATTCGTTTGTGATGTGAGTTGACTTTTAGCTATTTTAGTTTAGGGTTAAAAAACCTTATTTGGGATGAGATTTTTAACTTTTTTGACTCTGGTAAAAGAAAAAATTAAATAATTTATGATTTGAACGTAATATTTTATTGATTTTTTTACTTATTTTATGCTATTTTAATTGTTCCTAATTGTACATGTAGTTCTTCAATTAAAAAGGAGAAACGTACCTGGTTCTGGATTTAAACCCTAGTCTTGGGTGCGAACCCTAGTGTAAGGACCCACATTCATGTCTTAGTCATGTTCATGTACATTCACATACTTTTGTCTTATTAAGATAACATTTACGAATCTTGCCTTGTTTTGTATGCATATGATTTGCCTAAGTGTTATATGTATGCTTTGTTCCTCCCTTGTTATGCTAAGCCTAAGTTATGTTAAGACTAAGTCATGCCAAGCCTAAGTTATGTCAAGCCTAGATCATTCCAAGCCGAGGTCATCTTAAGCCTAGAACTACTTGGAACCCCTTTGTTTGACCTCCACCTTTCGCCAAGGCATATTGGCCGAGATGTCACTATCTGGGCCGAGGTGTTCATCACCAAGACCGAGATGTGTATTATCTAGGCCGAGATGTTATCTTTGTATCTAAGCGACCTTGTCCTGGAGTGGTATGACCTAGACCGAGGTGTGGCACATCTAGGCCAAGGTGTGGCACAGCTTAGTCAAGTGTTGTCCTCCTAGCCGAGGTCATTGTCACCTTAGTTGCCGAAGTTTTGTCCTTAGCCGATGTCATTACTTGCCGACGTGTCTTGCCATCCAGCTTGTTGAGTACGCTTTGTCAGAGACTTGTCTTGTCAATCAGTCACTTTTTGAGTTAAACCAACCCGGTTATGCCACGTGTCCGAGCTGAAGGTAGACAGCCGACAGACCTAGGGACAAACCATTATGTCTCAAATCCTTGCCTTTGGAGAGAGAAACCCATCATTTTGTATATCTTTGTTTTAGAAGAGGAGAGAGAAGCTCTAAGAGAAGAAGAGAGTTCTTGAGAGGGAGTGGACTTCCAAGCTTGATTCCTTGAGATCGAACCGTTAGATCCGTGTTCTAAGGTTAGATTCTTGATTTGCTCATGTTGTTCCTTATGATCATGTTATTGCATTGTATGATTGAATATGATTTGTAAGCCATGCATTGTTTTGAAGTTCGGTTTTAGAAAGAGAAAATGGCATTCATGTGTTCTTCAAGAAAAGTCACGTTTTGATCCGAAAGCTTGCATGAAGATTCATGTTTTTGTGTTTGTTTTCATATGATCTTCAAGTATGGGTACCCAGGTCCATGTTTTCAAGCTCATAGCATGAAATCCCAGATTTTTTTAATAACAAGTTATGATTTCAGCATTCATGTTCTTCATGTTCATGTTCTTCATGTTCTTCACGGGTGGAAACCCAGATTTCCAGACTTCACTTCCCGAAGTGTAGTCGCCGAGATCACCCTCACCCGGACCTCACACTTAGGCCAAGCATCGTATCTCACCTTGGCCTACCTTGCATGATCACTTACACCTTTAGTTTGTCTTGCATGAACCTCGGCATGCAGCCGCACACCGAAGCCTTGGTAACCACACCTCGGCGGAGAGGTGTGGGACCTCGGCAAAGACCTGGTTGGTACCCAGCATGTCTTCCTGACATGTAAAACATTGTTTTGACTTCTAGCATGTTTTCCCGAGATCATTTGCATGCATGTAAGACTTGTTTTGAGAAATACATTCAGTAGACTTTGCCATGTGTTTGTAGGACTTGGACCTTTGCTTTGACCCCGACGTCCCAAGAACTAAGTGAGTGGTATTTCTAATAAAGTTATGTTATCAAGTTTTAGTAAAGTTTTGCCTTGTTTTGATAAAAGTATTTGTTAAGCATGAATGGTATCCCTATTTTTATGTATCAAGTATAAGCCTTGTTTTGGATGGCAGTCTTGAAACCGTCCTTTCGTGTTAGGGGACGTTAAGCCTAAGTAACACCGTCCTTTCGTGTTAGGGGACGTTAAGCCTAGGTAACACCGTCCTTTCGTGTTAGGGGACGTTAAGCCTAAGTAACACCGTCCTTTCGTGTTAGGGGACGTTAAGCCTAGGTAACACCGTCCTTTCGTGTTAGGGGACGTTAAGCCTAAGTAACACCGTCCTTTCGTGTTAGGGGACGTTAAGCCTAGGTAACACCGTCCTTTCGTGTTAGGGGACGTTAAGCCTAAGTAACACCGTCCTTTCGTGTTAGGGGACGTTAAGCCTAGGTAACACCGTCCTTTCGTGTCAGGGGACGTTAAGCCTAGGTAACACCGTCCTTTCGTGTTAGGGGACGTTAAGCCTAAGTAACATCGTCCTTTCGTGTTAGGGGACGTTAAGCCTATGTAACACTAAACCATTCTGTCAAAGCGGGCTACGGGCCTAAGTGACACTGTGAAATCGGGCTACGGGCCTAAGTCACACAAGTAAGCAAGTTTTGAAGGCTCAAGTACATGTTTTGAAACGAGTTATGCCAAGTACACGTTTTTGAACAAGCTACGCTATATGTTTATGTTTTGTACAAGCTATGATATGTATGTTTTGAAAAGACCTCGGGAATCATTCATTTAAACCCCTTTATTACTTGTACCATTCACTGAGTATTCAAGCTCACCCTCTCCATATATGTATGTAGGTAACAAGCAAGAGGTCGGCTTCGCCGAGATATGGGTTTGCCGTGATGTGTGTTTTGTTTGTATGTTAGGTCGGCATCTAGGATGTCGGCAACCTTGAAGATTATGTTTTGACTTGTATTTTATTTATGTCAGCTTGAGAAGCCTTGTTAAGATGTAAAGATGTATTTTCCTTATTTGTATTCAAGTTGTAAGACTTTAATTAAGATGTATGACATTTCATTTGATCTATGCACTGCTCTTATGGACTAATTAGATTATGTATATTGCTTCCGCGCTTGTAAGCCCCATATTTTATACTCTGATTGTGTGTGATTTTGACAGTTGGCCTTTGGTAATCCCGGATTACTGGCCATAACGGCACCATTCTACTAGGGGCAGTTTGGGGTCGTTATACCTAGATCGTCTCACCAAAAGTTGCCATCACAAGTCTGATCGACTTGATCCGAAGCCATAGATTTGACTTCGCAATCAAGGACTGAACCTAGATTTGGTAGTCGCGATCCGAAGCCATCACGATCTTGTTTCTTGTATTACGAACTAGTTTTTCTCTCTGAAATCAAAGTTGAGTTCACGAACTGATCAGATTTCTTTATTAGCGTTTGGTTCGCAGCACCTGGAAATCTCAGATGTCAAGTTCGTCTCTAGTCTTCTCTAGGTCGAAGCACTTGTAAAATCTCAGATTCTGTTGAAGTGGACCAAGAAGCTGCGAAATCAACTTTCATTTCCAGTATCACAAACACAAATTGCGAATCGAAGTTGTTGTTCACGTTGTGATTTCAGAATCACAGAACAAATCGATTCGAAGTTTGTTGGAATCTTCGCAATTGCGACCTGGCTCATTTGATTCGCCATTTGATTTCGCGATCTGAGTTTCAGCCTGGGTTACTTCGACTTCGAATTGAACTTCTCAAACTCAAACCTGAGGAGAAATAGATCTTTGGACATCAAATCAACTTCAGTCCGAAGTCCTAGTTGAGTTTCGAACTTGAATTTGAAACCCTAGATGCGATCTAGACTCGAACCCGAAACTCTTGAGATTCGAAGTTTGTTGGAATCTTCGCAATTGCGACCTGGCTCATTTGATTCGCCATTTGATTTCGCGATCTGAGTTTCAGCCTGGGTTACTTCGACTTCGAATTGAACTTCTCAAACTCAAACCTGAGGAGAAATAGATCTTTGGACATCAAATCAACTTCAGTCCGAAGTCCTAGTTGAGTTTCGAACTTGAATTTGAAACCCTAGATGCGATCTAGACTCGAGCCCGAAACTCTTGAGTGCGATTAACATCTTTCGAACCTCTAGATTTTCATGCAATGCCTTTGTGTGGATCTGATTTCGCGACATAAGTGTGATTTTAGAAGTTGTGATCTTCATACAGGACATCAAACATATTGTCATGCACGTTAGAGCTCAACTTCAAAGTTTGTGGTTTGGAAGTACTACAAACTAGTGTTGATTCTTGAGTGTTGCATTTCAATTTTAATTGCGACCTTGATCTTGATGTTGCCTTCATGCTGATTGGTTGATCTATTGACTCGTTTGTTCCAAATGTATATTGTTGCTTTTCGCCTTTCTGCTGATGCCTTGATTTGGTAGTGAATGTGTGGTAAACTTGCCTGCTGGTCAATTTTGGCTGAAGTTCAAGACCTGTATCTTAACAATGAGTATTACATTGCTCTAGATTTTTGCTAGATGGCTAAAAGAGATCGGGCTTGGAGAGGTGGTCATGTTAGGATTTTTGCATGAAAATTGGGTGAAGATGTGAGGATGAATTTCTCAATTGGAATGAGCAATTATGCTAATCCAACTTAAAATCATATTAAAAGAAATGAGTTGGAGCAAATTATTGAACGACTTGTCACATCGCAAGCTGTCATTGAAATTTTTGAAAGTTTCAAAAAAATTATTTGAAGTTTATTATTGTGACTCCTTTCATACCATTTAGGAATTTGTTTCGAGTTAAATAGGTTGCTTTTTGCGGGGTCAGTTCACATTTTGTGTCCGAAGGAAGGAAGGAAAGAAGGCATGCACTGCTGAAGTCTAATTCATGATCAATTTTCTCTCAAGTTGTTCTTGTCTAGTGGTTGCATAGTCAATCCTATTGATTGGAAGATATCATTTGTCAGCCAAGTAGTCTCGTTCCGACAGGAAGATTACTTGTTTACACCAGTCTGCATGGCAGCTGTGAAGAAGCTCGAGAAAATAAGAGTATGTACAGTTGTTAGCAAGGGAGGGTTTGGACATGATAGGGGTTGTTAGTTTGCACCTGTGGTTGCTTAGCCAAAGAAGCCGATCGATGTATTAGCGTAAGAGTGGGTTGTAAGGAAACATGTTTGTGTTGAGCAAGGAGATGCAGCGTCTATTTCCTCGGTTATAATTTTTTATTTAACAAAATTAATAATAAAAAAAATCAAATTCTTAACTACTGTCCTATACAATAATAAAATTATTTGAATTGTTAATTAAAATATATTTTTGATATCATTAAAAATAATTAATTGATTTGATAATTTATTAATAAAATGTGTCATTTGTTATACAATTATAAACTTGAAGAGACGGAATACAATTTCCATAACTACATGAGATAATCCGTATTTTAAACAAACTTCAAGATGTATTTATAATTTAGTCTCTTTTTCTTTTTATATAATTTTTAAAAACTAGTCTACTAAAAAAAATTAAGTACAATATATTCCTATATATATATTGAGGGGCAAAAATAATATTTTAAAATTTTAAAAATATATATTTATTTGTCAAATTAGTTCATAATTTTTTAAAAAACAAAATTTAAAAACTTAACAAAGTAGAGAAATAGCCACTTACAGAATGAAGAAAACAACACATCATCAATAGAGGTGATAAATGAACCAAATAATTCTAACTCGACTAGTTAAAAACTCATTCAAGTTCAATTCATTAAGTAAACAAATCCAATTTAAACACATTTTAGAACTCGTTAAGTTTTTCAAATCGAACTTTAACAATCAATTGCTCGTTCGGTTCAATTTGATAAGCCTAAAATTATATAAAAATTTCAAACTACTCAAGTTCGATTTCACAAAAACTCGTTTGAAATCGGTTTAAAAATTTAATAAACCAAACTTGAACAATTAACTATTCGACTCGTTTATCACCCCTCAGACATTGTCACACCAAAAATGCAGTTCAAGAGCAAAATAGAAAGGTCAAAATTATCCCAGGAAGTTCCCAAAACAGAATCTGGAAAAAATAAAAATAAAAATACATTGACCTGCTATCAAATGAGAGTTGTTAATAACAATCAAGTTCGAATTCAAGCATATGATGAACCCACAATGTAAAAATTATCCTAGGGAGTTCCCAAAACAGAATCTGGAAATAAATAAAAATAAAAATACATTAATGTCACGACCCCAACCTGCCCCTAGTAGGCTGGGTGCCGAGATGGCCAGTAATCCGTAATTACCAAAGGCCGGCTTACAAAATTTCACACACATCAGAGTAATCATAGGGGCTCACATATGCGGAAGCGAATAAACTAAATACAAATGGTCCTTGAGAGCTGTGCATAGATCAAATATAAATGCATACATAATAAGCGCACCTCGAGATAACAAAACAAATACAAGTTACATCTGATCAAAAGGCTTCTCGGTAGACATATACAAATACAAATGATTCTGAGCAAAGAAGCATGATTTTCAAGAATCTGCGAAGTAACACATATGCCGAGGTAATCACAAAATGTACCGATGTAAGCAAGTCAAGTCGGCATAACAAAAATCCCAAAACAAGCTTGTACAAATACTTCTAGGCGTCGCCGTCCCCGCTCATCACCTACATATATATAGAGAGGGTGAGCTTGGAAACTCAGTGAATGGTACTAGAAATAAAGGTTTGCATGAATAATAGCGAGTCTGCCAAAACAAAGCATATCAAAACCATTCAAACAATAGCCGAGGTTCTGCCAAGCGAAGAATATCAAGGCATGCGAACAAGAGATGAACCGTATTCATCTGTCAAATCCTACCGCACAAAGCAATACAAAGATTAAACAAGTAGTAGCCGAGGTTCCTTCCAAAACAAGACAAATCAAGTTGTATCGAATCAAGTGATGAACCGTATTCATCCAACAAGTCTTACAAGTCAAAACATTTGCCGAGATAGCACAAGTAGTAGCCGAGGTAATCTTCAAGACAAAACATATCAAGCTTACATGACCTAGGCCCGTAGCCCTTTTTCACCGTTTGTGACTTAGGCCCGTAGCCCTTTTTCACCAAGTGGTGCTACAAAAGTTTAAAGTCCTCTAGCACAAGGGACTTGTGTTACTTAGGCCGTAGTCTGGCTTTAACATTTATCTTAGCAAGATAGGACCGTATCCTTTTAACAAGATGTCTTTGCGAAAGTTTAGAGTCCTCCAAAGGTGCAAGGGACTTTCCAAAGAAACCGAAACAAAGCTCAACTCATTACAAGGACATCATCAAGACGAAGTTCATACTTACCTTTCCTCTAGTCTTTGCTAAAGTTTAGAGTCCTCCAAAGACAGGGACTTTCAAGAATACCATCAAAACAAGCCCATATACAAAACATCAAAATAGGCTAATCATTCATGCTTAGCAATTACTTTTACCAAAGCGAAACAAGCAAGATTTATCAAAAGCTTTATAACATAGCTTTATTAAAAGCACCACTCACCTCGGTCTTCGTGTAGGCTCAAGCAAAGATCAAAGTCCTACAATCACATAGCAAACCATACTCTCAAAACGAGCTTCACATACATGCAAGGAATCAAAACATTATTTCCCATCACAGGGAAGTGCACTGGGTACCATCTAGGTCTAGCCGAGGTCCTACACCTCCCCGCCGAGGTGTGGACTCGAAAGCCAAAAAAAGGCAAAGGTAGGAAAACACGAGTTTCCTTTCAAAGGGCACGAAGAACAAGATCATGCATGCTGAAATCCAACTCACATATACGAAATCTGGGGTTTTCAAGCTAAGAGTTCAAAAACGTGGACTAGGGTACTCATTCGAGAAAATTATGCAAGAACAAACACAAAACATGATTCTTGTTCCAAACTTTCGGATCAAAACAAGGTTCTCCTTTAAGAACACAAGAACAACATTTTTCTCTTTCAAAACCAAGTTCAAATTAATGCATGACATGCAAAACAGATCCAATCATGCAATGCATCTAGATGATCAATAAGAACAATCGATGTAGAACAAGAATCTAACCTCAAAACTGAAATCCAACGGTTCGATCTTCCACGATCAAGCTCGGAGCTCAACTCTCACACTAAAATTCTAACTCCAAGTTCTAGAGCTTCTCTCTCTAAACAAGACAAAGATTTGAGACCAAATCATAATCAAAAGTTACACAATGATGTATTATAGGCCTGTCGGCTGTCATAGCCTTCAGCTCGGACACGTGGCATCACCGGATTGGTGCAGTTAGAAAGGTGACTGCTAGACAAGACAAGTCTCTGACAAAGCGTACACAACACGCTTGGCGGCTAAGCACGCAGGCTAGAAATGACCTCGGCCAAAGACAAGACTTCGGCAACAGGTCAACAAAGACAAAGGTTAGGGAGGACGACACTTGACTAAGCTGTGCCACACCTTGGCCTGGGTGTACCACATCTCGGCCTAGGCCATACCTGCCCAAGGACAAAGATTACAAGCACAAAACATCACAGCCTCGGCGATACACACTTCGGCCCAAAAGGTAACATCTCGGCAAACATGCCGGGGTGAAGATGGAGGTCGGCTGAGGTTCCAAAACTGCTCAAAACGCAAAGGCTCAAAGGCAAACTATCTTGCCGACCTCGGCTACGCTCCAAACAAAACACGAATTCCAGCAACTTACAATAAAACAAAGCAAAACAAGGCAAGTATCAAGATTACAAACTTGACAATTCAAGGTCATACAAAATACATGCAAGCAAGACTGATTCAAAGTGAGGGTTGTTACATCCTACCCCCCTTAAGGAAGTTTGGTCCCCAAACTTACAATACCTTGGTCCAAGAATAACTCTGGATGTCGAATTCTCATTTCCTCTTCCATTTCCCATGTGGCATCCTTGCCATAGTGCTCTTTCCATTCCACCTTTACCATTGGTATCGACTTGTTTCTCAATTGCTTAACTTGTCTGTCCACAATAGACGTCGGCTTCTCTTCATAGCCCAAATTCTCATTAACTTCAATTCCAGAATGCTTAATTACATGCAGTGGATCCCGAATATACTTCCTTAACATCGAAACATGAAACACGTTATGGACTTGGCTCAATTCTGGTGGCAAAGCAAGTCTGTAGGCAACGGAGTTAACCTTGTCAAGGACTTCAAATGGGCCAATATAACGGGGTGCTAACTTACCTCTCTTCCCAAATCTGGAAACTCCTTTCATTGGTGAAACCTTTAGGAATACGTGATCCCCAACTTCGAATTCTAGCTCATTTCTTCTCTGGTCGGCATAACTCTTTTGTCGGCTCTGGCGCTTTAATCCTCTGTGAATAAGTTTAATCTTCTCTGTTGTTACTTGAATGAGTTCGGGACCAAGCAGCCTTATCTCCGACTTCGGTCCAACATATCGGCGATCTGCATTTTCTTCCATATAGAGCTTCATTCTGCCATACCAATACTCGCGTGATAGCTGTTGTTGTGTAGCGAATTCCACTAATGGCAAATGCATTCCCCAATTTCCTTGGAAATCCAATACACAGAGTCTAAGCATATCTTCAAGTGTCTGAATCGTTCTTTCTGTTTGCCCATCTGTCTGGGGATGAAAAGCTGTGCTAAATCTCAGTTCGGCTCCAAAGGCTCTCTGTAGACTCTGCCAAAATCTGGAAACAAATTTAGGATCTCTGTCCGACACTATTGACATCGGCACTCCATGAAGTCTAACAATCTTTCTGTGTTCTCGGCAGTCCAGTCACAAAATCCATAGAGATGTGTTCCCACTTCCACTCAGGGATCGGCAAAGGTTGTAGAAGTCCTGCTGGTCTCTGATGTTCTGCTTTTACTTGCTGGCAATGCAAACACTGGGACACAAATTCGGCTATCTCTCTCTTCATGTTTGGCCACCAAAACATCTGTTTTACATCATGGTACATCTTGGTATTTCCTGGATGAACAGCAAACTTGGAATTATGGGCTTCCAGCAAAATCTTCCTTTTCAGCTCCGGAACATCGGCCACACACAATTTCCCTTCAAACTTAAGCACTTGGTTTTCAAAGGTGTACCCGGATCTCGGCTTGGTAACAATCTCATCGGCTACTTTTCTGAAGAATTCATCCTCCATTTGTCTTGCCTTTACTTCTTCAACAATGGTTGGTTCTGCCGAAATCAATGTTAGGCATGCCAAATTTCCAACTGATTTTCTGCTCAGAGCGTCGGCCACTGTTGGCTTTCCTCAGGTGATATTGAATCTGCATATCGTAGTCCTTCAACAACTCGAGCCATCTTCTTTGTCTCAAGTTCAATTCTTACGAGTGAATAGATACTTCAAGCTCGATGATCTGTAAAAACCTGACAAGAAGCTCCATACAAGTAATGACGCCAAATCTTCAAAGCAAATACCACGGCTGCTAGCTCCAAGTCATGGGTAGGATAGTTCTTCTCATGTGGCTTCAATTGACGAGATGCATATGCTATAACCTTACCTCCTTGCATTAATACACAACCCAAACCCTTATGCGACGCATCACTGTAAACATGAAACTCCTCATTACGATGGAAGTACCGATCTTGTCTTTGAACCAACCTCGTCTTTAGTTCTGAAAAGTGACTCCGATCTTCATCCATTCATACGGTGCTCCCTTCCTAGTCAATTGTGTCAATGGAGTTGCAATCTGGAGAATTCTTTTACGAACTTCTGTAGTAACTGCCAAACCCAGAAAACTTGAACCTCGGACACATTGGTCGGCCTCGGCCAATTTACCACGGCTTCTATTTTGCTCGGATCAACTGAAATACCTTCTTCATTTATTACATGACCCGAAATGAAATAGTAGAAAGCCAAAACTCACACTTGTTAAATTTAGCATATGATTTCCGGTCTCTCAATATCTCAAAAGAAATTCTCGATGGTTTTCATGTTCAACTTCACTCTTGTAATAAATCAATATATCATCTATGAAGTCGACCACAAACTCATTTAAGTGGGGCTTGAAGACTCGTTCATTAAATCCATAAATGCAAAGGGGCATTGGTCAATCCGAAAGGCATCACTAAAAATTCGTAGTGGCCATATCTAGTCCGAAGCGATCTTCTCAACATCCTCTGCCTTAACCTTAAGCTGATGGTAGCCCGACCTAAGGTCAATCTTGGAAAAGACTCGTGCTCCTTGTAACTGATCAAGTAAATCATCAATCCTAGGTAATGGGTACTTATTCTTAATGGTGACCTTATTGAGTTCTCTATAATCAATACAAAGGCGAAGTGTGCCATCCTTCTTCTTAACAAATAACACAGGTGCTCCCCATGGTGATGTGCTCGGCCTAATAAATCCCTTATCCAACAATTCTTGCAACTGCAGTTTCAATTCCCTAAGTTCGGCTGGGGCCATTCTGTATGGCGTTTTGGAGATCGGCTGGGTTCCTGATATGATATCAACAGTAAACTCTATTTCTCTATCGACCAAATGGCCAGGTAAATCATTAGGAAAGACGTCGGCGAACTCATGAACAACTGGGATGTCGGCTAAACTAACATTTCCATCCTGATCTTTCAATATACTACACAAATAACCCTTACAGCCTTTTTGGATCAACTTACAGGCCTTCATGGATGAGATTAAATAAGGTGGGGGAATTACTCCTTTACCCTGAAAAATAACTTCGGCTAGGTTTGGGGGTTTCAATGTGACACTCTTCGAAACACAATCAATGAGTGCGTGGTTTGCTACTAACCAATCCATTCCCATTAATCTTTCCATTCTGTCCAATCTGTCTTCAGACTGATCTCGGGCAAGTGGAGGTCTACCTCTCCTCATGATACTATGAGTATACAAAGTGTGACTTTAAAGCAAGTAAACAAATAACTCCGCAGGCAAGTAACAATTAAGCAAGTCAAGACAATGCACACCTTGTTCAAATAGCAAGCAATATGATGCAACCCTAGCATCTTTCTAAATGGAATCCTATGCTCTTTAGGACTCGAGTGTGTGAATCAACGTACTATGAGGAACTTGTGCTCTGATACCACTCTGTCACGACCCCAACCTGCCCCTAGTAGGCTGGGTGCCGAGATGGCCAGTAATCCGTAATTACCAAAGGCCGGCTTACAAAATTTCACACACATCGAGTAATCATAGGGGCTCACATATGCGAAGCGAATAAACTAAATACAAATGGTCCTTGAGAGTCGTGCATAGATCAAATATAAATGCATACATAATGAATCGCACCTCGGCGGATAACAAAACAAATACAAGTTACATCTGATCAAAAGGCTTCTCAGCCGACATATACAAATCAAATGATTACGAGCAAAGAAGCATGATTTTCAAGAATCTGCCGAAGTAACACATATGCCGAGGTAATCACAAAACAGCCGATGTAAGCAAGTCAAGTCGGCATAACAAAAATCCCAAAACAAGCTGTACAAATACTTCTAGGCGTCGCCGCCGTCCTGCTCATCACCTACATATATATAGAGAGGGGTGAGCTTGGAAACTCAGTGAATGGTACTAGAAATAAAGGTTTGCATGAATAATAGCCGGAGTCTGCCAAAACAAAGCATATCAAAACCATTCAAACAATAGCCGAGGTTCCTGCCAAGCGAAGAATATCAAGCTGTACCAGAACAAGAGATGAACCGTATTCATCTGTCAGATCCTACCAGACAAAGCAATACAAAGATTAAACAAGTAGTAGCCGAGGTTCCTTCCAAAACAAGACAAATCAAGTTGTATCGAATCAAGTGATGAACCGTATTCATCCAACAAGTCTTACAAGTCAAAACATTTGCCGAGATAGCACAAGTAGTAGCCGAGGTAATCTTCAAGACAAAACATATCAAGCTTATATGACTTAGGCCCGTAGCCCTTTTTCACCGAAGTTTGTGACTTAGGCCCGTAGCCCTTTTTCACCAAGTGGTGCTACAAAAGTTTAAAGTCCTCTAGCACAAGGGACTTGTGTTACTTAGGCCCGTAGCCCGCTTTAACATTTATCTTAGCAAGATAGGACCGTATCCTTTTTAACAAGATGTACTGCGAAAGTTTAGAGTCCTCCAGTGCAAGGGACTTTCCAAAGAAACCGAAACAAAGCTCAACTCATTACAAGGACATCATCAAGACGAAGTTCATACTTACCTTTCCTCTAGTGCTGCTAAAGTTTAGAGTCCTCCAGCACAGGGGACTTTCAAGAATACCATCAAAACAAGCCCATATACAAAACATCAAAATAGGCTAATCATTCATGCTTAGCAATTACTTTTACCAAAGCGAAACAAGCAAGATTTATCAAAAGCTTTATAACATAGCTTTATTAAAAGCACCACTCACCTCGGTCTTCAGGTGTAGGCTCAAGCAAAGATCAAAGTCCTACAATCACATAGCAAACCATACTCTCAAAACGAGCTTCACATACATGCAAGGAATCAAAACATTATTTCCCATCACAGCGAAGTGCACTGCGTACGATCCAGGTCTAGCCGAGGGCCGACACCTCCCGCCGAGGTGTGGACTCGAAAGCCAAAACAAGGCAAAGTTAGGAAAACACGAGTTTCCTTTCAAAGGGCACGAAGAACAAGATCATGCATGCTGAAATCCAACTCACATATACGAAATCTGGGGTTTTCAAGCTAAGAGTTCAAAAACGTGGACTAGGGTACTCATTCGAGAAAATTATGCAAGAACAAACACAAAACATGATTCTTGTTCCAAACTTTCGGATCAAAACAAGGTTCTCCTTTAAGAACACAAGAACAACATTTTTCTCTTTCAAAACCAAGTTCAAATTAATGCATGACATGCAAAACAGATCCAATCATGCAATGCATCTAGATGATCAATAAGAACAATCGATGTAGAACAAGAATCTAACCTCAAAACTGAAATCCAACGGTTCGATCTTCCACGATCAAGCTCGAGCACAACTCTCACACTAAAATTCTAACTCCAAGTTCTAGAGCTTCTCTCTCTAAACAAGACAAAGATTTGAGACCAAATCATAATCAAAAGTTACACAATGATGTATTATAGGCCTGTCGGCTGTCATAGCCTTCAGCTCGGACACGTGGCATCACCGGATTGGTGCGATTAGAAAGGTGATCGCTAGACAAGACAAGTCTCGACAAAGCGTACACAACACGCTTGGCGGCTAAGCACGCAGCTAGAATGACCTCGCCAAAGACAAGACTTGACAACAGTCAACAAAGACAAAGGTTAGGGAGGGCGACACTTGACTAAGCTGTGCCACACCTTGGCACAGGTGTACCACATCTCGGCCTAGGCCATACCGCCAAGGACAAAGATTACAAGCACAAAACATCACAAACCTCGGCGATACACACTTCGCCCAAAGGTAACATCTCGGCAAACATGCCGGGTGAAGATGGAGGTCGGAGGTTCCAAAGCGCTCAAAACGCAAAGGCTCAAAGGCAAACTATGCTGAGCTGACCTCGGCTACGCTCCAAACAAAACACGAATTCCAGCAACTTACAATAAGACAAAGCAAAACAAGGCAAGTATCAAGATTACAAACTTGACAATTCAAGGTCATACAAAATACATGCAAGCAAGACTGATTCAAAGTGAGGGTTGTTACAATTAACCTGCTATCAAATGAGAGTTGTTAATAATAGTTATTAATAATAATCGAGTTCGAATTCAAGCATATGATGAACCTACAATAATAATATAGTATATGTATATCCTTTTCCCTAACTTTTACCAATATTGACAAAGCACAAGAATATATCGAGGAGACGAAAACTTTCAATGAATGACCTCTCCGCATCCTAATTGAAAGTTAATTCCAAAATCCCCAAATTTCTTTTATTTTTTTCCTATTTTTTTCTTTTTAAAATTATCTAAACAAATCACCATTTAAGCCGCTACTAACGGGGACCTAACACATGGATGAATTATTAGCCACAGAAGCCACCTGCCCGATTGCAGGACTCGTGTTCGCCTCACTGACCCGAGAAATCAAATCAGTTGAAGTTCCTGTCACACTCTGATAAGCATCCAGAGGATTGCGATAGGGAACCAAAGCACTTTCAACAGCAGATTTGTGTCCTCCGTTTCCATTAGAACTCAGTCTCTGTTCAGCTCGTTTTCACATTTCCATTATCTTTTACTTGCCTCCGCAAATTCCTCCTCAAATTTATAATCAACCTATATATAAACAAGTGTTTTCTTCCAGTCAATTAGTGTCGTTATCAGATTTGTGAATTCTGCTCGTGCGAATCCACTTAGTTATGGACTTTTCACTTTTTTTTTTTTTGCAATCCTTTTGTTTTTGGAGTGATATTAACCTGAAAATGATGAAAAAATTTTATTGTATCAAATATGATAAATTCAAAGACTAAAAACATAAACAACAATGCTTGGTAGTCTGAATTTTCATGGCCCGAATGTCTCAAAACGATGTTGTTTTGGGAGTAAAATGACATCGTTTTGATACATTCAAACCATTCGGGCCACACAAATTTGACCTACCAAACATTTTTCAAACATTAAATAGGAGCCTCAAAGTATAACATTTTGGCTCAGATCAGAAAGACAACAAATTGTGGACGACCACCCGAATAACCACCGAATGTTTGATAAAATTGCTAATTTGGATGCTCACCTGAACAACCACCCAAAAGTTGGTTAAGCTAAAAAATAGCAATTTGACAATTGGAGCAACATTGTTATCATATTGCTATTTTACACTATTTGTTGCTAAATTATAACTTCAGCTATGTATTTTACTTGTTCACCGTTGGAGTTGATGTTACGAAATGCCAAATTATAGCAATGGCACCACATTGGTGCAATGCCATTTTGGTGCAATCCCAACCAACTTTTTCTCCTATATTTTAGATGGTGTTTGGATATAGTTTTTTGGATATTTTTTTAAATTAAATTTTTTTTTATCTCTTTAAAACTTTTTCTTAAAAAAAAAAATTATATATTTACATTTTACACGATTAGACAAATAAAAAAAATTAAAATTTTTGAAAAAATAATTATTCTAATTCGCCCACTATTCACATGCCACTACAATATTTAAATAAAAATAAATAAATACTATCTACTTTAAAAATTAAAAAAAAAAATCCACCAACACCTACCCACCAATACCTACCCACCAAATCTTGCAGAGATATCTACAATTTTGACCAACCATCCACCTATCCGGGCAATCTTCAAAATATATCTACAATTCTCACTCACCATCCACCATCCACCTGCCATAAATATTTACACCATTCACACATTATTCACCCACCAACAACTACCAATTCTACGTGATTTCCGGCGATACTCCAACGTTGCTCCGACGACATTCTAGTGACCTATTTTACACTTCTAAAATGTAGATCTACACTCTTAGAGTATAGGTCTACAGTTTTTAAGTGTAGATCTGGACTTTTTATGTCTGAAATAAGGGTTATAAGAGTTCTCTTGTCTAATTTCGACATATATTTTTAGATTTTCGACACCTACAATGGTTCTTTCCTCTCTCAAGTCTTCTCTTATACCATTGTGGGTGTATTTCTTTCTCAACTCTAGCTTCTGGCGGTGTTCGATGTTTGGTGGCGGTGGTGGCGGCGGAGTTGGGCAATAGCAACGGGGACGATGTCGACGAAGACAATGGACTTTCAAGCAGATCTTGCTTTTCAGACTATATGTTTGAGAAGATCGGGGATTTTCCCTAACTCGTACTATTTTTTTGGCAGATTTGTTTTTATCTTTTGTTTTGTTGTTTAGTTGGAATGGCCTTTTAGGGTCTTGCTTATGTAATGTTATTGTTTATTAATATAATGTGTCCCATGTCTCAAAAAAAAAAAAAAGAAGGGGAGGGGGGTAAATTACAAATACACCGCTTGAGGTTTGCTTAAAATTGCCCCATGTGATTTGAAAAATTACAAATACCTTCCTGTTAGAATTTTTAATTTAACAGAATTAATTGAAAAAATTAAATGTCTAACTATTCACCTATACAATAATAAAATTATCTGAATTATTAATTGAAATAAAATTTTAACATTATTAAAAACTGTTAATTAACTTGATAATTTATTAATAAAAGGATATGAAATTAGAAACCTTAAGGGGCATAATGTAATTTCTAGAACCGCATGGGGTAATTTGTAATTTAGATAAACCTCAGGGGGTGTGTTTGTAATTTACCCCCCAAAAAAAAAACAAAAACAAAACAACCACCCATTATTTACTTTGTTTGATTAACATTTTTAGAAAATAATTTTTTGGTTTTTTATTTTCGGGGAATTGACCAATAAATCCCATATTTCAGTCTTGTGATCCTTATAGTCCCAAATGTTTTCTTGTTAACAACAGTGTAATCCTTTTGACTGGTTGTTTACTAATTTGCAATTGGTCAAACTATTACAAAAAAATTGTTGGTGTAATTATGGGAGTAAGGGCATCCACAATGGGATGGCTAAAAAAGTGTATTAAGGTGTGTTATATGACAAAAAGTAATAAAAGTTGGGCCCAAAAATGTTTGTTAAGATGTGTAAGAGTTTGTTAATTTTAGAGAGTGAGTGGTAGTGCAATGGATGTGTTAAGGGGTGTGTTAAGATGTGTGTTAAATATATATATATATGTGTGTATATAATAAATAAAACAAATAAGTAATTTAGTTTAATCAAAAATTTCAAGCCCAAAATTAAATTTCAAGTCCAAAAAAAAAATCCCAACATGTAAAAAAAAAAAAAATTGCCGTTGACCGGTCAACCACCCGAACGTCCGGTCGGTCAACCGGTAACACAAAAAAACGTTTCCCTTCGCTGGCTAAAACGCTAGCCACAGTTAACAAAGAATTTAACAACTGACACTAACAAAACCCACTAACACACTACTTAACACTTCCATTGTGACATCCAAACATTACTGTAGCTAGCTAAAATTTGGTCACTGACACTAACACCACTACCAACGCGTCCATTGTGGATGCTCTAAGGGTGCCTATGTTTCACGTTACCCAAAAAAAGTGTACTAATACTGTTTAAATGTTTCGAAGTATGAGCAAAGTAGATGTGTGTGTGAACATGACGTGTGAGTGTGACTTGGCCCATTTTTGAAGTGTGAAGTCAAGTAGTGGGGCCCATAGTGACCCGTTTGCCCGTATACATTTTGAACCAACCCATTCAATTACACCCATTTTGAAATTTGGTGTTCCAACAAAGTTTGCAAACCACACCGGCTGAGACTGTAGGATGTTTTGCGCGGTTCATACATACATCGGGTTGAAGAACGTGACAATCAGAAGTTGTGGTGTGTGAATGGTAATTGATGTTAACATGCACATAGTAAACAAGCCCCGTTGCAAACATGTTTTCTGCATACATAAATCTTGGGGTCATGTTCACACAACAACCACCCAACAACAACCAAAACCCCCAAATATATGTTCGTGCATATTGACAATGGCTGTAATTTCCACTGCATTCACCATTGACATATGAAAATAATTAATTTCGGACTGCAGAAAACGGCCAATTGATGAATGGCCACACATGATGCAACCAAACGTGAAGGTGTGTCGAAAGTGTGCCATACCTGAACACGGCCGACTATGTCCACGTCGTCTGCAGAACACTCATCACCCACCTCGTTAACAAGAAAGATTCAAAACCCTAATTCCCTCCTTTGAACCCTTTGTAAACGGAAATTCACTCCCCTCTCTCCAAATCGTGTGATCATATATTCCAAAAAAAAAAAACTTTCCTACTTAACTACTGAGGTTATATCTGTCTAAATAACTCCCATCTATATTTGAAAAAGAACTTACTGGTCACACATTATTCCTAATAAGGACTCTCCAATCAACCATTTAAAACATGGGACCAAATAGTACAACACTCCCTAAATTAGGACTTTCCAATAAATTTCCCTTTATTTTATGTGTTTCTTTTGCCTTTGGTAAATTGTTTTAATTTAATTTAATTTTTTTACTTTTTGTTTTAGTTAATCTAGATACACTTTTGTGAAATTTTTATTTCAAAAAACCAAATTTTTATAAAGATTTTTTTTTTAATAAATATTTTCCTTTTTAACTGCATTTAAAAAAATTAACTAATAAATATATATATATACATATATATAATTCACTATAGACAACAAGACAAAAAATAAAAAATTCAAAATAAAAGATAGTAACGTAGTTTAAGTATTTGTTTTTTGAAATTTGTAAACTTAAGCTTATAAAGTGACCGTATATGTAAAAATTTTCCGGTCGCCACTGATGATTCTCTTGTCAAGATTCAAACAATAAAATAAAAAATACGACTCATTTACATTATGTAGAGACGTTAATATACGTGGGAACTTAGTTAAATATAAACACTTATAATATAACTCAAAATGTATTTATATATATATATAGGGAAATGTTATGGCGTGCACTCCCTGAGGGGAAAATTATTCAATACTCCCGGAGCACCACATGTCCATACTCCAAACCAATCACCAATTAGTTAGCCCCATGTTGTCCCTCATTTCCAACATAAATCGTGGGCCCATATGTCTCTCCACCAATCAAAATTTTATGGAGCACCACGTATCCATACCCCCGGAGTACTGAATAATCACCCTGCCTTGAGGGGTGCATACATATGCACCCTATCACAAAATATATAATTTTATTGTAAAATTTCGTAATATCAATCACAATATATAACCTTGGCATAAATTGATGCAACAAAATATCTAAAATTTTATTGTTGATATTGCAAACTCACCTGTGAACAAAATGTTACTTGTTACATACTAAACAACACACGTGTTTATATATATATATATATTCTTGACTTAGGCCTCGAATTGTTCTGACTTTTTAAAAATTAATTTTTTTATTTTTCATAATATTTTATTTTTTTGTAATTTTTTAAATATTTTACATATATATTTTTTATTTTTTAGATACACCTAATTTAGATAAACTTAAAAAAATATAATATTTATAAAAATATATATATTTTTAAAAATATAAAAAAAATTATTACGTTTTCGTATTCTTGTATATTTATTTATAAAAAAATTTAATATTTTTTTACAAATATTTTACTTGTTATGTGCATCTAAAAAGTAAAAAAACTAATTAAAATATTAAAAAAAATCACTAAAAATAAAAAAACTCAATTTTTAGAAAATCAATCTAAACCAAACAGGATAGTACTAAGAAACAATATATAGCACACATTAAGGTCGTGTTTGGGGATATGTTATTTTAGTCTAAAAACTGAAAATTTACTACAAGTTGTCACATTATTCTCAAGTAATGATTAGTAAATGTTTAAGATCCATAAAAAAATTTCAACAATTTGATCTATAATGATGTGGCATAACATATGTCAACTTTCAATTTATCACATATTCAATTGTGTCGAGTCTATCCCTTTTGCCACATCATTTAGGGGTTCAATTTGTGGGTCTCCAATACTAATTTTAGAATTATGTAAAAAATAGTGAATTAATCATTATTTGAAATTTTGAACATTTTATAAAAAAATTTATTACGTTTTCGTATTCTTGTATATTTATTTATAAAAAAATTTAATATTTTTTTACAAATATTTTACTTGTTATGTGCATCTAAAAAGTAAAAAAACTAATTAAAATATAAAAAAAATCACTAAAAATAAAAAAACTCAATTTTTAGAAAATCAATCTAAACTAAACAGGATAGTACTAAGAAACAATATATAGCACACATTAAGGTCCTGTTTGGGGATATGTTATTTTAGTCTAAAAACTGGAAATTTACTACAAGTTGTTACATTATTTTCAAGTAATGATTAGTAAACGTTTAAGACCCATAAAAAAAATTTCAACAATTTGATCTATAATGATGTGGCATAATATATGTCAACTTAGGGATGGCAATGGGGGTTAATGGGGTGGATATTAATTTCCCATCCCCATTCCCCTATAATAAATTTTCCCCATTCCCCATTCTCCATGGGTACCACCCTCCCCATATCCTAATGGGTTTGGATTTTCCCCTACCCACTTTAATCCCCATTTTTATTTTATTTTCATTTTTTATATTTAATGTTAACAATCATTTTTTTTAAAGGTTCACAACAAAAGCTAAATATACCTTCAATTTTTTTTTCTTTTTTTAAAATATATTTAATGTTAACAATTTTTTTTTTAATTTTTAAAGTTCACAACAAAAGCTAAATATACCTTCAATCTTTTTTCTTTCTTTTTTAATATTTTTTTAAAGGTTCACAACAAAAGCTAAATATACCTTCAATCTTTTTTCTTTCTTTTTTAATATATTTAATGTTAACAACTTCTTCTTTTTTTTTTTCTTTTTTTTTTCACAACAAAAGCTAAATATACCTTCAATTTTTTTTTCTTTTTTTTAAATATATTTAATGTTAACAACTTTTTTTTTATTTTTTTAAGGTTCACAACAAAAGTTAAATATACCTTCAATCATTTTTCTTTCTTTTTTAATATATTTAATGTTAACAATTTTTTTTTTAAGGTTCACAACAAAAGCTAAATATACCTTCAATTTTTTTTCTTTCATATTTAATGTTAACATTTTTTTTTTTAAATGTTCACAACAAAAGCTAAATATATCTTCAATCTTTTTTCTTTCTTTTTTAATATATTTAATGTTAACATTTTTTTTTTGTATGATTCACAATAAAAACTAAATATACCTTGAATCTTTTTTCTTTTTTTTTTAATGGAAAATGCGTGATAGCTCGAAACTCTCGCGGCTCGTATTAAAACGACGTCGTTTTGAAATTTTTTTCTTCTTCTTCCTCATCTTTGGTCGTCTTCTTCTTCTTAAATGGCCCGACCTGAGAGGAGAGAGAGAGAGAGAGAGAGAGAGAGAGGAGGCGGCCCTCCGCTGACCTCGTGATCCGCCGATTGTCCCTCCGCCCCCGCCCCTCCTCCGCCTCCGCCTCCGCCCCGATATGTTGGCCCCCTCTAGTCCCTCCGCCCCTCCTCCTCCTCCGCCCCTCCTCCAGCCTCTCCCTCCTCCTCCTTCACCCCTCACTTTTTCGAGCCAATTTCGAGCTTTCCTTCTTGAGCTACCAATCACAACCGTTTTTTAATATAGTCAAAAAATAAAAAACCCAACCGCCATCCAAATCAACCTTGGAGGACTAATTCTCTACTTTTTCTTCTGGGGCCTACCACAGTACGTTCGAGTAGCTCCTATCTTAATTATTCTAATGTAATTTTCAGTTTAAGGTTATGTAAGTATTTCGAAATATAAGTACTTACATATATGAGTTAAAAGTTACAAATATATTAGGATAAAATGATTATAGAATTTAGAGATAATTTAGCAGTCACATAGGTCACGTAACACCTGTACTGTAATAGTTCTGTACACGTACTTGTTAAGATTCACAATTTTTTTTTTTTACTGCCCGTTCATTTCAAATTATAAATTTTGTTATTGTGAGTCATAATTTAAAAAAAAAAAAAAATCCGTCACAGAATTCTGTATCATATTTTATACAGAATAATATGATAATGACAAATTTTACCATTCTAAGCTACAATGGTCCCGTTTGGTGTAACTGTTAAAACAGATTATAGATTATAACTTAATAAATTATACATTATGACTTTAATCAGAAGCTGTTAATCTATTTGATGTAACTGTTAGATTAAATAAATAAATAAAAGAAAAAAGATTGAATGTATATTTAGTTTTGATTGTGAATCTTAAAAAAAAAATATATTTTTTGTGAACCTGAAAAAAAAAATAAATAAAAGAAAAAAGATTGAATGTATATTTAGTTTTGGTTGTGAATCTTAAAAAAAAAAAGTGTTTGTCAACCTGAAAAAAAAAATAAATAAATAAAAGAAAAAAGATTGAATGTATATTTAGTTTTGATTGTGAATCTTAAAAAAAAAAAAACATTATTTTTTGTGAACCTGAATAAATAAATAAATAAATAAAAGAAAAAAGATTGAATGTATATTTAGTTTTGGTTGTGAATCTTAAAAAAAAAAAAAAGTGTTTGTCAACCTGAAAAAAAAAAATAAATTAAAGAAAAAAGATTGAATGTATATTTAGTTTTGATTGTGAATCTTAAAAAAAAAATTATTTTTTGTGAACCTGAAAAAAAAAATAAATAAAAGAAAAAAGATTGAATGTATATTTAGTTTTGGTTGTGAATCTTAAAAAAAAAAAAGTTTTTTGTGAACCTGAAAAAAAAAAATAAATAAAAGAAAAAAGATTGAATGTATATTTAGTTTTTGTTGTGAAAAAAAAAAAAGTTTTTTGTGAACCTGAAAAAGAAAAATAAATAAAAGAAACAAAATTAAATGTATATTTAGTTTTGATTGTGAATCTTAAAAAAAAAAAAAAAAAAAAAAAAAAAAAAAAAAAAAAAAAAAAAAAGAGGGGAAATTAGTGGGTACCCATCCCCAACCCATCCCCAATGGATATTTAAAGAATATCACCTACCCTACCCAATGGATAAGAAAAAAGGGAAAAACCCATGTATTTGGGTTGGGTCTCCATGGATACCCACAGGGTAGGTTATCCATTGCCATCCCTATGTCAACTTTCAATTTATCACATATTCAATTGTGTCGAGTCTATCCCTTTTGCCACATCATTTAGGGGTTCAATTTGTGGGTCTCCAATACTAATTTTAGAATTATGTAAAAAATAGTGAATTAATCATTATTTGAAATTTTGAACATTGAAGACTTTTTTTTTCCTACCCACTTTCCACACTATTAGGTTATATTTTGATCATAAATTTAGAGAGAAATTTACGTAGAAAATAAAAAGTAAATGAAATAAAGCTATTTTTTCATATTTCCATTATCTTTTACTTGCCTCAAATTCCTCCTCAAATTTATAATGAACCCATCTATAAACAAGTGTTTTCTTCCAGTCAATTAGTGTTGTTCTCTCCTAAAAGACACTTGATTACTTGCAAAAGATTCTTTTCTTTTTCTTTTTCTTTTTTTTTTAAAATTTTTATCAGCTAAAAACATGACAATTAAATGTGAAAGTTCAAAAAATTCTACCCCTAAGAAAAAGTAATTCTCATTCGTGAGCTATGACTTTTGAAGTCATCAAGTCTTCTAATAGAGTTCCCTCATGTTCATGTTTAAAAACTACAATGCACAAGCTAAACTCTCATCTTTAAACACTCGTACCAAGTAAACTTCCATACTAAGAAGCCATGGGCACAACCTCTAGTGCTCTTTTGATGTTATTTTCTTTTCTTTTCATTGAAAGAATTGAGTTTTGTAGTAGCAACACAAATTCAAATGTGAGTTGCATAGCGAGTGAGCAAGAAGCTCTTATCGAGTTTAGGGGAAAGCTCAAAGATGATGCAAATCGCTTATCCACGTGGGTTGGAAAGGATTGTTGTCTATGGAAGGGAGTCAGTTGCAGTAGGAAAACAGGCCATGTCATGAAGCTTGATCTACGTAATCCAATCCCTTTTCATTCCTACAAGGGCGATTTTATTCAGCATTCTGCCAATTTCGACAAGAACAGATTGAGGCGAGATAAGTCCTTCTTTACTCGTTTTAAATCATTTGAGTAACATAGACTTGAGCATGAACAATTTTTCAGATATGCAATTTCCAGAATTCTTAGGCTCTCTGAAAAGTTTGAGATACCTTGACCTCTCTTGGTCACAATTTTTCAGTGGAATGATTTCTCATCGTTTGGGGAATCTTTCAAGATTGCAGTATCTCAACCTTAGCAATAACGCTTTAGTTGGTCCAATACCAGATACTCTTGGAAGGTTGATATCTCTCACAGTCCTTGACCTTTCTTTTAATGACTTTGATAACTCAATGTTGCATTGTCTGAGTAACTTGAGTAGTCTTGTCCATATGGATATCGGTTCCAATAATTTTAATAGTTTAATTCCTGATGCTCTTGGAAGGTCAACCGCTCTCACCTTCCTTGACCTTTCTGACAACAATTTTGATAATTCAATGTTATGTTCTTTGTGCAACCTTACTGGTCTTGTCCATTTGGATCTTGGTTTTAATAATCTTCATGGTTCAATTCCCTATTGCTTTGGGAAGTTGCCCTCTATTTTAGTCCTCAAGTTGGATTATAATAGTTTTCAAGATCCAATTCCAAGTGAGATTGGTAATATGACACAACTTACAGAGCTTCACTTCACTAGAAACAAGTTCAAAGGTGAAATACCAAACTCCATGTGGTGGAACCTTTGCAACTTGCGCGTACTTGATTTGTCCAATAACAAGTTCAAAGGTGAAATACCAAACTCAATGCAAAACCTCTGCAGCTTGTGCATTCTTGATTTATCCTATAACAAGCTCAATGGGAGCCTTTCAACTTTGGTTAGTCCATTTGGTTGCATCCATAATAATTTAAAGGTGTTAGAACTTAAAATAAACAGGTTTAGTGGTCATTTGCCAAACCACTTGGGAGAGTTCAAGAATCTTGAGTACCTTGATATTTCCGAGAATTCATTTTTTGGTCTACTGCCATCATCAATTGGAAGACTATCATATTTGAGAGGGTTGAATATTAGAAATAATCAATTGAATGGGAGCATTCCAAATAGTCTTGGACAACTTTCAAAACTAGAAAAGCTAGATTTATCAAACAATTCTTTTGTTGGCATGGTATCTGAACTTCATTTTGCCAAACTCAAGAGGTTAAATGAGTTATACTTGTCTCCAAACTCATTATTAGTTCTGAATGTGAGCTCCCAATGGGTTCCTCCTTTTCAAGTCCCATCCATACTAATGGCATCCATCAAAGTGGGACCCCAATTTCTTCTCTGTGGCTTAAGACACAAAAAAATGTCAGAGATTTTGTCATGTCTAAGGAAAGTATCTCAGATACCATTAATATTCCAGATTGGTTTCATAATATTTTTTCTGGTATTCGACACTTGGATTTATCCAACAATCAGATCAGTGGAAAGGTGCCAATATTTCAAGAATGTAAATACTGTGATTATACAGAGAATCATAGGGAGTTGATATTGAGTTCTAACAAATTTCACGGGCCATTAACATCACTTCCTTCACATGCTATGATATTAGATCTTTCGCACAACTTGATTTTAGGACCTATTCATATGAGTGATGATAATAAAAAATTGGGATTTCAAATTCTTACTCTCTCAAATAACTATTTCACTGGTGGCATTCCAACATCTTTATGCAAGGCAACAGACATAACAATTATTGATTTCTCAAAAAATCAATTGTCAGGAAGAATTCCTCAATGCTTAGGACACTTGGATAACTTGGCAGTGCTAGATTTGTCGAATAACCACCTATGTGGTCATATTCCAAGTTCTTTTGGTTCCCTAAGTTTTCTCCTATCCTTACACTTACATAAGAATAGATTTCATGGGAAGCTTCCTTCATCCTTACAAGATTTGACATTTCTTCACACACTTGATCTTGGTGGAAATGCATTCACTGATATTATACCTCCTTGGATCGGATATAAACTAACTGGTTTGTCATTTCTCAATCTTCAATCGAATAATTTCTATGGTGATATTCCTCCACAACTTTGTCGTCTTCAAAATCTACAATTGTTAAACTTGGCACAAAATAACATAATGGGACATATCCCTCGTTGTTTTCTCAACTTCAGTGCCATGGTTGCACTAGATCCTGAGTACATGTTTGATCCAACAATTAATAAACATTATCAAGAGAACATGTTGGATTCAATGAAAGGAAGAGAACTGGAATACACGAAGACACTCAAATTTCTCATCTCTATAGACCTTTCAAACAATCGCATTGTTGGAGAGATTCCAAAAGAGTTAATGGATCTTTTTGGGTTGCGGAACTTGAATTTATCTGGAAATCATCTAAAAGGAAGGATCCCTAATAATATTGGAAATTTGAGACAATTGGAATCTCTTGATTTGTCTCGAAACAAACTTTTTGGCCCCATTCCTCCGAGTCTGTCTAGTTTAAGCTACCTAAGTCATTTGAACATGTCATTCAATAATTTATCAGGGCGAATACCAACGGGAAATCAACTTCAAACTCTCAACGATCCTTCCATTTATATAGGCAACGATGGCCTTTGTGGTGCACCACTAAGCGATTCGTCGATGATAAATCATCTTATGGTAATCACAAACATCTTGATGAGAAATGCGTTGCAGATGAAACTGATTTTTTGTGGTTCTACACTGGCATTGGACCTGGTTTCTTTGTTGGGTTCTTGGGGGTCTGTGGCACTTTGAATTTCAAGAAGTCTTGGAGGTATGCATACTTCCAGTTCATCGAAAACAACTACAATTGGATATCAATAAACATAGCAATCAAGTTCGCTCAGCTAAGGAGGAAGTTCAACAAAGGCAAATTTGGAGGATGAATTTATCAACCAATTGGTTCGTCTCTCTCTCTCTCTCTCTCTCTCTCATCATGAACCTATATTACCTTTGTATCTTGTCATGATTGCGATGTGTGCATCAAATCAACATCTTCATAACCCATGATTTATCTTGCATGAATCTTTCAAATTTTTTTCAATTCCTTACCGTCATTAACATAACAATGCTAATCATTTAAATGATTTTTGGAACATCATCTCGACTTGAAGAATGACCATTCATATTTTGAAGTGGAGGTAGTGATATTTCCAGATTATCATAAAAAACATGTCTTACATTCAAGATCATATAGTAAAGTACAGATTAATTTCCAACAAATTTCTTTTTTAACCAATTTACAAGTGCTTGTGGTTGGCTTTTTTAATAACTTTTTTCATCTTTAGTGATTTTTTTTAAAAAAATTAAAAAGTGTTACACTCTTGAATTCTACTCGACTAGAGAAATTAGAAAAGATAAAAAATTTGAAAATTTTGAAAAAAAAAATGATTTAAAAAAAAAAGTTGAATTTTTATTTTTTTGTAACTTTTTTTGTCTTTAGGATTATTTTTATTTTTTTATACTTTTTAGATTTGTCTACACAAGACAAACCTAAAAAGTAAAAAAAATGGACAAATTTAAAAAATATATATATATAACTTTTTTAGGTGAATCCCACACACTTACAAAAGCCAAAGCAATAAAACTGTCAATGTAACCAAAATATCATATGTTTCCATATATGCAGATGCAAATGCAGATGATTAGCTCCTAACTACACATTGATTTCAGCAGTCCACACAATTACCCAAACGGGATCTAAATCAATTATCACAATTTCAATAGGCATCAGCCAATCCTACACACCATACCACCAATTAGCATAGAGAAAAGGAAGAGGCTACGATGTTCACCCTTAAAATGATGCATATGGTATACTTTTGTGTTATTTTAGTGCCTATATTTTCAAATCGCTTGATTTTAACTCTGAATTTTATATTTTCTCTTTTTGTCCCAATTGAAAATGGTAGTTGAGTTTTTTGACAAAAATTGGCCATGTGCATGTCACATGCCTTATTTTAAAGGATAAAATTGTAAATTTAATATTTTTTACATTATTCAGAGTGAGTTAATCAAATAAACACACATGTGGATCTCAATTATAGAAAGAGATGGTTTATGTTTAACAGATGGCTCGACGGGGAAAAAGAAGGGGGGTTTGTTCGACAGTGGGGCTCAGTTAGGGTAAGGCCATGAGATTCGATTGGTGTTCGTTGCTGAGAAGGTCACGACCAAAGACCACTACTTTTGCTGCAGATTGTGAGATTTCATCTTTGTCATCATCACCTCCTCATCTCTATTGCATGCTATTTACCATTTTGGGCAATAGATTTGATCCAAATTTTTCCTCCTTAAAATAAATAAAAACTGAACCAAGTTCTTTATGGAATTGTTTGTAAATTTTCTTATATTACTTTGAAAAAAGTCTTTTTGTCAATGGTGTTTTGCTAAGATATTATGGAATTGATTCAATGTGAAAATTTTAGAGACCACTGATGTAATTTGTCGAATAAAAAAAGACAAGTTTCGTTTGGCACTAGTAATCTTAGAAGTTTCAGATAAATATTATGATCTCGTTGGGTTGGGGGGGGGGGGGGATCGCAACTAATACAGGTAGTATGTAAATATAAAAATAATTAATAATAGAACATACATTTCAATATAAAGATATAATAATTTCTTTTTTTTTCTTTTTTTCTATATGATTAATGAATGGCCAATAATACTACATTTTTTTTTAAATGATATTAGTTTACCATCTCATGGTCATGATTGCATTGGTTAAATTGGTTCCATCACTAGGATCTCCGCTCATGGTAGAGTCACCTGTTGGGGGTAAAGTTGTCTTGAATCAGGGATGTCACGGGTGTGTGATTGAAGTCGCTAATTGCCGACTCCCTTTCAGTTTTGTGTTATTAGATATGTCGGGTTTTGATGTCATCCTTGGCTTGGATTGGTTGTCCTCCTACCGTGCCGTTATAAACTGTTACCGTATGAGAGTCACTGTGTGCACACCGGGTGGTGATTGTTTCTCTTTTCTGGGGAATAGAACCGATAGATTGTTACCGCCATTGTATGATCCACGTGGTCGAGGTGAACTTAGCTCTCTTCTTGCAACCTTATTTGATGATGAGAATAGTAGGATTCGAGGTGAATTCCCTAGAGTGGTTTGCAAATATTCTGATGTCTTTTCTAAGGACCTTGCCGAATTACCACCTCATCGTGAGGTCGAGTTTTCTATAGACTTAGTGCCCGGCACATCACCCATCTCCATGTCACCCTATAGATTTGCGCCGACAAAATTGCTTGTTTTGAAGGAGCAGCTACAAGAGTTATTAGACAAGGGCTTTATACGCCCCAGTACTTCTCCATGGAGAGTACTAACTCTCTTTGCTAAGAAGAATGATGGTTCATTGCAGTTATGCATTGATTATCACAAGTTGAATAGGGTCACTGTTAAGAACAAATATTCGTTGCCTAAAATGATGATCTTTTCGACCAACTTAAAGGTTCCCGGTGTTTTTCAAAGATAGACCTAAGGTTGGATTATCATCAGTTGCAGGTGAAGGAGGAGGATATTCCGAAAATGGCCTTTCATACTCGATATGGCCACTATGAATTTCTTGTAATACCTTTTGGTTTGACCAATGCCCCTATCACTTTCATGGGCATAATGAATCGAGTCTTCCAAGTATATCTCGATAAATTTGTAGTGGTTTTCGTGAATGACATCCTTATTTATTCACCTTCCAAGGAGGAGCATGAGGGACACCTCCGTATTGTTTTACAATTGCTTAGGGAACATTGGTTATATGCAAAGTATGAGAAATGTGAATTTTAGCTTTTCGAGGTGAAGTTTTTGGATCAGGTAATTTCTAGGAATGGGGTCATAGTATGCAAAATTGGGAGTGACCAAAGAACGCCTTTGAGATTCATAGCTTTTTCGGTCTAGCTGGTTATTATAGGCGGTTTGTGAAAGTCTTTTCTACCCTAACTTCTCCGTTGACTAGACTAACCAGAAAAGGTGTCAAGTTCGTTTGGAGTGAGTCATGTGAGAAATCTTTCCTAGAGTTGAAGTCTAGGCAGACTACTACACTTATTTTGATTATTCCAGAGAGAGGGTTGGGTTACACTGTTTACTGTGATGCTTCTAGGGAAGGTTTGGGATGTGTCTTGATGTAAGAGGCTAAGGTTGTGGTGTATGGTTCATGTCAGTTGAAGACTCAAGATAGAAACTACCCAACTCACGACCTAGAGTTAGCAGCGGTTATCTTTGCCTTAAAACCGTGGATGAAAATTTCAGCTAATTATTTCACTAATTTAATATGAAACCAAGAATAATTAAACGGGGAAAATAGAGATCAATTGATAAATTTATAAAATTACCAAAAGACCATGTGGCAAAATAGTTGGGGTAAAAAGTGTCCATAAGCAAATGTTCACTATCTTATAAAACAACAACTTTTCTTTGGTAAATTCTATGAAAACAAGCTACAACTTAACTGTATGAGAAACAGGATAAGGAATGTAGAATCAATGCAGTTCTACACCATCAAGCCACTTAAGCGCAGGTAATATCTTCACCATAAACAACTTAAACTCTTCTTCAGCAACAACATTCCCAATAATGTCTAATTGTGTCAACTTCAAGTCTTTAAAATTGCAAAGGCTTCCCAGTAATTTGTCACATTGACACCACTAATTGCAAATTCACCAAAATTCCAATCACTTCCCTTGTATGGGAGAGGAGAAGAGCACAAGTACCTTCTTGTGACGACAGCGTGTGCACCGATTTCATTGTATGAGATATCCAACACTTTCAATGACTTTAGCGGTGTTAAAGGCTCGAGCGAAAAACTACCCATTTTGTTGTTACTAAGGTTCAAGCAAGAAAGAAGTCATAGCCCATAATCCTCATAAAGACCAATAAAAAGCACTCGATTACTTTCATTTAAATAATCATTAGAAATGCCTTTTAAGCATCAAAATGCACCATGAAACTATCAAGGCTTTGGTAGCACCATTTTACAAAAAAAAATATAGATGGGCGTTTCATTTAAATAATCATTAGAAATGCCTTTTAAGCATCAAAATGCACCATGAAACTATCAACCCTTTGACTGGCACCATTTTACAAAAAAAATATAGATGGCCATTTCATTTAAATAATCATTAGAAATGCCTTTTAAGCATCAAAATGCACCATGAAACTATCAACACTTTGACTGGCACCATTTTACAAAATAAAGATGGCCATGCAATAAACTAATGTTGTACAAATGTGTTTATGTATAATATTGTATATATGAAGACATAATACACACATATAGATGAATGCAGACATATAGATAGATAGATAGATCTAAATACAATGAATTGAAAATCAAAACCACAAAAGCAGATTCAAGTGACAATGAAAATTTAAAGAATTAATTGTAGTTTACCTTCAATTGAGCTAAGTTGGTTGTGGTGAGGTCTAACGTTTGGACCCACAAGAATTTCTCAATAGACCCAATATGTGACAATGAAAGATTAGAGTCGTAAAGCAGATATAATTATTGGCGCGATGATCTTTGAGTCCTGTAATGACAAAGAATGCCTCAAAGAAAGATTTAAATCTTGGAGGTCATTTTCGAAGCACAAAAATATGAGAATCTGTGTTATAGAAAAATTAGTAATCTATATCAAAGGTTCAAGGCAAATCTTTAGCACTAACTCTTACTAATATTATAGAGATCTCTCTGGGTGGGTGTTGAAAAGAACTATAAGAGATTCTTACACAAGGCATTCATAATTCCAATGAACATAATTATATAGTTAGTTAGACTAATCTCAATAAAAATAATAATAAACCCACTATATGAACAGATCAGCCACTAAATAGTTGAACAAAGTTTAGTTTTACTTTGAATTCTAGATGAACATATTAAAGAAGCATGCCCATCTGTTTACATAAATGAGCATGTAAACAAAGATGTTTATAGGATCGCAATACAAGTACACCTATTTGGACTTTGGATGGCTAAAGGGTCATTTGACCTAGTTCTTAAGCAAAATGAGTGAAAGCTTAAGCAAGAGCTGAGCAAATTTCTTTCAGTTTAAGTGTGAAAAACTCTTCACTATGTTGAGCAAAGCCCTCAAACCTAATAACATTTAGATTCTTTAATACGAGGGCATTCGGTAGCTATTCTAATTTGATGCAAGCATAATGAGTGGTGACAACCTCACGTGTCCGTGAGTTAGATGAAAGGCTTATCAATCATCATGTGTAACATAGACCAATTCACATAGCAATATGTAGGAATGATATGATCCAAGTTGAAGGTGACTTTAGCCTAAGGCGATTTGTGGGTTGAGGTGACAACATGCCTTTCTATAGGACAATTGAAGAAGATCTGTTTCCATGGGACTTTGCCACAGGCTTGTTAAGTAGAAAGCAGATATTTTCATTTTAAGTGTTGTTTTACTAATATATTTTAAGCCTATCTATGACTTTATATAATGAGCGTTGAGGCATAATTTCATATAAGATATCTGTTTGGCCAATTAAGTAATCAATACGTCGATAGGATAGGATATTAAAACCACCAGAAATACTATCGATGGTATTCACAAAATGAGCAGAGACAAACTGGAGTAGCTTGTCTGCTTTAGTCAAACCGAGCTCAAACAATAACAGGACAAATTCAACTGAACTAGAAGCGAGGCACAAGCACTCTGCTCAGACTGCTAAGTTAAGCACAAACATGCAATTCATTTTTTGCTGCTCAACTCAGATCAACATGTTCTTACTCCTAAATGCAATGGTTCAAAGCTCTAGCTCTCCTCAAGGGGAACATGAAATATTAAAGAGATATTACTCATACATCCAGCACAACAATAAAAAATGAACCTAAATGGACTGTGCTTACACAGTAATATAGAAGAGAGGAGATATTCACCTGCTTTAACACGACTAAGCTGTATTCATTCTTGTAGTATTGAGAATGTGGCGGGTCCAATGTCATAAGATCACTATATAATTCTTTAACTTCTTCAGAATGAACCATCTTGCATGTCTCTTCACGAGGGAGTTTCTGTAATACATTCGCACAGAAGTGGCTGTATTTTTAGTAGTATGAAGGATCGTGAGGCAGAGACAGAACGTTGGTTGATGGAGTTGAGTAAGTATGCGTCATGTCCAATTGAGGAGAATGAAATACCCCATCTCAAGCATTTGCTTCAAGTTATGGGGCTATCCCTAGTAAGTTTAAATGGGAAGGGTGAAGGTAGTGGTGTGGACAATAGTGTCACTAGAGGGGAGAGTACTAGACGAGGAGGGACTTCAGTTAGAAAGGGGGCTAGGGAGTTAAGGAGTTTGGGGAGTATAATTAATTATGAAAGGAGGCATGTGAAGGTTAGGGGTGACAATGACTATCAATGAAGATTGTTAGTTGGAATGTAAGGGGTTTGGGGTCCCGAAAGAAGAGGGGGATCATTAGGGATTTTTTGAGGAAACATCAACCTGACATTGTCATTTTTCAAGAAACTAAAGTAGAGTCTTATGATAGGTCTTTTATTAAAAGTATTTGGGGTACTAGGAATAAAAGGTGGGTTTTGTACCGTCAGTGGGAAGGTCAGGAGGTATTTTAAGTATTTGGGATAAGAGGGTTGTGTCAGAATGTGAATCAGTAGTCGGTGAGTTTTCATTATCGATTAGGTTTAGGAATCTAGATCTTAGCGAGTGGTGGTTGTCGGGGGTATATGGTCCAAGTGGCCCTTCTAGGAGAAAGGATTGGTGGGATGAGTTATATGGTTTATTTGGGTTATGTTCTCCTAATTGGTGTTTAGGAGGGGACTTTAATGTAGTTAGGAAGGTCTCGGAAAAACTTAATGGAAACAGAATCAATAGGAGTATGAGAGATTTTGATGGCTTTATTAGAGGGTGTGAGTTGGTTGACCCTCCTCTATTTAATGCTAGGTTCACATGGTCTAATTTAAGGGAAAGGCGGGTATGCTGTCGATTGGACAGATTTTTATTTTCTTTGGGGTGGGAGGGGGTTTTCCCCAATGTCAGGCAGGAAGCATTACCAAGATTGGTATCCGATCACTGTCCAGTGATGGTTGAGAGCTGTCCTTTTAGGTGGGGTCTGACGCCATTTAGATTTGAGAATATGTGGTTGGAACATCATTCATTTAAAGAGATCTTTGAGGAGTGGTGGAATTCTACTTCATGTCAGGGATGAGAGGTTATAGATTCATGAGTAAGTTGAAGGTGATTAAAGAGAATGTGAAACAGTGGAATAGGGAGGTTTTCGGGAACTTGGAATCAAATAAATATCAGACTTTGCGTAGGATTGAGGAGATAGATACTTTGGAGATGCAAGGGAGAGAGATTGAGACATTAAGGGGAGAGAGGAGGGAGTTAGGTTTGAGATTGGAAGAGTTGACTCTTAGGGAGCAGATTTTTTGGGCACAAAAAGCAAAGCTGAAATGGCTTAAGGAAGGGGATGTTAGTTCAAAATTTTTTCATAGGATTGCGGAGGGGAAAAGGAAGAAGAAATTCGTTAAACGATTGGAAGTTAGGCCAGGTGTAGTGGTGGATAGAGAAGAACAAATAGTTCAGGGGATTTTTGACTTTTATTCTAATTTTTTTCGGCAGATGATATTGTTAGGCCTGGGATAGATGGTATAGCGATCCCGGGTTTACCCTTGTTGTACAGTGATCCGGACTTGTGTCCGTAGATGTTTGTAGTTGGTTGTTACCTTGTTTACATCCCTTCATACCTTGTTTTTGAGTTATAGGATGTGTTGGGCAGGTTTGTGGCAAGTTGGTTGAGCTTAGGAACCAAGTCTAGTTGCCCAGATTTTGGCCTGTCCGCTCGAGCGGGAGTTTTGGCGCTCGAGCGGGGAATACACCCATCCAGTATTCCTTGTGCAGAGTTGGACGCTCGAGCGGGGAGTTGGCGGCTCGAGCGGGAGGTTGTGAGTAACGCTCGAGCGGGGAGTTGGACGCTCGAGTGGGAGGCCTGTAGGGTCGAGATCTTTAGTGTGCATCCGCCGCCGAGCGAGATTGACGCCGAGCGAGTCTGTGAGTGACGCTCGAGCGGGGGTTTGTCCGCTCGAGCGGGGTGACTGGTTTAAGTTCCGTGTTTGGGACATTTTAAATCACTTTTTCACTTTCTCTTCTCTCTCCTACTTTCCAAAAACACCATTGTTGAGCTCCTCACTCTAGAACTTTACCTTCTCTCTAGGTTTTGATCTAGTAGGAGTGATTTTCTCACCTTTGGCCTTTACAAAAAAGTTGTTGATCGTCGAGAGCTTTCTTTTAATCTGAAAATTTCGGGATTTGGAGCACGTGGGTCGTTGGGTCTTCATCTCCTTGAGCTACGAATTTGAGGTAGGGATAACCTACTCCTCTCTATGGATTTTGTCTTTAAATTTTGGTATTTTGAGATGTTGGGGTTGATTGGGTAATTTTGTGAAAGTTTGGGGCTTTTGTGTAATTTTACAAAAGTTGGGGTTTTATTTACAATAAACCTAAATGCATGTTTATCATGGAGAAAGGGATTATTAATGTGGAAACATTGATGAAAATGGAACCTAAGGGTATTAATGTTAATTATGGAAAATGTCCTAATTACATTGATTAATTAATTGGGATAATTAATTGTGAGAATTAAGGAAATGAAGTGGAAATGTTGAGATTGGAAGTATGTGGGATAAAAGGGTGTAGTTAGATTCTTTATCCCTCACCAAATTGAAATGTCGATTTTATATCCATTTGTGCATTTATTTCCTGTTTAGAAATAACTGCTTTGGGCTACCGGTGGAGGGCAGTGTTGATTGTTGTAGACAATGCATGATGATTTGGCAAACTAAAACTAACCATTGGAATGTGTCATGGAATTTGACGGTTGATAGAGTACATTAAATTTATGTATTGATTGATTGTATATAGAACCTATGTGTTTGTATGCATTATGTGTAGAGGAGGAGATGGGGGATGTACTCCGCGGTTTAGGGGAAGATAGGGGATGGACCTCTAAACCGGATAGTGTTGGGAGAAGATAGGGGATGAACTCCATAGACACAGCTCTTATGCTTGTCTAGAAATGTGGATACAGCTCATATGCTTGTCCTCGAGGAATGTAGACACAGCTCATATGCTTGTCGAGGATAGTGCGACACAGCTCTTATGCTTGTCGGTGAAGGTAGATATAGCTAATATGCTTATTTGTGGTAATGTGATATAGCTAATATGCTTATCTGTGGTAATGTGATATAGCTAATATGCTTATCTGTTAAATAATGGAGAATGGAAAGTGACATAGACTTGTAAGTCTTGGAACTGTGATGTAAGTGAATGTATCTGTGTTGACCATCTATCAATTGCTAATCTTTTAGTCATTGTTCATGGTTGGTTTAGTGTATTTCTACTGGGCTGTGGCTCACCCTATATGGGAATATCATTTTCAGGTACAGGTAGCATGCCACCTCCAAGGACATAGCTTGGGAGGCTAGAGGCGGACACGCTTTTGTTGTCATCTTTATTTTGATGTATTACATGTATATTCAAGCCCAGGGCTTAATGTGTAATTGAGTTAGAACTCTTTTTTTTTGTAACCAAGTGTTAGCTTGGAAAGCTGTAAGCCTTTAAGGCACTTGCTTTTGTTGTTAACATGTAATACCTTTTGTAAAGAACTATTCAGTTAAATAGAAGAATGCGGACTTTCATTATGTCAATGCATGTTCAATTGATGGGTTTAATGTTGTTATTTTGAGGGCGTTACAACTTGGTATCAGAGCGTACCGGGTTCGAATACTTTGGGTACGTGGGAAGTGATTAGGATCACAATGGGTTTGTCTCGCTTGATAGAGACGTAGATGTAGTGTAACATGCTATGTGCTTATGTGATAACATGTTTACGTGATTATTTGGGTATGGGATTTAGTTTCTAGGATGTTGATTGGATCCTTGGGTTTCTGGGAGTCTCGTTGGAAAGGCACCTGATCAATGCCGTTTCTAATCGGAACTCTAGTAACGCCTCGGGACTATCATTATCCGGAAATGAAATTCGTAAGTGCTTATGTGTTTATGGGCTTACGTGGAGTGAATTACAGTTGTCCATGTATTAGGACGTGAGTGTTTAGTTTCGGCACATTTATGAATGTGCTAACGTTCTGTGTTACCTTTATTAGGATGTCAGGACGAGGCAGAGGTGCTAGGCGTGGTAGGCCTGCGAGGCAGGAGGCGCCGTTACCGGAGGATATTCCGGCAGTTCAGGAGGGGGTTGGTCAACGTGGCGAACAATGGGTCGTCGCCAGCTATGAATGCCTTGGCCCAACAGATAGCTGGAGCTTTGGGTATTCTCAGAGTTGGGAATCAAGTAGCGGAGGCAGGGCCTGCATTCTTGAAGAGGGAATTCTTCCGGTCTAACCCGGACGAGTTTGTCGGGGATCCGAAGGAGCCACTGAAGGCTGATGAGTGGCTAGAGCAAATGAGCAAGACGTTCGAGATGCTTGGCATCGAGGACGGCGCACTGAAAGTGACCTTGGCATCCTTCCAGCTGAAGGGAGATGCGGGTCAATGGTGGAAGTTTGAGAAGGGTCGAGTTGAAGGGACTTGGGAGGCTTTTGTAGAGGCTTTCCAGGAGAAGTTCTTTTCTTATGCTGCTAGGGAGAAGCTGAGGGATCAGTTTAGCCGGCTTAGGCAGCAGGGCTTATCGGTGGCCGAGTTTGAGGCTACCTTCACTAGTCTATCCAGGTTTGCACCTAATTGGTGGCATCCGAGGAACGCCGTTGCCACGAGTTTGAGCGGAGGTTGAGGTGTGGCCTCAAACTGAAGGTTGGGGGTTCGTTGACTCGGGAGTATAGGAAGTTGGTTGATGCTGCTGCTCATATGGAGATTATGATGCATGAGGAGGAGGACGAGCAGAGGGGCTCCAAGAGGAGCCATGATGGTCAGGGTGACAGTAGGAGACAGAGGGGTTCTAATCCCCAGCAGTCTCAGGGAGGTTTGTCCAGGTCGACTTTCCCAAAGACGAGCACAGTTCCTAGAGCAATCACGGAGAGTTCACTTGTTACAAGTGTGGCCAGCCGGGTCACAAGGCTTCAGTTTGCCCACTGAAGGGCGGGGGTCAGAGAGCTGCTTCTTCTTCAGCTAGATCGCAGAGTCAGAGTGTGGGCAGGGGGTAGCCCTTGTCTTGTTTTCAGTGTGGACAACCTGGGCATCTGAAGAGGTTTTGCCCACAGTTGAGTGCTACTTCTGGTTCTAGGCAGACGCAGGGCTTTCAGCCAGCTCAGTCTGTGCAGGCCTCGAGGGCCAATCCGGGGGCTTCTTCGTCCCAGTCAGTGCAGCAGCCGTATGCTCAGAGAGGTGAGCAGGTTGATCAGGCCTCTGAGGCGTGTATCTTGTGCTTGCCAAGGATCTAGTACTGGCTCCATCGGTAGTGAGAGGTACCTTTTTGTTTTGCAACTCGGTTGCTAACGTGTTGATTGATACGGGTGCATCTCATTCTTTTGTATCTGCTGCATTTGCATCTGTGTTGGAATTGGAGTTAGCGCAGTTAGCATCTCTTATTTGTGTAGTGTCACCTCTTGGGGGTGAGTTGATCCTGAAACATGGTGTTAGAGGCTGTGATATAGAGGTCGCCGACTTTAGGCTTGCCTTTCCTTTTGTAGTTATGCCTATGAAGGGCTTCGATGTTATTTTGGGTATGGACTGGCTATCGTCATACCGGGCTGTTATCGATTGCTACCGCCAGAGGGTCACTTTATGTACCTTGAGCGGGGAGTGGTTCCATTTCTTGGGAGACCGGGTTGGTAGTGTTTTGCCACCGGGGTATGATTCGCGAGGGCGAAGTGAGCTTAGTGGTCTACTTGCTAGCTTTGAGAGTAGTGAGTGTGATGAGACCCAGACTGTATTGCCGAGAGTGGTTAGTGAGTATTCGGATGTCTTTCCCGAGGATCTCGTTAGCTTGCCACCTCACCGAGAGATAGAGTTCTCTATTGATTTAGTGCCCGGCACGGCGCCGATTTCTATGGCACCTTACCGTTTTGCTCCGGCAGAGTTAGTTGAGTTGAAAGTTCAGCTCCAAGAATTGCTAGATAAGGGCTTTGTACGCCCGAGTGTTTCACCGTGGGGAGCACCGGCCCTCTTTGCTAAAAAGAAAGATGGTGCCTTGAGATTGTGTATTGACTACCGGAAGTTGAATCGGGCTACGGTTAAGAATAAGTACCCTATGCCCCGTATAGATGATCTGTTTGACCAGTTGAAGGGTTCCCGTTGTTTCTCTAAGATAGACTTGAGATCGGGTTACCACCAGTTGAGGGTCAGGGAGGATGATATTCCGAAGACGGCATTCCGTACGCGGTATGGCCATTATGAGTTTCTGGTGATGCCATTTGGGCTTACCAATGCACCGGAAGTCTTTATGGACTTGATGAACCGGATCTTCCGGGAATTCTTGGATCGTTTTGTAGTCGTTTTCGTGGACGACATCATGATTTATTCACCTTCAGAGGAAGAACACGAGGAACACTTGAGAGTAGTGCTTGAGTTGCTTAGAGCCCATAGGCTGTATGCCAAGTTTGGGAAGTGTGAATTCTGGCTAGGGGAAGTCAAGTTCTTAGGCCATGTGGTTTCCCGGGAAGGGGTGTCTGTTGATACATCCAAGACTGAGGCAGTGCAAGATTGGGCACAGCCTAAGAGTGTGTTTGAAATCCGTAGTTTTCTGGGATTGGCTGGGTATTACCGTCGGTTTGTGAAGGATTTCTCCAGGTTGGCTTCACCGTTGACTAGGCTGACTCGGAAGGGAGTCAAGTTTGTATGGAGTGAGACTTGTGAAAAGTCGTTTCAGGAATTGAAAGTTAGGTTGACCACTGCTCCGATCTTGATTATTCCGGAGAGGGGGTTGGGTTACGCAGTTTACTGTGATGCCTCACGAGAGGGTTTGGGTTGCGTGTTGATGCAAGAGGGGAAAGTGGTAGCTTATGGCTCACGACATTTGAAAATACACGAGAAGAATTACCCTACACACGATCTAGAATTAGCAGCTGTGATCTTTGCCTTGAAAATCTGGAGGCACTACCTTTATGGTGAGAAGTTTGAGGTGTTCTCGGACCACAAGAGTTTGAAGTATCTGTTTTCACAGAGGGACTTAAATTTGAGGCAGAGGAGATGGATGGAGTTCATCGAGGACTATGATTTTGAGTTGCATTATCATCCGGGGAAGGCCAACGTTGTGGCCGACGCTCTTAGCAGAAAATCCATTGGTGATGTAGCTAGTGTAGCCATCCGGGAATGGGAGATGTTGGGAGCACTGGGCGAGTTTGATTTGCATCTGGGCGAATCCGTTGAGGCTGCGGCCTTGTTTGCTATTGTTGCACAGCCTACACTTGTGACTAGAGTGTTAGAGGCACAGATAGGTGACCTTGAGGTGGATTCCCTTAGAGAGAAGATCTCCAGTGGGAAGGTTGAGAAGGGTTTGACGGTGTGTCCCGACCAGAGTGTGAGATACCGAGACCGTTTGTTTGTGCCGGAGTCTTGCCGAGAGGAGGTACTCCGAGAGTTCCATCATTCGCGCCTTGCGGTGCATCCGGGAGGTACTAAGATGTACCGGGATTTGAGCCGCCAGTTCTGGTGGCAGGGTATAAAGAGAGATGTGGCAGCTTTCGTGTCGAAGTGCCTTACTTGCCAGCAAGTGAAGGCCGAGCATCAGAGGCCAGCGGGTTTGTTGCAACCCTTGCCTATTGCCGAGTGGAAGTGGGAGCATGTCACTATGGACTTCGTTGTGGGTCTTCCAAAGACTCAGCGGGGTAGTGATGCGATTTGGGTGGTTGTAGACCGGTTGACTAAGTCGGCGCACTTTATTCCTATGCGCGTGAGAGATTCGGTAGATCATCTTGCCGACTTGTATATTCGGGACATAGTGAGGTTGCACGGGGTCCCGGTGACGATCGTCTCAGATAGAGACCCTCGTTTTACTGCCAGGCTGTGGCAGAGTTTGCAGAGTGCCTTGGGCACCAAGTTGACCTTTAGTACGGCTTATCACCCCCAGACTGACAAGCAGTCCGAGCGTACTATTTAGATCCTTGAGGATATGCTTCGAGGTTGTGTCCTGGACTTCAGTGGGACGTGGGAGAGGCACTTACCCTCGGTAGAGTTTGCCTACAACAATAGCTTTCAGTCTAGCATCGGTATGGCACCGTTTGAGGCCTTGTATGGCCGGCCGTGGAGGTCTCCAGTTTGTTGGGCCGAGGTGGGTGACGCACCTTTGTTGGGTTCGGAGTTGGTTAGGGAGACGACGGAGAAGGTTGAGCTTATCCGTAGGAGGCTTGTTACAGCCCAGAGTCGTCAGAAATCTTACGCTGACCGTAGGAGGAGACCTCTAGTATTTGAGGTGGGTGATCACGTCTTTCTGAAGATATCACCGAGACGGGGATTGATGAGATTTGGGAAGAGGGGGAAGTTGTCCCCTAGGTTTATTGGGCCTTTCGAGATCCTTGAGAGGATAGGCGAGGTTGCTTACCGTTTGGCCTTACCGCCACAATTGTCCAGAGTTTATGACGTGTTTCATGTGAGTATGCTTCGGAAGTATGAGCCGGACCCATCTCACGTGTTGGATTGGACCGACTTGGAGGTAGATGAGGATGCCTCGTATGAGGAGAGACCGGTTCGGGTCTTGGATAGGCGGGATCAAGTCCTGCGTGGTAAGACCATTCCTTTGGTCAAGGTTTTGTGGAAGCATCACGGAGTGGAGGAAGCCACTTGGGAACGTGAGTTGGAAGTCCGCGAGAAATATCCGGACTTGTTTGTTGATTTGTAATCATGTACTGAGAGCTTGTAATTTTGCTGAACTGTAAGAACATTATATGTGTCTTAAGTTGTGAAACATGTTATATGCTTGATTTATGGGAGTCAATTGTAATATTGCACTTATTGGCTTTATTATAGAACTGGAGATGTATCATGAAACTTTATTATGATATGAATTGAGAACCATGTATGTTGAAAATGGTTGGAAAATGAAAAGAGAATGCACGTTATAGATGCACATTGATATGTATATATTGTGAAATGCCTCTTAATAAGAGATGGATGACCGGAAATGGGTCGAGTTGTTGAATGTTGTAATATAACATTGTTTAAAGTGGAGAAAAACTGGTTTTCAAAACTTGTGTTTAATTTCGGGGACGAAATTCTTTAAGAGGGGGAGGTTATAGCGATCCCGGGTTTACCCTTGTTGTAAAGTGATCCGGACTTGTGTCCGTAGATGTTTGTAGTTGGTTGTTACCTTGTTTACATCCCTTCATACCTTATTTTTGAGTTATAGGATGTGTTGGGCAGGTTTGTGGCAAGTTGGTTGAGCTTAGGGGCCAAGTCTAGTTGCCCAGATTTTGGCTTCCGCTCAGCGAAAGTTTTGGCGCTCGGCGAAATACACCCATCCAAAGATTCCTTGTGCAGTTGGACGCCGGCGAGAGTTGGCCGCTCGAGCGGGAGGTTGTGAGTAACGCTCGAGCGGGGAGTTGGATGCTCGAGCGGGAGGCCTGCAGGGTCGAGATGCTGGGAGTGTGCATCCGCCGCTCGAGCGGGGGATTGGACACTCGAGCGGGAGTCTGTGAGTGACGCTCGAGCGGGGGTTTGTCCGCTCGAGCGGGGCGACTGGTTTAAGTTCCGTGTTTGGGACATTTTAAATCACTTTTTCACTTTCTCTTCTCTCTCCTACTTTCCAAAAACACCATTGTTGAACTCCTCACTCTAAAACTTTACCTTCTCTCTAGGTTTTGATCAAGTAGGAGTGATTTGCTCACATTTGGCCTTTACAAAAAAGTTGTTGATCATCGAGAGCTTTCTTTTAATCTGAAAATTTCGGGATTTGGAGCACGTGGGTCGTTGGGTCTTCGTCTCCTTGAGCTACGAATTTGAGGTAGGGATAACCTACTCCTCTCTATGGATTTTGTCTTTAAATTTTGGTATTTTGAGATGTTGGGGTTGATTGGGTAATTTTGTGAAAGTTTGGGGCTTTTGTGTAATTTTACAAAAGTTGGGGTTTTATTTACAATAAACCTAAATGCATGTTTATCATGGAGAAAGGGATTATTAATGTGGAAACATTGATGAAAATGGAACCTAAGGGTGTTAATGTTAATTATGGAAAATGTCCTAATTACATTGATTAATTAATTGGGATAATTAATTGTGAGAATTAAGGAAATGAAGTGGAAATGTTGAGATTGGAAGTATGTGGGATAAAAGGGTGTAGTTAGATTCTTTATCCCTCACCAAATTGAAATGTCGATTTTATATCCATTTGTGCATTTATTTCCTGTTTAGAAATAACTGCTTTGGGCTACCGGTGGAGGGTAGTGTTGATTGTTGTAGACAATGCATGATGATTAGGCAAACTAAAACTAACCATTGGAATGTGTCATGGAATTTGACGGTTGATAGAGTACATTAAATTTATGTATTGATTGATTGTATATAGAACCTATGTGTTTGTATGCATTATGTAGAGGAGGAGATGGGGATGTACTCATGGTTTAGGGAAGATAGGGGATGGACCTCTAAACCGGATAGTGTTGGGAGAAGATAGGGGATGAACTCCGTAGACACAGCTCTTATGCTTGTCTAGAAATGTGGATACAGCTCATATGCTTGTCCTCGAGGAATGTAGACACAGCTCATATGCTTGTCGAGGATAGTGCGACACAGCTCTTATGCTTGTCGGTGAAGGTAGATATAGCTAATATGCTTATTTGTGGTAATGTGATATAGCTAATATGCTTATCTGTTAAATAATGGAGAATGGAAAGTGACATAGACTTGTAAGTCTTGGAACTGTGATGTAAGTGAATGTGTCTGTGTTGACCATCTATTAATTGCTAATCTTTTAGTCATTGTTCATGGTTGGTTTAGTGTATTTCTACTGGACTGTGGCTCACCCTATATGGGAATATCATTTTCAGGTACAGGTAGCATGCCACCTCCAAGGACATAGCTTGGGAGGCTAGAGGCGGACACGCTTTTGTTGTCATATTTATTTTGATGTATTACATGTATATTCAAGCCCAGGGCTTAATGTGTAATTGAGTTAGAACTCTTTTTTTTTGTAACCAAGTGTTAGCTTGGAAAGCTGTAAGCCTTTAAGGCACTTGCTTTTGTTGTGAACATGTAATACCTTTTGTAAAGAACTATTCAGTTAAATAGAAGAATGCGGACTTTCATTATGTCAATGCATGTTCAATTGATGGGTTTAATGTTGTTATTTTGAGGGCGTTACAGTTGGGCTTGAGTGGCAGCCTATTAACCAGGAAATTGCAACGTGGTTAGAGCGATCTTTTGAGGAAAGTGAGATTAGGGAAGCAGTTTTTGAGTGTGATAGGGATAGGGCTCCGGGTTCAGATGGGTTTTCCATGGCTGTTTTTCAAGATTGCTGGGAGGTGGTGAAGGGGGATTTGGTAAGAGTTTTCATGGAATTTTACGAGACAGGAGTGGTGAATTTATGCACAAATGCCACTTTTATCTGTTTGATTCCCAAGAGGGACGGAGCCATTCGAATGGGAGACTTTAGACCAATTAGTTTGATCACATCTCTTTACAAGATTTTGGGTAAGGTATTGTCAAAAAGGTTGAGATGTTCGGTAGGGGATACAATTTCTCATACACAGGGGGCTTTTGTGCAAGGTAGACAGATTCTAGATGTGATTTTGGTGGAAAATGAGGTGGTTGAGGAGTATCGGAAGTTGGGGAAGGTAGGCATTGTGTTCAAGGCAGATTTTGAGAAAGCGTATGATCATGTAGATTGGCGTTTTTTGGATTTTGTGATGAATAAGAAAGGGTATGGTGAGAGATGGAGATCTTGGATTAGGGGTTGTTTGGTGTCTTGTAATATGTCGGTGATAGTTAACGGTAAGCCAGGGAAGTGTTTTAAGGCCACGCGAGGGTTGAGGCAGGGAGATCCTTTATCTCCTTTTCTTTTCATTTTGGTAGCGGATGTGTTAGGTAGGATGATTGACAGAGCTATAGAGGTTGGGTTGCATGTTAATGGTAGGGACTCTCAGGTGGTTTCTAGGGGTAATGGGCGTGCTCCATGGAAGTCTATCTCTCATATCTATCCAATTTGGTCCCAATTCATTTCTGTGAGGGTGGGTAAGGGGGATACGGTTAGATTTTGGGAAGATGTTTGGGTGGGTTCTTTGTCCTTTGCTGAATCCTATCCGCTTCTGTATAGAATTTCTCAATCCCATAATTGTTCTGTTGAGTCTGTGGCTGTTTCTGTGTTGGCTCCTCATTCGTGGAATTTTAATTTTTCCCGTAATCTTCATGATAGGAAAATTCCTGAGTTGATATCTTTATTGTCAAGGCTTGAAAATATTTCTCTGTCTCCAATTTTGGAGGATCAATGGTTTTGGAATATTCATTCGTCAGGTTCTTTTACTTGTAAATCTTTCTTGGATAAAATCATTGATATTCCACATGTACCTCAGTTTTTGTTTCACAAAAAGATTTGGAAGGCATGCGTTCCTCTTAAGGTGAAAGTGTTCATGTGGATCTTGGTTCATGGGGGTACTTTGACAAATGATTCATTGCAAAAGAGGAGACCTTCATGCTATCTTAATCCTCAATGGTGCACAATGTGCTGTAAAAGTGGAGAATCATTGGATCATTTGTTTTTGCATTGTTCGGTGGCAAGGTTGTTATGGAATAGGGTGTTTGGGTTGGGCAATGTACAGTGGGTGGCTCCTGAAGGTGTTGCTCAAATATTATTATTTGATTTTCAAGTTTTTGGAAGGTCAAAGAGGGCTAAAGTCCTTTGGAGTAGTGTAGTTTTTGCAATCTCCTGGGTCATTTGGTTAGAGAGGAATGGGCGTATTTTCGAAGGAGGGAATAGGGATGTAGACTATTTATGGGATAGAGTAAGATATTTGGCATCTTTTTGGGCTTCGGCGAGTCCTATGTTCCGTGGGATTCCTTTGTTTTTGATCGCTTCAGATTGGGTTTCGGTTTGCTTTGAATAATTTGTAGTTGTTGGTTTTTTGTTTTTTGGTTTGTTTGTTTTGTTTTGGATGTAATTATCGTTTTTCCTGTTTGAGGATGCCTCATCCTCTTGGCCTTGTGGCTTAATAAAATTTTCTTGTCTGTTGCTGATCAAAAAAAAAATCATATGACATCATTGCATCATGTGCAGTCAACAATCTTGCAAGCATAAGCTTTCCAATTTTACTACAATAACCAGCGGGAGAAAATAAGAGGACATTGGACAAACAATAAAGCTGCTTTGATGCTGCAAAGCTACTCATGAATGAATTCCACATACTAGTTTATCTCTGACAAAGAATTCCGTAAAAGAGCTATCTCATTAACTATAGTCTCAGCACTCCACTAAGAAGCTGTTGACTCATTCACCTCACTATTCCTCAGTTGATCAAAAATTTTAATTTGGGTTGGCTCTAGAAGATGTGTTTCACCAGTATGAAATTTTCATCTCCCCATGAAATCATCTCTGCACTTTTCATTTCAGCATGTTGCGAACCATGAGGTTGTATTAAAACTGTAAATTCAAAATGAGTAGGATGGCTATGGTGAAATCTACTCAGAGACACAATTCCCTGAGAATGTCTAAGGCTGACCTATACAGGATGAGTTTGTAAAGAATGGAGATCCTCCTCATGAAAAGTTAAATGTGTTACCCAAGCTTGGGAACTCCCAGAGTTGTTTGTTGAAAGTGGTGACCAAATTAAATATTAATTTGTGTTATGTACAGATTGCACAGTTATTGTAGATGAGCTCACACCTTCAACTGCTTCATTAAAATAAAGAATGAGTGGAATTATCCCACTATTAAGATGGAAACCTGTGACAGGAGACGAAGCACAAGTATCCAGGAAACCATCTGCTGATACATTAAGATTACAACCATGAGGTGGCCAGGTAGAAACCAACAGAGGATTCTCCACTTTGACTGTTTGCTCAAGAAGCCAAAGATGATAAAACCATCCACTTTGATCATCCGGTCAAGAAAAGAGCTTGGTGTACAAGGTCGAACTTTCTCCTTTGAGAAAGATCCTTGAGCCCTTTTCTCCAAGAAATGAGACAGAATTACACTGCAGAACATTTATGGTAAGGTAAAGTAGAATAAAAACAAGAAATATGTTTAAGCAAGCAGACAGAGACATCACAAGGGAAAACATGCACTTAAAGCAACAAGCATGTTTGTGTAGGTTGAAAAAGAAAAACAAAAGGCACAATTGGACAGAAACTTAATTTTCTAGTCCTAATAGAATAGATAGAATATCAAAAGGTAGCAGTGTGTTTCATCATGCGCTCCACTATAACATTAATGTGCATAAGAATTGATCATTTGACTCCAAAGCAAAGTTGAAAGTTAATCAAGCTACAATTTTATATAACATCGCATGCCGATTTACACACATAGAAAGTCGCTTAAACAAGATACAAACAGAAAAATGCCATTGAAGATTAATCTGAAATAAACACCATTTGTTTCTTTTTTGGAATCTGTTAGGCTAATAACCGTTTAAATAGTGAAGTGCTTATCAACTTTTGATATAAGGAATAGAATTAATGAATATTTTTTCCCATGTTCCACAAGGTGCATGAAAGGAGACAACATTTTGCAACCTTGCATCACAATATACCATCAATACAAGTTAAGTTACATGTTTTAAAGTGGATGTGTTATATAACATATTAACATTGCATTCCATCAGTATCTTATCAACCTTGCATCACATTACAAGATAACTTATACCCAGTTTGTCATGCTTTACCTATTTTGAATGTTTTTATTACATAAACAATAAGTCACGTGTTTTAAAGTGGATATTTGAATATTTTGTCTTTAACTAAAATGTCATAAAAAAAAAAACCCCTATGTTGTAGAAAATCCACAAAATTTTTTGTATGTTCTATATAACTATGCATACTACCACTAGACATTCTGCATCTAACGGGACCAAAGCTAGAATTAATTTCAAAGTTCCAACACATTTTTCCTAAAGCAATTTTTGCAAAAGAATCTAAGGATTATACAATTAAAGAATTATCAGTGTTAACTTGATAAAGATACATCATAAACATTGTGAAAAACAAATTATAACTGAACCATGAAGCCAGATAAAACAGTATGAGTTTGGCACATCTCATTGTAATGCTACAATAACAACAGGCACGGAAAAAAAATTTGAGAATCAGACAATGGCACAAAAAAGCATTTTTCTCCACTAGTCCATTTTAATTATGATGATCCAAATGGTAAAATAACATTGAGATACAAGCATACCTACAATTATGCCAAGAAGAATAGTTACTGAAGTTTTCGTTTATCAAATCAGTTGTGAAGTGTAGTTCCTCTTCATCTGATCTGTTCTTTAATGCTGCTATAAATCTGAAAATAAAGACCAAATTAGACCATTTGAAAATACAGTCCTTCAATATATTAAAGTAAACAAACCCAAATCTTCACCTCTGGTAATTCCATGCATGGAAATTCCTGGAATCTTTCTTTAGGAACACCCCCAGAAGCTGCAATTCCTGATCTACAGATGAATGCCCCTTGCTTAGCACCCATTTACGATGATACCAGGCACCATAAGACCTATAATTCTTTGCCAATGCACGCTCTGTCTGCATATATATTGAGTTCTTTCATAAAATTCAAAATAAATTGAACCCAAACACAATACAAAACATAATTACAATTGGCCGCTGAAAAAACCAAAGAAAAGAAAGCCACGTAATATTTCAAAATCACATGGTTTCAAATTTTAAAATTTCAAAACAAACTTTGCACTGAACGCAATTTAACCAAATAGCCCTATTTGGCACAGTTGACTTGTGTTCAGCTGAATTTCTTTTTCTTTTCCTGCAGTTTTTCAGCAACCAAACAGCATCAAATACATGGACAGAAAAAGAAATAGATATATTTTTTCATATGAGTGGTTCCGACAAACGTACAACTCTCAGTTCTTCACTGTAAATAGATTTAATGGAGTCTAGATCAATCTCTGTATCAGTCTCCAAATGACTGAGAATGTATTCAACAGCAAATTTTCTGTAATTCCAAACTGTGAGATACTCAGGATTGGCGTCGAGAAGCTTCGCATTGACATCTAGGGCTTCTTTCGTGTAACTGAACAATTTGCACATACAAATACAAGATTGTTCAAAATTACAAATACAAGATTGTCAGTGTTTATTAGATCACATCAGTGCCAGCTTAAGCATAAGGCAGGTAAAGCATGTGCTAGGACTCAAAATTGTGCAAAGGCCCAAAAATTTTGGAAAATTTCTCATAGGCCTCAAAATTTCCAATATGCCAAAAAAAACCTATTTATGTTTTTTTTTTTTAAAAAAAAAAAAAAAAAAGCACCATCCAACGAATCAAATATAATCATTTTCTTGTATTAACATAATTATTATTATTATTTTGAAGTATAGAAAAAAGGCAAATTCTACTTTCCTATTTTATATGTTGTTTGTCTTATCTTATTTAGAAATAAATACATAGTTTCTTGTGGTTTTGTAAACTAAAGTGCACCATTTGACATTCCGTCCAAATTAGCAGTACGTGTGAAACACTTGTCTCATAAGAGTATTTAGCATGATTTACCTTAATTCACTAATAGTGAAATAAGGAAATAATGCATACAATCGCATGCCTCACCGATTGTATCATTTCTACATGAATCGAGAATATGGGAGTAATAATTATTTACATGATTACAATACAGTCAATTGTCCTGTAAGGACATTAAAGAGGCCTATAAGACCTCAACCGTGGTGGGCTTTTGCATTAAGAGAAAAGCCATCCCACTCCTTTTTTAAAGCTTCATAAGAGCAATATTCGCCTGGGACAGGTTCGACCTGTTTGTTACCGGTATTCTGTGCTGAACACGTGCCACACTTAAAAGCAACAGTGGCTCCATACTCCATATTGCCCTTCCCTGACAGAAATCAAGTGCTTTACACATTTTTCTGTCAATGAAGGGATGGAGGAGGTGAGCAAGGTAGAGAGGCAGCCCTCGGGGAGTAGGGTAGAGTAATGATGATTTTACATCATTACTATATAATGTAAATGTCCTGTAAGGACATTAAATAAGCCTATAAAGATAGTTATAGGTTATTAGATAGTGCATTTTAGTCCACAAACCATAAGGAGTTATATGTTTATTTTCAAATGCTAAGAGGGAAACCACACCTAAAGAACAAGTGAAATTTGACTTAAAAAATTCATTAACGATCTCATAAATCTAATAGTGATGAAGAAAAGAGTGTCAGTTCTATAGTTTTTTTTTATATTAAAAAATTTTGTAATTAATTTACAAATTTATGCTTCAGTTAGGTCTCATATAATATATTTAATGGTAAAAATTAAATAGAATGTAACAAAAATGCTGTATCGAACTAATTTGAAAAGTTAGAAGTTTTAATTGAACAAATGATTAGCTTAGAACCTAATAAAAGAAGATAATAAAAACCAAGTTAAAAGCCAGTTTTTTTATTTTTTTAAATCACATCACTTCTCTACTTTTTTTTGCACGTTTTTTAAAAAAAAACCAAAAAAATCCAAAAGACTAACTTTTAATCTACTTCCCAAAAGTGTAAGGATTTTGGCATAATTTATTCACACAATTTATTTATTTATTTAAAAAACTAAATATAAAGGCCTCGTTTAAATTGTTTCTGTAGGCCTCAAAGTTTCTTGAGCCACATAGTTCAATATAGTACAATACGAATAAATAATTTTACATCGTGTATAAAATTTGAATAGGTTACTGAACAATTTAAATGACAATTTTGACAATACAAATGGAAGATTGTACAAAATGATCAGTGTTGAGATCATAGAGTTCAAAACAACACAATTCGAATACATAATTTTACACTCGTGTGTCAAATTTGAACAATACACAATTCACAATACAAATTGAAGATTGCTCAAACTTAACAGCGTTTAGATCACATAGTTCAATACAATACAATACAATGCGAAGTATGTGTGTCAATTTCGAACAACACTGCCAATCAATCACTCAACTAGAGAACACTGGCAGAATAGATTAAGCCCAAACGACCTGTCACAAAAAGAAGAGATTCCGGCGGTGGTTCGTCCACCCGGGGGCACTGTGACAATTAAGTCAGTTATCTCTCAAAGATAGCAAAAGTTCTAAACTCACTATTCAAGGTATAAAAGCATACCTTAGACCCATGAGGGTGCCTCTCTTTTATAGCCAACACTTACCTAATCCCAATAGAAGCCTAGCTTCAATGGACTTAGGATTACTGCAAATCTTGGACTCCCAGTAGGATTGTGATAAAACTCTCTAAGAGTCTTATCTTTTCCTAAACTGAAGTTATCTCCCATTCTAGGACTCTTGTCCCCTATCCGCTTATCCCAAATTTCGGTATTCTAGCAGATAACCTCGGCCTAACCGAGATTATCTCGGCGTCATGTCTAGGACACGTAGTACCTCGGCTGGCACTGAAGTGCCACCTCGGCCACGTGTTGTCATTCCAAAAAATATGTCCCCACAACTGCCCCCTAGGTTCTATTACCTCGGCATCTTGAGGTGATGAAACCTATATTATTCCATCCATTTAGCACGTCGGCTAAGCTTGCTTCATCATTCATTGCCGAAGTCATAACTTGTCGGCTCAATATGACCAAGACCTATACTCTGCTTTCATCAATGCTTTGGAACCAACAACCAAGTTCGTTTAAGCCGAGATCACCTCCTTAGCTGAGGTTTTTGCTTTATTAAATTGAGAACTTCCGAGTGCTTCAGCACGTGTATGAGCTGTCATGCATTGCAACTCAACCATTTTTGCCACGCGTCCTTCCCCCACTGGACCGTGTTTGATACGCGCCATTAAGTCGCCTCGCGCCTGCGTGCGCCGTCTGACAAATACGTCGTTCTAGGCACATCAATTGCATTTTGCCGCCTCTTCACATTTTTGACAAAACTTCTTCCCTCTCTCTTCATCTTTTTACTTCACATCATCGTCTTTGTTCAAACTCTCTCTCTCTCTCTCTTACTTTTTCAATTTCCCCATTGTTGCTCTTGTGAAGTTTTTTCTGCAACCAGTCTCACTCTCCCCTCCGGCGGGGCTTCCATTGCACTTCCTTTCTGTCACCATCTGATCTTGGTGAACTTTACTTCTACTTCATTTTTCTTCAGTGAGTCACTGTTCCTTTTTGTTTCAATTTCTGGTTTTTCTTCAAACTATTACGCTCAGATATCTTCTTTCTTTGTAACGCTTATACTCGACATAAATTCGTGCGTCGAATCCAATCATGTATTTGAGCATGTTTATCTTATGATTTGGTTCGTGCCTAATCCATTCTCGAGTATACGCTTTGCTTTAAATAGTTGTTCACTTTGCCGCTATTCTTGGCCTTGCACCCTTTCACACACTCTGTTACAGTGTTCTTGATAATGCATCACTTTTCTTGATTCTGAATCACATTTTTATTTTTGTTTTTTGTGTCTTTTCCAGATTCTTGTTTTCACTCTTTGTTTGCCTAAGCTTAGGTTTGAGATTTGTTGTAGAACTCACGAACTCTAGGAAGAACTGAAACGAACTTCACTTAGATCCTCAAAACTTCTTGCCTTATCATTTTCCTGGGTTTTGCCGAGGTCCCTCAAACCCTCTCGAAGCACACCCCTCTGAAATCCAACACATTCTCCTTAAGCCGACATCATGGGTATGTGGAAGCATAGGGTAGACACCCCAACCAAGTTAGAATACTTTATGTAGGAGTTTTCTATCCCACTCGACGTTCACCTTAGGTTGGCTGGGGAGGACAACTCCATTATGCCCACTGTTGACTCCATGCCCTTCCCGATCGTTGCCTTCATTGAGTGTGGACTTAGGCTTCCACTAGACATCTTTTTCCGAGAAGTCCTCCATTATTACAAATTAAACCCGATGCAACTTGCCATTAACTCTTACAGAGTTATTAATGGTATAATTGCCTTAGCACGCCGAGAAAAAGCTAGGGTAACCTTAGCCGACATTTAATACTACTATACCATGTATGGCCTCAAGTTAGAAAAAGGCTATGTCTACTACCTCAAACCGAGGTCCACTGAATACAAACTTGTTGCCGACCTCCCAGATTCCAACAAGGGGACCGGGGATGATTACTTCATTGTCTCGGGCAACTGGGAGTTTGCTTAAGATGAAGACCTTTATCTCTACCCACTTAGCCGAACAGTATTCGTAGAGGGTAATGGTAAGAACCAAGTATTACACAGACTTATTTTTCAAGTCGTTAAAACTTTATTCTTTTTGTATGTTCTAACGTCTGTGTTCTTTCGTGTAGTTCTTCCACAACCACCAAAAGACTTCCGTAAGTCCTTCTTCCCTAGCAAGGATCTTAAGAAGTTGTTGGATCTGCCAGTCCATAGGCGGAGAGCTCCTCTACTGCTCAACTTCATCCCGACCTACAAGTTGGTACTTCCCGACGTCCTAAAGAAGCAAAAAAAAAAGTCTCCTCCTTCCGCTACAACTCCACCAACAACTTCATCATCTCGGCCAGATCAGGGGTCAACCTTAGATCCAGCAGATCAGCCATCTACCTCAACTCCACAGCTGATCCCACCATCTCAACGCCGACGCCGAACTGCAATTGCTGCCGAGATGGGTCGCAAGAAAGCAGCCACAGAAGATCTTCTAGCCAACATCCTCGACATCGCTAACGCCAACCAAAGACAATCCCAAATTTCAACCAAAGCCAAAGCCCAAAAGACTCAAGAAGGCTCAGCCGAAGACAACGGTGACTCAGATTGACACTGAGGACACCTTGCCAATTTCAAAATTGGCCGAGAGCGAGAAGACCTCTTCTGCTGCCGAAAAGAGGCCGGCCGAAGCCTAACCATCCGAATCCACCAAATCAAAGAGGCCGAGGTCATCCTCTGCGACCACCTCGGGGTCTCTAAAACATGATTCCCCCTGGGCCCCGCCAATCACGATTGATGACAAGCCAGTTAAGGCTGGTGATAGCGCCAACGACATTGAGGTCGGGATTGCCCTCTCCACCGCCTTGCTTTTTCTCGAAGATCTTAATCGTAACGCCAAGATGAGCGAATACGAAAATTTTGCTTTAATGCTGCAGCATTCCGTTCAAGTAAGTTCCTTACACTTGGTATTTTTCTTTCTCTATTTTTCCATACTTAAAACAATTTTTACTAACTTCTGTTCTGTCCATTTTCTTTCAGGCGATCCAGCACGCACACTCCTTCTCAATGCAATCTTTTGAGATGAGGAAGGAGTTGGCTGACAAGATTAGGGAGGTTGGTGGTTTACAAAAGACCATAAAAAAGACCGAGGCAAAAATGAAGACCTTGTCAGATCAGGCCGAGGCAGCCATTAAGGCTAAAAATGAGGCCGAGAAAAAAGCAGATGTTGCAGATGCCATCGCTAAGGTCCTTGCGGCCGAGAAGAAGGAGGCTGAGGTAAAAATGGCCGAGGCCCAAAAAGAACTTCAGGACGCCTTGGCCACCAAAGAGGCCGAGATCAAGGCTACTGATGAAAAGGCGTAGGCTGAGGGGGCGGCCGATGTCAAGGAGGACTATAAGAAGCAAGTGAGGCAGGCATGCAACAAAGGTTTCGCCCTTGGTTAGATGGCTGTCTGCCCTCAAAAAGCTATACGTTCCCGAGGACTCCCTCCTCCGGAATGCTGGTGACCTCTCTTTGCCATTTCCTCCTACTCCAAGCAAATCCGAAGACGACTCCGAGTCCGAGGAGGAAGCTTTGGTTAGGAAGAAAAAGGAAGCTGCTGGGGCCAAGTCCTCTACTATGAATGAGAAAGTCTTGGACTTGACTCAGGGTGAGGTCTCCAAAGACGCTACTCTTGAGAAGGCAACATCGGACGTGCCTATTGCCGACAAGAGCCTCGACCAAACTCTTCAAGAAATCGATGCCGAGCTCGTGGCTGAGAGGGCCGCCGAGATGTCTTCTCAGTAGTCTGCCGAACTCCAGCCCCAACCAGCCAGAGACGCCGAAGAGTCTTAGTTTGATGTTTTTCTCATTTTTTTTTATTTTTTTTTTCTGTACCTTTTACTTTTTTTCTTTCTTTGAAACAATGTAAGCTCTCTATCTGGCTGGTGTGCCTTCTTTTGAATGTAAATAAAACTTCCTCTTTTGAATGCTTGTATCTTTGTCTTCTTTATATGACTCTATACTTAGAATAATTTGGATGTTTTTAACATGCACCTTAACCTATGCAATCTTCTCAGGGTGATGTACCTCGATCAAAGAAAATAAACGTTTTTATCTCGGCGAGTATGTAAGTACTTCTTTCATTACAACCTTAATTTGTAAATTTTTTAAAAAAAATTCAACAAGTGTTTAAATCAATCTTCCTTTAAGATAACCTCAGTTTAACTTTAACTTGTAAATTTAAAATTTCAACAAGTGTTAAACATGACCTCGGTTTAACTTCAACTTATAAATTTGAATTTCAACAAGCGTTAAATATGATCTTGGTTTAACTTCAACTTGTAAACTTAAAATTTCAACAAACGTTAAACATGACCTCAGTTTAACTTCAACTTGTAAATTTAAAATTTCAACAAGCGTCAAACATGACCTCGGTTTAACTTTAACTTGTAAATTTAAATTTCAACAAGCGTCAAACATGATCTCGGTTTAACTTCAACTTGTAAATTTAAAATTTCAACAAGCGTCAAACATGATCTCGATTTAACTTCAACTTGTAAATTTAAATTTCAACAAGTGTTAAACTAGTCTTAGCCTGTAGATTCCAGCTCCCAGGCATCATTTCCCAATTCTCTGCCCCCTAATGTGAACCTAAGTTCCACTTGGGTTCTCATTTGAGCATGCGAGTTATTGATCATTCATACTACACAAGCGTAAAAAATCAAGCTGAAACTTTATTATTACTTCGGCTAATAACAAAGGACAAGAAAATCTAACGATAGAAAAACTTCAAATTGCAAGTATTCCAGGGCCTTGGCAACTCTTTGCCTTCACTATCTTCAAGCCGATATGCCCCATTTCCCAATACCGAGATGATTCTATAGGGTCCCTCCCAATTTGGGCCAAGCTTGCCCTCCCTGGGATCCTTCTTATTGCCGACAACCTTTCTCAGGACGAGGTCACCAACTTGGAACTCTCTTGCATTGACCTTCTTATTATAAGCCTTGGCAAGCTACTGCTGGTATGCCCCCAGCTGAATTGTTGCTTTCTCTTTTCTCTCTTCTAGCAGATCCAGATCTCAGGCTAAGAATACATTATTAGTCCCATTTTCCACTCCCTGGGTTCTGATCCCTGGAATGCCGACCTCTAATGGGATTACTACCACTGTGCCAAAGGCCTGGCAAATGGGGATTCCCCAGTTGATCTTCTCGGTGTGGTCCGATATGCCCAAAGTACACTGGGTAGCTCATCCATCCACTTTCCCTTTGCTGCTCCCAGCCTCTTCTTGATCCCATCTAGGATTGTTTTGTTTGATGCTTCTGCTTGTCCATTGCTCTGGGGGAAGCTTAGAGTGAAATAGTAGTTCTTGATTGTGTACTTTGCACAGAAGCTCTTGATTAGCTTACTGTCAAACTGTGTATCATTGTCTGCTACTATTGCTCTCGGAATTCCAAACCTGGTGATGATGTTCTTCCATATGAAGTTCTTCACATCAACATCTCGAATTTTTGTAAGGGGTTTGGCTTCTACCCATTTGGTGAAGTAATCAGTTGCCACTAGCAAGTACTTTCTTTGTCCGGTTGCTTGAGGCAATTGTCCAACAAGATCCATGCCCCATTGGGCAAATGGCCAAGGACTGGACACTGGGTTCAAGTCTGCTGCTGGTTGATGTATCAGAGATGCAAACCTTTGACACTTCTCACATTTTCTGACATAGGCTTCAACATCTTTCTGCATATAGGGCCACCAGTACCTCTGAGTTATGGCCCTATGAGCAAGTGATCTGCCCCCTGTGTGGCTTTCACATACTCCTTCATGTATCTCATACAAGAAATCTTCAATTTGTGAAGGATGTACACACCTTAAAAGGGGTCCAATAAAAGATCTTCTGTAGAGATGTCCTTCTGCGGTCAAGCTGAATCTTGCCGACAAATGTCTAATCTTGTGCGCTTCTTTTCGGTCATCTGGCAGCTTCCCATCTCTAAGGAATACTATTATTGCATCCATCTAGCTTAGTCCCATCTCCACTTGGTCTCATCTCCACACACATTGCTTCACGTTCTGTGTTCAGTGATTCTATGCTTGGACCTGACAAGTAGTTAACCATTATTGTTCTTGCCTCTCCAGGCTGCATTGCACTAGCTAGGTTGGCCAGTGCATCGGCATGGCTGTTGTCATCTCGGCTTACCTGATATAGTCGGCAATTTTGAAATAAGGCTACCATTCTGCCCACTTCCTTTGAATAGGCCGACATCCTTTCATCTTGGGCTGCATATTCGCCAGTTGCCTGGTTGACTATAAGTTGGGAGTCACAAAAGACTATTACCTCGTCGGCTTCCATAGCTGCTGCTAGCTTTAACCCTGCGATTAGCGCTTCATATTCTGCTTTATTATTTGAGACCTTAAACCCCAAACGGATGGATTGTTCCAGTATCTGCCCATCTGGCGATACTAGTACTACTCCTGCCCCCGCTCTTTGACGGTTTGAACTCCCATCAACAAACACCCGGAAGGAGTCACCGATGTAAATACTGCAAGGCCTGAGTTTCTCTTTGTTCCTTTGTTCTGTTGCCCCCCCGCTGGTTTTTTTCTTACTCATTTGGATGTTGTATACCTTGGCTCAACAGAGTCCGATGTATGACGACGTCTTGTGTGAACTCGGCCATGAAGTCGACTAAGACTTGGCCTTTGATTGTTGTCCTAGGTCTGAATTCCAGGTCATATTGGCCCAAGGCCATTACCTATCTGGCTATTCTGCTTATCAGATCTCCTTGCTGCAATAGGGACCTTAAAGGATGTTCAGTTAATACCACAATTTTGTGGGCTTGAAAGTAATGATTCAGCTTCTTGGAAGCCATTACTAAAGCCAGTGTTAACTTCTCCAAGGGTAAGTATCTGGTCTCTGCGTCTGCTAGGGTTTTACTTACGTAGTAAACTGCCCTTTGCTCCCATTTTTCTTCTTTGACTATTACTGCACTTATTGCGTGCTTAGAAACTGCCAAGTATAAGAACATCTCCTCTCCAGATATTGGATTTGAGAGGACTAGAGCTGTGGTCAAATACTTCTTTAAGTCGGCCAAGGCGGCTTCACATTCTTCGGTCCATAAGAAGTCTGTGGCTTTCTTTACTAAGCTGAAGAAAGGCTTACACTTATCAGAACTTCTGCTTATGAATCTGTTCAGGGCTGCAGCCCTTCCAGTCAACATTTGCACTTGTTTTGCCGATGTTGGGCTCTTCAGTTCTAAGATAGCCTTGATCTGATCTGGGCTTGCCTCAATGCCCCTTCTGGTTACCAAATATCCTAAGAACTTACCAGACCCAACTCCAAATGCACACTTCGATGCATTGAGCTGGAGCCGATATGTTTTAAGGATGTCAAAGACTGCCTTTAAGTCTTCCAGATGATCCTTAGGCTCCTTGGTCTTCACGACCATGTCGTCTATGCATACCTTTACTGTCTTGCCAATTAGATGTCTGAACATCTTGGTTACCAATCTCTGGTAAGTTGCTCTTGCATTTTTCAATCCAAAAGGCATTACCCTGTAGTAGTATAGCCCTTTTGCGGTTATGAACGTAGTCTTTCCTCATCTGGGGGGTACATGGCTATTTGATGGTACCCCCTGTAGGCATCCAGGAAGCTCATCCTTCCATGCCCTGAAGTGGCATCCACCAATTGGTCAGTTTTGGGTAATGGGAAACTGTCTTTGGGACAAGCCTTGTTTAGGTTGGTGAAGTCCACGCAGACCCTCCACTTACCGTTCTTTTTCTTCACTACCACTGTGTTTGATAGCCATGTCGGGTAATTTACCTCTCGAATGGCTCTGGCCTCCAGAAGTCTATCCACTTCCTCTTCTACTGCCTCGACATGTATCAACGTCGGCCTTCTTGCTCGTTGGATGACAGGTTTAGCTGACCGGTCCACATTCAGTCTATGTCAAGTGACCTCGGGATCAATGCCAGGCATCTCATATGGCGTCCAGGCAAATAGCTCAATGTTTTCTCTCAAGAACACCTCTAGCACTTTTTCCTCTTCCTTGACCAAGCCCGAGCCGAGAAGGAAGTAGCGCTCTTCATCCCCTTGCTGGACGAAGACTTTCTTTAGGGCTTCCTCACTCTTCTCAGTTGGCTCTTTGCCGATGTCTTCCAGGACTTCTATGTCCTCATCTTCAATCTCAGCTGATTCTGCTTTTCGTACTGTAGGCAGATTTCATTGCTGCCATGGAGCAATTCTTTGCCTACACCTGATCTCCTCTAACCTCTTTTATTCCATGCTCCATTGGGAACCGCAACAGCTGGTGCAATGTTGAGGGGACCGCCCTCATTGCATGCAGCCATAGCCTTCCCAAGATGGCATTGTAAGGGGAGGGGGTGTCAATTATGGTGAACTCAGTTTTCACCTTCTTGGTGCCAGCTTGCATCTTTAAACTTGCTTCTCCCAAGGGTCACGTTGGCATTCCATTGAACCCAACCATTGGGCCATTGGACTGATCTAAATCATCTAGGTGAAGGCCAAGCTCCTTGTAACATCTGACATACATGATGTCACAAGAGCTGCCCTGGTCAATTAGGATGCGCTTCACTTGGCACTCTTCTATATGGAGGGATACTACTAAGGCATCGTTGTGTAAATGTTACACCATCTCTAGGTCGGCTTCAATGAAGGACACCACTTGTCCCTGGCAATCATCTGCCTTAGGTCTTTTCTGTCTGACCTGGTATACATGTTGCAAGTGTTTTACCTTCTGTGTCTCCCCACGTATTTCATTCTCATTGACCTTCGAGTAGATTACATTGATCACCCGAGGTTTGCCAGCTTGCCTGCGGTTGTGGTGTTGGAGGAAGTGGTGCTGCCGGTGCCTAAGGTAGTCTTGCTTGTTCTTCCCTTGTCTTGGCCTCATCTATAAGGTCCCTTAAATGACCTTGTCTTACCAGGTCTTCCAGATGTGCTTTCAAGGCTCTGACCTGAGTCGATATTCAAATTTCATTGTGGTAAGCACAGTGCTTGTCAAGGCTTTTTCCCATAAATTCTCTTGGAACCCTTGCTAGTGCTCTGTAATATGGTTGATTTCGGATCTTTTCCAAGACTTTGCGAACTGGGATTCGGAATACGGCTGTGACTGCCTGTGCAGCCCTTAATCTTGTCTCTTGCTTGTTGTATCCACCATCACCTCGGCCTCACTTCTGCGAGCTGTTTTTCCTCTCTGGTTTCAGCGCCTTTGTCCCCGGCGTGTCCTTCTCGGCCTTGGCATACTTTTCTATCCTGGCCATAAGTTCCTCCATGCCTTTTGGCAATGTCTTTGCCAGTGATTTTCAGAGTAGGCAATCATCTTTCAGGCTGTTCTTAAACGATACGACAGCCACCTCTTGGTTGCATTCTGGTGTTCGATTGAATACCTCATAATACCTTTTGGCATAGGCCCTCAAGATTTCGTCCTCGCCAATTTTCAGGGCCATCAGGGCATCTACCCTCAATGGCTGTAGTTTGTTTGTCACAAACCTGGCCACAAACATCTCGGCCAGGCCTTCCCAGGTTTTTACAGTTCCTTTCGGCAACCTGTGAAACCAGTCCAATGCAATTTCTCCGAAGGATGAGGGGAACACCTTTCAAAGCAACGACTCGTTCCCCGTGTACAATGCTATTGTGTTCAGGTACAAACCGACGTGAAAGTTGGGGTCTGACTTACCGTCGTATATCTGGAACCTCGGCATATTGAACCTTTTCGGGGCCTCAAATTTGTCCAACTCTACCAAGAATGGTGTTCTTTTCTTAACCGGGGAGGTTACCTCGGCATTTTGTTGCTTCCTCTGGAGGTAATCCCTCAAGTCCTCTTTGGTCCACCCAGGAGCTCAGCTATCTCCGGATTTCATCCTTTTCGGTGCGCTACTGCCTGTGTCATTGTGAGTCCTTTTGGACTTCTCTCCATAAGTCGTGTCGAAACAAAGTTCCTTTCCTTGAACATCTCGATGTTCTTTGGTGTAGTCTTCTCTGGTTCATCGCTGTAGACACTCCATTTTTGACTGTCCCGAAGACTCGATTGTGCTTGCAGGTACATCTGGACACAAGTTCGATTGCTCGTCGGGTATTCGACTTTTGCGGCGGAACGTCAAAGGTTCAAGTTTTCCAAACCTTGTATCTTTTTTGCCCCATTCTTAGACCATGACTTGGTCCTTTCAGAATGTGTTTCTTGGTGCAATGCCGGCCACCTTTTGGCCCTGCCGGCCTTCACTTTGTTGCTGCCGGCCATTGATTGAGCCTGCCGGCCATCAATGAGCCATTGCCGGCCATCCTTAATGGGCGGCAGCACCCCTGTCTCAGCAGGCTTCACTCCAGATCTTTTGAGTCAGCTGGAATCCTTTTATCTGCCCTCTATACACGTGTATGGAGGGATGAAGCTCTTGCCAAGCTTCTTGAAGAAGCTTTGCATTGCTTTTCTTCTATATGAGAAGAGAGCCTCTCTCCTTAGCAGAGGTTCAGCATTTTTGAGAAGAAATATCTCTCTTTCTCTCTCTCTCTATATTGTTGTTCATTTGTGCCTTGAAGTCTATTTTCCATGCACTTTTACACTATAACACTTAGAGATACACCACCATCTTTGGGTTGAGGTTCTTGGGAGGACTTCTTGAGCTCTGAAAGTGAGTTTTTGGCCCCTGAGGTTGTCGGTTTCAAAGTTGATCTTCAAGGGTGAGTTTCTTCCCCTTTTTAGCACTTTTTTTGTACCTCATTTTGGCCATCCTTGCATATTGTTTTAGGCCTTGCTTTCAACTGAAAAAAGTCTTTCTTTTGAAGTTTTTTTAAGGTCTTTTGGCTGTTGAGGGTCTTCAACCCTCTTGTTAGCCTTGTTTGGCCTTGTTTTGAGCCATGCCTTAAGGCCTCCGAGCTAGCCTTGGTTTGGCCTTCTAACCACTGAAATCCAGTGGATTTTCAGAAAATCAGAGGGGGTGTCCCCCTCTCTTTTGGTTTTTGTTTGCTTGCATTTTTGGCCTTCCAATGGAGCACGCCTCTCTGTACTTTTGAGGCTTGGTTCAGGCCCTTTTTTGTGAGTTTTAGGACCTTCCTTGGCTTTGTCCATGGCTGGTTTGGTCACCTTTTGCATGCATCTTGTATGTGCAGTGTAATCCCATTTGTAGCTCATCAAAGTAGCATGTTTTCCTAGCTTGTGTCGAGTCCATTTCAGTAGGTTTTTGGTGATGTTTTACCATGCCTTAGATCTGTTTTGGGTTAGTTTTTTCACTCCATGCATGTGCAATACACTTGTAGTGTAAATCTCATAAACTAGCTTTATATGCTTCTTGCTTTAGCATGTCATCCTAGCTTATGTTCAGTCCATTTCAGCATGTATTTGGTCATCATTTGGCATGTCATGACTCTATCTTTTGCTGGTTTGGTCGTATTTTGCATGCTCCATATACTTGTAGAACAAATCTTGCTTACTAGCTTTATGTGCATGATGCGTTGACTCATCATCCTAGCATACTTTGGCTTTGCTCCAGCATAATTTTGTTCTTATTTTGAGGTGTTCTAACACTGTTTTGGGCTGCCATGGCCATATCACTCATGCTTTGTATAGCTATAGTATAAATGCTTAGGCTAGTCTTGGGTTTTCAACCCCCTACCATGCCATACATGTGATGTTTGCATGCTTTGCCATCATTTCAAATGTTATTTCAGTCCATGAAATGTAGTCATACACTTGCATTTGACATGCTTTTAATGCCTTGGAGGCTTGGCTCTTTATGCCTCAAGAATGAATTTTTGTGCATGCCATTAAGCCTAAGCCTTTGGCTCATCATATTAGTACATTTTTGGTCTTGTTATACCATGATGTAACTCTGTTTTATGTTATCCAAGTCATGCCATGTTTGGTTTTAATAGGTGTAGTGCATTGCCTCTTTTGTAGCCTTGCATGCTCCATGTTTTTGGCCTTGTGTTATAGCTGGTGTTGGCTAGCTTCGAGCTTGTTTTTAGTCTTGTTTGGACCTGCCTTGGGACTGTTTTAGGTTCCCTTAGCCCTTTGAGGCTTGCCTTGCATGGCCATGACTTAAATCCCTTTGTTAGTTTTGAGCTTTGAGCTTTCTAACATGCTATGCTTGCATTGTTTAGTTGATTTGGCATCAATTTACATGAGATTTCAGAGGATGTAGTATTGTCATACTTCCATGCTTGTCACCCTTTAAGTGTGCTTAAGAGTTGCATCTTTGTGCCTTAATCCTTGAGCCAATTGGCATGCATGTTTGCCTTGCCTTTTCATGCTTTTCATGCTATCAATTCATCACTTCTGGCCACTGATTTTAGGCATGGCTGAGGCCTATCCATCTTTAGTGTAAGCCCATCTTACCATGTTGTCACATGCTTGTCCCACTTCGTATGTTGTTGCATACTTGTCCGCCTTCACATGCCTTGCATGTTTGTATGTTCATGTTGCATTTTATCATGTTATTCAAGGTTGTTACCTCACATCATGTTTATATGCCTGTTGCATGCTCAGGTTATTACATTGCATGTTTGCATGCTTAAGTCATATTGTATGTTTTCCATGCTTTCTTTGCATTGTCGTTTGGATTAAAGTATTAATCCGAGCACGAGGAACGAGGGGCGTTTCATACTTCAAGTGATGAAACGTATCTCAATTCTCGGTCGCCGATGCTCTTGATGATCCACGATAGAGTTCTAGGCACTTATGTGATTTTCTTGTGCATTCATTTCATATTGATTTGCACAAGTTGGATCTTTGGCCATCATGTATCGGGATGCGTGATTGATGGTCGTGGATCCGACTATGCCTCTCCCTTGATGTTTCGAGGTGATATGGGGTGGCATAGTGCGTACATACCCTTGGGAGACTCTCCATTTTATCTGTTTTATGCTTTACTACAGCTTGGTGTCCCAGCACATTAGTGGCCGGCAGTGCCTTACAGATGGTCGGCAGTGCCTTGTTGTTGGCCGGCACCCTTTCATTTTTGGTCGGCAGTGGCTCCCCATGGCCGTCAGGCCACTGATGCACTCCCCAGCATGTTTTTGGTAAGGTTCAGCAGGAATTCCTTGAGGACACCTTGCAGACAGAGCCTCTAAAGAGCAACCGGAGAGCGTTTCGAAGCGAGAAACCGAATGCGAGCATGCATACCCTTCTGCTTCTGTGAACAGAACTTGAGCGACTTTATTTGTTGCTTTCCATTTGTAGTTAATTAATTTGTTAATTAAGTGTTGTAATAATTAGTTGTAGCTAGTTATTCAATTCGGTTATGTAATAATTAATTAGCTTATTAGTTAGTTAATTAGCTGGCATGTATTATTTATTCGGACCCTCCATCAAGATGGACAATTTTGTAATAAGTGTGCGTGCATGTGTGCATGCCTTCCAATCCCACGTCTTTCTCCCTTTTACTTACCCGCTTTTGTTGGTTAGTTTTAGGTCATTTTTCAATTAGCATATTTATGCTTTGCATGTTTGCATCCATTCATTTGTCTAGCATAATTATGCCTGGATGTTTGCATTCATTCATCTATCTTGCATGCATCGGGCTCAGCGCATCATACTAACTGCATCGTATTTCAATTCCAAGTTGAATACATGTATCAATTGCTGCATCTTATATGCCATTTTAGGATAGCCGAACCTATTTCTAGTTGCATTTTGCATGCGTTACATTAGCCATCTTAATATGAACTAGGATCATGCATTGATTACTAACTGGCTCTTGTTTTGGCTCGGAGTACTAGGTAAGCTTTTATGCTTTAGCATACTACATGTGTGTCATTGATTGCCATGATAGCATGCTTGCCATGAGGCTATTTGCTTAGTTGATATAACTGCCTGAATGCCTGTGGGTGAAGGTTGGATTGCTTGAATTGGAACAATTCGTTGAAATCCGCATTTTAGCCTACTTACGAGTAGCAAACTTCAAACCATTTTCCAAACAAACGGATATGCGATACTTTGTTCCAAATTAGGCGATCTAGTCTATACTTGTTTTCCTGTGTGCATCACATAGTAATTCTAGCTAATTAACCAGAATAAGAATGCACGTGTTTTCAAAAACGAGATATCATGTTTAGTAGTGGCCGATCTTTGATTGGGCGAGCGGGGGTGCTTATAGCTGACCTTCTCCAATCGTACCCAAGTTCCCGAGTCGAGGCAACTTTGGTGATGACGGACACGTGGCCTTAGGCATGAGTCATGGTTTCCTAAATCTCCCCCAAAATAAAATATTTAGGTGGCGACTCTGTATCTGGCAAAGCAGTCCATTTTTGGCACTTCTTTCTTAAAAATCAGTTTTCCAAAACAATTTGCTGGATTTGGCCTCTTTGGTGATTTATTGGTCTTGCATTGCACTTTACGAGACTAGATTCAGAACTGTGACAATTTGAGTCCGAACTGTAGCACGAGGCCCTCGGGGCGCGTCTACAGTCGCGTTTTCTAGGATTCCCCTTTCCTTGATTCTCTATGCCCTGACCTCCCGCGAAGGCCAATGAGAATGTCCATTGATCCCATCGTGCTGAGGGACTGTAGGAACCGCTTTCTTCCCTCCTTTCTGGGTATCTTTTTTTGCTGTTGGAATCGGCGTATCTTGTAGCGGGAACGGTGGTTGCATGACGTTGTTCTACATCATGAAATTGACCACCGTTTGTAGGTCCGCCAATTTGTTCGCCGTGGCCTTCACCTCATCATCCCTCCGTTGGCATCTTTCTTTCCATATCTGGAGGTCATCCTCGTTATAATACCTGCTTAAGTCTGTTTTCTTTGGTACGTCGCCCTCCTAGCCGATGTCCTTTCCTTCGTGATTCTTATCGTGAGTTTCTTTGTTGCAGTTATTTTCTTCGACATTAGGGTCAACAGGTTTTCCACTCCCAGTAGGAGTGTCGTCCCCAATCTTCTCTTTCTGTCCGTTGTTCGCCATCTATTCTCCTTTCTTTCCCACAGATGGCGCCAAATTGTGTGTGTCAATTTCCGACCACACTGCCAATCAATCACTCAGCTGGAGAACACTGGTAGAATAGATTAAGCCCGAACAACCTGTCACAAAAATAAGAGATTCCGCGGTGGTTCGTCCACCCGGGGGCACTCCGACGATCAAGTCAGTTATCTCTCAAAGATAGCAAAAGTGCTTAACTCACTATTCAGGGTATAAAAGCATACCTTAGACACATGAGGGTGCCTCTTTTTTATAGCCAACACTTACCTAATCCCAATAGAAGCCTAGCTTCAATGGACTTAGGATTACTGCAAATCTTGGACTCCCAGTAGGATTGGGATAAACTCTCTAAGAGTCTTATCTTTTCCCAAACTGAAGTCATCTCCCATTCTAGGACTCTTGTCCCCTATCCGCTTATCCCGGATTCCGGTATTCTCGCAGATAACCTCGGCCTAACTGAGAATATCTCGGCGTTATGTCTAGGACACGTGGCACCTCGACTGGCACCGAAGTGCCACCTCGGCCACGTGTTGTCATTCCAAAAAATATGTCCCCGCACGAAGCATACATATAGACGAAGATATATATATATATAGAGAGAGGAGTCACATTTTGTTGTGATGAAAATAGAGGAAGTGAGATTGGAGGGGCGTAGTTTAGCAACTTTGAGAGCTAAAGCTTTTTCTTCTTCTGAAGTTGGGGCTTTCCTAGGACGACCATGCATTTTTCGTGCTGAGAGAGAGAAAGAGAGAGGCAAATAGTGCTGGACTGTTAAACGATCGAGCGCCAGTCGTGAGAGAACGAAGGGTAGATTACGTACTTTGTGATCTGTCTTCATAGGTAAGGAAAGAAAAAAAATCAAAGAGGGGCAAATTAAAAACTATTTAATAAATCTAGGTTATATAGAAATTCCTCAAAGAGAAACATTATGGTGCACATTTTTAAAGGTATGGATTATATAGGGTCTGGCTTCCTCCGATCTCAGATCAGATTGAAGGGTATAATTAAATCTATGAGAACTTATCACGGGACCCATTTCGATAATCCGAATTATTTAATGTGTAGAACTCGTCGAGTACTATATGCTTGTAAAAATCACATTGATTAGATATCGATAACTATGTGATCAAATCAGTTTTGTATAAAAAAATAGACGGTGAAAAAATAAACGGTTGACAAAAATTTGATCCGATGAAATAGTTATCGATATCCGATCAACGTGATTTTTTTACAACCATATAGTACTCGACGAGTTCTACACATTGAACGGTTCAGATTATCGAAATGGGACTTGTGATGAGCCCCCATGGGCCAAACAATACCCTTCAGTCCGATCTGAAACTGGAGGGCAGCCAGTCTCATTATATATACCTTATAATTAAAAGGACATTTGGTTCAAAAATCTAAATTTTAATTTTATTTGCCTAAAGGTCCAAACATTGAAACACTTTGTCCAAAAGGATAAGCTTAAATGAAATGACTAAAATACCCTTCCATATATATAGTATACACCACCGTCCCTTCTCTCTCTTTCTTTCTTTCTCTCTCTCTCTCTCTCTCTCTGTCTCAAATCTCTTCTCAAACAATCTCATCGCCGTCTACCTTCTTGTTCCCTGCAGCTGAAGTAGCTAGTCGGGACTCGAGATATGCTACACGATGATCTTGCTGACCATATATCTCGCTGCCGTCCACCATTATCTTGTTGTGGCTAAAACAGTGGCACCGCCTATCAACTTTCAAATCGTCTCACCACCTCTCTATTTCACCGTTGTGCAATCAAAGAATGCTACGGGTCATCATCGTCATCATCTTCAAAACTCAAAAATGGATTTGTTTCATCATCCTTGAGATCTGTGTTTATATATATATATATATATTTCGAAATTAGATATAAGAAATAAATATATATATATGATTATGATTTTTTTAGATCTTTTTTTTTTTGAGCTCATCTGGTAAAAGATTATCTCTGTGCGTGTATGTACAATAATCATCCAGATCTTTCTTTCTTTTTTTTTTTTTGGGTAGTTGTTGTTGTTGTTGTTGTTGTTGTTGTTGATGATGATGGTGGTGATGTATTGTTGTTGTTGATAAAACATTTTGTTGATCCATATGTTTGGTTTGAATAGGTAATGAATGGTTTTTCGACAAGGAAAGATGGTCTGAAGTTGTTGAATTTGAACAGATAGGTAGTAAGAAGAGATATAGATTTTTAACAGAGAGATTTTTTGTTATTGTTAGATTTTCAACAGATAGATTTGTTATTGTTATTGAACATATAATAAAATTGGAATAAATAGATTTAAACAGATAAATGAAAAAATTGAGCAAATAATAAAATTTAAACAAATAAGGGGAAAATTTGAATAGATAGTTAAAAAAAATTTAACAAAATCTTAAAATTTTTGAACAGATAAATAAAAATTTGAATAAATAGATGAATAATTTGAACAGATAGAAAATAATTTGAACAAATAGGAAAAAAAGAGTAAATAGATGAAAAAAGTCAATAAATAAATTAAGGGGTAAAATTGAAAACAAAATGTCTTTCAAAACAAGTAAAGACCTCTCTCTAAACTATTTCACAAAGAGTGGACTTCTCATGAATAAAAAAAATACATTGGACCTAATGCCTTAGACACCTTCTAAATTAAATTTATCACTATTTTTCTCTAATTAAAAAAGAAAATGACGTAATTTCATACTTTTTGAGTTATAACTAAAAAAAAAAAATTATAACTAAGCACAACATGAGGCATAATTAAAGAACTCATGAGTCATAACTAAAACAATATCATGACTAAAGAAGAAAATTAATTATATCTAAAGAAGAAAATAACATAACTATGGGTACATATGGTACACCCTTTTTAAGGGGTGTATATTAGAATTTTTCTTTAAAAAAAAAACAAATGCCCTTGGTCCTCCTGGACCGAGCATATTAGAGTAATACTAGGAATCAAGAAAAAAAAATATCATAAAAAGTCTCGTGAAATTAATCCAAGGGTAGTTACATAACATACAATAAATACTATAAGCTAATTCAAGGGTGAAGGGTGACTGCATAACATACAATAGAGTGGAAAATCATTGTGAAGGCTTTTCATGATATTTATTTTATGATACCTAGCATTATTGTATACACCGCCTCTTTTTTTTTTTTTTTTTTTTTTTTTTTTTTGAGCATTGTTATATCTATCAAAAATCTTACTAATAATCTTATTAAAAGCATTCATATCCAAATATTATTGGAGGTTTAAATATTATGAGCAACGTTACAGTTCCACAAAAAAAAAAAAAAAAAAAAAAAAAACAGAAAAACAAATAAACAAACAAACAAACAAACAAAAAATTATCCAGATTCAAATTGTGTGGATGAGATTAATTCTAAATGTGGTCTACAACACAACAACTCTTCATCTACACCACATACTGAGTTATGGAGAATTTTCATGGTTGATAAATATGGAACAATAGCATTTCTCAAGTATTATAGTTTTCTTACAACAATCACAATTGTTTTTTTAAAAGATAGCATTAGTATGTTAGTATAGTTAGATTACAACTGAAAGGGTTCACCATTGCTTCATCAGCTTGAACCCCTAACATCCCCCTCACCACACCTTAAGGTGTGGCTACTAAACCATTGGGTCAAACCCCAATATCTTACAACAATCACATTTGACCATTTGTATTTTTAGTAAAATTATTAGTATGTATAGAATTATACATTTTTTCCAAGTCTTCTAATCTCGCATAAAAAAAAAAAATAATAAATAAAAAATAAAGTATGAGATGTTAAAAGTAGAGTGTAAATGCTTTTTTTTAAAAATATTTCTATATATATATATATTTTTTGGCTTTTATAGGTATGTAAGACCATTTTCTGCATCAAATTTAAATTTAATGAAAAAACAATTTTCTTGCTCCAATGGTTTCATCAAATGAGCATTAAATTGAGGATATCCAAAATCTTTCACCAAATTGAAGACGCTTAGAGCATCTCCAATCGTTCACCAAATAATTCATCAAATTTAAGTAAAGAAAGTATGAAATCCTCTATCTGATATCAGTCACTCTAACGGTGTTATCATCAAACCATCGGTCATCTGGGGGGACGACCGGCCGGTCAACCGAGAAAAGCAAGTGAAAAACAAATTCAAAACCAGTAGGGCGAGAGATCTGATTTTGGGGCTTCTCTTCTACAGTAAGAACAAGTACAAGGTTACCAATATCTCTAAGAACACGGGGTTTCTTCCTTCTACTTGTCCATTCTTCTGCTTACCTCCTCTCCCTAAAGAATATTACAAATTAAATTGTAAGACTCAGAAGAAAAAGAAGAAGAAGAAGAACCCAGGTAAGATCTAAATCCTGAGCTTCTAACATTTTTCAAATGAATTTTATTTTTTAAAAAAATTTAATAGGAAATGAGACCAATCAAAACCAGATTTTATAGAAGAAGATCAACATTATGATAAGAAAATGAAAAGAGAAATTACCTGGAGAGCAAGTTGTCTGAAAGCTTTCTTGACCTCAAATTCAGAAGCACAAGGTTGAATCCGCAATGTCTTGTAGGGATCGGTGACAGCAGAAGCAGAATACAGAGGAGGAGAGGGAGAGGGAGAGAGAGAGAGAGAGCGGAATGGTCCTTATCCGTGTGGGTCGTTGTAGATTAACGTGTAACGTTTGGAGTGAGTGAAGATGAGAAACAAAAAGTCTGATCATATCTGTCCGTTGGCCCGTTGTTTCTTTGATGAAGTAACCAGATGACCGAGGAGATAACCGGCCAGCAGGTCGTCTGGCCGGTTGTCCGGTGTGTCAGATCACCAACGGTCCTGCACAGTAAATTGATGAACGATTCCCAGATCCTCAGTTTGGTGAAACATTTGATATGTTCTCAATTTGATACTGTTTTGGTGAAACCATTGAAGCACAAAAAGTACATCTTTTTCACCAAATTTGAATTTGGTGATGCATCCAATGAGCCGTTGGAGATGGTCTTAGGAGCTTTCATCAAATCAATGTTCATAGGTGTTAGATCTTCACCAGTGGATGTCCCCTCAGATGACCACCTCTAGACAAAAATTTGTGAAAAAAATACACTGCCCGGTCGACCGATCGGACATCTGCCTGATCGACTAGTGTTTTGATAAAAGCTCAAAATCCTCTATTGGAGCACTTGATATCAAATGGAGTTTTTACACAAATTTGGTGGAAAAAAAACATGCATTATTGGAGATGCTCTAAGGTGATGTAATATAATAAATAGACTAAGGCTTCGTTTAGGATGTGAGTTGGCTTTTTGACTATTTTAGTCTAAGGCTAAAAAACTTGGTTTGTGATAGACTTTTTTGACTTTTGTGAGAGAAAAAAATGAGATAATTATGATTTGAATGAAACATTTTATGTTATTGACTTTTTAACCTATTTTATCTTTTTATGACTATTTTAATTGTTCCAAATTGTACATACAGTTCTTCAATTAAAAAGAGGAACATACCTGGTTCTGGATTTAAACCCTAATTCTTGGGTGCGAACCCTAGATCGTCTCACCAAAAGTTGCCATCACAAGTCTAATTGACTTGATCCAAAGCCATAGATTTGACTTCGCAATCAAGGACTGAACCTAGATTTGGTAGTTGCAATCCGAAGCCATCATGATCTTGTTTCTTGTATTATGAACTAGTTTTTCTCTCTCAAATCAAAGTTGAGATCGCAAACTGATCATATTTCTTCATTCGTATCTAGTTTGCAGCACCTGGAAATCTCAAATTTCAAGTTCATCTTTGGTCTTCTCTAGGTTGAAGCACATGGAAAATCTCAGATTCTATTGAAGTGGACCAAGAAGCTGCGAAATTTGTTGGATATATCACCCCATGTTGAGGGGGTGATAATGCACCACTTGAAGAACCCACTTGGAGAGAAGTGGGGATGGCACCTCCTTATTAAGATGGATGGGGGTGGCGACCGCCCCACTATCCATGCACTATCTAAGTCTCTATTCTCCCTCTTAATGTGTATAAATAGAGGTTGAGGGGAGAGTTGAAGGAGAGAGAGAACCAAGAGAGCAAACCAAAGAGAGTGAGAGATGTAAGGCGGAGAGACCGTCTCTCTCGGTGTGAGCGAGGGCGACGAGTGAGTGGGTGAGTGAGGAGATGCCTTGATTTGGTAGTGAATGTGTGGTGACCTTGCCTACTGGTCCATTTTGGCTGAAGTTCAGGACCTGTATCTTAACAATGCTTCATTCCAGAGCTACAATGAGTATCACAATGCTCTAGATTTTTGCTAGATGGCTAATAGAGATCGAGCTTAGAGAGGTGGTCATGTTAGGATTTTTGCATGAAAATTGGGTGAAAATGTGAGGATGAATTTCTCAATTGGAATGAGCAATGATGCTAATCCAAATTAAAATCACAATCAAAGAGATGAGTTGGAACAAATTAGTGGACTGCTTGTCACATTGCAAGCTGTCATTCAATTTTTTGAAAGCTTCAAAGAAATTATTTGAAGTTTATTGTTGTGACTTCTTTCATACATCTTTAGGAATTTGTTTTGAGTCAAGTAGGTTGCTTCTTGTGGGGTCAGTTCACATTTGTGTCTGAAGGAAGGAAGGAAGGAAAGAAGGCATGCACTCTGAAGTTGTTATTGTCTAGTGGTTGCATAGTCAATCCTATCGATTGGTCACAACTTTCAGCCTTGTTTGTTTTGGAAAATATCATTTGTCAACTTAGTAGTCTCGTTCCAACAAGAAGAGTACTTGTCTACACCAGTCTGCATGTCAACAGTGAAGAGGCTTGGGAAAATAGGAGTATGTCCAAGTGTTAAGCAAGGAAGGGTTTGGACATGATAGGAGTTGTTAGTTTGCACCTGTGGTAGCCAGGCCCAGCCTTGAGATTTCTGGGGCTCAAAATCGATAATCAACTGATAAATTTTAGGGGCCCTTCACATTTTTTTTTAATTGAATGAGAAAAAAAAATTAAAGGTAAAGGACAAAAGATTTGTGTCAAAATCACAAAAAATTCTAAGCATTACATTACAACAACTAATAAGTATCACTTGATTCTCGCTTTACTTACATTTTTAGAAGAAAATAAATCAATCATACTTGCATAATCTAATTTTTTTTTGCAGAATCATTTGTAATGGATAACAATGCTAATTATTTTAAATGGGCCTTTCAATTTTTTTACTGAGTCAATTTATTTTAAATTAGTTTGGGCATTTCTTAATTTTTTTTAGACTTAAAACGTACCTAATATATTACACTAAACTATAATAGGAGGAGGGCCTTTTTTTAGGTCTATTGTCAATGGGTAATAATGCTAATTTTTTTGAATGGACCTTTCAATTTTTGAATGGGTCAATTTATTTTAAATTAGTTTGGGTCTTCTTCAATTTTTTTTAGACGTAAAACATACCTAATATATTACACTTAATTATAATAGGAGGGGACCCCTTTTTTTGGGTCTATTTTGAGGGGGTCTAGGCCATGGCCTGGTGGGCCTATGCCCAGGGCCGGCTCTAGTGGTAGCTTATCCAAAGAAGCAGATCGATGTATTTGCTTAAGCATGGGTTGTAAGGAAACATGTTGGTGTTAAGCATGGAGATGCAGCACCTATTCCTTACTTAGGGATTCAATGCATGGTGTTACATTGAGTATACTTAGTGGGTGTTTGGGAAGTAGGTTTTTTTAGTTGTAGGATATTATTGGAGAAATTTTTTTTTGTGTTTGGGAAGATAGTTAGGTTTTTTTGTGGTTGGATGTGATGTTTGTTAGAGAAAAAGTGAAATGATTATGAGATTTGATGTGATATTTTGTTTGGATTTGTTTTTTTTTTGGTTTTGTAAAACATTTGTCTTGCAATGAAAAAAATAAAAAAATAAATAAAAAAAATCCAAAAATCAAGTTCCCAAACACTGCCTTAGTTGCTACTCAAACATGAGGACAAGTTTCTTAAAGAGAGAGTATGATGTAGTATAATAAATAGACTAGTGTTTGCTAAATAACTTATTGGCTGTAATATATAAATAGGTGATGTAATACCTATTATACTTAGTTTTAGAATAAAAAAAATATACATTGTGATCGGAGTAGAACTTAATTTTTCTCTCTATCCTTGGGGGTAAAACCCCAAATTGGAACATTTGTTTTCTCTCTCTCAATTTGATCTTAATTTGCATTTGAATTTCATTATTGGATACCTTTCCACTGGCCTCACCTTTTAAATTGTGAAAGTAATTTAAATTAAGAGCAGTAATGACTACAGTTTTGTGAAGCCTTTTTTATTGAGACTTTTAACAATAAACATTTTTTAAGAATTTTTTTTATATAATTTTAACCAATAGATTAAATGGCATAATTGTTACCTCTGATTAAGAGTTTGAATAAGTGATTGAAAACATATATATATATATATATATATGAAAAAAGTAATATTACGTAAACAAAATTTTCTAAACAGAATAATGGGACTTTATACCAAGTTTTTTGATGGATTATAGATGTGAACATGTTTTGTTGAATTCTCATAATTTTTTTTTATAGATTACAAATATACCCTTTGAAATTTGTTTAAAATACAAATTATTTCATATAATTTTTGAAAATTATAAATACCCCTTGTTATAATTTTTTATTTAACAAAATTAATAGAAAAAAAATCAAATTCTTAACTACTGTCCTATACAATAATAAAATTATTTGAATTGTTAATTGAAATATATTTTTGATATCATTAAAAATAATTAATTGACTTGATAATTTATTAATAAAATGAATCATTTGTTATATAATTATAAACTTGAAGAGACAGAATACAATTTCCATAACTACATGAGATAATTCATATTTTAAACAAACTTTAAAGTGTATTTATAATTTAGTCTATTTTTTTTTAATATTTAAAAACTAGTCTACTAAATAAAATTAAGTACAATATTTTCATATATATATATATATATATTTGGGGGGGGGGGAAAAATAATATTTTAAAATTTTAAAAATATATGTTTATTTTTGTCAAATTAGTTCATAATTTGTTAAAAAACAAAATTTAAAAACTTAACCAAATAGAGAAATAGCCACTTATGGAATGAAGAAAAAAACACATCATCAATGGAGGTGATAAACAAACCAAATAATAAACTCAACTAATTAAAAACTCATTCAAGCTCAATTCATTAAGTAAATAAATCAAGTTTGAACACATTTTAGAACTCGTTAAATTTTTCAAATCAAACTTCAACAATCAATTGCTCGTTCGGTTCAATTTGATAAACTTAAAACTATATAAAAATACCAAATTGCTCGATTTCAACTCGACAAAAACTCATATGAGATTGGTTTAAAAATTTAATGAACCAAACTTGAACAGTTAACTGTTCGGCTCATTTAACACTCTCAGACATTCTCACACCAAAAAAGCAGGTCAAGAGCAAAATAGAAAGGTAAAAAATATCCTAGGAAGTGCCCAAAACAGAATCTGGAAAAAATAAAAATAAAAATAAAAATACATTGACCTGCTATCAAATGAGTTGTTAATAATAATCGAGCTCGAATTCAAGTATATGACCTCTACGCATCCTAATTGAAAGTTAATTCCAAAATCCCCAAATTTAATTTTTTTTTTCTCTTTTTCCTTTTTAAATTATATCAGATCTCCAAACCTGCAAAACCAATACCATTGAAACAAATCACCATCTGAGCCGCTACTAACGAGGACCTACACTTGCTTTGACCTAGAACTGCCTCCACATGCAGTCTGGTTCAAGCAATCTATGACCCATGGCAATTCTGCCTGACACATGGATAAATTATTAACCACGGAAGCCACCTGCCCGATTCTAGTAATCGTGTTCGCCTAACTGACCAGAGAAATCAAACCAGTTGGAGTTCCCGTCACACTCTGATAAACATCCAGAGGATTACGATATAGAACCAAAGCACTTTCAACAAAAGATTTGTGTCCTCCGTTTCCGTTAGAACTCAGTCTCTGTTCGGCTCGTTTTCACAGTTTCATTATCTTTTACTTGCCTCCGCAAATTCCTCCTCAAATTTATAATCAACCTATATATAAACAAGTGTTTTCTTCCAGTCAATTAGTGTTGTTCTCGGATTTGTGAATTCCGCTTGTGCGGAGTTATGGACTTTTCGCTCTTTTTGTTTCTTTTTAGGAGCCTTTTGTTTTTGGAGTTGTATTAATCTAAAAACGATGAAAACACTTCATTGTATTAAATATGATAAATTTAAGCACTAAAAACATAAAATAGGAGTCTTGGCCATATTTGTTTGGGTGGACATGAACTTGGGATTGGACTAATAGTCCAATAAAATTATTAATCCGATATTTGGTTAAACAATTGAAGTACGGACTAATTATTTTAAACTTGACTATTAGTTAAGATAGGATATATAATCCAACGAATTCGTAGTCCTAGGACTATTAGTCATGGGAATGCTAATCCAGTCCGCCCAAACAAACATGGCCTTAAAGTGTAACATTTCGGCTTATATCAGAAAGATAATATATTGTGGACGATCACCCGGATGACTACTGAATGTTTGTTAAAATTACTAATTTGGACGATTACTCGGTCAATCACCCAAAAGTTGGTTAAGCTAAAAAATAGCAATTTGACAATTGGAACAACATTGTTATCATATTACTATTTTACACTATTTGTTGCTAAATTATAATTGTAGCCATATATTTTACTTGTTCACCGTTGAAATTGCTGTTACGAAATGCCAAATTATAATAATGGCGCCACATTGATGCAATGCCATTTTGGCACAATCCTAACCAACTTTTTCTCCTATGTTTTAGATGGTGTTTGGATATAGTTTTTTGGATATTTTTAATTTTTTTTTTCATCTTTTTAAAAAAATTTCTAAAAAAAAAAAATTATATATTTACATTTTACACGACTAGACAAATAAAAAAAATTAAAAATTTTGAAAAAAAAATTATTTCTAATTCACCCACCATTCACATGCCACTACAATATTGAAAAAACAAAAAAAAAAATACTACATACTTTAAAAATTGAAAAATAAAACCCACCAACACCTACCCATCAGTTTTGCAGAGATATCTATAATTCTGACCAACCATCCACCTATCCGGGCATTCTTCAAAATATATCTACAATTCTCACTCACAATCCACCATCCACCTACCATAAATATTTATACCATTTTCACACATTATTCACCCACCAATAACCGCCCATTAAAGAAGGTCCAGAGAGAGACTCTCTCTAGGAGATTGCTAGCGATACTTCGGCGTTGCTCCGGTGACAATCCAGTGACCTATTTTACACTTCTAAAATGTAGATCTACACTATTAGAGTATAGATCTACAGTTTTTAAGTGTAGATCTGGACTTTTTATGTCTGAAATAGGGGATATGAGAGTTTTCTTCGATTTTGACATAGATTTTGATTTTTGACACCTACAATGGTTCTCTCCTTTCTCAAGTCTTCTCCCATGCCATTGTGGGTGTATTTCCTTCTCAATTCTAGCTTTTGGCGGTGTTCGATGTCTTGTGGCGGTGGTGACAAAGTTGAGCAATAGTGACGGGGAGGACGGAGAAGGAGACTGTAGGCTTTCAAACAGATCTTACTTTTCAGACCATATCTTTGAGAAGATCAGTGATTTTCCCTAACTCATAGCTGTGTTTTTGGCGAATTTGTTTTTATCTTTTGTTTTGTTGTTTAGTTGTGATGGCCTTTTAGGGTCTTACTTATGTAATGTTATTGTTTATTAATATAATGTGTCCCATGTTCTAAAACAAAAAAAAAAAAAAACCACCCATTATTTACTTTTTTTTATTAACATTTTTTGAAAATAATTTTTCAGTTTTCTATTTTATGTGTTTCTTTTGTCTTTGGTAAAATGTTTTAATTTAAATTTTTTTTAACTTTTTGTTTTAGTTAATCTAGATACACTTCAGTGAAATTTTTATTTCAAAACATCAGATTTTTTTGTTATAAATATTTTATTAACTAATTTTTCTATATATAATTCACTATAGACAACGAGACAAAAAAAAAATCAAAATAAAAGAGATTAACGTAGTTTAAGTTTTTGTTTGTAAAACTTAAGCTTATGAAGTGACTGTATCTATAAAAATTCCTCCAGTCACCACTGATGATACTCTTGTCAAGATTCAAACAATAAAATAAAAAATATGACTCATTTACATTATGTAGAGACGTTAATATACGTGGCACTTAGTTAAATATAAACACTTATAATATAACTCAAAATGTATTTATATATATATATATAGGGAAATGTTAGGGTGTGCACTCCTTGACGGGTGCATACATATACACCCTATCACAAAATATATAAGTTTATTGTAAAATTTTATAATATCAATAATAATATGTAACCATGGCATAAATTGCTGTAACAAAATATCTAAAATTTGGTAGTTGATATTACAAACTCACCTGGGAACAAAATGTTACTTGTTACTTACTAAACAACACAAGCGTTTATATATATATTCTTGACTTAGGCCTCGAATTGTTCTGACTTTTTAAAAATTAATTTTTTTATTTTTCATAATATTTTATTTTTTGAAATTTTTTTAATATTGTAAATATATATTTTTTATTTTTTAGATATACCTAATTTAGATAAACTTAAAAAATATAATATTTATACAAAATATATATTTTTAAAAATACAAAAAAATATACAAAAATTTAGTATGTTTGCGTATTCTTGTATATTTATTAAAATTTTTAAATATTTTTTTACAAATATTTTACCTTTTAAGTGCATCTAAAAAGTGAAAAAACTAATTAAAATATTAAAAAAAATTCACTAAGAATAAAATACTCAAATTTCAGAAAATCAATCTAAACCAAATAAGATAGTAGCACACATTAAGATCCCGTTTGGGGATATACTATTTTAGTCTAAAAACTAAAAATTTATTATAAGTTGTCACATCATTTTCAAGTAATGATTAGTAAATGTTTATGACCCATAAAAAACTTTCAACAATTTCTACAATGATGTGACATAATACACGTCAACTTTCAATTTGTCACATACTCAATTGTGTGGGGCCTATCCTTTTTGCCACATCATTTAGGAGTTCAATTTGTGGGTCTCTAATACTACTTTTAGAATTATGTAAAAAATAGTGAATTAATCATTATTTGAAATTTTGAACATTGAAGACTTTTTTTTCCCACCCACTTTCCGCACTATTAGGTTATATTTTGATCATAATTTTAGAGAGATTTACGTAGAAAAGAAAAAGTAAATGAAATAAAGCTATTTTTTTCACATTTCCATTATCTTTTACTTGCCTCCACTAATTCCTCCTCAAATTTATAATCAACCTATATATAAACAAGTGTTTTCTTCCGGTCAATTAGTGTTGTTCACTTCTAAAAGAGACTTGATTGCTTGCAAAAGATTCTTTTCTTTTTGTTTTTTTTGTTTGTTTTTTTGTTTTTATAATTTTTATCAACTACTTATAGAAAAACATGACAATGAAATGTATAAGTTCAAAAAATTCTACCTCTAAGAAGAAGTAATTGCCATTCATGAGCTATGACTTTTGAAGTCATTAAGTCTTCTAATAGAGTTCCCTCAAGTTCATGTTTAAAAATTGCAATGCACAAGCTAAACTCTCATCTTTAAACACTTGTACCAAGTAACCTTCCATACTAAGAAGCCATGGGCACAACCTCTAGTGCTCTTTTGATGTTATTGCTTTTCTTTTCATTGAAAGAATTGAGTTCTATTGTAGCACTACAAATTCAAATGTAAGTTGCATAATGAGTGAGCGAGAAGCTCTTATCAAGTTTAGGGGAAAGCTCAAAGATGATGCAAATCACTTACCTACGTGGGTTGGAAAAGACTGTTGTTTATGGAAGGAAGTCGGTTGCAGTAAGAAAACAGGCCATGTCATGAAGCTTGATCTACGTAATCCAATCCCTTTTGATTCCTACAAGGGCGATTTTATTCAGCATTCTGCAAATTTTGACAAGAACAGATTGAGAGGCAAGATAAGTCCTTCTTTACTTGTTTTAAATCATTTGAGTTACAAAGACTTGAGCATGAACAATTTTTTAGATATGCAATTTCCAAAATTCTTAGGCTCCCTGAAAAGCTTGAGATACATTGAGCTCTCTTGGTCACAATTTTTCTGTGGAATGATTCCTTATCATTTGGGGAATCTTTCAAGATTATAGTATCTCAACCTTAGCAATAACACTTTAGTTGGTCCAATACCAGATACTCTTGGAAGGTTGATGTCACGACCCCAACCCGCCCCTAGTAGGATGGTGCCGTGATGGCCAGTAATCCTAGATTACCGAAGGCCAACTTTCAAAATTTCACACACAATCAGAGTATTACATATGGGGCTAACATGTGCGGAAGCAATATACATAATCTAGTTAGTCCCTAAGAGCTGTGCATAAATCAAATGAAATGGCATACATCTTTACATGGCTTTACAACTTGAATTCAAATAAAATAAAATACATATTACATCTTGATAAAAGGCTTCACAAGCCGACATAAATAAAATACATGAATTACAAGGTCAAAACATAATCTTCTTGGTTGCCGACATCCTTGATGCCGACCTAACATGCATACAAACATCGGGCACAAAACACACATCTCGGCGTAGCCGACTTCTTGCTTGTTACCTACATATATACATAGGGAGGGTGAGCTTGGATACTCAGTGAATGGCACAAGAAATAAAGGGTTTAATGAATGATTCCCGAGGTCTTGTGAAAACAATACATATATCATAGCTTGTTCAAAACATGTACTTAGCATAACTTGTATCAAAACATAGGGATCTTCTCTAAACAATACATAACATAGCTTGTACATCAATCTTGGTCTTTCAAAACATGTGTGCTACAAAAGCTTAGAGTCCCCTAGCACGTACGGACTTGTGCCACAAATGCTTAAAGTCCCCTGGCACGTACGGACTTAACTTGATGTGCTACGAATGCTTATAGTCCCTTAGCACGTACGGACTTAACTTGATGTGCTACGAATGCTTATAGTCCCTTAGCACGTACGAACTTAACTTGATGTGCTACGAATGCTTATAGTCCCTGAGCACGTACGGACTTGTGCCACAAATGCTTAAAGTCCCCTAGCACGTACGGACTTGACTTGATGTCATCAAAACAAAGCTTATACTTGATACATAAAATAGGGGTAGTCATTCATGCTTACCAAAATACTTTCAAAACAAAGCAAAGCAAAGCCTTTATCAAAACGTATAACATAGCTTTATTAAAAATACCACTCACTTAGTTCTTGGGACGTCGGGGTCAAAGCAAAGGTCCAAGCCCTACAAACACATGGCAAAGTCTACTGAATGTACTTATCAAAACAAGTCTCACATGCATGCAAATGATCTTGGGAAAACATGCTGGAAGTCAAAACAATGTTTTACATGTCAGGAAGACATGCTGGGTACTAACCAGGTCTTTGCCGAGGTTCCACACCTCTTGGCCGAGGTTCCACACCTCTTGGCCGAGGTGTGGCTACCAAGGCTTCGGTGTGCGGCTGCATGCCGAGGTTCATGCGAGACAAACTAAAGGTGTAAGTGATCATGCGAGGTAGGCCAAGGTGAGATACGATGCTTCGTCTAAGTGTGAGGTCTAGGCAAGGGTGATCTCGGTGACTACACTTCGGGAAGTGAAGTCTGGAAATCTGGGTTTCCACCCGTGAAGAACATGAAGAACATGAACATGAAGAACATGAATGCCAAAATCATAACTTGTTTATACAAAAATCTGGGTTTTCATGCTATGAGTTCGAAATCATGGACCTGGGTACCCATACTTGAAGATCATATGAAAACAAACATGAAAACATGCATCTCGGTGCAAACTCTTGGATCAAAACATGGCTTTTCTCGAAGAACACATGAATATTATTTTCTCTTTCTAAAACCAACTTCAAAACGATGCATGGCTTACAAATCATATCCAATCATGCAATGCAATAACATGAACATGAAGAACATCATGAGCAGATCAAGAATCTAACCTTAGAACACGGATCTAACGGTTCGATCTCTAGGGATCAAGCTTGGAAATCTATTCTCCTTCAAGAACTCCTCCTTCTCTCTTCTAGAGCTTCTCTCTCCTCTTCTAAACTCAAAGATATACAAAATGATAGATTTCTCTCCTGTAGGTGATTTAACACTCACGGACACGTTAACAGCAACTGGTTGGTTCTCCTAAAAAGGTGGTGATTGATAAGACAATGTGTAAGGCAAAGCGTATCTAACAAGCTACGGCAAGGCACTCCGCAAGTGATGACATCGGCTAAGGACAAAGCTTGGCAACTAAGGTGGCGATGACCTCGGCGAGGAAGGACAACACTTGACTAAGCTGCCACACCTTGGCCTAGATGTGCCACACCTCGGTCTAGGTCATACCACTCGAGACAAGATCACTTGGGTACAAAGGTAACATCTCGGCCTAGATAATACACATCTCGGCCTTGGTGATGAACACCTCGGCCCAGATAGTGACATCTCGGCCAATATGCCTTGGCAAAAGGTGGAGGTCAAACAAAGTGGTTTCAAGGTAGGTTCTAGGCTTAAGATGACCTCGGCTTGGAATGATCTAGGCTTGACATAACTTAGGCTTGGCATGACTTAGTCTTAACATAACCTCGGCTTAGCAGAACAAGGGAGGAACAAAGCACACATAATACTTAGACAGATCACATAAGCACAAAACAAGGCAACATTCATGAATGTTAACTTAACAAGATGAAAGTATGTGAATGCACATGATCATGACCATAACATGAATGTGGGTCCTTACAGTCTACCCTCCTTAAAGAAGTTTGGTCCCCAAACTTCACTTACCATGCCCCCAAAATAGCCCTGCGTGCCGGGTTCTCATTTCTTCTTCTCTTCTCTAGTCTTCACCTTGGGACAATCCTTAATACGATGACCCATTTCACCGCATCCAAAACATGCTCCAGATGCCCGATGACAAACCCCAAAGTGTCGCATCCCACAAACTGTACATGTCGGCCTGGCGCCATCTTCCTGATTCGTGTTGTTGGAACTGCCCACCGTTGTCTTCTCCTTGGCATCATTCGGGTCCGCCTCTTCTTCACGATTGTCATAGGTCTGCCTCTTCTTCTGATTCTTCCCCGAACTTTGACTTCTGTTGAGGTTGGCTTCTGCAAGGATGGCTTTATCCAATACTCCAGCATACGTCGGCATGTTGAGCAAATTAACCTGGTCTTGTATTGGCCCTCGGAGTCCACTCTCAAACTTCCTAGCTTTTCTGTATTCGTTGTCGATCATGTGAGGCGCATATCTTGCCAACTCGGTGAAAGCGCGATCATATTCAGCCACTGTTTTGCTGCCCTGTGTTAACATTTGAAACTCGGTGGTCTTGCGATCTCGGACACTGAGTGGGAAATGCTTGTCATAGAATAGCTCCAAAAATTTGGCCCAAGTCAAGTCTGGATTGCCTTCTCGAACCATCATCCACCATCTACGAGCGTCGTCTTCCAATGTAAATGCTACCAATGACACCTTCTGAGCGTCGGTGCTAGGAAAAACCTCGAACAACTTCTCCATTTCAAGGACCCATGCTTCTGCCTTCATCGGCTCTATACCTCCCTGGAACTTCGGCGGTTTCATCTTCTTGAATTCTTTTATCAAGGTCAAGGTGTCGTCTCCATACAAAGCTGGTTGCGGCTGCACTTGTGGTACTGGAGGGGGTGGAGGTGGAACCGCATGTCGGCCATCTGTCTGCTCGGCCTGAGTGGAAATGGTACCAGTGTTCTACTGCCTCGCTTGCCTTAACTCACGAGCCAAACCTTCTACCATCCTTTCCAATCTGTCTATTCTGTCCTCGGATTGATCTCGGCTAACTGGAGGTCTACCCCTTCTCATGATGCTAAAGGTATGCAAAATGCGACTCTTAAAACAAAATGAGCAAATAAACGTGTATGCAAGAAATAAATGTTCATGCTAGGATGATGCACACCTTGTCAAGTAGCAAGCAATATGATGCAGTCCTAATATCAAGTCTACGGGAAAGCCTATGCTCTTTAGGACTCAAAGTGTGTGAATCACGTACTATAAGGAACTCGTGCTCTGATACCATTCTGTCACGACCCCAACCCGCCCCTAGTAGGATGGTGCCGTGATGGCCAGTAATCCGAGATTACCGAAGGCCAACTTTCAAAATTTCACACACAATCAGAGTATTACATATGGGGCTAACATGTGCGGAAGCAATATACATAATCTAGTTAGTCCCTAAGAGCTGTGCATAAATCAAATGAAATGGCATACATCTTTACATGGCTTTACAACTTGAATTCAAATAAAATAAAATACATATTACATCTTGATAAAAGGCTTCACAAGCCGACATAAATAAAATACATGAATTACAAGGTCAAAACATAATCTTCTTGGTTGCCGACATCCTTGATGCCGACCTAACATGCATACAAACATCGGGCACAAAACACACATCTCGGCGTAGCCTACTTCTTGCTTGTTACCTACATATATACATAGGGAGGGTGAGCTTGGATACTCAGTGAATGGCACAAGAAATAAAGGGTTTAATGAATGATTCCCGAGGTCTTGTGAAAACAATACATATATCATAGCTTGTTCAAAACATGTACTTAGCATAACTTGTATCAAAACATAGGGATCTTCTCTAAACAATACATAACATAGCTTGTACATCAATCTTGGTCTTTCAAAACATGTGTGCTACAAAAGCTTAGAGTCCCCTAGCACGTACGGACTTGTGCCACAAATGCTTAAAGTCCCAGCGCGTCTGGACTTAACTTGATGTGCTACGAATGCTAATAGTCCCTTAGCACGTACGGACTTAACTTGATGTGCTACGAATGCTTATAGTCCCTTAGCACGTACGAACTTAACTTGATGTGCTACGAATGCTTATAGTCCCTGAGCACGTACGGACTTGTGCCACAAATGCTTAAAGTCCCCTAGCACGTACGGACTTGACTTGATGTCATCAAAACAAAGCTTATACTTGATACATAAAATAGGGGTAGTCATTCATGCTTACCAAAATACTTTCAAAACAAAGCAAAGCAAAGCCTTTATCAAAACGTATAACATAGCTTTATTAAAAATACCACTCACTTAGTTCTTGGGACGTCGGGGTCAAAGCAAAGGTCCAAGCCCTACAAACACATGGCAAAGTCTACTGAATGTACTTATCAAAACAAGTCTCACATGCATGCAAATGATCTCGGGAAAACATGCTGGAAGTCAAAACAATGTTTTACATGTCAGGAAGACATGCTGGGTACTAACCAGGTCTTTGCCGAGGTTCCACACCTCTTGGCCGAGGTGTGGCTACCAAGGCTTCGGTGTGCGGCTGCATGCCGAGGTTCATGCGAGACAAACTAAAGGTGTAAGTGATCATGCGAGGTAGGCCAAGGTGAGATACGATGCTTCGCCTAAGTGTGAGGTCTAGGCAAGGGTGATCTCGGTGACTACACTTCGGGAAGTGAAGTCTGGAAATCTGGGTTTCCACCCGTGAAGAACATGAAGAACATGAACATGAAGAACATGAATGCCAAAATCATAACTTGTTTATACAAAAATCTGGGTTTTCATGCTATGAGTTCGAAATCATGGACCTGGGTACCCATACTTGAAGATCATATGAAAACAAACATGAAAACATGCATCTCGGTGCAAACTCTTGGATCAAAACATGGCTTTTCTCGAAGAACACATGAATATTATTTTCTCTTTCTAAAACCAACTTCAAAACGATGCATGGCTTACAAATCATATCCAATCATGCAATGCAATAACATGAACATGAAGAACATCATGAGCAGATCAAGAATCTAACCTTAGAACACGGATCTAACGGTTCGATCTCTAGGGATCAAGCTTGGAAATCTATTCTCCTTCAAGAACTCCTCCTTCTCTCTTCTAGAGCTTCTCTCTCCTCTTCTAAACTCAAAGATATACAAAATGATAGATTTCTCTCCCTGCCGGCTGATTTAACACTCAGCTCGGACACGTGGCAACGGCTGGTTGGTTCTCCTAAAAAAGGTGACTGATTGATAAGACAATGTGTAAGGCAAAGCGTATCTAACAAGCTACACGGCAAGGCACTCCGGCAAGTGATGACATCGGCTAAGGACAAAGCTTCGGCAACTAAGGTGACGATGACCTCGGCGAGGAAGGACAACACTTGACTAAGCTGTGCCACACCTTGGCCTAGATGTGCCACACCTCGGTCTAGGTCATACCACTCCAGGACAAGATCACTTGGGTACAAAGATAACATCTCGGCCTAGATAATACACATCTCGGCCTTGGTGATGAACACCTCGCCCAGATAGTGACATCTCGCCAATATGCCTTGGCAAAAGGTGGAGGTCAAACAAAGTGGTTTCAAGGTAGGTTCTAGGCTTAAGATGACCTCGGCTTGGAATGATCTAGGCTTGACATAACTTAGGCTTGGCATGACTTAGTCTTAACATAACCTCGGCTTAGCAGAATAAGAGAGGAACAAAGCACACATAATACTTAGACAGATCACATAAGCACAAAACAAGGCAACATTCATGAATGTTAACTTAACAAGATGAAAGTATGTGAATGCACATGATCATGACCATAACATGAATGTGGGTCCTTACAGTTGATATCTCTCACAGTCCTTGACCTTTCATTTTATGACTTTGATAACTCAATGTTGCATTGTTTGAGTAACTTGAGTAGCCTTGTCCATATGGATATCAGTTCCAATAATTTTAACAGTTTAATTCCTGATGCTCTTGGAAGGTTGACCGCTCTCACCTTCCTTGACCTTTCTATAGCGTTTTTGGTTTAGACCTGACCCATTTTGTATTCTGAACTCGAGTTTCATAGCCTCGTATGGTTGATCATGTCTTTTCTCTCCTATTCTTACTTGAGTTTGACTATTGAGTTGTATCGAGCATGTTTTAAATAGGTTGGTTGCTTAGTTTTCAAACTTTTGTTACCCTAGATTTTGGTCCTCTGCTCGAGCGGCACTTCTTGCGCTTGAGCAGGATTTGCAAACTCTCAGTACTTTTGCAGGTTTGCAAAACTACTAGGAGGGTGTACTTTATGCTTGAGCGGCGTTTCCTACGCCTGAGCGGGTGGCAGCTTGAGCGGCATTTTCTCGCGCTCAAACCTTGGTCTATTGTCTATAAAACTACTGGATGTGCGTATTCTGCGCTCGAGCGTCACTTCTTGCGCTCAAGCAGAACAACTTATTGTGTCTGACGCTCGAGCGTCAACTCTTGCATTCGAGCGGACTGTGTGTATATCAGATCGCGAAAGTGACTTTTTACGTCACTTTTCATACTCTTTTTTTCCTAAAAACCCTAGATCAGGACCTTCTCTCTCTAAAACACACACTCTCTCTCTACATTTTCACCGAGTACTAGTGATATCTCTACCCTCTTGCCTTTGTTAAAAAGAGTGAGCATCTCAAGATCTCTATTTTGATATTGATAAAGTTGGGTTTAAGCATCTTTAAAGTTTTGTCTTTGCCTTGCTCGTCTTCTCTCTGTGAGGTAGAAATTTTCTACACTTTCATATGATTTTTAACTTAGTTATGAGTTGTTATTGTATAACAATGGTGGAATTTGGGGTTACTATGAACAAACCTAGGGTTTGGGTATTAAATCAAAAAAAGGGTTTCTAAGGGAATGAGTTATAATTGGTTATAGGGTTAAATATGAGGTTGTATTGTGGCAAACTGGTTGATTTTGGCATTTGGGTTGATATTTGGAAAATAGAGAGTTTGCCCTAAAATGTTTCAAATAATTATTTTGTATAAATAAATGGAATTGGTATTGAAAATGTGAAATTAAACGGATGTTGGCATAAAGGGTGGAGAAGAATACGTATTATCTCGCATCCATGGAACTTTGAATAAATTACCTGTCTTGATATTGAATATCTGTTTAGAGATATCTGTATTGGGCTATCAGTGGAGGATAGCTATGATTGCTGTAGAAAATGCATGAGGATTAGGTTAATTGAAACTAATCTCTTGTTGATTGTCATTGAATATGACCGTGTTTTAAATACATTGTATATGTATGATGTTTTGGAGGAGAAAGGGGATGTACTCCATGTTTGGGAGGAAAAAGGGGATGGACTCCATTGAATTAAGTTGGTCTGTGTGTCTAGGGTGAAAGTCTTGAAATTATTGTGTATACATGGGTGCCGATCCCACGGACGAAATTTTCGTAAAATGGCAAATTGAAGTGTTTGGATAATGATTGTCCTGAATTGTGAACCATTGAGTTGTAGTCTCATTTGGGTTGTCCGGATCATAATGAATGTAACTCATGAATTGAGATGAAATAAACTGACTTAAAATGAATTGAGATATAGAACTTGGCATATCATAACTTTGTAGAATATTGATGATTATACCACGGGCATTGTATATGCATTTCATATTTATATCTTTGTTAACATCCATATATTGTGTTAGATTGTTTCTACTGGGCTTTGGCTCACCCTATTTGGGAAAATCAATTTTCCGGTGTTGGTGATATGCCTCTGCCAAGGTAATAGCTTGGAGGGACTTTGGAGCAAAGGCTTCCTTTTGTTGTATATTTTCTTTTGTATAGCCAAGGGCTTTATTTGTGTTGAGCTAGTCTCACTTTTGTTATAACCATGTTAAGACTTGGAAATATGTAAGCCTATAGGGCATTTACCCATGCTAAACTCTTTCATACCATTTACTCTATGAAATCAAAGAACATTACACTCTGATTCATGATGTTATTCATATATGTTCTTAGTTGGATTTATGGTTTATTTCGGGGCGTTACACTTTCTGACAACAATTTCGATAATTCAATGTTATATTCTTTGTGCAACCATACCGGTCTTGTCCATTTGGATCTTGGTTTTAATAGTCTTAATGGTCCAATTCCAAGTGAGATTGGTAATATGACACAACTCACAAAGCTTCACTTTACTAGAAACAAGTTCAAAGGTGAAATACCAAACTCCATGTGGTGGAGTCTTTGCAACTTGCATGTACTTGATTTGTCCAATAACAAGTTCAAAGGTGAAATACCAAACTCCATGCAAAACCTCTACAGCTTGTGCATGCTTGATTTATCCTATAACAAGCTCAATGGGAACCTTTCGACTTTAGTTAGTCCATTTGGTTGCATCCATAGTAATTTAAAGGTGTTAGAACTTAAAACAAACATGTTTAGTGGTCATTTTCCAAACCACTTGGGAGAGTTCAAGAATCTTGAGTACCTTGATATTTCTAAGAATTCATTTTATGGTCTACTGCCATCATCAATTGGAAGACTGTCATATTTGAGAGGGTTGAATATTAGAAATAATCAATTGAATGGGAGCATTCCAAATAGTCTTGAACAACTTTCAAAACTAGAAAAACTAGATTTATCAAAAAATTCTTTTCTTGGCCATGGTATTTGAACTTCATTTTTCCAAACTCAAGAGGTTAAATGAGTTATACTTGTCTCCAAACACATTATTAGTTCTGAATGTGAGCTCCCAATGGGTTCCTCATTTTTAACTCCCATCCATACTAATGGCATCCATCAAAGTGGGACCCCAATTTCCTCTGTGGCTTAAGACACAAAAAACTGTTAGAGATTTAGTCATGTTTAATGCAAGCATCTCAGATACCATTCCAGATTGGTTTTATAATATTTTTTCTAGTATTCGACACTTAGATTTATCCAACAATTAGATTAGCAGAAAGGTGCCAATATTTCAAGAATGTAAATACTGTGATTATACAGAGAATCATAGTGTAGACACCCCATTTTTTGACCGCCCTTATGACTTGGGCACTACTGATTGTTTACTTGGTGGTGAAAGATGAGCAGTGCAAATGTTCGATTTCTTCGGCAAGGAGAGAGTGAAATCCCAACTTCACACCCCATTTGGACCAAAACCATTTTGAACAAAAATATTTTAGACCTTAAAACCCTCTCTTTCAAAATATTTTTGAAAGAAGTTTCTACGATGTTCTGAGGCTAACATTTTGTTAAATGTCGCGCTTTTCGGTAAATTGAGCAAGGACAAAGTGGGGATGAATCAAAGAGAGGTGAACTCTTTGGAAAGTATTTCAAAACACCTTTATTAGGGGTTTGGAGTTGAAGAAAAGAGGAGAGGAGAGAAGAAAACAAGTTGGAGAAGAAGTTCGGCATGAATCCCGGTAGGATCGAAACTGAGCAGTCTTCACTCAAATGAGCATAACTTTTTTCACACTTGAAATTTTCATGTGAGGCTTCCACAATTGGAAACAAGACTTCCAGGGCTTCAATTTAGGCTCAAGAATGGCCTGCAAAGGAGTCCAGATGAAGGACTTATGTCCTGTTGAAGTCGGGCCCAAAAAGCAGATTTTTCTGTCCAACCAGAGGTGGAAGATGCTGGCCATAAATGGGATTTTTTGGCCATGTGCCGGCCATGAATGGCCTAGGCTGGCCCCCTGCCATCCAATGGTGTCCCATGCCGGCCAACAATGATCAAGTTCCGGCCAACAATGGTCGTGTGCCGGCCATTGATGGCAGAAAGCAGTTTTTGGTAGATATTTGTTGTCCAGCTGGTATAGCTGTATCTCTTGAGATATTTTCAACCTAAGGCTCTTATATTGCTATATATTGAAGCCAAATATCTCATATTCAAGGGTTAGAACTATTTGGCAAAGGTTTGGGAGCCTCTCACTCTAAAACCTCTCTCTCTACAATCCTCTCTCTCTAAAGCTTTTATGCTAGAAGCTTGCATACAACCATCTTCAACCTATCAACCCTTAACAAGAGTGGTTCATCTTTGGGCTGAGATTCCTTGAGGATTTTTTTGAGCACCAAAAGGTAGTTTTAGCTTGATTTGGTGCATCATTTGTGCCTAGAGTGCTCTTTGTTTCAAAGGTATAATACTTACCTTCTTTAAGCTTGTCTCTCACACTTGCTTTGCCATCATTTTCCACCATTTCAAGGCTGGTTTTCAACTGTAAAAAAGTCTGATTTTGAGGTTCTAAAATGGTGGTTTAAGCGTTGTTTGGTTAGGGGGTGTTTCCTCCATTTTGCTTCTTGGCTTGTAAAGCCTTTTGAGCTATCTTTCAAACTTTTCAAACAATCTCTTTTTGGCCTTAAAACCACTAAATTCCAGAGGAATTTCAGTGATGGAAAACCTGTTTTGAGGCCCAAAATAAGAGGGGGTGGCCTCCCCTTCTTGTCTCTCCATGCTATGCCTAGTTAGCCTTGCAAAGCAACATGTTTTTGTGATTTGTCTTAGCTTAGTTTGAGCATGTTTTTGGCCAGATTTTAACATGTTTAAACTCTGTTTTTGGCTGGTTTGGCCACTCATTGCTTGCATCTTGCACTTGTAGTGCAAACTTGTTCACTAGCCCAGTGTACTTGATAGTTTAGCCTATTAATCTAGCATGTGTATGCTCCACTCCAGCATGTTTTTTGCTCTAATTTAGCATGCTTTAGGACTATTTTGAGTGGTCTTGGCCTTTTGGGGCTTGCTTTGTAAAGCTATGGCATAGTTGGCTTTGCTAGTCTTGTGTTTTGAGACCCCTAGCATGCCTTATTTGTGATGTTTGTGTGACATGGAATCATTTGATATGTAATTTCAGAGCTTATATCTTTTCCATACTTCCACTTAAATCACTCTTTCAATGGCTTTGAGAGTTGTGCCTTTATGCCTTGTTTATGGGCCAATACATAAGTATGCATTTCTTGCTATTTGAGCTTCAATTTCAGCATGTTGTAGCCTCTGATTTAGCATGATTAAGCTCTGTCCAGAGCTGGTTTGATTGTTATGGCTCATGTACTGCATAGCTATAGTGCAAATGCCTTAACTAGCTTTGAGTTTTAGGGCCTCTAGCATGCTTTGCTTGTGATGTTTGCATGATATAGCATCATTTCTCATGTGATTTCAGAGCATATATCATTGTCACAATCTCACATATTTCACTCTCTAAGTGATTTTGAGTGTTGAGCCTTATGCCTTGTTTGTGAGCCAATGCATAAACATGATTTTTCTTGCTTTTCATACTATCATTTCAGCACATTTTGGCCACTGTTTTGGCATGTTTAAGGTCTGTCCATGCTTGGTTTGGCCATTTGAGTGTGGTATTGCATGGTCCTAGTGTTGTGTCCTTCACTAGTTTCAATGCTTGAGTCTCCAAACATGTTGTACATGAGTTGTTTGCATGTTATCGTCTTATTTCTCATGCCATATCAGCACTGAATTTCTGCAATCTTCCTCCATGCTTCACTCTTTCATTTGCTTTGAAAGTAGTCTTAAGCCCCTTGTTAGCTTGAGCATGGAATTGAGGCTCTCATGCCTAATGGTTTTAGCCTTCTCTTGAGGGTTTCTACTAACCAAAAGCATGGGGCTTCTTTCATGCTCAAGGTGCTTGTGGCTGAGGCCATCTTTCCCATTAGGGGACTCTCACATTTGGACTTAACCGATTAAAGAATAGTTGGTAATGTTAAAATGTGTAAGCAAAATCCATCAACTAAAACATGACAAGATAAGCATGTTGCATGTGTGCATTACATTGTGTTCAACCGGACGTTATGTCGAACACAAGGTGGATTAGTCCACTTCATACTCAAAGTGATGAAAATGAGCCAATCCCCTTTGTCTCTGTTGCCTTTGATCATCCATGATGAGGTAGTAGATTTAGAGTCTTGTTTGCATTGCATTCATTGAATTTGTGCAAGTTGGACCCTTGGCCATCATGCATTGAGATGCTAGATTGATGGTTTTGGATCCAATAGTGCCTCTCCCTTGATGTTTTGAGATGATATGGAGTGGCATAGTACATACATATCCTAGGGAGACCCTCCATTTCCTTTGTTTTGTGCTCTGTTGCAGTTTGGTGTCACAGCACACCAGTGGCCGACAGTGCCACATTTATGGCCGACACCCTTGTATTGTTAGCCGAAAGAGGCCCATCTTTGGGCGGTAGGTGGCTGGAAGAAGCTCTTCATTGTTTGTAGGCCACTAGGGCACTCCCTAGCATTGTTTTGGTAAGTTTCAACAGAAGGGTCTTGAAGGCACCCTGCAAACAAAGCCTCTAAAGAGCAAACCGGAGAGCTTTTCGGGATGGCAACCGAGAGCATGCATCCTCCCTTCTTCAAATAGAGCTGAGGCAGCATGGTTTAATGCTTTACTTGCTAGTTAGCATAATTTGTAATTTAATTAGTTAGTTTGCTAATTATTTGATTGTTGTAATAATTAAGTAGCTTTAGATTAGCTATTTCTTTATTGTGTTGTAATAATTAGTCTAATTAGTTTAATTAGATTAGTTGTTTAGCTTAGCTTAGATTAGCTTAGTTCATTCGGACCCTCTGTCGAGAGGGAAAAATGTTGTAATAAGGGTGCATGTGTGTGTGCATGTCTTCCAACCCCTTTTCTTTCTCCCGTTTACTTATTAGCTTTTGATAGTTAATTTAGGGCATATCTCAATTAGCATACCTTATGCTTGCATGCGTGCATCATTCATTTGTCTTGCATGCACCGGGCTCAGTGCATCATTCAAACTGCATTGTATTTCAATACATTTACTTGAATACGTGTTTAACAACATGTTATCAAGTGTTGCATTCATATGCCATCTTAGATAGCTGAGCCTGTTTAGTTGCATTATTGCATGTGTTGCATTAGGCATCTTGTATAGTTAGGGTCATGCATTGATTTCTAAATAGCTTTTATTTTAGCTCGGAGTACACTGTAAGTGTTTACGCTTTAGCATCCTTGCATGAGTGTAAGTGATTGCCATGTTTAGCATCCTTGCCATGAGGCTATGTACTTAAATGATTAACTGCATGAATGCCTGTGGATGAAGGCTTCATCACTTGAATTGGAACAATGCATCAAAATGTGAGTTTTAAGCCCACTTGAAGTGGCAAATCATCATGTTTTAACCCCACCTTGTTTGGTGGCAAATCCGCGTTTTAGTCTACTTGCGAGTAGCATCTTCAAACCATTTTCAAAAGCAAACATGAGATGTTTTGTTCCAAATCGAGTGATTTAGTCTATACTTGTGTGTTGTGCGCATCACATAGTAAGTTAGATAATAATCAAACAAGAACACATGTGTTTTCAAAAACAACATATCATGTTTAGTAGAGGCCGATCCTTTGATCGGGCGAGCGGGGGTGCTCATGTTATGACCTTCCCCTCTCGTACCCAAATTCACGAGCTGAGGCAACTTTTGTGATGACGGATACGTGGCCTTTGGCAGGAGTCAGGGTTTCCTAAATTTCCCAAAACAAAATATTTAGGTGACGACTTTGTATCTGGCAAAGCAGTCCCTATTTGGCGCTTTTTGCTTCAAAATTGATTTTCAAAACCGATTGCCAGATTTGTACTCTTTGGTGATTTATCAGTCTTACATTGCACTTTGTGAGGTTAGATACAGAACCGTGACAGGAGTCCAAACTGTAGTAGCTAGAACCCAAATTCGCACCCTCTCCGAAAAGGGGGGGGGGCACGGAGGAAGTTCGGGCGGTCTACACATAGGGAGTTGATATTGAGTTCTAACAAATTTAACAGGCCATTAACATCACTTCCTTCAGATACTATGATATTAGATCTTTCGCACAACTTGATTTCAGGACCTATTCATACGAGTGATGATAATAAAAAACTGGGATTTCAAATTCTTACTCTCTCAAATCACCATTTCACTGGTGGCATTCCAACATCTTTATGCAAGGCAATGGACATAACAATTATTGATTTCTCAAAATCAATTATCAGGAACTGTTCCTCGATGCTTAGGACAACTGGATAACTTGGCAGTGCTAGATTTGTCAAATAACAACCTATGTGGTCATATTCCAAGTTCTTTAGGTTCCCTAAGATTTCTCATATCCTTACACTTACATAAGAATAGATTTCATGGGATGCTTCCTTTATCCTTACAGGATTTGACATTTCTTTACGCACTTGATCTAGGTGGAAATGCATTCACTGATATTATCCCTCCTTGGATCAGATATAAACTAACTCATTTGTCATTTCTCAATCTTCAATCGAATAATTTCTATGGTGATATTCCTCCACAACTTTGTCGTCTTCGAAATCTACAATTTGTAAACTTGGCACAAAATAACATAACGGGAAATATCTGTAATACCCCAGAATTTTTTCCTCCGCTCTAGCGCAAGAGTTGACGCTCGAGCGGTCTTGTGAGGCTCCCAATACTTTTTCAGTCTGTCCGAGATTCTAAGAGTTGTGAATTTCCGCTCGAGCACAGGAGTGGTTGCTCAAGCAGTCGGCTTGGTTAGTTCATTCGCTCGAGCGCAAGATTGGATGCTCGAGTGGTCTGCCTGGTTGAGTCTGAATTTTTGGGACTGGTGGGGTTGCTCTTGACACTTTTATTATTGTGTTTGGAGCCTCCTTGTTTTATTTTGGGACATTGATCGAAGTGGTAAAAAGAAATAAGTTTGAATAATTCTGTAGTTCTAGCATATATGTTGATGGGGTTTGATGATTTTGTGCCTTCTGTAAATTATTCTAAAGTAAGTATTTCCTTGTATAAATGGTTTGTTCAGAATATGTTATAGACTGTGTTTTGCATATATATGTATTCTTCTTTTATTGGTGAATTCTATGATTTTTGGCTTTAAATCTCATTCTTATTTGCCAATTGAGGCCATGGGCTCTAGTTTTAATTGTGAGAATTGAGCAAAATGCTCCAACAATGATATACATGTAGTAATGGTATCACCAACAAAAACCTTATGAAAACAAAGAGTTATTGTGCAACAGTCAAATTTACACATATAAGTTCAACTATTCATGTTTTTCTTCACATATTGTAGTAATCTTTCCTTGTGTCAAAACTATTAATGATTTAGGAGAAGTACACAACATCAGTAATACACAAGTATGTTTCTTAACTTGCACTACTTTTTATTTAATTTCTTAATGATTAATCCTTGACAAAGTTTTTATTTTTTACTTTTTATTCTCTATCTATTTGTATCTATTGAGTTTTAACCAATTTACAGGTGCTTGTGGTTGGCTTTTTTTTGATAACTTTTTATTGACTTTTTTTTTTATCTTTAATGATTTTTTTTTTCTGAAAAATTTGAAAGTTATTCTACTCATCTAGAGAAATTAGAAAAGATGAAAAAAATTTGAAAATATTGAATGAAAAAAAAAGTCAAGAATTTTAAAAAAATCAAAAACAGTTAATTTTTTGTAACTGTTTTTGTCTTTAGGATATTTTTTTTAATTTTTTTATTTTTAATATGGGAATGGAACTAGCTCGTGACATCAAAGTACATCAACTGGAAGTTTGAGGTTACTCAAAATTGGTAATTAACCAAATGAACGGCGCTTATGATCTCTTAACTTATCATACAGCGGTGAGCGAATTAGCACGCACACCTTTCAGTCCCTATTTTGCAAAGGGAGACGGGGCCAAACTTAGAAGTCGGGGCAAGAAAGAGCTTTGAGCTCATCACGCATCTACAGAATGGTATGATCCATAGCTCGGCTCAAGTGCTTGAAGCAAACCGTCAAAACAACTACATGATCCGACCATCGGTGGAGGAAGTTGAAATGTGAACTCAGATCTCGAATCTCTATCTCCAACTGGCATACTTTAACTCCTTTCTCCCTTATAGTAGCAATTCTGACAACAGATGCAGATTATGTATCAATGCCACTGATGCATTACACATTGAGTTGGACAGCTTTCCTTGAACAGATAGGACACAGCGCCATCAACAGACATACTCGCAAAGAAAGCACCTACCCTGGGGGAACTGCCTCGATGCTCAGGGTATCTACGAGACGGCTATGATGTCGCACACGAAAGTCTGTTGGGCAACAAAAACTACGAAATTAATAATTAAAAAAAATTAAAAAAAAAAGAAGACTATAACTCAGAAAATATTATCTTGCTGTTGCTTTTTTTTTTGGGTTAACTTTTTGGATTCGTCTATATGCAAGACAAACCAAAAAAGCTATAAAAAAAAAGGGACATAATTTAAAAAGAAAATCACAAAAAAAAAAATCAAAATATCTATATATTATATAGGGGAAATGGAGTTTTTAATAAAGAGCATTGTGAGAGTTTCAGGATGTGTTTTTAGTAAAGAGCATTGTGAGAGCTTGTGTTTGGAAGGATTTTGAAATCATAATTCTACCCCTACATTATTTAGTATGATATTTGGTTTGAGTTTTGGAAAATTAATTCCACCCCTCTTTTTGAAAACTCGTTTCAGGCAGGCTTTTAAATTTTGAAATTTGGCTTACCGATCGTCCTCCCGGACGTCTGGCCGGTTGACTTGAACAGTTTGAATTTTTTTAAAAAATATTTTTAATAAAACAATATTTTTGAAATTTTTTAAAATTTTTTATGAGCTTTTAATAGATTTTTGAGTTGTGTGTTTGGTTATGAGTTGTAAGTTTTTGTATCAGATATCATATGTCACATCAAAAATTTTCCACTCAATTCAAAACTCATTCACCAAACAAATTTTTTACACCCAAATCATAATTCCAAAACTCACAAACTCAAAATACAACTCCTATTCTCAAATCATATTTAAAAAACTCTACCAAACGCTATCTCAATATCTCATACTAATTTTCTTAATTTTAAAAAATTAAAAAAAAAATCTCCATTAGCTAGCTAATTAGTCTATGATTTATTTAATAATCCCACATCAGGAGAAGAATGAAAAAGTGAATTGTTTTACTCATATAAAGTCAATCTTATATGTCCATTTAATATTATAGCATGGTACATGTTTCAATTTAATTTAAATTTTAAAATAAAATTAAAAGTTTTAATTAATTAACTTTTGTGTAAGTTGGTTGGTCTTTTGACCTAACCAATTAGGCTGTCATTTTTTATTTGACTAATTCGCTAGTTTAACTACGATTTTAACAGTTTTATCAAAATATGTTGATTAGATTTGTTTGATTTGAAATAAACTAAAAATTGATCTGACTAAAAATTGAACAACTGAGATTGTTTGATTAAAAATAAACTTCCCGTCCAAATAATTGTTAACTTATATTTTATAATCCCACAACATAAAAAAGAAGAAAAAAATTGAGTTATTTTACTTATATAAAGTAAATCTTAATATTGTAGTGATGTGCATGTTTCAATTCAAGTCAGTTTAAATTTTAAAATTTAAATATCATTTAAAAGTTTTAATTCATTAATTTTTATATAAGTTGGTTGGTCATTTCACCTAATCGATTAGGCTGAACCGTTTTCAATGAGAAGTTTTGTGAGAGTTTCGATATCTGATATTAATTTTCTTGATTTTCTTAATTTTAAACAATTAAGAAAATCTCCACTAAGCTAACTCATTAATCTATGATTTATTTGATAATCCCATATCAGGAAAAGAAGGAAAAAGTGAATTGTTTTACTCATATAAAGTCAATTTTATACTCTCATTTGATATTGTAATTGTGTGTGTCAATTTCCAACCACACTGCCAACTCAGTATTCAACTGGAGAGCACTGGCGGAATAGATTGTGCCTGAATTACCTGCAACAGAAAGAAGAGATTCCGGCGGTGGTTCGTCCACCCGAGGCACTCCGATGATTAAGTCAGTAATCTCTCAAAGATAGCAAAAGTGCTTAATACTCACTATTCTGAATATAAATTGCGGACCTTAGACCCATGGGGGTGTCTCTCTTTTATAGTTAACTCAATCCTTGTCCCAACAGAAGCCTTGCTTCAATGGACTTTAGCTCAGTGCTTATCCTAGACTCTTCAACAAATAAAGATAAACTCCCTAAGAACTTTATCCTTATCCAGGCTGAGTCCCTTCCTCATTCTAGGACTCTTGTCCCTTATTCGCTTATCCCGGATTCTGATATCTTCAGAAATAACCTCAGCCTAGCCGAGATCATCTCGGCGTTACGATTAGGGCATGTGGCACCTCAGCTGACACGTCGGCATCACCTTAGCCACGTGTTGGTACTCAGAAAATATATCCCCACAACTGCCCCCTAGGTTCTATTGCCTCGGTATTCTGAGGTGATGGAACCTATATTAGTACTTCTTTTCAGTACGTCGGCTTAAAATTTCTCCCCCGAGATCATCATACAGGCCGGCATGTCTTTTAAGGAACAAGATTTCCAAGAGCTCCTTTACGCGTATGAGCTGTCATACAAAACAACTCAACCGTTTCAGCCACGCATCTTTCTTTTATTGGATCGTACTTGATACACACCTGTAAGTCGAATTTTTCTTGCGTGCCCCGTCTGACGCATACGTCGTTTTAGGCACATTAATTGCCTTTTTGCCGCCGTTTCGAGTTTTGACAAAACTCGTTCCCTCTCTCTTCGTCTTTTCACTTATCATCGTTTTTGTTCAAACTCTCTCTCTCTCTCTTACTTTCTCAAATCCTCCATTGTTCCAAGCTCTCAAGCTCTGCTACCACTGCCGTTCACCTCCTTCGGTGAGGCTTTTGTTAGTCTTTTCCGCTATTTCCGCTCGTTTGACTTCAGCAAACTCAACACCGGCTTCTTTTCTTCGGTGAGTTACTGTTTCTTCTCAATTTAACTTCTTGTTTCAGTTTTTTGTCTTGCCTTATTGAACTCCACTGTTCTGCCTCTACAATCCTGCTCATATCTTTGATATTTTAATTTGTATCTTATTTTCCACCACATGTTTGTTTCGTGATTCTGTTTTTGCCCCATTCGTTTATTGAATATACAATGTTCACACATTTGCCCACTTTTGCCACTATCCTTGGCCTCACGCCCTTGTGCACATTTTGTCACAATTTTCTTTGATAGTTCACTACTGTTCTTGGTTCTGAAACACATTCTTGCTTTTCTATTTTCTGTGACTTTTCCAGATTCGTGCCTTTAATCTTCGTTTCCATAGACTTAGGTTCAGGATTTGTTTGTAGAACCCATAAATTTTTAGGAAAAACTGAAACGATTCCCCACAGATTCTGTGTATTCTTAAGCTTTAGCCGAGGTCCCTAAAACCCTCCAAAACACTCCGTTCTGAAATCCAACTCCTCCATTTAAGCCGATATCACAGGTACGTGGAAACATAGGGTAGACACCCCGACCAAGTTAGCGCACTTTAGGCGAGAGTTTGACATCCCAGCCGACGTCCATCTGAGGTTGGCTGGGGAGGACAACTCCATCATGCCCACAACTGATTCTATGCCTTTCCCTGTTGTTGCTTTTATCGAGTGCGGACTTCGGTTCCCACTCAATATCCTTTTACGTGAGATAATCCATTTCTATAAGTTGAACCCAATGCAGCTTGCCATCAATTCCTACTGAGTCATAAACGGTATAATTCCCTTAGCCAAACAGGAAAACACTAGGGTTACTTTAGCCGACATTCAATATTGCTATACCATGTGTGGCCTCAAAAAAGACACAGGCTATATTTACTACCTTAAACCAAGGTCCACAGAGTACAAAATCGTTGCCGACCTCCCAGACTCCAATAAGGGAGCTGGGAATGACTACTTTATTACCTCGAAAAACTGGGAGTTTGCTCCAGACGAGGACCTCCACTTCTACCCTCTTCCTCGAATAGTCTTTGTAGAGGGTAACGGTAAGAGCCCAGTGTTTGTACTTATTTATTTTTAGAATCTTTAATACTTCGTTCATTCTAATGTATGTTTTTCTTGCAGCTCTTCCTCAGCCACCAAAGGGCTTTCGCCAGTCTTTCTTTCCCAGCAAAGACTCGAAGAAGTTAATGGATCTGCTAGTCCACAAACGCAGAGCCCCTCTGGTACTCAATTTCATCCCAACCTACAAATCAGTACTGCCCAACGTCCCGAAGAGGAAGAAAAGTCAATCTCTCCCTTCTGCCACAACTCCACCAGCAGCTTCCATATCTTGGCCAGACCAAGGATCAACCTCTGATCTAGCGGAGCAGCCGTCGACCTCGGCTCCATACTTGATCCCACCATCTCAACGCCAACGCTGGCGACGAACTATTTTTTCTACCGACATGGGCCGCGAAAAGGCAGTTGCTAAAGATCTCTTGGCCAACATTCCATCCTCTGTTGATGCTCAACCAGCTCCAAGTCAGCCTCCGAAGCCAAAACAAAAAAGGGTGAAGAAGGCTCAACCGAAGGCAACAGTGACTCAGGTTGATACTGAGGACACTCTGCCAATTTTGAAATTGGCAAAGAGTGAGAAGACTGCATTTGCTGCCGAGAAGAGGCCAACCGAGGCGCAACCATCTGAATCCACAAGATCAAAGAGGCCGAGGTCGTCTTCTGTAACAGCTTCGGGCTCCATGAAGTCCGACTCCCCCTGGGCCCCCAAAATTACACTGGAGGATAGACTAGGCAGAGCTGGCGATAGTGCCGATGATGTTAACGTCGGCGTCGCTCTTAGTACCGATTTGTGCCTTCCTGGAGATCTCGACCGAAACGCTGAGATGAGCGAGTATGAAAACTTTGCTCTGATGCTCCAGCGTTCTGTTCAAGTAAGTCTTCACACTTGGTATCTTTCTTTCTTCTTTTTTATACTTAGAAGATTTTGCCAACTTCTGGCTTGTTCACTTTCAGGCCATCCAGCATGCTCATTCCTTCTCTATGCAAGCCTTTGAGAATCGGTAGGAGCTGGCTGACAAGAAGGGGGAGCTCTCTAGTCTGCAGAAGACCAATAAAAACTTATAATAAAAAATGAAGACTCTGGCAGACCAGGCCGAGGCTGCTGTCAAAGCGAAGGATGATGCCGAAGAAAGAGCGGATTTCGCTGAGGCCATCAAGAAAGTTCTTGAGGCCGAAAAGACAGAGGCCTAGGAAAAAATGGCCCAGGCCCAGAAAGAGCTTCAAGATGCCTTGGCCACCAAAGCTGCCGAGGTCAAGGCCGCTGATGAAAAAGCATACGCTGAGGGGGTGGCCGATGTTACGGCGGATTATGAAAAATAGGTGAAGCAGGCATGCAATAAGGGTTTCACCCTTGGTTGGATGTCTCTTCTAAAAAATCTTGAAGTCTCCGAGGACTCCCCCCTCAAGAACGCTGACGTCATTCCTCTTCCGTTCCCCCCCAACTCCAAGCCAATCCGACGACGATTCTGAGTCTGAGAGGAGGCTTTGGTGAGGAAGTCAAAGGAAGCTGCTGGGGCCAAGTCCCCTTCTCCAAATGAGCAAGTCCTGGACTTGACTCAAGATGAGGAGGGTGAGGAGGTTCCCGAGGAGGTTCCCAAGGATGCTACTCCTGAGAAGGCATCATCGGACGTGTCTCTCGCCAACAAGAGCCTCGATCAAACCCTTCATGAAATGGACGCCGAGCTCGCGGCTGAGAAGGCTGCCGAGATGTCCTCCCAACAGTCTTCTGAACTTCAAACCCAACCATTTGGTGTTGCCGAGGAGTCTTAACTTTGATTTCCTTTTCTTTTGTATTTTGTACTTTTGTTTTTCTTCTTTTGAAACAATGTAAGCTCTTCTCATGGCCGATGTGCCTTCTAATAAATACAACTTCCTTGCTTTCATGTTTGTATCTTTATCTTCCCTTTACTGCTCTTGTATGACTCTCATACTTAGAATGTTTTACATATCTTCAATGTTTAGTTTAATTGTGTAATCTTCTCGGGGTGAAGTACCTCGGTTATACCCACCAACAGTTTATATCGGCAAGTATATATGTACTCATTTCAATATAACCTTGGCCTTAACTTGTAAATTTTTCATAAATTTCAACAAGTGTTGGACATAACCTTAGTTTAACTTCAACTTGTAAATTTTTCACAAATTTCAACAAGTGTTAAACATCATCTCGGTCTAACTTCAACTTGTAAATTTTTCTCAAATTTCAATGAGTGTTAGACATGATCTCGGTCTAACTTCAACTTGTAAATTTTTCTCAAATTTCAACGAGTGTTAGACATGATCTTGGTCTAACTTCAACTTGTAAATTTTTCTCAAATTTCAACAAGTGTTAGACATGATCTCGGTCTAACTTCAACTTGTAAATTTTTCTCAAATTTCAACAAGTGTTAGACATGATCTTGGTCTAACTTTAACTTATAAATTTTTCTCAAATTTCAACAAGTGTTAGACATAACCTTAGTTTAACTTCAACTTGTAAATTTTTCACAAATTTCAACAAGTGTTAAACATGATCTCAGTCTAACTTCAAATTGTAAATTTTTTTCAAATTTCAACAAGTGTTAAAACCATTTCCCAACTCTCTGCCCCCTAATGTGAACTTAAGTTCCACTTGGGTTCTCATTATGCATGTATGCTAGAAATATTGTCAATTATCTTAACAGTCATATGTGTGAAAAATCAAGCCAAAATTTTATTCATTTACTTCGGCAAATAACAAAGAACAAAAAAGTCTAATGGTAGAAAATTTTTAAATTGCAAGTATTCCAAGGTCTTGGCAACTCTTTGCCTTCATTATCCTCAAGACGATATGCCCCATTGCCCAATACCGAGGTGATTCTATAGCGATCCCGGGTTTACCCTTGTTGTACAGTGATCCGGACTTGTGTCCGTAGATGTTTGTAGTTGGTTGTTACCTTGTTTACATCCCTTCATACCTTGTTTTTGAGTTATAGGATGTGTTGGGCAGGTTTGTGGCAAGTTGGTTGAGCTTAGGAACCAAGTCTAGTTGCCCAGATTTTGGCCTGTCCGCTCGAGCGGGACTTTTGACGCTCGAGCGGGGAACCTTTTGCCTGATGTCCACTCGAGCGGGAGTTTTGGCGCTCGAGCGGGGAATACACCCATCCAGTATTCCTTGTGCAGAGTTGGACGCTCGAGCGGGGAGTTGGCCACTCGAGCGGGAGGTTGTGAGTAACGCTCGAGCGGGGAGTTGGACGCTTGAGCGGGAGGCCTGCAGGGTCGAGATGCTGGGAGTGTGCATCCGCCGCTCGAGAGGGGGATTGGACGCTCGAGCGGGAGTCTGTGAGTGACGCTCGAGCGGGGGTTTGTCTGCTCGAGCGGGGCGACTGGTTTAAGTTCCGTGTTTGGGACATTTTAAATCACTTTTTCACTTTCTCTTCTCTCTCCTACTTTCCAAAAACACCATTGTTGAGCTCCTCACTCTAGAACTTTACCTTCTCTCTAGGTTTTGATCTAGTAGGAGTGATTTTCTCACCTTTGGCCTTTACAAAAAAGTAGTTGATCGTCGAGAGCTTTCTTTTAATCTGAAAATTTCGGGATTTGGAGCACGTGGGTCGTTGGGTCTTCGTCTCCTTGAGCTACGAATTTGAGGTAGGGATAACCTACTCCTCTCTATGGATTTTGTCTTTAAATTTTGGTATTTTGAGAAGTTGGGGTTGATTGGGTAATTTTGTGAAAGTTTGGGGCTTTTGTGTAATTTTACAAAAGTTGGGGTTTTATTTACAATAAACCTAAATGCATGTTTATCATGGAGAAAGGGATTATTAATGTGGAAACATTGATGAAAATGGAACCTAAGGGTATTAATGTTAATTATGGAAAATGTCCTAGTTACATTGATTAATTAATTGGGATAATTAATTGTGAGAATTAAGGAAATGAAGTGGAAATGTTGAGATTGGAAGTATGTGGGATAAAAGGGTGTAGTTATATTCTTTATCCCTCACCAAATTGAAATGTCGATTTTATATCCATTTGTGCATTTATTTCCTGTTTAGAAATAACTGCTTTGGGCTACCGGTGGAGGGTAGTGTTGATTGTTGTAGACAATGCATGATGATTAGGCAAACTAAAACTAACCATTGGAATGTGTCATGGAATTTGACGGTTGATAGAGTACATTAAATTTATGTATTGATTGATTGTATATAGAACCTATGTGTTTGTATGCATTATGTGTAGAGGATGAGATGGGGGATGTACTCCGCGGTTTAGGGGAAGATAGGGGATGGACCTCTAAACCGGATAGTGTTGGGAGAAGATAGGGGATGAACTCCGTAGACACAGCTCTTATGCTTGTCTAGAAATGTGGATACAGCTCATATGCTTGTCCTCGAGGAATGTAGACATAGCTCATATGCTTGTCGAGGATAGTGCGACACAGCTCTTATGCTTGTCGGTGAAGGTAGATATAGCTAATATGCTTATCTGTGGTAATGTGATATAGCTAATATGCTTATCTGTTAAATAATGGAGAATGGAAAGTGACATAGACTTGTAAGTCTTGCAACTGTGATGTAAGTGAATGTATCTGTGTTGACCATCTATCAATTGCTAATCTTTTAGTCATTGTTCATGGTTGGTTTAGTGTATTTCTACTGGGCTGTGGCTCACCCTATATGGGAATATCATTTTCAGGTACAAGTAGCATGCCACCTCTAAGGACATAGCTTGGGAGGCTAGAGGCGGACACACTTTTGTTGTCATATTTATTTTGATGTATTACATGTATATTCAAGCCCAGGGCTTAATGTGTAATTGAGTTAGAACTCTTTTTTTTTTTTTGTAACCAAGTGTTAGCTTGGAAAGCTGTAAGCCTTTAAGGCACTTGCTTTTGTTGTTAACATGTAATACCTTTTGTAAAGAACTATTCAGTTAAATAGAAGAATGCGGACTTTCATTACGTCAATGCATGTTCAATTGATGGGTTTAATGTTGTTATTTTGAGGGCGTTACAGATTCTATAGGGTCCCTTCCAATTCGGGCCAAGCTTGCCCTCTCTGGGATCCTTCTTGTTGCAGACGACTTTTCTCAAGATGAGGTCACCAACTTGAAACTCCCTTGGGTTGACCTTCTTATTATAAGCCCTAGAAAGCTGCTACTGGTATGCCGCTAGCTGAATTGCAGCTTTCTCCCTTCTTTCTTCTATCAGATCCAAATCTCGGGCTAATAACACATCATTGGTACCATTCTCTACTCCCTGGGTTTTGATTTCGGGGAAGCCGACTTCTAGCGGAATGACTGCTTCTGTGCCATAAGCCATGGCAAAGGGGGATTCACCCGTTGATCTTCTCGGCGTAGTTCGATATGCCCAGAGTACACTTGGCAGTTCATCCACCCACTTCTCCTTTGCTGCTTGTAGCCTCTTCTTAATCCCATCCAAGATGACTTTGTTGGATGCTTCTGTCTGCCCATTGCTCTGAGGAAAGCTTGGGGTGGAAAAATAATTTTTGATTTTGAACTTTTCACAGAAGCTCTTGATTAGCTTACTGTCAAACTGTGTTCCATTGTCTGCAACTAATGCTCTTGGGATCCCAACCCTGGTGATGATATTTTTCCAAATGAAGTTCTTCATATCCACGTCTCGGATCTTGGCAAGGGGTTCAGCTTCTATCCACTTGTTGAAGTAGTCTGTTGCCACCAGCAATTACTTTCTTTGTCCAGTTGCTTGGGGCAGTTGCCCCACAAGATCCATGCCCCATTTGGGCAAACAGCCAAGGACTGGATACAGGGTTCAGGTTTGTTGCTGGTTGGTGTATCAGAGGCGCAAACCTTTGGCACTTTTCACACTTCTTGACATAGGCTTCTGCGTCTTTCTGCATGTAGGGCCACCAATACCCCTGGGCAATGGCCCTATGGGAAAGTGATCTGCCCCCAGCGTGGCTTCCACATATTCCTTCATGTATTTCATATAAAAAAATCTTTGACTTGAGAAGGATGTACACACCTTAAAAGGGGTCCAGTGAAGGATCTTCTGTAGATATGTCCCTCTGCTTTCAGACTGAATCTTGTCGACTTCAATCTGATCTTGTGTGCCTCTTTGTGACCATCTGGCAGTTTTTCTTCTTTCAGGAATGCTACTATTGCATCCATCCAGCTTGGTCCCATGTCCACACACATTGCTTCATGCTCTGTGGTCAGTAGTTCGATGCTCGGGCCCGACAAGTAGTCAACCATTATCATTCTTGCTTTTCCAGGTTGTATTGCACTAGCCAAGTTGGCCAGTGCATCAGCGTGACTGTTATCATCTCGGCTAACCTGATGTAGTCGGCAGTTCTGAAACAAGGTCACCAACCTGTTGACTTCCTTTGCATAGGCCGACATCCTTTCATCTCGGGCTGCAAACTCGCCCGTTGTCTGGTTGACTATAAGCTGGGAGTCACAAAAGACTATTATCTCATCTGCCTTTACTGTTGCTACCAGTTTCAGTCCTACAATGAGTGCTTCATATTCTGCTTCATTATTTGAGGCCTTGAACCCCAAACGAATGGATTGCTCTAGTATCTATCCATCCGGGGATACCAGTACTACTCCTGCCCCCGCTCCTTGTCGGTTTGAACTTCCATCAACAAACAGCCGAAAGGAGTCGCCGATGTAAATGCTGCAGGGCCTGAGTTTTTCTTTCTTTCTTTGTTCAGTTGCCTTCGGCTGGACTCCTCCTTGCTCGCTTGGACATCGTTCACCTCGGCTCAATGGAGCCCGATGTGTGATGGCCCCTGGAGTGAACTCGACCACGAAGTCGGCCAAGACTTGGCCTTTGATTGTTGTTCTGGGTCTATATTCCAAGTCATACTGGCCCAAGGCCACTGCCCATCTGGCTATTCTGCCTGTCAGATCTCCTTGCTGCAACAGGGACTTCAAAGGGTGTTCTGTTAGCATCACAACTTTGTGGGCTTGAAAGTAATGGTTCAACTTCTTTGAAGCCATTACTAAAGCTAGCGTCAATTTCTCTAGGGGTAAATACCTGATTTCTACATCAGCCGGGGTTTTGCTTACATAGTAAACAACCATTTGTTCCCCTTTTTCTTCTCGAATTACCACTGCGCTTACTGCGTGTTCTGAAACTGCTAAGTACAGGAACAGCTCCTCTCCGGGTTTTGGATTTGAAAGAACTGGAGCCATGGTCAAATACTTCTTTGAGTTGGCCAGGGCGACCTCGCACTCTTCTGTCCATAAGAAGTCTGTGGCCTTCTTCACTAAGTTGAAGAAGGGTTTGCATTTGTCAGAGCTTCTGCTTATGAACTCGTTTCAGGCGTGACCCTTCTTCGACAAGATTTGCACTGTTTTGCCAACGTCAGGCTCTTCAACTCTAGGATGGCCTTAATCTAATCCGGGCTGGCCTCAATGCCCCTTCTGGTCACCAGGTATCCCAAGAACTTACCAGATCCAACTCCAAATGCGCACTTCGATGCATTGAGTCGGAGCCGATATATTTTAGGATGTCAAAGACTGCTTTTAGGTCGGCCAAATGACCTTCAGGTTCCTTGGTCTTCACGACCATGTCATCGATGTAAACTTCCAGTGTTCCGCCAATCAGGTCTTTAAACATCTTGGTTACCAATCTTTGGTAAGTTGCTCATGCGTTTTTCAACCCAAAAGGCATCACTCTGTAGCAATACAACCCTTTTGGTGTGATAAACGCAATCTTTTCCTCATCCGGGGTGTACATGGCTATCTGATGGTACCCCCTGTAGGCATCCAGGAAGCTCATCCTTTCATACCCTGAAGTGGCATCCACCAGCTAGTCAATCTTGGGTAGAGGAAAACTGTCTTTGGGACAGGCCTTGTTCAGGCTGGTAAAATCCACGCAGACCCTCCATTTACCATTCTTTTTCTTCACCACTACTATATTTGATAGCCATGTCAGGTAATTTACCTCTTGAATGGCCCTGGCCTCCAGAAGTCTGTCTACTTCCTCTTCCACTGCTTTGACGTGCTTCAATGCCGGTCTTCTTGCTCGTTGGATTACAGGCTTGGCCGACCTGTCAACGTTCAGTTTATGGCTGGTGACCTTGGGGTCAATGCCAGGCATTTCATAAGGCATCCAGGCAAACACCTCAATGTTTGCTCTCAAGAAAGCCTCCAGCTCTTTCTTCTCTTCTTCGACTAAGCCCGAGCCGAGAAGGAAGAAGCGTTCTTCATCCCTCTCCTGAACAAGGATTTTCTTCAATGCTTCTTCACTTTTCTCAGCTGGCTCCTTGCCGACGTCCTCTAGGACTTCCACGTCCTCGTCTTCGATCTCGGCCCTTTATGGCTCTCGTATGCTGCAGTTGGATTTCATTGCTGCCATGGAGCAATTTTTTGCTTGTAACTGATCTCCTCTAACCTCCTCTATCCCATGCTCTGTTGGGAATCGCAATAGTTGATGCAATGTTGAGGGAACAACCCCCATTGCATGCAACCATGGCCTTCCCAAGATAACATTGTAAGGGGAAGGTGTGTCGATTACGGTGAACTCTGTCTTTATCTTCTTGGTGCCGGCCTGCACCTCCAAGCTTGTCGCATCTGGAGGCCATGTCTGCGTTCCATTGAACACAACCATTGGGCCATTGGATTGCTCCATATCATCTGGGTGAAGGCCCAGCTCCTTGTAACATCTGACATACATAATGTCGCAAGAGCTGCCTTGGTCAATTAGGATGCGCCTCACTTGGCACTCCCCAACCTGGAGGGATACTACCAAGGCATCATTATATGGATGCTGGACCATCTATAGGTCAGCTTCAGTAAAGGTCACCATTGGTCCCTGGCACTCCTCAGACCGAGGTCTTTTCTGCCTGACCTGGTACACGTGCTGCAAGTGTTTTACCTTCTGGGTCTCCCTCCGTATTTCGTTTTTGTTGACCTTCTAGTGAATTACATTAACTACCCGAGGTCCGCCTGCCTGTGGCTGCTGTGCTGGGGGAGGTGGAGCTGCTAGTGCCTGAGGAAGTCTTGCTTGTTCTTCCCTTGTCCTGGCCTTATCTACAAGGTCCCTCAAATGGCCTTGCCATACCAGGTCTTCTAGGTGTGACTTCAGGGCTCTACAACCCTGAGTTAGATGCCCATCTTCATTGTAGTAAGCACAATGCTATCCAAGGCTCCTTCCCATAAACTCTCCTTGTACCCTGGCTGGTGCTCTAAAGTAGGGTTGGGTTCTAATTTTATCCAGGACTTTGTGAATTGGGATTCGGAACACAGTTGTGACTGGCTGAGCAGTTTTTAGTCCTATCTCTTGTTTGTTGGGTCCGTTGTTACCTCGGCCTCGCTTCGGAGAGCCGTTTGCTTTCTCTTGCTTTGTCGCCTTAATCCCTGGTGTGTCTTCCTCGGCTCTGGCGTATCTCTCAATCCTAGCCATGAGCTCCTCCATGCTTTTTGGCAATGTCTTTGCCAATGACTTTCGTAGTGCACAATCATCTTTTAGGCCGTTCTTGAAAGACACGACCGCCACCTGTTGGTTACATTCGGGTATTTGGTTGAACACCTCGTAGTACCTTTTTGCGTAGGCCCTAAGGCCTTCATCCTCACTGATTCTCAGAGCCATCAGGGCGTCCACCCTTAATGGCTATAGTTTGTTTGTCACGAACCTGGCCACGAACATCTCGGCCAGGCCTTCCCAGGTCTTCACGCTTCCCTTCGGCAATTTGTGAAACCAGTCCGATGCAATCTCCCCGAAGGATGAGGGGAACACTTTGCAGAGCAACGGCTCGTTCCCAGTGTACAATGCCATCGAATTCAGGTATAGTCCGACGTGAAAGTTGGGGTCCGACTTACCGTCATATATTTGGAACCTCGGCATACTGAATCTTTTCGGGGCCTCAACTTTGTCTAACTCTACCGAGAATGGTGTTCTCGGTTTAACTGTTGAAGTTACCTCGACATGATCTTGCTTCCTCTTGAGGTACTCTCTCAAGTCCTCCTTGGTCCGCCCAGGAGCTCGGCTATCTCCTGATTTCAGTCTTTTAGGAGCACTACTTTTAGCTTCGTTGTGAGCCCTTTTTGACCTTTCTCCGTTGGTCACATCGAAGCACAACTCTTGCCTTTGAACATGTCGATGTTCTTTGGGGTCTGCTTCCTTGGTGCGATGTGTCCTTCGAGATTCTTCCCTTCTTGGTTCTCCTCGCCCGTCCTCTCTTGAAGGCCGGTGAGAATGTCTTTCGCTCCTGGCATGCTTGGGGGCTACAGGGATAGTTTTCTGCCCTCCCTTCTGAGCATTGGCCGTTGGAATCGGCGTGTCCTGCAGCAGGAATGGTGGCTGCATGACGTTGTTTTGCATCATGAAGTTGACGACTGATTGTAGGTCCACCAACTTGTTTGCCATCTCTTTCACCTCTTCGTCCCTCCGCAGGCATCTATCTTTCCATACCTGGAGGTTATCTTCGTTGTAGTACCCGCTTTGGTCAGTTTTCTTTGGTACGTCGCCTTCCTGGCCAACGTCTTTCACTCCGTGATTCTGGTCCTCGTTGCAATTGTCCTCCTCGATGTCAACGTCAACAGGTCTCCCACTCCCAGTAGGAGTGTTATCCCCAATCTTCTCTTTCTGTTCGTCGCTGGCCATCTATTATTCTTTCTTTCCCACAAACGGCGCCAAATTGTGTGTGTCAATTTTCGACCACACTGCCAACTCAATATTCAACTGGAGAGCACTGGCAGAATAGATGGCGCTTGAATTACCTGCAATAGAAAGAAGAGATTCCGGCGATGGTTCGTCCACCCGGGGGCACTCCGATGATTAAGTCAGTAATCTCTCAAAGATAGCAAAAGTGCTTAATACTCACTATTCTGAATATAAATTGCGTCCCTTTGACCCATGGGAGTGCCTCTCTTTTATAGTTAACTCAATCCTTGTCCCAACAGAAGCCTTACTTCAATGGACTTCAGCTCAGTGCTTATCCTGGACTCTTCAACAGATAAAGATAAACTCCTTAAGAGCTTTATCCTTATCCAGGCTGAGTCCCTTCCTCATTCTAGGACTCTTGTCCCTCTTCCGCTTATCCCGGATTCCGATATCTTCAGAGATAACCTCGGCCTAGCCGAGATCACCTCGGCGTTACGACCAAGGCACGTGGCACCTCAGCTGACACGTCGGCATCACCTTAGCCACGTGTTGGTACCGAAAAAATATATCCCCACAATAATTTTGTACATGCTTCAATTTAATATAATTTAAATTTTAAAATAAAAATTTAAAAGTTTTAATTAATTAATTTTTGTATAAATTGGTTAGTCTTTTGACCTAACCGATTAGGTTAAATCATTTTTGATTTGACTAATTCGTTGGTTTAACCACGATTTTAGTAGTTTTATTAAAAATATATTTATTAGATTTGTTTGATTCAAAATAAACTAAAGAATGATTTCATTAAAGATTGAACAACTGAGATTGCTTGATTAGAAATAAATTTTCTGTCCAAATAATTGTAAACTTTTATTTTATAATCTCACATCCTGAAAAGAAGGAAAAAATGGGTTGTTTTACTTATATGAAGTAAACTTTAATATTGCAATGTTGTGCATGCTTCAATTCAAGCCAATTTAAATTTTAAAATTAAAATATCATTTAAAAGTTTTAATTAATTAATTTTTGTATAAGTTGGTTGGTCATTTGATTTAACTGATTAGGTTGAACCATTTTTAGTTTGACTAATTAGCCGGTTTAACCGTGATTTCTCATACTGATTTTCTTAATTTTAAACAATTAAATTTTTTTCCATTGGCTAACTTTCATTTAATCATATAAAAATAAAATTTTAATTAGTTTATAATTTATTTTATAATCCCACATCGGAAGAAGAAGAAAAAAGTGAGTTGTTTCACTTATATAAAGTAAATCTTATACCTTATTTAATATTATAGTGTTGTGCATAGTTCAGTTTAAGACAGCTTAAATTTTAAAATAAAAACTCTAACTAGTCTATGATATGATTTATTTTATAATTCCACATCGGAAAAAAAGAAAAAGAAAAAGTGAGTTGTTTCACTAATATAAAGTGAATCTTATACTCTCATTTAATATTGTAGTATTGTGCATGTTTCAATTTAAGACAATTTAAATTTTAAAATAAATTTTAAGAGCTTTAATTAATTAATTTTTGTGTAAGTTAGTTGGTCTTTTAAACTAACAGATTAGGCTAAATCATTTTTGATTTGACTGATTTGTTGGTTTAACCGTGATTTTAATAGTTTGATTAAAATATATTAGTTAGATTTGTTTGATTCGAAATAAACTAAAGATTGACCTAATTAAAGATTAAACGACTGATATTGTTGGATTTGAAATAAACTTCCTACCCAAACAATTGTTAAATTTTATTTTACACAATCGCACATCGAGAAAAAAAAAAAAAAAAAGAAGAAGAAAAAAGTGAGTTGTTTCATTAGTTATATAAAGTGGGTGTTTGTGAAGTTGTTATTTTAGTATTAGTATGTTAAAATTTTTGTGTTTGTGAAGATGATTGGATTTTTTATAGTTGGATGTGATATTTGTGAAAGAAAAAGTGAAATGATTATGGGTTTGATGTGACACTTTGTCTTATTTAGTTATTTTAGCTTATTTTGTCTTTTTGTGGATTTTAGCCTAAATTAGGCTAAAATCCTACTTCCCAAACAGCCCAAGTAAACATTACTCTCATTCAATATTGTAGTGTTATACATGTTTCAATTGAAAACAGTTTAAATTTTAAAATAAAATAAAATATAAAAGTTTTAATTAATTAATTTTTGTGTAAATTGGTTAATACTTTTGACCGATTTTAACGATTTTATCAATATATATATGTGTGTGTGTGTGTGTGTGTATTATTTTATTTCTAAAGGGTATGTTTAAGTTTTATGACAAACTTTAATATAGAATAAACTAAAACTAAAAAATTTATAAAATGAAATTTATTTTTATTTTATCATTAATATATTTTTTTTTGTAATTTATTTATTTTTTTCATCTTTGCAAATTATTTTTATTTTATGACATCTATTTCTTATTGTGAATTTAAAATATACAATTAATGACATAATAACAGCAATATATATATATATATATTCTAATAAAATGTTTAAATTTAATTCATTCTAAATTATTTTTTTATACTTTTTAAATAAATTTTATGTTATTATTTAATTTTAAAATTATTTTTAATTATTTATTTAATTCGTGCATCGCGCGGTTCATATGCTAGGATATATATATATATAACTTTTTTAGATGAATGTCATAGACTAACAAAAGCCAAAGCAATAAAACTGTCAATGTAACCAAAATATAATAAGTTTCCATATATGCATATGCAATCCTTCACACCATACCAACAATTAGCATAGAGAAAAGGAAGATACTATGATGTTAATGATGCATATGGTATACTTTTTATAAATTTTTTTATTTATTTATAAAAGTTTACAAATTTTTATAATATAAACACAAAATGTCATAACATTTTTATCACAAAAGCCATAATTTTTTTTCACGATAAAATATTATAACAAAAATTACAAAGTGTCCTAATATTATAATTCTTAACTTTAGGGTGTACATCATAAATTCAATATTCATAACTTCATCACAAAATATCATAACATATATCACAAATAATTATAATTTTATTTTGAGAAGTAGGTTAAAAGGTAGCTTTTTAACTTTTTTTGGTTTTTTTTTTTTTAAAAATGTACAAAAAAGTAGGGAGGTGATGTAACCCAAAAAGATTAAAATGCCAAAAAAGTTACCTTTTAACCAAGTTGCCAAATTAGGCCAAAGGTTTGTTTTGGGAAATAGGTTAAAAGCTAGTTTTTTTATTTATTTATTTTTTGATGTTTTTTGAAAAAATATGTAAAAAAGTAGAGAAGTGATATGATCTAAAAAAGTCAAAAAAATCAAAAAATTAACTCTTAATCCAATTACCAAAATAGACCAAAATTATTACTTTCTTAATATGTACACAATTTTGAAATGCACACAAATCTCTAAAACTCTTTTTTTAGAACTCTCAATCATTTAAAAAAAAAAAAAAAAAATCACCCACCCAACTAATCCACGTGGTTTATTCGCTTTCTTGGCGCTCGTGCTTCGTTCTTCCCTAGCCCTCTCAGATGTTACTCACTTTTATCCACCAAATAATTAGCAGCAATTGAGATGGAGAGATGCTCTAAAATCATTACTTACAATAATAATACTATAAATTTAGACCTATAAACTCAGCGGAAAAGAAAAATTAATAATTTAAATTCATTTTAATCATAAATTTCACATTTCTTCAATTTAATTTTCATCACACTGTAAATTTAAATTATATATTGATAAGACTGAATTCATTGCATTTTTGTTTCTACAATCCACAGACTTTCGTGCATCGAAAGAGAGAGATGATAACCCCCGAGCAACTATAGATCAACAATATTGACAAATCTTTCACTATTTAATGGCATTGCAAATAATTCATTTCATTAATTAACTATTAAATTAATTAATAATTTTAAAAATATATTTCAATTAATAATTTTACAATTTAATTGTTGTATTTTTTTTTTTGGTTGACTCTTGTTAAATGAAAAATGCGTAATTCTATTTTCGCACACACATTCCCCTTAATGCACACTAATGAAAATCTTCTCAATCAACATACATCAAAAATAATTCTTGGTACATATTTTCTTATCCCAATAATACCCTCATCTTCAATTTTAATACCCTAGTTTTTCTTCCATCCACTCACACTTCATTTGCCATCGTTATTGCCACTCTCAAACTTCCATTGACACCACTACCACTCCTAGCTCACCCCTTCCTATCTTAGACCCTTACAATCAACCTCAAAAGTTGTTGGTTTGTGGAAGGAGAGTTATAGGGGTGTATGGTTCATGATGGAAGATAATCGTAGGTGGAACAAAGGGGATGATGAATAAGAGAGGTAGCACTGGCAATGGAGGATGGTTGTGATGGTTTAGGATTAAGGTTTAGGGAGAAGAAAATAAAGGATGGGTACTTTTATTCTAAGAAAAAATTGTATTAACAAAAAAATTCATTAAGTGCGTAAACTAAGAAGAATCAATGTGGAAATAAAATTTGTAACGCCCTCAAAATAAACCCATTTATCATACATTCTTGACATACTTAGACAAAAGAGAATAAAGCATAATTACATTTCGTCAGAGTATTCATTACAAAAGGTATTACATGTTAACAACAAAAGTAAATGCCCTATAGGCTTACAACTTTCCAAGCCAACACTTGGTTACAAAAAGAAGAGTACTAACTCTATACAAAATAAGCTATTGGCTTGATATACATGTAATGCAACAAAATAAATAAAAGAGTCTTCAACTCCCACAACCATCCAAGCTAAGATCTCGGAGGCGGCATAGTACCTGAACCTGAAAATGATGTCCCATATAGGGTGAGTCAACGCCCAGTAGAGATATGCTAAACATAACATGAACAATAACTAAAACATTAGCATTTGATAAATGTTTAGTTCACATAAATCAATCCATGACTCATTTCAATTACAGGAAAAATATGCCCATGTATCATTCCTCTTTCCTTTTTTTTTTAACCAATTTCCCAATTCATAATCCTGGCTTAGAACCTGGCCATATACTTTAAATGAGATTATATCCCATAACAATAATACTTCCATTTTAACAATTCAAATGAGATAACAACTCATATCAAAACACTTCCATATTTCACAAATGATACACAGATTTGTTGTATCAATAATTCAATAGATACACATATTTGTTGTATCAATAACATATAAAACACTTCCATACTTCACAAATGATACATAGATTTGCTGTATCAATAATTCAATAGATACACATTTTTGCTATATCAATGGAGTCCATCCCCTATCTCCTCCCAAATAATATCCGGTTTAGGAGTCCATCCCCTATCTCCTCCCACTCCACACAATGTATATAAACACATATCATATACATAAGCAATCAATATATAAATTTGATGTATTATTCCAACCGTCATATTCGATGACATTTTCAATTGATTAGTTTTAGTTCGCCTAATCATCATGCATTGTCTACAACAATCAAGACTATCCTCCACCGATAGCCCAAAGCAATTATTTCTAAACAGAAAATAAATGCCTTAACAGATATATATAATCTCAATATTTTCAAAGTGAGCAATTAATAAATCCAACTCCACCATTCCATCTCATAATGAGCCAATTTCAATACATCCAACTCAATTTCATATTTCCATAATAGTTGTCATTAATTACACTAATGACCCAAATATACCCAAGCATGGCATTTTTTCCCTTTTCTCAATATTGACCCAAAGGCCCAAAATAACTTCAATAACATCAATAACATCCCATTTTAGACCCAAAGCACATATGTTTGAATCAAAGAACAAAACCCCTCTTTCCAATACAACATATTACAAACCCTAACTTCCCAAACCAAACCATTTATACAAAAAGCTCAACATTTAGGTTAAAGATCATAGAGATGAGTAAGAATTCCTACCTCAAATTCGGAGCTCAAAGAAGAAGATGAAGAAAACTCAAAGTGCTCCAAATCCCAAGACTTTCGGATCAAAAGATAGCCCACACCAAGATCAACACTTTTTACAAAGGCCCAAAGGTAGGAGATCACTAGGGCTAGATGATTTCTTAGAGAGAAGGTGAGGTTTTAGAGAGATGAGCTCTCCAATGGTGTTTTTCGAAAAGTAAGAGAGAGAAAGGAAATCAAAAAGTGATCCAAAAAGAGAAAACTTGGACTGATATAAAAGTCGCCCGCCGAAGCGGCGTGAAACCTCCGCCGAGGCCGACACGCACTCACGCCGAGGCCGATTGCACACCGCAGGTTTTGCAGACATGGTCCCTCGCCGAAAGGCCAAACTCCTCGCTTGAGCGGAGGGACAAAATCAAAGGGTTACGCTTCGAGCATCAAAACTCCCGCTCAAGCGTCCGAAGACCTGCAGTATAACGACCCCGGTCTTTTCCCCATTTGATTATTGTATCCGGACTCATGTTACGTGGATTCTGTTGTTTTTTGTTGTTGTTGTTGTTGTCCTTTAATTCTTCAGTTGTGAGTTATAGGATATGTTGGACAGGTTGATTAAAGGTTGGTTGAGTTTAGGAACCTAAACTAGTTGCCCAGATTTTGGCTTGTCCGCTCGAGCGGGGAGTTTGACGCTCGAGCGGGGGACTTGTTGTTGCTTGTCCGCTCGAGCGGAGGTTTTGGCGCTCAAGCGGGAAAAACACCTATCCAGTATTTCCTGTGCAAAAGTGGGCGCTCGAGCGGGGGATCGGCCGCTCGAGCGGGAGTGTGTGAGTGCCGCTCGAGCGGGGAGTTGGGCGCTTGAGCGGGGACCTGGTTCGTCGAGATGCTGGGAGCGTGCATTCGCCGCTCGAGCGTGGGATTGTCCGCTCAAGCGGAGTCTGTGAGTGTCCGCTCGAGCGGGGGTTTGTCCGCTCGAGCGGGGCGATGGGTATAAAAGCCCGAGATCCGACTTTTGGATCAGTTTTTCATTCTCTTTTGATCCCAAACCCTAGAGTCCGACTTCTCCTTCTCTTTTCTTACCTTCTCTCCTAAGTTTGATCTAGTTAGGGTGTGTTTTTACCCTAGTTGCTTTACAAATAAGTTAGAGGAGAGTGAGGGCTTTCATTTAATCTGAACGGTTGTTGATTTGGAGCACTTTGGAGTTTCGGGCATCATCTTCATCTTCTTCTTTCTGAGTTATATCTTCGAGGTAGGGATTTCCTACTCTAATTATATGTTTTAATCCTAAGTGGTGGTATTTTGGTATGTGGGAGTAGTTTGGTAATTTTGGAAGAAACGTTAGGGTTTTGTCATAGATTAATTTAGATAATTAATTTAAGGGAAGACTGTGATATTGGGGAATTTAGTGGTTTGATGATGTATTTGGTAGTTTAAATACTTATCTTTGAGAATATTGAAATTTCATTATTGTTATAGTTATTTCTTACTTAGAAATAATTGTTTTGGGCTATCGGTGGAGGATAGCTATTGATTGTTGTAGACCTTGCATGCGGCTTAGGTATAATTGAAATTGAGTCAATGGTTTGACTGTTGAGTTAATACAGAACATTCATGTATTAATTATGTGTTGTATATGGCAAATATTGATTATGTTGCATATGCATTTAATTTTGGAGGAGATAGGGGATGAACTCCACGGTTTAGGGGAAGATAGGGGATGGACCTCTAAACCGGACATGTTGGGAGGAGATAGGGGATGGACTCCAGTAGCATCACTTATGTGTGTGTTTATCGATAATAGAAATATTTCTATTTGTTGTTGATATGATACATCACTACCATGTGTATCAGTTGGGAAGTATGGAAGTGAATTTAATTGAGATTGATATAACACCGGCATGTGTGTTTATTATGTAATAAGAAAGGTTTAACCTGATTTGTTATCATTGTTGAGTTGTTTGGCCAGGTTCTGAGCCATGTTTGTATATGTGGAAACTAAAAAGGTGTCATAGACCATGTGTCATAGACAACGCAGGTGTTCGTGTCAATAAATTGTAATTTGATTATCTTATGTTAACCATGTATCGGGTGTTACTGCTTTAGTTAATTCTTATGCTTGGTTTAGTATTTCTCTACTGGGCTGTGGCTCACCCTATATGGGAACTTCATTTTCAGGTTCAGGTGGTTCACTACCTCCAAAGACTTAGCTTGTGAGGATTTGGACTTGAAGACTTGTTTTATTTGTTTTAGTTGTTTTATTTGATTAATATGTAAACATTCAAGCCTAGGGCTTTATTTTCTTTTTGAGTTAGAACTCATGAAATTGTGTCCAAGTGTTGGCTTGGCAAGATGTAAGCCCGTAGGGCATTTATTATGGTTTTATTTCAAAGTACTCTGATGAATGAGTTAATATTGTGTTTTCTTTTAATAATGCATGTCTATGTTTTATATATAATGTGTTTAATTTTGAGGGCGTTACAACTTGGTATCAGAGCGTACCGGGTTCGAATACTTCGGGTACGTGGGAAGTGATTAGTATCACAATGGGTTCGTCTCGTTTGATAGAGACTTAGTGTAATGTTATGTGCTTACATGATAACATGTTTATGTGACTATGTGGGTATGGAATGTAGTTTCTGGGATATTGATTGGACCCATGAGTTCCTAGTAGTCTTGTTGGAAAGGCACTTGATCAATGCTGCTTCCAACCGGAACTATAGTAACCCTTTGGACTATCTTTATCCAGGAATGAAATTCGTAGGTGCTTATGTGATTATGTGCATACGTGGAATGATTTATTGATTGTCCAATGTATTAGGACGCGAGTGTTTAGCTTTGGCACATTTATTAATGTGCTAACGTCTTTGTTTCCTTTATTAGGATGTCAGGACGAGGACGCGGCAGGCGTGGTAGGCCGGGTAGGCAGGAGGTGCCTGTGCCAGAGGAGGTTCCGGCAGTACAGGAGGGAGTTGGCCAGGCCAATGTGGCCGAGCCAGTAGGCCAGCAGGCTATGGGCGCTTTGGCCCAAGAGATAGCTGCTGCATTCAGAGAGTCAGTTGGTATTCTTAGGGCTGCGAATCAAGCCCCAGTTGTTGTTGCGGATACAGGACCATCTTTTCTGAGAAGGGAGTTCTTCCGGTCCAACCCGGACGAATTTGTGGGTGATCCTAAAGAGCCACTGAAGGCAGATGCATGGCTCGAACAGACGACGAAAACGTTTGAGATGCTTGGCATCGAAGACGAGGCGTTGAGGGTGACCTTGGCATCTTTCCAGTTGAGGGAGGATGCGGATCAGTGGTGGAAGTTCACCAAGGGTCGTATAGGAGGGACTTGGAAGGATTTTGTTGACGCTTTCCAGGAGAAGTTCCTGTCTCCAGCTGTTCAGGAGAAGTTGAGAGATCAGTTCTGCCAGCTGAAGCATAACAGTTCATCAGTGGCCGAGTTTGAGGCCTCATTTACTAGCTTGTCCAGGTTTGCACCTGAGTTGGTGGCGTCTGAGGAACGCCGGTGTATTGAATTCGAGAAGAAGTTGAGGCGTGGCCTCAAGTTGAGAATTGTGGGGACTATGATTCGTGACTATGGGCGTCTGGTTGATGCAGCAGCTCATACTGAGATTATGATGCAGAAGGAGGAGGAAGGGCAGAAAGGCTCCAAGAGGAGTCAGGATGGCCAGAGTGATGGCAGGAGGCAGAGAGGTTTCACTCCTCAGCAGCCTCAGAGTAGCTTTACTAGATCGACTTTTCCAGTACCGAGTACGAGTTCTGGGAAAGGCAGTTAGGGAGACATTACATGTTTCAAGTGTGGCCAGCTGGGCCACAAGTCTCCAGTTTGTCCTCGGAGGGGAGGAGTTCAGAGAGCGGCATCTTCTTCGGCTCGATCTTAGAGCCAGAGTCAGGGTAGAGGCCAGTCGCTCTCATGTTATCAGTGTGGTCAGCTAGGGCACCTGAAGAGGTTTTGCCCGCAGTTGAGTGGCACATCTGGTGCATCTGGTTTGCGGCAGACTTAGGGTCGCCAAAGCCTGGCGTCGCCTCGAGGGCCAATCGGGGCTTCATCATCCCAACAGGCAATCTTTTGCTCCTAGGGGTGAGCGAGTTGATCGAGAGGTCGTCTGGCGTGTATGTCTTTATTCTGGTACAGATCTTGTGAGCTCCATCGGGCCAGAGAGGTACCTTCTTGTTTTGCAACTCAGTTGCTAATGTTTTGATTGATACGGGTGCATCTCATTCTTTTGTGTCTGCTGCATTTGCATCCATTTTGGAGTTGGAGTTAGCTCAGTTAACATCTCCTATTTGTGTAGTGTCACCTCTCGGGGGTGAGTTGATTTTGAAGCAAGGTGTTAGGGGTTGTGATATAGAGGTTGATGATCATAGAATCCCTTTCTCTTTTGTAGTTATGCCTATGAAAGGCTTTGATGTTATTTTGGGTATGGACTGGTTATCGTCATACCGGGCAGTTATTGATTGCTACCGTCAGAGGGTCACTTGTTGTACCGTGAACGGGGAGTGTTTTCATTTTCTGGGGGACCGGGTTGGTAGTGTTTTGCCACCGGGGTATGATCCGCGAGGGCGGAGTGAGCTTAGTAGTCTACTTGCTAGTCTTTCGATTAGTGAGGGTGATGAGACTCAGATTGTGTTGCCTAGGGTGGTTTGTGAATACTCGGATGTTTTTCCCGAGGATCTTGTTGGTCTGCCACCGCACCGAGAGATTGAGTTCTCTATTGACCTAGTGCCTGGCACGGCGCCGATTTCTATGGTACCTTACCGTTTTGCCCCAGCTGAGTTAGTTGAGTTGAAGGTTCAACTCCAGGAGTTGCTAGATAAGGGCTATATCCGTCCTAGTGTTTCGCCGTGGGAAGCACCGGCCCTCTTTGTTAAGAAGAAAGGTGGTGCTTTGAGACTTTGTATAGATTACCGGAAGTTGAATCGGGCTACAGTTAAGAATAAGTATCCTATACCTCGTATAGATGATTTGTTTGACCAGTTGAAGGGTTCCCGTTGTTTCTCTAAGATAGACTTGAGATCGGGTTATCATCAGTTGAGAGTCAGGGAGGAGGATATTCCTAAGACGGCATTAAGACGCAGCGGTATGGCCACTATGAGTTTCTGGTGATGCCGTTTGGGCTCACCAATGCACCGGCAGTGTTTATGGATTTGATGAACCGGATCTTCCGGGAATTCTTGGATCGTTTTGTGGTCGTCTTCATGGACGACATTTTGATTTATTCACCTTCGAGGGAGGAGCACGAGGAACACTTGAGAGTGGTGCTTGAATTACTTAGAGCCCATAAGCTGTATGCTAAGTTTGGGAAGTGTGAGTTCTGGCTGGAAGAGGTGAAGTTCTTAGGCCATGTAGTTTCTGGGGAAGGGGTGTCTGTTGATACATCCAAGACTGAGGTAGTGCAAGATTGGGTACAGCCTAAGAGTGTTTTCGAGATCCGCAGTTTTCTGGGATTAGCTGGGTATTACCGTCGGTTTGTGAAGGATTTCTCCAGGTTAGCTTCACCGTTGACTAGATTGACTCGGAAGGGAGTCAAGTTTGTATGGAGTGAGACTTGTGAAAAGTCGTTTCAGGAGTTGAAGGTTAGATTGACCACCGCTCCGGTCTTGATTATTCCGGAGAGAGGGTTGGGTTATGCAGTCTATTGTGACGCCTCACGAGAGGGTCTGGGTTGTGTGTTGATGCAAGAGGGGAAAGTGGTTGCCTATGGCTCACGTTAGTTGAAAATTCACGAGAAGAATTACCCTACGCATGATTTAGAATTAGCAGCTGTGATTTTTGCCTTGAAGATTTGAAGGCATTATCTTTATGGTGAGAGGTTCGAGGTATTCTCGGATCATAAAAGTCTGAAATATCTGTTTACACAGAAAGACTTGAATTTGAGGCAGAGGAGGTGGATGGAGTTCATTGAGGATTATGACTTCGAGTTGCACTATCATCCGGGAAAGGCCAATGTTGTGGCCGATGCCCTTAGCAGGAAATCTATTGGTGACGTAGCTAGTATAGCCATCCGAGAGTGGGAGATGTTGGGTGCACTTGGGGAGTTTGATTTGCTTTTGGGTGAATCCGTTGAGGCTGTGGCCTTATTTTCTGTTGTTGCACATCCTACGCTTATGACTCGAGTGTTAGAGGCTCAGAGGGGTGATCTTGAGGTAGAATCTCTCCGAGAGAAGATTTCCAATGGGAAGGTTGAGAAGGGTTTGACGGTGTATCTTGACCTGAGTGTGAGATACCGAGACCGTCTGTTTGTGCCGGAGTCTTGCCGAGAGGAGGTACTTCGAGCGTTTCATCATTCGCGCCTTGCGGTGCATCCGGGAGGTACTAAGATGTATCAGAATTTGGGTCGCCAGTTTTGGTGGCGGGGTATGAAGAGAGATGTGGCAGCTTTCGTATCTAAGTGCCTTACTTGTCAGCAAGTGAAGGCCGAGCATCAGAGGCTAGCGGGTTTGTTACAACCCTTGCCTATTGCCGAGTGGAAGTGGGAGCATGTCACTATGGACTTCGTTGTGGGTCTTCCGAGGACTCAGCGGGGTAGTGATGCTATTTGGGTGGTTGTAGACCGGTTGACGAAGTCAGCGCATTTCATTCCTATGCGCGTTAGAGATTCAGTAGATCATCTGGCTGACTTATATATTCGGGACATAGTAAGGTTGCACGGAGTCCCAGTGATCATCGTCTCAGATAGAGATCCTCGTTTTACTGCCAGGTTGTGGCAGAGTTTGCAGAGTGCTTTAGGCACTAAGTTGACCTTTAGCACGGCTTATCATCCTCAGACTGATGGGCAGTCTGAGCGTACTATTCAGATCCTTGAGGATATGCTTCGGGGTTGTGTTCTCGACTTTAGTTGGTCGTGGGAGAGGCACTTGCCATTAGTGGAGTTTGCCTACAACAACAGTTTTCAGTCTAGTATTGGTATGGCACCGTTTGAGGCCCTGTATGGCCGACCGTGTAGGTCTCCAGTTTGTTGGGCCGAGGTGGGTGATGCACCTCTGTTGGGTCCGGAGTTAGTGAGGGAAACAACGGAGAAGGTTGAGCTTATCCGTAGGAGGCTTGTTACAGCCCAGAGTCGTCAGAAATCTTATGCCGACCGTAGGAGGAGACCTTTGGTGTTTGAGGTGGGTGATCACGTCTTTCTGAAGATATCACCCAGGCGAGGATTGATGAGGTTTGGGAAGAGCGGGAAGTTGTCCCCTCGGTTTATTGGTCCTTTTGAGATCCTTGAGAGGATTGGCGAGGCTGCATATCGTTTAGCTTTGCCTCCGCAGTTGTCCGGAGTTCATGACGTGTTTCATGTGAGTATGCTTCGGAAGTATGAGCCAGATCCGTCACATGTACTAGATTGGACTGATTTAGTTGTTGATGAGGATGTTTCGTACGAGGAGAGACTGATTCGAGTCTTGGATAGGCGGGATCAAGTTTTGCGAGGCAAAACCATCCCTTTGGTGAAAGTTTTGTGGAAGCATCACGGAGTGGAGGAAGCCACTTGGGAACGTGAGTTGGAAGTCCGTGAGAAATATCCAGATATGTTTATTGATTTGTAATCTTATATTTAGATTATGTAATATTGTTGAACTTGAGAGCTATGTATATATGTCTTAAGTTGGAAAACATTGAGAATGTTTTGGTTTAATGTTAACATTTTTGGAGACTTGCCTTTTTGTGGAAGTGGAGTATAACATTTATATATTGAATGTGTTGTTTATATCATGAATTTGAATAATGATATGGAAATTGTTAACATTGAAAGGAATAATGCATAGTATTGATGCAGGCTGAATATATGTCGATTTATACATATTGTGAGATGCCTCTTGATAAGAGATGAAATGACAGGTGTTGGGTCAAGTTGTTGTTTATTGTTTTATAATATCTTTGGGAATTGAGAAAAACGTGTTTTTTTACAAACTCATGCTTAATTTCGGGGACGAAATTCTTTTAAGGGGGGGGAGGTTATAACGACCCCGGTCTTTTCCCCATTTGATTATTGTATCCGGACTCATGTTCCGTGGATTCTGTTGTTTTTTTTGTTGTTGTTGTTGTCCTTTAATTCTTCAGTTGTGAGTTATAGGATATGTTGGGCAGGTTGATTACAGGTTGGTTGAGTTTAGGAACCTAAACTAGTTGCCCAGATTTTGGCTTGTCCGCTCGAGCAGGGAGTTTGACGCTCGAGCGGGGGACTTGTTGTTGCTTGTTCGCTCGAGCGGAGGTTTTGGCGCTCGAGCGGGAAAAACACCTATCCAGTATTTCCTGTGCAGAGGTGGGCGCTCGAGCGGGGGATCGGCCGCTCGAGTGGGAGTGTGTGAGTGCCGCTCGAGCGGGGAGTTGGGCGCTCGAGCGGGGACCTGGTTCGTCGAGATGCTGGGAGCGTGCATTCGCCGCTCGAGCGTGGGATTGTCCGCTCAAGCGGAGTTCGAGTGTCCGCCGGCGGGGTTTGTCCGCCGGAGCGGGGCGATGGGTATAAAAGCCCGAGATCCGACTTTTGGATCAGTTTTTCATTCTCTTTTGATCCCAAACCCTAGAGTCCGACTTCTCCTTCTCTTTTCTTACCTTCTCTCCTAAGTTTGATCTAGTTAGGGTGTGTTTTTACCCTAGTTGCTTTACAAATAAGTTAGAGGAGAGTGAGGGCTTTCATTTAATCTGAACGGTTGTTGATTTGGAGCACTTTGGAGTTTCGGGCATCATCTTCATCTTCTTCTTTCTGAGTTATATCTTCGAGGTAGGGATTTCCTACTCCATTTATATGTTTTAATCCTAAGTGGTGGTATTTTGGTATGTGGGAGTAATTTGGTAATTTTGGAAGAAACCTTAGGGTTTTGTCATAGATTAATTTAGATAATTAATTTAAGGGAAGATTGTGATATTGGGGAATTTAGTGGTTTGATGATGTATTTGGTAGTTTAAATACTTATCTTTGAGAATATTGAAATTTCATTATTGTTATAGTTATTTCTTGCTTAGAAATAATTGTTTTGGGCTATCGGTGGAGGATAGCTATTGATTGTTGTAGACCTTGCATGCGGCTTAGGTATAACTGAAATTGAGTCAATGGTTTGACTGTTGAGTTAATACAGAACATTCGTGTATTAATTATGTGTTGTATATGGCAAATATTGATTATGTTGCATATGCATTTAATTTTGGAGGAGATAGGGGATGAACTCCACGGTTTAGGGGAAGATAGGGGATGGACCTCTAAACCGGACATGTTGGGAGGAGATAGGGGACGGACTCCAGTAGCATCACTTATGTGTGTGTTTATCGATAATAGAAATATTTCTATTTGTTGTTGATATGATACATCACTGCCATGTGTATCAGTTGGGAAGTATGGAAGTGAATTTAATTGAGATTGATATAACACCGGCATGTGTGTTTATTATGTAATAAGAAAGGTTTAACCTGATTTGTTATCATTGTTGAGTTGTTTGGCCAGGTTCTGAGCCATGTTTGTATATGTGGAAAGTAAAAAGGTGTCATAGACCATGTGTCATAGACAACGCAGGCGTTCGTGTCAATAAATTGTAATTTGATTATCTTATGTTAACCATGTATCAGGTGTTACTACTTTAGTTAATTTTTATGCTTGGTTTAGTATTTCTCTACTTGGCTGTGACTCACCCTATATGGGAACTTCATTTTCAGGTTCAGGTGGTTCACTACCTCCAAAGACTTAGCTTGTGAGGATTTGGACTTGAAGACTTGTTTTATTTGTTTTAGTTGTTTTATTTGATTAATATGTAAACATTCAAGCCTAGGGCTTTATTTTCTTTTTGAGTTAGAACTCATGAAATTGTGTCCAAGTGTTGGCTTGGCAAGATGTAAGCATGTAGGGCATTTATTATGGTTTTATTTCAAAGTACTCTGATGAATGAGTTAATATTGTGTTTTCTTTTAATAATGCATGTCTATGTTTTATATATAATGGGTTTAATTTTGATGGCGTTACATGCAGGGAAAATACTGGGAGATGGAAAATCACGCTCGAGCGTCAAAACTCCCGCTCGAGCATGAAAAGCCCTGCTCGAGCGTGAAGGCCAAATTCTGGGCATCAACCTTTGATTTCAAAGCACAACCAACCTATTTCAAACCTTCCCAACACAACCCAAGACTCAAATATAAAGAGTAAAGGATGGAAATGAGAATGAGACAACAACACATCCACGGAACCGTGTCCGGAATACAATAAATAAAGAGAAGGAAAACCAGGATCGCTTTAAAATTACTTATAAAAAATTTGACGACAAAGTATTTATAATTTTCAGAACTGAAAGGAACAATTTATATTTTAACAAACCTTAGGGAGTATATTTGTAATTTGCCCTAGATTGTATTTTTTTTTATTTTTTTATTTTTGGCTCCCGGGAAATTCATGGTTACATACTCTTTGTGGATAAATGACTCTCCTCCATACCATTATTTGGAAGGTAATGGCTCCCCTACATAACATTATCCTTATATACTTCATTTTATAGGTCTCATTCCAAACCCACAACCTAGAATATGAAAATTGAGCTTTTATAAAGGACAATGTTATAGAGGATAAAAATAAAAACTCAATTTTCATATTTCATAAATAGCAAATAAAATTACTAAAGGTTGTTTAGAAAATTAGCTATTTTAATTGACTTTTTAATTTTTTACGAAAATATGTACGAAAGAATAAAGAATATTTTTGTAGTGGTTTTTTAGCTATTTCATTAGACATGACTAGATACATGAAAATTGTCCGTATGGTCATTAAAATCATCTATTTAGTGGCCGATTGGTTCGAATCATTAGATTTTGATGAATCCGATAAATGCTTGCCAACCCTGAAATTATTTTTTTGTAAAAACTTACTATATAAAATTTATGACATGGACGATTTAGACTTGCACAATTGCACCATTATAAAAATAAAATTATTTATTCATGATTCCACTCAAATGCAATTTTTCCAACTTTATTCACAAAACAGAACAAAGACAGAGAAGGAGAGAGTTCTCCGTACAAGAAAAGTCGAAGAAAATTTGCGGTGTGAGCCCACATCACTGATGTGGCAGCTGTTTACTGGCTGTTAGTGTAGAATTCAATGTGGTTACCGCTAATTACGGAGAAATCATACACAATTCTTGAAGTTCAATGTTGTCTAGCGAATTGCCTGTGCTTGAAGACATTCATAACACAATTTAATATTAATCGAAACTAATTACTCTCATTACAATTAATGTACCTCTCTCCTTTTGCTTCCAATTTATATGCAATCACTTTATCATAAATTTTTGAACTTTTTACAATTAAAAATAAATTAAAAAAATGCTATTGGCTAACCCATTAAACTAACAATTTTAAAAATATTAAATAATTTCATAATTTATGACTTTCAAAAGGAAACATAAATAAATGGAGAAAAAAAATTATTTTCCTAATCTCGCTTATCTAACATCTCTCACCAATTTTCAAAAGGAAATATTAAATCCATCTTTCTTATTCCATCTCTCAAACCTATTGTTTCTTCAATGAAACCTTACATCTAGGTCACTGTAACACTTTAGTTGCATAAGGTAATTTTGAAGGAATAAACAAATAACGGCGATGATCGATAATTCCGTAAGGATGTTTATTACGTAAGAATATCGATAATCTGAATGCTAGAAAAATCATTGATTGTTTAGTGTATTGCAACCTTAATGTTATGGATTTATATACACATTTAGGTGTCCTTTGTGAAAAATCTAGAAATCCCCTAAATGTTGATTTGTGATTATGTATCAATTTTAAGCAGTATATAACAATCCCAATCAAAAAATAAGACAAATCGACACAACGATTTTAAGTGGAAAAACCACAATTGGACACCTCCAATTGTGATAAAAAACCACGGGCAAAAGCCACAAAACAATCTACTAAAAAGACATAAAGGAATTACACAGGTATACTCTCAACTACCTAGCGAATCCACGCCCGAATTGAACCAACCCCCATGTGCCTCTTCCAGCCCCGTCTTCACCTCAGAATTGTCTTGACTATGAGCCACTCTAGAATCCACCAAAGTTGTAGGCTCGAATTCTTCAGAATCCACCAAAGAACAACTCTCTCTTTTGTATAGAATAAACAAACAATCCTTTGATGTATCCTTCTTAAACCATGAGTTGAATACTCAATGAAACATTAAAGAAAACTAGCAAAATAGCCCCAGATATAAACCCTAGAACCCAAGAAGAAGATCTGGAGGCGTTACCCTAGATTTGGAGCAACATGCGAATTTATAGAATCTGAAATCGCGAGGTCCGCTCGAGCGTGGGAATTGACGCTCGAGCGTGGACTCTATATGATGTGTTCCAAACCAGGATGTACACTCGAGCGCGGAAATGGACGCTCGAGCGTGAAAACACAGATCACAATAGAGTCACTAAACTTCTGGAACTCAACATTCTTCCCTCGAGCGGGGGAATCTCCGCTCGAGCGGATGGGCAATTTTGAATGCATTTTTGCATTTTGAGCGAGGGCCCTCGACCTCGCCAAGGGCGCCCCATCGACCCTACTTGGGCGAGCAACTCGATCCTTGTCATAGTCAGCGAAATGGCAATCTTGAAAGAATTAACATCACAAAACTTCTCTGCAAGGCACAATTCGGGTTGGATTTGCATCTAAAAACTCATAGCCTCACTGAAATAAAAAGTGCGAAAATGAATACAACTGAAAGGAGTTTTGTCAAACGGGGTTGCCAAGAATAAAAACCTAACACTTTGGGAATAGCCACACCTTTTGGATTTATTCAGAACACCAATAGTCACCATGGTTCACCAAAGGGTTTATGTCTTTAAATGTTTGAATTCTAACCAAGTAGCTTCTAGATTCTTCAACATTCTTGCAAGAAAGGTTTATTACCATTCAAGAGAGAAATCATCGGGTGTAGTGAGTCACACCGAATTATGGTGTGATCACTCCTATTCCATCAAATTCATAAGACTTGATATTTTTTTTGAAAAATTACATTTAAGTAGAATAGTGGAAAAATAATTTCATTTTATTGGTGATGCAAGTCTCATGTGTGTATAGGGTGAAAGTCCATTCCTATGTTTGGTGCAAGTTGTAACAAAAAATATTCTCATTTGTAGTACAATTATTTTATGTTTGTCCCACCTATATATAATTTCTCAATTCATTTTTATGTTCAAAGCATACATAGTTTAGGATAAATCTTCTATATATATACTATATATTAATTGAAATGTATTTTTCTTCTGAAAGACTCTATAAACATTAAACATTAATCTAAATTTTTTATTTAAAAAAATAAATGTTAAGAAATACACATAGTATAGAAATTTTAGCCTATCTAAAATTTTAAAATTTTGAAATTTAAAATCCTAATATAAATATTAAAAAAAATAAAAATAAAATAGCTATATCTAACCTATCATACTTAACCCATATATAATTTGAAATTCAAAAATCTTTAAAAATAAATTTTCAAATATAACTTTAGTCTTATATAATTTTAAATTTTAAAAAAATTATTTTTATTTTTAAAAACTATTTTGCGTATAAAAAACTAAGAATTTTGTAGGCATCACGACACATTTATTAGTTTAAAAAAAAATCTGCATGGCACACATGAAAAGAATTTTTTTAAAAAATACATGTATAATGTATATTTTTATGTCGCGTTCAATAATACATGCGAAAAAGAACCATCAATATAGGGTAATCAATTATTATAGTTAACTCATTCAAATTTACATAAACATAGAATCTTACATTTTGTAAAGAAAATAACGAAAGAGAGGGAGAGATATGGGGAGTGAATTGCAAATGGTTAGGAAGAGAAAATAAAGGAAAAGAATAGGGAAAAAAAAAAAGGAAAGAGAGGAAGGTGCTAGGAAAGGGAAAATTATTAGGTACTTCTGGAGTATCAGGTGTCTGTACTCATTTATCAATCATCATTCACGATACCCTCTTATGTTCCTTAATCACCCAACAGAAAATCATAATACTCTACATTCTCCACCAATCATAATACCATGGAGCACCAAGTGGCCGTACTCTAGAAGTACAAAATAATTACTCGCTAGGAAAGTGTTGAAACTTCTTTGAGCGGGAAAATTATTTTTGGTTAAGTGAATCTAACCGTTAATCTCATAGATGGATTGATTTGTATCATTCTAACCAAATGTTAGAGTGAGACATTTTCAAAAACAAAACTGTTTTATTATATAGATTTTTTATTTTTGTGAACATAATTGGTGAAAAGTCCACATTCATAGGATCATATGTTGTTTAATCTAAAGTTTGATCCTTTTTAGTAATAGAGACATGTTTAATGAAATTCTTTGATAAGAAATACAAATTATTTTTTTAAAGAATTTTTTTCCACTAAAAAAATTGCCATCTCCAAAAAAAATTTCAATAAAGTCATCATTGCTAGAAAAGTTATCAACGATAGTGTGGTGATGATTTGAACAATAGCACTGATTGGTATCTTGAATTTGAGTTTGCTCAAAATCGCCCAAATTTTGGCTTGCCTGTTGTCCGGTCAGTTGTTCGGCAAGAAGTTGAAAGCTGCGGTCGACAAGGGTAACAATTGCGGTAAACAAGTGTTTTATCGGTCATCCGGGTGGTCGTCTGGGCAGTCGACTGGCAAGCACAAATTCGAGCTACCAATCATTTTTCTTTGAACATATAGGTAGATTAGTTGGATCAATTGGCAATACATGGATGAATAGTATGATGACAAGCGGATAAATAGATAGTTAAGTAGGAGCAAAATGATTTTTCAAATTATAATTATCCTCTTGATCTCAAAAGAATAGAGTTTCGACCTATTGACCCAAGAGTTTTAGAATTGAACCTCTGGCTTGAGTGCCGATTTTTTTATTGGTGAAAAATAGAAAGATCTACACTTTTAGGTGTGTTCAAAATATTTTTTGAATCAGAGTGCTTGGCCTAGTGATTATGAAGTTATGGGTTATACTCCTATAGAGAGGAGTTTGATATTTGTAGTGTATATTTCTTTTATATTATGAGGGTTGTATTCTCAAGATCTAGATGATTTTCGAAATCATCCTTTGATAGCTTCTAAAAATTTATTTTTGATTTAAAAAGTTGAGCGATTTTGAAAGTGGGTTTGTCTCTGGTTCTTTTAAAATAATCTCATGGGTTTTGATCTTTATTGATTGAAGAAAAGATGATTTTTGAGAGTTTTCTTTCAAAAGATTTGAGCTGTGTAGTTTGGTGAGAAAACCTAGAAATTGGGGATTTTAAAAGAGATTGAAAACCCATGGATAATATTGCTATATTTATTTTTGTGTGTCAAAATAAATGATGTTCAGAAAATTTCTTATTTATATTTGTATAAATGATTAATTTTGTGGATTATGGGAATTGTGGTTCATTTTAGAAAAGGTTATTCAGAATGTTGATATAGTCTTGAAATGACTAAATTATTGAGAATACTTGAGAAGAGGAAATTGTATTATTCCTTGGATGATGAATTGGAATAAAAGTGTTTATGTTCATCTTGTGAAATTGGCATATCATTTCATTTTATTGCATTAGACTTTGAAGGTTGATTTGAAAACTTGCATTGAGAAAAGAATATTGAGAAATAAGTTTTCATGAAATGGTTTTGGGGTAAATATGTTGGTAAGTCTTAATAGGTGGTGTAGATAACATTGATTAAGTTGGCCTGCGGGTTCGGGGTGAAAGACCGAAAATTCGCGCGAATAGGTGTCGAGCCTTCCGTTTAATACCGGTAAAAATGACAATTTGATAGTACTCGTATAGTCTACTTGCAGACACCAGCCTAGGCATTACCAGAGATGTATTTACCGCCCTAAAAATAAATTGTTAAGTTTTGAACAATTAAAATTGCATGACATCATTGAGCATGATTATAGCGATCCCGGGTTTCACCCCTTGTTGTACAGTGATCCGGACTTGGTTCCGTAGATGTTAGTAGTTGTTTTTGTCTTGTTTCCGTCCTTCAATGCTTGTTATTTGAGTTATAGGATGTGATAGGCAGGTTTGTTACAGGTTGGTTGTATATGGGAGCAAATGGTTGCTGCCCAGAATTTTGGTCCTTCGCTCGAGCGAGATGTTTGTCGCTCGAGCGAGCTCTGTGTTTTAGATCCTTTGCTCGAGCTAGGGTTCCTTCACTCGAGCGAGAGTTTAGTTTTGTGTCTGGTGGATCAAGCGAGAAGTCTCGCTCGAGCGTGCGTCTGCGTCTCTTTTTGACCTGAGAGCTGTGTTTCTTGGCTCGAGCGAGCGAGGTGTATGTTTTGGGTTCCTTCACTCGAGCGAGTATTCTTGCGCTGGAGCGTGCTTCTGGGTTGCAGACCTGAAGCTTTAAATTGTTGGCTCGAGCGAGGCTTTCTACACTCGAGTGAGAGTTCTTTGTGTCTGGTCGCTCGAGCGACCAATCCTTCGCTCGAGCGAGCCTGTGTTATATCAGATAGCAGCAGCGGGGAACACTTCACTTTTTCTCCCCTTTTGATTTCAAAACCCTAGAGTCTGGCTCTCTCTCTCTCTACACTTGTGTTCTCTCTAGGGATAGATCTATCTATAGTAAGCTTCTATCCTAAGTCCTTTATACAAAAGATAGAGTGGGTTGAGGGCTTCGTTTTAATATGAAAATCTTTAGATTTGGAGCACTTTGGTTTTTTGCCTTCATCTCCGTTTGGGCTATAACTTCAAGGTGGGGATACCCTACTCCTTCTTATGAGCTTTGTCTTTTAATTTTAGCATTTTGATATATTGGGAGTTGTTGTGTAATTTTGGAAAAAGTTTGGGTCTTTGTGTAATTTAAAAAAGATGGGGGTTTTGTGTATAATAACCAATATTCATGTATGACATAGGGAAATGAAGTTAATGTTGGATTGTTGAGGAAAATGGAACCTTCGGGTTGATATGTGAGTTATGGGAAAATGCCCTAATTAGTTTGATAAATTAATTTGTATAACTAATTTTGAGAAATGAGAAATTGAATTGAGAATATTCAAATTGGAAAGGTATAGGATTAAAGGGTGTAGTTGGATTAATTTATCGCTCACCTAAACGAGATGTTAATATTTTATCCATTTGGCGCATTTATTTTCTGTTTAGAAATAACTGCTTTGGGCTATCGGTGGAGGATAGTCTTGATTGTTGTAGACAATGCATGATGATTAGGCAAACTAAAACTAATCAATTGAGTATGCCACAGAATATGGTGGTTGGTATAATACATCGAAATTTTGTATTGATTGATTGAACATGTATATGATAATTGCTTATATACATTGTGTTATATGGGAGGAGATAAGGGATGTACTCCACGGTTTAGGGGAAGATAGGGGATGGACCTCTAAACCAGATGTTGTTGATATTGATACAGCACTAAAATGTGTATCATTTGTGAAATGTGAAAGTGTTTTTACATGTTTTGATACAGCACTAAATGTGTATCATTTGTGAAGTATGGAAGTGTTTTTGTTTGAGGTTGATACAACACCAAAATGGTATATATTATGAAGTATGAAAAGATTATTGTGAGTTGATATCTCACTTGAATTGTTAAGTAAAGGAAAACGAAATGTAACATGGACATGATTGTCATGGAACTGAAGTATGATATGAATGGATGTATAAGTGTTGACCATCTATCAACTGCTAATCTTTTAGTCATTGTTTATAGATGGTTTAGTATATTTCTACTGGGTTGTGGCTCACCCTATATGGGACATCATTTTCAGGTACAGCTGGTATGCCACCTCCAAGGACATAGCTTGGGAGGCTAGAGGCAGATAGACTTTTTGGTTGTTTTGCTTTATTTTGATGTATTACATGTAAATTCAAGCCAAGGGCTTAATATGTATTTGAGTTAGCACTCACTTCTTGTATCCAAGTGTTGGCTTGGAAAGTTGTAAGCCCATAGGGTATTTACTTTTGATGTCAACATGTAATACTTTTGTAAAGAACTACTCTGATGAATAGAAAGGTGTTATTTCTCTTATATAAATGTATGTCTTGAATGATGGGTTCTATGTATTATTTTGAGGGCGTTACAATGATGGTTTTCAAAAGATGAAAATGTAATTTATCTTCAAAAGGGGCATAGCATGGCATGTGCATTTCATCTCTTGAGACTTGTATAAAATGTATATACTTTGTTAAAAATTTTCTACTGGGCTTTATGCTCACCCTACGGAATTTTTGTGCAGGAAAAGATGTGGTGATTCCACCCAACTGGGGGCGTGGAACTATGTGTGTTGGGAGTACAATGCTCTCATTTTGCGTGACTCTGTTTTTTAAGCCAAGGGTTGTATTTGTGTGGGTTTGAATAACCGTTTTGTGTAATCGGGCTTAAGCCTTGGAAATTTGCAAACCCTTTAGTGTATTTATTTGTTTATTTACTTGTTGTTGGATTGATGTATTGTTGCATGAAGAACTATTGTATCATGTAATGTTAGTTTAGAGATTTATATTCGGGTTTTCTTTGAAAGAGTTATGATTGTTATATTATCATTTGGGCTAGAAGTTTGGGGCGTTACATACTTCATTAAAAATTCTAATACCTTTCTTTTTCTCAATCTATATAGTTTCAAATTTATTCTATTATATTCAAGAATGAAACTAGGAGAAGATTATAGGGGTTATGTCCCTTGTTTTTATGAAAAAATTTGTTTGCAGTAGTACTTTTAAAAAATATACTCCTTCTGTCTCAAAATAATGGTTCCTTTTGAAGAATTTAACTTTTTTTGGTAATACAATTATTGCACTTTAAAAAAATTAATTTCCCAAAATTACCCTTTGATAGTACATTTTTTGGGGAATATCAATTTTCATAATTGTAGTTTTTATGTTGTTAATGAATTTAAAAGAATGGAAAAATAGCAAATTTATATTATTTTGTCATTGATTTTTTGAAAAGGAACTAATATTTTAAGACAATAAAAAATAGAATAAAGGACTAATATTCTAGGACTGAGGGAGTATATATATATATATTTTATTTTATAAATAAAATGACATCTTGATATAAAAAATATATATCTCATTTTTCTACGATCTTACATTTTCATTTTCTTTTTATTTTGTATCAAAAAAATTTCTTTATCCCATTAGAGTTTAGTTCTATGGTATTTGAATTTTTTATTTTATTTTATTTTATGTTTTTGTGTATATATTGTTAGGACCCTACTTTGTCACGCCCCGTATTTTTATTACTTGGATAACATTACCAATAGTCATTAATCAAGTCCATTTACAAATAACATTTCATCATTGGATGAAATGATGAATAATTAAATATACTTATTCCCTCTCGTTATACAACAATGACATTTACATACAAATAAAAGAAATGCACTGAGGCTTACAATAAAAGAGAGGATACAACTCTTTATAAAAAAATAAAACTCAGCCAAACAATAAATGAAGTAGTACAATCCATCACTACATTACACTTATGAAATGGAAAAACCCATTGTTTGATCTTCAATGTAACGCCCTCAAAAATATACATAAAACCCATCATTCATGATATGCATTTATATAAGAGGAATAACACCTTTCTATTCATCAGAGTAGTTCTTTACAAAAGTATTACATGTTGACATCAAAAGTAAATACCCTATGGGCTTACAATTTTCCAAGCCAACACTTGGATACAAGAAGTGAGTGCTAACTCAAATACATATTAAGCCCTTGGCTTGAATTTACATGTAATACATCAAAAATAAAGCAAAACAACCAAAAAGTCTGTCTGCCTCTAGCCTCCCAAGCTATGTCCTTGGAGGTGGCATACCATCTGTACCTGAAAACGATGTCCCATATAGGGTGAGCCACAGCCCAGTAGAAATATACTAAACCAGCTATAAACAATGACTAAAAGATTAGCAGTTGATAGATGGTCAACACTTATACATCCATTCATATCACATTATAATTCCATGACAATCATGTCCATGTTATATTTCATTTCAAAAACGTGGCTCAGAACCTGGCCAGATAATCCGACAGAGATTACATCTCTTATTAACAATATTTCCAATTGAATTGCGATAACAACTCATGTTAAACATTTCTTTCATCATAATAGATACACAATTTGATGTTGTACGAATTTCTAACAAAATTACTTCTATACTTCACAAATGATACACATTTTAGTGTTGTATCAATAACATGTAAAAACACTTCCATACTTTACAAATGATACACATTTTAGTGCTGTATCAATGTCAAACAAAATCCGATTTAAAGGTCCATCCCCCATCTTCTCCTAAACCGTGGAGTACATCCCCTATCTCCTCCCACACAACACAATGCATATGAACACAGATCATATACATAATCAATCAATACATAAGGTTAATATATTATTCCGACCATCATATTCGATGACACATTCAATTAATTAGTTTTAGTTCACCTAATCCTCATGCATTGTCTACAACAATCAAGACTATCCTCCACCGATAGCCCAAAGCAGTTATTTCTAAACAGAAAATAAATGCATCAAAAGGATATACTATCCACATTTCAACTAGGTGAGCGATAAATTGATTCCAACTACACCATTTAATTTCATACCTTTCCAATTTGAATATTCTCAATTCAATTTCTCATTTCTCAAAATTAATTTATCAAACTAATTAGGGCATTTTCCCATAACTCACATATCAACCCAAAGGTTCCATTTTCCTCAATAATCCAACATTAACCTCATTTCTCTATGTCATACATGAATATGGGTTATTATATACAAAACCCCCATCTTTTGTAAATTACACAAAGACCCAAACTTATCCCAAAATTACACAACAACTCCCAACATGTCAAAATGCCAAAACTTAAAGACAAAACTCATAAGAAGGAGTAGGGTATCCCTACCTCAAAGTTAGAGCTCAAATGGAGAAGAAGGTGAACACCCGAAATGCTCCAAATCAACTATTGCTCAGATTAAAACAAAGCCCTCGCGACCCTCTACCTTTCTTACAAAGGACTTAGGGTAAAGACACACTCTAAGAAGATCAATCCCTAGAGAGAAGGTAAATGTAGAGAGAGAGAGAGCCGAAATCTAGGGTTTGTATAATGAAGGAGATGAAAAAGTGAAGTTTAAACTGCTGCTGCGATCTGATATAACACAGGCTCGCTCGAGCGAAGGATTGGTCGCTCGAGCGACCAGACACAAAGAACTCTCGCTCGAGCGTAGAAAGCCTCGCTCGAACCAACAATTTAAAGCTTCAGGTCTGCAACCCAAAAGCACGCTCGAGCACAAGAATGCTCGCTCGAGCAAAGGAACCCAAAACATACACCTCGCTCGCTTGAGCGAAGGAAAGCTCGCTCGAGCCAAGAAACATAGCTCTCAGGTCAAAATGAGACGTAGACGCTTTTGCGCCAAGAGACTTCTCGCTCGGCGAAGGACCTGGCGATCTAAAACACGAGCTCGCCGGCGATGAACTTGCCGCGGAAAGGACAAAAAAACGACAACAACCATTTGCTCCCAAACACAACCAACCTGTAACAAACCTGCCTATCACATCCTATAACTCAAATAACAAGTATTGAAGGACGGAAACAAGACAAAAACAACTACTAACATCTACGGAACCAAGTCCGGATCACTATACAACAAGGGGTGAAACCCAGGATCGCTATATTCAAATTCGAAAAGCCTTTCCTGTACACATGTACAGGCAGGGGGTGAGCAACCACTAGCTCACCAAACAATCCCATATTAAAACATTAAAAGATAATGCGGGTACCAAAATACTCATACATATACGTGAAATCATATCATGTCAAAACCATATGATTTTATTACATAATCTCTTAAATCTAATTTATTTAATTAACCACAACAAGTTAATTTAAATAAATAAACATGTTTCGATAGCAACAGGACATCCTTTTCAATTCATTCAATTATCTCATTCTCAATTGAATCAAATAATTAAACAATGAATCAAATCCATTTTATACAGTCTTATGAGATGAATGCATATGCCATGTCACGCTCAAAATGTTTTTCTTATCTTTTAAAAATCTTATGCACAATGCCAATTTGAAAACACATTAACCCAACAATTTCAATAAAATTCCAAGATGGTAAATACGACTCAGGTAATCCCTAGGCTGGTGTCTACAAGTAAATTATACAAGTACTACCAATTTATCATTTTTACCAGCATTAACTGGAAGGCTCGACACCTGTAATCTGTCATTTTTACCAGTATTAACTGAAAGACTCGATACCTGTAATCTATCATTTTTACCAGTATTAACTAGAAGGCTTGACACCTATCCACACGGTTTCTGGACTTTCACTATGGACACTCAGGCCAACTTAACCAATATCAAACTACACCCCCTAGCCGGACTTACCAACATATTTACCCAAAATAATTCAAAATGATCTTGTTTCACCAAAAACAATTCCTTTATCAAAACAATAGTTTTCAATTGAATTCGAAATCCATGATAACAATGAAATGGAATGGCAATGCAATATGTAACAATGCATTAAAATAGTTCCAATTTCAATTCCACCACACAATGCTCCATTGTGATCAAATTCCATATCTCTGTCAATGTAATACCATGATATAATCCCAAGAGACAATATAATAATGTCAATGTTCATGTATTTATCACATGTAAATCAACAAACTTCCAACTTAGTCATTTCAAGACAAATCTATAACCTATTAGCATAAACCAAATATTAAAACTATTTATTAATTTCCTAATTGTTTTGACTCACACAAAACCTTCAATCAATTTTTGTTTCACCTCAACCAAGCTAACCAATATGATTTTCACCAAATCTCATACTTATTAAATATTGTCATTTCCATCCTACTATATCAAAAATTATAGTATAATCTCAATAGCACGCTTTCAACCATAACGGATATAACCTTTTAACCAAAACTAATTTAATCCACTAAATTAGTAAGTTTATTATATTCAAAAAATTTCAAATTTATAATACCAAACCTAACTTTACATGCCTCATCACTCAAACAAAACTATATTTCAACATAACCATTTTTTTTATACCAAGCTACTTAAAGAGATAATATTTTTTCCCAAATTCTCTACCAATAACAATTTTCACAACTTTTCTAAAATTAATTAATCACATGATCTTTATATCAAGAATTATGAAATATGCTCAAGAGTAACATTTTCAAGGTAGTGAGTTCAAAAGTCCACATTTCACATTTTTTATTTTCACAAAAATAAACACAACTTTATCATCAACATATCACCTTTCATAAAATATCATGAATATAACACTTTTAGAGTTTTTAATCCTAAAACAACTCTATAATCCCAACTTAACAATTTACATAATATTCCTCAATATCAATTTATTTTTCTCAAAAATAAATTTCAAAATCAAAGATAAAAAAAAATAATTCAACTTTATATTTTTCTAAATAAATCATCTAATCATAATATGATGTAAATACAATCATACAACTTTTAAATTTTTTTTTTCAAATTTTTTTTTACAAAATTAACAACACAAAATGATTTTTCCAAAATCAATCTCAAAATGCCAACATTCTTAACATTTCAACATAATTTTTCTTCCAAAAATTACCAAACAAAAATCTTAAAATTATATATGTGTATATATATATATATGCAATACTTCTTAAAATGACATATTTTCTCAAAATAACTCTAACATAACTTTAATGTAAAAATATGAAGAAAGTCTCTATCTCAAATAATGAAGAAGAGCAGATCTGGAAGGCAAATCTTGCCCGATCATGAATCCGAGACTACCATTGCCAAGATCACGACGAGCTCTCCGACTTTCATTTACAACACTTTCGCAAAATCTCACTATAAAGACTCCCACTCTAAGCTTAAAGCTTAAGCCAACAATGGATGGAAAAGAGAGAGAGAGAGAGAGAGAGAGAGAGAGACCAAGAGAGAGAGAGAGAGCAAGAGCTCTCTGCTCCACCCACCAAATGAAATGCATAAAGAAAGGAAAAGAAAAGATGAAAGGAAAAAGTGGGGAAGCAACCCACGTGGGTTTGCTTCCCAAAGTTTAGTTTTTCCAAAAATATAATTTTTATAATAATACCTCAAAATTTTATAATATAAATTATAAAATGATATAATTTTTCTCACCACAAAATATAACATTTTTGTATACAACAAAATATAATATTTTGTTCACGAAATATACATATTTTCATTCTTTATAAAGTATATAATTTTTCACCATATGGTACACACCATAAAATCAACTATTACATATTTATTATAACTCCTATATAATAAATAATAACAACTCCCAAGGTGGTTACTACCAATCACATAATTAAAAAAGACCAAACAGTTAAACATGAGTCACTAAACAAACTCAAATTAAATTAAATCTAATTCATGGGTCCCACCCATAGCCAAACATGGTCCAATTATATACCAAAATAGACCCAACAAATTTATCCAAATCATGATCTAAACATTCAAAATTAAATAACAAAATTTTGCTATAAATTAAACTGAGCACCAATCAGTCCGTGAATTTTCATAAAATAAATACACATCAATAAATTATGAAATTTTTACCCAATGTGCTAGACTTGTATGTGAACAACATATAAAAATTTCATAAGTTTCTGAGATCGATAACTATTTTAAACAAATATAAAACCGAACTATTTTCGCACAGAATTTACACAGCAGTCAAATCCGAAAATTTGCTCAATTAAATTATTCACGGTCTATTTAAAAAAAAAAAAAATCTGGGCCATCACATACTTGTTGTCAAAGTTCGTGGACAAACTTGGGTTTAAATTGAATTGTAATTGTCCAGTTTTTGGTCTTCTCGCTCGAGTGGGAAAAGTGGCGCTCGAGCAAAGATTTCACTCTCACAGTATTTTGCTCGTCTGCAAAATATACTGAGTGGTGTGTTTTTATGCTCAAGCATGGGATCTTCTACTTGAGCATGAACCCTGATTTGGAATACATGATATAGAGTCCCCGTCCGATCGTCCATTCCCACGCTCGAGCAGACCTCGTGATCTCAGCCTCTATAAAACCTCAAGTTGTTTAAAATTTAGGATTATGTTTTCTAGATCTTCTTTAAGGGTTTTAGGATTTTCTTTTGGGAATATTTTTCTGGTTTTCCTTGATGTTTGATTGAGTATTGAACTCGTGTTCTTATAAGCACAATCAAGGAGTTTGGTTGATCTTCTTTGAGAGTATTCTTCTTCGGTGGATTCCGAAGATTCAAGCACAGAGTAATCAAAGCAGTTTGATGTTGTGTGTAGTTGTTGGGTCGACAATGGATGTTGCGGATTCAACATCAATCTAATCAATTCCAAGACGAAGGTTGCAGTGAAAGGTATACAGAGGTGTAACAATTCTCACTTCATCTTAGTCATGCTCTCGTGCATTTATATGATTTTGTCTTGTTAAGCTTGCATTTCAAATCTTGCCTTTGTTTTGCTTAAGTGTTACTGCATGCTTTGCTCCTTGCTTGGTGTGAGTTTAGCCGAGGTCATCCTAAGCCTGGGTCGCACCTTTGAATCTCTTATACCTAGGACTATCTTGGAATCTTTTGGTTAACCTCCACTCGCACCTTGGCATATTAGCCGAGATGTGTATTATCTAGGCCGAGATGTTACCCTTACACCTAGTGATCTTGTTCCTGGATTGGTATGACCTAGACCGAGGTGTGGCACATCTAGGCCGAGGTGTGGCACAACTAAGTCAAGTGTTGTCCTTCCTAGCCAAGATCATTGAGACCTTACTTGCCGAAGCTTTGTCCTTAGCTGAGATCATTACATGTCGGAGTACCTATGCCATCTTGCTTGTTGAACACACTTTGTCATAGTCTTGTCTTTTCACTCAGTCACCTTTTTTAGAAGAGCCAACCAGCCGATGCCACGTGTCCCAGCAGAGGATTAAGTTAGTGAGCTGTTGAGAAACAAATCATTTTGTATCATATCCTTTGCTTTTAGAGAGAGAGAGGCTCTAGGAAGAAGAAGGAGGAGTTCTTAGAGAGGGAATAGATTTCCAAGCTTGATCTTCACACCTTGAGCCGTTAGATTCGTGTCTTGAGGTTAGAATCTTGATCTACTCTTGTTGTTCTTATTGTTCATCTAGCTACATTGCATGATCAAGCACGATTTGTAAGCCATGCATTGATTTAAAGTTTGGTTTCAGAAAAAGAAAGTGATATTCATGTGTTCTTGAATAAAAGCCTTGTTTGATCCGAAAGCTTGCATCAAGATTCATGTTTTTGTGTTTGTCTTCATAAGATCTTCAAGTATGGGTACCCAAGTCCATGTTTTCGAACTCATCTCATGAAATCCCAGATTTCGTAATAACAAGTTGTGATTGAGCATTCATGTTTTTCAGCAGAGGGAAACACAGATTTTCCCGACTTCATTTCCTTGAATGTGGCCATCGGGACCACACCACGGCAAGGAGGTGTGGGACCTCAGTCAAGACCTAGTTGGTGCCCATTATGTTTTCCCAAGATGAGAAACAGTGTTTTGTTTTGGTCCGACTTAGTTTTGAAGGAATGCCGAGATCATTTGCATTCATGTAAAGCTTGTTTGAGAGTGCATTCAATAGACTTTTCCATGTGTTTGTAGGACTTGGACTCTTGCTTTGACCCCGATGTTTGAAGAACCAAGTGAGTGGTATTTTTAATAAAGCTATGTTATGACATTTGATAAAGCTTTGCCTTGCTTGTTTTGGAAAAGTATTTGTTAAGCATGAATGACTATCCCTTTTTTTGTGTATCAAGTATTAGCTTTGGTTTTGATATCATTCTTGACAAGTCCGTACGTGCTAAAGGACTATAAGCATTTATAGCACAAGTCCGTACGTGCTAAGGGACTATAAGCATTTGTAGCACAAGTCCGTACGTGCTAGGGGACTCTAAACTTTTGTAGCACCAGGGACTATAAGCATTTGAACACACTTTGTCATAGTCTTGTCTTTTCACTCAGTCACCTTTTTTAGAAGAGCCAACCAGCCGATGCCACGTGTCCCAGCAGAGGATTAAGTTAGTGAGCTGTTGAGAAACACATCATTTTGTATCATATCCTTTGCTTTTAGAGAGAGAGGCTCTAGGAAGAAGAAGGAGGAGTTCTTAGAGAGGGAATAGATTTCCAAGCTTGATCTTCACACCTTGAGCCGTTAGATTCGTGTCTTGAGGTTAGAATCTTGATCTACTCTTGTTGTTCTTATTGTTCATCTAGCCACATTGCATGATCAAGCACAATTTGTAAGCCATGCATTGATTTAAAGTTTGGTTTCAGAAAAAGAAAGTGATATTCATGTGTTCTTGAATAAAAGCCTTGTTTGATCCGAAAGCTTGCATCAAGATTCATGTTTTTGTGTTTGTCTTCATAAGATCTTCAAGTATGGGTACCCAAGTCCATGTTTTCGAACTCATCTCATGAAATCCCAGATTTCGTAATAACAAGTTGTGATTGAGCATTCATGTTTTTCAGCAGAGGGAAACCCAGATTTTCCCGACTTCATTTCCTTGAATGTGGCCATCGGGACCACACCTCGTCAAGGAGGTGTGGGACCTCAGTCAAGACCTAGTTGGTGCCCATTATGTTTTCCCAAGATGAGAAACAGTGTTTTGTTTTGGTCGGACTTAGTTTTGAAGGAATGCCGAGATCATTTGCATTCATGTAAAGCTTGTTTGAGAGTGCATTCAATAGACATTGCCATGTGTTTGTAGGACTTGGACTCTTGCTTTGACCCCGATGTTTGAAGAACCAAGTGAGTGGTATTTTTAATAAAGCTATGTTATGACATTTGATAAAGCTTTGCCTTGCTTGTTTTGGAAAAGTATTTGTTAAGCATGAATGACTATCCCTTTTTTTGTGTATCAAGTATTAGCTTTGGTTTTGATATCATTCTTGACAAGTTCGTACGTGCTAAAGGACTATAAGCATTTATAGCACAAGTCCGTACGTGCTAAGGGACTATAAGCATTTGTAGCACAAGTCCGTACGTGCTAGGGGACTCTAAACTTTTGTAGCACCAGGGACTATAAGCATTTGAACACACTTTGTCATAGTCTTGTCTTTTCACTCAGTCACCTTTTTTAGAAGAGCCAACCAGCCGATGCCACGTGTCCCAGCAGAGGATTAAGTTAGTGAGCTGTTGAGAAACACATCATTTTGTATCATATCCTTTGCTTTTAGAGAGAGAGGCTCTAGGAACAAGAAGGAGGAGTTCTTAGAGAGGGAATAGATTTCCAAGCTTGATCTTCACACCTTGAGCCGTTAGATTCGTGTCTTGAGGTTAGAATCTTGATCTACTCTTGTTGTTCTTATTGTTCATCTAGCTACATTGCATGATCAAGTACGATTTGTAAGCCATGCATTGATTTAAAGTTTGGTTTCAGAAAAAGAAAGTGATATTCATGTGTTCTTGAATAAAAGCCTTGTTTGATCCGAAAGCTTGCATCAAGATTCATGTTTTTGTGTTTGTCTTCATAAGATCTTCAAGTATGGGTACCCAAGTCCATGTTTTCGAACTCATCTCATGAAATCCAGTTCGTAATAACAAGTTGTGATTGAGCATTCATGTTTTCATGTTCTTCAAAGAGAGGAAACAGATTTTCCCGACTTCATTTCCTTGAATGTGGCCATCGGGACCACACCACGGCAAGGAGGTGTGGGACCTCAGTCAAGACCTAGTTGGTGCCCATTATGTTTTCCCAAGATGAGAAACAATGTTTTGTTTTGGTCCGACTTAGTTTTGAAGGAATGCCGAGATCATTTGCATTCATGTAAAGCTTGTTTGAGAGTGCATTCAATAGACTTTGCCATGTGTTTGTAGGACTTGGACTCTTGCTTTGACCCCGATGTTTGAAGAACCAAGTGAGTGGTATTTTTAATAAAGCTATGTTATGACATTTGATAAAGCTTTGCCTTGCTTGTTTTGGAAAAGTATTTGTTAAGCATGAATGACTATCCCTTTTTTTGTGTATCAAGTATTAGCTTTGGTTTTGATATCATTCTTGACAAGTCCGTACGTGCTAAAGGACTATAAGCATTTATAGCACAAGTCCGTACGTGCTAAGGGACTATAAACATTTGTAGCACAAGTCCGTACGTGCTAGGGGACTCTAAACTTTTGTAGCACCTTTGATTATGTCATCCCTTGTATTATTGATGCTAGTAAGCATCCCTTGAGACTTGAAAGATTTGTTAGATGAACTTGATTTGTCCTTTGATTTCGTACAAGATATGATGTGTTTTGGTTGATAAAGATATCGGATATCATACATGCAAACCCCTTTATTAATTATATCATTCACTGAGTATCCAAGCTCACCCTCTCTATATATATGTAGGTGTTGAGCAGGACGGCGGTGACGCCTAGACGCATTTGGCATGATGTTTTGGATTCATACTTTTGATAGCATATTGAAGACTATACTTATTGGCTTGTGATTCATTGTATTTTGCATATGTCCGCTTGGGAAGCCTTTTGATCAAGATGTATTATGTACTTATTCATTTGTATTCAAGTTGTAAGACCTCGATAAGATGTATGTCATTTCGTTTGATCTATGCACAGCTCTTATGGACTAATTAGAATTAACTTATTGCTTCCGCACATGTGAGCCCCATATGTATACTCTGTTTGTGTGTGAATCTTTGTAAGTTGGCCTTTGGTAATCGCGGATTACTGGCCATCATGGCACCATTCTACTAGGGGCGGAATGGGGTCGTGACAGATTGATATCAGAGCACGAGTTCTTTATAATACATTATTCACACACTTTGAGTCCTAAAGAGCATAGGATTTCCCTTAGAAGGATGTTAGGATTGCATCATATTGCTTGCTACTTGACAAGATGTGCATGATCTCGGCATGATCATTTGTTACTTGCATACATGTCTATTTGTTCATTTTGTTTTAAAGGTACATTTTGCATACTCCTAGCATCATGAGAAGGGGTAGACCTCCAGTTGGCCGAGATCATCCCGAGGACAGATTGGACAGATTAGAAAGGTTGGTTGAAGGTTTGGTCTATGAGTTGCGACAACCTAGGCCACAGGACACTAGTACTACTTCCACCTAGGCCAAGCAGACAAACGGCCGAAATGCAGTTCCACCTCCTCTAGTGCCACAAGTGCCTCCACAGCAAGCTTTGTATGGGGACGGCACCATAGCCTTGATCAGAGAGTTCAAAAAGATGAAACCGCCGAGGTTCCAAGGGGGTATAGAGCCGATGAAGGCCGAGGCATGGGTTTTGGAAATGGAGAAGTTATTTGAGATTTTTCCCAGCACCGACGCCCAGAAGGTGTCATTAGCAGCATTCACGTTGGACGACGACGCACGAAGATGGTGGATGATAGTCCGAGAAGGCAACCCAGGTTTGACTTGGGCTAGATTTTTGGAGTTGTTCTACAACAAGCATTTTCCCCTCAGTGTCCGAGACCGTAAGACCACAGAGTTCCAGACTCTGACACAAGGAAACAAGACAGTGGCAGAATACGACCGTGCTTTTACTGAGTTGGCGAGATATGCGCCTCACATGGTCGATGAAGAATACAGAAAAGCTAGGAAGTTTAAAAGTGGGTTACGTGGACCGATACAGGATCGAGTTAATATGCTCAACATGCCGACTTACGCCGAAGTGTTAGACAAGGCCATCCTAGCAGAAGCTAACTTGAACCGATATCAGAGTTCCGGAGAGAGCCAGAAGAAGAGACAGAATTACGACAATCGCCGAGGAGCATTTGATGCCAGGAAGAAGACGAACATAGGCAGTTCAAGCAACTCAAGACAGGAAGGTGGCACTAGGCCGACATGTTCAAGTTGCGGGAAGCCACATTTTGGAGTTTGTCGTTGGCCGTCTGGAGCTTGTTTTGAATGTGGTGAGGTAGGTCATCGTGTGAAAGACTATCCGAAGGCAAGAAAAATGGGAGTACTTCGGCTCGCATGTAACAACGTCGGCAAGGCACGTATGAGCGAGGCAGGCGTAGTTTTTACATTGGTACCAGGAGACACTCAGAATGCTGAGACAGTAGTGTCAGGTATACTCCGAATTTGCTCTCAAGATGCATACATATTGATTGATTCGAGTTCTGCACATTCATTTGTATCTGCTAAGTTTGCCGAGAAGTTAAATAGAGAACAAAAACCCCTTGATTATGTGTTATATGTGTCTACTCCATCTGGGAGAACTATGATTGTTGCATCCATTTATAGGGCGTATGTTGTTGTGATTGAGGGTGTAGAATTATTAGTTGGTTTGATGCCGTTAAGCATGACCCACTTTGCTGTCATATTGGGAATAGACTGGTTCGTAGCGAATCACGCATCTATTAATTGTGTTTCGAAGAATGTCACACTGATACCCCCAAACCAAGCCGACATTATTTTCCAGGGTAAAGGAGTGGTATCCCCACCTTACTTAATCTCATCCATGAAGGCCTATAAGCTAATCCAAAAAGGGTTCCAAGGATATTTGTGTAGCGTGCTAAGTAGTTTGAATGGAAACGTAGAATTGGCCGACATCCCAATCGTTATTGAATTCTCCGACGTCTTTCCAAATGAATTGCCTGGCCACTTAGTCGATAGAGAAATAGAATTTACTGTTGACGTCATGTCGGGAACACCGCCTATCTCCAAAACACCCTATAGAATGGCCCCAGCCGAGCTTAAGGAATTGAAAGTGCAACTACAAGAATTGTTAGATAAGGGTTTTATTAGGCCGAGCTCTTCACCTTGGGGAGCACCAGTTCTATTTGTTAAGAAAAAGGATGGTAAACTTCGTCTTTGTATCGATTACCGAGAACTTAACAAGGTAACCATTAAGAATAGGTACCCATTGTCGAGGATTGATGATGCGCTTGATCAGTTACAAGGAGCACGAGTCTTTTCTAAAATTGATCTTAGGTCGGGCTACCATCAGCTTAAGGTTAAAACCGAGGATGTTGAGAAGACAGCTTTTCGAACAAGGTATGGCCACTACGAATTCTTAGTAATGCCTTTTGGAGTAACTAATGTTCCCGCAACATTTATGGATTTAATGAATAGAGTCTTTAAGCCATACTTAGATGAGTTCGTAGTTGTTTTTATCGACGATATATTGATCTATTCTAAGAGTGAAATTGAGCATGAGAATCATCTGAGACTTGCCTTGCAAGTTTTGAGAGACTGGAAATTGTATGCTAAGTTCAACAAGTGCGAGTTTTGGCTTTCCAGCATTTCATTCTTGGGGCATGTGATTAATGAAGAGGGTATCTCAGTCGATCCCAGTAAGATTGAAGCTATTGTAAATTGGCCAACGCTGACCAACGTGTCCGAGGTTCGTAGCTTTCTAGGTTTGACAGGTTATTACAAAAAGTTCGTGAAGGATTTCTCAAGGATTGCAATTCCATTGACACAATTGACTAAGAAGGGAGCGACATATGAATGGACCGAGGATAGAGAGTCAGCTTTCCAAGAGCTAAAGACGAGGTTAGTCACAGCGCCAGTTCTTGTTCTACCGTCAGGTAATGAGGAGTTTCAGATTTATAGTGATGCATCGCATAAAGGTTTGGGTTGTGTGTTAATGCAAGGGGGTAAGGTTATAGCATATGCATCTCGCCAGCTGAAACCCCATGAAAAGAATTACCCTACCCATGATCTAGAACTAGCTGTCGTAGTTTTTGCTTTGAAGATTTGGCGTCATTACTTGTATGGAGCTTCTTGCCAAGTTTTCACAGATCACAAGAGTTTAAACTACTTGCTCAGCCAGAAGGAATTAAATATGAGACAGAGAAGGTGGCTTGAATTATTGAAGGATTACGACATGCAGATTCAGTATCATCCAGGTAAAGCAAACTCAGTGGCCGACGCGTTGAGCAGGAAGTTGGTAGGGAATTCAGCTTGCTTGTCAATGATTTCAGGGGAGCCGACTATCATTGAGGAAGTGAAAACAAGACAGATGGAAGACAGGTTCTTTAGGAAGGTGATCGATGAGATTGTCACTAAGCCGAGGTCAGGGTATACCATTGAGAATCAGGTACTTAAGTTTGAAGGAAGAGTGTGCGTGGCCGACGTCCCAGAGTTGAAAAAGAAGATTTTGCAGGAAGCCCATGGTTCCAAGTTTGCCGTTCATCCAGGGAGCACCAAGATGTACCAGGATGTGAAGCAGACTTTTTGGTGGCCAAATATGAAAAGAGAAATAGCCGAGTCCGTATCCCAGTGTCTATATTGCCAACAAGTGAAAGGAGAGCATCAGAGGCCAGCAGGACTTCTTCAACCCTTGTCAATTCCCGAGTGGAAATAGGAACACATCTCCATGGATTTTGTTATTAGTTTGCCGAGGACACAAAAGGGTATGGATTCAGTTTGGGTTATAGTTGATAGATTAACTAACTCAGCACACTTCTTGCTGGTTATGACTGCATTTAATGCCGATCAACTCGCTTCATTGTATATGACCGAGATTGTGAGACTTTATGGAGTGCCAATGTCCATTGTGTCAGACCGAGATACGAAGTTTGTTTCTAAATTTTGGCGGAGTCTACAAAGAGCTTTGGGGACCGAGTTGAGGTTTAACACAACTTTTCATCCCCAGACCGATGGGCAAACAGAAAGAATGATTCAGACACTTGAAGATATGCTCAAACTATGTATATTGGACTTCAAGGGAAGTTGGGAAGTGCATTTGCCATTAGTGGAATTTGCCTACAACAACAGTTATCAAGCCAGCATTGGCATGGCACCGTATGAAGCTTTGTATGGAAGGAAGTGCAGATCGCCGATATGTTGGACCGAGGTAGGAGACAGAGCTTTGATTGGTCCCGAACTGGTTTAAGTGACAACTGAGAAGATTAAACTTATTCGACAAAGAATTAGAACTGCTCAGAGTCGACAGAAGAGTTACGCCGACCAAAGGAGAAGAGAGTTAGAATTTGAAGTTGGGGATCATGTATTCCTGAAGATTTCGCCGATGAAAGGAGTTTCAAGATTTGGGAAAAAAGTTAAATTAGCACCCCGTTTTATTGGACCGTTTGAAATTCTTGAGAAAGTCAACTCCGTTGCTTACAGACTTGATTTGCCGCCAGAACTAAGTCAGGTCGACAATGTGTTCCATGTTTCGATGTTTAGAAAATATGTTTGGGATCCACTGCACGTGATTGATCATTTTGGGATTGTGGTTAGTGAAGATTTAGGCTACGAAGAGAGGCCGATACGGATTCTTGATAGGCAAGTGAAACGGTTGAGGGACAAATCGATATCGATGGCGAAAATCGAATGGAAAGAGCATTACGGCAAGGATGCTACATGGGAGATGGAAGAAGAGATGAAAGTCCGATATCCAGAACTGTTTTCGAGTCAAGGTAACTCAAGTTTGGGGACCAAACTTCTTTAAGGGGGGTAGGATGTAACAACCCTCACTTTATCTTAGTCATGCTCTCATGCATTTATATGATTTTGTCTTGTTAAGCTTGCATTTCAAATCTTGTCTTTGTTTTGCTTAAGTGTTACTGCATGCTTTGCTCCTTGCTTGGTGTGAGTCTAGCCGAGGTCATCCTAAGCCTGGGTTGCACCTTTGAATCTCTTATACCTAGGACTATCTTGGAATCTTTTGGTTAACCTCCACTCGCACCTTGGCATATTGGCCGAGATGTTTATTATCTAGGCCGAGATGTTACCCTTACACCTAGTGATCTTGTTCCTGGATTGGTATGACCTAGACCGAGGTGTGGCACATCTAGGCCGAGGTGTGGCACAACTAAGTCAAGTGTTGTCCTTCCTAGTCAAGATCATTGAGACCTTAATTTTCGAAGCTTTGTCCTTAGCCGAGATCATTACCTGCTGGAGTGCCTATGCCATCTTGCTTGTTGAACACACTTTGTCATAGTCTTGTCTTTTCACTCAGTCACCTTTTTGAGAAGAGCCAACCAGCCGATGCCACGTGTCCCAGCAGAGGATTAAGTTAGTGAGCTGTTGAGAAACACATCATTTTGTATCATATCCTTTGCTTTTAGAGAGAGAGAGGCTCTAGGAAGAAGAAGGAGTTCTTAGAGAGGGAATAGATTTCCAAGCTTGATCTTCACACCTTGAGCCGTTAGATTCGTGTCTTGAGGTTAGAATCTTGATCTACTCTTGTTGTTCTTATTGTTCATCTAGCTGCATTGCATGATCAAGCACAACTTGTAAGCCATGCATTGATTTAAAGTTTGGTTTCAGAAAAAGAAAGTGATATTCATGTGTTCTTGAATAAAAGCCTTGTTTGATCAAGATTCATGTTTTTGTGTTTGTCTTCATAAGATCTTCAAGTATGGGTACCCAAGTCCATGTTTTCGAACTCATCTCATAAAATCCCAGATTTCGTAATAACAAGTTGTGATTGAGCATTCATGTTTTTCAGCAGAGGGAAACCCATATTTTTCCGACTTCATTTCCTTGAATGTGGCCATCGGGACCACACCTCGGCAAGGAGGTGTGGAACCTCGGCCAAGACCTGGTTGGTGCCCATTATGTTTTCCCGAGATGAGAAATAGTGTTTTGTTTTGGTCCGACTTAGTTTTGAAGGAATGCCGAGATCATTTGCATTCATGTAAAGCTTGTTTGAGAGTGCATTCAATAGACTTTGCCATGTGTTTGTACGACTTGGACTCTTACTTTGACCCCGACGTTTGAAGAACCAAGTGAGTGGTATTTTTAATAAAGCTATGTTATGACATTTGATAAAGCTTTGCCTTGCTTGTTTTGGAAAAGTATTTGTTAAGCATGAATGACTATCCCTTTTTTTGTGTATCAAGTATTAGCTTTGGTTTTGATATCATTCTTCACAAGTCCGTACATGCTAAGGGACTATAAGCATTTATAGCACAAGTCCGTACGTGCTAAGGGACTATAAGCATTTGTAGCACAAGTCCGTACGTGCTAAGGGACTATAAGCATTTGTAGCACAAGTCTGTACGTGCTAGGGGACTCTAAACTTTTGTAGCACCTTTGATTATGTCATCCCTTGTATTATTGATGCTAGTAAGCATCCCTTGAGACTTGAAAGATTTGTTAGATGAACTTGATTTGTCCTTTGATTTCGTACAAGATATGATGTGTTTTGGTTGATAAAGATCTCAGATATCATACATGCAAACCCCTTTATTAATTATATCATTCACTGAGTATCCAAGCTCACCCTCTCTATATATATGTAGGTGCTGAGCAGGACGGCGGTGGCGCCTAGACATGTTTGGCATGATGTTTTGGATTCATACTTTTGATAGCATCTTGAAGAGTATGCTTCTTGGCTTGTGATTCATTGTATTTTGCATATGTCCGCTTGAGAAGCCTTTTGATCAAGATGTATTATGTACTTATTCATTTGTATTCAAGTTGTAAGACCTCGATAAGATGTATGTCATTTCATTTGATCTATGCACAGCTCTTATGGACTAATTAGAATTAACTTATTGCTTCCGCACATGTGAGCCGCATATGTATACTCTGTTTGTGTGTGAATCTTTGTAAGTTGGCCTTTGGTAATCTCGGATTACTGGCCATCATGACACCATTCTACTAGGGGCGGAATGCGGTCGTGACAAGAAGATTTGAAGACAAATTGGAAGCGCTTGGGTTATTTGTTTAGTATCTTTGTAATCTTTCTTTCTTCAGTAGTGGATTGATTTGTAGCGTTTAGCCCGTGATTTTTTTATCACAATTGGAGGTGCTCCAATTGTGGTTTTTCCATGTAAAAATCGTTTGTGTCGATTTATTATTTTGGAAACAACAATCTAAATCACATTCGTACGTGATTGATGATTTAGATTGGTAAGTTTTGTTGTTTGGGAATTGGTACAATTAGTTCTTGATCTAATCATGAATCACTTAGGTTTTTTAATTGGTATCAGAGCAGGTCACTCTTTGTTTTTATCAAAACTATAGGAGTGCGATTTTGTGTGATTGGTGATATGGATTCAATTCGCCAAGGTAACTCGACCCATAGACCTCCGTTACTTGATGGTACAAACTATTCTTATTGGAAAGCTCATATGAGAGCGTTTTTAAAATCTATCGATGAGAAAGTTTGGCACTGTGTGATCTATGGGTGGAGTGAACCTATTGTCACCATTGATGGTGTTGATATTTCCAAACCCCTTGATAAATAGGACGCATTCGACTATCAAAACTCGAGTTGGAATAGTAAGGCTCTCAATTACCTTTTTTGCTCCGTCACTCCTAAAGAGTTTCGTTGTGTTTGCACGTGTGAGGTAGCAAAAGAGGCTTGGGACATTCATGAAACAATTCACGAGGGTACTACTTCTGTTAAAAGGTCAAAAATTCAACGTCTCACCTTTGCCTTTGAAACTCTTTTTATGCGTGATGATGAGATGTTTGATGATTTTTATGCTAAACTTAGTGACATTGTGAATTCCTGTTTCATACTCCGTGAAAAAATCCCTAAAGCTAAGATTGTTGGAAAAATTTTGAGGTCTTTACCGGAGAGGTTCTAATAAAAAGTGATAGCTATTGAGGAGGCTCAGAATGTTCATACTTTCAAGCTTGATCAGTTGGTTGGAAACTTGTAGACTTATGAAGTCCACCAGATTTCTGAGAAAAAACAAAAAGATAGTGTGGCATTCTCGAGTGCTCATGAGACTGCAAAAAGTCCTGATACTGAGTTTGATCTAGAGTCTGAGATGACGGCTATGTTTACTAAACAGTTCAAAAAACATTTGAAGAAAAAGAAGCCTAATTTCAGGGACCCTATTTCAAAAGATAAGAATAATGAAAAACCCAAAACTTTTCCACCAAAACTTACTGTAAAAACTGAAAAGAAGATTGTGAAGGGACAAAGGGTCAAGTGTTATAAATGTCAAGGGTTTGGACATATTGCTCTTGAATGTCCATCGAAAAAGAATAGACAAAAAGCCTATACAGTGACTTGGGATGATGAAAGCGGGTCAAAGTAAGAACCTGAAGAAACCGAATCCAGTGAAGACGGAGATAGTGCTTTCATGGCATTCTGGTCTACTGTCACTCAACCTCCTCCGAAGCTAGTGGAATTTGCTCGTGGTCAGAATTTGTACCGTGCTCCTACCTTTGATGGGAGTAATTACTTGTACTGGAAGATCAGAATGAGGGTGTTTCTAAGAGCTTTCGACCCTGAGGGCTGGCAAGCCATTGAAAAGGTGTTTAAAGCACTGACAATCCGAGCAATCAGAGAGTTCTATATACTATTCGTGAAGCAATTTCTGATGAAGAACAACAATGGGTTGCTCACTACACAAAGGCTAAAGATGCATGGGACATTCTGAATCAATTTCATGAAAGAGGAGATTCATCTTTACCACCATCTATCAACTTTCCTGCCTTAGTTGCTCGACTGGATAAGGTCCAGGAGAAAAATGAGCAAAAAGAAGATAACGAAACATCATAAGACAATGATGAGATTGATGGTGATGATCTACAACAAGCTTACGAAAAGCTTTACAATGAATCTCTGAATTTGTCCAAGATCAATGACAAACTCACTCTTAAGCTCAAAGCATGTGAAAGTGAGAATGTCAAGCTAAAAAGAGAAATTGCAACAACAAAGTAGAATGTCATCAAGATCTCTAATGACAGGCAAGACCTATGTGAGAAACTTCTATCTTGTGAGACCGAAAGGAATGAACTTCTGAAAATATATGTCACATTTGAAGAGAAGATTGAAAGCCTTAAGATGTCACAAGCTACATTGGAAGAGATAGTTTGTCAAAAAGATGAAGAACTCAAAGATGCTAGAGCCACAATTGCCATGTGGAACAAACGTTCCAAGTCATTAGAAGACATCCTCAGTTCTCAACAAATGGGTTGTGACAAAAGTGGGCTAGGCTATGGTAATGCGACAGCTCACAAGGGACAGGCATCTACATCTCATGACCTGAAGACTCAATCAAAGGAAAAACTGAAGGTGCACCAGGGTGATCCCTCTCTTCATCTACCTAACGGGGGTAAGAGCAACAAAAGGGGGGTAAAACCTGTTTTTGTTTGTCATTATTGTGGTAAGTATGGCCACATTCGCCCTTATTGCTTTGAATTGTTTGATAAGATGTCTCAAAATGATAGAAATTCTAATACTTTTTGGGTTAGGAGACAACCTTACATGTCTAGGCGGAACACCAAGATTCATAAGGGTGTTCACAACCCTAAGACATTTACCAAGACCACCAGTCCTGATTTTGTTAAGACCAAAAAGATTTGGGTGGGAAAAGATGACTTGACTTGTTTAGTTGTTCACACTACTCTAAAAGCATGTGACTCACACATGTGGTACCTTGATAGTGGGTGCTCACGTCACATGTCAGGTGACAAATCCTACTTCACCTCCCTTGAAAAATATGAAGGTGGAATTGTTACCTTTGGAGATGGTGGCACTTCTAGAGTCATTGGTAAGGGCTCTATAAGTGTGGCTGGTCTTCCCAAGCTCGAAAATGCATGACTTGTTGATGGCCTTAAAGCAAATCTTTTGAGCATCAGTCAAATGTGTGATTCCCACCATGAAGTATTATTTTCAAAAAATAAATGTGAAATTTTAGATAAAAAGGGAAATACTGTCATGCATGGGTTCGCACATCTGATAACTGCTACGGGATTATTACCACTAATGATCTCACTTGCCACTCAGCCATCATAAGTAACATTGATCTGTGGCATCAAAGATTAGGTCACATGAATTTCAAAGACCTAACTAAGATAGCCAACAAAGAGCTTGTGAGAGTACCTAAACTGGGTAAGAATCTGAACCATGTGTGTGGACCATGTCAACTTGAGAAGCAAACTCGTGCCCCTCACAAAAAAGTGAACAACTTAACAACCAAACATCCTCTTGAATTGGTTCATATGGATCTTATGGGACCTACTCGCACTGAAAGCATTGGAGGTAAAAGAAATATTTTTTTAATCGTTGATGATTTTACTCGTTTTCATGGGTAAATTTTTTAAGAGAAAAATCTAATACGTTTGATGTTTTCCAGGCCTTCGTCCTGAAAATCCAAAATGAATAGTGTGTTTCTATTGGGTGTATCATAAGAATCTGAACTGATCATGGTCGTGAATTTGAAAACAATTCATTTTTGGATTTTTGCGATATGCGTGGAATTAAACATGAATTTTCAGCACCTATTACCCCACAACAAAATGGAGTTATTGAGTGGAAGAACAAAGTTGTTCAAGAGATGGCTAGGGTCATGCTCCTTAGTAAAAAAGTTCCTCCAAAGTTTTGCGCTGAAGCCTTAAATACTGCTGTTTATGTCATAAATCGTATGTATTTAAGGCGCACTTTACAAACTCCATATGAATTGTGGAAGGGATTGAAACCGAATGTAAAATACTTCAAAACATTTGGGAGTAAATGTTATATTTTCAAAGATAGAGAGCCTTTGGGAAAATTTGACTCCCGAAGTAATGAAGGTATTTTTCTAGGGTATTCAACCACTAGTAGAGCTTTTCGTGTCTATAACTTGCGAACTTTATCTTTAATGGAATCGATCAATGTGGTTATAGATGACACGGGTTCTCCTACTTCAGCAATAAATGAGGAAAAAAATGGTAAGTCTCCAAGCACAAAAAGTTGAGACAACACCAACTTCTCAAGTGAGTCAGAGTCCAAAGAGTGCACATAGAGACACCACTTCTGATGCTTCTGTCATCACCAGTCCAGAGTTCAAACCATCAGCAGTGGTGAAACTGAATCATCCAGCTCAACAGGTAATTGGAAGTGTCTCAGATCGAATGAAAACCCGAAGACAAATTCGGGAGGAGGTATTTTATATGTGCTATGTTTCATTAATTAAATCTAAGAATATAAAAGAGGCCTTGCTAGATGATAGTTGGGTCAATGCTATGCATGAAGAATTGGGTCAATTTGAACGTAACAATGTTTGGACTCTTGTTCCTAGACCTAGATACATGAATGTGATAGGTACCAAGTGGATCTTTAAGAATAAATCTGATCAGAATGATATTGTGGTTAGAAATAAAGTGAGGTTGGTTGCTCAAGGCTATACAAGTAGAGGGTGTTGACTATGATGAGACGTTTGCCCCAGTTGCACGTCTCGAATCTATTCATATTTTACCTGATGTTGCATGCTTTCTTGGTTTCAAATTGTTTCAAATGGACGTGAAAAGTGCCTTTCTGAATGGGTACTTGAAAGAAGACGCTTATGTTGAGTAACCGAAAGGATTTGAGGACTCGAAATGTCCAAACCATGTCTACAAGTTAGACAAGGCTTTGTATGGGTTGAAACAAGCCCCTCGGGCTTGATATGATAGACTTACTACCTTTCTTCTTGATAATGATTTTCAAAGGGGTAGTGTGGACAGGACTTTATTTGTGAAACATACTAAGTCTCATATACTTGTTGCATAGATTTATGTTGATGATATTGTTTTTGGATCCACTACTGATCATCTTGTTAAATACTTTTCGGATTGCATGACACATGAGTTTGAGATGAGCATGATGGGAGAGTTGTCTTGTTTCTTAGGTCTTCAAATTAAATAGTCTTCTTCAGGTATGTTTGTTTCTCAGACTAAGTATGCCAAAAACCTTGTGTCAAAGTTCGGTCTCGAGTCGGCCAAACATGCATGCACTCCCATGAGCACCAATCTTCACCTTTCCAAAGATTCCTCTGGTACTGATGTTGATCCTACCCTTTATAGGAGTATGATAGGGAGTCTCTTGTACCTCACTGCTAGTCGTCCTAACATTGCATTTAGTGTAGGTGTTTGTGCCCGTTACCAAGCCTGTCCTAAAGAGTCTCATATGATTGCTGTCAAACGCATCATTATGTGAATGGGACATTGGGTTATGGGATTTGGTTCTCGATCGACACTACAGCTGAAATCACTGGTTTTTCTAATGTCGACTGGGCAGGGTGTGCTGATGACCGTAAGAGCACTTCTGGGGGGTGTTTTTACCTTGGGAATAACTTGGTTGCATGGCATAGCAAAAAGCAAAATGCCATTTCTCTTTCGTCCGCTGAGGCTGAGTACAATGCTGCAAGGAGTTGTTGTGCCCAAATGCTGTGGATGAAGCAAATGCTTCATGATTATGGAATTGACCAAAACACTCTCACTCTTTTCTGTGATAACACAAGTGCCATTAACATTTCTAAAAATCCTATCCAACACTCTCGCACCAAACACATTGACATTCGTCATCATTTTATTCGAGAGTTCATAGAAGAAGGCCTTGTTGTTCTTGAACATGTACCCACTGAGCATCAAAAAGCTGATATTTTTACAAAACCCCTTGATCTTCTTAGGTTTGAGTTCCTTAAAATGACCTTGGGTGTAGTGCTCAGTTACTAGAGTGTTATTTGCTACTTGAGGGGGTGTGAGTGATTTCTTTTATGTATACTTGGGTGCTATAATCTCATTCTCATTGATTCCTGTCATCCATGCATTTAGACTCATATAAACACCTCTCATGCTGCTTGCGAGATTTCATTTTTCTTTGTTCATAGCTCATTCTGAATGCCCATGTTCATTGACTTCATGATCTCATTCTGTACACATTCTTGAGATAAACTGTTGCAGGGGTTTCCGCACAAGTGATTGAAGTTCTCTATGGACCACTAACAGTGTATCTTTTACATTATTGGAAGAATTGACCTATACTGGTATATCATGGGTGATGTTGAGTCTCTTAACCATCTACCATCGTTTTTCACTTTCACGGTTCCTCCCTCAGTTCATTGTAGTCTGGGAATTAGGAAAAGGCTACCTTAGAGGCACCAACCAGGCCATCCTCTCTAATTTCATGCTTCTCTAGTTTGGTCTCCATACTCTTGAGCGTGCAAGCCACTAGTGAGTGTCCACGGAAAAAAAAAGAATCACATAATATTAAAAAAAAAAAAAAGGACTCTTTGATTGATGGGGAGCCTCCGCGCATACTCAACAAATACCCAATGATTCCTAGTCGTTTGATTTTTCTCTGTGATGTTTTGCTACTCTTGTCGGAGGTCCAGTCATCCGATCATTACTAGAATTAACTCTACCTCTGTGGCCTCACAAGGATTGCACACACACACATTCTTTTTGTGAGCTCTCATGTTTGCTTTTGAGTTGTGCATTCTCATGTAACTTATGATCATTGATTAAATTTTATCTGATTTGCTCATGATTTGTGGTTCATACTTTCAAAATTTACTAGTTTGCAGGCTTCATGATTGTGGATTATCTCATCTTAGTGTCACAGTCTTGCGGTTATGCTCACCTCTGTTTTCTTACAGGTCACACTTCTCTGTATGAGTTGGTTTTATTTGCTCAGAAAAGATGTTTTGGGTATTGGAGTTCTTTTGTCCCTGCTCGAGCGTGGATTTCATCCTTCTAGTATTTTTTGCAGAGTTGTTCAGTTCTGTGAGGTTGTTTTTGGCGCTCAAGTGTCCAATTCTTTGCTTGAGCGTAGCCATACATGTTTTGGCGCACACTCGAGCGTTAAAACCCACGCTCGAGTGGACTGGTCTGTTATAAAAGTCCTTCCCTCATCTCTTTAGTTCAATTTTTTTTCTCAATTTCGATCTCTCTCTCACTTAGGGCTTCTTGGCGACTCTGTATTTGTCCTCCCTTAGGCTGTTGATAGGTGTGCTTCCTTCAGTACCTTGATTCTCGTACTTCTTGGTTGTCTCGGGTATGTATCTCTTAGATTTTGTTTCTTTCCATCTCTTGTTATCTGTTTATTGGTTGTCTCTTGTTCCTCTCATATTCATCATCCATACTTGTTCGTAGTGTTTGTGTCTATTTTTGTTTATGATCTGATTAGTTTGGGTATTTTTGGTTGTTATGGAATATTGGGTTCTGTATTTTTGATTTGAGTAATGGACTATTGAGTTTTTTCTTTGGTCTGATCACTGCATTCTGTTCTAGTATTTTTTTTCTATCTATCTGGTCATTTGGTTATGGTCACTATGTTCTCATTGGCTATTCTAATCTGCATTCTGTTATATTGTGATACATTGAGGGTTGGTCATATTGTTTCATATTGCTCTTGGCTGTTTAATGTTGATAGATTTGACTGTGCTTTTTTTTTTTTGGTTTTAATTCTTGTCTTGGGTTGGGGGGATTTGTGTTTGTTCTTTTTGGGTTATTCTTGGTTTAGTCATGTCCACTTCTAAGCGTAAGAAGTCCACAGTCCTCCTTTAATACAGGTCGGTTTCCCTCGGCTGATAAAGCCAAATTGTTTAGAGAGTCCTATCCTCCATGGACTGTTCATCTTGAACGCAATGTTCTACCGAACACTTTTTAGTCCATCCACATTTTTCCTCTTTTTGATCCTTTGGATGGGGATTTGGTTCTCTCCTTCTCAGGTCGTCAAAAATCTTAATTGGGTGAGGGAATTTTACTGTAATATGGAGGGACTTGACGATATGGGTCCCTCGTTCAAAACATGGGTCAAGTCTTAGCCTATAACTATTACTCCTGACCTCATTCGTGAGCTTTTAGGGATTAGTAAAGTCTTTCCTATTTTCTATCCTTTCCCTGTGAGGCCTACCTGTAATTTCAACGAGGTGGCCACTGCTTTATGTGGTACATCGCGTTCATGGCCCCCGAGCTCATTGATCAAGCAAAATGAGCTCCTTCCCCAATTTCGTTTACTCAATCTTATTGTGTGTGCCAACATCATTATGACCACCCACAACTCCGAGATAAACCAAGAACAAGGTTTTGTCCTTTATTGCATTGCTCACCACCGCTCTATTGACCTTGCCACCTTGATCGTTCAAAAAATGGTTGCTGCTTTTGAGCATAATAACCTTGGTGTTCCTTATGGTTGCCTTATTAACCGGCTTCTCGCCAAGTTTGAGGTTCTCTCTTTTGATGAGGATGACTTTGCTTCTCCTTCCAGGCCTTTCACCAAAAAGACTGTCTCACAGAGTCAGTCTCATGTCAGGGGGGTCCTTTCTGGTGTGGATAGTTCAGGTACAGGTGCAGGGGATGCTGCTATGGCCGATGAGTCAAAGTATGATGCGGCTACTGCAGGAGAGGCTGCTGGTGAGGAGGAGCAGTTACCTCCAGTCCGTACTATCCGAGGCTAGCGCCATCAGTTCGAGCAGTCCATGGTCTCCCATTTTGATCGTCTGGAGGGCCAGATGGATATCTTCGAGGCTAGGCTTACTGATCTTGAGACTACTGCCGATGCTCGGCTCACAGCATTGAAGGCCTCATCCAGGCGCATTGAGGAGTCCGTTGCACAGTCCTCTTCTCATCTGTCTCAGATCTTGTCTCCTCTATAGATGCAGTCCCCTCCATAACCACCAACTCAGTGATCTCTGTTTTTATTGGCTAGTATTCTTTTTGCATAGTGACTTCTCTTGATTTTTGTTGCACAGTTTTCTCTCTTGTGTTTTTTTTCTCCTGGACAAAAAAGGGAGTGGATGTTGGATGTTAGAATTAGCCATACTTGATGATACTTGATGCATGGATGTTGGATGTTAGAGTTAGAAATACTTGATGATACTTGATGCATGCATGGTTAGGTTATTATTTTTGGATATTGGGTTACTTTTGTTTAGATATATATATATAGATATAGATTTGGCTATTTATCCAGTTCCATAGTTTTGGTTTGTATGGTTGTTTTCACAGGTGGATTGTTCAAGGATTGTGCGTTTCATGTTCGTCGCATTCAGCTCTTGTGGCTTTTTTTTTGGATAGTGGTTTTTTTTTTTTTTTTTTTTTTTGAAGTTACGGTTGTTGATTGTGTTAGTTTGTTTGTTTTTAGGTTTGTTTGTTAGGAAAATTGTTTAGAACAGCTTTGTCCGAGATTTGACATAGGGGGAGATTGTTAGGACCCTACTTGTTGTCAATTCCGTATACAAACTTGGGTTTAAATTGAGTTGTAATTTTCAAATTTTTGGTCTTCCTACTCGAGCGGAGATTTCACTCTCATAGTATTTTGCTCCTCTGCAAAATATATTGAGTGAGGTGTTTTTACGCTCAAGCGTGGCATCTTCCGCTCGAGCGTGAACCCTGGTTTGGAATACGCGATATAGAGTCCCCGCTCGAGCATCCATTCCCACGCTCGAGCGGACGTCGTGATCTCAACCTCTATAAAACCTCAAGTTGCTTCAAATCTAGGATTATGTTTTCTAAATCTTCTTTAAGGGTTTTAGGGTTTTCTTTTAGGGATATTTTTCTGGTTTTCCTTGATGTTTGATTGAGTATTGAACTCATGTTCTTATAAGCACACATCAAGGAGTTTGGTTGATCTTCTTTGAGAGTATTCTTCTTCGGTGGATTTCGAAGATTCAAGCACAAAGTAATCAAAGGAGTTTGATGTTGTGTGCAGTCGTTGGGTCGACAATGGATGTTGTGGATTCAACATCAGTCTAATCAATTCCAAGACGAAGGTTGCAGTGAAAGGTATACAAAAGATTTGAAGACAAATTGGAAGCGTTTGGGTAATTTGTTTAGTATTTTTGTAATCTTTCTTTCTTCAGTAGTAGATTGATTTATGGCGTTTAGCCCGTGGTTTTTTTTTATCACAATTAGAGGTTCTCCAATTGTGTGTCGATTTATTGTTTTGAAAACCACAATCTAAATCACATTCGTACGTGCTTCATAATTTAGATTGGCAAGTTTTGTTGTTTGGGAATTGGTACAATTAGTTCTTGATCTAATCACGAATCACTTAGATTTTTCATATATAATTTGTATATCATGGTATATATACATGTATGTTTGTATATATGGTAAAAAAAAAAAAAGTATTTTTTTTAGCCCTTTTGATAGTGATTTCCTGGTTGGTCCCTAAGTATACCTCATGTCACCTAATAAAGGAAAAAAAATAAAATTAATCCTAATTCGTATTATGATACTCAAGGGCGACGGCACGGTATTGTTGTAGTCCCATAAACAAAAATAAATATTAATGTACACCCATTAGAGCATCTCCAATGAAGTATGCCAAAACAGTATTGTGAAAATTATAATTTGACATAATGGTCTACTAAATGAGTTGTAAAAGCAAAAATATAGCAAGTATGGAAGAATATAGTGCTCAAACAGTATGGTCTTGGAGCTGTTAAAAATCGCAATTGTTATATCTTGTGTCAAATTTGATGCAAATTTTAGCTATAACTAAAGTTGGTAGCACAACAAATAAAGAGAAAGACAACAAATTGTGGACAACTACCCGGATGACCATCAAATGTTTTTAAAGTTGCCAATTTGGATGACCACCCAGATGACCACTGAATGTTTGTTAAAATTGCTAATTTGGACAATCACTCGGACAACCACCCGAACGACCACTTGAAAGTTGGTTGAGTTAAAAAATAGCAATTTGACAATTGAAGCAACATTGTTATCATATTGCTATTTTACACTATTTGTTGCTAAATTATAACTCTAGCTATTTATTTTACCTGCTCACCATTGGAGTTGCTGTTACGAAATGCCAAATTATAGCATTGGCGCCACATTGGTGCAATGCCATTTTGGCACAATCCCAACCAACTTTTCCTCCAATGCTTTAGATGGTGTTTGGATATAGTTTTTTGGATTTTTTTTAATTATTTTTTGTTTTTTACGATCTTTTTAAAACTTTTTCTAAAAAAAAAAATTATATCTTTACATTCTACACGACTAGACAAATAAAAAAAAATTTAAAAATTAAAAAAAAATTATTCTAATTCACCCACTATTCACATGCCACTACAATATTGAAAAAAATAAAACCCACCAACACCTACCCACCAATCTTGCAGAGATACTACAATTCTAACTAACCATCTACCTATCTGGGCATTCTTCAAGATAAATCTACAATTCTCACTCACCATCCACCATCCACATACCATAAATACATATACCATTTTCACACATTATTCACCCACCAACAACCACCCATTAAAGAAGGTCCAGAGAGAGAGAGCAGAGCCTCCCTCTCTAGGTGATTTCCGGCGATGCTCTGGCTGTGCTCCGGCAACCCATTTTACACTTCTAAAGTGTAGATCTACTGCAGCTATTCTGATTTAGACCCGACCCATTTGGTATTCTGGATCCGTGTTTTGTTGTCATATATGGTTGTTCATGTCTTATTCATCTTGTACTTCATTAAGTTTGGTTGTTGAAGTGTCTTGGCGACATTTGAAACAGGGTGGTAGCTTGTTTTTCGAAACTGTTGTTACCCATATTTTGGCCTCTTTGCTCGAGCGGTGATTCTTGCGCTTGAGCGGTCTTTGAGAACTCTCAGTACTTTTGCAGGCCTACAGAGATACTGGGAGAGTGGCATTCTTCACTCAAGCGGTCTTTATTGCGCTCGAGCGATGTTGGCTCGAGCAGTGGTCCTCTGTCTGTAAAACTTTTAAAAGTTGGTATTCTTCACTCGAGCGGTCACTTTGTGCGCTCGAGCAGTCCCACTTAATGTGTCTAGTCGCTCTAGCAACACTTCTTGCGCACGAGCAGTCTACGCATATATTAGTTCGTAAAAGTTACTTTTTGAGTCACTTTTTTATCCCTCTCTCTCTAAACATTCCAAAAATCCTAAATCTAGAGTCTCTCTATCAGTAACTCACATTCTCCCTACAAATACACCTAGATCTATTGATTTCTTCACCCTAGTCTCCTCGTCAAAAACGTAGAGCTCGGCGAGGGCTTCCATTTAATCTGAGTGGATCATTTTTTCGTCGCCAGTGGTTTTTTTCAGCATGTCTCTTCTTCACTTCAAGAGGTAGGGTCTATTTCCTTAACTTGATGTGAGTTCATTGGTGTATTTGTGATATATTTTGATATATAGATCTTGTGGTGCTTAGATTGATTTTTGGGGTATATTTTGTGGGTTGAGGGTTTGTCCAAATTTGGGGTTGTTGGTTACGATTTTGCCATTAAAGTGTATTTTCGGTATACAAAACTTACATATGATTTTTTTTTCTAAAAGAGAAAAACCCCAATTTGTGGAAGACTCCTAAATGATGTTGATTTTGGAAATTTGGGTAGAGTTATGGAAAATGGATTTGGTTGGGAAAAGTATGTTGATGTTTTGGAAACACACCGAGTATTAAATACTCTTTTGGAAATGTTCTACAAAGGTGACTGTTGAAACTGTTGGATTGTATATCCGTATTGTTATCTATTAATTATTGCATTAGAGATAACTGTTTTGGCTATCAGTGGAGGATAGCATTGCCGTGTGTTAAAAATTGCATGTGGACTAGACCAATTGAAATCATTCATATCATGGAGCATGTAATGGATTTTTCTTTTGGAATTTGAAACTGTATGTTTGGGAAGGGGTTTTGGAAATTCTTGTATTTTGTCTTGGAACACTTGCATTGTTTTGGAAAACAATATTTTGAATCACACGTATTGTGCTATCGGAAAAAGGTAAATAAAGTGATAAAGCTATGAGGAGGTGTTAAAGCAGAATTAAGTTGGCCTGTGCGTCCATGGTGAAAGACTTAAACCCGCGCGATAGGTGTCGAGCCTTCTGGTTAGAACTGGTAAAAATGGCCTTGTGACTTGTATAGTTACTCGTATAAACACTAGCCTTGGAGATTTACCCATTTTTATTTATTATCATTTTGGTTTTTGGAGCAGGATGTTTGGGTGTGGTTTTAGCAATGTATTTGCATTTGATTTAGCAATATATTTGCTAGTTGGTATTGAGATACTTGGATTGACTTTTGGAAAGGAATTTTATATCAAACAGATGTTTTTAACTTGGAAAAGGTTTTGATTAAATGTAAGATTTTGGTAATTGAAAAGAAATGATGTTGTTGAGAAGTCAAATGGATTTGAAATGCATTTGGGCATATTGTATATATGTATTGCATCGTGATCATTTATACTAGTGGAGCATGTTTAGTTTTTGAAATATTCTCTACTGGTCTTTATGCTCACCCTACGTGGCTGAAAATGTTTTTCAAGTGCACGTGTGGATATGGACTGAGACGTGAAGTTGTGTTCGAAACTGTGTAGGGTGGTTTTATTATTTGTAGGCCATGGGCATTCACGTTATTTATTAGTTGCGTGCCATTCTTGTAAGGGTTACACCATTTGTATATGATGTAAGCCTCTGGGCGTTTAATTTAGTTTATAATATCTGTGTATGTTTTAATTACAGAACACCCATTCGACTTAGATGTTGTATTTAGGAATATATGAAGTCGGATAAACACATGTATTGTGTGGTTATATTATATACATCTGTATGAGGATTGTTATCTATTGTTTATCGTTGGGTGGTTTATTCATGTAATCCGGGGTGTGACATCTACACTCTTAGAGCATCTCCAATGGAGCTGTCAAAAGAGCTGCCAAAGCTATAATTTGGCAAGAGTGACAAAAAAAGGTTCTTCAATAGCTTGCTATTCTTCTTGCCAAAGATAGCAGATGCCATTTATGTTCTCAAATTTGGCAGGTTGAATAGCAGGTGCCAAACATGCCACATCAGCAAATATCAACAGATTTTTTGCTCCAAATTCAGTTGAAAAAACAGAATTCCTTCAAACAAATTTCAGAATTTGAGAATTACACAAATTTCAAAATTTCAGAATCACAAATAAATTTTAGAATCACACAAATTTCAGAATCACATAAATAAATTTCAAAATCACACAAATTTCATAATCACACAAACAAATCACACAAATTTCAATTTCAGAATCAATTTCACAAATTTAGATGATAAATACCTGGATCGACCTCTAGGGCTTCTTCTTCAACCGACTGGTTTGAAGACAGAGAGAGAGAGAGAGAGATGCTCTTGAGATGAAAGAGAGAGACAGAGAAAGAGAGAGAGAGAGAGAGAGTATACTGGTTTTGGAGATCGGAGAAAATTGTTCGGTGATCAGTGATCGGTTTGAGGACAGAGAGAGAGATACTCTTGAGCTCAAAGACAGAGACAGAGACAGGGAGCGAGCGAGCGAGAGAGAGAGAGAGAGAGAGAGAGAGAGAGAGAGAGAGAGAGATATGCTCTTAAGCTCAAAGACAGAGACAGAGAGATGCTCTCTTTTCTCAGCCGAACACAGTGATGAAGAGAGCAAGAGGATAGAGATGTAGAGAGAGAGATGCTCTCATCTCTCAGCCGAACATAGTGATGAAGACAGGATAGAGGATAGAGATGCAGAGAGAAAGAGAGAAGTGCTCTTATCTCTGAGCCAAACACAGTGATGAAGAGAGGATAGAGAGAGCAAGATGATAGATCATAGTGGTTTTGTCTTGAGATTTGAGCAAATCATTCTAGAAGATTGATCTCAGCCGTTGGATTATTATTTAATCAATGGTTGAGATCTTGTTATTTAAGTAACGGATGAATTGCCCCTGTTGTGCTATTTTGTTTATTAATAAATAAATAAATTCAACTTTGCAGAAGCACAACGGCTATAAATAAACGGTCATATTTGTTTAAATTCTCAACGGCCATATTTATAAATAAAAAAGGGGTCATATTTGTAATTCTATAAATACAAACCCTTAATCTTAATTTCATTTCACAAGCCTCAGAAATTATATTTTTCTTTTTCTCCTCTCATTTTCTTAATTTCATCTCGCAACAAACCTCCCATGTTACATTTTTATTTATAGGTTTTTTCACATAATCACTAAGGAAGGTTCATCAAAAAAAAAGAGAGGAAAATCATTCACCATTGATGAAGATGTAGACTTTGTAAAGCTTGGTGCCACATTTCTGAAGATCCAATTATTGGCAATTCGCAATCTTATCCTCACTTTTGGGGGAGAATTTATGAAAATTATTGCTCTCTCCAAAATGATCAATCAAGAACACAAGTGTCTATCTAATCTTGATGGGGTATAATCATGAAATGTTCTAACAAATTTCGTGGGTGTTTAGCGCAAGTCGAAAATCTACACCCAAGTGTGATGTCTCAAGTTGATATAGTAAGATTTTTTCTTCATTTATTATGTTAGTTTTTTTATTTCATGTTGTATAAAAATTAACTAATTAATTAATTTAATATTTTATTTATACAGGTGCTTCAAGCAAAACTTTTATACCATCAAGATGAAAACAAACATTTTGCTTTTGAACATTGTTGGCCAATCTTGCAAAACAATATCAGGTGGCAAGATGTAGCTCCTACGAACACAGTGAAATCAAGGATACATACACCATTTTCTCCTAATTCAGCCCCCGATTCTCCTATGGATAACTGCATTTCTCTTAAAGATGACAATAGTCCAAGTGTTGGTAACAATCCAACTGTTGGTAATAATCCAATCGGTGAGGGTAGTGTCTCTGCAAGGGATAAAAGACCTATGGGTAGGAAATCTGCAAAATAATTGCTTCGAAAAAGTGAAGCTGTTCAAGATGAAGTCCACAAATTGGAGACATTTAACCAACACCTTGTTGAAAAGGAAATGAAAAAAGCTGAAAAAGAAGAAAAATGATTCAAGCATTGCAGGAGATGAAAGAACTGGAGATCAAAAAGGAAGAACATTTGCAGGAGATGAGAGACTTTGAGATCAAAAATGAAGAACGTTTGACAATGACTACAGACATTTCTCATTTGGACCCTCAAACGAAAACGTATTACATAATGCGCAACAATGAGATTTTTTTCCAAAAGGTCCGCACATGCTAGCAACCCAAATTACTATTTTCCCTTGCCTCCTGATGAATAATTACGGGAGAATGTATTTTTTAATTTTGCATATCATTTATTTTTCAATGTAATTTTTAGTATTTTTAATGTAGTTAATAATTTATTTATTTTTTTTTTTGAATTGATAATTGTTGGTGGTTGGTTGGTGATTTTTTTTTTTTTTAATGTAGTTAATAATTTATTTATTTATTAGTGGTATGTTTTTTGGTGGGTGAATTATATTTAATTTTGTTTTTTGAAATTTTTCAATTTTTTTCATTTTTTATATTTGTCTAGTCTGGTATAATGTAAATATATATATATTTTTTTATTTTTAACAAACAGTTGAAAAAAAGGTCACAAAAGACAAAAAAATAAATAAATAAATAAATAAAAAATCACTAAAAATCCTATATCCAAACAATACCTACAAATTTAGCAGAAAGTTGGTTGAGATTTACCAAAATAGCATATAACCATTGGAGCACCATTGCTATAATTTGGCAAAATAGCACTATTCATTGCCAAATTATAGCAATGGCAATACTATTTTAGCAAACACCATTGGAGATGTTCTTAGAGTATAGATCTATAGTTTTTTAGTGTAGATTTGAATTTTTTATGTCCAAAATAAGGGTTATGAGAGTTTTCTCCTCCGATTTCGACATAGATTTTTGGATTTTCGACACCCACAATGGTTTCCTCATCTCTCAAGCCTTTTTATCATACCATTATGAGTGTACTTCCTTTTCAACTCTAGCTTCTAGCAGTGTTCGATGTCCTTCGGCGGCGGCGGTGGCAAAGTTGGGCAACAACAACAAGGACGACCTCGACGGGGATAGCTAGCTTTCAAGCAGATCTTTCTTTCCAGACCATATCTTTGAGAAGATCGGTGATTTTCCTTGGCTCGTAACTATTTTTTTGGCGGAGTTGTTTTTATTTTTTGTTGTTTGTTTTTTGTTTTGTTGTTTAGTTGGGATGACCTTTTGGGGTCTTGCTTATGTAATGTTATTGTTTATTAATACAATGTTTCCCATGTTCTCACAACAACCCAAAAAAAAAAAAAAAAAACAACAACAACAACCACCCATTATTTACTTTGTTTGATTAACATTTTTCGAAAAATAATTTTTCAGTTTTTTATTTTATGTGTTTCTTTTGTCTTTGGTAAATTTTTTTAATTTTTTTTTACTTTTATAGTTTTAGTTAATCTAGATACACTTTTGTGAAATTTTTATATCAAAAAATTAGATTTTTTATAAAAAATATTTTACTTTTTGGGCAAATTACAAACACCCCCCTCGAGGTTTGGTAAAAATACAAAATTCCCCCTGAAGTTTCAGAAATTACAAATTACCCTTGAGGGTCAAATTTTCATAACAAATTAGGGAAAATTAGGAGGGAATCTGTATGAAAATAAAAACCTCATGAGACAATTTGTTATGGAAATATAAACCTCAAAAATAAAAAAATTCAAAATAAAAGTGAGTAACATAGTTTAAGTTTTTGTTTTTTAAAATTTGTAAAATTTAAGCTTATAAAGTGACCTTATCTATAAAAATTCCTCCAGTCACCACTGATGATACTCCTGTCAAGATTCAAACAATAAAATAAAAAATATAACTCATTTACATTATGTAGAGACGTTAAAATACCTCGACACTTAGTTAAATATAAACACTTATAATATAACTCAAAATGTATTTATATATATATATATATAGGAAAATGTTATGGGAGTGTATACATATACATCCTATCACAAAATATATAATTTTATTATAAAATTTCGTAATATCAATTATAATATGTAATCTTGGCATAAATTGATGTAACAAAATATCTAAAATTTTGTAATTAATATTGCAAACTCACCTGGGAACAAAATGTTACTTGTTGCTTACTAAACAACACACGCGTTTATATATATTATTGACTTAGGCCTCAAATTGTTCTGATTTTTTAAAATTTGAATTTTTTATTTTTCATATTATTTTATTTTTTGTAATTTTTTTAAAATTTTAAATATATATTTTTTTACTTTTTAGATACACCTAATTTAGATAAACTTAAAAAATAAAATATTTTTAAAAATACAAAAAAAATATACAAAAATTCAATACGTTTAATTATTCTTGTATATTTATTAAATTATATATATATATATTTTACAAATATTTTACCGTTTAGTTGCATCTAAAAAGTGAAAAAAACTACTTAAAATATTTTTAAAAATTCACTAAGAATAAAAAAACTTGATTTTCAGAAAATCAATCTAAACTAAACAGGATAGTACCACTAAGAAACTATATATAGCACACATTAAGGTCCCGTTTGGGAATATGTTATTTTAGTCTAAAAACTAAAAATTTATTACAAGTTGTCACATCATTCTCAAGTAATGATTAGTAAATGTTTACGACCCATAAAAAACTTTCCACAATTTGATCTACAATGATGTAGCATAATACACGTCAACTTTCAATTTGTCACATACTCAATTGTGTGGGGTTTATCCCTTTTGCCACATCATTTAGGGGTTCAATTTGTGGATCTCTAACACTACTTTTAGAATTATGTAAAAAATAGTGAATCATTATTTGAAAATTTGAACATTGAAGACTTTTTTTTTTCCCACCCACTTTCGGCACTATTAGGTTATATTTTGATCATAAATTTAGAGAGAAATTTACGTAGAAAAAAAAAAGTAAATGAAATAAAGCTATTTTTCACATTTCCATTATCTTTTACTTGCCTCCGCAAATTCCTCCGTAAATTTATAATGAACCTATCTATAAGCAAGTGTTTTCTTCCAGTCAATTAGTGTTGTTTTCTTCTAAAAGAGACTTGATTACTTTCAAAAGATTCTTTTTTTTTTGTTTTGTTTTGTTTTTTTTTTTTTAAATAAAAAATTATCAGCTACTTGTAGAAAAACATGGCAATGAAATGTGAAAGTTCAAAAACTTCTACCCCGAAGAAGAAGTAATTGCCATTCATGAGCTATGACTTTTGAAGTCATCAAGTCTTCTAATAGAGTTCCCTCAAGTTCATGTTTAAAAACTGCAATGCACAAGCTAAACTCTCATCTTTAAACACTTGTACCAAGTAACCTTCCATACTAAGAAGCCATGGGCACAACCTCTAGTGCTCTTTTGATGTTATTTGCTTTTCTTTTCATGGAAGGAATTGAGTTCTGTTGTAGCAGTACAAACCCAAATGTGAGTTGCATAGCGAGTGAGCGAGAAGCTCTTATCGAGTTTAAGGGAAAGCTCAAAGATGATGCAAATCGCTTGTCCACGTGGGTTGGAAAAGACTGTTGTCTATGGAAGGGAGTCAGTTGCAGTAGGAAAACAGGCCATGTCATGAAGCTTGATCTACGTAATCCAATCCCTTTTGATTCCTACAAGGGTGATTTTATTCAGCATTCTGCAAATTTCGACAAGAACAGATTGAGTGGCGAGATAAGTCCTTCTTTACTCGTTTTAAATCATTTGAGTTACATAGACTTGAGCATGAACAATTTTTCAGATATGCAATTTCCAGAATTCTTCGGCTCCATGAAAAGCTTGAGATACCTTGACCTCTCTTGGTCACAATTTTTTAGTGGAATGATTCCTCATCATTTGGGGAATCTTTCAAGATTGCAGTATCTCAACCTTAGCAATAACGCTTTAGTTGGTCCAATACCAGATACTCTTGGAAGGTTGATATCTCTCACAGTCCTTGACCTTTCTTTTAATGACTTTGATAACTCAATGTTGCATTGTCTGAGTAACTTGAGTAGTCTTGTCCATATGGATATCGGTTCCAATTATTTTAACAGTTTAATTCCTGATGCTCTTGGAAGGTCAACCGCTCTCACCTTCCTTGACCTTTCTGACAACAATTTAGATAATTCACTGTTATGTTCTTTGTGTAACCTTACTGGTCTTGTCCATTTGGATCTTGGTTTTAATTATCTTCATGGTTCAATTCCCTATTGCTTTGGGAAGTTGCCCTCTATTTCAGTCCTCAAGTTGGATTATAATAGTTTTCAAGATCCAATTCCAAGTGAGATTGGTAATATGACACAACTTACAGAGCTTCACTTCACTAGAAACAAGTTCAAAGGTGAAATACCAAACTCCATGTGGCGGAACCTTTGCAATTTGCGTGTACTTGATTTGTCCAATAACAAGTTCAAAGGTGAAATACCAACTCCATGCAAAACCTCTGTAGCTTGTGCATACTTGATTTATCCTATAACAAGTTCAGTGGGAACCTTTCTACTTTGGTTAGTCCATTTGGTTGCATCCATAATAATTTAAAGGTGTTAGAACTTAAAATAAACATGTTTAGTGGTCATTTGCCAAACCACTTGGGAGAGTTCAAGAATCTTGAGTACCTTGATATTTCTAATAATTCATTTTATGGTCTACTCCCATCATCAATTGGAAGACTGTCATATTTGAGAGTGTTGAATACTAGAAATAATCAATTGAATGGGAACATTCCAAGTAGTCTTGGTCAACTTTCAAAACTAGAAAAGTTAGATTTATCAAACAATTCTTTTGTTGGCATGGTATCAGAACTTCATTTTGCCAAACTCAAGAGGTTAATTGAGTTATACTTGTCTCCAAACTCATTATTAGTTCTGAATGTGAGCTCCCAATGGGTTCCTCCTTTTTAACTCCCATCCATACTAATGGCCATCAAAGTGGGACCCCAATTTCCTCTGTGGCTTAAGACACAAAAAAATGTTAGAGATTTAGTCATGTCTAATGCAAGCATCTCAGATACCATTCCAGATTGGTTTCATAATATTTTTTCTGGTATTCGACACTTGGATTTATCCAACAATCAGATCAGCGGAAAGGTGGCATTCCAACATATGAGTGACGATAATAAAAAATTGGGATTTCAAATTCTTACTCTCTCAAGTAACCATTTCACTGGTGGCATTCCAACATCTTTATGCAAGGCAACAGACATAACAATTATTGATTTCTCAAAAAATCAATTATCAGGAAGAATCCCTCAATGCTTAGGACACTTGGATAACTTGGCAGTGCTAGATTTGTCGAATAACCACCTATGTGGTCATATTCCAAGTTCTTTAGGTTCCCTAAGGTTTCTCATATCCTTACACTTACATAAGAATAAATTTCATGGGAAGCTTCCTTCATCCTTACAGGATTTGACATTTCTTCACACACTTGATCTAGGTGGAAATGCATTCACTGATGTTATACCTCCTTGGATCGGATATAAACTAACTGGTTTCTCATTTCTCAATCTTCAATCGAATAATTTCTATGGTGATATTCCTCCACAACTTTGTCGTCTTCAAAAGCTACAATTGTTAAACTTGGCACAAAATAACATAATGGGACATATCCCTCGTTGTTTTCTCAACTTCAGTGCCATGGTTGCACTAGATCCTGAGTACATGTTCGATCCAACAATTAATGATCATTATCAAGAGAACATGTTGGATTCAATGAAAGGAAGAGAACTGGAATACACTAAGACACTCAAATTTCTCATCTCTATTGACCTTTCGAACAATCGCATTGTTGGAGAGATTCCAAAAGAGTTGATGGATCTTTTTGGGTTGCGGAACTTGAATTTATCTGGAAATCATCTGAAAGGAAGGATCCCTAATAATATTGGAAATTTGAGACAATTGGAATCTCTTGATTTGTCTCGAAACAAACTTTTTGGCCCATTCCTCCGAGTTTGTCTAGTTTAAGCTACTTAAGTCATTTGAACATGTCATTCAATAATTTATCAGGGCCAATACCAACGGGAAATCAACTTCAAACTCTCAACGATCCTTCCATTTATATAGGCAACGATGGCCTTTGTGGTGCACCACTAAACAGTTGCGTCGATGATAAATCATCTTTTGGTAATCAAAAACATGCTGATGAGAGTAACGTTGCAGATGAAACTGATTTTTTGTGGTTCTACACTGGCATTGGACCTGGTTTCTTGGTTAGGTTCTTGGGGGTCTGTGGCACTTTGAATTTCAAGAAGTCTTGGAGGTATGCATACTTCCAGTTCATCGAAAACAACTACAATTGGATATCAATAAACATAGCAATCAAGTTCGCTCAGCTAAGGAGGAAGTTCAACAAAGGCAAATTTGGAGGATGAATTTATCACCCAATTGGTTCGTCTCTCTCTCTCTCGCTCATCATGTACCAATATTACCTCTGTATCTTGTCATGATTGCGATGTGTGCATCAAATCAACATCTCCATAACCCATGATTTATCTTGCATGAATCTTTCGAATTTTTTTCAATTCCTTACCGTCATTAACATAACAATGCTAATCATTTAAATGATTTTTGGCACATCATCTCGACTTGAAGAATGATCATTCATATTTTGAAGTGGAGGTAGTGATATTTCCAGATTATCATCAAAAACATGTCTTACATTCAAGATCATATAGTAAAGTATAGATTAATTTCCAACAAATTTCTTTACCAAAAGCGCCAAAATTCTGTCACATGCTTAAAAAAATTAAAACAAATGCAGGTTTGTTGTTATATAGTTCAAATAATGCAAATACATTTCTCAAATAATTTTTTCGGAAGTCATTTGTTGCATTATTTCAGAGAAACCATGTTAACATCCACTAATATGCTTGTTATATGCTTTGCTGTCATTAAAGGGTCTTATATTCAACTGGAGAAAGGACCCTTAGAGGAAAGCAGCATTGAGATCATGTTATGGATTTTCTTGAGTTGTTCGAAAGAAATAAGTTTGAATAATTCTATAGTTCTAGTATATATGTTGATGGGGTTTGATGATTTTTGCCTTTTGTGAAATATTCTAAAGTAAGTCTTTCCTTAAATAAATGATTTGTGAACTATCGTATTGTCCAGAATATGTTATAGACTGTGTTTTGCAGATATATGTATTCTCCTTTTATTGGTGAATTCTATGATTTTTGCCAATTCCATAGATTATAGTTTTAATGTTGAGAATTGAGCAAAATGCTCCAACAATGATATACATGTAGTAATGGAATCACCAAGAAAAACCTTATCAAAACAGAGAGCTATTGTGCAACAGTCAAATTCACATATAAGTTCAACTATTCATGTTTTTCTTCACATTGTAGTAATCTTTACTTGTGTCAAAGCTTTTAATGATTTAGGAGAAGTATGTAACATCAGTAATATACAAGTATGTTTCTCAACTTGCACTACTTTTTATTTAATTTGTTACTGATTAATCCTTGCCAAAGATTTTGTGTGTGTGTGGGTGTTTTATTCTCTATCTATTTGTGTCTATTGAGTTTTAACCAATTTACAAGTGCTTGTGGTTGGCTTTTTTAATAACTTTTTGTTGATTTTTTTCATCTTTAATGATTTTTTTTTTAAATTAAAATGTGTTACACTCTTGAATTCTACTCGACTAAAGAAATTAGAAAAGATCAAAAAATTTGAAAATTTTGAAAAAAAAAAGTCCAAAAACGATTTTTTTTAAAAAAAAAAAACAGTTGAATTTTTATATTTTTGTAACTTTTTTTGTCTTTAGGATTATTATTATTATTTTTTTTTACTTTTTAGATTTGTCTACACAAGACAAACCTAAAAAGTAAAAAAAATGGACATAATTTAGAAAGAAAAAAATCACTAAAAATTTAAAATATATATATATATATATATATATTTTGGGTGAATGCCACACACTAACAAAGGCCAAAGCAATAAAACTATCAATGTAACCAAAATATCATAAGTTTCCATATATGCAGATGCAAATGCAGATGATTAGCTCCTAACTACACATTGATTTCAGCGGTCCACACAATTACCCAAACGGGATCTAAATCAATTATCACAATTTCAATAGGCATCAGCCAATCCTACACATCATACCAACAATTAGCATAGAGAAAAGGAAGATGCTACGATATTCACCCTTAAAATGATGCATATGGTATACTTTTGTGTTATTTTAGTGCCTATATTTTCAAATCGGTTGATTTTAACTTTGAATTTTATATTTTCTCTTTTTGTCCCAATTGAAAATGGTAGTTAAGTTTTTTGACAGAAATTGGCCATGTGCATGTCACATGCCATATTTTAAAGGATAAAATTGTAAATTTAATATTTTGTACATTATTCAGAGTGAGTTAACTCAATTATAGAAAGAGATGGTTTATGTTTAACAGATGGCTCGACAGGGAAAAAGAAGGGGGGTTTGTTCGACGGTGGGGCTCAGTTGGGGTAAGGCCGTGAGATTCGATTGGTGTCTGTTGCTGAGAAGGTCACGACCAGAGACCACTACTTTTGCTGCAGATTGTGAGATTTCATCTTTGTCATCATCACCTCCTCATCTCTATTGCATGCTATTTACCATTTTGGGCAATAGATTTGATCCAAATTTTTCCTCCTTAAAATAAATAAAAACTTAACCAAGTTCTTTATGGAATTGTTTGTAAATTTTCTTATATTACTTTGAAAAAAGTCTTTTTGTCAATGGTGTTTTGCTAAGATATTATGGAATTGATTCAATGTGAAAATTTTAGAGACCACCGATGTAATTTGTCGAATAAAAAAAGACAAGTTCCATTTGGCACTGGTAATCTTAGAAGTTTGAGACAAATATTATGATCTCGTTGGACAAAAAAGACAAGTTCCGTTTGGCACTAGTAATCTCAGAAGTTTGAGATAAATATTATGATCTCGTTGGGGGGGGGGGGGGATCGCAACTAATACATGTAATATGTAAATATAAAAATAGAACATACATTTCAATATAAAGATATAATAATTTCTTTTTCTTTCTTTTTTTCTATATGATTAATGAATGGCCAATAATACTACATTTTTTTTTTAATGATATTAGTTTACCATCTCATGGTCATGATTGCATTGGTTAAATTGGTTCCATCACTAGGGACAATTTCAAAGCAATTGTGATAAATGATATGGTAAAAAATGTGACCATATAAATGAATGACTTTGCCTAGTGGCAAAAGGATAGACCCTAAACCTAAACATATCGAGTTCGACTCTTACTAGTGTTTTTCAGACTTAACCGATACGTGTGATTTGTAGGCAATCTTTAGAAGGAACGTGATTAAGAGCTCTAAAATTAGAACTCTAATATGAGCTCTAGTGATGTGGCAAAGCAAAAGAATAAAAAATAAAAAATAACCAAAACATCACATCATATGGTGATCATTAGAGCTCTCTCTAAAGCTCTTCCTCTAAAACTCCTAAATATTTTTCTTTTTAAAATTTGAGATTTACTTACTCTAAAGAGTGGGTCCAATGTAGCTTTCATGATTGCATTGGTTAAGTTTGTTGAGTTTTTTTTTTTTTTTTTAATATTCTGAAGAAAAAAAAAAAACAATTTAGAGAGTTGACCCACTTTTCAAACTATTTGAAAAACTAACTTATTTTTTGAAATCGCATTTTCAAAATGCGATTTTGAAATTGAAATTGCATTTTTAACATGCAATTTCACTTTGAAATCGCAAGTTGAAAATACAATTTATGATGACATGATGAAATCGCATGTAATTGAAATCGCATTTTCAACATGCGATTTCAATATGCAATTTCAATTTCAAAATCCCATTTTCAAAATGCGATTTCAAAAACAAGTTAGTTTCCCAAATAGTTTGAAAAGTGTGTCAATTCTCTAAATTGTTTTTTTTTTAGAATATTAAAAAAAAAAAAAACTAAGTTTGTTCCATCACCCCCATTCTGTAATTATCTTTTTTTGTCCTTATTAGTCATAGAGAAATATGTGAGGGGAACTGTTCATATGGAAACCATAATTAAGTAAATTTCCAATTAAAAAATCTTCCCGCACAAGCAAAAGTTGAAAACCACCATCTACGGACATTTTCAACCCCTATGGTTTGAGAAGTGTTATTTTAATTAATTTTAATTTAAAAAATAAAAATAAAGATAGTGATATAATAATTTATAGTGACTTTTTAACTGTATTAGTCTAATGTCAAACAAGGTTTATCAAATTTAAATTTGGATAAAAATCTTGCAAAACACCACTCTACTCATTGACTCAAATTTATATGAAATTGAGTTTTACCCATTTTTTAACCCAATTTAAAGAAGACTTAAATATATACTTGAATTTTTTTCAAGATCATTTTGTAATTTTCAAATTTACCACTCTGTCATTACTGAAGTTTTACCCAAATTTACGTTCAAACCTAAGTTTATCCAATAGAATGTCATATCAAATCAAACTTAGATTTTTAATTAAATTTGCAGCAGTGCTACATCCACACAATTTCTTCCCCTCACAATCATCCCCCTAAAGACGTGGCAAAACAAAATACATATAAAGAGAGTTTTGAGGGAATATTTAAATGTAGATCAACTTTTCAAATTTTGCTTGTCACATCATTTGAGAGGGTTTTGGGGGGGAGGAGGGAATTATGTCAACGAATCATTTTTCTTAAATTTGAGTAAAAATTTAAGGACCGAAAATGGTCTAACAAACTTTTTAAAATCTGGCCTGAATTAAATTAAAATAAGCTTAAATTATTTTACAATAGGCCTACATAGACTAGTTTATTGGTTGTTGTAATGCTTGGTTAGTTGGTTTATTGTTTAGGGTAAACTACACCAGTAATCCCTATATTTTATTTATTGTATCATTTTGATCCCTACACTTTCAATTGGCTCAATTTTGATCATTCATTTTAAATTGTTTCAATTTGGTCTAATTGATAATATTGTTAGTATTTTTTAAAAAAATTGTCACTAAATTGGTTGAGGTTAACTCACCGAGTTGAGTAAGTTTATAATTGTACCCTTAACAATATGACACATAACACTTAAGTGCATATTTTCTCTAAAAAAATTCTAAGAGTTCAAATCAATTGGACCAAATTAAGATAAATTCATAAATTTAGGGTCAGAATCGAGCCAATTAAAATTACAAGGACTAAAATTTCACAATGACCAAAATACAAGAACTACCATCGTAATTTGCCCCATTGTTTATTGACTAATACCATTCTAAAGCAAGGCAAATACCTAACCTTAAGAAATTGTGAGTGCTGAGCAAGAATTCTAAGGTTGACTTAATAAGACACCTATAAATATACCTTGTTGTATATGACAAAAATATAAGTTGATGAAACAAGGTTGAACTAGTTACTCCAAAAAGAGAGCCTAAAAGAGAACAAAATGGGACAGTTCAATACTAAAGTGTCAAAGGTTATGAGGATGAGCAGGGCTGTGTGCCTTTGTGCCCTCCTAGGAATGCTTTTTAGTGTCTATCTTGGCTTATTTTTGAATGTCTGTCCAAGGAATTTGGAGGAAAGAAAACACATATCACTTTAAGAATAAATTTGGTGAGTTTGAATTTGTTTCACTTTTCATATTTATCTAAATATCTGGTATCTACTTTTTGACGCATTTCTATAAAAATTAACCCTGTGTTTCCTAGAAAACAAAAATAAAAAATGAAACACAATAAATAAATAAAAATTGATAATTCTCATGTCTTCCATCTCATTTTAGTTTTCAATCTTATGATTTTTAATCTTCTCCTAATCGACAATTTGAAATCCAAATGTACAGATCAATCATACAGCATTGTGGCAGGAGGATTCATGATGGCTTCATCACTTTGAAGATCAAAGTTCTCCATTTCTCCATTGCCAAATGTTTACAGTTCAGATACTTAACGCCACTGCAGCCTGCACATTCGACTACATCCATGCTATTTTGGGTTTCGTTGACTCGATCAGTTTCTTCGATGTACTCTTGATTTTGATTTGTTTAATCTCTTTGTAAAGTTCATTCAAGCCAAAATGCGGTCATTGATCGCTATTGAACTAACACAATTGCAACAGCCCAACATTTCGGACCACAATTACTTTTATCCAGTCCACTAAAGAAACCTGGACACATATGGAGAGGGTTTCTTCAAATAGAGATAGCATTATTTGAGCCTACTTTGATTCTACGGGTCACGTCATCTTCAACCTCACTCCATTCTTATTAATAATCGAACCTACTTAACGAAATTGCTCACCCTTTGGTATCTCCTGCTTTTCAACCTCAACTTGTCTGTTATTTCTATTTCTACTGTTATTGAAGCAATATTCCAAGTGTACAATTTCAGTATTATTTTAAAATGTTTTTTAACACTCAAGTGCATCTATTCTATCTAAATTTCTAATTTAGTGTTAATTCCTCTTTTAATTTCATCCACTATGATAATAACATCTGTAAATAGCATAAATCATAAGACATCATCTAAAATATGTCTAATCAATTCATCTATAATTAAGGCAAATAGGTACGGACTTGAGGCTAACTCTTGGTGTAATCTTCAAGTAATCAGAAATTCATTTGTTTCTCTTGCAAGTGAATTAATTGTAGTCACAATTCCATCATACATGCCCTTTATCACATTAATATAACCTCTTTGTCAATATTTTTTTCTCAAACACCCACCATATTATATCTCTAAGCACAACCCGTCTTAAGGTTTTTTTTTTTTTTCTCCCTAAATCCATAAAAACTATAAGCATATCTCCTTGGATGAAAATTTCAGCTAAATATTTCACTGATTTAATATGAAACCAAGAATAATTAAACAGGGAAAATAGAGATCAATTGATAAATTTATAAAATTACCAAAAGACCATCATATGGCAAAATAGTTGGGGTAAAAAGCGTCTATAAGCAAATGTTCACTATCTTATAAAAAAGCAAGTTTTCTTTGGTAAATTATATGAAAACAAGCTACAACTTAACCGTATGAGAAACAGGATAAGGAATGTAGAATCATGCAGTTCTACACCATCGAGCCAATTAAGCGCAGGTAATATTTTAACCAGAAAACACTTAAACTCTTCTTCAGCAACAACATTCCCAATAATGTCTAATTGTGTCAACTTCGAGTCTTTAAAAATTGCAAAGGCTTCCCAGTAATTTGTCACATTGACACCACTAATTGCAAATTCACCAAAACTCCAATCACTTCCTACTCTATGGGAGAGGGGAGAAGAGCACAAGTACCTTCTTGTGTCGACAGCGTGTGCACCGATTTCGTTGTATGAGATATCCAACACTTTCAATGACTTTAGCAGTGTTAAAGGCTCCAGGGCAGAAAAACTACCCATTTTGTTGTTACTAAGGTTCAAGCAAGAAAGAAGCTGCATAGCCTGCAATCCTGTCATAAAGACCGATAAAAAAGCGCTCAGTTACTTTGATTTAAATAATCATTAGAAATGCCTTTTAAGCTTTAAAATGCACCATGAAACTATCAAGAATTTGACTGGCACCATTTTACAAAATAAAGATGGCCATTTCATTTAAATAATCATTAGAAATGCCTTTTAACCATCAAAATGCACCATGAAACTATCAAGACTTGGACTGGCACCATTTTATAAAATAAAGATGGCCATGCAATAAACTAATGTTGTACAAATGTGTTCATGTATAATATTGTATATATGAAGATATAACACACACATATAGATGGACAGACAGACAGACAGACAGATAGATAGATAGATAGATAGATAGATATAGAAATACAATGAATTGAAAATCAAAACCACAAAAACAGATTCAAGTGACAATGAAAATTTTGAAGAATTAATTGTAGTTTACCTTCAATTGAGCTAACTTGGTTGTGGCTGAGGTCTAACATTTGTACCCACAGTTATTTTTCAATAGACCCAATACGTGACAATGAAAGATTATTGAGTCGTAAACAGATATAATTATTGGTGCCTGATGATGCGAGTCCTGTAATGACAAAGAATGCCTCAAAGAAAGATTTCGGATCGAGGTCACCGCAGTAAGCACTAAAAATATAAGAATCTGTGTTATAGAAAAATCAGTAATCTATATCAAAGGTTCAAGGCAAATCTTTAACACCAACTCTAACTAATATTATTGACTAGAGATCTATCTGGGTGTGTGTTGAAAAGAACTATCAAAGATTCGTACACAAGACATTCATAATTCCAATTAACATAACTATATAGTTAGTTAGACTAATCTCAATAAAAATAATAATAAACCCACTATATGAACAAATCAGCCACTAAATAGTTGAACTAAGTTTGGTTTTACTTTGAATTCTAGATGAACTTATTGAAGAAGCATGCCCATCTGTTTACTTAAATGAGCATGTAAAATAGCATGTTTATAGGACTGCAATACAAGTACAACTATTTGGACTTTGGATGGCTAAAGGGTCATTTGACCTAGTTCTTAAGCAAAATGAGTGAAAGCTTAAGCATGAGCTGAGCCAATTTCTTTCAGTTTAAGTGTGAAAAACTCTTCACTATGTTGAGCAAAGCCCTCAAACCTAGTAACATTTAGATTCTTTAATATGAGGGCATTCAGTAGCTATCATCAGATTTTTAATTTAATGCAAGCATGATGAATGGTGACAACCTCACGTGTCCAGAGTTAGATGAAAGGCTTATCAATCTGTCATGTGTAACATAGACCAATTTACATAGCAATATGTAGGAATGATATGATCCAAGTTGCAGGTGACTTTAGCCTAAGAGGGTGTGTGGGTTGAGGTTGTGACAAGATGCCTTTGTATAGGGACAATTGAAGAAGACTGTTCCATGGGACTTTGCCACCTGGGCTTGTTAAGTAAGAAACAGATATTTTCATTTTAGGTGTTGTTTTACTAATATATTTTAAGCCTATCTATGACTTTATATAATGAGCCTTTAGGCATAATTTCATATAAGATATCTGTGCTGGCCAATCAAGTAATCAATACATCAGTAGGATATTAAAACCACCAGGAAATAATATCGATGGTATTTACAAAACGAGCGAGACAAACCGAGTAGCTTATGTTTTGGTCAAACTGAGCTCAAACAATAACAGCACAAATTCAACCGAACTAGAACCAGGCACAAGCACTGCTCCTTACCTGCTAAGTTAAGCACAAACACGCAATACATTGTTTACTACTCAACTCAGATCAGCTTGTTCATACTCCTAAATGCAATGGTTCAAAGCTCTAGCTCTCCTCAAGGAGAACATGAAATATTAAAGAGATATTACTCATACATCCAGCACAACAATAAAAAATGAACCTAAATGGACTGTTACACAGTAATATAGAAGAGAAGAGATATTCACCTGCTTTAACGCGACTAAGCTGTATTCATTCTTGTAGTATTGAGAATGTGGCGGGTCCAATGTCATAAGATCACTATTAATTCTTTACTTCTTCAGAATGGGCCATCTTGCATGTCTCTGGAGTTTTATCATATGACATCACTGCATCATGTGTAGTCAACAATCTTGCAAGCATAAGCTTTCAAATTTTACTACAATAACCAGCGGAAGAAAATAAGAGGATATTGGACAAACAATAAAGCTGCTTTGATGCTGCAAAGCCACTCATGAATGAATTCCACATACCAGTTTATCTCTGACAACAATTCCCGGAAAAGAGCTATCTCATTACCTATAGTCTCAGCGCTCCACTTGGAAGCTGTTGACTCATTCACCTCACTATTCCTCAGTTGATCGAAAATTTTAATTTGGGTTGGTTCCAGAAGATGTGTTTCACCAGTATGAAAATTTTCATCTTCCCATGAAATCATCTCTGCACTTTTCATTTCAGCATCTTGCGAACCATGAGGTTGTATTAAAACTGTAAATTCAAAATGAGTAGGATGGCTATGGTGAAATCCACTCAGAGACACGATTCCCTGAGAATGTCCAAGGCTGACCTTTACTGGATGAGTTTTTAAAGAATGGAGATTCTCCTCGTGAAAAGTTAAATGTGTTACCCAAGCTTGGGAACTCCCAGAGTTGTTTGTTGAAAGTGGTGACCAAATTAAATCTTTATTTGTGTTAGGTACAGATTGCATAGTTGTTGTAGATGAGCTCACACCTTCAACTGCTTCATTAAAATAAAGAATGAGTGGAATTATCCCACTATTAAGATGGAAACCTATGACAGGAGACGAAGCACGAGTATCCAGGAAACCATCTGCTCATACATTAAGATTAGAACCATGAGGTGGCCAGGTAGAAACCAACAGAGGATTCTCCAGTTTAACAGTTTGCTCAAGAAGCCAAAGATGATAAAGCCATCCACTTTGATCATCCGGTCAAGAAAAGAGCTTGGTGTACAAAGTCATACTCCTCTGTCGAACTTCCTCCTTTGAGAAAGATCCTTGAGCCCTTTTCTCCGATAAATGAGGCAATTACACTGCAGAACATTTATGGTAAGGTAAACTAGAATAAACAGACAGAGACATCACAAGGTAAAACATGCACTCAAAGCAGCAGGCATGTTTGTGTAGGTTGAAAAAGAAAAACAAAAGGCACAATTGACTGACAAACTTAATTTTCTAATCCTGCTAGAATAGATAGAATATCAAAAGGTAGCAGGTGTTTCATCATGCAGTTTTCACTATAATGTTAATGTGCATAAGAATTGATCATTTAACTCCAAAGGAAAGTTGAATGTGAATCAAGCTACAATTTTATATAACATCGCATGCCAGGTTTACACACATAGAAAAGCTTAAACATGATACAAAGCAGAAAAATGCCGTTGAAGATTTTTTTTTTGATCAGCAACAAACAAAGATTTATTAAGGCTCAAGGCCAAGAAAAAAGAGGATAAGATATCCTCTTACAGCAGAAATGGAAAAACCAAAAATAGGAAAAGAAAATACAAAAAAACAAAAACACCGAACTCAAAAACTTCTATATAGAACAAACTGACACCCAATCCGAAACAAGCCAAAAAAGCAGAATCCCCCGGAATACTGAGCTCGCCGAGGCCCAAAAAGATGCCAAGTATCTCACCATATCCCATAAGTAATCTATATCCCGGGCCACTCCTTCGAAAATCCAAGCATTTCTCTCCAACCAAACAACCCAGAAAATTGCAAAAAGTACACCACTCCACAGTACTTTAGCTCTCTTTGATCTTCCAAAAACTTGAAAATCAAATAATAACATTTGAGCACATCCTTTTGGGACCACCCACATCACACTACCCAAACCAAACACCCTAAGCCATAAACACCTAGCCACCGAGCAATGCAAAAAGAGATGATCCAAAGATTCTCCACTTCTACAACACATGATGCACCATTGAGGATTAAGATACCGCGAAGGTCTCCTCTTTTGCAATGAATCATTGGTCAGAGTGCCCCATGAACCAAAATCCACATAAACACTTTCACCTTGAGAGGAGCACACGCCTTCCAAATCTTGTTATGAAATGGAAACTGAGGGACATGAGAATTATCAATGATTTTATCACGAAAGGACTTACAAGTAAAAGACTCCGACAAATGAATATTCCAAACCAACCTATCCTTCAACATTGGAGACAAAGAAACAATTTCGAGCCTTGACAAAAGAGAAATCAATTCCGGAACTTCCCTGTCATGAAGATTCCGACGGAAATTAAAATTCCAAGATAAAGGAACCACCAAAGAACCCACCACAAACGCAACAGAACAATTATGAGATTGAGAAACACCATACAGAAGTGGATATGACTCAGCCAAGGACATCGAACCCACCCAAACATCCTCTCAAAATTTGACCATTTCCCCATTACCCACCCTCATAGAAATGAATTGGGACCAAACTGGATAAATCTGAGAAATGGACTTCCAAGGAGCACGACCGCTACCCCTCAGAATACAAAACATGAGGGTCTCACCATGAGGACCTCGTCTTCTGATTCGGACTCTCTGTTTTTTGTTTTTAATTGCGGTTCGTGTCAACCAAAGAGTCCACCTCAAATCGTTTTGAGAAAAGCATTTTTTGAAAAGTAGTGCCAAACATGGATGCTTTGCGGAATCTGATGTCGCCACCTAAATATTTTAAAATGGGGAATTTAGGAAACCTGACTCGGTCAAGGCAATAACGGTCCGATCACCAAAGTGACTTGGCTCGGAAGCTTGGGTACGATCGGGGAAGGTCAGCTATGAGCACCCCCTTTCGCCCAGTCCGAAGACCGGCCTCTACTAACTGTGATATCCGTTTTTGAAAACTTTATGCGTTCTTATTCCGGTTATTAACCTAGAATTACTATGTGATGCGCACAACACAAAAGTATAGACTAGATTGCCTAATTTGGAAATAAACATTGCATAATCCGTTTTGTCTCGAAAAACGTGTTGGTTTGAAATTGCTACTCGCAAGTAGGCTAAAATACGGATTTCAATGAGTACTCCCAACTCAAGCAATCCAACCTCCACCCACAGGCATTCAAACAATTTATCTCATGTAAGCACTTAGCTGCATGGCAAGCATACTGTCATGTTAACATTCACACGCATGCGATATGCTAAAGCGTAAAAACTTACATCGTACTCCGTGCCAAAGACAGTAAACTAGTTAGCAAAGCATGCATGACCTAGTTCATGTTAAGTGGCTAATGCAACACAGGCATAAATGTAATCTAGAGTAGGCTCGGCTAACCCTAAACATGGTATGTGAAATGTTTCACGTAGCACGTATTCAATTTGGAAATTGAAAGTTACGATGCAGTTTGTATGATGTACCGAGCCCGGTGCATGTAAACAAATGCATGAAGGCACGCATGCATTGAATAAGGTATGCTAAAATAAACGTGCCCTAATCTACCATTGTAAGCAGGTAAATAAAAGGGATAGAAAGAAGTGGGGATTGGAAGACATACACCCACTCACACACACTTATTACAAATACGCCCTCACTCGGAGGGACCGAAAGAATATACAAAACCAAATAAATAATTAACTATTCTAGCTAATTAAATATTACAAATTCACTAAATTAACTAAATGAATTAATTAATCTAATTAAACAATAAATCGCCTCGGGATGAGGGCCAAATGCAGCGCGCGCCCGGGACTGGCTCGGAACCGCACTGCCATGCACGGATTGCCTCTGTTTCCTCTGCTCTCCTCCTCAGAAAATTGCCAAAGTCCCAGGAGTGCCTCTCAGGGCACTGGGGATCACCACCGGCTGGGGTAGAACACCACCGGCTGAAGGAGGAGGCCACCGCATCAGAAGAAGTTATCGGTGGCAATTGATGCACGGCACTAAATAGTGCGGCCGCACTTAACACTCGCAAAACACCAACTCACAAAACGAGGACAACAACATGCATGGCAATGTGATTCAAGGTATTTATGCACTATACACATCCCTTCTCATGTTATTGACTCAAAGGGGCATGTGCCTCGATTCCCGGACCACCAACCGCGCATTTCCATGCATGATGGCCCTAAGAACCGAGAATGCAACTTTGATTTCAAATGCGATGCAAACCAAATAAACACACAAGGGTGCCCAACCTCTATCATACTCACTTCAAGAGGCCTAGCATGCATGCTTATGTGAGGCAATGCTAGACATGTTGACTAGTATGCAAGATGGGCAATGCAAGCAAACAAAGCATGCTAGGCACACAACCTAAGCAAGGAAACATGTGAAACATGAGGCAATGCAACCTACAAGTATGCAAGGCTAATGTGAATGTCCGAGCATGCAAACAAGCATGTGACTTCATTCAATCACGTGAGTCCTAACATGCGACTACTTACCAATACATTACAACACTCAAGGAGCATATGCAAGCAACCAAAGGATGGACTTAAACATGAGTTAGGCAGCTCTAAATAGGCCTAAAACAGTGGCCAATGTGCATGGAACAAAGGCCAAAACAAGTCAATGAAGCATGCTCATACAAGAGGCCAATGGAACACATAAAGCATAGCTATATGGCACAATGCATGCAGGTCTCAACCACCTTAAAATAGTATTTCTACATGCCAAAACCATGCTGAAAATGCTATGGACATGCACCAAAACAAGCTCAAATGATATGCCCAAACAATGGGCTCTTGAAGCATGTGAACTACAACTATGTAATGCAATGCATGAGAGTTTTATCCAGCCCAAAACAGAGTTTCTATATGTCAAATATGAGCTAAAAACATGATGTTCATGCACCAAAACAAACTCGCAAAACATGCTCTCTTTTAGGCCATTCTAAGCACTCAAACCACAACCATGCAAAGCAATGCACAAGCTACATTAAGACCTCAAAACAGAGCTTAATCACAGCAAAATGTGGACTATTGTAGGCCAAAGTTGAGCTAGCACATGTTAGGAAGATAGGCTAAAGCATGAAGCAAGCTAGGCTAGGGAGCAAAATTACACTACAAGTGTATGAAACAAGCAACCAAGCCTCCCAACCGGACCAAAACAGATCTGGAACATGGAAAAATAGGGCCTAAAACATGCTTGACTCAAGCTAAAACAACCCAAAAAAGATGCTCTTTTATAAGGCTAACAAGGCACAACCACTAGCTACAAGGAGGAGGGGCTAACCCCTCCTATTTGAGACCTCAAAGCTGGTTTTTGATGACTGAAAAACCTCTGAAAAAAAGTTGTTTTTAGGCCCAAAAGAGGTTTGCTTAAAAGAGCTCAAAGGTAGATCACAATCTCACAAAACAAGGAGCCAACAAAGGGAGGACACCCCTTAGCTCGCAAGGACTTCAATCTACCACTTTTAACACATAAAAACAGAGATTTTGACAGTTGAAAATCAGGCCAAAAGAAGCATGCAAAGGTAGCTATACAAGTGCACAAGATCAAGCTTGAGAAGAGTAGGAACTTACCTTGAAGCTCTGCACCAAAACAGGTCCTTCTTGGACCAAAACCAGCCTTAGGAGCTCCAAATACACCTCCAAGGATCAACTCAAATATAGGAAGAAAGAGAGGGCTGAAATTTTGCTTTGGAAATTCTAGAGAGAGAGGTCTTTTTTAGAGTGAGAAGCTCCCAAGACTTGCCTTAATGTTCTTAAACCTAGCAAACATGAGACATAAGGTTCTATATATATCAAACAAAAGCTTTTTGGTCGAAATATCTCAGCTGGAAATATCTAATACAGTAAACAACAGCTGGATGGTAAATATCTGTCAAAAAAACTGAGTTCTGGGCACTTTTGGCCGGTCGGCACTCTTTTGTGCCGGCCAGCACTCTTTTTGTGCCGGTCGGCACTTTATAGTACCGATAGATGATTCCGTGGTCAAAAAAGTGCCGGTGGGTATGCAAATTGAAGCCCCGGAAGTTAGCTTTCCAATGGCGCAAACCTTGCATTAAAATTTCTCCTGTGGAAAAAGTTATGCCCATTTTGGTGAAGCCGCGCAGATTCGATCCAACCGGGATGATGCCCTGCTTCAACCAATCATATCTCCTCCACCCGGACTTGGCTCTAGGAGATTCTTGAGTGCAAAGTGAAGCCCCGGAAGTCTTCTTTCCAATGGTGGTAGCCTCATAGCTTAAATCCAAGTATGCAATTGAATAAACCCGATTTAGCGAGGGCTGCTCGATTTTCTCCTACCCGGATTCATGTCGAACTTCTCCCAGACCAATTTTCTCCTCTCCTTTCCTCTTTTCTTCAACTCCAAACCCCTAAACAAAGTGTTTTTAAAGGTTTGCCTCTCTCCTTGCCGAAGAAATTGAACCTGTGCCCTTCACATCTCTCAATACCGAGCAAACCATCAGTAATGCCCAAGTCTTGAGGGCGGTCAAAAATGGGGTGTCTACACCCTCGAGACCACCTGAGAGTCCCTACCATTAACCTGAATCCCATATTTACTTTTGATAACAGCATGCCATAATGAACCACACTCATTGGGAAATCACCATAACCACTTGCCCAACAGAGTCATGTTTCTAGCCACTATATTACCAATGGCCAAACCCCCTCTCTCCTTAGATAAGGACACCGTTTCCCAGTTCACCAAATGATCCCTCATACCCTCATCTTTCCCTTCCCATAGAAAATTCCTCATTAATTTCTTAATAGATTTTGCTACCTTGACTGGAACCTTAAACACAGACATGAAATAAATTAGAATTCCACTGAGCACTGTCTTAACCAAAGTGTACCTACCACCACGGGATAGTAAAGCCCTACTCCACCCTTCTAACCTTTTGCCTATCTTTTCCACAACCGGATTCCAAAACACTTCACCCTTTGGGTTACCTCCCAGCGGAAGCCCCAAATACTTCATCGAAAATGTCTCTATACCACACCCAAGTAACTCGGCCACTCTCTGAATCAAACTTGAATCAATATTAATTCCCGCAACCCTACTCTTCTCTAAATTTACCCCGAGACCAGAGAGCACCCTAAAAAGCCTAACCACCAAGGTTTTGAAAAGCAGTTGCGGTCGCCGTAACGGTGTCAGTGGCGTGGTTGCGGTTGCGAGTGTAAAACCGTGAACGGATTCTTGGCAAAACCGTGAATTTTTTTATTTTTTGCACAATTTGAAAAAAATTTACCTATATGCATATTTTTTTTCCATGATCATATTTATTGGGTTTAAAATAAATATTGATCAATTTTTGTAAATTTTTAGGTATGCTCCAATATATTTCATATTTTTAAATCACTATAAACTGAGTTTTTTACATTTTATTTTAATAATTAATGACTTTATATTATACAAAAAATCAATCAATCACTAACTATTATATATAAGAAAAATAATGACAAAAGTAAGAGAATAAATAAGAGCCTAAATATATATATATATACATATTTTAACCAAGCCAAATAGATAATGACCACACTTATTATTATTATTATTATTATTATTATTATTATTATTATTATTATTATTTTCAAACAATATATAGATAGACACACACAAACAAATGGTTGAGTGATAGCAGCTAAATAGAATAGCATAGGTCTTACAGCTTCAACAAATCAATAACATATTCTTCATCTTCCCTCATCTCTCTCTCTCTCTATCTCTTGCTCCTCCATCTTCTCTCTTTATCTTCCCTCTTCTCTCTATCCCTCTTCCCTCATTTTTAGCCTATTTTTTTGTGTGTTTTTGGAAGAAGCAGATTCAGAACGTTCACGTAACAGTCATGATTATGTTACAGATCGTTCACGGATATTCTGACACACCTGTGAATCTCAATCACAATGCAAAAACGGCCATAACGGGTGGCGGTAACCACCACAACCGTTACGTAACGGTTGCGACCGCTTTTTAAAACCTTGCTAACCACCGAAAAAAGATTCACCATTTGGCTCCCATCCCCTTCAGAGAAGAAAATAGTGTCATTCGCAAACTGCAAATGTGTCGCACTAATCTTATCTCTACCAACCTGTAAGCCTTCAAACAGACCAACCTCTGTAGGCCTATCCACCATCCTCCCTAACACGTCCGCTACCATGATGAAGAGAAAAGGAGATAAAGGATCTCCATGTCTTAACCCTCGAGATGCCTTAAAAGTCTGCCCCGGTTTACCATTTACTATCTACGACATATTGCAAGACGCTAAACATCCCCTTATCCAGGACCTTCATCTCTCACCATACCCTTTCCTAGCCATCACAAAATCCAAAAAATTCCAATCTAAATGATCATATGCTTTCTCAAAATCTACCTTAAATACAAGACCTCTCTTTCCAGACTTTCTACACTCCTCAACCACCTCATTCGCCACCAGCACCACATCTAGAATCTGTCTACCCTGCACGAAAGCCCCTTGTGTCGAAGAGATTGTATCTCCTAAAGAAGCCCTTAACCTTTATGACATAACCTTCCCCAAAATCTTGTAGAGTGATGTTACCAAACTATTTGGTCTAAAATCACCAATTCGGATGGCTCCATCCCTCTTTGGAATCAAACAAATAAATGTGGCATTAGCACATAAATTAACCACCCCTGACTCATAAAATTCCATGAAAACCTTCACCAAATCCCCCTTTACCACCTCCCAACAATCTTGAAAAACTGCCAATGAAAACCCGTCGGGACCTGGAGCCTTGTCCCTCTCACACTCAAAAACTGCATCCTTAATCTCCATTTCCTCAAAAGGCCTCTCTAACCAGAATGCACTTTCCGCTGAAGATTAATCTGAAATAAACACCATTTGTTTCTTTTTTGGAATCTGTTAGGCTAATGACCATTTAAATAGTGAAGTGCTTATCAACTTTTGATATAAGGAATAGAACTAATGAATATTTTTTCCCTGTTCCACAAGATGCATGAAAGGAGACGGCATTTTGCAACCTTGCATCACAATATACCATCAATACAAGTTAAGTTACATGTTTTAAAGTGGATGTGTTATATAACATTGCATGCCATCAATATCTTATCAACCTTGCATCACATTACAAGATAACTTATACCCAGTCTGTCATGCTTTACCTATTTTGAATGTTTTTATTACATAAACAATAAGTCACATGTTTTAAAGTGGATATTTGAATATTTTATTTAACTAACACGTCAAAAATAAAAAAATTAAATAAAAAAAATTTTAAAAAAAAGCCCTATGTTGCAGAATATCCACAAAATTTTTTGTATGTTCTATATAACTATGCATACTACCACTAGACATTCTGCTTCTAACGGGACCAAAGCTAGAACTAATTTCAAAGTTCCAACACATTTTTCCTAAAGCAATTTTTGCAAAAGAATCTAAGGATTATACAATTAAAGAATTATCAGTGAAAAACAACAAAAAAATTTGAGATAAAACAGATAAAACAGTATGACTTTGGCACATCTCATTGTAATGCCACAATAACAACAGGCACGGAAAAAAATTTGAGAATCAAACAATTGCACAAAAATGCATTTTTCTCCACTAGTCCATTTTAATTATGATGATCCAAATGGTAAAATAACATTGAGATACAAGCATACCTACAATTATGCCAAGAAGAATAGTTACTGAAGTTTTCGTTTATCAAATCAGTTGTGAAGTGTAGTTCCTCTTCATCTGATCTGTTCTTTAATGCTGCCACAAATCTGAAAATAAAGACCAAATTAGACCATTTGAAAATACAGACCTTCAATATATTAAAGTAAATCAAACCCAAATCTTCACCTCCGGTAATTCCATGCATGGAAATTCCTGGAATCTTTCTTCAGGAACACCGCCAGAAGCTGCAATTCCTGATCTACAGATGAATGCCCCTTGCTTAGCACCCATTTACGATGATACCAGGCACCATAAGACCTATAATTCTTTGCCAATGCACACTGTCTGCATATATATTGAGTTCTTTCATAAAATTCAAAATAAATTGAACCCAAACACAATACACAACATAATTACAATTGGCCGTTGAAAAAACCAAAGAAAAGAAAGCAACGTAATATTTCAAAATCACATGGTTTAAAATTTTAAACTTTCAAAACAAACTTTGCACTGAACGCAATTTAACCAAATAGCCCTATTTGGCACAATTGACTTGTGTTCAATTTGAATTTTTTCTTTTCCTCTGCTTTTTTGACAACCAATTGGCATCAAATACATGGACAGAAAGAAATAGATATATTTTTTCATATGAGTGGTTCCGAAAAACGTACAACTCTCAGTTCTTCACTGTAAATAGATTTAATGGAGTCCGGATCAATCTCTGTATCAGTCTCAGAATGACTGAGACTGTGTTCAATGGCAAATTTTCTGTAATTCCAAGCTGTGAGATACTCAAGATTGGCCTCGAGAAGCTTCACATTGACCTCTAGGGCTTCTTTCGTGTAACTGAACAATTTGCATATACAAATACAAGATTGTGCAAAGGCCCCAAAATTTTGAGAAAATTCTCAAAGGCCTCAAATTTTTCAATACACCAAAAAACCTATGCATTAATAGAAAAGCCTTCCCACTCATTTTTTAAAGCTTCATAAGAGCAATATTCACTTGGGGCAGGTTTGACCTGTCTATTACCGGCATTCTGCGCTTAACACATGTTACACTCAAAAGAAACAGTGGCTCCATACTCCTTATTTCCTTTCCTTGACAAAAATCAAATGCTTAACGCATTTTTCTATCAGTGAAGGGATGGAGGAGGTGAGCAGAGCAGAGCAGAGAGGCAGCCCTCGGGGGAGGGTAGAGTAATGATGATGTTACATCATTACTATATAATGTAAATGTCCTGTAAGGACATCAAAGAGTGTTAAGATTCTTATCCTATGAGTTTGGCAATTTCCTCTCTTCACAAAACATATGATCTTGTTGATTATCAGTACATCATCTATATGAGATTTTATGGTCATACGTTTTGATGACATGCTTGCAAAACATATTCTTGAAATATATTTCTTGGTTTAATAAATGTTGACTGGGTGCATTGTTTTCTTTGTCAAAAAAATATTGTTTGTTGATTATCTATCTTGGAATAATCAAAGTAAGTTTTTTTGTGTAAGTGTGGCAAAAGCATGGTTTACATGAGTAGAAACTTGAGCTAGAAATGAGGCTACCTGCCTGCTAGATGTTGTCAAAGCATGGCTCATATCATGTTTATATCTTTCTTGGATTGGTTTTTTTCTTGGATTAATCAACATGTGGGATGCATAGACTTTTTGACAAGCATGATGAAAAGAGTGATTGGTCTAGCAACGAATGAAGCAAAACGTGCCTTAAAACGTGGAGAGAAGAAGGCTGCAAAAAGTTAGAAATTGCAGCTTGTCTGTCATGATCATCGCGCCTGCGATCAAGCTCATAGCGGCCGTGAATAGGTCGCGACCAGGCTGCGAGGAAATCAGCTCCCAGAAGTTTTTGACCTGCAACCCGCAAAGGAGTCTCACTCCCTCGAACATATGCTCGCACCCGCGAACAACAGAGTCGCTCTCGTGAACATCAAGTCGTGCTCGCGATGGTCACTTGTCTATAAATAGCAGACTTGTTCGGTTATGTATTTTGAACCCCTGAGTCGGTATTTTGAGCGTGTCTTTTGAGACTGAGCTATAGTGAGGTTACGTTGTATATTTCTCTCATGTTTGCTTGATGATTCATTCTCATTTGTTCTTTCATGAAATCATCAAGTCTAAATCAAATCACCAAATAACTTGTGAGTGTTCTTAAGGAGTGAGTGAATCATGGATTCGACATCTCTCTAATGAAGGCGGATATCCAGAGATTGAAGGATATATAGAGGTCAATTACTTATAGGTCTCGAGCGAGCACGTGTGCCTGGATTGGTCAGTGTAAGAAATCTCTTGTACTACTCTTCTTCATAGTGGATTGGTATTGTGGCCGAGGGCCCGTGGCTTTTTAATCACATGTTGGTGGATTCCAACGGTAGTTTTTCCATGTAAAAATCTTGTGTTGAGTTTGCTTCTTGTTCTTTAGTTTATTGTTAAGCTCGGTTGGTTTGAATCTATTAAAACAATAATCACAAGATCATGGGACTATAATTTTTCAATTGGTATAAGAGCGGGATGCTAGTCCTTTGTTTTTCAACAAAGCTATAGTAGCGTGATCTAATCTTTGTGCTTATTAACTATGGATTCAAACCAAGGGGGAATCAAAAATAAATATCCTCCTTTACTAGACGGAACAAACTACTCTTATTGGAAAGCTCGTATGAGAGCTTATTTAAAGTCAATCGATGAGAGAGTTTGGCAATTTGTCATGAATGGTTGGAGCGAACCTATGATCACTATTGATGATGTTTCTATTCCTAAACTTGTTGACAAATGGGATAATAATGATTACTCGAGTTCTAACTTGAATAGCAAGGCTATTAATCCTCTCTTTAGCTTTGTCACATCAGAGGAATTCCGTAGAATTTGCACATGTGAAGTAGCTAAAGATGCTCTGGATATCCTTGAGACAATACGTGAAGGCACAAATTCTGTTAAATGATCAAAACTTCAAAGATTCACCACTAATTTTGAAACTCTTATAATGAAAGATAATGAGTCTTTTGATGAATTTTATGCGAAACTAAGTGATATTGTCAATTCTAGTTTTACCTTGGGCAAGAAAATTCCTGAATCTAAGATTGTTGCAAAAATTTTGAGTTATCTTCCCAATCACTTTCAATCAAAAGTTACAACAATAGAAGAAGCTCAAAACATTGACACTCTAAAGCTGGAACAGTTGATTGGAAATTTACAAACCTATGAGACAAATCTTCTCTCAAAGAAAAAACTTAAAGATGCTTTAGCTTTCAAAAGTTCTCATGAGGATGTAAATAAATCTGATGTCGGTGATGAATTTGAATCCGAGATATTGGCATTGTTCACAAAACAATACAAAAAAAATTTGAAAAAGAAAACGTCAAATCTCAATGATTCAACTTTTAAAGAAAAAGGGAATGAGAAACTAAAAATTTTTGTAAAATCTGACAAGTCTAATTCTAGATTCCAATGAGTTAAATGTTATGAATGTGGTGGTATTGGTCATATTGCTCGAGTGTCCCTCTAAGCAAAACAGGAGGAAAGTGCTCGCTGTTACTTAGGATGATGAAAGCGAGTCAACTAAAAGGAAAGATGAGGCAAGCTCATTCATGGCATTTCATGCAACCCTGGATGAAAAGGCATTGGTTGCTCACAGTGATCTTCCTAGCAAAAACTCTAATGATGAGTCCTCTAATAGTAAAGAAGAAGATTTTGAGGAAACCTACGAGAAGATGTACAAGGAATGTCGCAATCTCACAAAGCAAAATTTTGTACTCACTTCAAATCTGAAGAAATGTGAGGAAGAAAAATTTGTCAAAAAAAAGAAAAAAGAAAAAAAAGAAATGTGAGGAAAAAAAAGATTCCTTGAATAAAGAACTCGATGGGGTTCAAGCAAAAATGGGAACCCTCATCATGGACAAAGCCTCCCTGTTTGACAAACTCAACACTTGTGAGAATGAATGAACCTTTTTTCTTAGTGCCCGTGATGAGTTGAAAAAGAGAGTGTGCATTCTTTCAGAAGAAGCAGAGAAGAGAGCTGAAATAATAAAGGAACTTGAAGAGAAATGTGCAAAAAGGGAGCTGGAACTGATAGGAGCCAATGATACTCTCAAGCTTTGGAACACTAGCTCAAAGAACTTGAAAGCCCTTAGTGCTTAGCAAATGGGGCTTGAAAGCATGTGTTTTAGGACTCAAAATTGTGCAAAGGCCCCAAAATTTTGGAAAAATTCTCAGAGGCCTCAAAATTTCCAATACGCCAAAAAACCTATTTATGTTTTTTTTTTTTTTTTAAAAGAAAAAAAAAACCATCCAACGAATTTTCTCATATTAACATAATTATTATTATGTTTTTTTTTAGTACCAAAAAAAAAAAAAAAACAAGACAAAATCTACTTTACTATTTTATGTGTTGTTTGCCTCATCTTATTAGTAATAAATACATATTTTCTTCTAGTTTGTAAATTAAAGTGCACCGTTAGACATTCCGTCCAAATTATCAGTAAGTGTAAAACACTTGCCTCATAAGAGTATTTAGCGGGATTTACCTTAATTCAATAATAGTGAAATAAGGAAGTAAGGCATGCAATCGCATGCCTCACTAATCATATCATTTTTACACGAATCAGGGATACAATCATTATTTACATGATTACAATATAGTCAATTGTCCCGTAAGGACATTAAAGAGGCCTATAAGATCTCAACCGTGGTGGGCCTATGCATTAAGAGAAAAGCCCTTCCATTCCTTTTTTAAAGCTTTATGAGAGCAATATTCGCTCGGGACAGGTTCAACTTGTCTATTATCGGCATTCTGTGCTTAACACATGCTACACTCGAAAGCGACAGAGGTTCCATACTCCATATTTCCCTTCCCTGACAGAAATCAAATGCTTAAAACATTTTTCTATCAGTGAAGGGATGGAGGAGGTGAGCAGAGCAGAGAGGCAACCCTCGAGGGGAGGGTAGAGTAATGATGATGTTACATCATCACTATATAATGTAAATGTCCTGTAAAGATATTAAAGAGGTCTATAACGATAGTTATAGGTTACTAGATAGTGCATTTTAGTCTGCACATAAATATTGTACTTAGTTTTGGAATAAAAAATATACATTATGATCGGAGTAGAGCTTAGTTTCTCTTTCTACCCCTTAGGGGGTTTCACCCCTAATTGGGGCATTTGTCTTCTCTCTCTCAATTTGATCTTCATTTGCATTTGGATTTCATTATTTGGTATCAGACCTATAGATCTTGTACTTAATTGTTCCTAATTGTACATACAGTTCGTCAATTAAAAATTAGGAACATACCTGGTTTTGGATCTAAACCCTAATTCTTGGGTGTGAACCCTAGATCGTCCCACCAGAAGTTGCCATCACAAGTTTGATCGAGTTGATCCGAAGCCATAGATTTGACTTCAGAATCAAGGACTAACATGGATTTGCTAGTCGATCAAGCCATCCCGATCTTGTTTCTTGTATTGCAAACCGGTTTTTCTTTGAAATCAAAGTTGAGTTCGCGATGGTGATCAGATTATTCATTCGCATTTGGTTCGACAGACAGAAATCTCGATTTCGTGTTCGCTCTGGTCCTCTCTGGGTTGAAGCACTTGGAAAATATGAAATTCTGTCAAAGTGGACCAAGAAGCTGCGAAATCAACTTCCATTTCCAATATCGCAAACACAAATTGTGTAACAATCTGTTCTAGGAAACCGTTCGAGCAGTCAATTTGTTGCTCGAATAGTGATGCAAAGCTCCCAGTATTTTGCTTGTTGTAGGCATGACCGCTCGAACGGTATTTGTGGTCACTCGAGCGTAGAAATGAGGCTCCTAGTATTTTCACTGTAACTCCGCAAGACTTCTGAATGCTTGTATTTACCGCATGAGCAATGTAAAGTTAGCTCGAGCTGTCACTTTGTTTTTTAGCACTTTGCTCGAGCGGTGGAAAGTTCGCTCGAGTGATCTATTCAGAACAGCAGTTTTAAAACTCGATCTAAACACTTTTTGGGCTCACTTTTTCACACATTTCTCTCTCTAACACCTATTTTTGAAAACCCTAGCATCAAAGCATTATATTTCACCCATTTTTAGCAAGAATCCATCATTCTCCTTTTATCAAAGTTGTTAATCTTGCCATAAGCTACACATTGAACCGATTGGATCGTGTTATTTCGCAAGCTCACTCCTTGGGTCTTCGTCTCTTCTCTTACAACCTTTGAGGTAGGAATATTTTTACCCATGTATATCTATGCTTTGGTTTGAATATGTGTTAATCTCATGATATGAAGGTGTGATTTGGAATGGGTGATATATATATACTAATGGTGATAACAAGTTTTATCCTAAGATTTGTGGGAGATTTGGTTATTTCTTAGTTAAAAATAATGTATACATCAATAATTTTGGAAAACTAAGGAATGGAAAGAAAAGCCCTAAATTTCTTGTGAAACCCTAATTGTTGTTCATGGGTCATAGTGGGTAATAAGAGAGGACTTAATGGGTAAATTAGATATGTGTTGAGATCCCTTATGTTGAGATGAAATTTGAGTTTTTGGATTGTTGCATCTTGTGTGATATGGCTTTACCCGCATGGGGCATTAAGGTGTCCACTTGCCCAGTCGTGTGAGGGCAACAAATATCGGAATGTTGAGGTGTCCACATGCCTGATTGTGCGATGACGATAAATGTGGAATATTTGAGGTGCCTACTGGCCATCTGTGTGAGGACTGAGAAATGTGGAGTTAAATGGAATGATGTGTATTAGGTTATGAGGTTGGGAAATTAATGTCCAAAAGTAAAGGAACATGGTTATGCATAATTTAAATCAAATGTTTATATACGTGGTTAAATATATTCTCTCCTGGGCAATTGCTCATTCCTATCTAACAAATTTCAGGACTTGGTGAACTGCAACTACCCCAATGAAAAGAAAGCTAACCAACTCTTTTGTTTAAAAGTCAATGATATTTTGAATTTGTAATGTAATTGTTGAACTAAGCCCCTTTTGTTCATTGAAGGCCACATATTTAATATTGTAAGCCGTGGGGCATTTGTTTAACTTTATCTTCTTGAACTGTGAAAGCTTGAATATATATTTTGTAACCTTGGAATTATAGTTCAATGAGAAAGAGAAAATTTGGGATTTATTGTGAATTTGAGTTGAATATTATATATACATCTCGACTGTGTTGGATAATTTATAGCTTCAGATTTGGGGGCGTTACAAATTGGTATCAGAGCTAACCGGGTTTGAATACCTGGAGCTCATGGGATGTGGCTCATGCCATAATGGGTTTATCATGTTGGATGGGACTTTTGCCTTACATGTTTGGATGTTTACGTGCTTATGTGACTATTTGGGTATGGGGTCAAGTTTCTAGGATATAATTGGTGTCCATTACAACCATTAAAGTCTCTTTGGAAAGGCACCTGATCAATGCCTCTTCCACTTGGAAATCTTTGATATCTTAGGAGGATGACTTGTATGTGCTCTAATTGTTTGTGTGCCCATATGTTTGGAGTGAAATCAAGACTTAACTGGGAGTAATGTATGAGGTGGTGTGTTGGTATGTGAACTATGAATTAATTCTATTTTACATCTACTCTTATATAAGATGTCTGAACATGGTAAAGGCCGTGGTAGACCTTGCCAAGGCGGTCAGGACATTCTAGCCCAACTGAAAATCCCTCATCTGGAAGAATGAGTAGGTCAAAATAATATGGCCACTCCATCGGCCCAAGACGCTATGGAGGCGTTAGCCTGAGAGATGGTCGGGGCTCTTAGAGAGTGCATGGATATTCTTAGAGCCGAGCAAGCAAGTGTCTAGGACTTCATTTTTAAAGGAGTTTTTCCTCTCTAACCCTGCCAAATTTTAGGGCAACGCTGAACCATTGAAGGCCAACGAATGGCTAGATCAAATCACCAATTCTTTCGAGATTTTAGACATCCATGAGGGTGATTTTCAGGTAGTGCTTGCCACCTACCAGTGGAAGGGAAACACAAGCCAATAGTGGAAGTACGCCAAGGGCTGAATTGAGCACACTTGGGAGGCATTTTCACATGCCTTCCAGGAGAAATACATTTCTCCTACTGTGAAGGAGCATCTACGGAGGGAATTTGAGGAGCTTGAACAATTTGAATCTACCATAGCAGAGTTTGAGGCTACCTTTACTAGTCTATCTCGTTTTACACCTGACCTAGTAGTAACGAAGGAGTATCGGTGCCTAAAGTTTGAGAAAAGATTGAGGCCAGGGATCTTAATGAAGGTGATGGGAAATATGATTTGTGATTATGATAGGTTGGTAGAGTCTGCGCACATGTGGAAGTAATGTTGGAGGCTGAAGAAAAGCGGTGACGGCATAAGAGGCAAGGGTTTTCAATACTAGATCATCCAAAAAGTCAAGGGGTTTGTCGTCTTTTCAATCACGACCTCTACAAGTCATGTCATCGATTCCTAGGCCAGGGAAGAGTACGGATAGTACGGGGCAAAGTGGAGTTACTTGTTATCGGTGTGGTGAGCAAGGCCATAAGCCCATTGCATGTCCCCAAAGGGGTAGTCAACAACACCAAACTTCGGCCCGTTTTTAGAGCGAGACATGGGGTGGAGGTCAATCACCCATCTGCTATCAGTGTGGCCAGTCTGGTCATACAAAGGGACCTTGTCCATAGAAAGTTAGGACAACTAGTGCTTTAGGGTTCCGACCAGTGGGAGGTTTTTAGTCAAGCCAGAGTCGAAAGGCAAACTCATCAGTTAGTTCAGTCTGGACAGGCATCTAGGGCAGTATAGGGGCCACTTCCGCACAGTCAGTCCAATCAGCTTACATTCAAAGGGGAGATCGGAGCAAGCAGGGACCAGAAGTGCGAGTTTATGCCATTACCCCATTCGAGCAGTCATCTGGGCCGTTGGTAGTGAGAGGTGCATATCTTATTTTCAATACTTGGGCCAATGTATTGATAGACACTAGAGCATCACACTCATTCATAGCATGCACATTCGCATCCATTTTAGGGTTAGAAAGTGAGCAACTGGAATCTCCGCTCTTGGTAGAGTCACCTATTGGGGGTAAAGTTGTCTTGAATCAGGGATGTCGCGGGTGTGTGATTGATTCCAAATACTAAATATCCATAAACAAAGTTCTAAAATCATCTTCAACATCAAGCAAATGAACTTCTTCTTCATTATCATTAATTAATTGAATTAAAATAAACAAATTAATTGAATTAAACAAATTAATTGAATTAAAATAATTAATTGAATAATCAAAAAATTAATTGAATTAAATTAATTGAATTAAAATAAACAAATTAATTGAATTAAACAAATTAATTGAATAATAGGAAATTAAAATAATTAGGAAATTAATTGAATTAATTGAAATTTTAACACAGAAGAAAAAAAATAATTGAATTAATTGAAAAAAAATTAATTTCAAAATAATTGAATTAATTTTAAAAATTAAGATTGAAGTCGCTAATCGCCGACTCCCTTTCAGTTTTGTGTTATTAGATATGTCGGGTTTTGATGTCATCCTTGGCTTGGATAGGTTGTCCTCCTACCGTGCCGTTATAAACTATTACCGTATGAGAGTCACTATGTGCACACCGGGTGGTGATTGTTTCTCTTTTCTGGGGAATAGAACTGATAGATTGTTACCGCCATTGTGTGACCCACGTTGTCGAGGTGAACTTAGCTCTCTTCTTGCAACCTTATTTGATGATGAGACTAGTAGGATTCGAGGTGAATTCCCTAGAGTGGTTCGCAAATATTCTGATGTCTTTTCTAAGGACCTTGCCGAATTACCACCTCATCGTGAGGTCGAGTTTTCTATAGACTTAGGGCCCGTTTGTTTTGGGTTATGTAGATGGAAGGGGATTAGGATGGTGGAGGTGTTATTTAGTGTTTGTTTGTAGAGTTGGGGAGCGGATTAGGATGGTGGAGGTGATATAGATGGAGGTTGGGGAGGGGATTGAGATGGAGGTTTTTTTATAAATATTAATGTTTAATTTTTTATATTTTTTTATTTGTTTTATTATTTTATATAAAAATAATTTAAAAATTCCTACACTAACAACTACCATCAAAACAAACACAACTTAGTGCCCGACACATCACCCATCTCCATGTCACCCTATAGATTTGCGCTGACAAAATTGCTCGTTTTGAAGGAGCAGCTACAAGAGTTATTAGACAAGGGCTTTATATGCCCCAGTACTTCTCCATGGAGAGTATCAGCTCTCTTTGCTAAGAAGAATGATGGTTCATTGCAGTTATGCATTGATTATCACAAGTTGAATAGGGTCACTGCTAAAAACAAATATTCGTTGCCTAAAATAGATGATCTTTTCGACCAACTTAAAGGTTCCTGGTGTTTTTCAAAGATAGACCTAAGGTTGGGTTATCATCAATTGCGGGTGAAGGAGGAGGATATTTCGAAAATGGCCTTTCATACTCGATATGGCCACTATGAATTTCTTGTAATGCCTTTTGGTTTGACCAATGCCCCTATCACTTTCATGGACATAATGAATCGAGTCTTCCAAGTATATCTCGATAAATTTGTAGTGGTTTTCGTGAATGACATCCTTATTTATTCACCTTCCAAGAAGGAGCATTAGGGACACCTCTGTATTGTTTTACAATTGCTTAGGGAACATTGGTTATATGCAAAGTATGAGAAATGTGAATTTTGGCTTTTCGAGGTGAAGTTTTTGGGTCAGGTAATTTCTAGGAATGGGGTCATAGTATGCAAAATTGGGAGTGACCAAAGAACGCCTTTGAGATTCATAGCTTTTTCGGTCTAGCTGGTTATTATAGGCGGTTTATGAAAGTCTTTTCTACCCTAACTTCTCCGCTGACTAGACCAACCAGAAAAGGTGTCAAGTTCGTTTGAAGTGAGTCATGTGAGAAATCTTTCCTAGAGTTGAAGTCTAGGCAAACTACTACACCTATTTTGATTATTCCGAAGAGAGGGTTGGGTTACACTGTTTACTGTGATGCTTCTAGGGAAGGTTTGGAATGTGTCTTGATGTAAGAGGCTAAGGTTGTGGTGTATGGTTCGTGTCAGTTGAAAACTCAAGATAGAAACTACCCAACTCACGACCTAGATTTAGCAGCGGTTATCTTTGCCTTAAAACCGTGGATGAAAATTTCAGCTAAGGCCTCGTTTGGGAACAAGCTAATTTAGTAACTTTTTGACTATTTGGCTAAAATATGAGCTAAAAAAAACTAGTATGTTTGGGATGACGCCTAAATATTTCACTGATTTAATATGAAACCAAGAATAATTAAACGGGGAAAATAGAGATCAATAGATAAATTTATAAAATTGCCAAAAGACCATGTGGCAAAATAGTTGGGGTAAAAAGTGTCCATAAGCAAATGTTCACTATCTTATAAAACAGCAACTTTTCTTTGGTAAATTATATGAAAACAAGCTACAACTTAACTGTATGAGAAACAGGATAAGGAATTTAGAATCAATGCAGTACTACACCATCAAGCCACTTAAGCGCAGGTAATATCTTAACCAGAAACAACTTAAACTCTTCTTCAGCAACATTCCCAATAATGTCTAATTGTGTCAACTTCAAGTCTTTAAATTGCAAACGCTTCCCATTAATTTGTCACATTGACACCACTAATTGCAAATTCACCAAAATTCCAATCACTTCCTACTGTATGGGAGAGGGGAGAAGAGCACAAGTACCTTCTTGTGTCGACAACGTGTGCACCAATTTCGTCGTATGAGATATCCAACACTTTCAATGACTTTAGCAGTGTTAAAGGCTCCAGGGCAGAAAAACTACCCATTTTGTTGTTACTAAGGTTCAAGCAAGAAAGAAGCTGCATAGCCTGCAATCCTGTCATAAAGACCAATAAAAAGCACTCAGTTACTTTCATTTAAATAATCATTAGAAATGCCTTTTAAGCATCAAAATGCAACCATGAAACTATCAAGGCTTTGACTGGCACCATTTACAAAAAAAAATATAGATGGGCATTTCATTTAAATAATCATTAGAAATGCCTTTTAAGCATCAAAATGCACCATGAAACTATCAAGACTTTGACTGGCACCATTTTACAAAAAAAAATATAGATGGCCATTTCATTTAAATAATCATTAGAAATGCCTTTTAAGCATCAAAATGCACCATGAAACTATCAACACTTTGACTGGCACCATTTTACAAAATAAAGATGGCCATGCAATAAACTAATGTTGTACAAATGTGTTTATGTATAATATTGTATATATGAGGACATAATACACACATATAGATGGACAGACAGACAGATAGATAGATAGATGGATAGATAGATACAGAAATACAATGAATTGAAAATCAAAACCACAAAAACAGATTCAAGTGACAATGAAAATTTAAAGAATTAATTGTAGTTTACCTTCAATTGAGCTAAGTTGGCTGTGGCTGAGGTCTAACATTTGGACCCACAGTAATTTCTCAATAGACCCAATATGTGGCAATGAAAGATTATTGAGTCGTAAACAGATATAATTATTGGTGCCTGATGATGCCGAGTCCCGGTAATGACAGCAATGCCTCAGCAAAGATTCCAGACTGGAGGTCAGCTGCTGAAGCACAAAAATATGAGAATCTGTGTTATAGAAAAATTAGTAATCTATATCAAAGGTTCAAGGCAAATCTTTAGCACTAACTCTTACTAATATTATAGAGATCTCTCTGGGTGTGTGTTGAAAAGAACTATTAGAGATTCTTACACAAGACATTCATAATTCCAATGAACATAACTACATAGTTAGTTAGACTAATCTCAATAAAAATAATAATAAACCCACTATATGAACAGATCAGCCACTAAATAGTTGAACGAAGTTTGGTTTTACTTTGAATTCTAGATGAACATATTAAAGAAGCATGTCCATCTGTTTACATAAATGAGCATGTAAACAGCATGTTTATAGGACTGCAATACAAGTACAACTATTTGGACTTTGGATGGCTCAAGGGTCATTTGACCTAGTTCTTAAGCAAAATGAGTGAAAGCTTAAGCAAGAGCTGAGCCAATTTCTTTCAGTTTAAGTGTGAAAAACTCTTCACTATGTTGAGCAAAGTCCTCAAACCTAATAACATTTAGATTCTTTAATACGAGGGCATTCGGTAGCTATTCTAATTTGATGCAAGCATAATGAGTGGTGACAACCTCACGTGTCCAGAGTTAGATGAAAGGCTTATCAATCTGTCATGTGTAACATAGACCAATTCACATAGCAATATGTAGGAATGATATGATCCAAGTTGAAGGTGACTTTAGCCTAAGACAGTGTGTGGGTTGAGGCTGTGACAACATGCCTTTCTATAGGGACAATTGAAGAAGACTGTTTCCATGGGACTTTGCCACCTGGGCTTGTTAAGTAGAAAACAGATATTTTCATTTTAAGTGTTGTTTTACTAATATATTTTAAGCCTATCTATGACTTTATATAATGAGCGTTGAGGCATAATTTCATATAAGATATCTGTGCTGGCAATCAAGTAATCAATACGTCAGTAGGATAGGATATTAAAACCACCAGGAAATAATATCTGATGGTATTCACAAAATGAGCGGAGACAAACTGGAGTAGCTTGTCTGTTTTGGTCAAACTGAGCTCAAACAATAACAGCACAAATTCAACCGAACTAGAACCAGGCACAAGCACTGCTCCGTACCTGCTAAGTTAAGCACAAACATGCAATACATTTTTTGCTGCTCAACTCAGATCAGCGTGTTCTTACTCCTAAATGCAATGGTTCAAAGCTCTAGCTCTCCTCAAGGAGAACATGAAGTATTAAATAGATATTACTCATACATCCAGCACAACAATAAAAAATGAACCTAAATGGACTGTTCTTACACAGTAATATAGAAGAGAAGAGATATTCACCTGCTTTAACACGACTAAGCTGTATTCATTCTTGTAGTATTGAGAATGGTGGGTCCAATGTCATAAGATCACTATATAATTCTTTAACTTCTTCAGAATGAACCATCTTGCATGTCTCTGGAGTTTTATCATATGACATCATTGCATCATGTGCAGTCAACAATCTTGCAAGCATAAGCTTTCCAATTTTACTACAATAACCAGCGGGAGAAAATAAGAGGACATTGGACAAACAATAAAGCTGCTTTGATGCTGCAAAGCTACTCATGAATGAATTCCACATACTAGTTTATCTCTGACAGCAATTCCCGGAAAAGAGCTATCTCATTAACTATAGTCTCAGCACTCCACTAAGAAGCTGTTGACTCATTCACCTCACTATTCCTCAGTTGACCAAAAAATTTAATTTGGGTTGGTTCCAGAAGATGTGTTTCACCAGTATGAAAATTTTCATCTCCCCATGAAATCATCTCTGCACTTTTCATTTCAGCATGTTGCGAACCATGAGGTTGTATTAAAACTGTAAATTCAAAATGAGTAGGATGGCTATGGTGAAATCCACTCAGAGGCACAATTCCCTGAGAATGTCCAAGGCTGACCTATACAGGATGAGTTTGTAAAGAATGGAGATCCTCATGAAAAGTTAAATGTGTTACCCAAGCTTGGGAACTCCCAGAATTGTTTGTTGAAAGTGGTGACCAAATTAAATCTTTATTTGTGTTATGTACAGATTGCACAGTTATTGTAGATGAGCTCACACCTTCAACTGCTTCATTAAAATAAAGAATGAGTGGAATTATCCCACTATTAAGATGGAAACCTGTGACAGGAGACGAAGCACAAGTATCCAGGAAACCATCTGCTGATACATTAAGATTAGAACCATGAGGTGGCCAGGTAGACACCAACAGAGGATTCTCCACTTTGATTGTTTTCTCAAGAAGCCAAAGATGATAAAACCATCCACTTTGATCATCTGGGTCAGTAAAAAGAGCTTGGTGTACAAGGTCAGAACTTTCTCCTTTGAGAAAGATCCTTGAGCCCTTTTCTCCAGTAAATGAGACAGAATTACACTGCAGAACATTTATGGTAAGGTAAAGTAGAATAAAAAACAAGAAATATGTTTAAGCAAACAGACAGAGACATCACAAGGTAAAACATGCACTTAAAGCAACAAGCATGTTTGTGTAGGTTGAAAAAGAAAAACAAAAGGCACAATTGGACAGGAAACTTAATTTTCTAGTCCTGCTAGAATAGATAGAATATCAAAAGGTAGCAGGTGTTTCATCATGCAGTTTCCACTATAACATTAATGTGCATAAGACACTACAAGAAATTAGGGATTTAACGACGTTTAATTAACGGCGTTTTAGTAAACGTCACTTTTTTAATAATTAACGGCGTTTTTTAAACGTCGCATTTGTTATTAGTTAAAACGGTACCGTTTTGTGAATCAAGACGTTTGAAAACCGCCTCCAAATCCTGGCTCTCTTCACATCCTCTTCTGTCTCTCCGGACCTTTATTTTGAAAACCCTATTTTGAGCACAGTCGTCACTCACTCACTCTCTTGCTCTCTCTTTCTATCAGAGGATCGATTGTTCTTCAGTCTTTACGCAGTGATTCTTCTTCGATTCTTCTTTAGTTCGGTGATTCTTCTTCGATTTTGAGCACAGCTCCGTGATTTATCTCCATGGATTTGGAACTATTCGTCTTCTTCGATCAGAGGTTAGTTGTCCTGTTTGTGATTTATCTCTGTTTTGGATCAATGTTTTTCTTAGTGAATAATTTTGTTTAGGGCTCTATATAGGTCTTAAGCTCGGGCTCTCGATTCTTCTTCACTCTCTTACTCTGTGATTCTTCTTCGATTCTTCTTCTGGTTGGTGATTCATCTCGGGATTGCGATTTGGAAGTTCCATTTTGAGCACAGCGCCGTGATTTATCTCTGTGGATTTGGAACTCTTTGGCTTCTTCGATCAGAGGTTAGTTGTTTTGTTTGTGATGTATACATACTACTACATATCTGATTCAGAACCCCGAAATCCATGTATACATATCTGATTTATACGTACTACTACTACATTTGAATTTCAAAAGGACTACAACTAGCAGTGGAGGTGATGACGTGGCTTCTTTACTCGTTGGAAAGGATGGATTTTGGGCAAATCGAGGGAATATATTTGGTTTTATATTTTTTTATTATCAATGTCCCAATTGCTTTATAATAATGATACAATTATTTTTTGTGAGGCGAATGCAAAGCAGCCAGGACACCTCCGTTGTGTGCTTCGTTGTTTTGAGGCATGATCTCAAGGTGAAACTAAGAAAATTGACTTTGATATGCCTAATGGATGTGGCTTTATCCTCCATTTTGGGTTTTCAAGTGGAATGCTTGCCTTCAGCTTGTTTGGATTTATCTCTAGGCTCTTTTTTTAAGGCAAGGAGATGAGTACAAAAGGGTAGTGAAGTTGACATTGTTCATTATCTAGACAATGTGATTGATTCTCATTCAATTTATTTGCAATGATTTCTTCTATGCAGGATATTTTGTTTTCATTCCTTATGTTAGTTTAGTTCTTCTATTTCTCTGTTTTCTTTCTGGGCCCAAAGCATAAACTCCTATTTTGTTTTATTTTATTTTAAATGTTTTCATGATGCAGTCTGTGGTGGCATAATTACATAAAAGAATCCATTTGTTAAGTGATTTTTTCACATTTCATCGACATTATGTTCTAATTTGTTATATCTTCATGCATTTTAACAGAATGAGCTCAAGGCCAGGTGGGATGTAGACAAGTCAATGCTAGAAGAATCAAAGAATGTAGCTAAGAATAAGTACAATGAAATTAATGAATAGGTCATTGATTGATTTGCTTCATGAATATGCTTATGATGTCCAGTAGACTCTTTTATGCATATCACATATCACATATCACATATTTATGTACATAACTGTATGCATGTATATTTAGTCAATGCCATAAATCAATTAAAATAAGTATGAAAACGTATCCAAACTCCTCTTCATTTGGCTAGAAGTTGTGCAAGAGCAATGCATGTCATTATAATTTGTAAGTCACATTCGTAACTCACATTGAGAGAGGAAGAAGATAACGAATAAATTAAGTGGGAAGTCAGAGAGAGAGAGAGAGAGAGAGAGAGAGAGAGAGAGAGGTCTTTGAGAACCCACTTTAAAATAGGAGGGACCTGCAAGAGGTTGTTTTCTCTTTATGTAGTAGTATGGATTTCGGGGTTCTGAATCAGATATGCAGTAAAAAATAGTGTCATGATATTAATTGGATGTTGTGCCTTGTCTATTGTTTTTCTTTCTTGGAACTGTTATGTGGGTTGAATATTTGCATAGGTTAAAATCTGCAAGATCATAAGATATGTGTTTAATTCATCTCATGGTGATGATGGCAAATTGAACAGTTAATTCACTTCTTTCATAAATTTTAGCAATTTATTCATTTTATAGCAATCATGCAACAAAAAAGGCACATAATAATATTTTTAAATACAATTTTAAGAATTTGGGTGATGGAAACTCCAGAAGATGGTGTTAAGAATTTGGGTGATAGTTCACCTTTGATGCAGTCTAAAGGGTACAAGGAGGTAAAAAGCATTGGTGCTTCTGTTGATCAATCTATTGATGTGGCTGGAATCTGCAATGAGGCAGCTACTCTTGATCAAGAAGACATGGTTATTGATGAAAGTAACTCTGGTGAACCATGGGTTCAAGGACTTATGGAAGGCGAGTATTCTGATCTGAGTGTTGAGGAACGCCTTAGTGCCGTTGTTGCTTCAATTTTAGAAGCCCATCATAAATTATTTTTTAAAAATGAGGTTTGATTTATTTCTAGCACTTATTGAGAAGCATAACAAGTAACATTCCTTCATTTAGAGAGAGGAAGACAATAACCAACATTGCATGAAGGATAGAAATTGGCAGACTAAAGCACTTCATCCGTGAGGCATCATTTCCCACTAATGTCACATGAACATACTAGAGTTCCATTTTACTGGTTAATGCTAGGGATACCAAGTTTTATATGCATATGGTGAATACAATAGAGAACATGAAGAACATTTGTCTTTTGCGTTACTCCAAGTTGCACAACATCCTCTCAAAAGAAATAAAGGCAAGGAGAACATGGGTTGAGGTGTTATGAAAGGATGATTTTCATAAACTTAACTGATGATATGACTTCAAATGGAGCCAACTAGTGGAAATTAATTCATGTAGCTAACGCCAAGTAATTGGAACAACAGCTTGTTGAGTTAAGTCGAGTCGAGATGACTTCGACAAGACTTTGGATAACTCAATATTGTACATAGAAAAAATTTCAAGTATTTATTATTTTCTTCATTTACTTCACTTATTTTCTTTGTTGATGTTAGCTTCCCGAAAGTTAAAATTGATGTAGACGTTACTCTTTCAATTTTGTGCTTGCAATTTTGCAAACAATTTTGTCACTAAAATGAGAAGTTTCAATGCACTACAATTATGTTTCCGCTAACATTGTACTTGTAGAATGATGGAAGACACAGGACTTCAAGGTCAAATTCCAAATGTCTTCTTCACCTTCCACTGTTAAGAAAAGTGTGAAAGTATCGGTTTAATCTCATATATCGCATTTCATATAATCATCTAGAATACAAAGCAAAAAAAAAAATGGAACCTCCATGGGTACTAATATGATTGATTCTAGTTGTTTATCTTATGTCATGCCCATTATAATCAAAGCAATTTGTTTTGGCATGCCGTGTCGGTGTATTGAGGAACAACAAGCTTAATGGCACTTTGGTTGTCAACTCCAACAAGAGCGACCACCGCAACTTATAGATTTGCGAACAATTACATAACCGACTATATGGTGGGAACGCGATTTAACTCTCGAGTTAATGTAAGTAGTAAGACAGTTTGGCTTACTCTATCAAGAAGATGGTGTTAAAAACTAAAACTAGTTCCGCTTACGACATGCAATCTATTTATGTTCTTTGGTCTATCATTTTATAACCTCATTTGTGTACTTTTCTATTATTTTCAGAGACTTGTAGGAAATCTCGCTTAGGGAGCACGGCGACGTAATCACATTGCATCATTCAGCAGTCAAATTCCTCATATTCAACAGAACCAAAGACTTCTATGCAAGTTACATGCAAGTCACATAAAATATCCAGCCCCAACTGTAGATGTGCTTATCACTACAGGAAATTTAGCTTTTAACGGCGTTTAAAAAACGTCGCTATAAGTGTCAAAAGCGCCACTAATTCTTTTTGCGACGCTAAGCACAAGCGCCGAGGACGCGGCCGTCGCTATAACTTTATGACGTTTGAAAAACGTCGTTATATTAGTATAGGCGGCGTTTTTAAAAACGCCGCCAAATGTCTTATTTGACAATATCATGACGTCATTATGATATTTAGCGACATTTTTTAAACGCCGTCATATCGTTTTAAAAATCTAACCGTTCATATTTAGGGTTTAAGTGGCGTTTTTAAAAAAACGCCGTAATATCTCCTTTTTTTTTAAAAAAAATTGTGCTAATTTATGTGATTAAACTAAAAAAATACATAAAATAAAACTGAATAACACTAATATGAAATAACTTACATTCAAAATAGCAAATGCATCATTAATTTACTTTCCCATTCACCAATCACCATTACCCACAAAATAACATATCCACAATTATTACATAATAGTAGGGTGTGAAAATACACCATTAATAATTTAAGAATACTTGGTTACATAACAGTCTCGTATCCAGAATACAAAATTCCTATCATTTGATCAATTTTCTCTTCATCTGTTAGATTATATCTGTTTTCTTCACCCCTATTCATTAGGAGACCAAGCATGTCATGTTTGGTTTCTTGGCAAGCTCTTCTTTCCTCTACGAGTCGTCTCAGCATGCTAACAATGTTTTCTTGCCTGTGCGACATCTCAATTAGACAAAACACACATACAGAAATATTTAAAACTGTAAAACATGGCTTCCAAATTTACGCCTTCATGTTTGTTGTTGGTTTGTTCCGAAATGAACCAACCGAGAGCCAAATATCCCTCATCTCGTTATTAATTTAGACTAAAGCACAAATTTTAAAAATTGATGATTAAACTGTAACATATCAGATACTTTAGCTATCATTAGTTTACTTGACTTAAAAGCAACATGTACTTAAGAAATAAGTTGTTTACTTGGAAACCGCGGTGGTAATTTGTTCCGGGAAAGTTGATAGGCAGAGAAAGGGTTCCCAACACCAGCTTAAAGAATTCAGGCATGAATTCCCCAGACATCGACTCCCATTCAATACTTGCAATTTGGTTAAGCGACGACAAAAATGCCATCTGAACAACAAACAATGTGCAACACAAGTACCTTAAAAACAGTTCAACATTGTGAAAAAAGAAAAAGAAAATGACTAAATCAAACACCTCTTTGGTTTTTTGTTGAATGTCAATGAGTGTGTTGTCCCAATTGCTGAGGTGGCACCTCATGAAGTCATCAAGTTTGGGCAAGAGTTGGGACCTGATGATGGAGGGGCACAGGAGAGAAAGCAAAGCAGCTCTGATGTGCCTGTGGGTGGAGCCATGAACAGCAGCAAATATATATATATGTGGAGCTGAGGTTTGATTATGATAAAATAAAAATAAAAAAGCGACACGACAAACAGAGATATCTGCCCCATCGCTTACATATTCATAGAAATTAAAGCAACAGGTCACAAATATATATAACAAATGTTCCAAGGAAAAAATAAATAAAAATAAAAAAAATAAAAAGGCAAACAATTTAAAACGCAATATCCTTTTTACTAATAATTTCATAACACTTTTCACTCCTTTAAAATATTTCAGAACTTTTTTACCATTTAAAAAACACTTTTTACAATAATCTCAATAATAAACAAGGTATAGAAAGCACTTGTTAATAAACAATGTATAGAAAGCACTTGTTAACCTCCACCAAAAATCAATGTTTAGATATTTACTCCAACCGGTGAGATATGAAAAATTCTAAGTAAACTACACTGTTTGGGAAGGGTTGATTTTAGCTCCGAAGTCAAAAAGTAACCATCTATATAAAATAATGATTCCCTTTTTTTTTTCCTTGTGTTTTTTTATAAAAAAAATTAAAAATTCATTCAAAACATACTAATTTTTTTTAATATTATATTTTAATCAAAAAAATATTAAAAAAGGTGAAACAGAAGAAATCAAAAAAGGTGAAATATTAAAAATATGCAACTGCTTAGATTTGAATTCCAATCTCTTATGGAGCTTGAGCAACATCATTGTCATTACGGAGAGCGGTTAAATAATCATGAACTACCCAACTAAGAAACTTACTTCCAAGGAGACAACGGTGAGTATCCAATATGTTTTTGAGTCGCAGAGCTTAAACGTAGTTGTGCGCAATGCTAATCGAACAACACCATGCAATGGTGCAGAACTGTTAAGCTTTGTGGAAGCCATTTTTGCATGCATCCATTTAACAAGCAAAACAGTATACCAGACCAATGTAGCTGGAAGTTTTATCATGGGTCTGTAAGCAGAAGAGGGGAAATCAAGTTCAGGGAGCAATATGAGAAAACAATCATAATCATTCAAAAAGAAAAATGAGGTCAATATGGATTTGTCATTGCTTCAGTAAATATTCTAGCATGATGGCATTTTTCAAAAAGGAAATGGCTAGTCAGAAGAGCAAACAGTAGACAAATATAAAAATGTTACTTATGTGTTACAAGCAATTAGGCACAATCTTTAAAAGCTATAGAAAGTACAACAGTGATACATCATTATATAAAGGTACGTACACACGTATAGACAGACATGTATATAAATAACTGCACAATGCATAAAGAAAGAAAGAAAGATAAGGAAACAAAGACTGTAAAAGATATAGTAAACAGAGAAGAGAGTTATTTCAGCAACAAAACTAATTGGCATACACAAGGACAATAATACAAGTATAATTTTGAAGTGCTAATTGGTAAGGTGTATATATATTTGAAGTGCTAAGTTTTGACAAGTAACAAAGAATCTCAGATGTCACAGAATTCAGATTCAGAGAGTTCCAAGTAAATTCAATATATAATTTTCAACATACACTTTGTTGTTTATGTTACCTCATAAATGGACAAAATTGTATTGGTCCTATGAAAACAATTACATATTTTGAAGATTTACTGGCATTAAATATCACAATCACATCTAAAACCATTGCCTCCAGGACTTGGTGATATTACATATCACAATTACACAACACCACCAATAGCATGATGCTGCCCAAAGGAACCAGGACATGCTTACTAGAATAACTAAACACTATCTAAACCAAGACATTGAGATATTGCTAACCACAACTACTACTGGTCAAACTATGGTTTTTCTATATAAACTCAGCTGATCATCCTAATTGACAAAGTTGGAATTATTCCTATTAGTTGCATATGTCATTCCTTTCTCACACACTGACAGCAGGATGTTACCACTGTAGAGAAAGATTATTTCCAAGGGGCTCTGTGTATATGAGTAAATTGGTGATAGTACTTAACCCGTAAGATCTACTTTAAATACACAAAGGTTTCCCATGTGAGTTTGCAATGAACAAAGCAATCATTATAACAACTGGAGTGATCAACTGTTGCAAAAACATAAATGAATTATGTTGTTTCCATGGTTAAATGCGTTCACTAGTTCACCCAACCAGATAAGCATCGACTACATGAATATCAATCAAATGATCAAATGATAAACTAAAAGAGTAATTGACCATAAAAGTTCAGTCAAGATTAAGCCGTGAGTTTGCTCCTCGATACATAACCACACTTATGCCAAGTAAAAGAAGAAGATCATGGTTGAATTTGCCATGTAAGAAGGCAAGTAAACCCTATGTCAAAACTTGATAGGAACTAAAGAAACAACCAAGCTAACACCAATTATTTAAGCAAGGATGAGAAAAATAGCTAAATCATAGTGTAAAATTTAAACTACTTTAATAAGATTGGGCCCTTAGGGCCCATGTCTCACACTAACAATAGAGAGTGACTTCCAGATTCATCTTTTGATACAATACTAGCGGTCCAATCATTGAGCTTCTCGAAAGAAGAAAACTTTTGTTCTGAGACATATAACCATAGTCTCATTGGAGATAGTTTTATAGGTAAGTGCTTTTGAGGCTCCCGAATAACATCTAGCGATGTAAAAGACAAGCAGTTAGGAAGTACATAATGTTTAAAGCAATCACTTCTACAAAAAATCATATGTCAGGTGTGTAAATTGGGAGATGACCATTCCTTTCAAGATACATGAAATCATCAATTTTACAAATAACAATAAGTCATGACAATAAAATTGCAACATGAATGGAATGACAAATTGGAACTTGCTAAGAGAGCATTTGCTAGAGGAAAGTGAACTTTTTTTTTTTTTTTATTTAAGCAAAGAATTAAACAAAATTTCAAATGTGAATAGCACAATTAATTGAATTTCCTAACAATTGAGAGTACTTAACATGATCAATCTTTGGCCGAGAAAATTCGCTAAAACTCGAAAACCATAAATCTCTTGTCAATCTACAACCAAACAAATGAACTCACTGTTTTTTAAGCTACTATGGGGATCAACCGCAAAATGGATTTCATGCATCGACGCTCAATCATGCTAATAGTATAAGGGCGTTGAGTCTCAGGGTTAATAGTCTTCTGCATAACTATGGTAGCAATATCCCAAAACTGACTCGATAATTGAGAATCCCTTTCCTTTCCAGCAACTTGTAGCTCTCCTTTGTCCAAAATCTATTCCAAATTGAGGTACATCAGTTAACCACCACTTTTTTTCAACAAATAATAATAATAAATTTACTTAAAGAACTTGTCTAGTTAACCCACACAGGCCACTGCCACAGAATAGTCTATCACACTGACATATTCCAAATGTAAGTAACAAAGCTTAAAACTGACCTCCAAGCATATATTTGTCTGATCATCTGTCCGAAGCTGGGAATACAAACAAATTAAAGTGTGTAATGAAGCAAACAGGTAAGATTATGCCAAATTAACTGTTCCCAAGGATAAAATATTAACATTTCTCTTAAATATTTTAAGCTCTGTGACCAGCCTATTCCATCTCAATTTTGTCTTCTGTCAAATTTTACAACTTCCTTGTCCAAAATTTTCTTCCAAATTTCACCCCCTCCCTAATATTATATATAATACCACAACCTTACATTTATCTTTTCTTATTGGGTTAGTTTCACTTTTATCTCCTAAACTAAATAAATAAATAAAAACACAACCAAATAGGCCTCAAATCATTTCCCTTTTCAAACCATATTCAAACATAACATTAAAGGATTAGAATGCATTTTGAAATTATACATACTAAAAACAGACTTGACTAACTCAGGCTCAACAACTAAGGTCTTTTTTCCTCAGGTTTTTTCCTCCGGTTAAGATAGGGCTAGTTGGAGTGACCTCAAGTACTTTTCATGAATATACCACTACTTCAAGATATCAATAGTATACTTTCTGAAATATGAGGGAACATGAATACATCTGGAATTATACATATATATATATCCATAGTACATATAGAGACAGAAATGAACGAATGAATTTGAACACACACGGGAATTAGCAAAAGAATTGAGGAATATAGATGACCTCTGCAATTGCTCTGAGCTTCAATGCCAATTCGCTGTAGAGAAAGAAAAAAAAAACACATATATAAATCTTAGGTCTTCAAGATTGAGAGATCAAGAGAGAGATTGAGAGACCGAGAGAGAGAATGAGAAACCTACACAGAGAGACCCATACTTGTGAACCACGATGGCGAGCGTGAGAGAGAGGTAGGGCATGCGAGAGAGAGAGAGAGAGAGAGAGAGAGAGAGAGAGAGCTGGAGCAATTGAATAAATTGGGGGAACAAATTTATATATATATATATATTAAGAAAAGGAAACAAATGGGGAAAAATAAATTAGAAATACAACTAAAACAAGTAGTTTTACATCATTACCTCATTCATATTCCCCACCAATAGCTAACAACAGGACATAAATAATCTTCATGTTACTGGTGAAGTGACTCCAGTTTGCATGAAAAGTGCAATGCTATTGAAATAACTGAGGAACAACTAGCTACTAAGTGAACTCCATTTCAAATTTTATGCAACAGGCAACTAGAAAATGCTATTAAAGTTGATTAATCACACCTTTCTCCAATTTTCCATTAATGAAAATATTAAATACATTCCCATGTGATATAGCCAAAGAGTCTCCTTTTAAAACAAGGAAATTCTAGTCTAAATAAATAAATAAAGAAAAAAAATCCAGTTTCGATCATTCATGTTGATAATGCAATGATTGCTGATATGCATCATATATTTGTTATAGAAGAAACCTCCCCGAATGTAGCAAGGCCACACACCATTTCAAGCATTAGCATACACTAAATGAGTATGTGTGTGATGAGAACCATCAATTTGATCCATTAATGTATATTAACTACAGTGACATGATCTGAGAATTGACCAAAAATATGTAAAGAAGTATTTCTTACCTGGGCAGATGAATGACTCATATTACCCAACAACTCCTCCAGAAGTTTCCCATCATCTAAGTTTGCTGATCTCTTTGATTGTATGTATAATGAGTTATGGAAGTTATGTAATGGTGTTTCAGACCTGAAATTGGATTAGTATATTAGTTTTGGAGCTCAGCTTGTCTGAATGGATCACATTGATTCTCTTGCAATACACTAGCTTGCAATAATATTGCAATGCTTTTAGCCACAACTTGCTTTTTACAAGATCTTTGCAAGCTAGGGCATTGTAGAGAATCCAAGTCCGATCGAGAAAATGGTTTGGTCGGCTCTATTCAATTTTACCAAATAATTGTATTTTTTATTTTTATGGCAGACAAAATGGTAACTCAATCAATCTTGTATTCTAAATAGAATTTAATTTCTCACACATTTGAAAAACAATTATACAGTCTAATATTTGTGCATAGATACAATAAGTACAGCAATTGTAACAACAAATAAGTTGAGAATTTCAAAATTGATGTGTCTCAAGAATGCAGTACCATGTTCATAAACAAACCCATCAAAGCTAGAGCACCCTGGAACCCCATTAAGCCACAAAACGATCGGATCATTCGATGGCTTTCTTTCTGACTTGACAAAGTAGAAGAAGAGTTGTTTTGCAGGATTCCCATCTATTGATACATACCTTCACATCACACCCAAAATCAAAACATTTCTAAGTTATGTTTGGAATTTGAATTTGTTGAGAAAAAAAAATAAATAATAGGGAAATAAAATTACTTGTACTTATCAATTTTCTATGATAATCAAACAAAAGAAGAAGAAGAAAATAAACTTATGGAAAATGCCTACTCAATTTCTTCACATTTTTCAGAAAATTTTTATTTTTCTTGACAATTCCAAGAACCAAACAAAGCTGTGAAGTCAAAATACACAAAATGGTAAGGAAGAGGCATACCCAGAGTAGTGCTTTGACGGGAAAGTAGCATTGAAACCTGGAAGCTTTGTGATGAGAGAATTTGCAGGAACTGCTTCTGTTAGACCAAAACCCAAACACATGCAAAGCGAAATGAATAAGAATGTACAACCCATGGTCATGACCAAGTATTTTACATAAAAACCAATGAAATTGCAAGTCCTTTTAAGTGTGATGAATCAGAATCACACAATCATAAAAAATATAAAAAAACATGTAATGCAAACCTTTTTTTTTTTTTTTTTTACTTTGGTCCAATTTCTTTTTTTCCTGAGTAAATTACAAATTTCACCGTCAAATTTTGATCCTTTAACTTTTAATTATAACAATTAAAATTTTAAATTTTAATATAAATTCAATGTAATCGTTCTATTTCTTAACGTTTTAAAAATTAATTGAAAATTATTAAAACATAACAAGTTAAAGTAAAAATTGAAAAGTGATGAAATAGTAGCGTGTTCAAATAGATAAAGAAGTTTCAAACTCACTCACCAATCGTTCTATTTCTATACTGTTTTGACATTTTCTATAAGGAGAATGTAATAGAGTGACAAAGATAATGAGATTCAATCAAAAACAGAGAGACAGAGGTCCAAATCTCATAGAGCAATGAAGAGAATATGCGAAATTCGATCGGAGAGATTGAGAAAGTAGATTTGATATTACCATAATAGCAGATCGGAGAGACAGAGAGAGCAGATCTGATCGGATAGAGAGCAGATCTGCGAATAAGATCTACATCTCTACGTCGTTGAGCTTGCTTCGACTCAATGTTGGTAACGATCCAGATCCAACGCTACTTGCTATTCTGTACGTGATCAGAGACATCAACACGACACTCAAAACCCTAGAAAAATCGATTTGAAAAGAGAAAATACAAAAAAAAGAAGAAAAGAAATTAGAAATCAACTATAAATCGTTACATAAGAGGGATTCAAACGACAAGAGGGACTTAGATAAGAGGGATTCAAACGATATTACAGACAAAAAACTCTAACCTTGAGCCCTAGATCGACTTAGATAAGAGGGATTCAAACGATATTACAGACAAACGCTCAAATCAAGTGTAGAACAAGCATTTCACGATCATACAACCAAAGAATCAATGGAGATCGAAGATCCAAGGCCTTGATTTCTCTCTCTGCCTCTCTCTCTCTCTCTCTCTCAAAAGTAACGCTGTGTTCTCTAAAGTCACGCCTCTCTTTTGATTAGAGAAGTCCTGCATCTTCAATCACAAGTAAATGTTATTTCACAATTTTTTTAATATTGGCGTACAAAACGAGATGAGTCATTAAATTTGTTTAAAATGGGAAAAAGTATAGGAGATTCCACGACGTTTCTCAAAAACATCAGAAAAAAAAAACGTGGTTATATCCTCTTTTTCTTGTAGTGTATCCATATACGGGTTTGCTAATTCTCGGAGCTCCTTCCTTTAACATTACAAACTCAAATATCTACACATCTCTCGAGAATTATCTGATGCATTCTTTTCAGTCCTATCAACTCCCTGTAGATTCAGTTTCTCTGAGTAAAAATCCAGATGATTCTCTCATCATTCTAAGCTTAGAAGTTTTTCCATATGGCGTAGAGCATTTTGATCGAACTGGAATTTCTGGGATTGCGTTTGTGCTATCCAACTTGACTTTCTATCTTATGAAGCCTTTTGGGCCCTTGATTTTCATTGCACACCCATATTCATATTTGGCAGGTATAAAGTATATATATACATGTGATTTTCCATTCTAATCTCTCTCTCTCTCTCTCTCTCTCTCTCTCTCTCTCTCTCATGTAAAAGAATCTACAGGAACTAAGAAGTCATCAAGTGCTGGCATTATCGGAGTGGCAGTTGGTTGTTCTTTGCTTGTGTTATTGTGTCTCCTTGCAGGAATTTATGCTTTCCATCAAAAGAGAAGAGCCGAAATTTCTGATAAGCAGAACAATCCTTTTGGTAAAATTACAAGTTAATCTTGACAATGTATTTCCTGGTAATCATGTCTTATCTTGGGTGTTAGTTATAGCTTCGATGTCATACCAATGCAGCCGAGTTAATCTTGACAATGTATTTCCTGGTAATCATGTCTTATCTTGGGTGTTAGTTATAGCTTCGATGTCATACCAATGCAGCTTCTTGGCACTGAAATGAAAGCAATGGTGGTGCTCCTCAATTAAAAGGAGCTAGGTGTTTCTCTTTTGAAGAGCTTAAGAAATACACAAACACTTTCTCAGATGCCAATTGTATTGGAGTTGGTGGCTACGGAAAGGTTAACTTCTGTATTCTTATAGCTAGAGAATAGATTGTTGAAAGGTTAATTGTTACATTCTTTTTTCTAGAGAATAGATTGTTTGTGATTCTTTTCTCTTCTTGGTACAACATAGCTCATATATTACTAGTTTCCATATTTACAGACTGAGTTTGGACCTTTCAACTGTGACAGAAGTCTCTGAACTTTTTTTAAGAGTACAATTACAAGCAGTTTTTTTTTTTTTTTTGAAATGAGAAGTAGGTGACTGATCTTTGAAATTGTATGAACTATTTCTGGAATATCATTGATAAATTTAGTAATTATTAAACTTTTGTGTGCTTGCAAACTCGTTTTGAAAATTCCTAGAAAACAACCCTATGTTTTTTCTTTCCAATAAATATTGATTTAGTTTAAATTTGGAGCATTGTTCCTCCATTCTTTTTTTTTTTTAATCTTTTTTCGTCAACATGTTTCTTATCCATCCTAGAATATTTTTGCAATGTATTTATTTGTACTGTGCAACTTGCGTATTCACAATTCTTTGTTTTATTTACAGGTATATAGAGGAACTCTTCCCACTGGGTAACTGGTTGCCAAACTTTATTTGGGTTATCATGAATAAATATGGAAATTGGGGTAGACTGCAGGCCCTATTGATGGTATTTAAATTTTGTTAGTCAATTCAATTTAAAGGTATTCTTATACCATGTTACTTGCAATAATAGAACCATATGACCTGTGTAAGTCGTTGGTCGATTAATGTTTCCCAAAGTTTTCTTTTAAAAAAAAAAAAATCCCTCAAAGGTTTCAAACTAGTTTCTTTGTAGTGTAATCATTCTTTATACACTGGAATACGTATGAAGTTGGGCTTTCTTCTTTTTTACTTTGCTTCCTCTAATGTTTTTTCTCCTCTTTCACCATCAGATAGACGAACGATTGAACCCCTTCTACACGTCGAAGGTATTATTTTCAGTTCTATTTTCTTATTTTTTAAAACTGCATTGTTTTTGTTCTTTTATTTGTCTGCCTTAGACATGCCATAACTTTCGTATTGCTTTGGATTTGGTTTGATACTTGATTTTGCAAATTTTTTTTCTTCAGTTGTTTTATGACCTTGCACATAATAGATGATTTGGCTTACAATAGTTTGGCCAGTTTACCTTGTGGCATCATCCAAGCTGGTTCAGATTTGGAGTTAAAACCTCTATGGTCAACAAGTAGTTCGAGGGAAAAGGTTAGGTTTTGATCTTGTTATACTTGCCAATGTTCAAACTTCTTTTGAACATGCACTTGTCAGAAAGTTCATTTACAATTTGTTGATTTTTTTATATCAATAGACAAAATCTGTTTCTAAAGTTGTGTTACTTGTGTAGATGAACATTACTTCATGTTTGTGGCTAACATGTGGCTGCCTTTTCTTCAATTATCAGGTTGATGTTTCAAGCTCTCATAGCTTACTAGCAATTCCAGTTGGTATTAAACAAAAGAGTAATGTTGATGTTATTGTTCAAAAGGTATAATTGTCTATTAATGCTTGTTATTCAAAGCTATAATAGTTCGTTGACATTGGACATGTCATTATGTGGACGTTATTTGCCTAATTTTTGTGAATTCAGTTTCTTTCAAAGAATTTTACAATTATATTATTCCATTATGATGGCAATATGGATGGATGGTGGGATCTTCCATGGAGCAAGAACGCTACACATATAGTTGCACAGAACCAATCAAAATGGTAAGGCTATATATATTTCTTAATTGGGATTTTAGATGAGTTATTTCATAGTAATATTTAGACAAGTTTAGATAGGTCATAATTTATAGTGAGCCCTGAAGTTACAACTGGCCCTTGTTTCTGTGTCATTCCTGTAATTGAATGATGAAAGTTACTACGTCCATTCACATAACTGGATTGGCTGAATGGAAGCGACTGTACCTTTCTAATGATGGAGACCAAGTTGTCAAATAATGTGTCACAGGTAGAGAGTAACATGATTGATTTTGCTGCTGTATTGTTTTTGGTAAAACTCTCTCTCTCCAAAATGAGTGACCTTCCAGTAGCATCACATTGCCAATTTTCTACTCAAAAGAATATTGTTTCTAGCTCAATTTGTGTACTAAAATTTTCTAATCACAATGGTGCATTTTCAGATCAAACACATTCTCATTGTAGTTTAACTTAATGACCATGAATAGATGTCATAACTTGAATAATTCCCATTGACCTTTTGTTCTACCAAAATAACTTGAGCATTTATTGACTAGTCTGATAAGACTAATTGATCCGTAGATAGTACATAGTTGATGGCTCTAGCAGGGAACTCATGCTTTATAACTGCATAAAAGGAGTTTCTGATGACGGAATACCAGTTTCATCTGATTTGTGTTGATTTTCTAGGAAACAAAAACATTTTGGCCATTTCAATGGAAAGGAAACTAAATTTTGTTGTCTGATCTACTTTCCATCAGTGTTAGTTGTTTTACCAGTTTTCCACCTCCATCTCCTCTTCCGAAATTAATTGTTGAAGTAGGTTGGTGTTTCTAGTCATCTTTAAGCAACTCTTCATGTGAAACCTGCTTATTCCAGAAGTTGATAGATTTTTCCATGGTCTAACTAAAACCTGGTAACCTGAAATTTGGGAATGAGATGATCATGTTATTATGATAGCATTGTCTATTGTATGGTGTAATGACCTTTAAGTGCCACCTATCAACTTTTGTAGCTTTTCGTTCATTGATAGCTTTTAAATTATCATGTTTGGTTTCATACAGATTAGATTATCTTGGCATGCCAGCCATGATGCTTACTCCTAGTAACTGTCTTGAATTACTTTCACTTTAATTTTTAATTGATGATTTGATAGTATTTTTAACTGTAAGCAATATGCCCTTGGGAGTCCTTTCTCACATGATTTATTTATTTATTTGCGCTTATCACAACAATTGATATCAAATTATTGATCATTGATAAATTAAAGCAAAGTTATCAGTGGCTTTGGTTGCTGTTCACTAGATTATAGGGTTCACCAAAGTAGTTTTTTTTTTATTAACGTAATATTTTCATATTTAGCTTACCCCATTTGATGGGACTTGAGGCTTGGTTTGGTTTGGTAATATTTTCATATTTCATATTTATTTTAGCTACAAAATATAGAAGGTATAACAAAACCATTGAAGATCGGTTTGGGACAATTTTACAAGTTTGTGTTTTTCGTAATAGGGTGATTTTCTACTTTGTTTTGAAGAACCTGATTGAGAAGCAATCTGCTCATAGCACCCCAAAATTGAAAGTTATTCTTATGTATGGTTGCAACTCATAAATAGTGCTTATTCTATATGTTTGTTCATAATTGCGAAGTTTGTTTTGCTCGTGTGTTTATCTATATCTCCAATGTTCAGTCAAGAATCGTTGATTCGGATATGTTTTCAAGATACTTGATCATTTGCCAAGAATTATCGCTCAAGGTCGAACACATCCTGTCTCAACACACTTTCTCGAGGATATATATGAAAGTATTAACCATCTTCTTGCTTTAGATTCTTCAACTTATCTAAGAGATGATACTATCTACAAAGAAGGTATCTCATGCAGAGTGTACAAAAGCTTAGTGTTTTATTTCTGTGAGTTATTTCCTTTATTTATTTGTAGTTAATGAAGCATTATTTTGAAAATCAATCCTTATGAATTCTTGAATTTCATGGCTGCAGAATGATCTTGTTAGCGACCACGGGGGGAAGAAAAATTTAGTGTTATCTGGATGGGCAAAAGCCATTGGAGGGAATATGATGAAGCTTTTTTTATTTGTTCTTGTTCTTTTAATTTTTTCCCCCCTCTAATTCTTTTTATCTTGTTTAATTGGATTATAGCGTACTGTATGGTTCCAAATGTATCATCTATTGCATATAGTTTAGGCTCATCTTTGGATATAGTTGGAAGACAAGTGGTATTTTTAATATTATAAGCCATATTAGTGTGTTTTCTATTCCTTTTTAATTTTTTTGGGCAAATTATACTTCTTGACCATTTTGATTTTAATTGATGTATTTAAAGTCTGAATTGTTGCTATTCTTAGGTATCCAATGCGTTGTTTCTTATTTTTAATTTTGTTTTCAAGCTTAATTTATTTATTATTTTAATAAACATCAATTATTAGTTCTTAATAATTGTTTGGTAGGTATTTTTTTTTGTTCAACCATATAAAATTAACAAAATTTAAAAATTAAAAAAAAGGCTATGGCGGCGTTTAAAAAACGTCACTACATCCCACCCCAATGGCTAAATTTTAAAAATATATAAATTTCTATGACGGAGTTTTCAAAAACGTCGCTAAATGTCATAGTGACGTCATAGTGCAGTTAGGCATGACATTTGGCGGCGTTTTTAAAAACGTCGCCTATACTAATATAACGACATTTTTCAAACGTCATAAAGTTATAGCGACGGCCGTGTCATCGGCGTTTGGTACTAAACATCACCAAAAGAATTAACGACGTTTTTAGTACTTTTGACGGCGTTTTTTAAACGCCGCTAAAAGTGGATTTTCCAGCAGTGAGAATTGATCATTTGACTCCAAAGCAAAGTTGAAAGTTAATCAAGCTACAATTTTATATAACATCGCATGCCAGATTTACACACATAGAAAGCTGCTTAAACAGTATTACAAACAGAAAAATGCCATTGAAGATTAATCTGAAATAAACAGCATTTGTTTCTTTTTTGGAATCTGTTGGGCTAATGACCATTTAAATAGTAAAGTGCTTATCAACTTTTGATATAAGGAATAGAATTAATGAATATTTTTTCCCATGTTCCACAAGGTGCATGAAAGGAGACAGCATTTTGCAACCTTGCATCACAATATACCATCAATACAAGTTAAGTTACATGTTCTAAAGTGGATGTGTTATATAACATTCCATGCCATCAGTATCTTATCAACCTTGCATCACATTACAAGATAACTTATACCCAGTCTGTCATGCTTTACCTATTTTGAATGTTTTTATTACATAAACAATAAGTCACGTGTTTTAAAGTGGATATTTGAATATTTTGTCTTTAACTAAAATGTCATAAAAAAAAAACCCTATGTTGCAGAAAATCCACAAAATTTTTTGTATGTTCTATATAACTATGCATACTACCACTAGACATTCTGCATCTAACGGGACCAAAGCTAGAATTAATTTCAAAGTTCCAACACATTTTACCTAAAGCAATTTTTGCAAAAGAATCTAAGGATTATACAATTAAAGAATTATCAGTGATAACTTGATAAAGATACATCATAAACATTGTGAAAAACAAATTATAACTGAACCATGAAGCCAGATAAAAAAGTATGACTTTGGCACATATCATTGTAATGCTACAATAACAACAGGCACGGAAAAAATATTTGAGAATCAAACAATCGCACAAAAAAGCATTTTTCTCCACTAGTCCGTTTTAATTATGATGATCCAAATGGTAAAATAACATTGAGATACAAGCATACCTACAATTATGCCAAGAAGAATAGTTACTGAAGTTTTCGTTTATGAAATCAGTTGTGAAGTGTAGTTCCTCTTCATCTGATCTGATCTTTAATGCTGCCACAAATCTGAAAATAAAGACCAAATTAGATCATTTTAAAATACAGTCCTTCAATATATTAAAGTAAATCAAACCCAAATCTTCACCTCCGGTAATTCCATGCATGGAAATTCCTGGAATCTTTCTTCAGGAACACCCCCAGAAGCTGCAATTCCCGATCTACAGATGAATGCCCCTTGCTTAGCACCCATGTACGATGATACCAGGCACCATATGACCTATAATTCTTTGCCAATGCACTCTCTGTGTGCATATATATTGAGTTCTTTCATTAAAATCAAAATAAATTGAACCCAAACACAATACACAACATAATTACAATTGGCCGCTGAAAAACCCAAAGAAAAGAAAGCAACGCAATATTTCAAAATCTCATTATTTAAAATTTTAAAATTTCAAAACAAACTTTGCACTGAACGCAATTTAACCAAATAGCCCTATTTGGCACAGTTGACTTGTGTTCAGCTGAATTTCTTTTTCTTTTCCTACAGTTTTTCAGCAACCAAACAACATCAAATACATGGACAGAAAAAGAAACAGATATATTTTTTCATATGAGTGGTTCCAACAAACGTACAACTCTCAGTTCTTCACTGTAAATAGATTTAATGGAGTCTGGATCAATCTCTGTATCAGTCTTAGAATGACTGAGAATGTGTTCAACAGCAAATTTTCTGAAATTCCAAGCTGTGAGATACTCAGGATTGGCCTTGAGAAGCTTTGCATTGACCTAGGGCTTCGTACGTGTAACTGAACAATTTGCACATACAAATACAAGATTATTCAAAATTGTGCAAAGGCCTCAAAATTTCCAATACGCCAAAAAACCTACTTATGTTTTATATATAAATAAAATAAAAAAATAAAAAAAAGACCATCCAACAAATCAAATATAATCATTTTCTTATATTAACATAATTATTATTATTATTTTTTAAGTACAGAAAAAAGACAAATTTACTTTCCTATTTTATATGTTATTTGAATTATCTTATTTAGAAATAAATACATAGTTTCTTGTGGTTTGTAAACTAAAATGCACCGTTTGACATTCCGTCCAAATTATCAGTAAATGTGAAACACTTCCCTCATAAGAGTATTTAGCGGGATTTACCTTAATTCACTAATAGTGAAATAAGGAAATAATGCATGCAATCACATGCCTCACCAATCATATCATTTTTACACTAATCGGGGATGTGGGAGTAATCATTATTTACATGATTACAATACAGTCGATTGTCCTATAAGGACATTAAAGAGGCCTATAAGACCTCAACTGTCGCGACCCCAACCTGCCCCTAGTAGGCTGGGTGCCGAGATGGCCAGTAATCCGTAATTACCAAAGGCCGGCTTACAAAATTTCACACACATCAGAGTAATCATAGGGGCTCACATATGCGGAAGCGAATAAACTAAATACAAATGGTCCTTGAGAGTCAGGCATAGATCAAATGTAAATGCATACATAATGAATCGCACCTCGGCAGATAACAAAACAAATACAAGTTACATCCTCGATCAAAAGGCTTCTCGGTATATATACAAATACAAATGATTACGAGCAAAGAAGCATGATTTTCAAGAATCAAGTAACACATATGCCGAGGTAATCACAAAAGCGGCCGATGTAAGCAAGTCAAGTCGGCATAACAAAAATCCCAAAACAAGCTGACAAATACTTCTAGGCGTCGCCGCCGTCTCGCTCATCACCTACATATATATAGAGAGGGTGAGCTTGGAAACTCAAATGAATGGTACTAGAAATAAAGGTTTGCATGAATAATAGAGTCCGCCAAAAACAAAGCATATCAAAACCATTCAAACAATAGCCGAGGTTCCCTTAGCGAAGAATATCAAGTCTGCATCGTAACAAGAGATGAACCGTATTCATCTCACAAATCCTACCGCACAAAGCAATACAAAGATTAAACAAGTAGTAGCCGAGCTTCCTTCCAAAACAAGACAAATCAAGTTGTATCGAATCAAGTGATGAACCGTATTCATCCAACAAGTCTTACAAGTCAAAACATTTGCCGAGATAGCACAAGTAGTAGCCGAGGTAATCTTCAAGACAAAACATATCAAGCTTATATGACTTAGGCCCGTAGCCTTTTTTCACCAAGTTTGTGACTTAGGCCCAGAGCCCTTTTTCACCAAGTGGTGCTACAAAGTTTAAAGTCCTCTAGCACAAGGGACTTGTGTTACTTAGGCCCAGAGTCTGCTTTAACATTTATCTTAGCAAGATAGGACCGTATCCTTTTTAACAAGATGTCTTTGCGAAAGTTTAGAGTCCTCCAAAGACAAGGACTTTCCAAAGAAAGGACCGTATCCTTTTAACAAGATGTCTTCGCGAAAGTTTAGAGTCCTCCAAAGGTAAGGACTTTCCAAAGAAAGGACTGTGATCCTTTTAACAAGATGTACCGCGAAGTTTAGAGTCCTCCAAAGGTAAGGGACTTTCCAAAGAAAGGACCGATCCTTTTAACAAGATGTATCATGAAGTTTAGAGTCCTCCAGGTAAGGGACTTTCCAAAGAAACCGAAACAAAGCTCAACTCATTACAAGGACATCATCAAGACGAAGTTCATACTTACCTTTCCTCTAGTGCTGCTAAAGTTTAGAGTCCTCCAGCACAGGGGACTTTCAAGAATACCATCAAAACAAGCCCATATACAAAACATCAAAATAGGCTAATCATTCATGCTTAGCAATTACTTTTACCAAAGCGAAACAAGCAAGATTTATCAAAAGCTTTATAACATAGCTTTATTAAAAGCACCACTCACCTCGGTCTTCAGGTGTAGGCTCAAGCAAAGATCAAAGTCCTACAATCACATAGCAAACCATACTCTCAAAACGAGCTTCACATACATGCAAGGAATCAAAACATTATTTCCCATCACGGGAAGTGCACTGGTACCATCCAGTCTAGCCGAGGTCCTACACCTCCCCGCCGAGGTGTGGACTCAAAGCCAAAACAAGGCAAAGTTAGGAAAACCCGAGTTTCTTTCAAAGGGCACGAAGAACAAGATCATGCATTTGAAATCCAACTCACATATACGAAAATGGGGTTTTCAAGCTAAGAGTTCAAAACGTGGACTAGGTACTCATTCGAGAAAATTATGCAAGAACAAACACAAAACATGATTCTTGTTCCAAACTTTCGGATCAAAACAAGGTTCTCCTTTAAGAACACAAGAACAACATTTTTCTTTCAAAACCAAGTTCAAATCAATGCATGACATGCAAAACAGATCCAATCATGCAATGCATCTAGATGATCAATAAGAACAATCGATGTAGAACAAGAATCTAACCTCAAACTCGAATCCAACGGTTCGATCTGCCACGATCAAGCTCGGAGCTCAACTCTCACACTAAAATTCTAACTCCAAGTTCTAGAGCTTCTCTCTCTAAACAAGACAAAGATTTGAGACCAAATCATAATCAAAAGTTACACAATGATGTATTATAGGTCTGCTCACATTATAGCCTTCAACGACACGTGGCATCACCGGATTGGTGCGATTAGAAAGGTGACTGCTAGACAAGACAAGTCTCGACAAAGCGTACACAACACGCTTGGCGGCTAAGCACCTTGAAGCTAGAATGACCTCGGCCAAAGACAAGACTTCGCAACAAAGTCAACAAAGACAAAGGTTAGGGAGGACGACACTTGACTAAGCTACACACCTTGGCCTGGGTGTACCACATCTCGGCCTAGGCCATACCGCCAAGGACAAAGATTACAAGCACAAAACATCACAGACCTCGGCGATACACTTGACCCAAAAGGTAACATCTCGGCAAACATGCCGGGTGAAGATGGAGGTCGGCCGAGGTTCCAAATCGCTCAAAACGCAAAGGCTCAAAGGCAAACTATGCTGAAATGACCTGCCACGCCCAAACAAAACACGAATTCCAAAGAACTTACAATAAAACAAAGCAAAACAAGGCAAGTATCAAGATTACAAACTTGACAATTCAAGGTCATACAAAATACATGCAAGCAAGATCGATTCAAAGTGAGGGTTGTTACATCCTACCCCCTAAGGAAGTTTGGACCCCAAACTTACTATACCTTGGTCCAAGAATAACTCGATGTCGAATTCTCATTTCCTCTTCCATTTCCCATGTGGCGTCCTTGCCATAGTGCTCTTTCCATTCCACCTTTACCAAGTCAAGTCCAGACGTGCTGTGGGGACTTTGCTATAAGGCACAAGTCCGTGACGTGCTGTGGGATCTACATAAGTGGCACAAGTCCGTACGCCGCTTAGGGACTTTTAAAACTAGTAGCAATATATGTTTTAGGAAGGCTGATGAGTGATGAATAACAATGTGTTCATCCTATGTTTTGATAAGTAAGCAAAGTTTTGAAAAAGCTCAAGCACACGCTTTGATACGTTATGCCAAGAATGTTTTGCATGTTTTACTACATGTGTTTTTGATGCAAGTCATGTTATTCGTGATGTTTTGAATAAGCTTAGGGATGCGTATGTTTCATGCACATCTCGGATATCATTCATTTAACCCCTTTATTAATACTTAAAAAATTCATCTACCAGTTTCCAGACCACCCCTCTCTATATATATATGTAGGTTCCATAGGGGAAGGGCCCGCCGAGGTGTGTTTTTGAAAGTTCCCATGTTTTGAATGTATGTTAGGTCGGCATCAAGATGTCGGCAACGTGGAGATTGTGTTTAACTTAAAATTTCTCAGATATATGTTTACATTTTAAAGCTTAGGTCGGGTAATCTTGTACTCACCGCCGGGCAAATGCGCTCCAAATGACGACTTGACTCCAGTATACATTGATTCTTTTTATATAAGGTCGGCTTGAGAAGCCCCTTTATAAGATGTATCAGATATCTTATAAGTTGTAAAGAGTGTATGATGTATGCTATTTCATTTGACTTATGCACAAATTTCACGGACCACTTGTATTTAAGTTATTGCTTCCGCTTCATAGCTCCATATGTATACTCTGGACAGTGTGATCTTTGAAAAGTTGGCCTTCGTAATCTCGCATACCCGCCATCACGGCACCATATTCTGATTAGGCTATTAGTCGACATTCCCAAACACTCCACATCAGAAGAAAAAAAGGCCCTTATATTAAATTGGCCAAGCAGCTAATAGCCTCCCATTTTGAAACATTCACCAATAATGCATAATAACACTTCCATTCCATTGTCTAACTTGAATTTTCTAAGTCTAATCAAAACAAATTAAAACATTCTTGTTTTTGAAAACAATAAATCAAACACAAAGGTGATTAAACAATGTTAATTTCTTTAAAATTACAAAGAAAATTATCACAATGATTATCATCAAAATAGTAAGGAAAATTCAAAAAAAATCAAGTATCATTTCTTCTTGGTTCTAAAGCTTTCTACCGCGCTCTATAAACAAAACATAACCTGAATAAATAAAATGAAGCCTAGCTAGTAAAAATTTATAAGATTCTTAATTTTCACAACATGTAAATGAAGCTAAGCAACAATAGATAAGCAACAAATTATTGACAAAGGAAGGCGTAATTCACTACTCAATCAACCATTAGAGCAAACAAAGTCATAACAACTTTTATGAGCTAATAAAACACACCTTCAAGCTACAAGTATATGTACTCAAGAAAAAGGAAGAATAAAAAAATACAAGCAAGCAAGCTCCATTATCCTCCACATCCATTATCACCAAAAATCAACTCCCCGAAAAATTGTTCACATCAAGTTATTAAAAATAAGATCCAACTCCCATTGATTGATTCACCAATTTGAATATACCTATATTTTTGTAAACCTTACTAAATATCCAGCATGTATCATTCAAATTACTAGAAAGCGCCGTAGAAACTATGATGAATCTACTCACTATTTTGTATGTATGTGTGTTGGGAGGAGGGGAGGGAATGTAGAATAAATTATAAGATAACTTTGATCAATTAAGACATTCACATTTCCAAAGACTAAGTGCATCCAAGCATGGTTAATCAAACCTCTCGTAGGAAAGGATGTTTAGTTATTTACTTGGCTTGAAATGATGTTCAATTCCTTAACAAAGAAAAAATTATACATCATTGTAACTTAAGCCTAAACTTAGAAAAACCCACATAGAAAATCGCAAAAAAAATATTCATTACTTATTAAGTGTTTGATAAAATGTTTCATTAGAATTTATACACAACAAACCTGGGGCTTGATGGTATCTTTTTCTCATATTTTTGTTTTCGGTTTGATTTTGTGGAGAAATGGGAATCATCCCAATAATTTTTTAATCCTTGCTTTTGATAATGAACTCATCCTAACTACCACTATTATTCTTCAGTCTCAGGTTCAAGTATTTTTTGAATGGTTGCCAACAAACTAAAGTAATGGGTTTCGTGGAAACCCAACCAACTCTCTATTTATGTGCATATATTATCCTAAATAAAAAAAAAAAAACTGTAGAAAATTTGTAGAATTCCAATATATATACACGAAGAAAAATATTACCCATAAAAAGTAAATCCAACTCTCAGACTATTTGCAAAAAACAATGACAAACATTACCTAAAAAATTATTGCCTGTTTAGAGAGAAACCATCACCCAAAAAACAGAGCAAAAATTATCACTGAAAGTATGACATGAGACTGCTTTTAAATTTATATCACTGGCTTGTATGTTTGTCAACTTTACCAAAGTATGGGCTTTTTAAAACATTAAAAGTAAATGGGTTTTAAAAACATTAAATGTAAATGGGTTTTTAAAACATCCTGCTTTTAAACGAAGAGTGATGGTATAAATGTATGTGATAAGAGAAATGTTGGAACAATTCCTCTGTAAATAAAATAAAATTGAAATAAATTCAAACAAAAATAAATAAATAACATACCAGATGATTTTGTCGAACCAAAGAAAATTACAAGACCAAGCCGAGTGTGAGACACTCGTCTCTAAGATGCATTCATTCCGCTACTAAGCTTACGGGTTGAGTACGCTCATCTCCCGTGATACAATGATTCTTTCACAAATTGAGTAGAAAGCACTTCAAATAAATTTGTCTTCATAACCAAAAACCTGTTCTAACTCTCTCACACCATATTTCTAAAACCAATATGATGAATAATACGCAAAGGAAAAATTATGGATAGCAAGATACAAGAAGCGCACTAATTTTTCTTTGATCCCTTTTGGCTCATCGGAATGGGTTTGTATATAGGCAACTAAGAGATTAAGACAACTCCTGCAGGTTCTGCAAACATGAAGTGAACAACATTAACAAGATGTCTTGCGAGTTTAGAGTCCTCCAGGCAAGGACTTTCCAAAGAAACCAAACAAAGCTCAACTCATTACAAGGACATCATCAAGACGAAGTTCATACTTACCTTTCCTCTAGTCTTTGCTAAAGTTTAGAGTCCTCCGGACAGGGACTTTCAAGAATACCATCAAAACAAGCCCATATACAAAACATCAAAATAGGCTAATCATTCATGCTTAGCAATTACTTTTACCAAAGCGAAACAAGCAAGATTTATCAAAAGCTTTACAACATAGCTTTATTAAAAGCACCACTCACCTCGGTCTTGGTGTAGGCTCAAGCAAAGATCAAAGTCCTACAATCACATAGCAAACCATACTCTCAAAACGAGCTTCACATACATGCAAGGAATCAAAACATTATTTCCCATCACAGGAAGTGCAGGTACCATCCAGTCTAGCCGAGGTCCTACACCTCCCCGTAGAGGTGTGGACTCGAAAGCCAAAACAAGGCAAAGTTAGGAAAACACAGTTTCCTTTCAAAGGGCACGAAGAACAAGATCATGCATTTGAAATCCAACTCACATATCTGAAATCTGGGGTTTTCAAGCTAAGAGTTCAAAAACGTGGACTAGGGTACTCATTCGAGAAAATTATGCAAGAACAAACACAAAACATGATTCTTGTTCCAAACTTTCGATCAAAACAAGGTTCTCCTTTAAGAACACAAGAACAACATTTTCTCTTTCAAAACCAAGTTCAAATCAATGCATGACATGCAAAACAGATCCAATCATGCAATGCATCTAGATGATCAATAAGAACAATCGATGTAGAACAAGAATCTAACCTCAAAAGCTGAAATCCAGCAGTTCGATCTGCCACGATCAAGCTCGGAGCTCAACTCTCACACTAAAATTCTAACTCCAAGTTCTAGAGCTTCTCTCTCTAAACAAGACAAAGATTTGAGACCAAATCATAATCAAAAGTTACACAATGATGTATTATAGGCACATCTGTCGTCATAGCCTTCTCGGACACGTGGCATCACCGGATTGGTGCGATTAGAAAGGTGATCGCTAGACAAGACAAGTCTCGACAAAGCGTACACAACACGCTTGGCTAAGCATAGCTAGAATGACCTCGACCAAAGACAAGACTTGACAACAGTCAACAAAGACAAAGGTTAGGGAGGGCGACACTTGACTAAGGCGTGCCACACCTTGGCACAGGTGTACCACATCTCGGCCTGAGGCCATACACCTTAAGGACAAAGATTACAAGCACAAAACATCACTGACCTCGGCGATACACACTTCGCCCAAAAGGTAACATCTCGGCAAACATGCCGGTGAAGATGGAGGTCGGTGAGGTTCCAAAAGCGCTCAAACGCAAAGGCTCAAAGGCAAACTATCTTTGCCGAATAATTCCTCGCCACGCCTCCAAACAAAACACGAATTCCAGCAACTTACAATAAAACAAAGCAAAACAAGGCAAGTATCAAGATTACAAACTTGACAATTCAAGGTCATACAAAATACATGCAAGCAAGACTGATTCAAAGTGAGGGTTGTTACATCAACCGTGGTGCGCCTTTGCATTAAGAGAAAAGCCATCCCACTCCTTTTTTAAAGCTTCATGAGAGCAATATTAAGCAGGGCGGAGTTCGACTGCATTTGTTACCTGCATTTTGTGCTTAACATGCCACTCAAAAAGCGTGACTCCATACTCCATAATTCCCTTCCTGGCCAATCAAGTGCTTTACACATTTTTCATCAATGAAGGGATGGAGAAGGTGAGTAGAGCAGAGACCCTCGGGGAGAGGTCGAGTAATGATGATGTTACATCATTACTATATAATGTAAATGTCCTATAAGGACATTAAAGAGGCCTATAAAGATAGTTATAGGTTACTAGATAGTGCATTTTAGTCCGCAAACCATAAGGGGTTATATGTTTACTTTCAAATGCTAAGAGATAAACCACACCTAAATAACAAGTGAAATTTGACTTAAAAAGTTCATTAATGACCTCATAAATCTAATATTGATGAAGAAAAGAGTGTCGGTTCTGTAGTTTTTTTTTATATTAAAAAAATTTGTAATTAATTTACAAATTTATGTTTTAGTTAGGTCTCATATAATATATTTAATGGTAAAAATTAAATAGAATGTAACAAAAATGCTGTATTGAACTAATTTGAAAAGTTGGTTTTAATTGAACAAAAGATTAGCTTAGAACCTAATAAAAGAAGAGAATAAAAACCCGGTTAAAAGCCAGCTTCTTGACTTTTTGTTTTTTTTAGGGCACATCCCTCTCTATTTTTTTTGCACGTTTTTTCAAAAAAATAAAAATAAAAAAAAGCTAAAAAACTGACTTTTAACCTACTTCCCAAAAATTTAAGGATTTTGGCATAATTTATTCACACAATTTATTTATTTATTTAAAAAACTAAATTGTTGCTCTAGGCCTCAGTTTCTTGAGCCACATAGTTCAATACAGTACAATATGAATAAATAATTTTACATAGTGTATAAAATTTGAACAGGTTACTGAACAATTCACACAATTGAAAATTTTGACAATACAAATGGAAGATTGTACAAAATGATCAGCGTTGAGATAGCTCAAAACAGCACAATTCGAATAGATAATTTTACACTCGTGTGTCAAATTTGAACAATACACAATTCACAACCCAAATTGAAGATTGCTCAAACTTAACAGCGTTTAGATCACAGAGTTCAATACAATAAAATACAAAGCGAAGCATACATATAGACGAAGATATATATATATATACGTATAGAGAGAGAGAGAGAGAGGAGTCACATTTTGTTGTGATGAAAATGGAGGAAGTGAGATTGGAGGGGGCGTAGTTTAGCAGCTTTGATAACTTTTTCTTCTTCTGGAGTTGGGGCTTTGCGAGGACGACCATGCATTTTTCGTGCTGAGATAGAGAGAGAGCGGCAAAGAGTGTTGGACTGTTAAAAGCTCGCGTTCCAGTCGTGAGAGAACAAATGATTATATACTTTGATCTGTCTTCATAGGTAAGGAAACAATAATAAATCCAGGTGGGGCAAATTCGGTGCAAATTCAGTGCGTTTGGTTTGAGTTTTTTGAATTAAGTTTTTTAAAAATTAAGTTTTTTGATTTTTGTATTTTTTTTGTTTTTAGTGAATATTTTTTAAATTTTAAATATTTTTTTTACTTTTTTAGATGCACCTTAGTTAGAGGTATCTAAAAAGTAAAAAATTTATGAAAAAATATTTTAAAAAATAAATAAATACATAGAAATACAAAAAAATGTACTCTTGTATTTTTTTTGTATTTTTGGTATTTAGTGAATTTTTAAAAGATTTTTTTCACAATTTTTTTACTTTTTAGGTGTATTTATGTTAGGTGTGTTTAAAAAGTAAAAAAATTGCTTAAAATATTAAAAAAATCAGTAAAAACAAAAAAACACGAAAAATAAGAAAGTAGAATTTTCTGAAAAGTGTTTTGGAAAACTGGTAACCAAGCACAGTAGGTTAAATAGTAATTCCTCGTAGAGAAACATCATGTTGCAAATTTTTAAGGGCGTGTTATATGTATCTTCTAATTAAAAGGATATCCTGTTAAAAAAAAATTTAATTTTATTTGTCCAAAAGTCTTAGGCACTGAAACACTTTATCCAAAGTGATAAGCTCAAATGAAATGACTAAAATACCATTCCATATATATGTATACACTATGGTCCGAAACTCTCAAATCATCTCTCTCTCATATTTACCGATAGTCTCAAACCCTCTCTCTCATATCTCTTCTTTGACGATCTCACTACCATCCACTGTCCTTTTTCTTGCAGCCGACGCAACTAGCCGAGACTCGAGATACGCTACACGATGATCTCGTCGACCGTATATCTCGCCGTCCCCCACTATCATCTTGTTGCGGCTAAAATAGTGGCACCGTTGCGCCTATCAACTCTCAAATCGTCTCACCACCTCTCTATTTCGCTGTTGTGCAGTCAAAGAGTGCCATGACTCATCTTCATCATCTTCAAAGCTCAAAAATGGATTTGTTTCATCATCCTAGATATCTGTGTTTACATATATATATATATATTTCGAAATCAGATAAAAGAAATATATACATATATATATATATATGAATATGATTTTTTTAGATCCCTTTTTTTTTTTTTTAGATTTGAGCTCATCTGGTAAACGATCATCTGTGTGTTTGTATGTGTGTACAATAATCATCCAGGTCTTCCTCTCTTTTTTCCTTTTTTTTTTTTTGGTAGTTGTTGTTGTTGTTGTTGATGATGATTTGTTGTTGTTGTTGACAAAACATATTGTAGATCCATATGTTTGGTTTGAACAAGTAGTGTGTGGTTTTTCGATGAGGAAAGATCAACTGGAGTTATTGAATTTGAACAGATAGATAACAGGAAGAGATATAGATTTTTAACAGAGAGATTTTTTTATTTTGTTAGATTTTCAATAGATAGATTTGTTATTGTTGTTGAACAGATAATAAAAGTGTAATAAATAGATTTAAACAGATAAATGAAAAAATTAAACAAATATTTGAATAGATATGGGGAAAATTTTGAATAGATAGTTAAAAAAAATTAACGAATACGTAAAAAATTTGAACATAAAAATAAAAATTTGAACAGATAGATGAAAATTTTGAACAGATAGAAAATATTTTGAACAGATAGACAAAAAAAAGTCAATAGATAAATTAAAGAGTAAAATTAGAAACAAAATGTCTTTCAAAACAAGTAAAATGACCTCTCACCAAACTATTTTACAAAGGGTAAATCTCTTACCAATAAAAAAAATACATTGGACCTAATGCCTTAGACACCATCTAAATTAGATTTATCATCAATTTTCTTTAATTAAAAAAGAAAATGATATAATTTCATACTTTTTGAGTTATAACTAAAAAAAATGTCATAACTAAATACACCATGAGGCATAATTAAAAATTCATAAGTCATAACTAAAATAATATCATAACTAAAGAAGAAAATTAATTATAATTAAAAAAGAAAATGATATAACTAGAAGTACATATGATACACCCTTTTTAAGGGGTGTATATTAAAAATTTTCTTTCAAAAAAATAAATGCCCCTGGTCCTCCTGAACTCAGCGTATTACAGTAATGCTAGGTATCATGAAGAAAAAAAAATTCATGAAAAAATTCATGAAATTAATCCAAAGGTAGTTGCATAAAATACAATAAACACTATAAACTATTCAAGGGTGAAGGGTAATTGCATAACATACAATAGAGTGGAGAATCTTTATTAATGCTCTTCATGATATTTACTTCATGACACCTAACATTATTGTATGCACTGGCTCATTTTTTTTTTTAGCAATGCTACATCTACCTAAAATCTTACTAATAATCTTACTAAAAGCATTCATATCCAAATACCATTGTAGGTTTAAATATTATGAGCAACATTACAGTTCCCAAAAAAAAAAATAAAAAAAAAAAAAACAACCAAACAAACAAAACAAAAAACAAAAACAAACAGAATTTATCCAAATTCAAATTGTGTGGATAAGATTAATTCTGGATGTGGTCCACAACACAACAACTTTTCATCTACACCACACACTTATTTATGGACAATTTTCATGGTTGGTAAATATGGAGCAATAGCATTTCTCAAGTATTATAGTTTTCTTACAACAATCACAATTTTTTTTTTAAAGATAGCGTTAGGATGTTAGTATAGTTAAATTACAACTAAAAGGGTTCACCGCTACTCCATCAGCTTGAACTCTTAACATCCCCCTCATCAAATCATAAGGGGTGACTACTAGACCACTGGGTCAAACCCAATATCTTACAACAATCACATTTGACGTATTTTTAGTAAAATTGTTAGTATGTATAGAATTATACATTTTTTCCCGAGAGTCTTCTAACATTACATAAAAAAATAAAAATAAAAATAAATAAAAAATTTAAGTATGAGATGTTAAAGTAGAATGTAAATTCTTTTTTTTTTTTTAAATATTTCTATTTTTTTGGCTTTTATTAGTATGTAAGAACATCTCTAATGGTTCATCAATTCTGACATCAAATTTAAATTTGATAAAAAAAATAATATTTTTCTTGCTCCGAGCTTTTTTGATAAATCCATTTTCTAAGAGCTTTATTCCATCCAATCCATATTCTTTTTGACTATTCCATTAGGTCCAATTTGAGATAAGAAGACCAAAATACCCTTTTCATCTACTTATGTTCCATTTAGTTCACATTATTTTCTTATGTTTCAATAAGGCCTATGGGTGACATAATTACCAAAATACCCTTAATGTGAATGTTCACACCGTCAATGTAAATGTTCATATCGTCAATGTGTAGGGGCCCGACCCATGTCGATCCTCGTGGGTGCCCGGAAAAATTCGAGTTGGGCCGAGCCGGCCTACAGGCCAAAAAAATAGGCCCGGCCCGGCCCGTTGATAATATGAATATTCACATTGACAAGTTAACATTCACATTAATAGGAGTGTAAAATTATTAACCGAAACCAAATGGTAGCGCCGGCAGTTCGTTCACAATGTGAATATTCACATTGACATATTAACATTAACATTGACAAGAGTGTAAAATTGGCTCGTGACCCGTGGGCAGCCCGAAGCCCGGGCCTGGGTCGGGACGGGCCCGGCACGGCCCGTTGACAATGTGAATATTCACATTGACATGTTAACATTCATATTGATAGGAGTGTAAAATTAGTCCGCGGCCTGTGGCCGGCCCGAAACCCGCCCGCGACTCGTGGGCTACCCTGGGCGGCCCTGACCCGTTGATAATGTGAATATTCACATTGACATGTTAACATTCACATTGATAAGAGTATAAAATTAGCCCGTGCCCCGTGGCTACCCGAAACTAGCCCACGGCCCGTAGGCGACCAGAAGCGGGCCCGGCCTGGCCTGTTGACAATGTGAATATTCATATTGACATGTTAACATTCACATTGATAAGAGTGTAAAATTGACTCGCGTCCCATGGGCGGCCCGGGGCAAGCCCGGTCCGACCCGTTGACAATGTGAATATTCACATTGACATATTAACATTCGCATTGATAGGAGTGTAAAATTGGCTGTGGCGTGGGCGAAGCGAGCCCGTGGCGGCGCCTGCGTTGACAATGTGAATATTCACATTGACATATTAACATTAACATTGATAAAAGTGTAAAATTGGCTCGTGACTCGTGGGCAGCCCGAAGCCCGGCCCCAACAACGTGAATATTCATATTGACATGTTAACATTCACATTGATAAGAGTGTATCATTAGCCCGTGCCCCGTGGCTGCCCGAAACACGCCCACGGCCCGTGGGCATCCCGAGGCGGGCCCGACCTGGCCCGACCCGTTGACAATGTGAATATTCACATTGACATGTTAACATTCACATTGATAAGAGTGTAAAATTGACTCGCGTCCCATGGGCGGGTTTAGATGCAGGTCTACCGGGCATGGCGCTTCGGGCGGCAGACAAATTTTACACTCCTCCTATCAATGTTAACATGTCAATGTGAATATTCACATCGATCAATCCTTCGCCAAGTCAGCGCCTGGCTAATTGTACACTCATATCAATGTGAATGTTAACATGTCAATGTGAATATTCACAGTCAACAATGGGGTCAAGCAAGCGGCTTTTTGCACGGCCAGGCGGCGTGTTTTAATCAATGTACGCTGAGCCAATTTTATACTTTATCAATGTGAATGTTAACATGTCAATGTGAATATTCACATTGTCAACAATTTGGGCGGCCAGCTGCCAGCGGGTTTGGTTTACCGCCATAGGACGGAGGCCAATTTTACACTCCTATTAATGTGAATGTTAACATGTCAATGTGAACATTCACATTGTCAACAGGCCGGGCCGTGGACGGGTTTTGGGCAGCCACGAGGCGTGGGCTAATTTTACACTCCTATCAATGTGAATGTTAACATGTCAATGTGAATATTCACATTGTCAACAGCCGGGCAGGGCCACACGCTTTTGCCAAGGCCCATGGGCATGACCTAATTTTTTACTCTTATTAATGTGAATGTTAACATGTCAATGTGAATATTCACATTGTCAACAGGCCGGGCCTGCCAAGACATGTGGCATATTGCAGGGCCGGGGCCAATTTTACACTCCTATTAATGTGAATGTTAACATGTCAATGTGAATATTCACATTGTCAACAATGGCCACCATACAGCTCATGGCGGGTTTGAAGCCGGGCCAATTTTACATTCCTACCAATGTGAATTTTAAAATATGAATGTTCACATCATTATATTGCTAATCGTTCAAAAAATATTTATAAGGGTATCAAAATTAAATATAAGGGCATAAGTGTCCAAGAAAATAGTGTAAATCAAGAAAATGGACTTTATGGAATAAAACTATACATACATGGGACTAAATGGGTTAAAAAATTCCTTCATGGACTTCTTGGGTTAAAACACTTCTAAATTGGACTTATCAATAAAAATCCCTTCATTAAATGAGTATCAAATCGAAGATATCAAAATTCTTTCATTCACAGTCTTTGCAATAACTAAAAGCACTTGCTGTTTGTTCAACCCTTTGACCTGCAAAGCCTCAATAGCCCACCGGAGATGTGCATATGGATCAATACTTGCCCCTGCCTTGTTCTTGCCACTTGCTTCAGCTTTGCCAAGGGATTGGGTGGCTATATCAGAGCGAGGCCTATTTGTTATTGACATGTCATCACCCAAACTTGAGATAGCTTTGGGTTGGCCCTTTCCAATTGCAGCTCGCCCCAAGATTAGGGAGCTTTTTGATGTGAAACTTTTGGCATGTGATGTGGTCGATGATGGAACCAAGATCCCAAAGACTAAATCTGCCACAATTGTAACGCCCTCAAAATAAACCCATAATATATAGCATTAACATGCATCGATATAAGAAAAACAAAGCATTATTTCATTCATCAGAGTAATCTTAATAAAAGCCATTACATGTAATAACGAAAGTAAATGCCCTACGGGCTTACATCTTTCCAAGCCAACACTTGAACACAAAAGTCTGAGTACTAACTCAATTACACATTAAGCCCTAGGCTTGAGTTTACATGTAACATCAAAATAAAATAAAATAACAACTAATCTAAACAGAGTCTTCAACTCAAAAATCCTTCCAAGCTAAGTCCTTGGAGGTAGCACATCACCTGAACCTGAAAATGATATTCCCATTTAGGGTGAGCCACAGCCCAATAGAAACATACTAAACCAAACATAAGCATTGAATAAAGCAATAGCATTCAATAGATGGTTGAAACACAATATCAGTTTCACTTTCCATTATTTATTCAACTTTCCATTTTTACCAATATGGCTCAGAACCTAGCCAAACTATAACAGTGAACTACATATCACATTAACATTACTTCCAATATCAACAAAACAAATGACACTAAGGCTCATATCAAAACACTTCCATACTTCTCATTTGATACACATTTTAGTGCTGTATCAACAACATGTAAAAAAACACTTCCAATATCAATAAGCACACATAATAGTGATACTAATGGAGTCCATTCCCTATCTCCTCCCAAACAAAATCCGATTTAGAGGTCCATCCCCTATCTTCCCCTAAACCGTGGAGTACATCCCCTATCTCCTCCCACACAATGCAATGTATATAAACACATATCATATACAACACACAATCAATACACGTATTTTCTGTATTAATTCAACAGTCAAAATCAATGACTCAACCAATTTGATTAGTTTCAGTTATCCCTAATTCACATGCAATGTCTACAACAATCACGACTATCCTCCACCGATAGCCCAAAGCAGTTATTTCTAGACAGGAAATAATTATACCAACAATTATAATCTCAACATTTCAATAGGCGAGTGATTAAATTATCTAATTACACCATTTAAACTTATAATTCCCCAATTCCATGAATTCAACTAATTTCCCCAATTTTCCTTAAATTAATTATACAAATTAATTTATTAAAACAATTAGGGTTTTCCAAAATTACCAAATAACCCCCAACATATCAAAATACCAAAACTTAGAACAAAACTTATAATATGGAGTAGGAAATCCCTACCTCGAAGAAAATAACCCGAATGGAGAAGACGGAGATGATGACCCAAAATCCAAAGTGCTCCAAATCCACAAATTCTCAGATTAAAACGAAGCTCTCGACTCACTCTATCTTTTTAATAAAGCAACTAGGGTAGAAACACCCTAAAAGGAGATGAAACCTAAGAGAGAAGGTGAGTAGAGAGAGAGAAAAGTCAGACCTAGGGTTTGGAATCAAAAGAAGATAAAAAAAATTGATTTAAAACCCGCTGCTGCCTATTTAAACCTGACAGGCTCACTCGAGCGAAGGATTGGTCGCTCGAGCGACCAGACACAAGAAAGCCTCGCTCGAGCGAAGAAAAGCTTGCTTGAGCCAAAAACTCGATGCTTCAGTGCGCAGACCCAGGCTCGCTCGGCGATTTAAATGCTCGCTCGAGCGAAGAACTCGAAAACATACACCTCGCTCGCTCGAGCGAAGGAAAGCTCGCTTGAGCCAAGAAACACAGCTCTCAGGTCTCTAGCCCAGACGCAGTCTCTCGCTCGAGCAACCAAAACCTGGCTCGAGCGAAGGACTAAAAACGACTGCTCGCTCGAGCGACCAACTCCTCACTCGAGCGAAGAAACAAACAATTGGACAGCAACACTTGGTTTCCAAACCCAACCAACCTGTAACAAACCTGCCCAACACATCCTACAACTCAAAAATAAGAAATTAAAGGACGATAACAACAATTTGATAACAACGGGATCTACGGAACATAAGTCCGGATACAACAACCAAGAGGAAAAGACCGGGGTCGCTATAACAATTCTCTGAAGATCTTCAATCATGCTGAATAGCTCAGAAGTAGTGGGTTTGGTCATTGGTGCCCGCGGTGTATTTGGACCAACTTGGTCTTGACAAATTGGTTGGCCTAAGCTCTTTGGAGTGGGTTGGACTGGAATTGGGCTATTGTGGAGTTCAAGTTTTGGGGTTTGAGATGATTTGGGATCAAGTGCATTCATCATACACAAGTCCGTGCTTTCTGAAATGAACACCTTAGGCATGGGTAAATGGACTAAGGTAATGTATATGCTGGGGTTGTAGGTAGATAGCAGTGTATGGATTAGGTTAAGGTGTGGAGGTAATGGGTTAGTGGTGCCATGCGGTCTTTTTGGTGGAGCTATGATCTCTTTGTCAATACAATCCTGAATCTTATGACAGAGGCGGATGCAACGGTTTGTATCATGACCAGGTTGTTGATGATAGGCACAGTATTTAGTGGGGTCATGTCTTGGTGGAAGAGGACTTAGGAGGGGTCGGGGTTCTAGGAGCTCTAGGTGCCATTTTTCTAGCAAAATTTTCAAAGCTTGAGAGAGATCCATGTAAAGAAGATAAAAATTTCGGGCTTGGGGCTAAGTTGAAGTGGTTGGTTTCAGGCTATTATTAACAAAAGGGTTTTTGATGGAACTGGTGACAATGTTTACTTCTAAGCATTTCCTAGTCGTGTTACCACTAGTAGTAGCATTGGAACTACAAACAACATCCTTCCTCATAGGATCATTACCTTCCACAATGATTCCTTGTCTAATAGTATTCTCGATTTGAACCCCACTTTCATGATGAGTCGTTAAACACACCAAAAATAAATCACTAAACTATACCAAATTCTTTTAGAATAATGGCAGGTCCAGGTATCGATCCACAGGGACAATTGTGAAATTAGATTAATTTAATCGCTAAATTCCTAAATTAATTTTGATTAAAAAGATAAGATTGATTTTATAACTAAACAACAATTAAATGAAATTGAAGAATTATATTGACAATTAAAATTAGGATTTGAGATATTAATTTTTAGGAAAAATCCTAGTGCAGAGAATTCACCACTAACCACATGAATGAGACTTAACATCGGCCATTAATCGCAATCCGGTTTGAACTACCCAATATTTCACAACTACAAGTTTGAAATATTGATCAAGAGAGTTGTCGCATTCAACGTACAAGCACGAATCATCTCGAGTAGTATGAGGCGTTTGCTCTAAACTATGGTAGCAAAACAACCCGTCTCTTGTAGCATGACTCGTCTCGTACTTTGAATACAAACACAAAGAAAACTAATGTATGGAAAGCATTAAACAATCACAGAGAGTAAAATCCTTAAAGAGATGAAAGAAACAATTATTAAAAACTTATGAATCATCCATACATCCATTCAAACCAATTCACAATTAAAGCTACGGAAAAATCCTATTACATGGCTAGGGTTTCATCAAAATCCTAGAAAAGACGACTAGCCACTCATGGAGGAGTGGGAAGAGGAAGAAGACGAGGAAGAAACCCCCATGGAAGTGTGTGTCAAGCTTTAGGAGAAAATCACCTCTTTAGAACCCTAGCTTCCTTTTTCTCTGAATTAATTTTCGAACCCTAGGTTTGGCTATTTTTCTTTCTTTTACTCTCAGCAAAACAGACCAAAAATTTCGTGCACGCGTCCCTAGGTGGGCTACTCAAGCGATGGTGGGCCGCGCGTGCGGTGAAGCTTGGCCGCACGTGCAATGGTCTGGCTGGCTCGGATTCTTCACTTTTCGCACGGAGGATCTGCTTTCGTACCCTTTTTGATTGAATTTTCATATTTCCTACCAAACCTGTACAAGTGCACGAAACACATCATCTCCACCAAATAAACAAAATTGAAAGACTAAAAATGTAATTTAAGTGGCCTCAATGTGGTACCTTTCGGCCTACATCACACCCCCCAACTTACATTTTACTAGTCCTCAAGCAAAACAAAAGAAATAAGAAAAGTAAACTCTCAGCCACTTTCGTAGGGATCACGATTGCATTTAGCATATGCAACAAGCCTTTAAACCACAAGGTTACCCCAAGTGGATGAGTATAGACTCGTGAGGGTTTTTAGAAATGATACCCACAAACATCAATATATTCATATCCGCTACTACTCCACACAACAACCAACTTATGTGCCACTACAGTGTGATATATGATGAGTCATTGAAGGCATAGTGGATAAGTATGAAGGAATCTATTGAGCTAAAACCATAATTCAGTTAATACAAAAGTAAAGTCCCCTGTACTTTTGAATGCTTGTAACGCCCTCAAAATAAACCCATAAACAGACATTCATGATACAAGAAAGATATATCATTTTTCATAAATCAGAGTATTCTTACAGAATGTATTACATGTTGACAACAAAAGTAAATGCCCTATGGGCTTACAACTTTCCAAGCCAACACTTGGTTACAAAAAAAGAGAGTACTAACTCTACACAAAATAAGCCCTAGGCTTGATGTACATGTAATACACAAAAATAAACAAAAGAGTCTTCAACTCCCACAACTATCCAAGCTATGACCTCGAAGGCGACATGCTACCCGAACCTGAAAATGATGTCCCATATAGGGTAAGCCAACGCCCAGTAGAGATATGCTAAACATAATATGAGCAATAACTAAAACATTAGCATTTGATAAATGTTTAACTCACATCAATCGATTCATAACCCATTTCAGTTACATGACAAATATGTCCATGTCTCATTTCATTTTCCATTTCATAACCCTGGCTCAGAACCTGGCCATATACTTTAAATGAGATTATATCTCATATCAATAACACTTCCAATTCAATTGAGATAACAACTCAAATTAACATTTCATACTTCATATTAGATATACATAATTGTTGTATCAGTCTCAACAAAACACTTCCGTACTTCGTATATGATACACAGATTTGCTATATCAATACTACAATAGATACACTTATTTGTTGTATCGATGGAGTCCATCCCCTATCTCCTCCCACATAACATCCGGTTTAGGAGTCCATCCCCTATCTTCCCCTAAACGTGGAGTACATCCCCTATCTTCTCCCACACAACACAACGTATATAAACACATATCATATACGTAATCAATCAATACATAAATTTGATGTATTATTATAACCATCATATTCGATGGCATATTCAATTGATTAGTTTTTGTTTGCCTAATCATCATGCATTGTCTACAACAATCAAGACTATCCTCCACCGATAGCCCAAAGCAGTTATTTCTAAACAGATAATAAATGCATCAACTGATAAATTTATCAATATTTTCAAGGGTGAGTGATTAATAAATCTAACTCCACCATTCCATCTCATATTATGCCAATTCCATTTATTCCAACTCAATTTCATGCTTCCATAATTCCCAAATTAATTTCATGAATTAACTTGCCATAACAATTTAGGGTTTTTTCCCCCATTTCTCAATATTGACCCAAAGGCTCAAAATAGTTTCAATAACTTCAATACTACCATTTTAAGACCCAAATTACACATTTAAGAGTCAAGACCACAAAATCCCTCCTTTGAAAATAACACATTTCAAACCCTAACCTTCCAAATCAATCCATCTATACAAATAACTCAATATCTAGGTTAAAGCACATAAGAATAAGTGGGAATCCCTACCTCAAATTCGGAGCCCAAAGGTAGGAGATGACGAAATCCTAAGTGCTCCAAATCAAGAAATTCTCGGATCAAAAGATAGCCCTCGACAAACTCAACACTTTTTACAAAGGCCCAAGGTAAGGAAATCACTCCTACTAGATCAATCCCTAGAGAGAATGTGAGGTTTTAGAGTGAGGTGCTCTCAAATGGTGATTTTCGAAAAGTAAGAGAGAGAAAGAAAATCAAAAGTGATCCAAAAAGTTGTAATCCCGAAGTGATAAACCAATCGCCACGCTCGAGCGTAGAAACTCCCGCTTGAGCGTCAAAAGCGCTGCTCGAGCGTCGATTGCACACCTGCAGAAGTTTTGCAGACATGGTCCTCGCTCGAGCGTCAAACTCCCCGCTCGAGCAGAGGAACAAAATCAAAGGGTCACGCTCGAGCGTACGAAGACCTGCAGACAAAAGTACTGGGAGATGGAAATTTACGCTCGAGCGTCAAAACGCCCACTCGAGCGGAGAAGCAACAACAAAGGGCCCGCTCGAGCGTCAAAAGCCCCGCTCGAGCGTGAAGGCCAAATTCTGGGCATCAACTTTTGGTTTCAAAACACAACCAACATGTTTCAAACCTGTCCAACACAACCCAAGACTCAAATATAAAGAGTAAAGGATGGAAATGAGAATGAGACAACAACACAACGACGAAACCAAGTCCGGAATACAATAAACAAAGGAAAGGAAAATCGAGATCGCTATAATGCTAGTAGATACATCATTAGTACCCTCGGTGTAAAGTGCAATCTCCATATTAGTTAACTGTCCACTATAATAGCCCAGTGTAACTCATAATAACACTCAACATATATAGAAAAAAACTAAACTGTTACAACCAAGATTCTCAAAATTTTATTATTTTATTTTTATTTTATTTTTTAAAAACTATGCAATGTCCTGATCCATTAAGCTTTCTAGTCAACCCATGTAACAAGCATTGGGCCAATGACTCCCAAACCAGACGGTTTTAGGGCACTAGGTGTAGAGACACCCCTACGGGCTTAATAACTCGAGCTGAAAAGGCTACGAATCCGAACAAGTCATTCTCCTTATTTTTCTTTAACTGTGTAATGTCTAGGTCCCTTAAGCTTTCTAATTAACCCAGGTAGCAAGTATTGGGCCAATGACTCCCAAACCGGACGGTTTTAGGGCACTAGGTGTAGAGACACCCCTACGGGCTTAGTAATTCGAGTTAAAGAGGCTATGAACCCAAACAAGGCAAGTATTTATTTTATTTTTTTAAGAATCTTGGTTACTCATTTATTATTTTCTGCAACCTTAGCCATTATCAATGATGTACACCGAGGATTATAATAAAGAGGTCACCACTATGATAGTGTGTTCATGTGAATTAAGGCATACTCATGACAAGTGTACTAATACCACAAACACAAACAACTATCCTAGTGCAAACATCACATGTGAGTATTTACCCAATAAACCCTTTTTATACAAGCCCACTATGTTCCCCAATTAACATATGCTCATATCATTACCATACTGGCACAAAGTAAACATTAAGTGAAGTGGTGCAATCAAGTGTAGCAAGTACAAACATGAATGGTTATTACAAATACCCTCACCCCCCAACTGGAATATAACATTGTCCTCAATGTAAGCAATTGTACATTAGATAGTAAAAGAAGAGAGAGGATCTTACCAGACAGCGTGGGTGCACATCCAGCGAGGCAAGGACATCCAAACACGCATACTTTGAATTTTTTTTTTTGGGAACAGTAAAAAAAAAGAAAAAGAAAAATAAAATAAAACAAAACAAAATGAATAAGGAAAGAAAATATACAAAAATCACTGATGTGGATCCGGCGATGGTGGGAAATACTGCTCAAATAGGGCATGCATCAGTGTCCGAGTCTCGAACGCCTCATCATGAACCTTAGCGCCAAGCTAATCAAACTGCTGCTCACTCAAATCCTGGTATGCATAGAAGTCAGTTTACAGAGAGGTAACTGACTGCTGATACCCATCAAATGCCGCCTGTGAGTACTCCCGATAAGCCTGGTAGTCGGTCCGGAGATCAACCACAAATTGCTGAATGGCGGCTTGATTATCCAAAAAAGCCTGATATTGCGCTCTCATCATACGGAATGGCGCTGGTGCGGCAGCGGGCTCGACTGGGGCATCATTAGGATTGGCCGGGGCTTTGGGGAGGAGTAGTAGAGGCGGCAGACGAGCAGTGGTTTGGCGCCAGTGGGTTTTACCATAAAGTGTGGGCGGCGGAATCTGAACCTCATTTGGCCTGAAGTGGGTATGTCTCTTGGTCTTTTATGAGTGCAGTGATAAGGTTGGCGAAAGGGAGGGCCCAAGTAGAACTGCCCCACGTATTGCGTATTTTGACTTCATTAAGGATTCGATGCATCTGATTGTAGATCAAAGTAGGGATGTCCACCAAAAATCCGAAGTCGAATCGATGCAAGGCACGTAGGAAGTCCCCTCGCCGCTCTTCCTTGTGGCCAAGAGGAATGACATTCTTTTTCAGTACCACATCGAGGAGGAGAAGGTGGTGTGGTATATTAGCTCACCGGATACTAATCGTGTTGCCATCATCCTGCTGCCTCTCATAAAATTCGGTCACCAATTCCGAGACAGTAAGTTCTCGAGTGAATATCGGGAACTATTCTGCATTGATAGGGTCCATGGAATAGTGGAGGACCTCGGCAATTGAAGCTGAAGTGACTACTAACTCCACTCCATCAACAAGGGATCAAAGAGCTCCTGGGGCCTCATCGCTGATGTACATATGCTGATAAAAGAGTCGCACAATGCGCGGATATGCCGGTTCAGTGATGATGCAGATGCCCAGGAGGCCTCGGTCTTCAAGTCGTTGAATACTCCACGCAGTGGTTTTGTCACGACCCCAAACCGCCCCTAGTAGAATGGTGCCGTGATGGCCAGTAATCCGAGATTACCGAAGGCCAACTTTCAAAGATCACACCCAATCAGGGTATTACATACGGGGCTACAAGTGCGGAAGCAATATATACAACAATAATTAGTCCGTGGAGCTGTGCATAAATCAAATGAAATGTCAGGCACTCTTTACATAGCGGTTACAACTTGAATATAATGCAATGAAGTACAAAATACATCTTGACCAAAAGGTTTCTTAGCTAGCATAAGCAAAAAAATACAACGAATACAAGCAAAGAAGCATAACCCTCAAGATGCCGATGTAAAGAAACAACTAAGCCAACACAAAACAATATTGCCGAGGTGAAGAAACAAGTCAGGCCGACAAGGCGAAATCCAAACAAGCTCGTTAATCACAACTAGGCGTCTTCGCCGACATGCTCATCACCTACATATATATAGAGAGGGTGAGCTTGGATACTCAGTGAATGGTACAAATAATAAAGGGGTTTGCATGACTGATATTCGAGATCTTTAACGAAACAATACATAGTATAACCAATGAAAAGCAAACCCACGCGGTAAAACCGTCAGTGGCAAGACAAGGCAGGACCAACGGGGTATCTCAAAACAAGGGTGCTGCAAAAGTTTAGAGTCCTCTAGCACTAAGGACTTGTGCTACAAATGCTTATAGTCCCCTAGCACATACGGACTGGTGCCACAAATACTTAAAGTCCCCTGGCACATGCGGACTGGTGCCACAAATACTTAAAGTCCCCTGGCACATACGGACTGGTGCCACAAATACTTAAAGTCCCCTGGCACATACGGGCTGGTGCCACAAATACTTAAAGTCCCCTGGCACATACGGACTTCCAAGACTGACATCAAAACAAGATAGTTCTTATTGCAAATAGGAATAATCATTCATGCTGGTAAACACATGTTCAAACAAGACAAAGCAAGGTTTCACCAGAGCTTTATAACATATCTTTATTAAAAATACCACTCACCTAGTCCTGCAAACGTCGGGGTTTCAAGCAAGGGTTCAAGGCCTACAAGCACAGAACAAGGTCTACTAAATATGCTGTTCAAAACAAGCCTTACAAGCATACAAATGACCTCGGCAATCTTTCCAAAACTAAGTCAAGACAAGATAAAGCATGCCAAGGTGAAACACTGTTTCTACATGCCGAGAAGACAAGTTGGGTACCAACCAGGTCTCGGCCGAGGTCCCACACCTCTTCGCCGAGGTGAGGTCCTGTTGGCCACAATCAAGGAAATGAAGCTGGGAAAATCTGGGTTTCCCTTTGCTCAAGAACATGAAGAACACAAACATGAAAGTCATGCAAAGGTGAAATGCAAGGATCATAACTTGTTATTGCAAAATCTGAGATTTCATGCCATGAACTCAAAAACATGGACCTGGTCACCCATGCAAGATGATCGTAGGAAAACAAACACAATAACATGGTTTTCGATGCAAGCTTTCGGATCAAAACAAAGCTTTTCATGAAGAACATATGAATACCATCTTCTCTTTCTAAAACCAAATTTAAATCAATGCATGAAATGCAATACAAGTTCAATCGTGCAATGTAGTTAGAGAACCAATAAGAACAACGAGGGTGGATCAAGGTTCTAACCTCAAATCTTCAATCCAACGGTCAGATTTCTAGGGATCAAGCTCAAGACCTATCCTCTCGCTCAAGAACTTCTTTTTCTTCTTCTAGAGTTTCTCTCTCTTGCTTCCAAAACCAAGATACACAAAATGATGGTTTTCTCACTCTATCGGCTGTCCTGAACCTCAGTTCGGACACGTGGCACCACCGGATTGGGTTACCTCAAAAGGTGACTGATTGACAAGACAGGACTATGACAAAGTGTGTTCAACAAGCTAGGTGGTAAACACTCCGGCGAGTAATGACTTCGGCAAAGAACAAGACCTCGGCAAGTGGGGTGACAAGGGCATCGGCGTGGAAGGACAACACTTGGCTAAGCTGTGCCACACCTTGGCCTAGATGTGCCACACCTCGGCCTGAGTCGTACAACTTCCAGGGATAGAATCTCTAGGGTCAAGGATAAACATCTCGGCCCAGATAATACACACCTCGGCCTCGGTGCTTCACACCTCGGCCCAGATAGCGACATCTCAGCCAATATGCCGGGGTGAAAATGAAGGTCGGACAGTGGGGTCCCAAGACAGTTCTAAGTGTGAAAGAGTTCAAAGGTGGCTAGGCTTTGGGTGATCTCGGCAACACACCAAACAGTAACAAAGCATGTAAGCAACACTAGCAAAACAAGACGAGATTCACTAATGCAACATAATAAGACTAGATCATTCATGGATGTATGCAAGCATGACAAGAGTAGGGTGAGGGTTACTACAGGTTTGATGGCGACAGAAGAAGTCCACATCAAAGGATGTATCACATACAATTGGTTTGTTGGCCCAAGCATCAGTTGGTGCATCCCGAAATGCAATGTTGGCATTGCTAGGCTGTTTGGGTGCTCGGCGGGATGATGAAGACATATCTGCACAAAATAATTCAACCAACACAACCAAAAATGTGGAACCATTATATCAATATTCATCAAATACAACATGGATGCATAAATCACTCGAAACCTCTGGTTCTCACACCACCGAATTTATTGTTATTTATTTATTTATTTACAACCACACAGTGAAACTATAAAGATGAAATAAATAAGAAAATAAAATTAAATTAAACAATCTAAGTTAGTAGAAGAGAAGAAAATAAAATAAAATAAAATAAAATAAAACAAAAACTAAACAACTTAACAATTAAACGAACAATTGCATCATAAAATAAAAAAAATAAAATCACTAACTAAATAAGTAAAAGAAAAAAAATAACAACAATCCACTAACTAATTCAACTAACGAGAATCACTACTAAACAATTTAAACTAAACAAATATAGTAAATAAAAATAAGCTAAGTTATTATTATTATTAGTACTTTTATTTCTGAGGTTTTTTTTTTTTTTTGGCTTGGACCGCACGTGCGCCAAAGAGGGCCGCACGTGCGCCCATCGTCTTCTTGCCCAGATTTTTGATTTTTTTTTTTGATTTTTTTTTTTTTTAGGATGAACACTAGATCTGTGGTAAATTATCATTAAATTTAACTACAATGCAAGATTGACAGAAGAAATATAAAGTTTGAAACAAAAAGAGATGATTTACCTTTAAGTAGTGAAGAAAGAGGGAAAGAAAGATGATTCGCCGGAAAAAATGGTGGTCGCCGGAGATTCGACGGACGGAGAGGAAATAGGGCGCCGACGGTGAGATGGTGGTGAGGAAGAAGGAGGGTGAAGGTTGGTGGTGGTGGGGTTTGATGGAGTTTGTGGGTGTGTGGGGTTTAAAGAGAGAGAAAGAGAGAGAAGAAGAAGAATGATGAAGATGAGAGGTAGATAGAAAGAGTTGGGAAAGTGAGGGTCAGCAAAGTGGGTTAGGTCTTTGTTAAAAGACTTTTCGTTGTTTTATTTTTATTTTTTTTTTTTTTGAAAGAAACAATTATTAAAAACTTATGAATCATCCATACATCTATTCAAACCAATTCACAATTAAAGCTACAGAAAAATCCTATTACATGGCTAGGGTTTCATCAAAACTCTAGAAAAGACGACTAGCCGCTCATGGAGGAGTGGGAAGAGGAAGAAGATGAGGAAGAAACCCCCATGGAAGTGTGTGTCAAGCTTTAGGAGAAAATCACCTCTTTAGAACCCTAGCCTTCCTTTTCTCTGAATTAATTTTCGAACCCTAGGTTTGGCTATTTTTCTTTCTTTTATTCTCAGCAAAACAAACCAAAAATTCCGTGCACGCGTCCCTAGGTGGGCCGCTCAAGCGCCCATGTGGGCCACTCGAGCGGTGGTGGCCTGCACGTGTGGTGAAGCTTGGCCGCACTTGCGATGGTCTGGCTGGCTCGGATTCTTCACTTTTCACACGGTGGATCTGCTTTCGCGCCCTTTTTGATTGAATTTTCATATTTCCTACCAAACTTGTACAAGTGCACGAAACACATTATCTCCACCAAATAAACAAAATTGAAAGACTAAAAATGTAATTTAAGTGGCCTCAATGTGATACCTTTCGGCCTACATCAGACTACCAATTTTTACAATAGCCTTTCATGTAGATTTCTAACAATTATACAGACTTGCTCTTTTTCTGGAGGCCAGTTTGCCATCATAGCCGCCTTTGCCCTCTATCTAATAACAAACTCCAAAAATCCCTCCCTTGATTCCTGATGTGTTGCTTCAAGATCACGAGTTGTGATATCGATTTGCGTGTTGTAAGAATACTAGGAGACAAAAGATTCGGCCAACTTTTCCCAACTCCATTTTACGGAGTCCTTTAGTTTAGCATAACAGATGGTAGCTGTACTGGACATAGTCCTTCCAAACAACGACAACTTTTGGATTCTGGTCAAACCCATCGATTTTAGAACATCAGAAAAAAGACGCAAATGTACTATCAGATCCCCAGAACCATCAAAACAACCGATATGAGGCATCTTGAACCACTCTGGCAGAGTAACAACGGACTCAGAGTACCCATCTTCGATATCTGGAATAGAACTAACTCTCTATGCCTTCTTGACCATCGATTTTAGAACATCAGAAAAAAGACGCAAATGTACTATCAGATCCCCAGAACCATCAAAACAACCGATATGAGGCATCTTGAACCACTCTGGCAGAGTAACAACGGACTCAGAGTACCCATCTTCGATATCTGGAATAGAACTAACTCTCTAAGCCTTCTTGAGCAACTTTTCAAGTTTATTGACTTTGAGTAGGGTAAGGTCAAACTTGAACTCAAAAGGTGCCTCGGTCTAATGAACTGGAGCTTTAGAAATCTAGACCGGGATTGGATCTGCCTGGACTGGAAAAATAGGAACACCTTCGGCAGATAGATCTTGGGCCGTAGGATTGGCAGTAGTACCTAGAATAGGAGTAACAGTGTCAGGTGTATGAGAAACAAAAGCCGCTGCTAGCTGCTGTTGTTATTGTTCACTTTGTGATTTCAGAATCATAAAACAAATCGATTCAAAGTTTGTTGGAATCTTCGCAATTGTGACCTAGCTCCTTTGATTCGCATTGAAAGCCATTTGATTTCGTTATCTGAGTTTTAGCCTAGGTTGCTTTGAATTCGAATTGAACTTTGCAAACTCAAACCTGAGGAGAAATTGATCTTTGGACATCAAATCAACTTCAGTACGAAGTCCTAGTTGAGTTTCGAACTTGAATCTAAAACCCTAGATGCGATTTGGACTCGAACCCGAAACTCTTGAGTGCAATTAACATCTTTTGAACCTCTAGATTTTTATGCAATGCCTTTGTGTGGATCTTATTTCACGACATGTATATGATTTCAAAAGTTGTGATCTCATATAGAAATTCAACTTCGAAGTTCGTGGCTTGGAAGTACTACAAACTAGTGTTGGTTCTTGAGTGTTGCATTTCGATTTTAATTACGACCTTGATCTTGATGTTGCCTTCATGCTAATTGGTTGATTTGTTGACTCGTTTGTCCCAAATGTATATTGTTGCTTTTCGCCTTTCAGCTGATGCCTTGATTTGGTAGTGAATGTGTGGTGACCTTGCTTGCTGGTCCATTTTGGCTAAAGTGCTTCATTCCAGTGCTGCAAAGAGTATTACAATGCTCTAGATTTTTCCTAGATGGCTAATAAAGATCGGGCTTGGAGAGGTGGTAATGTTAGGATTTTTGCATGAAAACTGGGTGAAGATATAAGGATGAATTTCTCAATTGGAATGAGCAATGATGCTAATCCAAATTAAAATCATAATAAAATAAATAAGTTGGAGCAAATTAGTGGATGACTTGTCACATCGCAAGCTGCCATTGAAATTTTTGAAAGTTTCAAAGAAATTATTTGAAGTTTATTGTTGTGACTCCTTTCATACCTCTTTAGGAATTTGTTTCGAGTTAAGTAGGTTGCTTCTTGTGGGGTCAGTTCACATTTGTGTTCAAAAGAAGGAAGGAAAGAAGGCATGCACTGCCGAATTCCAACTAATGATCAGTTTCTCTCAAGTTGTTCTTGTCTAGTGGTTGCATAGTCAATCCTATCAATTGTTCACAACTTTCAGCTTTGTTTGTTTTGGAAAATATCATTTGCAAGCCAAGTAGTCTCGTTCCAATAGGAAGAGTACTTGTTTACACCAGTCTGCATGTCAGCGGTGAAGAGGCTAGGGAAAATAAGAGTCTGTCTAAGTGTTAGCAATGAAGGGTTTGGACATGATAGGAGTTGTCAATTTGCACCTGTAGTTGCTTAGCCAAAGAAGCAGATCGATGTATTTGCATAAGAATGGGTTGTGAGGAAACATGTTTGTGTTGGGTATGAAGATGCAACGCCTATTCCTCGCTTAGGGATTCAATGCATGGTGTTACATTGAGCACACTTAGTTGTTACTTAAACTTGAGGATAAGTTTCTTATAGAGAGAGAGAGAGAGAGAGAGAGAGAGGGAGAGCGAGTATTATGTAGTATAATAAATAGACTAAGTGTTTGCTAAATAACTTATTAGCTGTAATATATAAATAGGTGATGTAATACCCATTATATTTAGTTTTACAATACAAAATATACATTGTGATCAGAGTAGAATTTAGTTTCTCTCTCTATCCTTAGAGGTTTTACCCCTAATTGGAACATTTGTCTTCTCTCTCTCAATTTGATGTTGATTTGCATTTAGATTCATTATTAGGTCCCTTTCCACTTCCCTCACCTTTTAAATCATGAAAGTAATTAAGAGCAGTAATGGCAAAAGATTTTGTGAAGCCTTTTTTATTGAGACTTTTAACAATAAACATTTTTTAAGAATTTTTTTTTATTTTATAATTTTAGCCAATAGCTGAAATGACATAATTGTTACCTCTGATTAAGAGTTTGAACAAATGATTGAATATATATATATATATATATATGAAAAAAGTAATATTATGTAAACAAAATTTTCTAAAGAGAATAATGTGACTTTATACCATGTTGTTTGATGGATTATAGATGTGAATGTTTTGTTGAATTCTCATAATATTTTTTTTTGTAGATTACAAATATGCCCTTTAAAATTTGTTTAAAATATGAATTATTCCATATAATTTTTGAAAATTACAAATGCCCCTTGTTATAATTTTTTATTTAATAAAATTAAGAATAATAAAAAATCAAATTCTTAACTGTTGTCCAATACAATAATAAAATTACTTAAATTGGTAATTGAAATATATTTTTGATATTATTAAAAATAATTAATTTACTTGATAATTTATTAATAAAATGGGTCATTTATTATACAATTATAAACTTGAAGAAACAGAATACAATTTCCATAATTACATGAGATAATCTATATTTTAAACAAATTTCAAGGCATATTTATAATTTAGTCTTTTTTTTTTAATTTTTAAAAACTAGTCTACTAAAAAAAATTAAGTACAATATTTTCATATACATATTAGGGGGGGAGGAGGGGGAATAATATTTTAAAATTTTAAAAATATATATTTATTTGTGAAATTAGTTCATAATTTTTAAAAAAAACAAAATTTATAAACTTACCAAATAGAGAAATAGCCACTTACAGAATCAAGAAAAAAACACATCATCAGTAGAAGTGACAAATGAACTAAATAATTCAAACTCAACTAGTTAAAAACTCATTCAAGTTCAATCCATTAAGTAAACAAATCAAATTTAAACACATTTTAGAACTCATTAAAATTTTCAAATCGAACTTCAACAATCAATTGCTCGTTCGACTCAATTTGATAAGCCTAAAACTATATAAAAATACCAAACTACTAGAGTTCGATTCGACAAAAACTCGTTTGAACATAAAAATACATTGACCTGCTATCAAATGAGAGTTGTTAATAACAATCAAGTTCGAATTCAAGCATATGATGAACCCATAATGTAAAAATTATCCCAGGGAGTTCCCAAAATAGAATCTGGAAAAAAATAGAAATAAAAATACATTGACCTGCTATCAAATAAGAGTTGTTAATAATAGTTATTAATAATAATCCAGTTCGAATTCAAGAATATGATGAACCTAATATAGTATATGTATATCCTTTTCCCTGACTTTAACCAATATTGACAAAGCACAAGAAGATACCGAGCAGACGAAAACTTTCAATGAATGGCCTCTCCGCATCCTAATTGAAAGTTAATTCCAAAATCCCCAAATTTCCTTTATTTATTTATTTTTTTTCTTTTTCTTTTTAAAATTATCTCAAATCTCCAAACCTGCAAAACTAATACCATTGAAACGAATCACCATCTAAGCCGCTATTAACCGGGACCTACACTTGCGCTGGAACTGCCTCTACATGCAGTATGGTTTAAGCAATCTATGACCCATGGCAATTCTGCCTGACACATGGATGAATCATTAACCACGGAAGCCACCTGCCCAATTCCAGGAATCGTGTTCGCCTTATTGACCCGAGAAATCAAACCAGTTGGAGTTCCCGTCACACTCTGTTAAAGATCCAGAGGATTACGATAGGGAACCAAAGCACTTTCAACAGCAGATTTATGCCCTCCGTTTCCATTAGAGCTCAGCCTCTGTTCGGCTCGTTTTCACATTTTCATTATCTTTTGCTTGCCTCCACAAATTCCTCCTCAAATTTATAATCAACCCATATATAAACAAGTGTTTTCTTCCAGTCAATTAGTGTCGTTCTCAGATTTGAGAATTCTGCTCGTGTGGATTCACTTAGTTATAGACTTTTCGCTCTTTTTGTTTCTTTTTGCGATCCTTTTGTTTCCAGAATGATATTAATCTGAAAATGATGAAAGATACTTTATTGTATTAAATATGATAAATTCAAAGACTAAAAACATAAAATAGGAGTCTCAAAGTGTAACATTTCGACTCAGATTAGAAAGATAATAAATTGTGGAGGACCACCCGGATGACCACTGAATGTTTGTTAAAATTGCTAATTTAGGCGATCACCCTGTCAACCACCCAAACAAACATCGAAAAGTTGGTTAAGCTAAAAAATAGCAATTTGACAATTGGAGCAACATTGTTATCATATTGCTGTTTTACACTATTTGTTGCTAAATTATAACTGTTGCCATATATTTTACTTGTTCACCGTTGGAGTTGCTGTTATGAAATGCCATTTTGGCACAATCCTAACCAACTTTTTCTCCTATGTTTTAGATAGTGTTTGGATATAGGTTTTTTTGGATATTTTTTTGTCTTTTATGATCTTTTTAAAACTTTTTCGAAAAAAAAAATTATATATTTACATTTTACAAGACTAGACAAATAAAAAATAATAATAAAAATTTTGAAAAAAAAATTATTCTAATTCACCCACCATTCACATGCCACTACAATATTGAAAAAAAATTAAAAAAATACTACCTACTTTAAAAATTGAAAAATAAAACCCACCAACGCCTACCCACTAGTCTTGCAGAGATATCTACAATTCTAACCAACCATCCACCTATCCGGGCATTCTTCATAATATATCTGCAATTCTCACTCACAATCCACCATCCACCTACCATAAATACTTATACCATTTCCACACATTATTCACCCACCAATAACCACCCATTAAAGAAGGTCCAGAGAGAGACTCTCTCTAGGTGATTTTGGGCGATACTCTGTGAAAAATCTGGAAAACCCTAGATGTTGATTTGTGATTATGTATCAATAATAAGCAGTAAAAAACAATCCCAATCAAACAATCAAGACAAATCGACACAACAATTTTTACGTGAAAAAACCACAATTAGACACCTCCAACTGTGATAAAAAAAATCACGGGCAACAGCCACAAAACAATTCACTAAGAAGATATAAAGGAATTACACAGGTATACTCTCAATTACCTAGCGAATCCACAACGCCTAATTGAACCAACCTCTATGTGCCTCTTCCAACCCCATCTTCACCTCGGAATTGTCTTTCCAATTAGCCACTCCAAAATCCACAGAAGCTTCAGGCTCGAATTCTTCAGAATCCACCGAAGAACAACTCTCTCTCTTGTGTAGAACAAACCAAACCTTTGATGTACTCTCTTTAAACCATGAGTTGAATACTCAATAAAAACATCAAAGAAACTAACAAAATATCTCCAGATATAAACCTTAAGATCCAAAAAGAAGATCTGGAGAAGTACCCTTAGCTTTGGGAGAAAACCAAGTATTTATAGAAAACCAAAAGTAATCCTAGATTTGGAAGAAAACCCACTTCTTACAGAAATCCTTGTCAAACAGGATTGCCAAGAATTAAACCTAACAATCTCCCCCATTGGCAATGCCGTGACAAAACACACCTAACAAATAAAATCCTAATCACCCCAACCCATAACAGCCAACAAAAGCCAACTTCTATCTCAAGGTCATGATCTGCAAAACAGTTATTAGTGCCACAATCTCCAAAACAACTATTAGTGCCACAAGAGTATATGAAAAAAACAATAAACATATGACAAAATTATCTTGAAGCATGAGATGGAAAACATGAATAGATGCGACTTGGAGATATTAAGAACATGTAGCATGAAAACATGAACAACACCTTTTTGTCATTAATTGACAAAGGAAGCTCAATCAACTAAAGCATGATCATAAACCACACAAGCAATGATATGATGATGTAAATATCAGGAGCATGCAAGAATGCAAAGCAACATGCAAAACAACTAAAGCCAATTTTCCTTACCAAACAAATCAAAGTGATCATGCGAACAAACTTTTGTAACAATAAACCAAACTCCCCCTCACTAAAAACAACCACACACACTGAAAACTGTGAACAAGAAGAAAAAGACAAAAAAATAATATGGTGGAGCAAGCAAGGAATTTCAGATTAGTACCTTAATACACACAAGACTATCCAAGAAGCACAATTACTTGAAAACACAATGTGTACAGCCTCTAGAAAATTCCTCATAAAAGAAAGTGATGCATTATGTGAAAAGCATAGATCTCATGATAAAAGTGTGTGTGTGACTCTTGGAGTTCAACAAACACAAGATTCAAATCCTAGTAGTGATATGAAAGCTGGACCTGCGACAAAAGAATCTAAGCACAACTAAGAAAAGTCAAACCACTAGGAATCAAGGGGTATTTGGTGAGTAAAGGTGGAGGCTCCCCCTCAATCAATGAATCCTTTTTTTTTCACATATTTTTCTTTTCTTTCTTTTGCACATTTTTTCTTTTGTTTCTTTTTTTTTGCACATTTTTTTTCCTTTCTTTGGCACACTCATTGGCGGCTGACACGTTCAAGAGTATGGAAACCGAACCAGAGAAGCATGGATATAAAAAGGATAGCCTGGTTGGTGACTCTGAGGTAGCCTTTTCCTCATGCCTGGACTACAAAGAACAGAGGGGAAAGCCGTGGAGATGCAAAAAGATGGAAGGTGGTTAAGAGACTCAACATCACCCATGATATGCTAATATAGGTCAATTCCTCAAGAAAAGCAAAAGATACAATGCCAGAAGTCCATTAAAAAATAATCACTAAGGCGGAAGACTCCGATATTTGCTAATCCAAGAGTGTGTACAGAATGAGACATACTAATCAAAAAGCACACACTCCAAAATGAGTAAGGACCATAGAAAGCACACACATATCAACATGTAATGGATATTCTTATCAATTCCAATATGCACCAAGGACCACTCAAAAATTTCAAGCTTGAAAAACCATACTAAGAAAATCTTTTTTGGGTTTTTTATTTTTTATTTTTTTTCTTTTTCTAAACCAAGCAAGACAAAAAACGAAGAAGCACACATTTTTTTTTCTCATTAAAAAAAACATATAGAAATCCAAAAACTAAAACAAATAAACAAATTAACACAAGTCAAGTTTTCTCACCCAAACCGCTTTAGTATAAACAAAGTTGTGAGCATTGCTGTTTTTGGGTGATGTCTTGACATTGTGGTTCCCTTTGCTCTCAATGGGAACCTGTCTCGACTTGGTTTCCAACTTCCTATCAATGAAGTGTCTCCTACCCCACGAGATGTTGGAATTTTTTCCATCTCTATGAGACACTCTCCCATGCAACTTATAACAATAAGGGCGAATATGACCATGCATACCACAATGATGACAAATAAAAACAGAGTGTACCTTCTTTTCTTTGGCCTTACCAACTCTAGGAAGTTTGAGAAGTCTATCCTCTTGTTGAATCTTTTGTCCTCCCTTTCCTTGAGTTCTTGTATCATGAGATGTGGAAACACTCTGTTTTTGCTCTCTCTTATCTCTAAAGCCAATGCCACTCTTGTCTGAACAGATTTGTTGAGATCTATAGCGATCCCGGGTTTACCCCTTGTTGTACAGTGATCCGGACGTGAGTCCGTAGATGTTAGTAGTTGATTACTTTCTTGTTTACATCCTTATTGACTTTGTATTTGGGTTATAGGATGTGTTGGGCCAGTTGGGGACAGGTTGGTTGAACTTAGAACCAAAGTTAAGCTGCCCAGGTTTTGACCTTTACGCTCGAGCGGAGATTAGGGCGCTCGAGCGGAGATATTTTTGGCCTGTCCGCTCGAGCGGGGATTCGAGCGCTCGAGCGGAGAAATCATCCTCCCAGCAGTTTGGTCGTCTGCAAATTTTGCTGGATGGTTGCATTCAGCCTTTCGGCGAATTGGCGCCGAAGCGGGACTTCGATTGTGCGCTCGAGTGGAGGTTTTAGCGCTCGAGCGGGGGACTTTTTGGCTTGTCCGCTCGAGCGGAGAAGAGAGCGCTCGAGCGGAAGACTGGGTTTAAGTTCCGAAAATAGACATTTTAAAATCACTTTTGGTTATATTTTCTCTCTCTTACTTTCCCAAAAGCAAAGTTGAGAGCCTCTCTCTCTAAAACCGGCCCTTCTCTCTTAGATTCGATCTAGTAGGGGTTGTGTGCTCACCTTTGGCCTTTATAAAAGTTGCGTGGATCGTCGAGGGCTTTCATTTAATTTGAGAATTTCGGGATTTGGAGCACGTTGGTTATTGGGTCTTCATCTCCTTGAGCTACGAAATTGAGGTAGGGATCTCCTACTCCTTCTTATGAATTTTGTCATTAAAGTTTGGCATTTGATGAGTTGGGGGTTATTGTGTAATTTTTGGGAATGTTTGGGTCTTTTGTGTAATTATTCAAAAGATGGGGTTTTATTAATATAAACCTAAAAGTATGTTTATCATGGGGAAATGAGGTTAATATGAAATTATGGATGAAAATGGAACCCTAGGGGTTGAGATGTAAATTATGGAAATATGCCCTATTTACATTGATTAATTAATTGGTATAATTAATTATGAAAGATGAGGAATGGAATAGAAATGTTGAGATTTGAAGTATAGAGAATGAATGGGTGTAGTTTAATGGTATATTGCTCACCGAACTAAAATGTTGATTTTATATCCATTGTGCATTTAATTTCTGTATAGAAATAACTGCTTTGGGCTATCGGTAGAGGATAGTCGTGATTGTTGTAGACAATGCATGAGGATTAGGCAAACTGAAACTAATCTGTGGAATGTGTCATGGAATTTGACGATTGATAGGATACATAAACTGCATGTATTGATTGATGTGTATGATGATTGTTTATATGCATTGTGTGAGTTGGAGGAGATAGGGGATGGACTCCACGGTTTAGGGAAAGATAGGGGATGGACCTCTAAACCGGAAGTGTGTGTTGGAGGAGATAGGGGATGGACTCTGGGGATATAGCTCATACGCTTATCCAGTAATATTGACAGAGCTCATATGCTTGTCTTGGAATGTGTGAAGTGTAATATTGATAGAGCTCATATGCTTGTCATGGAATGTGTGAAGTGTTGTATTGATTTAGCTCATACGCTTGTCATGGAATGTGTGAAAAGAGATGAAATATGGACTTATATGTCTTGGAAATGGAAATGAGATGAAATATGGACTTATATGTCTTGGAAATGGAAATGAAATGAAATATAGACTTATATGTCTTGGAAAAAGAAAAAGTGTTATGAAAGGATGTAAAAGTGTTAACTAACTATCAACTGTTAATCTTTTAGACATTATTCATAACTGGTTTAGCATATTTCTACTGGGCTGTGGCTCACCCTATATGGGAACTTCATTTTCAGGTACAGGTAGCATGCCACCTCCAAGGACATAGCTTGGGAGGCTAGAGGCGGACACACTTTTGTTGTCTATATTCTTCTGTTGTTGTATTACATGTATATTCAAGCCAAGGGCTTTATGTGTAATTGAGTTAGGACTCTTTTGTTTGTAACCAAGTGTTAGCTTGGAAAGCTGTAAGCCTTTGAGGCACTTGCTTTATTTGTTAACATGTAACATTTTTGTAAAGAACTGTTCAGTTGAATAGAAGAATGTGGAATTCTTTTTGTAACAATGTATGTTTAATTGATGGGTTTATTGTATTATTTTGAGGGCGTTACAACATGGTATCAGAGCGTACCGGGTTCGAATACTTTGGGTACGTGGGAAGTGATTAGGATCACAATGGGTTTGTCTCGCTTGATAGAGACGTAGATGTAGTGTAACATGCTATGTGCTTATGTGATAACATGTTTACGTGATTATTTGGGTATGGGATTTAGTTTCTAGGATGTTGATTGGATCCTTGGGTTTCTGGGAGTCTCGTTGGAAAGGCACCTGATCAATGCCGTTTCTAACCGGAACTCTAGCAACGCCTCGGGACTATCATTATCCGGAAATGAAATTCGTAAGTGCTTATGTGTTTATGTGCTTACGTGGAATGAATTACAGTTGTCCATGCATTAGGACGCGAGTGTTTAGTTTCGGCACGTGTTTGAATGTGCTAATGTTCTGTATTCCTTTCATTAGGATGTCAGGACGAGGCAGAGGTGGTAGGCGTGGTAGGCGTGGCAGGCAAGAAATGCCTTTACCGGAGGAGATTCCTAAAGGCAGAGGGAGTTGGTCGAGCCAATGTGGCGAGCAATGAAAGCTATGGTGATTTGGCCAGGGGGATAGTAGGGGCTTTGAGTATTCTCAGAGCCGGGAATCAGACAGTTGAGGCAGGGCCTTCCTTCTTGAGGAGGGAGTTCTTTCGGTCAAATCCGGACGAATTTGTTGGGGACCCAAAGGAGCCACTGAAGGCTGATGAGTGGCTAGAGCAAATGGCTAAGACGTTCGAAATGCTTGGCATCGAGGATGGTGCATTGAAGGTGACCTTGGCATCTTTCCAGTTGAAGGGAGATGCGGGTCAATGGTGGAAGTATGAGAAAGCTAGAGTTGGTGGTACATGGGAGGCATTTGTAGCTGCTTTCCAGGAGAGGTTTTTGTCTGCTGTGGCTAGGGAGAAGCTGAGGGATCAGTTTAGCCGGTTGAGGCAGGAGGGTTTGTCTGTGGCCGAGTTTGAGGCTACGTTTACTAGCTTGTCCAGGTTTGCACCTGAACTTGTGGCGACTGAGGAGAGCCGCTGTTATGAGTTTGAGAGGAAGTTGAGGCGAGGCCTCAAGTTGAAGGTTGGTGGCCCTTATATCCGGGACTCTGTGCACTTAGTGGATCTTTGCGGCTCACATGGAGCTGGTGATGCAGGAGGAGGATGAGGAGAAGCACAAAGGTTCCAAGAGGAGCCAAGAGGGCCAGAGTGATGGCAGGAGACAGAGGGGTTATAACCCTCAGCCGTCTCAGGGTGGTTTGGCTAGGTCGACTTTCCCAGTGCCGAGTCTTGAGCTCGGGAGGGCAATCGAGGAGAGTTCTGTTACAAGTGTGGCCACCGGGTCACAAGGCTTGATTGCCCTTGAAGGGCGGGGGTCAGAGAGCTGCTTCTTCTTCAGCTAGACCGCAAAGTCAGAGTTTGGGCAGGGGGCAGCCCTTGTCTTGTTTTCAGTGTGGACAACCTGGACACCTGAAGAGGTATTGCCCACAGTTGAGTGCCACTTCTGGGGCGTCTGGTTCTAGACAGACGCAGGGGTTTCAGCCGGCTCAGTCTGTGCAGGCCTCGAGGGCCAATCCGGGGGCTTCTTCGTCCCAGTCAGTGCAGCAGTCTTATGCTCCTAGAGGTGAGTAGGCGGATCGAGGGCCTCTGGTAGCGTGTATCTTTGTTATCACGAGGATCTTATCTGCAAGCTCCATCGGTGGTGAGAGGTACTTTTTCTGCTTTCGGTTGCTAGAGTGTTGATTGATACGGGTGCATCTCATTCTTTTGTATCTGCTGCATTTGCATCTGTGTTGGAGTTGGAGTTAGCACTTTTAGCATCTCCTATCTGTGTTGTGTCACCCATTGGGGGTGAGTTGATTCTGAGGCAGGGTGTTAGAGGTTGCGATATAGAGGTCGATGATCATAGACTTCCGTTTCCTTTTGTTGTCATGCCCATGAAGGGCTTCGACGTTATCTTAGGTATGGACTGGTTATCGTCATACCGGGCAGTTATTGATTGCTACCGCCAGAGGGTCACTTGTTGTACAGTGAGCGGTGAGTGTTTCCATTTCTTAGGAGACCGAGTTGGTAGTGTTGTGCCACCGGGGTATGATCCGCGAGGGCGGAGTGAGCTTAGTGGTCTACTTACTAGCTTTGAGAGTGGTGAGTGTGATGAGACCCAGACTGTGTTGCCGAGAGTGGTTTGTGAGTACTCGGATGTCTTTCCCGAGGATCTCGTTAGTTTGCCACCTCACCGAGAAATAGAGTTCTCTATTGATTTAGTGTCCGGCACAGCGCCGATTTCTATGGCACCTTACCGTTTTGCTCCAGCAGAGTTGGTTGAGTTGAAAGTTCAGCTCCAGGAATTGCTAGATAAGGGCTTTGTTCGCCCTAGTGTTTCACCGTGGGGAGCACCGGCACTCTTTGCTAAGAAGAAAGATGGTGCCTTGAGATTGTGTATCGACTATCGAAAGTTGAATCGGGCTACGGTTAAGAATAAGTACCCTATGCCCCGTATAGATGATTTGTTTGACCAGTTGAAGGGTTCCCGTTGTTTCTCTAAGATAGACTTGAGATCAGGTTACCATCAGTTGAGGGTTAGGGAGGAGGATATTCCGAAGACGGCATTCCGTACGCGGTATGGCCATTATGAGTTTCTGGTGATGCCTTTTGGACTTACCAACGCACCTGCAGTCTTTATGGACTTGATGAACCGGATCTTCCGGGAATTCTTGGATCGATTTGTAGTTGTTTTTGTGGATGACATCCTTGTCTATTCACCTTCAGAGGAGGAGCATGAGGCACACTTGAGAGTGGTGCTAGAGTTGCTTAGAGCCCATAGGCTGTATGCCAAGTTTGGGAAGTGTGAGTTTTGGCTAAGGGAAGTCAGGTTCTTAGGCCATGTGGTTTCCGGGGAAGGAGTGTCTGTAGACACGTCCAAGACCGAAAGGCGGTGATTGGGCACAGCCTAAGAGTGTGTTTGAGATCCGCAGTTTTCTGGGATTGGCTGGGTATTACCGCCGGTTTGTGAAGGATTTCTCCAGGTTAGCTTCACCGTTGACTAGACTGACTCGGAAGGGAGTCAAATTCGTTTGGAGTGAGACTTGTGAAAAGTCGTTCCAGGAGTTGAAGGTTAGATTGACCACTGCTCCGGTCTTGATTATTCCGGAGAGAGGGTTGGGTTATGCCGTGTATTGTGACGCCTCACGAGAGGGTCTGGGATGTGTGTTGATGCAAGAGGGGAAAGTGGTAGCTTATGGCTCACGTCAGTTGAAAATTCATGAGAAGAATTACCCTACGCATGATTTAGAGTTAGCGGCTGTAATCTTTGCCTTGAAAATCTGGAGGCACTACCTTTATGGTGAGAGATTCGAGGTGTTCTCGGATCATAAGAGTCTAAAGTATCTGTTTTCACAGAAGGACTTGAATTTGAGGCAGAGGAGGTGGATGGAGTTCATAGAGGATTATGACTTCGAGTTGCATTATCATCCGGGAAAGGCCAACGTTGTGGCCGACGCTCTTAGCAGGAAATCCATAGGTGATGTAGCTTGTGTAGCCATCCGGGAATGGGAGATGTTGGGAGCACTTGGCGAGTTTGATTTGCTGCTAGGCGAATCAGTTGAGGTCATGACCTTGTTTTTCTGTTGTTGCGCAGCCTACACTTGTGACTAGAGTGTTAGAGGCACAGAGGGGTGACCTTGAGGTAGATTCCCTCCGAGAAAAGATCTCTAATGGGAAGGTTGAAAAGGGTTTGACGGTGTATCCGGATTTGAGTGTGAGATACCGAGACCGCTTGTTTGTACCGGAGTCTTGCCGAGAGGAAGTACTCCGAGAGTTTCATCATTCGCGCCTTGCGGTGCATCCGGGAGGTACGAAGATGTACCGGGATTTGGGTCGCCAGTTTTGGTGGCGGGGCATGAAGAGAGACGTGGCAGTCTTCGTGTCGAAGTGCCTTACTTGTCAGCAAGTGAAGGCCGAGCATCAAAGGCCAGCGGGTTTGTTGCAACCCTTGCCTATTGCCGAGTGGAAGTGGGAGCATGTCACTATGGACTTCGTTGTAGGTCTTCCGAAGACTCAGCGGGGTAGTGATGCGATATGGGTGGTTGTAGACCGGTTGACTAAGTCGGCGCACTTCATTCCTATGCGCGTGAAAGATTCGGTAGATCATCTTGCCGACTTGTATGTTCGGGACATAGTGAGGTTGCACGGGGTCCCAGTGACGATCGTCTCAGATAGAGACCCTCGTTTTACTGCTAGGCTATGGCAGAGTTTGCAGAGTGCCTTGGGCACGAAGTTGACCTTTAGTACGGCTTATCACCCTCGGTGACAGCAATCCGGCGTTTATTCAGATCCTTGAGGATATGCTTCGGGGTTGTGTCCTTGATTTCAGTGGGACGTGGGAGAGGCACTTGCCATTGGTAGAGTTTGCTTACAACAACAGCTATCAGTCTAGTATCGGTATGGCACCGTTTGAGGCCTTGTATGGCCGACCTTGTAGGTCTCCAGTTTGTTGGGCCGAGGTGGGTGACGCGCCTTTGTTGGGTCCGGAATTGGTTAGGGAGACGACGGAGAAAGTTGAGCTTATCCGTAGGAGGCTTGTTACAGCCCAGAGTCGTCAGAAATCGTATGCCGACTGTAGGAGGAGACCCTTGGTGTTTGAGGTGGGTGATCATGTCTTTCTGAAGATATCACCTAGACGGGGGTTGATGAGGTTTGGGAAGAGAGGGAAGTTATCCCCTCGGTTTATAGGGCCATTTGAGATCCTTGAGAGGATTGGCGAGGTGGCCTATCGCTTAGCTTTGCCGCCACAGTTGTTTGGAGTGCATGACGTGTTTCATGTGAGTATGCTCCGGAAGTATGAACCAGATCCGTCACATGTACTGGATTGGACTGATTTAGAGGTTGATGAGGATGCCTCGTATGAGGAGAGACCGGTTCGGGTCTTGGATAGGCGGGATCAAGTCCTGCGTGGCAAGACCATCCCTTTGGTTAAGGTTTTGTGGAGACATCACGGAGTGGAGGAGGCCACTTGGGAACGTGAGTTGGAAGTCCGCGAGAAATATCTGGACATGTTTGTTGATTTGTAATCATGTATTGAGAACTTGTAATTTTGTTGAACTTTAAGAACATTGTTTATGTCTTAAGTTGTAAAACATGGTATATGTTTTGATTTAAGGAAGTAATGTATGACTTGCCTTGATGTGGGAACTGTTTATAATATTGCATATGTCGACTATATTATAGAACTGGAGATATATCATGAATGTTGATGATGATATGAATTGTGAACCATATATGTTGAGAATGGTTGGAAAATGAAAAAGGAAATGCATGTTATAGATGCACTGTGAAATATGTATATATATTGTGAATTGCCTCTTGATAAGAGATGGGTGACCGGTAATGGGTCGAATGGCAGGATGTTGTAATATAACAATGTTCGAAATGAAAGAAAACTTGTTTTCCAAACTTGTGTTTAATTTCAGGGACGAAATTCTTTAAGGAGGGGAGGTTATAGCGATCCCAGGTTTACCCCTTGTTGTACAGTGATCCGGACGTGAGTCCGTAGATGTTAGTAGTTGATTACTTTCTTGTTTACATCCTTATCGACTTTGTATTTGGGTTATAGGATGTGTTGGGCCAGTTGGGGACAGGTTGGTTGAACTTAGAACCAAAGTTAAGCTGCCCAGGTTTTGACCTTTCCGCTCGAGCGGAGATTAGTGCGCTCGAGCGGAGATATTTTGCTGTCGCTCGGCGAAAGGATTCGGCGCCGGCGGAGAAATCATCCTCCCAGCAGTTTGGTCGTCTGCAAATTTTGCTGGATGGTTGCATTCGGCCTTCGGCGAAATTCGGCGCCGAGCGGGGACTTCGATTGTGCGCTCGAGCGGAGGTTTTAGCGCTCGAGCGAGGGACTTTTTGGCTTGTCCGCTCGAGCGGAGAAGAGAGCGCTCGAGCGGAAGACTGGGTTTAAGTTCCGAAAATAGACATTTTAAAATCACTTTTTGTTATATTTTCTCTCTCTTACTTTCCCAAAAGCAAAGTTGAGAGCCTCTCTCTCTAAAACCGGCCCTTCTCTCTTAGATTCGATCTAGTAGGGGTTGTGTGCTCACCTTTGGCCTTTATAAAAGTTGCGTGGATTGTCGAGGGCTTTCATTTAATCTGAGAATTTCGGGATTTGGAGCACGTTGGTTATTGGGTCTTCATCTCCTTGAGCTACGAAATTGAGGTAGGGATCTCCTACTCCTTCTTATGAATTTTGTCATTAAAGTTTGGCATTTGATGAGTTGGGGGTTGTTGTGTAATTTTCGGGAATGTTTGGGTCTTTTGTGTAATTATTCAAAAGATGGGGTTTTATTAATATAAACCTAAAAGTATGTTTATCATGGGGAAATGAGGTTAATATGAAATTATGGATGAAAATGGAACCCTAGGCGTTGAGATGTAAATTATGGAAATATGCCCTATTTACATTGATTAATTAATTGGTATAATTAATTATGAAAGACGAGGAATGGAATAGAAATGTTGAGATTTGAAGTATAGAGAATGAATGGGTGTAGTTTAATGGTATATTGCTCACCGAACTAAAATGTTGATTTTATATCCATTGTGCATTTAATTTCTGTATAGAAATAACTGCTTTGGGCTATCGGTGGAGGATAGTCGTGATTGTTGTAGACAATGCATGAGGATTAGGCAAACTGAAACTAATCTGTGGAATGTGTCATGGAATTTGACGATTGATAGGATACATAAACTGCATGTATTGATTGATGTGTATGATGATTGTTTATATGCATTGTGTGAGTTGGAGGAGATAGGGGATGGACTCCACGGTTTAGGGGAAGATAGGGGATGGACCTCTAAACCGGAAGTGTGTGTTGGAGGAGATTGGGGATGGACTCCGGCGATATAGCTCATACGCTTATCCAGTAATATTGACAGAGCTCATATGCTTGTCATGGAAGGTGTGAAGTGTAATATTGACAGAGCTCATATGCTTGTCATGGAATGTGTGAAGTGTTGTATTGATTTAGCTCATACGCTTGTCATGGAATGTGTGAAAAGAGATGAAATATGGACTTATATGTCTTGGAAATGGAAATGAGATGAAATATGGACTTATATGTCTTGGAAATGGAAATGAAATGAAATATAGACTTATATGTCTTGGAAAAAGGAAAAGTGTTATGAAAGGATGTAAAAGTGTTAACTAACTATCAACTGTTAATCTTTTAGACATTATTCATAACTGGTTTAGCATATTTCTACTGGGCTGTGGCTCACCCTATATGGGAACTTCATTTTCAGGTACAGGTAGCATGCCACCTCCAAGGACATAGCTTGGGAGGCTAGAGGCGGACACACTTTTGTTGTCTATATTCTTCTGTTGTTGTATTACATGTATATTCAAGACAAGGGCTTTATGTGTAATTGAGTTAGGACTCTTTTGTTTGTAACCAAGTGTTAGCTTGGAAAGCTGTAAGCCTTTGAGGCACTTGCTTTATTTGTTAACATGTAACATTTTTGTAAAGAACTGTTCAGTTGAATAGAAGAATGTGGAATTCTTTTTGTAACAATGTATGTTTAATTGATGGGTTTATTGTATTATTTTTAGGGCGTTACAAGATCCAATGATATCCTCCAAAGTCTTTGATCCTTTGTTCCAAAGGCCAATGGTAACCATGGCACACTTGAGCTCTTCCTCTTTCTTGATTAGTAGTTCTTCTAAAGCAACTTGTGACATCTCAAGAGATTCAATCTTTTCTTCAAACATGGCATGGGTTTCCTGTAGCTCATTCCTCTCTGTCTCACAAGTCAACAATTTTGCACAAAGAACTTGTTGATCATCAGCTATCTTGATGGCATTGATCCTAGCCTCGGAAATCTCCTCCTGAAGTTTGACATTCTCACTTTCACATGCTTTGAGTTTCTTTGTGAGTTTGTCATTCAATTTGAATAAGTTAAGAGACTCCTTATACAACTTCTCATAAGCTTGCTCAAGCTCTTCGTGATCGCTCTCCAAGGATTCATCATCAGTGGTATTCTCAACTAACCTCTTCGAAGACTCTGTTTGTCCTTCAGTTTCGGAAGCCGCCATGAAAGCAAGGAATTACTTATGTCCCTCTTCGCCTTGATCTTCGTTGTCACTATCATCTTTATCAGATTCTAATTCATCATCCCAAGTGATGGCGAGGGCTTTCTTCTTCTTCAAACAAGTGGGGCATTCTGAAGCAAAATGGCCAAATCCTTGGCATTCATAGCATTGGACACTTTCAGAGTTCCCTTGTATCTTTCCTTTCTCCTTCTTGGCTATAGGACTAATTTTGAGTTTATCTTTGCCTTTAGATTTATGAGTATGAGTAGATTCCAAAAGATTAGGATTTTTATTTAAAAAAGATTTTTTAAATTGTTTAACAAAAGCAGCCATAATCTTGGAATCTATCTCACAGTCCTCATTAGAATCCTCAACCACTTTATGAGCACTACTACAAGCAATATCTTTTTGTTTCTTTTTGAAATTCTTATGTGCCTCATAAGTTTGGAGATTTCCAACCAACTGATCTAGCTTGAGGTTGTCAACATCTTGAGCTTCTTCAATAGCCGTAACTTTTGGTTGGAACCGATTGGGCAAGGATCTCAAAATGTTTCCCATAACTTTGGATTCTGGTATTTTTTCACCTAAATTGAAGCTGGAATTTACAATGTCACTCAACTTCGCATAAAATTCATCAAAGGTCTCACTATCTTTCATTGAAAGGTTTTCGAAACTAGATGTGAGCCTTTGAAGTTTTGAGCATTTAACAGAAGGAGTGCCCTCATGAATAGTTTGTAAAATATCCCAAGCCTCTTTTGCGACTTCACAATTACAAATCTGACTAAACTCTTCAGGTGTGACAGCGCAAAAGAGAGAATTGATAGCTTTACTATTCCAGCTACTATTTTGGTAATCAGTTGTGTCCCACTTATTAATTGGTTTGGGGAAAGTTACTCCATCAACGGTAATTGTTGGTTCGGTCCACCCATTCATGACAGATTGCCAAACTTTTTCATCAATAGATTTTAAAAAGGATCTCATCCGAGCTTTCCAAAAGGAATAATTGGATCCGTCAAGTAGGGGTGGTCGAACCATAGAATTTCCCTCACGAATTGTATCCATTATCACAAATCAAACAAGATCTCGTTCTAAAAGAATTTTTAAAAAATAAATAAATAGAACGACCCGCTCTGATACCAATTGAAAAATCTAGAAACCCTAGATGTTGATTTGTGATTATGTATCAATAATAAGCAGTAAAAAAACAATCCCAATCAAACAATCAAGACAAATCGACACAACGATTTTTACGTGGAAAAACCACAATTGGACACCTCCAACTGTGATAAAAAAAAACCACGGGCAACATCCACAAAACAATCCACTAAGAAGACATAAAAGAATTACACAGGTATACTCTCAATTACCTAGCGAATCCACAATGCCTAATTGAACCAACCTCTATGTGTCTCTTCCAACCCCATCTTCACCTCGGAATTGTCTTTCCAATGAGCCACTCCAGAATCCACCGAAGCTTCAGGCTCGAATTCTTCAGAATCCACCGAAGAACAATTCTCTCTCTTGCGTAGAACAAACCAAACCTTTGATGTACTCTCTTTAAACCATGAGTTGAATACTCAATAAAAACATCAAATAAACTAACAAAATATCTCCAGATATAAACCTTAAGATCCAAAAAGAAGATCTGGAGAAGTACCCTTAGCTTTGAGAGAAAACCAAGTATTTATAGAAAACCAAAAGTAATCCTAGATTTGGAAGAAAACCCACTTCTTACAGAAATCCTTGTCAAACGGGATTGCCAAGAATTAAACCTAACACTCTGGCGTTGCTCTGGTGACATTCTGGTGACCTATTTTACACTTCTAAAATGTAGATCTACACTATTAGAGTATAGATCTACAGTTTTTAAGTGTAGATCTAGACTTTTTATGTCTGAAATAAGGGATATGAGAGTTTTCTTTGATTTCGACATAGATTTTTAGATTTTTGACACCTACAATGGTTCCCTCCTCTCTCAAGTCTTCTCTCAAACCGTTGTGGGTGTATTTCCTTCTCAACTCTAGCTTCTGGCAGTGTTCGATGTCCTGTGGCGGCGGTGGCAGAGTTGGGCAACAACGACGGGGACGACGTCGACGAAGACGGTAGGCTTTCAGCAAATCTTATTTTTCAGACCATATCTTTGAGAAGGTCGGTGGTGTTCCCAAACTCATAGCTGTTTTTTTGGCAGACTTGTTTTTATCTTTTGTTTTGATGTTTAGTTGGGATGGCCTTTTAGCTCTTACTTATGTAATGTTATTGTTTATTAATATAATGTGTCCCATGTTCTAAAAAAAAAAACAAACAAACAAGCAAAAACAAAACAACCACTCGTTATTTACTTTGTTTGATTAACAATTTTCGAAAATAATTTTTCAATTTTTTATTTTATGTGTTTCTTTTGTCTTTGGTAAATTGTTTTAATTTAATTTAATTTTTTTTTTTACTTTTTGTTTTAGTTAATCTGGATACACTTTTGTGAAATTTTTATTTCAAAACATCAGATTTTTTTTATTATAAATATTTTAGTTTTTAAGTGCATTTAAAAAAATTAACAAATATATATATATATATAATTCACTGTAGACAACAAGACAAAAAATAAAAAATTCAAAAGAAAAGAGAGTAACGTAGTTTAAGTTTTTGTTTTTTAAAATTTGTAAAACTTAAGCTTATAAAGTGACCGTATCTATAAAAATTCCTCCAGTCACCACTGATGATACTCTTGTCAAGATTCAAACAATAAAATAAAAAATATGACTCATTTACATTATGTAGAGACGTTAATATACGTGGGCACTTAGTTAAATATAAACACTTACAATATAACTCAAAATGTATTTATATATATATATAGGGAAATGTTAGGGTGTGCACTCCTTGAAGGGTGCATACATATACACCCTATCACAAAATATATAATTATATTATAAAATTTTGTAATATCAATAATAATATGTAACCTTGGTATAAATTAGTATAACAAAATATCTTAAATTTTGTAGTTGATATTGCAAACTCACCTAGGAACAAAATGTTACTTGTTACTTACTAAACAACACAAGCGTTTATATATATTCTTGACTTAGGCCTCGAATTGTTCTGACTTTTTAAAAATTAAATTTTTTATTTTTCATAATATTTTATTTTTTGTAATTTTTTAATATTTTAAATATATATATATATATATTATTTTTAAAATACACCTAATTTAGATAAACTTAAAAAATATAATATTTATAAAAAAATATATATTTTTAAAAATACAGAAAAAAAAATATACAAAAATTTAGTATGTTTTCATATTCTTGTATATTTATTAAAAAAAATTTAATATTTTTTTACAAATATTTTACTTTTTAAGTGCATCTAAAAAGTGAAAAAACTAATTAAAATATTAAATTTTTTTTACTAAGAATGAAAAACTCAATTTTCAAAAAACCAATCTAAACCAAACAGGATAGTAGCACACATTAAGATCCCATTTCGGGATATGCTATTTTAGTCTAAAAAGTAAAAATTTACTATAAATTGTCACATCATTCTCAAGTAATGATTAGTAAATGTTTATGACCCGTAAAAAACTTTCAACAATTTCTACAATGATGTGGCATAATACACGTCAACTTTCAATTTGTCATATACTCAATTGTGTGGGGTCTATCTCTTTTGCCACATCATTTAGGGGTTCAATTTGTGGGTCTCTAATACTACTTTTAGAATTATGTAAAAAATAGTGAATCAATCATTATTTGAAATTTTGAACATTGAAGACTTTTTTTCCCACCCACTTTCCGCACTATTAGGTTATATTTTGATCATAATTTTAGAGAGAAACTTACGTAGAAAAGAAAAAGTAAATGAAACAAAGCTATTTTTTCACATTTCCATTATCTTTTACTTGCCTCTGCAAATTCCCCTTCAAATTTATAATCAACCTATATATAAACAAGTGTTTTCTTCCAGTCAATTAGTGTTGTTCTCTTCCAAAAGAGACTTGATTGCTTGCAAAAGATTCTTTTCTTTTTGTTTTTTTGTTTTTAATTTTTACCAGCTACTTATAGAAAAACATGACAATGAAATGTGAAAGTTCAAAAAATTGTACCCCTAAGAAGTAATTGCCATTCATGAGCTATGACTTTTGAAGTCATCAAGTCTTCTAATAGAGTTCCCTCAAGTTCATGTTTAAAAACTGCAATGCACAAGCTAAACTCTCATCTTTAAACACTCGTACCTATTAACCTTCTATACTAAGAAGCCATGGGCACAACCTCTAGTGCTCTTTTGATGTTATTTGCTTTTCTTTTCACTGAAAGAATTGAGTTATGTTGTAGCAGTATAAATTCAAATGTGAGTTGCATAGTGACTAATCAAGAAGCTCTTATCGAGTTTAGGGGAAAGCTCAAAGATGATGCAAATCACTTATCCGCGTGGGTTGGAAAAGACTGTTGTCTATGGAAGGGAGTCAGTTGCAGTAGGAAAACATGCCATGTCATGAAGCTTGATCTACGTAATCCAATCCCTTTTGATTCCCACAAGGGCGATTTTATTCAGCATTCTGCAAATTTCGACAAGAACAAATTGAGAGGCGAGATAAGTCCTTCTTTACTCGTTTTACATCATTTGAGTTACATAGACTTGAGCATGAACAATTTGTCAGATATGCGATTTCCGAAATTCTTAGGCTCCCTGAAAAGCTTGAGATACATTGACCTCTCTTGGTCATAATTTTTCTGTGGAATGAATCCTTATCATTTGAGGAATCTTTCAAGATTGTAGTATCTAAACCTTAGCGATAACGCTTTAGTTGGTCCAATACCAGATACTCTTGGAAGGTTGATATCTCTCACAGTCCTTGACCTTTCTTTTAATGACTTTGATAACTCAATGTTGCATTGTTTGAGTAACTTGAGTAGTCTTGTCCATATGGATATCAGTTCCAATAATTTTAATAGTTTAATTCATGATGCTCTTGGAAGGTCGACCGCTCTCACCTTCCTTGACCTTTCTATAGCGTTTCTGATTTAGACCAGACCCATTTTGTATTCTGAACTCGGGTTTCATAGCCTCGTATGGTTTATCATGTCTTTTCCCTCTTATTCTTACTTGAGTTTGAATATTGAGTTATATCAAGCATGTTTGGAACAGGTTGGTTGCTTAGTTTTCAATCTTTTGTTGCCCTGGATTTTGGTCCTCCGCTCGAGCGGCACTTCTTGCGCTCGAGCAAGATTTGCAAACTCTCAGTACTTTTGCAGGTCTCCAAAACTACTAGGAGAGTGTATTCTATGCTCGAGTGGGTGGCTACTTGAGTGGCATTTTCTTGTGCTCAAGCCTTGGTCTATTGTCTACAAAACTATTGGATTATTCTGCGCTCGAGCGTCACTTCTTATGCTCGAGTGGAACAACTTATTGTGTCTGACGCTCGAGCGTCAACTCTTGCGCTCGAGCGGACTGTGCGTATATCAGATCGCGAAAGTGACTTTTTACATAACTTTTCATACTCCTTTTTCCTAAAAACCCTAGATTAGGACCTTCTCTCTCTAAAACACACACACACACACACACACTCTCTCTCTCTCTACATTTTCACCTAGTTCTAGTGATATCTCTACCCTCTTGCCTTTGTTAAAAAGAGTGAGCATCTCAAGATCTCCATTTTGATCCGAATAGAGTTGGATTTGAGCATCTTTAAAGTTTCATCTTTGCCTTGCTCATCTTCTTTCTTTGAGATAGAGATTTTCTACACTTTCATATGATTTTTAACTTAGTTATTGTATAACAATGGTGGAATTTGGGGTTATTATGAACAAACCTAGGGTTTGGGTATTAAATCAAAAAGGGGGTTTCTAAGGGAATGAGTTATAATTGGTAATAGAATTAAATATGCAGTTGTATTGTGGAAAAATGGTTGATTTTGGCATTTGGGTTGATATTTGGGAAATAGGAAGTTTGCCCTAAAATGTTTCACATATTTATTTTGTATAAATAAATGAAATTGGTATTGAAAATGTGAAATTGAACGGATGTTGGCATAAAAGGTGGAGAAGAATATGTATTATCTCGCATCCATGGAACTTTGAATAAATTACCTGTCTTGAGATTGAATATATGTTTGGAGATATCTATATTGAGCTATCAGTGGAGGATAGCTATGACTATTGTAGAAATTGTATGAGGATTAGGTGAATTGAAACTAATTTCTTGTTGATTGTCATTGAATATGACCGTGTTTTAAATACATTGTATATGTATGATGTTTGGGAGGAGAAAGGGAATGTACTCTATGTTTGGGAGGAGAAAGTAGATGGACTCCATTGAATTAAGTTGGCTTGTGTGTCCAGGGTGAAAGTCCCGAAATTATTGTATATACATGGGTGCCAATCCCGCGGATGAAATTTCTGTAAAATGAAAAATTGAAGTGTTTGGATAATGATTGTCCTGAATTGTAAACCACTGAGTTGTAGTCTCATTTGGGTTGTCCGGATCATAATGAATGTAACTCATGAATTGAGATGAAATGAACTGACTTGAAATGAATTGAGATATATAACATGGCATATCATAACTCTATATAATATTGATGATTATACCACGGGCATTGTATAAGCATTTCATACTTATATCTTTGTTAAGATTTATATATTGTGTTAGATTGTTTCTATTGGGCTTTGGCTCACCCTATTTGGGAAAAACCATTTTCAGGTGTTGGTGATATGTCTCCGCCAAGGCAATAGCTTAAAGGGGCTTTGGAGCAAAGTGTAACGCCCTGGCAAATCACACCATAAAATACAAGAATAACATGATCATGAAATCCCAAGAGGGTCATCTTTTTCATTGAACTAATGGTTAGGCGATTACAATTTAATTAATACCTTCCCACAATGACCGAGATACAAGACTCAGTTCAATAAACTAGATGACACAACAAAACACAAGCCCAATGGGCGTACAACATTTCAAATTACATATGACATTCTTGTTAGAAAAGTCCCAAATTTTCAAAAGAAATACACTAATACACTCCTAGCTTCATTTTCCCCAAAAAGGCTAATGTTTGGTCTGGTCCATCAATGAGGTTGCACATCATCAAGTCCTCAAAAAAAAAAAATTAGGGTTGAGCTATATGCCCAATAGGAATACATTTATCCAAGTATCTAATCCTTTGAACAAGATAATGGCATCTATGTGATAAAACATTTTAATAAAATTTGCTTTCACAGAAAATCGTCAACAATTCATAACAAAACACTATAATACACGTGGCAAATACAACTCATGTCCTCATGTGCAACAATTAAGCATCTACAATCATGGAAGTCAAACCACACTTTTCTCTATATGACTCCAATTGAGAACAACCTTTCCTTTTAAAGACAACCCTCACATTTGCCGGCTACTATACGGCGAGACTGTGTGGACACCCAAAAAGCTTTTCCCACATTCGTCCAGCGATAAGCCTAGACAGGGCATTTAGGCACCTTTTTAAACTCGCTGCGCAGGTACTAATGCAACACCACCTTTACTCATCACCGACACACACATGGACTTATGCATACTCAACAATTAAATCACATTTCAATCCCACAATGGAACATCTAGCATCATCATAGATAAACAACACATAAAACTCAAGGAACAGTAACATTCAAGTCACCATTTCTTTAACCACATAAATACCCACATTTCATCTCTCCATTATTCATCAGTTTCCATGAATCAAAAGAAAATTTCATTATATCAAGTAATTTCTATCCAAATAGAAAATTAGGGTTTTATCAACCTTGGGGGTTTTCTCTCTTTTATCACCAATCTAAGTTTTAACAACATTTACATTCATAATTAGAGAAGGAATTGAGAAATTTCAAACAAATTATAAAACAAGAGATTAGACATATGTAATAATGGTTTAATCCAATAAAATCCCCAAATTAGTTCACACATCACACACATTGCCATGGAACCCCTTCAACAATGAAGAAATACAAAGATAAAAGTATCTCTACCTCAATTATCAAGCCAAATATTCAAGCTTCTTGATGGATCTATCGTAAACCCTCAATCCAATTGGTTGAAAATGATGCTCTTCAAGTATTCTTCGCCCCTAGCAAACGATTTCTGGTGGATTTCAAGTGTATGAGAGGTGTTTGATGGTAGAAATTTAGGGTTTCAAAGAGAGAGGGAGAGGAGATGAAAAATAGAAAAAGTGGTGTGTGAGAATGATCTAGAATCGCTGTGTTTAAAAAGCTGATATCACGATCCTCGCTCGAGCGAGACTTCCTACGCTCGAGCGACCATACACAATCAAGAGGCCTCGCTCGAGCGACAACTTCTTCGCTCGAGCGGAAAAAGAGAAGTCTCAGAAGTTTTGCAGAGCTACAGTGAAACTTCTAGGAGCTATCATTCCTCGCTCAAGTGAGACTTCCCTCGCTCGAGCGAGCATGCCTGCAATTCAGCAAGATTCTGGGAACAATGATTCTATGCTAGAGTGACGATTCCCTCGCTCAAGTGACCCTGAAAGCAAAACGTCACACAAAGGCTTCCTTTTGTTGTATATTTTCTTTTGTATAGCCAAGGGCTTTATTTGTATTGAGCTCGTCTCACTTTTGTTATAACCAAGTTATGACTTGAAAAGATGTAAGCCTATAGGGCATTTACTCATGCTAAACTCTTTTATAGCATTTACTCTATGAAATCAAAGAACATTACACTCTGATTCATGTTGTTATTCATATATGTTCTTAGTTAGATTTATGGTTTATTTTGAGGCATTACACTTTCTGACAACAATTTCGATAATTCAATGTTATATTCTTTGTGCAACCTTACCGGTCTTGTCCATTTGGATCTTGGTTTTAATAGTCTTAATGGTCCAATTCCAAGTGAGGTTGGTAATATGACACAACTTATAGAGCTTCACTTCACTGGAAACAGGTTCAAAGGTGAAATACCAAACTCCATGTGGTGGAACCTTTGCAACTTGCGCATACTTGATTTGTCCAATAACAAGTTCAAAGGTGAAATACTAAACTCCATGCAAAACCTCTGCAACTTGTGCATACTTGATTTATCCCATGACAAGCTCAGTGGGAACCTTTCGACTTTAGTTAGTCCGTTTGGTTGCATCCATAGTAATTTAAAGGTGTTAGAACTTAAAATAAACATGTTTAGTGGTCATTTGCCAAACCACTTGGGAGAGTTCAAGAATCTTGAGTACCTTGATATTTCTGAGAATTCATTTTATGGTCTACTGCCATCATCAATTGGAAGACTGCCATATTTGAGAGTGTTGAATACTAGGAATAATCAATTGAATGGGAGCATTCCAAATAGTTTTGGACAACTTTCAAAACTAGAAAAGCTAGATTTATCAAAAAATTCTTTTGTTGGCATGGTATTTGAACTTCATTTTGCCAAACTCAAGAGGTTAAATGAGTTATACTTGTCTCCAAACACATTATTAGTTCTGAATGTAAGCTCCCAATGGGTTCCTCCTTTTCAACTCCCATCCATACTAATGGCATCCATCAAAGTGGGACCCCAATTTCCTCTGTGGCTTAAGACACAAAAAAATGTTAAGAGATTTAGTCATGTCTAATGCAAGCATCTCAAATACCATTTTAGATTGGTTTCATAATATTTTTTTTGGTATTCGACACTTGGATTTATCCAACAATTAGATTAGTGGAAAGGTGCTAATATTTCAAGAATGTAAATACTGTGATTATACAGAGAATCATAGGGAGTTGATATTGATTTCTAACAAATTTAACGGGCCATTAACATCACTTCCTTCAGATACTATGATATTAGATCTTTCGCACAACTTGATTTCAGGACCTATTCGTATGAGTGATGGAAATAAAAAACTGGGATTTCAAATTCTTACTCTCTCAAGTAACCATTTCATTGGTGGCATTCCAACATCTTTATGCAAGGCAACGGACATAACAATTATTGATTTCTCAAAAAATCAATTATCAGGAACAATTCCTCGATGCTTAGGACACCTGGATAACTTGGCAGTGCTAGATTTGTTGAATAACAACCTATGTGGTCATATTCCAAGTTCTTTAGGTTCCCTAAGATTTCTCATATCCTTACACTTACATAAGAATAGATTTCATGGGATGTTTCCTTTATCCTTACAGGATTTGACATTTCTTTACCCACTTGATCTAGGTGGAAATGCATTCACTGATATTATCCCTCCTTGGATCGGATATATAAACTAACTCATTTGTCATTTCTCAATCTTCAATCAAATAATTTCTATGGTGATATTCCTCCACAACTTTGTCGTCTTCAAAATCTACAATTTGTAAACTTGGCACAAAATAACATAACGGGAAATATCTGTAACACCCCAGAATTTTTCTCTCCGCTCTAGCGCAAGAGTTGAAGCTCGAGCTGTCTTGTGAGACTCCCAGTGCTTTTTCAGTCTGTCCGAGATTCTGAGAGTTGTGAATTTCTGCTAGAACGCATGAGTGGTCGCTTGAGTGGTCGGCTTGGTTAGTTCGTTTGCTCGAGCGCAAGATTGGATGCTCGAGTAGTCTTCCTGGTTGAGTCTGAATTTTTGGGACTCGTGGGGTTGCTCTTTACATTTTTATTATTGTGTTTGGAGCCTCCTTGTTTTATTTTGGGACATTGATCGAAGTGGTAACATGATGGTTGAGTAAGATTGGACCAAAAACTTTCACTACAGGAAATGACACTTTTGGTGACTAAAACATTGGTCACCAAAAGCCCCATGTTTGGTCGCCGAAACTAATTAGCGATTAATTTTTTTTGTCTCCAAGGTCATTGCCTATACCCTGTCGGCGATAGTATTGGTGACTAAACTATTTTTGGTTGCCGAATGTAGACGTTTGGCGACTAAAATTTGGTTAGTCGGCAAAAGTTATCTTTTGGCAACTAAAAGATTAGTTGCCGAAAGTGAACGTTTGGCTACTAAACTTTGGTTAGTCGGGAAAGGTTATCTTTTGGAGACTAAAATATTAGTCGCCGAAAGTTCTCACATAAAATTGAAGTCAACTATTAGAGACTAAAGTCTTAGTCGCCAATCGAAATTTTGTCGCATATAATAAACTTTGCTTGGTCGCTAATACTATACTTAACTCTACTAAACTTTTATTAGTCGGCAAATGAAGCATTTTGACAACTAAAAGTATTAGTCACCAAAAGTAATATTCAGTTATTGGAGACTACACATTTTAGTCGCCAAAAGGGTAGAAGTTTTCATTTCATTCTTTCGCGACCAAATTGTTTGGTCGTTGTTAGTTTTCACGACTAAGCATTTTAGTCGCCAAAAGGGTGGATCTTTTTCATTTCATTCTTTCGCGACCAAATTGTTTGGTCACCAAAGGATGCTGTGTTTTCCGCTACCAAAATATTTAGTCAGTAATAGTTTATTTCTCATTCTGATTTGTTTTGGCTACCAACATATTCAGTCACCAAAAACTTTATAAATTAAAAAGAAAAAAAATTTCTCAACCACCTGCATTTATTTTATTATTAGTGCAACCTGTACCCTGTATATATAAACAAAATAATCCTTAAATATTGATTATATTAACAACCATTCGACGACGTGCACACATTCATTAACTTCCAACCATCCAAAAAATTTATATTTAACAGCAAATTATAAATGTAATAGAAATTCCATATCGACCAAGTATAATCCAACCTCAAAAATATAATTCCATAGATAACATAGGATTAAGCAAATTTAATATCCAAAAGGTAATATACCATGCAAAAACAATAACCTGTACCGCACTCCATACATAACATTTTTTTAAAGTAAATTTAATATCCAAAAGGAAATCTATACCATGACAAAACAGTAATCTATACTGCACCAAAAACTAAGTTGTACCACGCCAAATTTTAGATATGTACCAGGCCAAAAAAGTAATTTGTACGAACAATTATAAGGACGGAGGTATAAACACAATGTCTTCCGTACTTGTCAAATAAAAGTCGTATCCACAATTCCACGTCAAAAGCCATATGTGAAAATAATGCAAATCATTAGTATTGACTACATACTGGCACATTTAAAATTATAAATAAAAAAATGCCTTCTTTCACAAGTATAGTTTCACAAAATTATGAGAAGCACATAGCATTCAGAGGCAAAATTGATGGTCGTTAGCTACAAAGCTATTTAATATGTCATTGCCAATATGCAACATTTACCCATACAGTGTCAATCAAAGAATCTCCTACATTAATTCAAATAAATATGCAAACATGTTCATTGCACTTTTTAATCATGCAAAATCCATCAGTACTTAGGCATATCAGAATGACACAAGGCAACAATTATGATCAGTCAATATATAGAATGTCCTGTAGAAGCACTCAACTTAGCAAAGAGATACATTCTCCAACTCAAGCCTTGAAATGACCTCAAACATAAATGCCTAAATAAAACTTAATTTATTATTTCAGTTAAAGCAATCAAAGAAAGCTAAATAAACTTCCTCAGCTTCCAAGGGACATAAGCTTTAAGTGGTAATGGCTCAAGGAAGAAGGCAACTACAAACTAGAGGGGCAAAGGGCAGGTCTAATAATGAAGGAAGAGAAAAAGAGAGCCTTATTATTAGTCAAAACCACAATTTTTTTTTTAATGAGTAATATTTATGATAGAGATTGTTGATGCAGAAGGCATGTTTTCCTACAACAAGAACAGTAGGGAAAATAGAATTTTCTAATAGCATCTATTATGTGTTCACATCTGCCACTCAGTTCTTCAAAATCCATTACTTGAAGTTGCAAAATGGGACTAGAAGTGCACTGTTAAGAATTCAATCCATATCCTCTTCAGCCTTAGTCTCCTTGCTCATACACAAATGATACTTTTTATGTACACTAAGAACCATGAAAAGAATTGTCATTCCCACTCACAGAAATAAAAAATTCGATATAGAATATTCTACGAAGAATGTACCCTCTGGATACTGCTGCAGAAACAAAAATTGGTTCCACAGGGCTGCATTTTAGATCCAAGACACTGCAGTACACCAAATGCATGAAGATAAGCATAAAGCAGAAAATTAATCACTAAACTTTTTTTTTTGAGCAGGTCCAAATTATAGCAATGAGGAATGATGAAGTATCTGACCACCACTTCAGTATCTGACCACACTTTCAGAAATCAAAAATTTGATATAGAATATTGAGTCGTATCCACATTCTTCTAATTGCAACATGTGATTTTATTGACATTCAAATGCTATACATCAGATAGCAATCAAGCTAACTTTTCACATTCATTCTCCTTAATTAATGGCTAAGGCAATGGCTACAATTAGGAATTTATGACATTCATATCATATGGTGCTTTCTTGCTATTTTTCAACATCACAGTAATTTACTACAAAGTCAAAGTTTCAACAGTTAAAAGGAAAAATAATGTTTGAAGAAATATTATTAAATTTGTAAAATTTAATTATAGACCTTTCATTTATTTTTTGAAGTGCTTTTGCTCAACTTCTTGAAACTTGAAGAATGCCCATGAACACCTATAACAAAGAACAAGATTTTTACAAACTATGATGTTTGTGAACCTGATTATATAATTCAAATTAGACTGAACAATGCCTCGTTATCCAAATTAAGTGACTCTTATCAGCATTGGAGATAATCTGGTTGACAAATTCTGCTACCATAAATGGGTATTGCATAGGTTGTCTCATACATTTCAAGCTTCTGATACATTGTCAACAATCAAACACATGCACAATAAGTCAAATTCAAAGCAAAATTCAGCAGTCATGTCTCTTACTCTTTTTCTAACAACGAATAGAAGCTCAAAGAAAACCCAAAAAATAACCATCAATATGACAATAATTTATATCCACCTAACTTGTCCACTCCAAGCTAAACAGAACTATAAACCAATAAATTCATACCATCAAATGTTCTGGCAATCTTCAGTGTGTGCAATCCCTATATTGTGACAAAATTTTCTGCTTTGTTCCTCTTGTATCTGGAAAGATATTAACCCTAATTAACATTGCATTTTTCACGAATTTTTATATACTATATATATATGGCAATTGACAGGACGAGTTTGAAGAATTCGCTGAGAAGGCCAAATCAGTACCTCCAACAACAAAGGATGCCGATAAACTAGTCCTCTACGGACTAGTTTATAAACCAGTCCAAACCCAGGTCATCCAACAGACTATCATGATTTCTCTAATTCAAAACCCATTTTGGAATTTCATTGAATAGGTCATCCGCATACTCTCGCCGTAGCCAAATTCATATAACAATTATAGATGTGTATATATATATATATATAGAGAAGAGCATGGATAAAAGGGAAAATGGGGCTGATGGTGGTTGTTCATGGTGGAGGAGGAATTTGGATTAAACTTCATGGCGGTAGATGGGTCAATTTGGGGCCGGGTTTGTGTAAATGTAACGCCCTCAAAATTAACCCATAATAAATAATATTAACATGCACCAATATATAAAAACAAGAAATATAATTCCATTCATCAGAGTCTTAAGAAATAAAACATTAAAATAAATGCCCTACGGGCTTACATCTTGCCAAGCCAATACTTGGACACAAATCCATGAGTTCTAACTCAGAAACAAATAAAGCCCTAGGCTTGAGTGTTTACATATAAAAGCAAATAAACTAAAAACAAATCTTCGAGTTCCAATTCCTCACAAGCTAAGTCCTTGGAGGTAGTGAACCATCTCACTGAAAAATGAAGTTCCCATATAGGGTGAGCCACACCCGAGAGAAATACTAAACCAAGTATAAGAATTAACTAAAGCATTAGCATCGATACATGGTTAACACACAATATTCCAATTACAATTTTTATGACACGAATATCTATATTGCCTATGACACATTGTCTATGGCACATCTTACCTTCCATCTATGGCTCAAAACCTAGCCAAAAACTCACGGAATCCCATCTCTCAATGCTTTAACAGGATAACAAATAAAGTTAAACCTCTCTATAACATAACCACTATACATGCTGGTATTGTATCAATCACAACCACATCCACTTCCATACTTCCCAACTGATACACCTAGTGGTGATGTATCATATCAACAATAAATAGAAATACTTCTATTAACAAATAGCGCACATATATGTGATGCTAGTGGAGTCCATCCTTTCTCCTCCCAACAAATCTGGTTTAGAGGTCCATCCCTTTCTTCCCTAAACCCCCAACAAATTCGGTTTAGAAGTCCATCCCCTTTCTTCCCTAAACCGAGTCCATCCCTATCTCCTCCAAAACCAAATGCAACATAATCAATACTTGCAATATACAACACATAATCAATACAAGTAATGTTCTCAGATAATTCAACAACCAAATAGTTGACTCAATTCGATTATACCTAAGCCACATGCAAGTTCTACAACAATCATCGCCATCCTCCACCGATAGCCCAAACAATTATTTCTAAGCAGAAATAAATATACAATATATACAATCCTAATTCCATAAGTAATTAAATATCCAACTACATCAATTTATCCCATAATCCCTCAATTTCATGAATTAAACTCAATTCCACATACTTCCCTTAAATTAATTACACAAATTAATCTAAGTCAAAACCTAGGGTTTCTCCCAAAATCACCAAACTACCCCCATGTACCAAAATACCAACACTTAGGATTAAAGCGTATAAATGGAGTAGGAAATCCCTACCTCGAAGGAAGAACCCAAAAGGAGAAGAAGAAGATGATGCTCAAAACCCCAAGTGCTCCAAATCAACAATTTCTCCGATTAAATGAAAGCCCTCACTCTCCTCTACCTTTTAATGAAGGAACTAGGTTAGAAACGCCTCTAGATAGATCAAACCCAAGGAAAAGATGAGTTGAGAGAGAAGAAACTCGGAACTAGGGTTTCTGGATCAAAAATTGTGAAAAAGGACGTTTTAAAACTGCTGCTGCGTTTAAATACTGGACAGGCTCGCTCGAGCGAAGACATGGTCGCTCGAGCGACCAGACACAATAAACACTCGCTCGAGCAAAGAAAAGCTCGCTCGAGCCAAGAACTCGATGCCAGTGCGCAACCCAGAAGCATGCTCGAGCGACAGAATGCTCGCTCGAGCGAAGAACTCGAAAACATACACCTAGCTCGCTCGAGCGAAGGAAAGATCGCTCGAGCGAAGACACTCTGCTCTCAGGTCTGTACTAGACGCAATCGCTCGCTCGAGCGAAGAAATTCTGGCTCGAACCACTAGAGACAAAACTCAACCCTCGCTCGAGCGACCAAGCCCTCGCTCGAGCGACGAACTCAAAAACTGGACAGCAAGATTTGGTTTCCGAACCCAACCAACTTGAAACAGACCTGCCCAAAACATCCTATAATTCCAAATGAGAAATTAAAGAACGACAACAACAATTAAACCATGCTAGGATCTACGGAACCTAAGTCCGGATACAATAATCAAATGGGAAAAGACCGGGGTCGCTATAACCTCCCCCCCTTAAAAGAATTTCGTCCCCGAAATTAAGCATGAGTTTGTAAAACAAGTTTTTCTTCATTCCCAATGATATATAAAACAACAATAAACAACTTGACCCAATACCGGTCACTTCATCTCTTTATCAAGAGGCATCTCACAATATAAACAAAAACAGTATATCTTTCAACCTGCATTAACAGTATGCAATTTCCTTTCAAATTTAACATTTTTGAAATACAAGATTCCCATTTTCATATCATATTCAATTCCATGATATTCAATAATAAACCAACATATGCAATGTTCCACTAAACTTCCAAAACAAATTTTTTAAATTAATCTCACAAAACCAAAACATTCTCAATGTTTTCCAACTTAAGACATATATAAAATGCTCAAGTTCCACAATATTATATAATCTAGATACAAGATTACAAATCAATAAACATATCCGGATATTTCTCACGGACTTCTAACTCACGCTCCCAAGTGGCTTCCTCCACTCCGTGATGCTTCCACAAAACCTTCACTAAAGGGATAGTCTTGCCACGCAGACTTGATCCCGCCTATCCAAGACTCGAATGGTCTCTCCTCATATGAGACATCCTCATCAACAACTAAATCAGTCCAATCCAAGACATGTGACGGATCTGCTCATACTTCAAGCATACTCACATGAAACACGCCATGAACTCCGACAATTGCGGTGGCAAAGCTAAACGATAAGCAACTTCGCCAATCCTCTCAAGGATCTCAAAGGGACCAATAAACCGAGGGGACAACTTCCCTCTTCGAACCTCATTAAACCTCGCCTAGGTGAGATTTTGAGAAAGACATGATCCCTACCTCAAACACCAAAGGTCTCCTCCTACGGTCGGCATAAGATTTACGACGACTGGTCAGAACAAGTCTCCTACGGATAAGCTCAACTTTCTCCGTCGTCTCCTCACTAACTCCGACCTATCAAAGGTGCATCACCCACCTCGGCCCAACAAACCGAGATCTACGATCGGCCATACAAGGCCTCAAATGGTGCCATACCGATACTAGATCAAAATCGCTATTGTAGGCAACTCCACTAATGGCAAGTGCCTCTCCCACGACCCACTAAAGTCGAGAACACAACCCAAGCATATCCTCAAGGATCTGAATAGTACGCCGGGTGCCCGTCGGTCACCGAGGATGATAAGCCGTGCTAAAGTCAACTTAGTACCTAAAGCACTCGCAAACTCGCCACAACTGGCGGTGAAACGAGGATCTCTATCTCAAACGATCGTCACTGGGACCCGTGCAACCTCACTATATCCGGATATACAAATCGGCAAGATGATCTACCGAATCTCTAACACGATCGGAATGAAGTCGCCGACTTCACAACGGTCTACCACCCAAATGGCATCACTACCCCGCTGAGTCCTCGGAAGACCCACAACGAAGTCCATAGTGACATGCTCCCACTTCCACTCGGCAATAGGCAAGGGTTGCAACAAACCCGCTGGCCTCTGATGCTCGGCCTTCACTTGCTGACAAATAAGGCACTTAGATACGAAAGCTGCCACATCTCTCTTCATACCCCGCCACCAAAACTGGCGACCCAAATCCCGATACATCTTGGTGCTTCCCGGATGCACCGCAAGGCGCGAATGATGAAACTCCTGGAGTACCTCCTCTCGACACGACTCTGGCACAAACAGACGGTCTTGGTATCTCACACTCAGGTCAGGATACACCGTCAAGCCCTTCTCAATCTTACCATTGGAAATCTTCTCTCGGAGAGATTCTACCTCAAGATCACCCCTCTGAGCCTCTAACACTCGAGTCACAAGGGTGGGTCACGAACAATAGAAAACAAGGTCGAAATTTCAACGGATTCACCTGTAGCAAATCAAACTCCCCAATTGCACCCAACATCTCCCACTCTGATGGCTATACTAGCAACGTCCCCACCAGATTTGCTACTAAGGGCATCGGCAACAACATTGGCCTTTCCCGGATGATACTGCAACTCGAAACCATAATCCTCCATAAATTCCATCCACGTGCACTGACTCAGATCCAAGTCACACTGCGTGAACAAATATTTCAGACTCTTATGATCGGAGAATACTTCAAATTTCACCAAACAGATAATGCCTCCAAGTCTTCAAGGCAAATAACACAGCTGCTCACTCTAGATCATGCGTAGGGTAATTCTTCTCATGAATCTTCAACTGACGTGAGCCATAGGCAACCACCTTTCCCTCTTGCATCAACACACAACCTGCACTCTCGTGAGGCGCCACAAGAACCGATAACCCAACCCTCTCCTAATAATCAAGACCGAGCGGTGGTCAATCTAACCTTCAACTCAAACGACTTTTCACAAGTCTCACTCCATACAAATTTGACTCCTTCCGAGTCAATCTAGTCAACGGTGAAGCTAACCTGGAGTAATCCTTCACAAACCGACGGTAATACCCAGCCAATCCCAGAAAACTGCGGGTCTCAAATACACTCTTAGGTTGTGCCCAATCTTGCACTGCCTCAGTTTTGGATGTATCAACAGACACTCCTTTCCCAGAAACTACATGGCCTAAGAATTTCACCTCTTCTAGCCAGAATTCACACTTCCCAAACTTAGCATACAGCTTATGGGCTCTAAGTAACTCAACCACGAGTCTCAAATACTCCTCGTGCTTTCCCTGTCAAGGTGAGTAAATCACAATCTCGTCAACCAAGACGACCACAAAACGGTCTAAGAATTCTAAGATCCGGTTCATCAAATCCATAAACATCGCGGTGCATTGGTGAGCCCAAACGGCATCACCAGAACTCATAGTGGCCATACCGCTGCATTTTAATGCCGTCTTTGGAATATCCTCTTCCTCGACTCTCAATCGATGATAACCCGATCTCAAGTCTATCTTAGAGAAACAACGGAACCCTTCAACCGATCAAACAAATCATCTATACGAGGCATAGGATACTTGTTCTAACCGTAACCCGATTCAACTTCCGATAATCTATACACAGCCTCAAAGCACCACCTTTCTTTTTAACGAAAAGGGCTGGCCCTCCCCACGGTGAAACACTAGGACGGATATAACCTTTATCTAACAACTCCTCGGGCTGAACCTTCAACTCAACTAACTCGGCAGGGCAAAACGGTAAGGTGCCATAGAAATCGGCGCCGTGCCGGGCACTAAGTCAATAGAGAACTCAATCTCTCGATGAGGTGGCAAACTAACAAGATCCTCGAAAGACGTCCGAGTACTCACAAACTACTCTCGCAACACAACTGGGTCTCAACATCCTCATTAATCGAAGGTTCGCAAGTAGACTACTAAGCTCACTTCCCTCGCGGATCATACCGTGGCAAAACACTACCAACCCTATCCCCGTAAAATGAAAGCGTTTCTCCGATTAACAAGACAACAAGTGACCCTCGACGGTAGCAATCAATAAATGCCCTAGATGACGATAACTACCCATACCCAAAATAACATCGAAGCCCTTCATGGGCATAACCACGAAAGAAAAAGGGATTCTATGATCATCGACCTCTATATCACAACCCCTAACACCTTGTTTCAAAATCAATTCACCCCAAGTGGTGACACTACACAAATAGGAGACGCTAATCGAGCTAACTCTAACTCCAAAATGGATGCAAATGTAGCGTACACAAAAGAATGAGATGCTCCCAGACGATCAATACACTAGCAATCGAATTGCAAAACAAGAAGGTACCTCTCACAACCGAGAGCTGGTACAAGATTCTCATGTAATAAAGATACACGCTACCAGATGACCTCTCGATCAACTCGCTCACCCCTAGGAGCATAAGATCGCTGCACCGAATGGGACGATGAAGCCTCGATTAGCCCTCGAGGCCTCGAACGGACCGAATCGCCGACTTCGAGTCCGCTCAAACCAGATGCACTAGATGTGCCACTCAGCGGGCAAAACCTCTTCAGTGCCCCGCCGACCACATCAAAACAACTCAAACCAGACGCACCAGTGTGCCACTAATCTGGATGTAACCTCTTCAGTGCCCTGGATGACCGTGACCGAAACAAGAGAGCGACCGCCTCTACTCGACTCGCTCGAGATCGAGCCAAGAAGATCTTGCCCTCTGACTCCTCCCTTCGAGGACAAATCAAGACTTGTGGCTCACCGCCACACTTGAAGCAAGTGATATCTCCTCGATCGCTTTCCCGTAACTAGCATCGGGCACAGAAATGTGGATCTAGAAAACTACTCGAGGTCAGCGAGGAGTGAAACCTCTCGCCTCCTGCCATCACTCACCCTCCCGACTCCTCTTGGAGCCTTTTCGCCCTTCCCCTCTTCTGCATCATAACCTCGGTATGGGTCAGCATCAACCAAACGTCCAAAATCCCGAATCATAGACCCGACAACTTCTCTTGAGGCCACGCCAACTTCTTCTCAAACTCAACACAACGACGCCTCGCCGCTACTAACTCCGTGCAAACTCGACAAACTAGTGAATGCCGCCTCAAACTCGCCATCGATAAACCGCTTTCGCCAAGATGGCAGAATCGATCTCAACTTCTCTCGACAAATGAAGACAAATACTTCTCCAAAAGCGTCAACAAACGCCTTCCACGCACTCCAATACGCCTTTAGTGAACTTCCACCATTGACCGTGATCCCCTTTAGCCGAAAGATGCCAAGGTCACCTTCAAGTCTCGTCTTCGATGCCTAGCATCTCAAACGCTGTTGTCTGCTCGAGCCATTAAATGCGCCTTTAAGCGGCTCGCTAGGGTCACCTACAAACACTTCCGTTGAGACCGAAAAATTCCTCTTCGTAAAAGAAGGCCTCAGATCTGCAAAGAACTACTGGGCCGAATCGCCTGGCCGGATTCGCACCCTCGAATGTCCACCGACGCTGAAATGCCCTCGCTATCTCTTGGGCCAAAGCGCCCATACCTGGCCTCTTGGCTCGCCACATTGGCTGGCCAACACCTCCTGAACCGCCGGAATTTCCTCCCAGATAGGCACTTTGCCCGGCTCGCCCACCACGCCTACCACGACCTCGTCCTCGCCCCGACATCCTAATAAAGGAAACAAAGACGTTAGCACTCTAAATAATATGCCAAAACTATGACACTCGCCCCTAACACATTGGATAACAATAAATCACACCACGTAAGCACATAATCACATAAGCACCTACAATTTCATTTCGGATAGTGATAGTCCCGAGACGTCACTAAAGTTCCTTGGAAACAACATTGATCAAGTGCCTTTCCAACAAGACTTTCAGAGACTCAAGGGTCCAATCAATATCGAAACTACATTCCATACCCACATAATCACATAAACATGTTATCATATAAGCATGCAATCATTACACTAAGTCTCTATCAAACGAGACGAACCCATTGTGATACTAATCACTTCCCACGCACTCCAAAGTATTCAACCCTAGACGCCTCGATACCAAGTTGTAACGCCCTCAAAATTAACCCATAATAAATAATATTAACATGCACCAATATATAAAAACAAGAAATATAATTCCATTCATCAGAGTCTTAAGAAATAAAACATTAAAATAAATGCCCTACGGGCTTACATCTTGCCAAGCCAATACTTGGACACAAATCCATGAGTTCTAACTCAGAAACAAATAAAGCCCTAGGCTTGAGTGTTTACATATAAAAGCAAATAAACTAAAACAAATCTTCGAGTTCCAATTCCTCACAAGCTAAGTCCTTGGAGGTAGTGAACCATCTGCACCTGAAAAATGAAGTTCCCATATAGGGTGAGCCACAGCCCAGTAGAGAAATACTAAACCAAGTATAAGAATTAACTAAAGCATTAGCATCTGATACATGGTTAACACACAATATTCCAATTACAATTTTTATGACACGAATATCTATATTGCCTATGACACATTGTCTATGGCACATCTTACCTTCCATCTATGGCTCAAAACCTAGCCAAAAACTCAACGGGAATCCCATCTCTCAATGCTTTAACAGGATAACAAATAAAGTTAAACCTCTCTATAACATAACAACTATACATGCTGGTATTGTATCAATCACAACCACATTCACTTCCATACTTCCCAACTGATACACCTAGTGGTGATGTATCATATCAACAATAAATAGAAATACTTCTATTAACAAATAGAGCACATATATGTGATGCTAGTGGAGTCCATCCCTTTCTCCTCCCAACAAATCTGGTTTAGAGGTCCATCCCTTTCTTCCCTAAACCCCAACAAATTCGGTTTAGAAGTCCATCCCCTTTCTTCCCTAAACCGAGTCCATCCCCTATCTCCTCCAAAACCAAATGCAACATAATCAATACTTGCAATATACAACACATAATCAATACAAGTAATGTTCTCAGATAATTCAATGACCAAATAGTTGACTCAATTCCGGTTATACCTAAGCCACATGCAAGTTCTACAACAATCACCGCCATCCTCCACCGATAGCCCAAACAATTATTTCTAAGCGTAAATAAATATACAATATATACAATCCTAATTCCATAAGTAATTAAATATCCAACTACATCAATTTATCCCATAATCCTCAATTTCATGAATTAAACTCAATTCCACATACTTCCCTTAAATTAATTACACAAATTAATCTAAGTCAAAACCTAGGGTTTCTCCCAAAATCACCAAACTACCCCCCCATATACCAAAATACCAACACTTATGATTAAAGCGTATAAATGGAGTAGGAAATCCCTACCTTAAACAAGAACCCAAAAGATGAAGAAGAAGATGATGCTCAAAACCCCAAGTGCTCCAAATCAACAATTTCTCCGGTTAAATGAAAGCCCTCACTCTCCTCTACCTTTTTAATGAAGGAACTAGGTTAGAAACGCCTCTAGATAGATCAAACCCAAGGAAAAGATGAGTTGAGAGAGAAGAAACTCTAACTAGGGTTTCGGATCAAAATTGTGAAAAAGGACGCTTTAAAACCGCTGCTGCGTTTAAATATCGGATGTGCTCGCTCGGCGAAGACATGGTCGCCGAGCGACCAGATTAATAAACACTCGCCGAGCAAAGAAAAGCTCGCCGAGTTAAGAACTCGATGCTTCAGTGCAGAACTCGAAGCATGCTCGAGCGAGAATGCTCGCTCGGCGAAGAACTCAAAACATACACCTAGCTCGCTCGGCGAAGGAAAGATCGCCGGCGAAGACACTCGCTCTCAGTGCAGACTAGACGAATCGCCGCCGGCGAAGAAATTTCGCTCGAACCACTAGAGACAAAACTCAACCTCGCTCGGCGACCAAGCCCTCGCCGAGCGATTTAACTCAAAATCGACAGCAAGATTTGGTTTCAACCCAACCAACTTGAAACAGACTGCCAAAACATCCTATAATTCCAAATGAGAAATTAAAGAACGACAACAACAATTAAACCATGCTAGGATCTACGGAACCTAAGTCCGGATACAATAATCAAATGGGAAAAGACCGGGGTCGCTATAGTAAAGGTATGCGATTGGAAGAAAACAGAGAGAGCGAGAGCGCGAGAGAGAGAGGGAGAGACAGAGAGACAGAGAGACATACCTGGGGTAATGCTCCAATGGTGGATCGATGTTGGTGCGATGGCAGTAATGCTCCTGTAGCGGACAGCTATGGAGACAAAGCGAGAGAGATAGAGTGGAAGGAAGAGGGCGGAGGCATGAGAGAGAGAGAGAGTCACTATGAGAGAGACAGAAAGGCGTGAGAGGGAAGTAGAGGTAAAGATTGTATTATAACGGTGATTGATTTTGAAACCCTAGCAACCCATATTTTCCCGACTAACTGTTTCAGTAGCTAATAAGAAATGGAATAATGTTTGAGGGCCCGAAATCTGGGGTCGAATCCGGCTCGAAGTCCAAAATGACGTCGTTTTGGGCTTCGAATTTTTTTTTTCTTATCTTCCTTTTCTTCCTTCTCTTTCTTTCTCTTCGTCTTCTTCGTTGAACAGAGAGAAGAGTAGAGGCGAGAGAGAGAAGAGCCACGGCGTCTTCGCAGCTCATCGGCCGGCCACATGCCGCTCGTCCGATCTCAAATCGCCGTCCGCCTCCGCCGCCTCCGCCTCCACCTCCACCTCCACCTCCAACCCCATTTTTAGGGCTCCCTCCAGTTCTGCTTCTCCTCCTCTTCTTCTCCTTCTTCCTCCTCTCCTTCTTCTTCTTCTTCCTTCTTCCTTCTGAAATTCGAGCCGTTTGGCTCGAAACCCTTTCGGGCCCTGTACCAGAGTCGTAAGAAATGGATGTGTATTTTTTTCCCGACTAAATACTTTCGTCACCAATTAATTTAGAATCCCTCCAAAATTTGAAATTCTCCCCCCAAAACTTGTAATTATAATTTTTTGGTGACCAAACTTTTCGTCGCCAAAAGATAAAAACTAATTTTTTTTTCATTCGCTAACTAAATAATTTTAGTAGCCAAAACTAACTCTATAGCGACCAAAATATGTTTTAGTTGCTGAAAATATAAATTTTTGGCAACCAAAAGTTTGGTCGCCAAAAATAAGAAGTATTTTTTTGTTTTTCATTTGGCGACTAAATAATTTTAGTAGCCAAAACTAACTCTACAGCGATTAAAATATGTTTTAGTCGCTGAAAATAAATATTTGGCAACCAAAAGATAAAAAGTAATTTTTTGTTTTCCTTTCGGTGACTAAATAATGTTAGTAGCCAAAACTAACTTTACAATGACTAAAAAAAAAATTGTCACCAATAGTGGCATTTTTAGCGACTAAAAAAATAATCAATATAATTTTTGGTCGCCAATTCTACAACTTTTGGCGACTAAAATTTTTTGTAGTTGCCAAATTTGATCGCCAAAAATGTAATTTCATGTAGTGAAAGAAATAAGTTTGAATAATTCTATAGTTTTGGCATATATGTTGATGGGGTTTGATGATTTTGTGCCTTTTGTAAAATATTCTGAAGTAAGTATTTGCTTGTATAAATTGTTTGTCTGTAATGTGTTATAGACTGTGTTTTGCATATATATGTATTCTCCTTGTATTGGTGAATTCTATGATTTTTGGCTTTAAATCTTATTCTTATTTGCCAATTGAGGCCATGGGCTCTAGTTTTAGTTGTGAGAATCGAGCAAAATGCTCCAACAATGACATGCATGTGGTAATGGTATCACCAACAAAAACCTTATCAAAACAGAGAGCTATTGTGCAACAGTCAAATTCACATATAAGTTCAACTATTGTTTTTCTTCACGTTGTAGTAATCTTTGCTTGTGTCAAAACTTTTAATGAATTAGAAGTACACAACACAGTAATATAAAAATATGTTTCTTAACATGCACTACTTTTTATTTAATTTCTTAATGATTAATCCTTGACAAAGTTTTTATTTTTTATTTTTTATTCTCTATCTATTTGTATCTATTGAGTTTTAACCAATTTACAGGTGCTTGTGGTTGGCTTTTTTTTGATAACTTTTTTTGTTGACGTTTTTTCATCTTTAATGGCGCCTTTTTCTGAAAAATTTAAAAGTTATTCTACTCAACTAGAGAAATTAGAAAAGATCAAAAATTTTGAAAATATTGAATAAAAAAAAAAGTCAAAAAGGATTTTTACAAAATCAAAAACAGTTAATTTTTTGTAACTGCTTTTGTCTTTAGGATATATATATTTTTTAATATGGGAATGGAATTAGCTCGTGACATCAAAGTACATCAACTGGAAGTTCGAGGTAACTCAAAGTTGGTAATTAACCAAATGAACGGCGCTTATGATCTCTTACCTTATCACTAGTTGGCCCCCTTGCGCTTTTCGCATGGGGTCATACTACAATTTCAATATAAATATTTTTAAAATTATGTTTGGTGTATGAATTTAAGAAGTGAAATGTAATTATATTTTAAGCTCTATCTTTTGTTTTTCTCTTTGCAAATTTCTTTTCAAATTAATAGAAATATGAACATAGTTATATATCATATTAGATGTAAATATGTCTTCACATTTGCAATAAAAAAAAATTTAAAAAAAAAAAATTGATAACCAAGTTGACAAAACTATAGAGAAGAGCACTATATTTATTTACTAATAGAAAAATAATTCATCTATGTCATTTCTCTGAATAACCTCTCAAGTAAAATTTCAAAATCTATATTTAAATATTTGTTCAAACTTTCCTTATATGTATTTTGATAAGAAATCGTGTGATGACCCAGAATAAAAAAAATAAAAAAATATATATATCTTTGGTGGTTAATAATGAAGGCACTAGTGTATGGGGCTGTCAACTATTTTTATAATATGAGGGAGATGCATCTTTTTACAAAAAGGGGTGGGGTGCTCAAGTGGTGTATATTGATTTGTTTAAGAGAGAGAGAGAGAGAGAGAGAGAGGGAGGGAATAATCACATCAAACCATAAATTCCTTTCGTTTTACATAGATTCCAAATAGTGATTCTCATTGCCTACCCATATACATATATACATATCTATCTCATTGTTGATTCGATCATATCGATTTACTCAGTGATCTGGGGAAGATGATGAAGCCACCTCAGATCGCCATTCTTGGCGCTGGTATTTTCGTCAGAACTCAATACATCCCAAGATTAACTGAGATCTCTGACCTTGTTGTTCTCAAAGCAATTTGGAGCCGTACTGAGGAATCGGCTAGAGGTGCTGTTGAAATTGCCGCAAGTGTTTCCCAGAAGTGAAATGTAAGTGGGGTGACACGGTTCTTGATAAGATTATTCAGAATACTTCCATCGTTGCAGTTGCAGTGGTTCTTGCTGGACAAACTCAGGGATTATTGGTTGCTGCTGTTCTTCAACACTCTCTCTCTCTCATCCGTGGCTAAAACGTCCATAGATGCCACCATACACACGGCTCCTCCAACCATGACGATGCTGGGTTTTTGGAGTGCATCCCTGAAATCGCAGCCGCACTGGCCTTCGCGAGGATGAGCGACGACTCTGTTTACCGTGTCGACACGACGGCTCGACTCGCCCAATGGTGGATCGAAAATTTGGCTTCTTGTACTTACCGTAAATCCGATCCTTTCAATATCGGCAAGTAGAATTGGTATTTAACTGTGGAGAAGAATCGAATGTTGTTCATCTGAAGTTTTGCACAAGGACGCAGCTATTATTATCATTAAGGGTGTTCTTGATGCTGAGAAATCTCACTTCGATGAGCCTCCCAGACCAACATAACCTCTTGGGCGCCAAATTACCAATTTACCATAGCTTAGCAACAAATAGGCCCTTTTGTAGGCGATATTGTTATTGATTATCCTTGTGTGGGATGTACCTCAGCAGCTATTCAAGCTTTGACATCATTTAAGAAATTATAGTCCGGGCATCGGAGAGAGGAGATAGAAAAGTGTATTGAAAGAGCTGCCATATTCATTGAAAAGATACAAGCACCAAATGGATCATGGTATGGCTCTTGGGGAGTTTGTTTCACCTAGGGCGCTTGGTTTGGGAAAAAGGGGTTGGTCGCTGCTGGAAGAACTACCATAACAATTTGAGAGCATCCAAGCCTTTCCAACCTTGTTATCATCTAGTTTTAGTACAAATTCACCCCTAGTTCTTGAGGCCAAAAGCTAGAGCACGCTAAGGACAATGTTTTGATCATACTAGATCGCATTTGCATACCGCCGAGTTTTGGGTGTTCTTCCATTCTCTTCTAGCTTGAGGGAGGGATTTTTCCTACACTTCTTCATGCACTTTTACTTGATTATATGGAGTTTAGAGTTGCATATAATTTAATTAGAATTTATGAAAAATTCGTAATTTATTTGCTTAAAAGGGAAATTTTGAAAAAAATAAAGAGTTAATGCTCAAATTGCGAAAGTATAAACTTGGAATATGTTTGTAAGGTTATGAAAGAGCTATGTTTTAAATTTGAACAAAAACGACTTCAATTCGATTGGTTTTCAAATTTTTACCTGTTTGTGACTAAAAGAGCATTTTTAAAGAAAACAAAGGAATTGCATTTAATTTTGGGGGCTTTTGATCAAAATAGGATGTCATAGTTGAATAATGTTTGGAGAATGAGTTTGGAAAGAAAATGATATTTTTTTGGGCTTTAACGATATTATTTTGCTTAATGTATCTATTGGTATAAAACAGACACGGTTAGAAATGAACCTTGAGAGGTTACCAGACGTGATTGTGATATGAAAACTAGTGTAGTTGTTTATGTTTAGAAATATCTATTTCGGGCTATCGGTGGAGGATAGCCATAATTGTTGTAGAAATGCATGAGACTTAGGTAAATTGAATCACATTTCTCATTTGTTGCATTGCATATTGCATTACATTCATTTCATTGGAAATATATCTATTTTTTAGAAATGTTTGGAAATGTATTTATTTGCGAAAAGATGAATACTTGGTGAATCTGGGTAGGGGGTGTGGAACCGCGCGGTTAGGTGTCGAGCCTTCGAGTTTACTGGTAAAAATGACAGTGGTAGTGCATTAGAGCCTACTTGCAGACACTCGCATAGAGATTCATAGGGCCTGTATTCATGTAATAGATATGGTTTAAAAATGAAAATGGTTTTATATTGGTTGTACATCTCAGTATTGTATGTTTTATAAAAAGAGAGATAAACTGTTTTATCATGAGCATACTCCTCTTTAGCCTTGTCATTGTTCATATATTGTGTAGTATATCTCTACTGGGCTGTGGCTCACCCTATAAGGGAAATCATTTTCAGGTATAGGTGCTATGCCTCCGCCAAGGCATTGACTTGGGAGGACTCGGAGCTGAGGCTTCATTTTGTTTTATTGTTATTTGTTGAATGTAAGCTCAGGACTGTATTTATGTTGAGTTGAAACTCCATTTTGTGTAACCAAGAATGTTCTTGGATAAATTTGTAAGCCTGTAGGGCACTTGTTATTTGTTTGGCTTTCATTTCTTACTTGTTGTAAAATGCATGCTTGGGATTGGAATTGGGGCATTGAGATGTAAATAGCATGTATTTGGCGTTTGAGATTTAATGGAAATAGATGTGTGGAATAGTTAGCTATACATATGTGTTTGTCCATCAGGTGAGTTTTGTTGCATAAATAGATATATCATGCCGAAATTTTTGGGGCGTTACAAATTGTATAGTTATAACACTGTTATTGATAATAAGAAATTGTATTCCTTATAACATTGTTTTATGTATACATCTTATAACATAAATTTAACCAAAAAAAATATGTTCATTTTATCACTCCATACAGTAGTTTGTTTTCATAACATTATACATTATAGTAGATATGTACAACGGACATTTGTTTACAAAAGATAAGAAGAAGAAGAAGTACCCTATGTTAGTGTGAGTATATACAATGTGTATAGATACATCATTGTCTTTCTTGATGTATAAAATTTTTAATTTTGCGTGGTAAAGTCTTGTCATCGTATTTGAAGTTCCCATACTTTCCTTTGATGTGGTTGCATAATATATTTACTGCAGAGTTACCTTCTCTAAGAATGAAGGTGATTTTACAATCTTCAAAATTATGTCTTCTTCTTCGAATGTTGCCTATGAGTTTCCATACGATTCTGCAATAATCTCTTTGTGTATTATGTAGAATTGTTTCGATTAAAAATTTTGCATCACCTTCTGCCCATATCTTTGGCCATTCATTTTCTGCTGCAATTTGTACACACAAACATATCCACACAAAGAGGACAAAGATTAGTAGGCAAACAACTCTTAATTGAATGGGGGAAAAAAGAAGAAGAAAAAGAGATTAAAAAAAAAAAAGTAATTAAAGAAAGAGGAATCACTCAAAAAAGGCAAGCATGAACAACATTGCCTTACTTCCTAGTTCATATGATTACCAAGTTATACACATACACAATTAGGGGTAATCTGAATGACCAATCAATAGACTTAATGCAAAACTATCTAGAATGAAACACCCAACAGATCTGCTATGTTATATGTAACGCCCTCAAAATAAACTCATAAATCAACCAACAAAAGCATGCTTAGACAGAAGAGAATAAAGCATAAATATATTCCATCAGAGTAATCATTACAAAATGTATTACATGTTGACAACAAAAGTAAATGCCCTATGGGCTTACAACTTTCCAAGCCAACACTTGGTTAGAAGAAATGAGTACTAACCCATATACATATTAAGCTCTTGGCTTGAATTTACATGTAATACATCAAAAGAAAACAAAACAACAAAAAGTATGTCTGCCTCTAGCCTCCCAAGCTATGTCTTTGGAGGTGGCATGCTACTTGTACCTGAAAATGATGTCCCATATAGGGTGAGCCAACGCCCAGTAGAGATATGCTAAACACAATATGAACAGTAACTAAGACATTAGCAATCGAAAAATGTTGGTCTCACATAAATCAATTCATAAACCATTTCAAATACATGACCAATGGGTCCATGTTTTATTCCTTTCTTATCCAATTTCTCAATTCACAACCCTGACTCAGCACATGGCCATGTACTTAAAATGAGATTACATCTCATATCAATAACATTTCTATTTCAATTGAGATGACAACTCAAATCAACCATTTATTACTTCATAAAAGATACACATTTTAGTGTTATATCGATCTCAGACAAAAACACTTCCATACTTCCAAATGATACACATTTTAGTGTTGTATCATTCTCAAACAAATACTTCCATATTCCACTAATGATACACATTTTAGTGCTGTATCAACGTCAACAACGTCCGGTTTAGGAGTCCATCCCCTATCTTCCCCTAAACCGTGGAGTACATCCCCTATCTCCTCCCACACAACACAATGTATATAAACATAGATCATATACATAATCAATTAATACATAAGGTTAATGTATTATTCCAACCGTCATATTCGATGACACGTTCAACTGATTAGTTTTAGTTTGCCTAATTATCATGCAATGTCTACAACAATCAAAGCTACCCTCCACCAGTAGCCCAAAGCAATTATTTTTAAATAGACAATAAATACCTTAACAAATAAATTATCAACATTTCCAAAAGTGGGTGATTAACAAATCCAACTCCACTATTTTACAATATAATGAGTCAATTTCATTATTTCCAACTCAATTACCATATAACCACAATTTTCTCAAATTAATTATACTAATTAATTTATACAACAAGCTAGGGTTTTCTACCTCTTTTCTCAATATTAATCCAAAGGTTTATATATCAACTACCAACAACAAAATCATCATTTTGGGACCTAAAATACATATTTAAGATTCAAAATAGCAAACCCCCCATTTATACATTTTGAAACCCTAGGTCCCAAAATCAAATCATTTAAACAATATGCTCAAAACCTAGGTCAAAGTCCATAAGAGTGAGCAGGAATCCCTACCTCAAGAGATGAATCCCAACGAAGAAGATGAAGAAAACGAAGATGCTCCAAATCCCAAATTTCTTGGATCAAAATGAAACCCTCGACGATCAACACACTTTTTACGAAGGCCAAAGGGTAGGGGAACACTCTAACTAGATCAATCCCTAGAGAGAAGTGGAGGTTTTAGTGAGAGAAGCTCTCCAATGGCTGTTTTTGAAAAGTAGGAGAGAGAAAAGATGTGAAAAAGTGATTTAAAATTCTAAATCTCGGAGTGTTATAAGTCGCCCGCCGAGCATGAAACCCCGCCGGCGTCGGAACCTGAACTCGCTCGGCGTCAAACCCACGCCGGCGTGGATACAACCATCCGAAGTTTTGCGAGCAGTCCTTCGGCGTAAGACACAACTCCCGCTCAAGCGTCGAAACGCCCGCTCGAGCGTCGAACACTGCAGAGGAAAGTACTGGGAGATGGATATTCTCGCTCGAGCGCCAAAACCCCCGCTCGAGCGGAGAAGCAAAAAAGAAAGGCCCACTCGAGCGTCAAAATCTCCGCTCGAGCGTGAAGGCTAAAATCTGGCCATCAACTTTTGGTTTCTAAACCCAACCAACCTGTTTCAAACCTACCCAACATAACCCAAGACTCAAGTACAAAGAGTAAAGGATGTAAACGAGAATGAGACAACAACACATCCACGGAATCAAGTCTGGACTACAATAAATAAGAAAAAGGGAAACCGGGATCGCTATATTATACATGTTGAGAACAGAAAGCATGCAAATCATGAGAAAATGTAATCTTGGAATTATTGTATTGGGAAATCTTTCATTGGTTGTCCCAGCTCATAAAAAGTGTAAAAGACAATTCAGAAACAAATGGAGCATGACACGAAGCATGATACACAACTACCTTGCAAATACCTTGACATCTACAAATAAAAGATTTGCAAAAGTGTAGCAACAAATATTGAAAAGGAATTGATTTCAAACCATTTGTAACTCCAAAACTTATCACACTGACTGTGTGTCATGCTTATTTGATTCATGCATACAATAGTAAAAAGTTATGTCAAGACAGCACGGAATAGATTACTATCATAACATTGATAGCATTTACCAAACCTTTAGTTTCTCAATGATTTTTTGGTGAAATACATGGAAAGATACCATCTCATCTTCAATTAAAGAATGTTTTTACTAATAATAAAAAATAAATAAAAATCAACAATTCAATCGATCCATTTGAAAATACAATGGAATCAAAATTTCTTTTTCTTTTCTTTTTCCCTAATTGACTAACAGAGACCAAATCAAGGCTTTCAACTTAGATAATGAAAGGTAAAGAAAGCCTCTCTTACAACTATGTCACAACTTTCATGAAAGTGGATACATTGGAGCTGTTCAATAACCCAAGTCGTAGATTTATCATCAGCCTAACATTGGCATTCTAGGAGATAAAAGTAAAGAGATGGTTAAAGAATTATATTATTGAGCAAAAACTAGCATAACTATGTAGCCATTACAATTTATTTATCTTCTGGCACGTGTAGGTCAATGTTTTATCTCTCACTCTAGTTTCGATCCTTCAATCAAATTCAACAAAAACTCATCCCACTTTATGTCTATATGACTAATTTAGTATATAGATAATAAACACCCAACTTTATGTCAAATTGAATGCATGGCTGACAAATATTTGTTAATTACAATTTTTACCTAACGTTGTCTTCGCAATTTCTAAGGTAAAAAAAAAAAATAGATTACAAATTTTTTTATGAAGTAATAAAAAATTGAAAAAGAGAGTTATTCAGAATTAAAAAATTCCCTGATGGTTATTTTTCTTCATAGTTTTCATGGTAACCAAAGTAATAATGATTTTGTTTACAATTTCTTCCCTTTTTCCTAGTCAAATCCATGAGTAGAACTACTGAATTGAATCAACACCCCAAATTTCATACATCCTACATCTAGGAATTGAACACACAAAAGAACAGAAAAAGAAAAGAATGAAAAAAGACATACCAAGAGGGAAAAGTCCTCCAAAGCCACCAATCCCAGGTGCCATTTTTGCAATTCTCCTAACAAGCTTGGACCCAACATCTATATCAACACTTAGGACCCAGCATCTATATCAACACCAGACACATAAACATTTAAATTAGATTAGATTCCCCTCAAGTTCACAACTTTAGTATTATCATCAAGAAGCATTGCTTGTGTTGCCAATATTATTCGATTTTGTTTTATGGACCTCCAACATAATTATATCCATCATTCCTAACCGGAAAAAAAATTTAGTGAATAACTGAACAGTGTGTTTGACAATCATACACAAACATCTAAATTACAATGGAGTGCTGATGTCCTTGTTTGTTTTATCATGACTTGAAAATTATCAAAACCTAATGTTACATAATCACTACGAACAAATATACATTAAATCAAACCAAAAACGTAAACCCATAACAGAGAGTCCATAACCCAAAACCCACTTTTTACATTACAACCTAGAGCTAATTTCATCAATTAACAAATATTTAAGTATAACAAGGTATCAAAAACTCATATAAAGAACAATGCAAACAATGAAAAGAATTGATTACTTTTCTATGAATCAGTAAAATAATAGAACCTATTTCATCTGGAAAGATTTGGGTTGTTGATGGTCATGAAACAATGCCTTAATTTGTTGGAATTTTTGGTGTTGTGTGTGTTTTACAGATGAAGAAGTAGAAGAAGATGATGATGAAGAATAGCATAGGGTGAACTGATGGTGGTTGTAGCATAAAAATTAACATTCTCAGATCAATTAATTCGTCTCAAATCCATTATAATCAAAATGTTGTTACTGATAAAGCATTATTCTAGTCGTAATGTGTTTTTTATGCAATTTTTTGGGTTATTTGGTTAGTGTGTAATGCTAGGATCTTTGAGGATTTGTATGAAGAGGAGGGCTCTTTATGGGATAAATAAAGTTTGTTACTTGGCATCTTTTTGGGTTTCAGCCTCCACTCCCTTTAATCGAATTCCACTTTTGTTTTTATTATTATTATTTTTTATTTATTTTTTTTTTCTTTTCTTTCTGTAGAGATATGGGGGCAATTTGTGATTGGCAATGTGAGATTTTGGTAGTCCTTTGTTTTTGTCTTTTTATTTTATTTTTTGGAGGACTTCTTGTTCTCCCATTTCTCATGTTCTTCTCTTATTTTGTAATAAAATATCTTTTGTTGCTGATTAAAAAAAATGTTGTTACTGATGATTGTAATTTGTAGTCTTATAGGCCTGCTTATCAGGCAAGCTGAGCTTAACTTTCCTTTGCAGTGACAGGTATCAAAAAAGGTTTAAAGATGGCTGGGATACCTCTGCTAAAGTATCGGTAAATTCAGTCTAGGAACTAAAAGGTATGTAATTTCACATTTGATTTTCAGAACCTGATTGAAAATAATTAAAGAGAATTGAAACTTATGGTCACTCGAGAAGGTTAAATTTTCTCTTGCTGGAGACAAATATCTTCTCATGTTTTTGACAGGTGTGCATGGTTTCATGTCAGTTCAGCCCTAAAATAATTTTCTCAAAATCTTCTGATGTGCTCTCTACTTTGTCAAGGGTCCTCTAAAGTGAATCCATAACCCAACATTTATGGTGTTTCAAGGGCCAATAAACTATACAATGTAGTGCCATTTCAAATTTTTAAATCAATCTGAAAGGTGAAAATGATATGAACTGTCATCCTTAAGGCATTTTGTTGTGGGTTAAAGAAGTGCATAATTCTAGTGTACGATCAACAAGAGAACTATACGAAGTCAAAACACCGATGAGATAATCCAGCATCTTTGCATTTGTTTTTGTTGAAGAAATATAGCTTTGATCTTGAGCACTGCTTTAGGTATTATTTACATATTGTATTTATGGGATTTCTTGGGCATTATGAGCAAAAGGGAAACAGAGCTCTTGGTGGTGGCCACGTGGAAATGGTCTAACCATCTTCAATTCTTAACCTCATTCTTCATTAAAGTTTGCCAGGTTGGATCAACCAAGTTTCAGTATACGATTATCGACATTCAAGTTTGTATCCAGGAATATAAAAGATCTTCTATTCAAAATTTCAATTCATGGACTCGATTTTTTCTATTCCAACCTTAAAATCCCTGTTGACTTGATAGGGAGACCTCATGATGTATCATATATTTGTAGATAAATGTGTGTTTTTTTTTTTTTTGGTTTTTTGTGCAAACACTAATGTTACCATTAGAGTTATTCAAGTTTGAGCTGTAAATATCAACATTGGTTTGCACAAAGGATGAATATTGACAATGAAATATATTAGGCCAATGTTCAATACATGCATGACTAAAGCTAGATTGGTCAATCGATTGGCTTTTGATTTGAATTTGTTAATGAATATCTGATCTAATAATTCGTTAAAATTTAATTAGATTCGGATAAATATGATATGATCTGATTATCGATCTGAGTTGATTTTCATACTTTAATTTCACCAATCATTAATTTTATTTCCATAATTAAACTGGTGGTAAATCCGTATGTTGGGGCCAGCTTCCGCCATTTTCATTTGGGATTATAAAATGAACCAAACGACTTGAATTTGACTCGTTAAAAATTTGTTTAAAATTGAATTAGTATGTAAATAAATTAAATTTAAATACTTTTTAAAAGTTGTCAAGTTTTCAAAGCATACTTTACGAACTTACTAACTACTCAACTCATTTATAGTCCTATTTTGAGGAATCTTGATGTTACATGAACCATAGATATACAAACAACAAGTTGATATATATATATATTGAAAGCAAGGTTGATAAATAGTCCAATCTTCCGGTTTCATGTGTCTAATCAATTATGGATCAACTTGTTTCCTTACGTTGTGTTTGGTTGAGGGATTTGGGGAGGGATTTAAAAAGGAAAAGGGAAAAGGTGTGTGAAACTATGTGAAATATAGGCATATTTTTTTTACATTTCACCTACCTTTTCCATTTCTCTTTCTAAATCCCTCCTCAAATCCCTCAACCAAACACATGGTGTAACGATGGCGTTCTTGGTGCAAGTCTGAAGCTTCTTTGGTTTGTAAAGCAGATTTGGGCTGGGGCTTTTTGCTTGTTCAGCTGATGCGTCCAATGCTCGCAATACCAGAATTGTCCCTATTTCAATGGGCAGAAGTCTACAATTGCCCTTGTTGTTCCCCTTTATTACAACTCACATCTATGGCGGTGTAGTTGTTTGTTGTTGAATTGGAAAGATGATGAGCTGTCTTCAGAGTGTATTCTCTCTATCTCGATCCTGCCGATCGCCAACCAACCAGAGAACACCATCTATCCCTTAATTTGCTTTTCCAAGAATTCTCCAATATCCACGTATTACATTCTTTTTATATATGTTATAGATACAACAGTAAGCGAATTAGCACGCACACCTTTTCGTCCCTATTTTGCAACGGGAGACGGGGCCAAACTTAGAAGTCGGGGCAAGAAAGAGCTTTGAGCTCATCACGCATCTACAGAATGGTATGCTCCATAGCTCGGCTCAAGCGCTTGAAGCAAACCCTCAGAAGAACTACACGATCCGACCATCAGTGGAGGAAGTGCAAATGTGAACTCAGATCTCGAATCTCTATCTCCAACTGGCTTACTTTAACTCCTTTCTCCCTTATAGTAGCAATTCTGACAACAGATGCAGATTATGTACCAATGCCACTGATGCATTACACATTGAGTTGGACAGCTTTCCTCGAGCAGATAGGACACAGTGCCATCAACAGTCATGCTCGCAAAGAAAGCACCTGCCCTGGGGGAACTGCCACGATCCTCAGGGTGCTTACGAGACGGCTATGGTGTTGCACAGGAAAGTCTGTTGGGCAACAAAAACTACGTAATTAATAATATAAAATAAAAAGACTACTCTAACTCGAAAAAATTTATCTTGCCGTTGCCTTGTTTTTTTTGGTTAACTTTTTAGATTCGTCTGCACAAGACAAATCAAAAAAGCTATTAAAAAAAAAAACATAAAAATCAATAAAAAAATCAAAATATCTATATATTATATAAGTAAAATGAAATTTTTAGTGAAGAACATTGTGAGAGCTTCAGTATCTCATACTAATTTTCTTAATCTTAAACAATTAAAAAAAATCTCCATTAGCTAGCTAATTAGTCTATGATTTATTTGATAATCCCACATCGGAAGAAGAAGAAAAAAGTGAATTGTTTTACTCATATAAAGTCAATCTTATACGTTGATTTAATATTGTAATGTTGTACATGTTTCAATTTAATATAATTTAAATTTAAAAATTTTAATTAATTTATTTTTGTGTAAATTGGTTGGTCTTTTGACCTAACCAATTAGGCTGAATCATTTTTGATTTGACTACTTCGTTGGTTTAACTGCGATTTTAATAGTTTTATCAAAATATGTTGATTAGATTTGTTTGATTTGAAATAAACTAAAGATTGATCTGATTAAAAATTGAACAACTGAGATTGCTTGATTAAAAAAAAACTTTCCGTCCAAATAATTGTTAACTTATATTTTATAATCCCACATCGCAAAAAGAAGAAAAAATTGAGTTGTTTTACTTATATAAAGTACACCTTAATATTGTAGTGATGTGTATACTTCAATTCATGCCAGTTTAAATTTTAAAATTTAAATATCATTTAAAAGTTTTAATTAATTAATTTTTATATAAGTTGGTTGGTCATTTGACCTAACCGTGTCACGCCCCAAAATTTGGACAATTAAATATTAAATTAGGACTAAACTCCAATCAATATTCCATCATCCAAATCCTAGGGGTGAAACAAAATCTAAACGTTTACTTCTCCAAAGGGTTTAAGTAAATTTCCATCCGCAAAAGATTACAAGGGATAAAAAAAAAAAAAAAAAAAAAAAAAAAAAAAAAAAAAACTAACAAAACGCTAACCAAACCATCTACCATAATTTCATAACTAACCAATACCTCCAATATTAAAGTAATAGTAAATAGTCAAAACAATTTAAATAATGTAAAGTTACAAACCATGCCAAATTATCAAAATATCAAGGTCATAAAAAAAATAATAAATATATAAACTAATATCAACCCTAAGCTCAAGAAAACAAAAGAAGTCCAAACGACATGTCCAACAACTATAGTTATTTCTCTTCACCACCGTAGTCTCAACTAATCCTACAAAGGAAGCTCGGCTGCGCTCAAATAGAACGCACTCGAGATGCCAAGAGACAAAACGTATAGCGATTCTGATTTTGAACCGACACTTATGGTATTCCGGACTCGAGTTTATGGTTTCTGAATGTTGTTCATTGTCTTTTGCTCTTTATTCCGCCTTAAATTTGGTGATTTAGGCATTTTGTGTGTGTTTGGAACAAGTTGGTTACTTAGTTTTCAAACCTTGTGTTGGCCAGAATTTTGATCTTCCGCTCGAGCGAGCCTTCTTGCACTCGAGTGGGTTTGCAAACACTCAGTACTTTGCATGTCTGCAAAAGTACTAGAGGAGTGTTTTCCACGCTCAAGCGGCATTTCCTACGCTCGAGTAGGTGGGCGCTTGAGCGGCCCTTCTTGTGCTCGACTGGTTTGTCTGTTGTCTGCAAAAGTACTAGATGTGTGTATTCTATGCTCGAATGGGCCACTTCTTGCGCTCGAGGGGAACAACTTTTGTGTCTGATGCTCGAGCGTCAAATCTTCCGCTCGAGTGGACTGTGCGTATATTAGATCGCGACAACCACTTTTTACATTACTTTTTCAAATCTATTCTTCTAAAAACCCTAAAGTGAGACCCTCTCTCTCTCTCTAAAATACTCTCTCTCTCTAGATTTCAACCTAGTTCTAGTGGTTTCTCAACCTTTGTGCCTTCATTAAAAAGGTAGAGATCCTCAAGATCTTCACTTTGACCCAAATAGAGTTGGATTTCGGCATCTTTGAGGTTTCTCTCTTGCTTAGCTCATCTTCTCTCTTTGAGGTAGGGATTTTCTACACTTTGTTATGGTTTTTGACTTAGTTATTTGTGGTTGTGTAACAATGGTGGGTTTTGCGGGCATTTTGAGCAACCTAGGGTTTGGGTAAAATGTAAAAGAAGGGTTTTTGGTGGAAATGAAATAAATGAACATGGGGTTTGAAAATGAAGTCTTGTTGTGTCAAAATGGGTGATTTTGGTACTTGGATTGATATTTTGAAAAGGAGGATTTTTGTCCTAAAATCATTATCATATTTATTTTGTATAAATAGTTGAAATTGGCATTATAAACATGGAATTGAGTAAGTATTGGAGTGAATGGTGGAATTGAATACGTAATGCTTCACACCCTTAAAAATTTTGGATAAATTATCTGTCTTGAGATTGTATATCTATTTAGAAGTATCTATATTGGGCTATTGGTGGAGGATAGCTTTGATTGTTGTAGAAATTGCATGTGGATTAGGTGAATTTAAACTAGTATGTGGTTGATTATCATTGAATATGATCATGTTGTGAATACGTTGTATATATATGATTGTTTGGGAGGAGAAAGGGGATGGACTCCATTATAATTAAGTTGGCCGGAGTATCCTGGGTGAAAGTCCCGAAATTTATACATGGGTGTCGATCCCACAAACGAAATATCCGTAAAATGGCAGTTGGAAGTGCTTGTGTGGTGATTGTGAATTTGTTGAACCATTGAGTTGTAGTCTCATTTGGGTTATTGGAAAATAAATGAAATTGACTCATGTATTGGAATGAACTAAGTGAAAATGAAATGGAATATGGACTTGGTATTTTTGTGACTATGTAAAATGGTGAATGTTTTAGCCCTAGTAGGAATGGCAACGGGGCGGGGTGGGGCGGGGCCGGGGATCACCCTCTCCATCCTCGATCCCCGATGGCAGAACTTCCCCCCGTCCTCGTCCCCGTCCCCATCCCCGACAGGGAACCCACTACCGCCTCCACCCCCGCCCCCGCCCCCTAACGGGGATCGGGTTTCCCCGACCCTGAAAATCTCTGGCCAAAAAAACAACATCAACATCTCAACAACATCAAGAACATACGAAGAAAAAAAAAAAATTTGTCTAATGGACGACAGAACAATCTGTTCAACACACCCACACAACAACAATCATCAACAACAACATATATATTTATATATATAACAATCATCAAAAAAAATTAATCATAGATATATATATACAGATATATATATACACAACAATCATCAAACAAAAATTTCAGATTTGAGGGAGGGCTCACGGACGGAGGGAGGGCTTCACGAATCATGATCTGACGAAGGGCTTCCCGAACGGAGGGCTTCTTCTTCTTCAGATCTGTTTAGACAAAGGGTTCACGATCTGACGGAGGGCTTCAAGATCTGACGGTGACAGACGGAGGGATCTGACGGACGGAGCGCTTCACGGACGGAGGGAAAAGGAGAGGGAGAGGGAGAGGGAGAGGAGAGGGAGGGAGAGAGATGAAACTGAGATTTGAGTCAGTGAGTGAGGGAGAGAGAGAGATGACGCCACCGTGAGAGAGAGAGAGACACAGAGGAAGTGAAATGGGAAAATAGGTGTGCTTTATATATATATGAGGGGTAAAAGACTATTTTCACTTCGGAGATAATTCGGGGACGGGGACGGGGACGGGCCGGGGCTTGAACACTGATCACCGTCCCCGGCCCGAAACTGGTCGGGGATTTAATTTCGAATGCCATCCCCGTCCCCACGGGGGTATTTTTCGGGAAAAAACCACCCTAATCGGGGTCGGGGGATCGGGTCCCCGTCGGGCCGGGTTCAAATTGCCATCCCTAAGCCCTAGCATTGTTTATGCATATTGCACTTATATCTATGTTAAATCTCATTAATTGTGTTAGGTTATTCCTACTGGGCTGTGGCTCACCCTATTTGGGAAAAACATTTTCATGTAATGATGGCATGCCTCCACCAAGGCAATAGTGTCACGACCCAAACCTGGTACCCAAAAGCTTGGCGTCGTAACAAGATAAAAATGAAATAATTCAAATAATTTTGTAGTCGTAGCGCAAGCAGAAAAATTGAATAAATTAAAATAAAATAATAGGTTACCAAATGTTTATTTAAAAGGAAACAAATATAGTCATTTGAGCTTTATTGTATTACAAGAGTCCGATAAAAAAAAAACCAAAAACAGATAGAAACCAAAAACGAAAAAAAAACAACACAACGATTCATTCCTCATCTTGATCCCGCTAAACCTCGTTACCTGAAAGGGGTAACAGCTATAAGCACATAGTAGAGTGAGAAATATCATACTATGAGTGTAGGGGGACAAAATGGCCATGGATATTTATTTAAGCTAAAACATTAACATAAATTGAGTTGAGTTGAATACACAAATTAATTAAGTGCCAGAAACTGAAATAATCACTGTAACCACGGTACAGAATAGAACAGAACAGGGGTCACTAGAGTGAAATCAGAACAGGGGTCAATGGATCCATGACAAACAAGGGACCACAAAGTGATCAAACAGGGGCCAATGGTTATTTAAGTCCCCCAAGGCGTGGGACTGCCGTGGTTGTACTTACACAACATAATTGTTTATAAGGTTATAGTTAAATATTCTTTAAAATATACACGAGCATATCCATGAGTTTCATTTTCACAAATAGGGTTCAGAAAATAATCCACATAACTTTTATAAAATAAATTATGGTGAGTCAAAACATACGTAACCTATATTATGGTAACTCAAGACATATTAAACATATTTAAAACATATTAAAACATATGGTAACTCAAGGTATAATATAATTCACATTAAATTAATTTCTTATTCTTTCTTTCTACCACTCAAAGATCCTCACCCCATGCCGTCATCTTTTTCTACTTTCTATTTCTTTTTTTCTGTTGCCTTAAACATGCCAATCTTCCCTATTTATAGGGAAGTAATCCGTGGGTAACAAGTTACGGAAGGTTCCGTGTATTTGATGCGTGTAAATCTTGGCTGATCACCCTGATTCACCCTTATCTATTTATTTATTAACTTGTTGATTTTATCTCTTACTTTGACCATTGACTATTCTACTCTATTAGGACTTAGGACTTACTTTGACCATTAATCTCTTAGGACTTACTTTGACCATTTTACTATTCTAAAGGTTATTACCTTCTTTGGCAATCCATGATGATTCCTAAAATTATATATGACCATAAGTTAGGTTCACGTCTAAAAACCTCACTACCCAACTATAAAATATTTAATTTGTGGTTTTTCATAACGTATTTCCTTAACAATAAAATTTCCAATTTCCTAAATTATGCATTTATTTATTATATTATTATTGTCATTACATGTATATATATATTATTATTTTATTTTTTATTTTTTATTTTTTTTGAGTTCTATTTATTATTAAATTTAAAACATTCGGGTGTCAAATTTCTCCTCTCCTTAAAAGAAGTTTGTCCCCAAACTTGGCGTACCTTGCTTTTCGAAGAGGTGTGGGTATTTGGCTCGCATTTGGCTTTCAGTTTCCCGCGTTGCTTCTTCGACACGACAATTTCTCCACAAGACCTTTACGAGGGGTATAGTCTTATTTCGAAGGATTTGATCACGACGATCGAGAATCTGTACAGGTTGCTCTTCATAAGAGAGATCTTCTTGAACTTCCAGGTTCTTATGATCGATAACATGCTCTGGATCTCGAAGATATCGATGAAGCAACGAAATGTGAAACACATTATGGACATTGGATAGTTCGGGTGGAAGCGCAAGACGATATGCTACAGGACCAATCTTTTCAAGTATCTCGAATGGGCCGAGGTAATGTGGTTTTAACTTTCCTCGCTTTCCAAATCGGATAACCCCTCTTGTCGGTGAGATTTTAAGGAACACATGATCTTAAGGAAAACATGATCTCCTATTTGAAATTCTAAGTCTCGTCTCCGTGTATCTACATCGCTTTTCTGGCAGCTCTAGGCAGTGCGAATTCGTTGTTGGATGAGTTGGATTTTATCGCTCGTTATTTGCACGATCTCAGGGCCTAATAATTTTCTGTCTCCAACTTCCGTCCAACACAGAGGTGTTCCAGACAGTGCCTCGTACGGTGCCATTCCAGTACTTGCATGGTAGCTATTATTACACGCAAACTCCACTAAAGGTAGATGATCATCCCAGTTTCCTTTGAGGTCTAGCACACACAAACGTAACATATCTTCCAAGGTCTGGATCATCCTTTCAGATTGCCCATCAGTTTGCGGGTGATAAGCCGTGCTAAACCTTAGAGTGGTTCCCAAAGCTTCTTGTAATTTATTCCAGAAGTGAGACACGAAGCGGGGGTCTCTATCGGATATGATTGAAACTGGGGTGCCATGCAAACGAATGATTTCCTTAATGTAGAGAGTGGCGAACTTAGAGAGGGAGTATATGATTCTGATTGGTAGAAAATGCGCCGACTTTGTCAATCGATCTACGATAACCCATATTGCATCATTCTTCGAGACTGATTGCGGTAGCCCGACCACAAAATCCATAGTAATATGCTCCTATTTCCATTCGGGAATAGGGAGTGGTTACAACATTCCTACAGGTCTCTGATGTTCTGCTTTAACTTGTTGACAACGCAGGCATTTGGAGACATGGTTTGCTATGTTTTTCTTCATTTCTGTCCACCAGAAGTATTCTTGCAGATCGTGATACATCTTCGTATTGCCAGGATGGATCGCAAACCTCGAGCTATGAGCTTCTGCCAATATCTTTTTCTTCAATTCTGGAAGGTCAAGTACGCAAATTTGATTTCAAAATTTTAGCATCCCCTTGCTTATCGTGAAGTTACGATCGGGCGTGTTTCCTTGCTCATTGTATTTTTTCTTCAAAAGTTTATCTTCACATTGGCAGGCTCTAATTTCTTCAATCAACTCTGGTTCCATGATTATGTTGGTGAGCAACTGTAGACACCCCATTTTTGACCGTCCTCAAGACTTGGACATCACCGTTGGAACGCTCGGTGATTATCCATGTTTGTGTTCGTTTTGAGTTCCCGAAGGTCTCGGCTCCGCGCCCTGCCTCAGGATCTCTCAACTCGATTGTTTTGTGTTTGGTTTCACACCAAACACTTGTGTTTTTGCTTTGAAGGGTAGGGAGTGGCTTGTTGGCCATCCCCACACCTCACCGGCCTTCCCATTTCCTCACCGGCTATTCATTGATGCCACCGGCCTTAGTTTCTTGTTACCAATGGCCGGTCGGCACTTTAGATGGTCGACAGGCACTTTGTTTGGCCGATGACCTCCTTTCTTGGCCAGTATTACCCTTTTGCACCCCTTAGGCATGGTGCATGCCAGCTGTGCCAGCTGGAATGCACCAACCCTCTCCCCCGTGTATAAGTGTGGTTGTTCTGCACCTTTGACCCTTTTTTTTTTGCACCCTTTGCTCAAGGCTTCTTGAGGAAGCCTTGACCCCTTGTCTTGGCTTCCACAAGAAGCTTGCACCTTTGGGATAGCTTCCATTGGAAGCTTGGTCCCTTTGACCCTTTTCTTTAGCTTTTTTGAGAAGCTTAAACACTTTCCCTTGCCTATATAAGGGCTCCTCCTCCTCCATTGTTAGGGGTTTTTTTGAACAAGGAAAAAACTAGAGCTATACACATATATATCTGATATATATCATCCCGTCTCTCCATATTTCCCTCTCTCTCCTCTTGTGTGTGTGTTTTGTGACCTGAAAGTGTGTTTTGACCTTAGTTTTGCACTAAGACACACACCATTACACCATACTCCAACTTTGGGAGGCATTGAGGGTTTGTTTTTGAGGTTTTGGACTGGCTTTGATCAGAGGAAGGTGGCTGGACTTGCTGTTCTTCAAGGGTTCTTCAAGGGTAACACTTTTACTCTAGATTCCTCAATCTTGCACTAGGTTTTTTCCTATCTTGCTTACTGTTTTAGGTTTTGTGTATAACTAAAAAAAGTCTTGTATTTGCATGTTTGAGATACTTCATTAAGGTTGTTTTGTTGTTTGGGGTCGACTTCCCCCTCTTAGGCCTTGTTTGGCCCTTTTGGTGCTTCCTTTGTTGAGCCTTGGTTACCATTGTGTGTTGACCTTCTCACCACTGAAATCCAGTGGATTTTTAGTGGTGAGGAAGGGGTTTTGAGGTCTTGCATAGGGGAGGGACACCCCTCTCCCCTTATGTCCCTTTTGCTTGTGTTTAAGGCTTACAAAGGTAGCATGTTTAAGGCTTACAAAGGTAGCATGCATGAGTAGTTGTCTTTGCTACCATTTCAGAGGTTTTTGGGTGTTGTTGGGTCATAACATACCTCTGTTTTTGGTCGGATTCATGGCCCTTTGCATGTACAATACACTTGCTTTGTAATTCTCCATTTTGCCTAGAAGTGTGCCATGTGTTTAGCCTAGTATACTCTCATGTTTTGGCCTAACTTTGTGAAGTATTTGGCCATGTTTTACCATGCTTGAGGTCTGTTGGGTGCTGGTTTGGTAGTATTTGATATGTTTTGTATGACCCCTTTGCATTCTAGCATGTAGACATCGGGTGGGTGAGTCATTAACATGCATTGGCTAGGCTTTTTTCAGTGATTTGGAATCACTTCTTAGGTCATTTCAGTTCATGTTTCATATTCACATGATTACATCTTATTACACTTTCAATGTCTTGGATAGATGTGCTCTTATGCCCCATGTTTTGTCTTTGATGCATGCCTTTTGTTTGGGTCACTTAGGTTGCCATATCACTGGGTTTTAGGGGCTCTTTTTGCATGTTAAAACTCTGTTTTAGGTTGTTTAGTTCATACCATGCATGGCCATGAAGAGTGGTGGTCTTGTGCTCCGTGTTTTGTCTTAATGTATGCCTCTTTGCTTGAATCATTTGGGATGCCATGTGTGTGGATTTTGGGGCTCATTCTCACATGCTATGGCACTGTTTTTTTTTTTTTTTTTTTTTTTTTTTGTGGGTCTAATGTCCATGTTTTCCTTCTTTTGGTATGCTTGAAAGTTGGCCCCCATGCCTTAGCTTTAGGCCCCTTTGGTTTGCATGTTTGTTGTGCATAATATTCATCTTTTCTTGGCACTTTTGGCCACCGTTTTGGGGTGGGCTGAGGTCTGTCCTTTGTGGTTTAGGTCCACCATTGCATGATCATGTTGCGTTACTTTGGTTTCATGCTCGTATTGTATCATACTTGAGTGTTTGTATAGTGTTTAGCTAATTCCATCTCATATACTTGTTGCATACTTGGCATGTTTAGATTGCACTAACTTAGTTTGTATGCTTAGGATACATTGCATTCATCATGAATTGTAGCTTAGCCTCATGTTGCATAGTTGAGCCATGTTTGTATACATGCATTACATTGTTTGGTTTGGGGTGTCAAACCAAACATGAGAATTGAGGTATGTTCGTACTCAAAGTGACGTAACGCGCCTCGATCCTCGGTCGCCGACGCCCTTGACCTTAAACATGATGGGGTTTTGGCATTCATTTGTTTAGTTGTGCATGCATTTTACATCAAGTTGCAAACTTGGCCTCTTAGGCCATCATGCATCGAAATGCACAATTGATGGACCGAGGGCCGAGGGTCATGCTCCCTTGAGTCCATTGCATGATAGGGAGTGTGTCCATGCACACATTTGCTTGCAAATTCCATGCCATACACTGCTTGCCCTCTGCTGCTGTCAACTGCAAGTTTCAGCAGGAAGAATTGGCTGACCGGCAGTGTGGAGTGCCGACCGGCAAAACATGTCTGGCCGATAGTACAAGTCTTGCCCGATGGTACCATTCTCATGGCCAGTGACCATCCCTTATGGCCGGTAGCATTCCCCAACATTCAGAGAGTATCCTCTGGGACTTTGGAAGTCTTCAGAGAAGCAGAGCAGTGTTAACAGAGGTAGTAGTGCTATGGCAGCGAGTTTTCGGGTGAGATGAGTCAAGCATGCATCATTCACGCATCCCGAGGCGGGGGCTGCGGCCACCATTGCTTCAGCATTTAATTTGTTAATTAATTAGAAATTATGTAATAATTAACTTAGTATCATTTATTCGGACTATAATATTTATTCGGACCCTCCGAGCGAGGGCAATTGTGTAATAAGTGTGTGTGAGTGTGTGTGTGTCTTCCAATCCCATGTCTTTCTTCCCTTTTATTTACCCGCTTATGATGGTTAGTTTAGGGCATATTCAAATTAGCATACAGTATAATAGCATGTTTGCATTCATTCATCTGTTTTGCATGCACCGGGCTCGGCGCATCATACTAACTGCATTGTATTTCAATTCCAAGTTGAATACATGTTAGTTATAGCATCATCATATGCCATCCATAGATTAGCCGAGCCTATCTTAGTTGCATTTTACATGTGTTGCATTAGCCATCTTAACATGAACTAGGATCATGCATATGATTACTAACTAGTTTCTGTTTTGGCTTGGAGTACTCGGTAAGTTCTTATGCTTTAGCATCCTTGCATGCGTGTGAGTGTTGCCATGACAGCATGCTTACCATGAGGCTATTTGCTTATGTGATATAACTGCTTGAATGCCTGTGGATGGAGGTTGAATTACCTAAATTGGAATAATGCATTAAAACTGTGAGTTTTAAGCCCACTAGATAGTGGCAAAACCATCTTTTCTAAAGCCCACTTGAGGGTGGCAAAACCTGCATTTTAGCCTACTTACGAGTAGCAAACCATTTTCAAAACAAACATGTAATGTTTTGTTCCAATTCAGGCGATCCAGTCTATACTTGTTTGCTGTGCGCATAACATAGTGAATCTAGGCTAATAACCGGAATAAGAACACATAACGTTTTCAAAACTTGATATCATGGTTAGTAGAGCCCGATCTTTGATCGGGCCAGAGGGGGTGCTCATAGTTGACCTTCCCCAATCGTACCCAAGTTCCCGAGCCGAGGCAACTTTGGTGATGACGGACACGTGGCCTTGACGCAATCGAGTCGGTTTCTAAATTCTCCCATTAAAAATATTTAGGTGGCGACTCAGATTCCAAAAGCAGTCCATGTTTGGCACTTCTTTTCTAAAAATTTGTTTTCTCAAAACGATTTGCCGGATTTGGACTCTTTGGTTCGAGATTAAGAACCATGACAATTTGAGTCCGAACTGTAGTGAATCCAAAACGAACAGAACGGGGGTTCATCCTCCCGGGGTGTTCGGGGACGTCTATAGCAACCCATGGATCTTGTGGGGAACGAGGGTACATGCCAACCTTTTGGTCATTTTTTGACTTAATGCGTCTGCTACTATGTTAGCTTTGCCGGGATGATGATGGATCTCTATGTCGTAGTCCTTCATAAATTCTAGCCATCGTCGTTGCCTCATATTCAATTCCTTCTGTGTAAACAGATATTTGAGACTCTTGTGATTGGTGTAAATCTCGCAGGCTACTTTGTAGAGATAATGATGCCAAATTTTGAGGGCGAAGATCACCGCAGCCAATTCTAGATCATAAGTTGGATAGTTCCTTTCGTGAGTCTTTAGTTGGCGGGAGGCATAAGCAATGACCTTCCTATTTTGCATAAGAACGCAACCCAAACCATTGTATGAGGCATCGCTATAAATTACAAACCCTTCTGCTTCTGCGTGGAGTGCTAGTATAGGAGCCATCACGAGTCTATTCTTCAATTCTTGGAAGCAACGTTCCTGTTTGTCGGTCCATTCAAAAGGCGTGTTCTTCTGAGTTAACTGGGTCAAAGGTGAAGCTATCTTCGAGAAGTCTTGCACGAAGCGCCGGTAATAGCCGGCTAGGCCCAAGAAACTTCGAATCTCTGATATGTTAGTAGGTCGTGGCCAATCCACAATTGCTGCAACCTTTTGGGGATCAATTGAGATGCCATCTTTGTTAATGACGTGACCAAGAAAGTGTACACTGGTGATCCAGAATTCGCATTTCTTCAACTTGCCATAAAGCTTGTGATCATGTAATGTCTGTAGAACTTTTCGCAAGTGGTGTTCATGATCTTCTGGCGATTTGGAGTATATGAGAATGTCGTCAATGAAGACAATGACGAACTCGTCAAGATAGGGTTTGAACACTCGATTCATGAGGTCCATAAAGGCTGCTGGAGCATTGGTGACGCCAAATGGCATGATGAGGAACTCGTAGTGCCCGTAACGGGTTCTAAAGGCAGTCTTTTCGATGCTTCCTGTTTTGACTTTTAGTTGATGGTAACCAGAACGCAAGTCAATTTTTGAGAATACTTGGGCGCCTTGCAGTTGATCAAACAAGTCGTCAATTCGTGACAGGGGGTACCGATTTTTGATGGTGACTTTATTTAGCTCTCGGTAGTTGATGCATGACCTCATTGTACCATCTTTTTTCTTTACGAATAGTACCGGAGCTCCCCATGGTGAGGTACTTGGTCGGATGAAGCCTTTGTTCAGTAGTTCTTGGAGTTGAGTTTTTAGTTCTTTCAATTTTTCCATGGACATGTGATAAGGGGTCTTTGAGATTGGTTGTGTACCCGGTTGGGTTTCAATGGTGAACTCGATTTCCTGATCAACTAGGGTGCCAGGCAGGTCTTCAGGAAATATATCCAGAAATTCTCGAACCACAGGGATTGCATCAAGTGTGCGGTTCTCTTGTTGAGTATCAATCACATAACAGATACATCCACAACAACCCTTTCTTAGCAGTCATTGAACTGTCATGAAGGATATAATACATGGAGGGGGAGAGGCTCCAATTCTTTCAAAGACAAGCTGGAGTTGGTTTGGTGACCTGAGGAATACCTTTTTGGCTTTACAATCGATAGAGGCACAGTTGGCAGCTAACCAATCCATTCCTAAGATTACATCAAAGGTACTAATGCAAAGGGGTATCAAGTCTACGTGTAAGGTTTCACCTTTTAAGGATATAGTACAAGATTTGTATACATCAGTACTAAGGGCGGAGTTTCCAGAAGGAAAAGACACAGATAGTACATGTCCTAAGGGTTCGGGTGTTGAGGCCAACTTGGTAGTAAAGTGTGGTGCAACAAAAGAATGAGTTGAACCGGAGTCAAAGAGAACATGGGCTAAGTGACCACAAATAGAAAGTGTACCTGACACAACATTCTCAGTAACTTCTGGGTTTCCAAGCACTAGGGCAAAAGCTCTTCCTTGGCATTTCTGGTCCTTCTTCACTCCTCCAGATATTGTGGGTTTTTGAACTGGCACAGAGGGGCTAGTTGTAGGACTGGTAAGCTTTGGACAATCTCTTAGCAAGTGGCCAACTTGGCCACATCTAAAGCATGCTCCCGTATGTTGACGGCATTGACCCCAATGGGTCCTTCCACAAGTAGTGCAAGTTGGAATGAGGCCACCTCTGAGATTTGTAAGACCCTGATTGCTTGAACTGGTTGTGCCCGTATTTACTCTCTTGGAAGGTGCGACACCGGGTCTTCTGTTATCTCTTTCCCAAAACCGATTCCTCTGGCTTGGTTTCCCAAAACACAAGGCTTTAATCCCTTTTTCCGCAATGTATGCTTGATCTACCACCGCCGCATAGGTTGGTAGTTTCAAAACCTCCAGCCCGTCCTTAATTTCCGGATCCAATCTTGCTTCGAATTTTCTGGCTTTTCGAGCTTCTATGGGAATGACATATGTCGCGAACCGGGCCAGTTGTGTGAACTTACTTTCATATTTGACCACTGTCATGGTTCCTTGCCTTAGATGTATGAATTCTAATGCTTTTTGTTCCCGTAGTGAATCTGGAAAGTACTTTTCATAGAATACTTTTAAAAATCTCGCCCAAGTCACAATATCTTCCTTCTCCAGGGTAAGAAGCCACCATTCTTGTGCATCGCCTTTGAAGGTAAAGGTGGCAAAAGTCACCTTCTGTCTTTCTGTGCAGGGTAGCGCGCGAAAGATTTTCTTCATGTCCCTGACCCAAGCCTCTGCTACTAGTGGGTTTGGACTGCCAATAAACGTGGTGGGTTTCAGATCTTGAAATTGTTTAATCGTAGCCGGTTCTTCTCGCCTCTCTAATGTCCCATTGGTTATGCTGCTTTGCAAGGCCTGCAAAAAGTTGGTGACTGGTCTTTCCATGATTTGCTCCATTGGGATGGTACCGCTGGCTGATGATCTGGTTTCATTTCCTTCGTTGGCCATTACTACAAGGTAAAATGATATAAGCGTGACATCATATTGATACAATTTTGATACAACGTCATATATAACATATTAGTTCTATTATCACCACATTCATATATAATGTATTAGTTTTGCTATTACATTAATATCACCACATTCATATATAACATATTAGTTTTACCATCATGTTAATATTACCACATTAATACCATATATATACATCATTGTTACCATACATAGGGCGCTAGTCTGGCGGTCACAAATTAATGTCTAATCCTACTGATACAAAAAGATTAGACTAATCATGGTCAGCTCACAAAAAGGGTCTTTTGGTCAGACGTCTAGAATGGACCGTTAGGCCACCAGGAGAACTGGCTCCGGAAAATTGGCCCACGAAATAACCCCACAAACTCACTCTGCATAATGGACTCAAACTCCCACCCACTGTGCTCTACTCCAAAACAGCTCCATACCACCTGGACTATGTAAACAGGAGCACCATGATCATAACCCCAAAATTCCCGTCCAGTAATCCATATTGGTATCTCCAAGTATGATGCACTGTCGATAAAGTCCACAGCTGGGGTATAGGCAATGTGCTATGGAGGAGGTGTCGTAGTGCGAAGGTGGCTACTAGGGTATGCAGGTCCCCTCCTCTCTGCAAAGCCTATAGGTAGAGGTGCGACCAGAAAATGTGGCGGTTCTAGGTCCGGAGCAAGACCAACAACGTGGGTCGGTCCTATGTACCTTTCACGAGTGCTACCTCGATTAAGTCTCCAGAATAAGAAATCCTCATCGAGGTCAGCCTGCAAATAAACGGGTCTTCCCATGAGATGGTCAAGTGTTGGATAGGCTTTCCTGACAAGACTTTCTGAGTCACCCCAGCCCTCTGATAGGTTCGGGAGGAGATGAGCTTCTGGGGGCTTGTCACGACCCCAACCCGCCCCTAGTAGGATGGTGCCATGATGGCCAGTAACACTTGATTACTAAAGGCCGACTTTCAAAAGCCCACACACAAACAGAGTATACATAGGGGCTTACAAACGCGGAAGCAATAACTTAAAGTATAAGTGGTCCATAAGAGCAGTGCATAGTTCGAAATGAAATGTCACACATCTTAATTAAAGTCTTGCAACTGAAATACAACAAAACAAAATAAAATACATATTACATCTTGATCAAGAGGCTTCTCAAGCCGACATATACAAAATATAATGAATACAAGCCAAGATGCATAATTTTCAAGATTTGCCGACATAAATACGACATTGCCGACGTGAATACAAAACAAAGCCGACAAAATCATGGATCCAAAACAAGCTTTCAAAAACACATCTACGCATCGCCGACGTCCTGCTCATCACCTACATATATATAGAGAGGGTGAGCTTGGATACTCAGTGAATGGTACAAATAATAAAGGTTTTGCATGAACAATAGCCGACGTCCTTTCAAAACGAAACATTATCAAAACTTTACAAATCAAGGGATGAACCGTATTCATCTAACAAAGCCTTACAAGCTCCAAGGGATGCTCACTAACATCGACAAGGTACAAAACGATAGCATTCCGAACAAGCAAACCCACGCGGTAAACCGTCAGTGGTAAAACAAGGGAATAACCGATCCGTAATCGATTAGGCAAGGGTGCTGCGAAAATTTAGAGTCCTCCAGCACGAGGGACTTGTGTTACTTAGGCCCGTAGCCCGCTTTAACACGAGAGACTGGCGTTACTTAGGCCCGTAACCCGCTTTAACACGATGGTACCGCACAAATTTAGAGTCCTCCAGTACAAGGGACTTTCATGTTTAGTGCTGCGAAAGTTTAGAGTCCTCCAGCACAAGAGACTTGTACTGCGAAAGTTTAGAGTCCTCCAGCACAAGGGACTATCCGAGAAGGTCATCCAAGCAGAACTCATACTTGATATACAAAATCAGGATCTTCATTCATGCTCAACAAATACTTTTATCAAAACAAGCGAAGCAAGCTTTATCAAAACATCATAACATAGCTTTATTAAAAATACCACTCACCTAGTTCTTCGGGTGTAAGCTCAAAGCAAAGATCAAGGTCCTACAATCACATGGCAATCACATTCTCAAAACAAGCTTCACATGCAAGTAAATGATCCCAGCATTCTCACTAGATCCAAGTCAATAACAAAGCAAAACATGCTGGGAGTTTAAACACTGCTTTTCGTCTCATGAAAACACACTGGGTACCAACCAGGTCTTTGCCGAGGTCCCATACCTCCTTGCCGAGGTGTGGTCCCGATGGCCACATTCAAAAGCAAAGTCGGGAAAACCTGGGTTTCCCTTTGAAGAACATGATGAACATGATCATGAAGAAGATGTATGCAAAGATCATAACTTGTTACAAAATCTGAGATTTCATGCCATGAGTTCAAAAACATGGACCTGGGTACCCATACAAGAAGATCATGCAAGAACAAACACAGAAACATGGTTCTTGTTCCAAACTTTCGGATCAAAACGAGACTTTTCTTCAAGAACACATTAATACTATCTTTCTCTTCCAAAACCAACTTCAAATCGATGCATGACATGCAAAACAGATTCGATCATGCAATGCAACTAGATGATCAATAAGAACAACAAGAGTAGGTTAAGATTCTAACCTCAAAACTCGAATCCAACGGTTCAAACCTTGAAGATCAAGCTTGGAAGATCTATTCTTACTCAAGAATTCCTCCTTCTTCCTCTAGAGCTTCTCTCTCTAAAGGCAAAGATTTGAGACAAAAAATGATTTGTTTCTAGGTTTGCCGGCTGTCTTAACACTCAGCTCGGACACGTGGCGCTACCGGGTTGGTTCAACTCAAAAAGGTGACTGATTGATAAGACAAGTCTATGACAAAGTGTATTCAACAAGCTAGATGGCAAGACACATCGGCAAGCAATGATATCGACTAAAGACAGAACTTCGGCAATTAAGGGGAACAAAGACATCGGCTTGGAAGGACAACACTAGACTAAGCTGTGCCACACCTCGGCCTAGATGTGCCACACCTCGGTCTAGATGTGCCACACCTCGGTCTAGGTCATACCTATTCGGGTACAAGATTGCTTAAGTGCAAGGATAAACATTTTGGCCCAGATGATACACATCTCGGCCATGGTGATGTACACCTCGGCCCAGATAATGACATCTCGGCTAATATGCCAAGGTGAAGGTGGAGGTCAACCAAAGTGGTTCCAAGGTAGCTCTAGATACAAAGGTTCAAAGGTGAACTAGGCTCAAGATGACCTCGGCTACACACCAAGCAAGGAACAAAATCATGCAAACAACACTTAAACAAAACAAGACAAGGCAAGACTTGCAAAACAACATAACAAGACAAGATCATACATGAATGTATGCAAGTATGACTAAATCAAAGTGAGGGTTGCTACAGGGCTCGTACCAGAATAACTCCATTAGGTTCGCCATTTTCTACAACACAAGAAAACTTAGCCTAGACATATAACATGGTTTATTTGCGTTAGACATACCACATAATACCAAATAATGCAAGTTTAATGTATATATATATATTTAAATTTCAATTTAAATAATGTGAATTGCAAATAATGTGAAAATTATACAGAAAAAAATAATTTAAAGCTTATACTATATATTTTTATTTATTTATTTATTTTTTTTTTTAAAAAAAAAACCATTGCTTTGATACCACTTTTGTCACAACCCAAACCTGGTACCCAAAAGCTTGGCGTCGTAACAAGATAAAAATGAAATAATTCAAATAATTTTATAGTCGTAGCGCAAGCGAAAAAATTAAATAAATTAAGATAAAATAATTGGGTACCAAATGTTTATTTAAAAGGAAACAAATATAGTCATTTGAGCTTTATTGTATTACAAGAGTCCGATAAAAAAAAACCAAAAACAGATAGAAACCAAAAACGAAAAAAAAAACACAACGATTCATTCCCCATCTTAATCCCGCTAAACCTCGTCACCTGAAAGGGGTAACAGCTATAAGCACATAGTAGAGCGAGAAAATATTATACTGTGAGTATTAGGGTACAAAATAGCCATGGATAGTTATTTAAACTAAAACATTAACATAATTTGAGTTGAATACACAGATTATTTAAATGGCAGAACTGAAATAAATAACTATAACCACGGTACAGAATAGAACAGAACAAGGGTCACTAGAGTGACAATCAGAACAGGGGTCAATGGATCCATGACAAACAGGGGACCACAAAGTGATCAAACAGGAGCCAATGGTTATTTAAGTCCCCCAAGACGTAGGACTCCCGTGGTGGTACTTACACAACATAATTGTTTATAAGGTTATAGTTAATTATTCTTTAAAATATACATGAGCATATCCATGAGTTTCATTTTCACAAATAGGATTCAGAAAATAATCCACGTAACTGAAACCTTTATAAAACATAACTTGTATTAATATACTAATAAAACATAGCTTTTATAAAATAAATTATGGTGAGTCAAAACATACGTAAACTATATTATGGTAACTCAAGACATATTTAAAACATATTATATTAGCTCAAGGTATAATATAACTCACCTTAAATTAATTTCTTATTCTTTCTTTCCACCACTCAAAGATCCTCACCCCGTGCCGTCCTCTTTTTCTACTTTCTGTTTCTTTTTTTCTGTTGCCTTAAACATGCCAATCTTCCCTATTTATAGAGAAGTAATCCGTGGGTAACAAGTTACGGAAGGTTCCATGTATTTGATGCATGTAAATCTTGGTTGATCACCCTGATTCACCATTATCTATTTATTTATTAACTTGTTGATTTTATCTCTTACTTTGACCATTGACTATTCTACTCTCTTAGGACTTAGGACTTACTTTGACCATTAATCTCTTAGGACTTACTTTGATCATTTTACTATTCTAAAGGTGATTACCTTCTTTGGCAATCCATGATGATTCCTAAAATTATATATGACCATAAGTTAGGTTCACGTCTAAAAACCTCGCTACCCAACTATAAAATATTTAATGTGTGGTGTTTCATAATCTATTTCCTTAACAATAAAATTTCCAATTTCCTAAATTATGCATTTATTTATTATATTATTATTGTCATTACATGTATATATATATATTTATTATTATTATTATTTGTTTTTTTGAGTTCTATTTATTATTAAATTTAAAACATTCGGGTGTCACAAATAGCATTGGAGGGACTTTTGGGAAGCAAGAGTTTCTTTATTTTGTTTCACTTTTTGTATAGCCTAGGGTTTAAATTGTATGAGCTAGTCTCCTTTTGTTGTAACCAAGAAAGACTTGGAAAGGTGTAAGCTCGAAGGGCATTTATCTATGTTAAATTCTTTTGTATTATTAACTTCATGCAATGAAAGGACTATTTACTCTAATCTATGTAGCTATTAAGAAATTTTCTAGGTTGTATTTATAGTATTATTTTGGGGGCGTTACAACTTGGTATCAGAGCGTACCTGGTTTGAATACTTTGGGTACGTGGGAAGTCGTTAGTACCACAACGGATTTGTCTCGCTTGGTTGAGACATTTGATAACATGCTTATATGATTATATGGGTATGGAATCTAATTCCTAATATGTTGATTGGGTCTTCGGGTTCTTGGAAGTCCTATTAGAAAAGCACTTGATCACTGTTGTTTCTAATTGGAACTCTAGCAACGCCACAGGACCCTCATTATGTAAGAAGGAAATTCGTATGTGTTTACGTGATTATGTGCTTATGTAGAGTGAATTATTGTTGTCCAACGTATTAGGACGCGAATGATTAGCTTTGGTACATTTGTGAATGTGCTAATCATTTTGTTACCTTTATTAGGATGTCAGGACATGGTTGTGGTTGTGGTAGGCGTGGTAGGCCTAGAAGGCACGAGTTGCCTATACCGGATGAAATTCCGGCACATGAGGAAGGGGTTGGTCAAGCCAATGTGGCCGAACCGATTGGTCAGCAGGCCATGGGCGGAGTGTTGCGAGAATCTATGGACATTCTCATAGTTGAGAATCAAGTCCAGGCCCAGGTTGTAGAGGCAGGGCCATCTTTTCTGAAGAGGGAGTTTTTTCGGTCGAACTCGAATGAGTTTTTAGGCGATCCTAAGGAGCCACTGAAGGCAGATGAGTGGCTTGAACAGATAGTGAAGACGTTCGAGATGCTTGGCATTAAAGACGACTAGTTGAGGGTGACCTTGGCGTTTTTCCACCTGAAGGGGGATGCAGGTCTGTGGTGGAAGTATGCGTGTGGGCGCACTGGAGTGACTTGGGAGGCTTTTGTCAGCGCCTTCTAGGACAAGTTTCTACCTCCCACGGTTAGGGAGAAATTGAGACACCAGTTCTCCAAGTTGGTGCAGTTGAATACACCAGTGGCTGAATTTGAGGCCATATTCACTAGCCTCTCTAGGTTTGCACCAGAGTTGGTGGCGACTAAGGAGCATCGTTGTTTGGAGTTTGAGAAGAGGCTGAGGACCGAGCTCATGTTCTGAGTGGCCAGGTCCATGATTAGAGACTATAGGCACCTTGTGGAGGCGGTGGCCCATCTTGAGACCATCATGTAGGTAGAAGAGGAGATGATGAGGGGCTCCAGAAGGAGTTAGGATAGTTAGGGGGACGGTACGAGTCGGAGGGGTTCTAACCCTCAGTCATCCCAATAAGCTCAATTGAGGTCCACTTTTCCAGTGCTGAGTTCGGGTTCTGTGAGAGGTGGTCAGGGGGATGTAACTTGTTTCAAATGTGGTCAGTTGGGCCACAAGTCTCCATCTTGCCCATAGAGAGGAAGAGGGCAACGAGTAGCATCGTCTTCGGCTCATTCTCAGGGCCAGAGTCAGGGTAGAGAGCAGTCACCCACTTGTTATCAGTGTGGACAGGTGAGGCACCTGAAGAGGTTTTGGCCACAGTTAGGTGGCACATCTGGTGCGTATGGTTCGAGGAAAACACAGAGTCACTAGCCAGCACAGTCAGCACAGGCCTCGAGGGCCAATCAGGGAGAACTTTTGGCTCAATCTGTGTAGCAGGCTTATGCTCGGAGGGGTGAACAGATAGATCAGAGGCCAACAGGACATGTGTATAATGTTACCGCGCCAGATCTTGTACCAGCTCCATTTGTAGTGGGAGGTACCTTTTTGTTTTGCAATTCAATTGCTAATGTGTTGATTGATATGGGCGCATCCCATTCTTTTATCTCGTCTGGATTTGCATTGGTTTTGGGGTTGTAGTTGGCACAGTTAGCATCTTATATTTGTGTAGAGTCACTTATTGGTGGTGAGGTCATCTTGAAACAAGGGTGTCGGGGCTGTGACATAGAGGTTGCCAGTCGTCGATTTCCATTTGTATTTGTATTTGTATTGCTTGACATGTCTAGTTTTGATGTTATTTTGGGTATGGACTGGTTATCGTCATATTAGGCTGTTATAGATTGCTACCGTCAGAGGGTTACTGTATGTACCTTGAGTAATGGCTGCTTTTATTTCTTGGGGACCGGGTGGATATAGTCTTATCACCGGTGTATGATCCGTGTGGGCGAAGTGAACTTAGTTGTCTTCTTACTAGCTTTTTGAGTAGTGAGTGTGATGAAGACAGGGTCGAGTTGCCAAGGGTGGTTATTGAATACCTCGATGTTTTTTCCGAGGACCTTACTAGTTTACCACCTCACCAAGAGATCGAATTTTCTATTGATTTAGTGCCAGGAACGGCAACGATTTTTATGGCACCGTATTAGTTTGCACCTGCGGAGTTGAGTGAGTTGAAGATTCAACTTTAGGAATTGCTAGATAAGGGTTTTATTTTCCCTAGTACTTCACCTTGTGGAGCACCGGCTCTCTTTGCTAAAAACAAAGATGGAACGTTGCGACTTTGTATTAATTACCGAAAATTGAACCGGGTAACTGTTAAGAACAAGTATCAAATGCCTCGTATAGATGATCTATTTGATCAATTGAAGGGGTCTTGTTGTTTCTCTAAGATAGACCTGAGATTGGGTTACCATCAGTTGAGGGTAAGGGAGAAGGATATCCTGAAGGCGACATTCCTTATGCGGTATGGCCATTACGAGTTCCTAGTGATGCCTTTTGGGCTAACCAATGCACTGGTTGTATTTATGGATTTGATGAACTGGATCTTCCGTGAATTCCTAGATCGTTTCATAGTCGTCTTTGTGGATGACATTTTGATTTATTCACCATCTGAGAAAGAACACGAGAAACACTTGCGAGTGGTGCTTAAGTTGCTTAGAACCCATAAGCTGTATGCTAAGTTTGGGAAATGTAAGTTTTGGCTGAAAGAGGTTAAATTCTTAGGTCATGTAGTATCCGGGGAATGGGTGACTGTAGATTCATCCAAGATAAAGGCAGTGCAAGATTGAGCACAACCTAAGAATACCTTTGAGATCCGTAGTTTTATGGGGTTGGCCAAGTATTATCGGAGGTTTGTAAAGGATTTCTCTAAGCTGGCTTCACCTTTAACTAGACTAACGAGTAAGAGAGTCAAATTTATGTGGGATGAGCCATGTGAGAAATCGTTCCAGGAACTTAAGGTTAGACTCACTACTACTCCAGTCTTGATTATTCCGAAGAGGGGTTTGGGTTATTCAGTGTATTGTGATGCCTTACGAGAAGGTTTGGGTTGTGTTTTGATGCAAGAGGGAAAGGTAGTAGCCTATGGCTTGTGGCAGTTGAAAACACGCGAGAGGAACTACCCTATTCATGAGCTAGAATTAGCAGCGGTGATATTCGCCTTGAAAATTTGGAGGCATTATCTGTATGGTGAGAAATTTGAGGTGTTTTCTGATCACAAGAGTCTGAAATATCTATTTACTTAGAAAGACTTGAATTTGAGGTAGAGGAGATGGATGGAATTCATAGAGGATTATGATTTCGAGTTACATTATCATCTGGGAAAGGCTAATGTTGTGGCCGACACCTTGAGTAGAAATCAATTAGCAGTGTGGCTTGTATCACCATTCGGGAATGAGAGATACTGGGTGCTCTTGGGGAGTTTGACCTGCATCTTGGTGAGTCCATTGAATCTGTGGCCTTGTTTACTGTAGTTGCCCAACCTACACTTGTGAACCAAGTGTTAGAAGTGCAGAAAAGTAACCTTGATGTAGAAACCCTCAGGGAGAAGATTTCCAGTGAGAAAGTGGAGAGGGGCTTGAATGTGTATCCCGACCAGAGTGTGAGATACCGTGATCGTTTGTTCGTGCCGAAGTCTTGCTGAGAAGAAGTACTCTGAGAGTTTCACCATTCACGCCTTGTAGTGCATCTGGGAGGCACAAAAATGTATCATGATCTGAGTCGCCAGTTTTGGTAAAGAGGTATGAAGAAAGATGTGGCAGTATTTGTATCGAAATGCCTTACTTGTCAGCAAGTGAAGGCCGAGCATTAGAGGCTAACGGGTTTGTTACAACCCTTGCCTATAGCTGAGTGGAAATGTGAACATGTCATGATGGATTTTGTTGTGGGCCTTCCGAGGACTCAACTTGGTAGTAATGCCATTTGGGTGGTAGTTGACCGGTTAACCAAATCTGCACACTTCATACCTATACGCATAAGTGATTCGGTAGACTATCTTGCCGACTTGTATATCAGGGATATGGTGAGGTTGCACAGGGTCCCTATGACGATTGTTTCGGATAGCTTTCTGAGTTTCACAGCTCGGTTGTGGCAGAACTTGCAGAGTGCCTTGGGCACTAGATTGACCTTTAGTACTGCATATCATCCTCAGACTGACGGGCAGTTCGAGCGTACTATTCAAATCCTTGAGGATATACTTCGAGGCTGTGTCCTTGATTTTACGGGGTCGTGGGAGAGGCACTTACCCTTAGTGGAGTTTGCTTATAATAACAACTTCCAATCGAGTATTGGTATGGCACCGTTTGAGGCCTTGCATGGTCGACCATGTAGATCTCCAGTGTGTTGGGCTGAGGTGGGTGATGCACCTTTGTTGGGCCTAGAGTCAGTTCGGGAAACGACGGAGAAAGTGGCACTTATTCGCAAAAGGTTGGTTATGGCTCAGAGTCGCTAGAAAAGTTATGTCGACCGTAGGAGGGGCCTTGTCTTTTGAGGTGGGTGATCATGTGTTCTTGAAAATATCACATAGGCGGTGTTTGAAGAGATTTGGGAAGAGTGGGAAGTTATCCCCTCGATTTATTGGGCTTTTGAAATCCTTGAGTGGATTGGAGAGGTTGCCTATCGTTTCGCATTGTCGCCACAACTTTTCGGAGTACATGACGTGCTTCATATTAGTATGCTTCGGAAGTATGAGCCGGATCCATCGCATGTATTGGATTGGACCGACTTGGAGATAGATGAGGATGCCTCGTATGAGGAGAGACCGGTGAGAATCTTGGATAGAAGGGACCAAGTCTTGCAAGGCAAAACAATTCCCTTAGTTAAAGTTTTGTGGAACGCCACAGAGTTGAGGAAGCAACTTGGGAGAGTGAATTGGAAGTCCGAGAGAAGTATCCGGACTTATTTGTTGATGTTTGAACATATATTGTATTGCGATTATGATTGGTAGAATGTGAGCACATTGTATATGTTGTTTACATTTTGGAAACATGAGTTTATTATAAACACTGCATATGTTTAAGAATATGGAATATTGTATGTACTATATCACTCTTGGAAGCATTGTACATGCAGTGTAAATTTCTTGAAAACTCAGATTTTTGTTAAACATTGTAAATGTTTTGGGAAATTATAAACTTCCCTGTAATTTGGGACTTGTGTATCGAGTTGATGATAATGGATAATCGAATAATGGGTCATGGTGATGGACTTGTAAGAATAACATTGTTATGAATGATCTAATGTTGATTTTTTAACTTAATTGGTAATTTTGGGGACGAAATTCTTTAAGGGGGGAAGGTTATAACGATTCCGGTTTTGAACCGACACTTATGGTATTCCAAACTCGGGTTTATGGTTTCTGAATATTGTTCATTGCCTTTTGCTCTTTATTCCTCCTTAAATTTGGTTATTTGGGCATTTTAAGTGTGTTTGGAATAGGTTGGTTACTTAGTTTTCAAACCTTGTGTTGCCCAGAATTTTGGTCTTCCTCTCAAGCGGGCCTTCTTGCGCTCGAGCAGGGTTTGCAAACACTCAATACTTTGTATGTCTGCAAAAGTACTGGAGAAGTGTTTTCCACGCTCGAGCGGGTGGGCACTCGAGCGGTTTGTTTGTTGTTTGCAAAAGCACTGGATGTGTGTATTCTACGCTCAAGCGGGCCACTTCTTGCGCTCGAGGGGAACAACTTTTGTGTCTAACGCTCGAGCGTCAAATCTTCCGCTCGAGCGGACTGTGCATATATTAGATCGCGAAAAACACTTTTTACATCACTTTTTTAGATCTATTCTTCTAAAAACCCTAAAGTGAGACCCTCTCTCTCTAAAATACTCTCTCTTTATAGATTTCCACCTAGTTCTAGTGGTTTCTCAACCCTTGTGCCTTCATTAAAAAGGTAAAGCTCCTCAAGATCTTCACTTTGACCCAAATATAGTTGGATTTCGACATGAGGTTTCTCTCTTGCTTGGCTCATCTTCTCTCTTTGAGGTAAGGATTTTCTACATTTTGTTATGGTTTTTAACTTAGTTATTTGTGGTTGAGTAACAATGGTGGGTTTTGGGGGCATTTTGAGCAACCTAGGGTTTGGATAAAATGTAAAAGAGTGGTTTTTGGTGGAAATGAAATAAATGAACATGGGGTTTGAAAATGGAGTCTTGTTGTGTCAAAATAGGTGATTTTAGTACTTGGATTGATATTTTCAAAAGGGGGATTTTTGCCCTAAAATGAGTATCATATTTATTTTGTATAAATAGTTGAAATTGGCATTGTAAACATAGAATTGAGTGAGTATTGGAATGAATGGTGGAATTGAATATCTAATGCTTAACACGCTTGAAAATTTTGGATAAATTATCTGTCTTGAGATTGTATATCTGTTTAGAAGTATCTGTATTGGGCTATCAGTGGAGGATAACTTCGATTGTTATAGAAATTATATGTGGATTAGGTGAATTGAAACTAGTCCATGGTTGATTATCATTGAATATGATCATGTTGTGAATACATTGTATATGTATGATTGTTTGGGAGGAGATAGGGGATGGACTCCATTATAATTAAGTTGGCCGGAGTGTCCTAGGTGAAAGTCCTAAAATTTATGCATGGGTGCCGATCCCGCGGACGAAATATCCGTAAAATGACAGTTAAAAGTGCTTGTGTGGTGATTGTGAATTTGTTGAACCATTGAGTTGTAGTCTCATTTGGGCTATTGGAAAATAAATGAAATTGGTTCATGTATTGGAATGAACTAAGGGAAAATGAAATGGAATATAGACATGGTATTTTTGTGACTATATAAAAGGGAGAATGTTTTAGCCTTTGCATTGTTTCTGCATATTGCACTTATATCTTTATTAAATCTCATATATTGTGTTAGGTTATTTCTACTGGGCTGTGGCTCATCCTATTTGGGAAAAACATTTTCAGGTAATGATGGCATGCCTCCACCAAGGCAATAACATTGGAGGGACTTTTGGGAAGCAAGAGCTTCTTTATTTTGTTTCACTTTTTGTATAGGCTAGGGCTTAAATTGTATGAGCTAGTCTCCTTTTGTTGTAACTAAGTCAAGACTTGAAAATGTGTAAGTTCGAAAGGCATTTATCTATGTTAAATTCTTTTGTATTATTAATTTTATGTAATGAAAGGGCTATTTACTCTGATTTATGTAGCTATTAACAAATGTTATGGGTTGTATTATAGTATTATTTTGGGAGAGTTACAAAATGGGTTAGTATACAAGTATACTGGTATAAGTACATATATTGGACACTCACGTGTCCAGCAGACACAAACAAAAGTACATTTAATTCTTGTTACGGAACAAGATAAGTAGTTCCATCCGCATCGAGACGAATATGTAGTTTCCCGAGATACGGTGGCATTTAGTTTCTTGCCTGTACACAACAAAATATAAATTAAGTATGAAATAAACAAAATAAAAATAAAAATATGGTGGGTCAGCCCTGCATAAAAGTTAGTAAGACCCACCATTCTACAAAAAATAAAGTTAGTATAATTTAATTATAAGTAACTTACTGAAGAAGTATAAAAATGCACCGTTTCATGCTTAAATAATTCGAATTGACCAAAACTCAAAGAACAAAAGTTGTACAAAATCAAATTTTCTAAAAGACTTCACGAACAAATTTAGTAGAAACTAAACAGATTAAGAGATAAACTTGATAGAAGAACCTAGACAGAATTCAACCGAAAAATCTAAAGTTGAAAACGAAAAGAAACTGCCCTAAGATGATTTTTTTGGGAAAAGTTCAAAAAACGAAAAATGTTCAAAATAATGTTTTACTTCAGTTTTTATGACACCAATAAAAATGTGCTCGTTTCGTGGGTTAAAACAGTATCTAAAATCTGCAATACTAAAATAAATAAAAACTATTGTAACAAAGATCATTTGATTACAAGTTCTAATCAATTTTTCTAGTAAAAAGTTAAAACACAAAAGTTGTCTAGAATTACGTATACATGCTTCTGCCCAAATTTCGTAATTTATTGAGGTTGTTTATTATTTTTCAACATGTACAAATTAATACAATTCACACTATACTAATAAACTCATAATTAAATTCTTTGTACCTTAACTCCACCACTTCGCCCCTTCACTTCTAGCCTACACATATATCCTGTCACGACCCCAACCCGCCCCTAGTAGGATGGTGCCGTGATGGCCAGTAATCCGTGATCACCAAAGGCCAACTAACAAAGATCGAGAACAATCAGAGTAATTTATATGGGGCTTACAAATGCGGAAGCAATAAAACAAGATACAAGGGGTCCATGAGAGCTGTGCATAGATTAAATGTAATGACAAACATAACGTAATTATACTTCGGCTGCTAACAAAAAAATAAAGACAAGTTACATCTTGATCAAAAGGCTTCTCAGCCGACATATACAAAAAATTACAGCGAATACAAGCAAAGAAGCATGATTTTCAAGATCTACCGACGTAACTACAACATTGCCGACATAAACAAAATCCAAAACAAGCTTGCAAATACTTCTAGGCGTCGCCGCCGTCCTGCTCATCACCTACATATATATATAGAGAGGGTGAGCTGAAAACTCAGTGAATGGTACAGATAATAAAGGTTTGCATGAACAATAGCCGAAATCTTTTCAAACAAAGCATGCCAAAACCATACAAAGATTGCTGTGGTTCCTTTCAAGCGAAACTATAGCCGAGTTCCTTTCAAAGCAAACCATATCAAAGCTTTATCAAACAAGGGATGAACCGTATTCATCTGTCAGGTCTTACAAGACAAAACATGCCGAGGTCATACAAGATTAGCCGAGGTCCTTCTCAAGGCAAAACATATCAAACTTTATCAAACAAGGGATGAACCGTATTCATCAATCTATTCTTCAAACTTGCCAGCTTGGGTGACTTGGGTCCGTAGCCCTTTTTCACCATCTTATGTCACTTAGGCCCGTAGCCCTTTTTGACCAAGTGATGCTACGAAAGTTTAAAGTCCTCTAGCGCAAGGGACTCATGTTACTTAGGCCCGTAGCCCGCTTTAACACTTTATCGTTTCAAGAAAGGACCGTATCCTTTTTAACAAGATGGTACTGCGAAAGTTTAGGGTCCTCCAGTACAAGGGACTTTCCAAGAAAGGACCGTATCCTTTTTAGCAAGATGGTACTGCGAAAGTTTAGAGTCCTCCAGTACAAGGGACTTTCCAAGAAAGGACCGTATCCTTTTTAGCAAGATGGTACTGCGAAAGTTTAGAGTCCTCCAGTACAAGGGACTTTCCAAGAAAGGACCGTGTCCTTTTTAGCAAGATGGTACTGCGAAAGTTTAGAGTCCTCCCGTACAAGGGACTTTCCAAAGGTAACATCAAAACAGGCTTACACTTGACATATCAAAACAAGGCTGATCATTCATGCGTAGCAAATATTTTCATCAAAGCGAAGCAAAGCAAGATTTATCAAAGCTTTATAACATAGCTTTATCAAAAGTACCACTCACCTCGGTCTTCTGGTGTAGGCTCAAAGCAAAGATCAAAGTCCTACAATCACATGGCAGACCATATTCTCAAAACAAGCTTTACAACATGCAAATGTTATCGGCACTCTCACCAGATCCAAATCAAGACAAAGCAAAACATGCTAGAAGTCAAAACGGTATTTCCCATCTAAGGAATACCCGCTGGGTACCATCCAGGTCTAGCCGAGGTCCCACACCTCCTCGCCGAGGTGTGAACCTGATGGCCACAATCAAACAAAGTCAGGAAAAACCTGGGTTTCCTTCCAAAGAACATGAAGAACATGATCATCAAGAACATCAAGATCATGCATGCTGAAAACTTAACTTATTTACACGAAATCTAGGGTTTTCCATGCCAAGAGTTCAAAATGTGGACTTGGGTACCCAACCAAGAAAACATGCAAGAACAAACACAAGAACATAGTTTCGGTTCCAAACTTTCGGATCAAAAGAGACTTTCATCAAGAACACATGCATATCAACTTTCTCTTTCAAAAACAAACTTCAAATCGATTGCATAACATGCAAGACAAATCCGATCATGCAATGTAGCTACAAGAACAATAAGAACAACCAAAGTGGATCAAGATTCTTACCTTCAAACTCGAATCTAACGGTTCAAACTCGAGAGATCACCCTCGGAAATCAACTTCTCTCTCTAGAATCCTTCTCTTCTTCCTCCAGAACTTCTCTCGCTAAAAGGCAAGGATTTGAGACAAAATGATTTGGTTCCAGATCTGCCGGCTGTCTATACACACAGCTCGGACACGTGGCGTCACCGGGTTGGTTAAACTCAAAAGGTGACTGATTGACAAGACAAGTCTCTGACAAAGCGTACTCAACAAGCTTGATGCGTAACACATCGGCAAGCCCTAACATCGGCTAAAGACAAACCTCGGCAATAGGGTAACAAACTCATCGGCTAGGGAGGACGACACTTGACTAAGCTGTTCCACACCTTGGCCTGGGTGTGCCACACCTCGGCCTAAGTCATACCTGCCCAGGAACAAGGTTCACTAGGTACAGAAACATCTCGGCCTAACCGGAGACATCTCGGCTAACATGCCGGAGTGAAGGTAGAGATAAACCAAGTGTTCCAAGACGGTTTTAAGCACAAAGGTGCAAGAGTGAACAAGCTCTACCTTACCTCGGCCACAACCAAGCAAAGATCAAAATTAAACAAGCAATACTGAAATAAAGCAAAGCAAATTCAAGATTGTATACATAACAAAACAAGACCATACATGAATGTATGCAAGCAAGGCTAAGTCAAGAATGAGGGTTGTTACATCCCCCCCTTAAAGAAGTTTGGTCCCCAAACTTAGGTTACCTTGTTCCAAGAACAGTTCTGGATGTCGAACTCTCATTTCCTCTTCCATTTCCCAAGTCGCATCCTTGCCGTAATGCTCTTTCCATTCTACCTTTACCATTGGTGTTGACTTGTTTCTCAACTGCCGAACTCGTCTGTCGACAATACACATCGGCTTTTCTTCATAGCCCAAATTTTCATTAACTCCAATCCCAGAATAGTCAATCACATGTAGGGGATCCCGAATATATTTCCCCAACATTGAAATATGGAACACATTATGAACTAGGCTCAATTCTGGTGGTAAAGCAAGCTTGTAGGCAACGGAGTTAACCTTGTCAAGAATTTCAAATGGCCCAATGTAACGGGGTGCTAGTTTACCTTTCCTTCCAAACCTGGAAACTCCTTTCATCGGCGAAACTTTCAGGAGTACATGATCTCCAACTTCAAATTCTAAGTCATTCCTTCTCTGATCGGCGTAGCTCTTCTGCCTACTTTGAGAAGTTTTAATCCTGTGTTGAATAAGTTTAATCTTTTCTGTCGTTACTTGGATTAACTCGGGACCAAGGAGAGCTTTATCTCCAACTTCGGTCCAGCATATCGGTGATCTACATTTTCTTCCGTACAAGGCTTCATATGGGGCCATACCAATGCTAGCTTGATAGCTGTTGTTGTAAGCGAATTCCACTAAGGGCAAATGCATTCCCCAACTTCCTTGGAAGTCCAATACGCAAAGTCTTAGCATATCTTCAAGTTTCTGAATTGTTCTTTCTGTTTCCCATCTGTCTGGGGATGAAAAGCTGTACTAAATCTCAACTCGGCTCCAAAAGCTCTCTGTAGACTCAGCCAAAATCGGGAAACGAACTTCGGACCTCGGTCCGACACAATTGACATCGGCACTCCATGAAGTTTAACTATCTCATTCACATATAACAAGGCAAGTTGATCGGCACTGAAGGTAGTCTTAACGGGCAAAAAGTGCGTTGACTTAGTTAATCTATCGACAACGACCCAAATCGAATCCATCCCTTTCTGTGTTTTTGGCAAACCAATCACAAAATCCATGGAGATGTGCTCCCATTTCCACTCTGGAATCGGCAAAGGTTGGAGAAGCCCTGCTGGTCTCTGATGTTCTGCTTTTACTTGTTGACAATACAAACACTGAGACACGAACTCGGCTATTTCCCTTTTCATATTCGGCCACCAAAACATTTGTTTCACATCCTGATACATCTTGGTGTTCCCTGGGTGAACAGCAAACTTAGAACCATGAGCTTCCTGCAAAATTTTTCTTTTTCATTCTGGAACATCGGCTACGCATAGTCTTCCTTCAAACTTGAGCACTTGGTTCTCAATGGTGTACCCTGGCCTCGGCCTCGTAACAATCTCCTCGGCTACCCTTCTGAAGGATTCATCCTCCATTTGTCTTGCATTTACTTCCTCAACAATAGTTGGTTCCACTGAAATCATAGTTAGGCATGCCAAACTTCCAACTGACTTCCTGCTCAATGCATCGGCTACGCTGTTAGCTTTACCTGGATGATATTGAATCTGCATATCATAATCCTTCAACAATTCAAGCCATCTCTTCTGCCTCAAATTCAATTCTTTCTGAGTAAACAAGTACTTTAAACTCTTGTGATCTGTAAAAATCTGACAAGAGGCTCCATACAGGTAGTGACGCCAAATCTTTAAAGCAAAAACAACTGCTGCCAGTTCTAAATCATGGGTAGGAAAATTCTTTTCATGTGGCTTCAACTGACGGGATGCATATGCTATGACTTTACCCTTTTGCATTAATACACAGCCCAAACCCTTATGCGATGCATCACTATAAATATGAAACTCTTCATTACCTGATGGAAGCACAAGCACTGGTGCTGTAACTAACCTCGTCTTCAATTCTTGGAAAGCTGACTCCTGATCTTCAGTCCATGCATACAGTGTTCCCTTCTTAGTCAATTGTGTCAGTGGGATTGCAATCTTTGAGAAATCCTTCACAAACTTCCTGTAATAACCTGCCAAACCCAGAAAACTACGAACCTCGGACACATTAGTCGGTCTCGGCCAATTAACAACAGCTTCAATTTTATTAGGATCAACCGAAATACCTTCTTCATTAATCACATGACCCAGAAATGAAATAGTGGAAAGCCAAAACTCACACTTGTTAAACTTAGCATACAATTTCCGATCCCTCAAAATCTGTAGGGCAAGCCTCAAATGGTTTTCATGCTCTGCTTTACTCTTAGAGTAGATTAGTATATCATCAATGAAAACAACTATAAACTCATCAAGATACGACTTAAAGACTCTGTTCATCAAATCCATAAATGCGGCAGGGGCATTGGTCACTCCAAAAGGCATTACTAGAAATTCATAATGACCATATCTTGTCCGAAAAGCAGTCTTCTCAACATCCTCGGCTTTAACTTTAAGTTGATGATAGCCCGACCTAAGGTCAATCTTAGAAAATAGTCGTGCACCTTGCAACTGATCAAACAAATCATCTATCCTCGGCAAAGGGTACTTGTTCTTAATGGTCACCTTATTAAGTTCTCTGTAATCAATGCAAAGACGAAGTGTGCCGTCCTTTTTCTTAACAAATAAAACGGGTGCTCCCCATGGTGACGTGCTCGGTCTAATAAACCCCTTATCTAACAATTCTTGTAGTTGTAGTTTCAATTCCCTAAGTTCGGCTGGGGCCATTCTATAGGGTGTCTTAGAGATAGGCTGGGTTCCTGCCATGACTTCCACAGCGAATTCTACTTCTCTATCAATCTAGTGGCCAGGCAATTCATTCGGGAAGACATCGGAAAATTCGTTAACAATGGGGATGTCGGCTAACTCAACACTTTTATTCAAATTACTCAGTACACTACACAAATAACCTCGGCACCCTTTCTGGATCAACTTACAGGCTTTTAGGGATGAGATCAAATAAGGTGGGGGTACTACTCCCTTACCCTGAAACGTAACCTCGGCCAGGTTCGGAGGTTTCAACGTGACACTTTTAGAAGCACAATTTATGGATGCGTGATTTGTCTCTAACCAATCCATTCCCAGTATGACATCGAAATAAGCTATGTCCAGTGGCATTAAATCAACTAGCAATTCAACATTCCCAATCACAATAATACATGATCTATAGATGGATGCAACAATCATTGATCTCCCAGATGGAGTAGACACAGATAGCACAAAATTAAGAGGTTCTAGTTTCCTATTCATCTTCTCGGCAAACTTAGCAGATACAAACGAATGCGTAGAACCCGAATCAATTAACACATAAGCATCTTGAGAGCAAATTGAGAGGATACCTGACACCACTACTTCTGCATTCTGAGTGTCTCCTGGTACCAGTGCAAACACTCTGCCCTGCCTCATCTGTCCTTTCCCAGCATTGCCCTTCTGAACGGAGCCCGAGGTATTCTCACCTTTCTTACTAACATCGGCCTTTGTCTTAGGGTAGTCCCTCACATAATGTCCCATTTCACCACATTCATAACAAGCTCCAGACTCTCGACGGCAGACCCCGAAATGTGACTTCCCACAACTGGAACATGTCGGCCTAGTGCCACCTTCTTTCTTTAAGTTGTTTGAGCTGCCAACATTCGCTTTCTTCTTAGTATCAAACTGTGATCGGCGACTGTCAAAGTTCTGCCTCTTCCTCTGGTTATCCCCCGAACCCTGGTATTTGTTCAAGTTAGCCTCGGCCTGAATGGCTTTGTCTAATACTCCGGCGTAAGTTGGTATGTCGAGTAAATTAACCCGGTCTTGTATTGGTCCGCGGAGTCCGCTCTCAAACTTCCTAGCCTTCATGTATTCATCGTTGACTATATGCGGTGCAAACCTCACCAATTCAGTAAAAGTGCGATCATACTCTGCCACTGTTCGGCTGCCCTGCGTCAAGGTCTGAAATTCGGTTGCTTTGCGGTTTCGAACACTTAGGGGAAAGTGTTTGTTGTAGAACAGTTCTAGAAATCGGGTCCAGGTCAAGTCTGGATTGCCTTCTCGAACCATTACCCACCATCTGCGAGCGTCATCATCTAGTGTGAATGTTGCCAATGTTACCTTCTGAGCATCGGTACTGGGAAAGATCTCGAACAGCTTTTCCATTTCTAAAACCCATGCCTCAGCCTTCATCGGCTCTATACCTCCAGAGAATCTTAGCGGTTTCATCTTCTTGAACTCCCTAATCAAAGCTATCGTGCCATCTCCATATAAGGCTGGCTGTGGGAGTACATGCGGTACTGGAGGTGGTGGAGGTGGAACTGCATTTCGGCCATTTGTCTGCTCGGCCTGAGTAGAGGTAGCACTAGCGTACTGCTGTCTTGTTTGCCTTAACTCACGGGCCAAACCTTCAACTAACCTCTCCAGTCTGTCCAATCTGTCCTCGGACTGATTTCGGCCAATTGGGGGTCTACCTCTCCTCATATTGCTAGGAGTATGCAAAGTATAACTTTTAAACAAAATAAGCGAATAATTCATAAACAAGTAACGAATAGGCATGCCAAGTTGATGCACACATTGTTCAGATATCAAGCAAAATGATGCAATCCCTACATCTCTTCTAAGGGAGGTCCTATGCTCTTTTAGGACTCAAAGTGTGTGAATAACGTATACCAAGGATCTTGTGCTCTGATACCATTCTGTCACGACCCCAACCCGCCCCTAGTAGGATGGCGCCGTGATGGCCAGTAATCCGTGATCACCAAAGGCCAACTAACAAAGATCGAGAACAATTAGAGTAATTTATATGGGGCTTACAAATGCGGAAGCAATAAAACAAGATACAAGGGGTCCATGAGAGCTGTGCATAGATTAAATGTAATGACAAACATAACGTAATTATACTTCGGCTGCTAACAAAAAAATAAAGACAAGTTACATCTTGATCAAAAGGCTTTTCAGCCGACATATACAAAAAATTACAGCGAATACAAGCAAAGAAGCATGATTTTCAAGATCTGCCGACGTAACTACAACATTGCCGACATAAACAAAATCGAAAACAAGCTTGCAAATACTTCTAGGTGTCGCCGCCGTCCTGCTCATCACCTACATATATATATATAGAGAGGGTGAGCTGAAAACTCAGTGAATGGTACAGATAATAAAGGTTTGCATTAACAATAGCCGAAATCTTTTCAAACAAAGCATGCCAAAACCATACAAAGATTGCTGGGGTTCCTTTCAAACGAAACTATAGCCGAGTTCCTTTCAAAGCAAACCATATCAAAGCTTTATCAAACAAGGGATGAACCGTATTCATCTGTCAGGTCTTACAAGACAAAACATGCCGAGGTCATACAAGATTAGCCGAGGTCCTTCTCAAGGCAAAACATATCAAACTTTATCAAATAAGGGATGAACCGTATTCATCAATCTATTCTTCAAACTTGCCAGCTTGGGTGACTTGGGCCCGTAGCCCTTTTTCACCATCTTATGTCACTTAGGCCCGTAGCCCTTTTTGACCAAGTGATGCTACGAAAGTTTAAAGTCCTCTAGCGCAAGGGACTCGTGTTACTTAGGCCCGTAGCCCGCTTTAACACTTTATCATTTCAAGAAAGGACCTTATCCTTTTTAACAAGATGGTACTGCGAAAGTTTAGGGTCCTCCAGTACAAGGGACTTTCCAAGAAAGGACCGTATCCTTTTTAGCAAGATGGTACTGCGAAAGTTTAGAGTCCTCCAGTACAAGGGACTTTCCAAGGAAGGACCGTATCCTTTTTAGCAAGATGGTACTGCGAAAGATTAGAGTCCTCCAGTACAAGGGACTTTCCAAGAAAGGACCGTATCCTTTTTAGCAAGATGGTACTGCGAAAGTTTAGAGTCCTCCAGTACAAGGGACTTTATAAGAAAGGACCGTATCCTTTTTAGCAAGATGGTACTGCGAAAGTTTAGAGTCCTCCCGTACAAGGGACTTTCCAAAGGTAACATCAAAACAGGCTTACACTTGACATATCAAAACAAGGCTGATCATTCATGCGTAGCAAATATTTTCATCAAAGCGAAGCAAAGCAAGATTTATCAAAGCTTTATAACATAGCTTTATCAAAAGTACCACTCACCTCGGTCTTCTGGTGTAGGCTCAAAGCAAAGATCAAAGTCCTACAATCACATGGCAGACCATATTCTCAAAACAAGCTTTACAACATGCAAATGTTATCGGCACTCTCACCAGATCCAAATCAAGACAAAGCAAAACATGCTAGAAGTCAAAACGGTATTTCCCATCTAAGGAATACCCGCTGGGTACCATCCAGGTCTAGCCGAGGTCCCACACCTCCTCGCCGAGGTGTGAACCTGATGGCCACAATCAAACAAAGTCAGAAAAACTGGTTTCCTTCCAAAGAACATGAAGAACAAGATCATCAAGAACATCAAGATCATGCATGCTGAAAACTTAACTTATTTACATGAAATCTGGGGTTTTCCATGCCAAGAGTTCAAAATGTGGACTTGGGTACCCAACCAAGAAAACATGCAAGAACAAACACAAGAACATAGTTTCGGTTCCAAACTTTCGGATCAAAAGAGACTTTCATCAAGAACACATGCATATCAACTTTCTCTTTCAAAAACAAACTTCAAATCGATTGCATGACATGCAAGACAAATCCGATCATGCAATGTAGCTACAAGAACAATAAGAACAACCAAAGTGGATCAAGATTCTTACCTTCAAACTCGAATCTAACGGTTCAAACTCGAGAGATCACCCTCGGAAATCAACTTCTCTCTCTAGAATCCTTCTCTTCTTCCTCTAGAACTTCTCTCTCTAAAAGGCAAGGATTTGAGACAAAATGATTTGGTTCTAGATCTACCGGCTGTCTATACACACAGCTCGGACACGTGGCGTCACCGGGTTGGTTAAACTCAAAAGGTGACTGATTGACAAGACAAGTCTCTGACAAAGCGTACTCAACAAGCTTGATGCGTAACACATCGGCAAGCCCTAACATCGGCTAAAGACAAACCTCGGCAATAGGGTAACAAACTCATCGGCTAGGGAGGATGACACTTGACTAAGCTGTGCCACACCTTGGCCTGGGTGTGCCACACCTCGGCCTAAGTCATACCTGCCCAGGAACAAGGTTCACTAGGTACAGAAACATCTCGGCCTAACCGGAGACATCTCGGCTAACATGCCGGAGTGAAGGTAGAGATAAACCAAGTGTTCCAAGACGGTTTTAAGTACAAAGGTGCAAGAGTGAACAAGCTCTACCTTACCTCGGCCACAACCAAGCAAAGATCAAAATTAAACAAGCAATACTGAAATAAAGCAAAGCAAATTCAAGATTGTATACATAACAAAACAAGACCATACATGAATGTATGCAAGCAAGGCTAAGTCAAGAATGAGGGTTGTTACATATCCCATGTGCCTCCCGTATACCTAACACCGCTCCGAAGCCAAACTTGCACAGGGATATCGTCCTGAGTTTGACCCACACTGCCTGGATGGTTAGCATATACATATGCACATACATCAAAGCACTCGTCTACTCTTGAGAATGAGGCAACAATATATATATACACAATCTCTTATCTACTCATGAGAATAAAGATAACAATGCCAAGCCTAAGGCATTCAAATAAATCTCATAATTCTCACCTTTTTTTTTATAGGCTCTTTCTCACAAACACTCAAATAAAATAACAATCCATGGAGTCATGGTGGAGTGTAATGAGTTTATCTATGGGTTCCTAATTTATTTTAATTTCATATATCCATGAGTGTGATTAGACCCACAAAATAAATATATACAAAAATCCTAAACCTTGCATACACAACTAACTAAAATAATTAAAATCAAACCAACATCTTCATACAAATACCATATCAAACCAACATCAAATAAATAAATAAAAACAACAAAATAAACATAAATCCAGGAATATGGGTTTTGCACTCACAATATTTTTTTGAAGATCAAAGAATTACTTGAAAAATTAATAGAGCCACCAAAATAAAACCCTAACCCCTTTTATTTTTGTCTCTCTTTGTCACGACCTGCTCCCCGTACCCAAGGGTTAAACATTGTGATGGCCAGTAACTGAGGTTACCTCCGGCCAATTCTTAAACAAATAAATAAACGCGAGCGGAAATAATATTCAAGTGAGGGTACCAAAAAAATCATTGGAGCTTCTATTTAATTAAATTGTCAGGACTGGACTATCTCTACAAGTGCTTCGTGCCTACCCCACGCGCTAGCCCTGACATATCACCTGAAAGTGGTAAACAACTATAAGCATATGGCAGAGTGAGACATATTATACGAAGAATATAAGGGCATAAAATTCACCATGGATAATTATTGGCTAAACAGAGTTTGATATTAAAATGCAGAACATATAATACAGAGATCAAATACATAAATCATATATATAATCATAACCACGGTACAGAACGGAACAGAACAGATGTATGGACTCAACAGATGGCTCATACGAACTCTAGAGGTGGCTCCCACCATAGTGTAGCACTTAGTTCCGTATAGCACTTTGCTCCACACCAGAAGTCATAACCACGGTACAGAACCGGACAAATGTATGGACTCAAGAGGTGGCTCGTACGAACTCTAAAGGTAGCTCCCACCATAGTGTAGCACTTAGCTCCGTACAGCACTTTGCTCCACACCAGAAATTCAGAGGGTCAATGGATCCATGACAGACAGAGGATCACAAAGTGACTAATCAAAGGGTCAATGGTTATTTAAGTCCCCCAAGGCGTGAGACTCCCGTGGTGGTACTTACAAAACATAATTGTATATAAGGTCATTGTAAGGACCCACATTCATGTTATGGTCATGATCATGTGCATTCACATACTTTCATCTTGTTAAGTTAACATTCATGAATGTTGCCTTGTTTTGTGCTTATGTGATCTGTCTAACTATTATGTGTGCTTTGTTCCTCCCTTATTCTGCTAAGCCGAGGTTATGTTAAGACTAAGTCATGCCAAGCCTAAGTTATGTCAAGCCTAGATCATTCCAAGCCGAGGTCATCTTAAGCCTAGAACCTACCTTGAAACCACTTTGTTTGACCTCCACCTTTTGCCAAGGCATATTGGCCGAGATGTCACTATCTGGGCCGAGGTGTTCATCACCAAGGCCGAGATGTGTATTATCTAGGCCGAGATGTTATCTTTGTACCCAAGTGATCTTGTCCTGGAGTGGTATGACCTAGACCGAGGTGTGGCACATCTAGGCCAAGGTGTGGCACAGCTTAGTCAAGTGTTGTCCTTCCTCGCCGAGGTCATCGTCACCTTAGTTGCCGAAGCTTTGTCCTTAGCCGATGTCATCACTTGCCGGAGTGCCTTGCCGTGTAGCTTGTTAGATACGCTTTGCCTTACACATTGTCTTATCAATCAGTCACCTTTTTTAGGAGAACCAACCAGCCGTTGCCACGTGTCCGAGCTGAGTGTTAAATCAGCCGGCAGGGAGAGAAATCTATCATTTTGTATATCTTTGAGTTTAGAAGAGGAGAGAGAAGCTCTAGAAGAGAGAAGGAGGAGTTCTTGAAGGAGAATAGATTTCCAAGCTTGATCCCTAGAGATCGAACCGTTAGATCCGTGTTCTAAGGTAACAAGCAAGAAGTAGGCTACGCCGAGATGTGTGTTTTGTGCCCGATGTTTGTATGCATGTTAGGTCGGCATCAAGGATGTCGGCAACCAAGAAGATTATGTTTTGACCTTGTAATTCATGTATTTTATTTATGTCGGCTTGTGAAGCCTTTTATCAAGATGTAATATGTATTTTATTTTATTTGAATTCAAGTTGTAAAGCCATGTAAAGATGTATGCCATTTCATTTGATTTATGCACAGCTCTTAGGGACTAACTAGATTATGTATATTGCTTCCGCACATGTTAGCCCCATATGTAATACTCTGATTGTGTGTGAAATTTTGAAAGTTGGCCTTCGGTAATCTCGGATTACTGGCCATCACGGCACCATCCTACTAGGGGCGGGTTGGGGTCGTGACAGAATGGTATCAGAGCACGAGTTCCTTATAGTACGTGATTCACACACTTTGAGTCCTAAAGAGCATAGGATTTCCCGTAGACTTGATATTAGGACTGCATCATATTGCTTGCTACTTCACAAGGTGTGCATCATCCTAGCATGAACATTTATTTCTTCCATACACGTTTATTTGCTCATTTTGTTTTAAGAGTCGCATTTTGCATACCTTTAGCATCACGAGAAGGGGTAGACCTCCAGTTAGCCGAGATCAATCCGAGGACAGAATAGACAGATTGGAAAGGATGGTAGAAGGTTTGGCTCATGAGTTAAGGCAAGCGAGGCAGCAGAACACTGGTACCACTTCCACTCAGGCCGAGCAGACAGATGGTCGACATGTGGTTCCACCTCCACCCCCTCCAGTACCACAAATGCAGCCGCAACCAGCTTTGTATGGAGACGACACCTTGACCTTGATAAAAGAATTCAAGAAGATGAAACCGCCGAAGTTCCAGGGAGGTATAGAGCCGATGAAGGCAGAAGCATGGGTCCTTGAAATGGAGAAGTTGTTCGAGGTTTTTCCTAGCACCGACGCTCAGAAGGTGTCATTGGCAGCATTTACATTGGAAGACGACGCTCGTAGATGGTGGATGATGGTTCGAGAAGGCAATCCAGACTTGACTTGGGCCAGATTTTTGGAGCTATTCTATGACAAGCATTTCCCACTCAGTGTCCGAGATCGCAAGACCACCGAGTTTCAAATGTTAACACAGGGCAGCAAAACAGTGGCTGAATATGATCGCGCTCTCACCGAGTTGGCAAGATATGCGCCTCACATGATCGACAACGAATACAGAAAAGCTAGGAAGTTTGAGAGTGGACTCCGAGGGCCAATACAAGACCAGGTTAATTTGCTCAACATGCCGACGTATGCTAGAGTATTGGATAAAGCCATCCTTGCAGAAGCCAACCTCAACAGAAGTCAAAGTTCGGGGAAGAATCAGAAGAAGAGGCAGACCTATGACAATCGTGAAGAAGAGGCGGACCCGAATGATGCCGAGGAGAAGACAACGGTGGGCAGTTCCAACAACACGAATCAGGAAGATGGCGCCAGGCCGACATGTACAGTTTGTGGGATGCGACACTTTGGGGTTTGTCATCGGGCATCTGGAGCATGTTTTGGATGCGGTGAAATGGGTCATCGATAAGGATTGTCCCAAGGTGAAGACTAGAGAAGAGAAGAAGAAATGAGAACCCGACGCAGGCTATTTTGGGGGCATGGTAAGTGAAGTTTGGGGACCAAACTTCTTTAAGAGGGTAGACCGGGACCCACATTCATGTTATGGTCATGATCATGTGCATTCACATACTTTCATCTTGTTAAGTTAACATTCATGAATGTTGCCTTGTTTTGTGCTTATGTGATCTGTCTAACTATTATGTGTGCTTTGTTCCTCCCTTGTTCTGCTAAGCTGAGGTTATGTTAAGACTAAGTCATGCCAAGCCTAAGTTATGTCAAGCCTAGATCATTCCAAGCCGAGGTCATCTTAAGCCTAGAACCTACCTTGAAACCACTTTGTTTGACCTCCACCTTTTGCCAAGGCATATTGGCCGAGATGTCACTATCTGGGCCGAGGTGTTCATCACCAAGGCCGAGATGTGTATTATCTAGGCCGAGATGTTATCTTTGTACCCAAGTGATCTTGTCCTGGAGTGGTATGACCTAGACCGAGGTGTGGCACATCTAGGCCAAGGTGTGGCACAGCTTAGTCAAGTGTTGTCCTTCCTCGCCGAGGTCATCGTCACCTTAGTTGCCGAAGCTTTGTCCTTAGCCGATGTCATCACTTGCCGGAGTGCCTTGCCGTGTAGCTTGTTAGATACGCTTTGCCTTACACATTGTCTTATCAATCAGTCACCTTTTTTAGGAGAACCAACCAGCCGTTGCCACGTGTCCGAGCTGAGTGTTAAATCAGCCGGCAGGGAGAGAAATCTATCATTTTGTATATCTTTGAGTTTAGAAGAGGAGAGAGAAGCTCTAGAAGAGAGAAGGAGGAGTTCTTGAAGGAGAATAGATTTCCAAGCTTGATCCCTAGAGATCGAACCGTTAGATCCGTGTTCTAAGGTAACAAGCAAGAAGTCGGCTACGCCGAGATGTGTGTTTTGTGCCCGATGTTTGTATGCATGTTAGGTCGGCATCAAGGATGTCGGCAACCAAGAAGATTATGTTTTGACCTTGTAATTCATGTATTTTATTTATGTCGGCTTGTGAAGCCTTTTATCAAGATGTAATATGTATTTTATTTTATTTGAATTCAAGTTGTAAAGCCATGTAAAGATGTATGCCATTTCATTTGATTTATGCACAGCTCTTAGGGACTAACTAGATTATGTATATTGCTTCCGCACATGTTAGCCCCATATGTAATACTCTGATTGTGTGTGAAATTTTGAAAGTTGGCCTTCGGTAATCTCGGATTACTGGCCATCACGGCACCATCCTACTAGGGGAGGGTTGGGGTCGTGACAGTCATAGTCAAATATTCTTAAAATAGAAAACAAACATATCCATGGGTTTCCTTTTAACAAATATGGTTCAGAAAATAATCCACGTAATTGGAATAATAATATAATTTATAATACTTTATAAAACATAACTTGTATAAAATAAATATGGTAAGTCAAAACATATGTAAAATACATTTTGGAGATTCAAGGTATAATATAACTCACTTTAACTTTAATATCTCACTATATCTTTCCACTATCAAAGACCTTCTCAGCTTCCATTATTTTTCCTTTCTTTCTTTCTTTCTTTTTTCTTTCTCTTTTCTTGTTTTCCTTTCTGAGCACATTCTCCCCTCCCATTAATTCAAATTTATCCAAACTTAACTTAATTAATTATTTATTTATACTTTGACCCCTAAATTTTTAATAATTATATTGGTTTACAAAATTACACATAATAATATATAATAAATTATATATTTTCTTAATTGTAATTAAATAATATTAGTATAAATTTTACAAAATAATTAAAAATTTGAGCTGTTACAATCTTCCTGACCTCTCTTTCCCCTTTCTCTCTCTCACTCTCTCGACTCCTGTGCTTGGCTTCTATGATTAATCCCTTTGATGATAAATCACATAGTCACTCTCTCTCTCTCTCTCTCTCTCTCGGCTGTTTTCTCTTTTTTTTTTTTCTTCTTTCTTTCTTTCTTTCTTTCTTTCTTTGTGAGGCTCTAACACTTATAACCTAATTGATATATTATATAATATTATATAAAAACAACAAAAATATGACATATACAAATATAAATATAAGATCAATATTATATCTAACACCTTATATATATATAATAATATATAAAATTTCAAATTAATTTTATATAATTAAATATCATATTAAATTAATTAAATATCCTATTAAATTCTCATGTAACCACACAATTAATCAAGTCAAAAATAAAATAAAGTAATAATAATAAATATGACCTACGAAAAATTAACGTCGCTACAAACCGATTAGGCTGAACCATTTTTAGTGCGAAGTATTGTAAGAGCTTCGATATCTCATATTAATTTTTTTGATTTTCTTAATTTTTTACAATTGAGAAAATCTCCATTAAGCTAACTCATTAATCTATGATTTATTTGATAATCCCACATCGGGAGATAAAGGAAAAAGTGAATTGTTTTGCTCATATAAAATCAATTTTATACTCTCATTTGATATTGTAATGTTGTGCATGTTTCAATTTAAAATAATTTAAATTTTAAAATAAAAATCTTAAAGTTTTAATTAATTAATTTTTGTATAAGTTGGTTGGTCTTTTGACCTGACCAATTAGGCTAAATTATTTTTTATTTGACTCATTCGTTGGTTTAACCACGATTTTAGTAATTTTATTAAAAATATATTGATTAGATTTGTCTGATTCAAAATAAACTAAAGAATGATCTGATTAAATATTGAACTATTGAGATTGCTTGATTAGAAATAAATTCCCTGTCCAAATAATTGTAAACTTTTTATTTTATAATCTCACATCCTGAAAAAAAGGAAAAAGTGGACTGTTTTACTTATATGAAGTGAACTTTAATATTGTAGTGTTGTGCATGTTTCAATTCAAGCCAATTTAAATTTTAAAATTAAAATATCATTTAAAAGTTTTAATTAATTAATTTTTGTACAAGTTGGTTGGCCATTTGACCTAACCAATTAGGTTGAACCGTTTTTAGTTTGACTAATTTGGTGGTTTAACCGCGATTTCTCATACTGAATTTCTTAATTTTAAACAATTAATTTTTTTTCCATTGGCTAGCTCTTATTTAATCATATAAAAATAAAATTCTAATCAGTTTATAATTTATTTTATAATCCCACATCGGGAAAAGAAAGAAAAAGTGAGGTGTTTCACTTATATAAAGTGAATCTTAGACTCTCATTTAATATTGTAGTGTTGTGCATGTTTCAATTTAAGACAGTTTAAATTTTAAAATAAAATTTAAAAGTTTTAATTAATTAATTTTTGTGTAAGTTAGTTTTTTAACCTAACCGATTAGGCTAAATCATTTTTTATTTGACTGATTCGTTGGTTTAACCGCGATTTTAACAGTTTTATTAAAATATATTTGTTAGATTTGTTTGATTCGAAATAAACCAAAGATTGACCTAACTAAAGATTAAATGACTGATATTCTTGGATTCGAAATAAACTTCCCACCCGAACAATTATTAAATTTTATTTTACACAATTCCACATCGGGGAAAAAAAGGAAAAAGTGAGTTGTTTCCTCAGTTATATAAAGTGGGTGTTTGAGAAGTTCCTATTTTAGTAGGCTATTTTAGTGGGTGTTTGGGAAGTGGATTTTCTTGTAGGTTTTTTTAGTTGTAGGATATTATTGGAGAAATTTTTTTTTGTGTTTAGGAAGATAGTTGGGTTTTTTGTGGTTGGATGTGATGTTTGTAAGAGAAAAAGTGAAATGATTATAGGGTTTGATGTGATATTTTATTTGGATTTATTTTTTTTTTTTTGATTTTGTAAAACATTTGTCTTATAGTGAAAAAAACAAAAAAAACCCAAAAACTAAGTTCCCAAACACCCTGCAACTTGGATTTTTTGTAGTTAGATGTGATATTTGTAAGAGAAAAAGTGAAATGATTATGGATTTAATGTGACATTTGTCTTATTTAGCTATTTTAGCTTATTTTGTCTTTTTGTATATTTTTAGGCTAAAATCCCACTTCCCAAACAGCCCAAGTAAACATATGCTCCCATTTAATATTGTAGTGTTATGCATATTTCAATTGAAAACAATTTAAATTTTAAAATAAAATAAAATTTAAAAGTTTTAATTAATTAATTTTTGTGTAAGTTGGCTATACTTTTGACCGATTTTAACGATTTTATCAATATATATATATGTATATTATTTATTTCTAAAGGGTATGTTTAAGTTTTATGACAAACTTTAATATAGAATAAACTAAAACTAAAAAATTTATAAAATGAAATTTATTTTTATTTTATCATCAATATATATATTTTTTGTAATTATTCTATTTTTTTCATCTTTACCAATTATTTTTATTTTATGACATCTATTTCTTATTGTGAATTTAAAATATACAATTAATGACATAATAACTGCAATATATATTCTAATAAAATGGTTAAAATTTAATTCATTCTAAATTATTTTTATATACTTTTTAAATAAATTTTATGTTATTATTTAATTTCAAAATTATTTTTAGTTATTTATTTAGTCCGTGCATATGCTAGTGTATATATATATATATAACTTTTTTAGATGAATGCCATAAACTAACAAAAGCCAAAGCAATAAAACTGTCAATGTAACCAAAATATCATAAGTTTTCATATATGCATATGCAAATGCAGATGATTAGCTCCTAACTACACATTGATTTCAACAGTCCACACAATGACCCAAAGGGGGTCTAAATCAATTATCACAATTTCAATATGCATCAGGCAATCCTACACACCATACCAACAATTAGTACAGAGAAAATGAAGATACTATGATGTTAATGATGCATATGGTATATTTTTTATAATTTTTTTATAAAATTTTACAAATTTTTATAATATAAACACAAAATGTCATAACATTTTTATCACAAAAGTCATAATTTTTTTCACGATAAAATATTATAACAAAAATTACAAAGTGTCATAATATTAAAATTCTTAACTTTAGGGTACACATCATAAATTCAATATTCGTAATTTCATCACAAAATATCATAACATATATCACGAATAATTATAATTTTATTTTGGGATGTAGGTTAAAAGCTAACTTTATAACTTTTTTTGGCTTTTTTAAAAAAATTGTGCAAAAAAGTAGAGAGGTGATATAATCCACAAAAATTAAAAAGCCAAAAAGTTGACTTTTAACCGAGTTGCCAAAATAGGCCAAAGGTTTGTTTTGGGAAGTAAGTTAAAAGCTAGTTTATTTAATTATTTAGTTTTTTTTTTTTTTTTTGAAAAAAATGTGTAAAAAAATAGAAATATGATGTGACCTAAAAAAGTCAAAAAATTAAAAAATTAACTTTTAATCCAATTACCAAAATAGACCAAAATTATTACTTTCTTAATATGTGCACAATTTTGAAATACACACAAATCTCTAAAACTCTTTTCTTTAGAACTCTCAATTATTTTTGGAGAGAAAAATCACCCACCCAACCAATCCACATGGTTTATTCGCTTTCTTGGCGCTCATGCTTCATTCTTCCCTTGCCCTCTCAGATGGTACGCACTTTTATCCACCAAATAATTAGCAGCTATTGAGATGGAGAGAGGCCCTTAAAATCATATTACTTACGATAATAACACTATAAATTTAGACTTATAAACTCAGAAAAAAAAAATAATAATTTGAATTCATTTTAATCATGAATTTCACATTTTATCAATTTAATTTTCATCACATAAATACATTTAGAGTAAATTATATATTGATAAGAATGAATTCATAGCATTTTTGTTTTTACAATCCAAAGACTTCCATGCATAGAAAGAGAGAGATGATAACCCCCGAGCAACTATAGATCAATAATATTGACAAATCTTTTGCTATTTAACGGCATTGCAAATAATTTATTTCATTAATTAACTATTAAATTAATTAATAATTTAAAAAATATATTTCAATTAATAATTTTATAATTTAATTGTTGTATAGGGGACTAGTTAGGATTTTTTTATTTTTTTTTTAAACTCCTGTTAAATGAAAAATGCTTAATTCTATTTTCACACACAAATTCCTCTTTGTGCACACTTAATGAAAACCTTCTCAATCAATACACATCAAAAAATAATTCTTAGTACATATTTTCTTATCCCAATAATACTCTCATCTTCAATTTTAATATCCTAGTTTTTCTTCCATCCACTCACCCTTCATTCGCCACCGTTGTTGCCACTCTCCCCTGTCATCAACACCACCACCGCTCCTAGCTCACCCCTTCCCATCTTAGACCCCTACAATCAACCTCAAAAGTTATTAGTTTGCTAAAGGAGACTTGTAGGGGTATATGGTTCATGATGGAAGATAATTATAGGTGGAGGGGGACAAAGGGGATAATGAATAAAAGAGGTAGCACTGGCAATGGAGGATGGTTGTGATGTTTTAGAATTAGGGTTTAGGGAGAAGAAAATAAAGGATGGTACTTTTATTGTAAGACAAAATTGTATTAACAAAAAATTTCATTAAGTGTGTGAACTAAGAAGAATCAGTGTGGAAATAAAATTACTTATCAAAAATCTGTCGATAAAGTATTTATAATTTTCAAAACTAAAAGGGACAATCTATATTTTAACAAACCTTAAGGAGTATATAGCGATCCCGGGTTTTTCCCCTTTATGTACAGTGTTCCGGACTTGTGTTCCGTAGTATTGGCTGTTGTTATATCTTGTTTCCGTCCTTCAATACTTTGTTTTTGAGTTATGGGATATGTTGCGTAGGTTTGTAACAGGTTTGGGGAGTCTTGAAACCAATGGTTGCTGCCCAGATTTCTGTGTCTTTGCTCGAGCGAGGACTTTGTCGCTCGAGCGAGCTCTTTGTTTTAGATCCTTCGCTCGAGCCAGGGTTTCTTCACTCGAGCAAGAGTTGAGTTTTGTGTCTGGTGGCTCGAGCCAATGTTTCTTCGCTTGAGCGTGCGTCTGCGTCTGGGTTTGAACCTGAGAGTTGCATTTCTTGGCTCGAGCGAGCTTTCCTTCGCTCGAGCGAGCGAGGTGTATGTTCTGAGTTTCTTCACTCGAGTGAGCATTCTGTCGCTCGAGCATGCTTCTAGGTTGCAGACCTGAAGCTTCGAATTGTTGGCTCGAGCGAGGCTTTCTACGCTCGAGCGAGGGTTCTTTGTGTCTGGTCGCTCGAGCGACCAATCTTTCGCTCGAGCGAGCCTGTGTTATATCAGTACACAGCAGCGGGGAAACACTTCACTTTTTCATCTCTTTCATTTTCAAAACCCTAGATCCAAGCTCTCTCTCTCTCTACACACATTCTCTCTAGGGATTCATCTCTTTTTAGTGTGTTCCTACCCTAAGTTCTTTGTAACAAAGATAGAGGGTTGTGTGAGCTACGTTTTAATCTGAAAAATAGTGAATTTGGAGCACTTTGGATTTTGGTCATCTTCTTCATTCGAGTTCTTCACTTCGAGGGAGGGATACCCTACTCCATCTTATGAGTTTTGTCTTTAATTTTGGTCATTTTGAGTAGTTTGTGATATTTGGTAATTTTGAGAAAAGTTAGGGTTATTGTGTAATTTATGAAAGAGGGGTTTTCAATTAGTTGAATCCATGTGAATGTGAAACATTGAAAAATGGAATTGATGTTGTTGTATTGATGTAATTAGACCTTAGGGTTAATATTGAGAATTAGGGAAATTTGCCCTAGCTTTGTGATAAATTAATTTGTATAATTAATTTTGGGAAAATGTGAAATTGAATTGAGAATAATGAAATTGGGAAATTATGGGATTACATGGTGTAGTTGGATTAAGTTATCACTCACCTATGAAAATGTTGACATTATATCTGTTTGATGCATTTATTTTCTGTTTAGAAATAATTGCTTTTGGCTATCGGTGGAGGATAGTCGTGATTGTTATAGACACTGTATGTTGATTAGGGAAAACTGAAACTAATCACATTAAATAAGTCATTGAATGTGACGGTTGGAATAATACAGCAAATATGTGTATTGAGTGATCCCTGTATATGATAATTGTTTATATACTTGGATTATGTGTATTGTGTGGGAGGAGATAGGGGATGTACTCCATGGTTTGAGGGAAGATAGGGGATGGACTCTCAAACCTATTTGGGAGGAGATAGGGGATGGACTCCATTAATACAGCAAGTATGTGTATTAAATTGAAGTATTGATACAGCAAATCTGTGTATTACTTGTGAAGTGTGGAAATGTTTTAATATGATGTTGATACAACAAATCTGCGTATCCATTGTGGAATATGGAAGTGTTAGTATATGAGTCTTTAGTCTCATTGAATTGTATGGCCAGGTTCTGAGCCATGTTTATGAAATGACATGGATAAGTAAAGGAAAGTAAAATGTAACATGGACATGATTGTCATGAAACTGTAATGGGATATAAATTTGTTATAAGTGTTGACTATCTATCAAATGCTATTATTTTAGTCATTGCTTATAGTTGGTTTAGTATATTTCTACTAGGCTGTGCCTCACCCTATATGGGACATCATTTTCAGGTACAGATGGTATGTCATCTCCAAGGACATATCTTGGGAGGCTAGAGGCTGACAGACTTTTTGTGTTATATTTTGTTGTATTACATGTAAATTCAAGCCGAGGGCTTAAAGTGCAATTGAGTTAGTACTCTATTTTGTGACCAAGTGTTGGCTTGAAAAGTTGTAAGCCCATGGGGCATTTACTTTTGTTGTCAACATGTAATACTTCTGTACTTAATTACTCTAATGAATGGAAAGATGTTTATTTCTCTTATATCAATGCATGTCAGAAATGTTGGGCTTTATGTATTATTTTGAGGGCGTTACAGAGTATATTTGTAATTTACTTGGATTGTATAAGTTTTTCTTTTATTTTATTTTTTATGGGTCTGGGAAATACATGGTTAGAGACTCTCTGTAGATAAATAACTGTAACGCCCCAAATTTCTAACCCAAATGATAATGCAACAATCATGGCTCTCTTAAAGGAAAACCAAATATAACTTCTCGTACTTGCATTACATAATAATAATAGTTCCTCATACGATATTACATTGATTCAACAACAAGTAAATAACCAAATAAGCACCCCCAAGGGTTTACAATCTTCCAAGGTTTAAGTCCGGTACACAAAATGGTTATTCAAACCCACACATACATAACCCCTGGCTTACAAATAGGATCACAGCAAATGAGAACTTTAGTCCTCTCAACACACACATTTCCACACCCTCAATTAGGCGGATTCACCATGTCTTTTCTTGCACAAAAGTAGGGTGAGCATAAAGCCCAGTAGGAAATCGTTAACAAAGTATATACATTTTATACAAGTCTCAAGAGATGAATGCACATGCCATGCCATGTCTTTTTGAAAATAAAACACATCTTCATCTTTTGAAAACTATTATACTCAATGATGTTATGCAACTTTAACTGTTCAAAATTTATCAATTTAATTAAAGGGGGCGGTAAATACAACTCTGGTAATCCCTAGGTCGGTGTCTGCAAGTAGACTATATGAGTACTACCAATTGTCATTTTTACCGGTATTAGCCGGAAGGCTCGACACCTATCCGCACGACTTTCTGGTCTTTCACCAAGGACACTCAAACCAACTTAAACAATTTCATCTACACCACCTATCAAGACTTACCACTGTGTTTATCCCAAAACCATTTCATGAAAACCCATTTCCCAACATTCTTTTCTCAATGCAAATTTCCAAAGCTTAACATAGTCCAATGAATTTAAATGCCAATGTATGGTTAATAATGCAATGCAACATTACTTCCTTATTCAATTGTTCCACACAATATACCATTGTGATCAAAATTCCCAATCATCTTTTCAACACAATTTCACAAGATGAATATATATATATATATACTTTTATATCCAATTCATTCAAGAGAATAATAACATAATTCCCACAAGCAATCTCAATAATTTAGTCAATTCAAGACTAAATCAACATTTTGACAACAATTTTCAAAATAAACAACATTTCTCATTTTTTTCATGAAATTCGTCATTTATATATAAATAAACAATTTTCAAAACATCCATTTATTTTGGTACACAAAATAAATATGACAACATCTTCCAAGGATTTTCAACATCTTTCAAAGAAAAGACCCAATTTCTAGGTTTTCTCACCAAAACTATTCATCTCCAAGATATTTAGAAGAATCTATCCAAAATCATCTTTCTTCAATCAATATGGTTCAAAACCTTCAATTTCTATTTTAAAAGGAAAAGAAATTAAACCCTCTTTCAAAATCACTCATCTTCTTGAAATCAACAATCAATTTCTCAAAGCTAATCAAAGGATGATTTCGAAAATCATCTAGATCTTGCAAAAACATATATATAACTCTAAGAAAATCCCAACCTCAAGTTTTGAAGAAGAAATGAGATGAAACCCCCAAAATCAACGATGTCAAAACCCGATCTTTACCGCACACAACGAAGCCCTCGAGATGATAACCAACTTTGGTGAAGAACTTAGGTCTAAAACCTAATGGATTTGGAGAAATCAAAGAGAGAAGATGACTTCTAGAGAGAGAAACTCCCGATCTGGAATTTTGGAGAGTTTTAGAGAGAGAGAGGACTGAAAAAGTGATATGAAATATCAGATTCACGAACTGATATAACATGGTCCGCTCGAGCGTGGAATGCCCCGCTCGAGCGTCAAATACACTAACCCAGTACTTTTACAGATATGTCAAACTTTTGAAACCAAACATTCTCCGCTCGAGCTCATAAACGCCCACTCGAGCGGACAAGCAACTTCGAATGCATTTTGCATTTTTGTTTTGGGGCGCTACCCCTCAACCCTGCTAGGCGCCGCCTAGGGCGCCAAGGGCGGCTCGACTTCGTGGTGACCGGCAACTCAACCGCCAGTATGCTACCTGGACCCCTGCGAGCTGACCGGGCAGCTCGACCCCCGACCGGCCTAGTCGAAGTGGCAAATCATGAAAGAAGGATCAAAACCAGGATCGCTACAACCTTCCCCCCTTAAAGAATTTCGTCCCCGAAATTTCAAATCAAACTACCCAAACAAAGGGGTTTCTAGCGATCAAAGCCACACTATTTCATTTTCAAATCACAATACTAACTCTCAACCAAATTCCACAATTTCTACCATGGTTATCTCATTAACAACAATCTCCCAAATATGCATAAATATGAAATTTCTCAAAAAGTAATGGCAACTCTAAACAAACTTATGCTTAAAATAACAACGCATATATCAACATGTGGTTAACAACTTCAAATACGTTTTCTCTCAACACTAGGGAATATTACAAAGAAAAGCAACTTAAGCATTTTCAAATAAATCCAGATATTTGAAGCGAACTTCCGCCTCACGTTCCCACGTCGCTTCTTCAACCCCATGGTGTCTTCACGACACCTTTACCAATGGTATAGTTTTCCTCCGTAACACTTGCTCCCGAGTATCTAATATTTGAACCGGTCGTTCTTCGTAAGAGGCATCCTCATCTACCTCCAAGTCAACCCAATCAAGAACATGAGAAGGGTCGGGTTCATACTTCCTAAGCATAGATACATGAAATACGTTGTGACCTCTCGAAAGTTGTGGTGGTAAAGCTAACCGGTATGCCACTTCTCCAATTTGTTCTAAGATCTCAAAAGGCCCAATGAACCTTGGAGATAATTTACCACTCTTACCAAATCTCATCAAACCCCACCTTGGTGAGATTTTTAGAAACACATGGTCACCATTTTCAAAAGATAAAGGTCGATCCCTCGATGTTGCCCTTGGATTCGCTAAGGGCGCCTGGACCTCCGCGAGCCGACTGAAAGCTCGACTAATCGCCTAGTCGAAGTGGTAAATCATGAAAGAAGGATCGAAACCGAGATCGTTACAATAACTCTTCTCCATACCATTATTTAGGGGGGCAATGGCTCCCCTACATAACATTATCCTTGTATACTTAATTTTATAGGTCTCATTCCAAACCCACAACCTAGAATATGAAAATTGAGCTTTTATAAAGGATAATGTTATAGAGGATTAGAATAAAAACTCAATTTTCATATTTCATAAATAGCAAATAAAATTACTAAAGGTTGTTTAGAAAATTAAAAATTTTAATTGACTTTTTAATTTTTTTACAAATATATGTACAAAAGTATAAAGAGAATATTTTTGCAGTGGTTTTTTTGGCTATTTCATTAGACGTGACTAGATACATGAAAATTGTCGGTAAAGTCATTAAAATCATCTATTTAGTGACCGATTGGTTCGAATCATTCGATTTTGATGAATCAAATAAATGCTTGCCAACCCTAGAATTATTTTTTTTGTAAAAACTTACTATAGAAAATTTATGGCATGAACGATTTAGACTTGCACAATTGCACCATTATAAAAAGAAAATTATTTTTTCATGATTCCACTCAAATGCAATTTTCCCAACTTGATTCACAAAACAGAACAAAGGCAGAGGAGAGAGTTCTCCATGGAAGAAAAGTCGAAGAAAATTTGGGGTGTGAGCCCACGTCACTGATGTGGCAGCTGTTTACTGGCTGTTAGTGTAGAATTCAATGTGGTTACCGCTAATTACGGAGAAATCATACACATTCATAACACAATTTAATATTAATCAAAACTAATTACTCTCATACAATTAATGTACCTCTATCCCTTTTTTTTTTCTTTCTTTTTTTTTTTTCTCATACAACTAATGTGCCTCTCTCCCGTCGCTTCCAATTTATATGAAATCACTTCCTAATAAACTTTTGAACTTTTTACAATTAAAAATAAATTTAAAAAATGCTATTGGCTAACCCATTAAACTAACAATTTTAAAAATATTAAATAATTTCATGATTTATGCTTTTTAAAAGGAAAGAAAAATAAATGGAGAAAAAAAATTTATTTTCCTAATCTCCTTTATCTAACATCTCTCACCAATTTTCTAAAGGAAATATTAAATCCATCTTTCTTATTCCATCTCTCAAACCTATTGTTTTTTCAATGAAACCTTACATCTTGGTCGCTGTAGTACTTTAGTTGCATGACGTAATTTTGGAGGAATAAATTAACTGTTAGGAAAAATCGATGATTCCTCACAAGTAAATCAATCAATGGGAATAAAAACTAATGCGAAAAAATTAAACCAAAAACAACACAAGAATTTTTACGTGGTTCCTTCAATGTGAGGTATGTCCACGGGATCGAAATCCGATTCCACTATCAACTAAATAGTTTTCAAACAATTACAAACGAGACACGAATGGTCTCACAAACCACCCTTAAGTGAATTCCAAATAATCACAAATAAACAAAGACGAATGACCTCACCAAATAGATGAGCAAAAATCTTCAGAACCAGAGTTGTAAAAGACCCAAAATAATTAAACCAAATCAGCCAAATCCAAAGCAGCCACGAACGGAGTAATTTTCCAAAGCTTGAACAAATCACTCCACCAATACTTAAATGCCACCAAATTGATTGATGAACTCAAGCACTATCTCACCCCAGAGAAAGTGTATGTTGCTGCCGCTAGATATATACCACGGGACAAACTAAACAATATTGTATATATTGTTAAATCTCGGGTTTGTTTTATCAAAATTTTAGTTGTATCTAAATTGAATTGGGTCTCTAAAAATTAGATATAATATATTAAAATATATTATAACTAATACCAAACCAAATTAAACTCTTCTTTTAGCAAACCAATTGGGTCTCCAACTCCAATAAGGAGGTATACCCAACATTAACAACCTCGATGATTGATAATTCCGTGAGAATGTTTATCACGCAAGAATATCGATAATCTGAAAGCTAGAAAAATCATTGATTTTTCAATGTATTGCAACCTTACTGTTATGGGTTTATATACACATTTAGGTGTCTTTTGGGAAGAGTCACACCTTTTGGATTTTTTCACAATACCAATAGTCACCATGGTTCACCAAAGGTTTCTGTCTTTAGATGTTTGAATTCAAACCAGGTAGCTTCTACATTCTTCAACATTCTTGTGGGAAGGTTTATTACCATTCAAGAGAGAAATGATTGGGTGTAGTGAGTCACACCAAATTATGGTGTGATCACTCCTATTCCATCAATTGATATTTGTTTTTGGAAAATTACATTTCAGCAGAATAGTGGAAAAATAATTTCATTTTGTTGGTGATGCAAGTCTCATGTGTGTACAGGTTGAAAGTCCATTCCTATGTTTGGTGCAAGTTGTAACAAAAAATATTCTCATCTGTAGTACAACTATTTTATGTCTGTCCCATCTATTTATAATTTCTCAATTCGTTTTTATGTTCAAAGCATACATAGTTTAGGATAAATCTTCTATATATATACTATATATTAATCGAAATGTATTTTTCTTCTGAAAGACTCTATAAACATTAAACATTAATCTAAATTTTTTATTTAAAAAAAATAAATGTTAAGAAATACACATAGTATAGAAATTTTAGACTATCTAAATTTTTATAATTTTGAAATTTAAAAAATCTTAATATAAAAATTCAAAAAATAAAAATAAAATAGTTATATCTAACCTATCATCCTTAACCCATATATAATTTGAAATTTAAAAATCTTTAAAAATAAAATTTCAAATATAACTTTAGTCTTATATAATTTTAAATTAATTTTTATTTTTATTTTTATTTTTAAAAAATAAGAAAATACATTCAGCGTCTAAAAAACTAAGAATTTTTTAGGCATCATGACACGTTTATTAGTTTAAAAAAGGGTAAATTATAACTTAACCCCCTGTGGCTTACTCAAAAAACACGGAGCCCTCTTATAGTTTCATTTGTAACACTTAAACCCTCTATACTTCATACCAAAGTGCAATTTCGGACGAACGTAACAGAAATTGTAAAAAGTCTAAATTACCCTTATTTATTTCTCTAATTTTCTTCTTAATGCCATTATAAACCACCAGTTAACAAACTATACAATCCGTTTGGTCTTGATAGTGGCAACGGCTGCAATAACATCCTTTGGAATAACATCTCCACGGTACATCAAGCAGGAGGCCATATATTTCCCATGCCTTGGATCACATTTCGCAATCATACTTGTAGGCTCAAACACTGAATTTGTGATCACATTTTGCCATCATGCTTACGGGCCATATATTTCCCATGCTTGCACACATTGAGCAAAATTCATGCCATTTTAACAGGTAGCAGAAGTGCTTTATTTATTATTTTTTTATTTTTTATATCAACCACTAGTAGCAAAAGTGTTGATATTTCACTGAAACTCAATTAAAAAGAACCATAATTTGCAACTTCATGTTAACTAGTATTATTCTAGTTTTATGTTGATTAAAACAAATAATAATGCTATGACAGACATCACTAAAATCATGACTACCATAACAACTCCATATTGCAGGCCATATATTTCCCATGCTTGCACATATTGAGCAAAATTCATGCCATTTTTAACAGGTAGCAGAAGTGCTTTTATATATATATATATATCAACCACTGGTAGCAAAGGTGTTGATATTTCACTGAAACTCAATTAAAAAGAACCATAATTTTCAACTTCATGTTAACTAGTATTATTCTAGTTTTATGTCGATTAAAACAAATAATAATGCTATGACAGATGTCACTAAAATCATGACTACCATAACAACTCCATATGAGATTTGTATGAGAAACTGAAGAATCTAGCATTGATAAGTTAACATGTAGACACCTGAGCAGAAGGATAAATGGTAAACCCAAGCTTTGACTTCTCTTTCTTTCTCTCTCTCTCTATCTATCTCTCTCTCTCTATATATACATATCTTCTCTCTCACCGTGACCATCATCATTACCACCATTGCCCAGTTCCGTCAAAACCAAGAACCACACTTTACAAAGTGCTATAGATGAAGCAACAAAAGAGAGTGGATGATGAAAAAGAAAGAAATAGATTTGGAGATGTTTCTTTGAAATGTATGAAGTTAGTTTTCGGACAACTTTCGGTATGCCGAAACCACCCATTTCAGGAAGAAGTGAGAAAATGAGGTAACGTAGGATGAAGTATAAAGCAAGGTAAGGAGATTGGTGAAAGAACAGGATAAAATCGTTACGAATCGAGAAAGTTACGGAGTCTGAAAGATGGACCGAAGAAATGTCAAAAACGGGAAGAAAAAGTGGGTTTGGTTGGTATGAATCCCATCAATGCTATTTCAAAAATCTAAATGTTTACACATATTAATTGTTTGATTTCATGGGTTGGGTTTGTTACTAATTTGAATTATAAGAAGAAAAGTGGGCTTGGATAATTTTTAGAGAGAAGTTGTGGTGGTGATTTTGAGTGGTGGTTTTGCATGGAATAAGAAGTTGGTTGTGGATAATTTTTAGAGAGAGAAGTTCTGGTGGTGATTTTGAGTGGTGGTTTTGCATGGAATAAGAAGTTGGTTGTGGTTTTGCATGGAATATGATGGTGGTGATGTTAGTTGGTTGTGATTTTGCTCAAACCAATGCTCAAAGGACGTTAATTCTTGAGGTAAATGAAACCCATGCTCAAACACTGAATTTCGTTTAGGGATAAAGATGTTAATGTTTCACCAAGAGTGTAACCCATTCTCTATTGCACTACACCATTTTGTGTATATATATGGCAATAAGGGTGTTTTGGTCATTTGTCATATGTTTTTGGGTGAGAAAAATTGTTCCACTCACCATTCATGGTCGTGCAGTACACGTTCTGTTTAAACAAACAGTTTCGTCGAAAATTACACTTTGGTATGAAGTATAGGGGGTTTAAGTGTTACAAATGAAACTATAAGGGGGCTTTGTGTTTTTTAGGCAAATCATAAGGGGTTAAATTATAATTTACCCTTTAAAAAAAATCCACATGGCACACATGAAAATAATTTTTTTAAAAAATACATGCATAATGTATATTTTTATGTCGCATCCAATAATACATGCGAAAAAGAACCGTCAATATAGGGTAATCAACTATTATAGTTAACTCATTCAAATTGTTAGCACAACAAATAGAGAGAAAGACAACAAATTGTGGACGACCACCCGGATAACCACCGAATATTTGTCAAAATTGCTAATTTGGACGATCACCCGGACAACCACCCAGACTATCACCTGAAAGTTGGTTAAGCTAAAAAATAGCAATCATTGGAAATTGTTATCATATATGTATTTTACACTGTTTGTTGATATAAAGACCTTTTGGAAAGTGATGAGATGCTCCAAGGAATTCTGAGAAAGAACAACGCTCCTAGGAATTCTGAGAAAGAACAAGTTTGAATGCGATCCAACCAACTAGACCTAACCTAGTTGGCCACCATGCTTTCCTTAGGGCTTAGTCCCAAAGAGGTCATGGGTTCAATTCTGTCACAACCCAAACCCGCCCCTATGGGTTTAGCACCATAACCGGCCAGTAATCTGAGATTACCGAAGGCCTGCTAAACAGTAATACAGAGTACAGGGGCAGGCGGAAGCCAATACAGTAAATAAACAATGTCCAATGAGCTGTGACAGTCTGTATGCAAAAAGACTTTTCACTCACATACATATGTAAACAGTACCAAACAGTATGTACAACATTTACAGTCGATCAAAACAGGGACCTAATCCCTGTGAAACAGTATAGTACAGTCTAAGCAGTCTATACAATCATACAAAATAGATATGGAGACAGAAAGGGGGAAATTAAAACACCCCGAAGCCATAGCTTGGCAGACTCGGAACCTCGCAGTGAGGCACAATGGTTGGCTTGACAAAACTGGAGTTAACCTCGACGCCTCTAGCAGTGGTCTAGTGCCTGAACACCTACATATATATATATATATATATAAACAGTGAGCTAAAGCCCAGTGAATAACATAATGCGTAAAGAGGTTAAGAATGAATGTCCTTACAGTAATGAAAACAGTTCATTGATTCAGTATATCAGTCATTCAGTCATATGTGGTACATCTATTAGCATAACAGTACAGTAAGCAGTAGGTCATAAAAGACCGAACAGTAAATGATGGCCATCAATCAGTAAACAGTAGTGGTTTCAACGGGGGAACCAACAGAGATCTCTATAACGATAAATAAGAATAAGAATATAGGACATACATTCATTCAATTAATGATGTCGTTAAAGCAAGATGCAGTTCGATTGTTCAGAAGATAATCATTTTGAACATATCTTTACACATATATTACTCACAGAGTTCTGGGCTACAGTAAAGCTAGAGCGCGTCCCCAGTCGCCAACCCTACCAAGTTTACAGATTGAATACACACTAAGCTACACAGTTGGAAAAGATAGTAACTTAATCCCTAATTTTCCCCGGTGTGCTGTACATCTATATCCTCATCAAGATGTCTTAAACTAGGCCTAAGAATGCCTAGGATGGGATGAGGATCCAAAGATGCGATCAGGAAACATTTTCAGAAATTTTCGAAAAAGCGAGTTACGCCGGCGTGGGATTCCTCGCCGAGGCGTATACTGAACAAAGGTATCCGCTCGAGCATGGTATTTCCGCCGGCGTTCGCAAAACAGGCAAAAATCGATGCTCAAAATCCACGCTCGATTGGGCGCTCGATACCTGCTCGAGCGTAAGACACAAGACTCCGCTCGAGCGTTAAATCCTCCGCTCGAGCGGATCAGAACAAAGGTAAGATGCTGGGAGCTCGATTTCCGCCGAAAGAATTACCCTTCGGCCGAAAGGATGCAAAAATCTGGAAAATCCAGGTTTGAGTCCCACGTTCAAAACCAAGTTTAAAGGCGCTAAATTCGATCCTCTTGGGCTAAATTTCTGGAAAACATTTGTAAACTCATAGAACAACATGTTTCAAAGCTCAATTTGAGAAATCAAAGCCCAAAGGTAGTTCAATTAAATACATTTTCAAACCAATTTTCATGAACAAGATTCAAACATGACATGCAAGGATTTAAACCATTTCAAAGCTTTAAACACTTGTTCTAATGAACCAATTCTTTTTAAAACAAGATGAAATCATGGTCTATTCTCAAAACATGGACATGCATGTGGCAAGTTTATGAAGAACAAGCTCAAAAATGCAAGAGTATGCCATGCATGCAAAGATTAAGCTTCTAATGCAACAATTTAGACCAATTCTAGGCTCAATTCTTCAAATTAGCATGAAACATGCCAAAATCACTTAAATTCATGAACAAAAGGGTAGTTACTCTACCTTAGGTCTTGTAGTTCAAGTGTAGAAGCACAAGTATGCAAGAATCCCTTCAATTTCTTCAAGTCTCTAAATCAAAACTCATGATCTCAAATCTAACCTCCCACTCTCTCTCTAATTTGGCGGGAACAAGAAAAGGGAGCTGATGAAATGTGTGTTTGAGTGTGTAAAGGCTCAAATGTGTTTAGCCTACATGGCCCACTAACAATGGCAAGTTGGTAAATAAGTCAAACTATGTAATCAGCAATATTTAAATCTAATTTAATCATACCAAATCAGTTTTCAAATAATTACACCATAAAATTACATAAATTATGATGATCATAAAAACAGTAATCGATTTCGGATTCGGCCGCCGATAAGGCCTTCAATTTGCAGTCTAAACATAGAAACATGAACATATAATCAAATAGTCAAACAGATAGAATGCAATTCAAACAGATATACTTGGTCAATTCAGTATCAGATTTCAGTCAGTCAGTCAGTTCAGTAGTCCAGTCAATTCAATTCTCAGTCATATTCAGTCTCAATTTAGCAGTAATCAGTGGTTTATCGGTAAACAGTGGTGAGGGTTATTACAAATTCCCTTTAGAGGGTTGAATTAAAGGAGTGCAAACACTTAGGTGCTTTGCCAAGGGTGGGGAGATTTTCTCTCATAGGTGTTAATCTAACAACTAACATTTGCCGATAAAAAAAAAAAAAAAAAAAAAAGAAGTTTGAATGCTATCCAGATTTTGTAAAAATTCCTATCAATGTGAATTTTATTACTTACAATATTTTTGTAAAGCCTTTTATCTACGCAAAATTTATAACTAAGTTCAGTTTAGATGTATGTTAGATAATATTCATTTGAAGTATTAGTTTATTCTATGAGTTTGTTTTTGTAATGATCCATAAATTTTTATTTATTTATTTTAAATAGCCAGTGTGTAGTGACCTAGAATTTTTTTTTTAAAAAAAAAATATCCAGTGCATAATTTAATTGAACAAATTTTCGAATTAGAGTGCTGTGTAAATTTCTGTATAAAAACAGTTCGGTTTTGTATTTTTTTAAAAATAGTTCTCGATCTCAGAAAATTATGAACTTTTTATATGTTGTTCCCATATGAATCTATCATGTTGGATAACAATTTCAGAATTAAATGATGAGTATTTATTTTATGAAAATTCACGGACTGATTGGTGTTCAGTTTAATTTATAGCATAATTTTGTTATTTAATTTTTAATGTTTAGATCATGATTTGGATAGATTTGTTGGGTCTACTTTGATATGTTATTGGGCAATGTTTGGCTTATGGGTGGGAATTTAATTCAAGACACATGATTTAGATTTAATTTAATTTGAGTTTGTTTAATTACTCATGTTTAACTGTTTGGTCCTTTTTGATTATGTGATTGGTAGTAACCACCTTGGGAGTTGTTATTATTTATTATATAGGATAATAATAAATATTTGTTAGTTGATTTTATGGTATGTACCATATAGTGAAAAATTATATATTTTTGTAGTGAATAAAATGTGTATATATTTCGTGATGAGCAAAATATTATATTTTGTGATGAGAAAAATTATATTATTTTATAATTTATATTATAAATTTTGAGATATTATTACAAAAATTATATATATATGGGGAACAAACCCATGTGGGTGGACCCCCCTTTTGTCCTTACCATCATTTCCTCTTCCTTTCCTTCATTCTTCATTTTGTTTTGTTTTGTTGATAGAGCCTCTCTCTCTCTCTCTCTCTATTCTCCATTGTTGCTTAATCTTTGAGCTTCAAATGGGAGTTCTTAGAGCGAGATTTTGTTAAAGTGTTGTAAATGAGAGTCGGAGAACTCGTCGTGATTTTCGCAATGGTAGTCTCGGATTCATGATCGGGCAAGATTTGTCTTCAAGATCTGCTCTTCTTCATTATTTGAGGTAAGGACTTTCTTCATATTTTTACATTAAAGCTATTTTATGGTTATTTTGAGAGAATATGTCCTTTTAAGAGGTATTGCATATATATATATATATAAAATTTTCAGATTTTTGTTTGGTAATTTTTGGAAGAAAAATTTTGATGAAATCTTAAGAATGTTGGCATTTTGAGATTAATTTTGGAAAAATCATTTTGTGTTGTTAATTTTGTAAAACAAATCAAAAAATAAAATTTAAAATTTGTATGATTGTATTTACATCATATTATGATTAGATGATTTATTTTGAGAAATATAAATTTTTTTTTTTTATCTTTGATTTGAAATTTATCTCTGAGAAAAATAAATTGATGTTGAGGAATATTATGCAGATTGTTAAGTTGGGATTATAAAGTTGTGTTGGGATTAAAAAATTTAAAAGTATTATATTCATAAAACTTTATGGAAGATGATATGTTGATGATTAAGTTGTGTTCATTTTTTTTTTTTTTTTTTGTGAAAATGAAAAATGTGAAATATGGATTTTTTAACTCATAACCTTGAAAATGTTACTCTTGGGCATATTTCATAATTTTTTTATGTAAATATCATATTAATTAGTTAATTTTAGAAAAAGTTGTGAAAATTGTTATTTGTAGAGATTTGAGAGAAAATGAACTATTTAAGTAGCTTGGCATGAAATATGATTATGTTTAAAAGATGAGACATGTTAAGTTAGATTTGATATAATTTATTTTGAAAAATTGTGAATATAATGAACTTACTAATTTGATGGATTAAATTAGGTTGGTTAATATTTTGTATCCTTTATGATTAAAAGTGTGTTATTGAGATTACACCATAACTTTTAATATAGTATGATGGAAATGGTAATATTCAATAAGTATGAGATTTGGTGAAAATCATTTTGGTTATCTTAGTTGAGGTGAAACAAAAATTAATTGAAGGTTTTGTGTGAGTCCAAACAATGGGAAGTTTGGTATATAGTTGGTTATAGAATTGTCTTGAAATGACTAAATTGGGAATGTTGATTAACTTGTGGAGACTATATGAATGTGGATATTGTTGGATTATCTCTTGGAATTGTATTATGATATTACGTTGATAGAGATATAGAATTTGATCACAATGGAGCATTGTGTGGTGGAATTGAAATTGGAACTATTCTAATGCATTGTTACATATTGCATTGCCATTCCATTTCATTGTTATCATGGATTTCGAATTACAATTGAAAACTATTGTTTTAAGAAAGGAATTATTTTTGGTGAGACAAGATCATTTTGAATTGTTTTGGGTCAATACGTTGGTAAGTTTGGCTAGGAGGTGTAGTTTGATATTGGTTAAGTTGGCCTGAGTGTCCATGGTGAAAGACCAGAAACAGCGTGAATAGGTGTCGAGCCTTCCAGTTAATATTGGTAAAAATGACAGATTACATGTGTCGAGCCTTCTAGTTAATACTGGTAAAAATGACAAATTGGCAGTACTTGTATACTCTACTTGCAGACACCAGCCAAGAGATTACCTGAGTTGTATTTAGCATCTTGGAATTTTTTTTGAAATTGTTGGATTAATGTGTTTTCAAAATGGCATTGTACGTAAGATTTTCAAAAGATGAGACAAATATTTTGAGCATGACATAACATATGCTTTCATCTCATAAGACCGTATAAAATAAATTTGATGAATTGTTTAATTATTTGATTCAATTGATAATGAGATAATTGAATGAATTGAAAATGATGTCCTATTGCTATTGAAACATGTTTATTTATTTAAGTTAACTTGTTGTGATTAATTAAATAAATTGGATTTAAGAGATTATGTAATAAAATCATATGGTTTTGACATGATATGATTTCACGTATATGTATGAGTATTTTGGTACCCTCATATCTCTAATGTTTTAATATGAGATTGCTTGGTGAGGTAGTGGTTGTTCACGCCCTGTAGCGATCCCGGTTTCGATCCTTCTTTCATGTTTTGCCACTTCGACTAGACCGGTCAGGGATCGACCTGCCAGCCACCATGAGGGTCGAGAAGGGCAACGCCTTGGCGGGTCCGAGGGGAGCGCCTGGTCGAGGTCGGCCAAGCAAAAATGCAAAATGCATTCGAAGTTGCTTGTCCGCTCGAGCGGCCGTTTATGCGCTCAAGCGAAGAATGTTTGGTTTCAGAAGTTTGACCTATCTGCAAAAGTATTGGATTAGTGTATTTAATGCTCGAGCGGGGCATTCCACGCTCGAGAGGACCATGTTATATCAGTTTGTGAATATGATATTTCATATCACTTTTTCAATCCTCTCTCTCTCTCTCTAAAACTCTCCAAGTCATCCTCTCTCTTTGATTTCTCCAAATCCATTGGGATTTAGACCTAAGTTCTTCACCAAAGTTGGTTATCATCTCGAGGGCTTCGTTGTGTGTGGTAAAGATCGAGTTTCGACACCGTTGATTGTGGGGGTTTCATCTCATTTCTTTTTCAAAACTTAAGGTAGGGATTTTCTTAGAGTTATATATATATATATATATATTTGCAATATCTATATGATTTTCGAAATCATCTTTCGATAGCTTTAAAAATTGATTGTTGATTCAAGAAGTTGAGCAATTTTGAAAGTGAGTTTGTCTCTTGTTCTTTTAAAATGATCTTATGGGTTTTGATCTTCGTTGATTGAAGAAAAGATGATTTTGGAAAGTTTTCTTTCAAAGGATTGAGTTGTATAGTTTTGGTGAGAAAACCTAGAATTTGGAGATTTTTTTAAAAGAGACTAAAAATCCATGAATGATATTGTTGTATTTATTTTGTGTGTCAAAATAAATGGATGTTTGGAAAATTTCTTATTTATATGAGAATTGTTGTTCATTTTGAAAAGTTTTGTTCAAAACGTTGAAATAGTCTTAAAATGACTAATTGTTGAGGATACTTAAGAAGAGGGAATTGTGTTATTCCTTGGATGATGAATTGGAATAAAAGTATTTATATTCATCTTGTGTTATTGGCATATCAATTCATTTGATTACATTAAACTTTGAAAGTTGATTTGAAAACTTGCATTGAGAAAAGAATATTGAGAAACAAGTTTTCATGAATTGGTTTTGGAGTAAATACGGTGGTAAGTCTTGACAAGTGGTGTAGATGAAATTGAATAGGTGTCGAGCCTTCCAGTTAATACTGGTAAAAATGACAGATTATAGGTACCGAGCCTTTCAGTCAATGCTGGTAAAAATGACAAATTGGTAGTATTTGTATAGTCTACTTGCAGACACCAACCTAGGGATTACCAAAGTCATGTTTACCGCTCTTGAAATGAATTCTTAAGTTTTGAAGAATTGAAATTGCATGACATCATTGAGCATGATGGTTTTCAAAGATGAAGATGTGATTTTCTTTCAAAGGGCATAACATGGCATGTGCATTTCATCTCTTGAGACTTGTATAAAATGTATATATTTTGTTAAGGATTTCCTACTGTACTTTATGCTTACCCTACGGGATTTTTGTGCAGGAAAAAATGTGGTGATGCCGCTTAACTAGAGGCGAGGAAATGTATGTTGAGAGTACGAGACTCTCGTTTTGCTATGACTCTGTGTATAAGCCAAGGGCTGTATGTGTGTGGGTTTGAGTAACCGTTTTGTGTAGCCAAGCTCAAGCCTTGGAAACTTGTAAACCCCTTGGGGTTATTTATTTATTTATTTACTTGTTGTTGGATTAATGTATTGTTGCATGAAGAACTATTGTATCATGTAATGTAAGTTTGGAGATTTATATTCGGTTTTCCTGCAAAGAGCCATGATTGTTGTATTATCATTTGGGATGGAAATTTGGGGCATTACAACTTGGTATCAGAGCTACCGGGTTTGAATACTTGGAGCTCGTGGGAAGTGGTTGTTTAACCACAATGGGTTCATTTAGCATGCTTAGGAAGTGTTATGCATTTTGTGACTATGTGATAACATGTTTATGTTAGTAAATGGGTATAGGATTGGAATTTTGGGATGTTGTTTGTGCCTGTTAAATTCTTTGAGGTCTTATTAGAAGGGTACTTGATCAATAATCATTCTACTAAGAATTCTTGATTTTTCATGGGACAGATTTCATCGTAAAAGAATAGTCCGTATGTGTTTACATGACTAAGTACTTATGTGGAGTGAAATTGAATTGTGTATATGGTAAAGAAATATATGAAATTGTTATAGTCGAATGTGTAAGTCAATTTACAAGCACATAGAAGTTATTGTGCTAAATTATTTCTCTTGTGTCCTTTATTAGGATGTCAGGAAGAGGTCAAGTCTGTGGTGGTAGAGGTGGGTTATAGCGATCCTGGTTTTCCCTTCCTTTGTATATTGTGTTCCAGACTTGGTTCCGTAGATGTGTTGTTGTCTCATTCTCATTTCCATACTTTACTCTAAATTTTGAGTCTTGGGTTGTGTTGGGCAGGTTTGAAATAGGTTGGTTGTGCTTTGGAACCTAAGGTTGATGCCCAGATTTTTGCCTTCACGCTCGGGCGGGGCTTTTGACGCTCGAGCGGGACCTTTGTTGTTGCTTCTCCGCTCGAGCGGGCGTTTTGGACGCTCGAGTGTATATTTCCACCTCCCAGTACTTTTCTCTGCAGGTCTTTGTACACTCGAGCGGGAGTTTTGACGCTCGAGTGTGAACCTTTGTTTTTGTCCCTCCGTTGGAGTGGGGGAGTTTGACGCTCGAGCGGGGACCATGTCTGCAAAACTTCTGGAAGTGTGCAATCGATGCTCGAGCGGCTGTTTTGACGCTCGAGCGTGAGTCTGTGTCTGACGCTCGAGCGGGGGTTTCTACGCTCGAGCGGGGAGTCGTGTATATCATTATGAGATTTAACTTTTTGGATCACTTTTTCATCTCCTTTTCTCTCTCTTACTTTTCAAAACCTCCATTGGAGAGCTTCTCTCTCTAAAACCTCACCTTCTCTCTAGGGATTGATCTAGTAGGAGTGATTTCCTCACCTTGGGCCTTTGTAAAAGTTGTGGGGATCGTTGAGGGCTATCTTTTGATCCGAGAATCTTGGGATTTGGAGCACGTTGAGTTTTGATCATCTTCTTCCTTAGAGCTCCGAATTTAAGGTAGGGATTCCTACTCATTCTTATGTGCTTTAACATAAATGTTGAGCTATTTGTATAGATGGTTTGATTTGGGGAGGTTAGGGTTTGAAATGTGGTATTTTGAAAAGAGGGGTTTTATCCTTTTGATTCATGAATATTTATTTTGGGTCTTAAAAAGGGGATTATTGGTGTTATTGTTAATATTTGAGCCTTTGGATCAATATTGGGAAAAATGGGAAAAATGCCATGTTTGGTTATATTTGGGTCATTAGTGTAATTAATGACAATTGTTGTGAAATTATGAAATTGAGCTAGAAATAATGGAATTGACTCATTATGAGATAAAATGGTAGAGTTGGATTTATTAATCGCTCACTTTGTAAATGTTGAGATTATTTATCTATTGAAGCATTTATTATCTGTTTAGAAATAACTGCTTTGGGTTATCGGTGGAGGATAGTCTTGATTGTTGTAGACAATGCATGATGATTAGGCAAACTAAAACTAATCAATGGAATATGTCATCGAATATGACGGTTGGAATAATACATCAAATTTGTGTATTAGTTGATTATGTATATGATATGTGTTTATATACATTGTATTGTGTGGGAGTGGACAGGGGATGTACTCCACAGTTTAGTGAAGATAAGGGATGTACTCCTAAACCGGTTAATAGTTGAGAGTGGATAGGGGATGTACTCCACGGTTTAGTGAAGATAGGGGATGTATTCCTAAACCGGATATTATTCGGGAGAAGACAGAGGATGGACTCCGTTGATACAACACTAAAATGTGTATCTATTGATGTATTAATACAGCACTAAAATGTGTATCACTTATGAAGTATGGAAGTGTTTGAATTTGATATTGATGCAGCACTAATACGTGTATCATATGTGAATTATGGAAGTGTTTGTTATGAGTTATTATCTCATTAAAAATGAAAGTATTGTCAGTATGAGATGAAATCTCATCCATATTGTTTGGCCGGGTTCTGAGCCATGGTTATGAATTGAGAAATTGGATAAGAAAAGGAAAATGGAATGAAACATGGACACAATTGTCATGTAATTAAAATGGGCCATAAATTGATCTATGTGAGTTAAACATTTATCAAATACTAATGTTTTAGTTATTGCTCATATTATGTTTAGCAAATCTCTACTGGGCGTTGGCTCACCCTATATGGGACATCATTTTCAGGTTCAGGTATTATCCCATCTTCGAGATCCTAGCTTGGATGGCTATGGGAGTTGAAGACTCTTTTGTTTATTTTTGCTGTATTACGTGTATATCAAGCCAAGGGCTTATTTTGTGTAGAGTTAGTACTCTCTTTTTTGTAACCAAGTGTTGACTTGGAATGTTGTAAGCCCATAGGGCATTTACTTTTGTTGTCAACATGTAATACATTTTGTGATGAATACTCTGATGAAATGTAATTTATGCTTTTTCTCTTATGTCTAAGCATGCTATTATTGGATAATTTATGGGTTTATTTTGAGGGCGTCACATGGGAGGCGTGGTAGGGCTCGCCAAGGTGTGCATGAGGTACTGGTCCATAGGGTTCCACTGCAAAAAGAAGGGTTCGGCCAAGCTAATATGGCTAAGCAAGTAGGTCAAACTAATGTGGCCGAGCAGGTGGGACAAGCGGATCAAACCGCAATGGGGGCCCTAGCTCGAGAAATGGAAGGGGCTTTAAGAGAGTCTATGAACTTGTTAAGGGTGGAGAATCAAACCTAAGAGAACACCGCGGAGTCAAGGGCGAGTTTTCTTACTAGAGAGTTCTTGCCGGCCAAACCAGATGAGTTCCATGGTGGCCCCGAGCCCAAGAAAGCGGATGAATGGCTCAAACAAACTGGGAAGACATTTGAGATGTTTCACATCGAAGATAGTGAACTAAGAGTGACTCTAGCGAGTTACTACCTTATGGGAGACGCGGGTCAATGGTGGAAATATGCCAAGGGTAGAGTGGAGCTAACATGGGAAGCCTTTGCGATTGTTTTACAAGATAAGTACATACCTCCCACTGCTAGGGAGAGATTGAGACAGGAGTTTAAAGACCTTAAACAACTCGATATGCCCGTGGCCGAGTTTGAGGCGGTCTTCTCTAGATTGTCTAGATTTGCACCAGAGTTGGTGGCAACGAAAGAGCGCCGTTGCATTAAATTTGAAAAGAAATTGAAAACAAAAATTATGTTCAAGCTTGTCGGAAATATGATTCGGGAATATGACCGTCTTATGGAGATGGCGACACACGTAGAAATTTCCATACAAGCTGAGGAGGAGAGGCTTCGGAGTTCGAGGTCTAGGGGCCAAGAGTCTCAAGGAGACTATAGGCAGAACAAGAAAAGCAAGAACACCTATCCATCCTAGTCCCAACCATGGTAGTCTAGATCCACTTTTCCTTTGCCTAGTGCGGGTCCAAGAAAAAGTGCATCGAGTAGCTTTTCGTGTTTCAAGTGTGGCCAACCAAGTCACAAATCCTTCTCATCCCCATAGAAGAGGGGAGGGCAGTTAATGTTACCACCACCTAACCGATCTCAAAGTCAGTCTCAGTCTCAGAATAAAGGTCAAGGGTTTAATTGTTATCAGTGTGGTCAGCCGGGGCATATGAAGAGAACTTACCCACAGTTGGGAGGCACATCTGGCGCATCAAGGTCGAGGTAGACTCAGAACCACCAACAGGCTCAATTAGTCCAAGCTTCGTGAGTCAATCAGGGAGCCGTTTCGGCTCAGTCAGTACAACATGCCTATGCTCCGAGAGGGGAGCAAGTCAATCAGGGGCCACAGGGGCGCCTGTATGCTGTTACCGTGCCAAAGTAGTTGTCAGAATCCTCAGTTGTGAGAGGTATTTTTGTTGTGTGTAATTCTTTGGCTAATGTATTGATAGACACAGGTGCGTCTAATTCATTTATATCTACTGTATTTGCTTCTGCATTGGGATTAGAGGTAGCACGATTAGTGCCTCTACTTAGAGTAGAGTCACCTATTGGAGGTACAGTTGATTTAGACCGGGGTTGTCGTGATTGTGAAATAGAATTTGCCAGGCGTCGACTTCCGTTTGCTTTTGTGTTGCTAGATATGTCGAGTTTTGATGTCATTTTAGGCATGGACTAGTTGTGTTCTTATCAAGCTATGATTGATTGTTACCGTCAGAGAGTTACGGTGTGCACTTCGGGTGGTGATCGTTTCTATTCTCTCGGGAACCGAGTTGATAGAGCCTTGTCGCCAGTTGTTGACCCTCATAGTAGGAGCAAGCTTAGTGGCCTTCTTGCAACTCTCTTGGATAGTGAGAGTGACGGGGCTCATGTTGAGTTACCAATGGTAGTTTCTGAATACCTAGATGTCTTTCCAGAAGATCTTACTAGTTTACCACCTCACCGGGAGATCGAGTTCTCCAATGAATTAGTGTCTAGCCTGACACCGATTTCCATGTCACCGTATAGATTTTCACCCGCCAAATTACATGAGTTGAAGATTCAACTCCAAGAACTTTTAGACAAGGGCTTCATTTGCCCTAGTACATCGCCTTGGGGAGTGCCGGCTCTCTTTGCGAAAAACAAGGATGGTTCATTGCGGTTGTGTATTGATTACCGCAAGTTGAATAGAGTTACAATTAAGAACAAGTGTCGTCTACCCAGAATAGATGATTTGTTTGACCAACTTAGAGGGTCTCGTTGCTTCTCAAAAATAGATTTGAGGTCAAGGTACCATCAGTTGAGAGTCTGGGAGGAGGACATTCAGAAGACGGCCTTTCGTTCTCGTTATGGCCACTATAAATTCCTTGTAATGCCTTTTGGGTTGACCAATGCACCGGCTTCCTTTATGGATTTTATGAACAGAATTTTTCGGGAATACTTGGACCATTTTGTGGTCGTCTTTGTGGACGGCATCTTGATTTATTCAACCTCTGAAGAGGAAAACAAGACTCACTTGCGGGTAGTGCTGGGTTTACTTAGTGAGCACCAATTGTATGCCAAATTTTAAAAATGCGAGTTTTGGTTAATAGAGGTGAAGTTTTGGGGGCATATAGTGTCTAGAGATGGAGTGACTGTGGACTCCTCAAAGATAGATGTCTTACAGGATTGCGAACAACCAAAGAACGTTTTTGAAATCTTGAGTTTCTTGGGATTAGTGGGGTATTATCGACGTTTTGTAAGGGACTTCTATAGACTAGCTGCACCTTTGACTATGTTGACTAGAAAGGGTATCAAATTTGTGTGGAGTGAGGCTTGCGAAAAGTCATTCCAAGAGCTTAAGACTAGATTGACTACCGCATCGGTTTTGATAATTTCGAAAAAGGGTTTGAATTACACTGTCTATTGTGATGCGTCCGGAGATGGACTTGGTTGTGTCTTGATGCAAGAGGGAAAAGTTGTGGCCTACGGTTCATGACAATTGAAAACTCATGAGAAAAATTACCCCACCCGTGATCTGGAATTAGCTACGGTGATTTTTGCTTTGAAAATTTGGAGGCATTACTTGTACGGTGAGAATTTTGAAGTCTTTTCCGATCATAAGAGTCTAAAGTATTTGTTTTCTCAAAAAGACTTGAATTTACGACAACGAAGGTGGATGGAATTTATAGAGGATTATGACTTTGAGTTACACTATCATCTAGGGAAGGCCAGTATGGTGGCCGATGCTTTGAGTCGAAAATTTGTGACTAGTTTGGCAAGTGTGGCCATTTGGGAATGGGATATGATAGATGTTATTGGCAAGTTTGATTTGTGCTTGGGTGAGTCTGGAGAGAGTGCTATCTTGTTTACTTTGAATGTTCAACCTACCTTGGTTAGTAAGGTCATAGAGGCACAACGAGGAGACCATGATGTGGAATCAATCCGTGTTAAGATTTCCAATGGGAATGAAGAAAAAGGTTTGAACGTTCACTCGGATATGAGTGTACATTACCTAGACCATTTGTTTGTACCAGAATCTTGTAGAGAGGAAGTACTTCGGAAGTTCCATCACTCACGCCTTGCGGTACACCGGGAGGCACTAAAATGTATCATGATCTTAGTCGTCAGTTTTGGTGGACGGGTATGAAACGGGATGTCGTTTTATTTGTATCGAAGCGCCTTACTTGTCAACAAGTGAAGGCCAAACACCAAAGACCAACGGGTTTGTTACAACCCTTACCGATAGCCAAGTGGAAATGGGAGCGTGTTACCATGGATTTTGTAGTTGGGCTTCCTAGAACACAAAGAGGCAATGACGCCATTTGGGTAATTGTTGATAGGTTGACTAAGTCTACCCATTTCATTCCGATGTGCACCAGCGACTCAGTTGAACGCTTGGCAGAGTTGTACATTAGAGAGATAGTTCGACTTCATAGAGTCTCTATGACTATTGTGTCGGATAGGGATCCTCGTTTTACTGCCTAGTTATGGAAAAGCCTTCAAGAAGCGTTGGGAACGAAGTTGACTCTTAGCACCGCTTATCATCCTCAAACCAATGGATAATCAGAATGTACCATTCAGATTTTGGAGGACATGCTTAGAGCTTGTGTCCCTGATTTTAAGGGGCCTTAGGAAAGGCACTTACCATTGATTGAGTTTACTTATAACAATAGTTACCAAGCTAATATTGGGATGGGACCATTTGAGGCCTTGTATGGCCGACCTTGTAGATCACCGGTTTGTTGGGCCGAAGTGGGTGATGCACCGTTACTGGGTCCGAAAATTGTTAGAGAGACAACAGAGAAAGTTGTTCTCATTTGGAAGAGGTTAGCTACGGCCCAAAGCCGACAAAAGAGTTATGCTAATAAGAGGAGACGACCTTTATCTTTTGAAGTTGGTGACCATGTGTTTCTAAAAATCTCACCAAGACGGGGTTTGATGAGATTTGGTAAGAGTGGCAAATTATCTCCAAGGTTCATTGGGCCTTTTGAGATCTTAGAGCGAATTGGGGAAGTGGCATACCGGTTAGCTTTACCGCCACAACTTTCGGGAGTTCACAACGTATTTTCATGCATCTATGCTTAGGAAGTATGAACCCGACCCTTCTCATGTTCTTGATTGGGTTGACTTGGAGGTAGATGAGGATGCCACTTACGAAGAACGACCAGTTCAAATATTAGATACCCGGGAGCAAGTGCTACTAGGCAAAACTATACCGTTGGTAAAGGTGTTGTGGAGACACCATGGGGTTGAAGAAACAATGTGGGAACGGGAGGCGGAAGTCCGCTCTAAATATCCGGATTTGTTTGAAAATGCTTAAGTTGTTTTTTTTGTAATATTCCCTAGTGTTGAGGGAAACGTATTTAAAGTTGTTAACCACATGTTGATATGTGCGTTGTTGTTTTGAGCATAAGGTTGTTGAGAGTTGCCATTACTTTTTAGGAAATTTCATGTTTATGCGTATTTGGGAAGTTGTTGTTAATGAGATAACTATGGCAGAAATGGTGGAATTTGGTTGAGAGTTAGTATTGTGATTTGAAAATGAAATAGCGTGGTTTTGATCGCTAGAAACCCCTTTGTTTGGGTAGTTTGATTTGGACGAAATTCTTTAAGGGGAGAAGAATGTAGCGATCTCGGTTTTGACCCTTCTTTCATGTTTTGCCACTTCGACTGGGCAGGTCGGGGATCAAGTTACCTGGTCAGCTCGCGGGGGTCCAGGGGGCAGCGGCCCCAAAGCAAAAATGTAAAATGTATTCGAAGTTGCTTGTCCGCTCGAGCAGCCGTTTATGCGCTCGAGCGGAGAATGTTTGGTTCCAGAAGTTTGACCTGTCTGCAAAAGTATTGGAAAGCCCCGCTCGAGCGAACCATGTTATATTAGCTCGTGAATCTGATATTTCATATCACTTTTGTATATCTCCCTTCTCTCTACATTTCCCTACGCCAAATTGGATCAAAACCTTGATGAAGAACCTCTCAAGGTTTAGTAGTAATTCCCACTAAATACTCAAAGATGGATTTGTTTCATCATCCTCGAGATCTCAAATCTATTTCATCATCCTTGAGATCTGTGTTTACATATATATATATATATATATATTTCGAAATCAGATATAAGAAATAGATATATATATATATAAATGAATATGATTTTTCCAGATTTGTTTTATTTATTTATTTTTTATTTTTTAAGATTTGAGCTCATCTAGTAAAAGATCATCTGTGTGTATATGAGTGTACAATAATCGTCCATATCTTTTTCTTTTTTTTCTTTTTTTTAGGTAGTTGTTATTGTTGTTGATGATGATGACGATTTGTTATTGTTGTTGTTGTTGTTGTTGTTGATGTTGATGAAATATATTGCAGATCCATATGTTTGGTTTCAATAGGTAGTGGGTGGTTTTTCAGTAAGGAAAGATTGATCGGAGTTGTTGAATTTGAATAGATAGATAGTAGGAAGAGATATAGACTTTTAACAGAGAGTTTTTTTTTGTTATTATTAGATTTTCAACAGATAGATTTGTTATTGTTGTTGAACAGATAATAAAATTAGAATAAATAGATTTATACAGATAAATGAAAAATTAAATAGATAATAAAATTTTGACAGATATTTGAACAAATAAGGGGAAATTTTTGAATAGATAGTTAAAAAAAATTTAACAAATACGTAAAAAATTTGAACATAAAAATAAAAATTTGAATAAATAGATGTAAAATTTGAACAGATAGAAAATAAATTGAACAGATAGACAAAAAAAAGTCAACAGATGAAAAAAGTCAATGGATAAATTAAAGAGTAAAATTGAAAACAAAATGTCTTTCAAAACAAATAAAATGACCTCTCACCAAACTATTTCACAAAGGGTAGATCTCTCACCAATAAAAAAAATACATTGAACCTAATGCCTTAGACACCCTCTAAATTAGATTTATCATCAATTTTCTCCAATGAAAAAAAGAAAATGACATAATTTCATGATTTTTGAGTTATAACTAAAAAAAATGTCATAACTAAACACACCACGAGGCATAATTAAAAAACTCATGAGTCATAACTAAAATAATATCATAACTAAAGAAGATAATTAATTATAACTAAAAAAAATGGCATAACTAGGAGCACATATGATACACCCTTTTTAAGAGGTGTACATTAGAATTTTTCTTTACAAAAAAAATAGTCCCCCTAGTCCTCCTGGACCGAGTGTATTAGAGTAATGTTAAATATCATAAAAAAAAAATATCATGAAAAGTTTCATGAAATTAATCCAAGGTTGGTTGCATAACATACAATAAACACTATAAACTATTCAAAGGTGAAGGGTGATTGCATAACATACAATAGAGTGAAGAATCTTAATGAAGGCTTTTCATGATATTTATTTCATGATGCCTAGCATTATTGTATACGCCGGCTCATTTTTTTTTTAGCAATGCTACATTTACCTAAAATGTTACTAATAATCTTACTAAAAGCATTCTTATCCAAATATCATTGGAGGTTTAAATATTATGAGCAACATTACAGTTCCACACACCCAAAAAAATAAAAAAAATAAACAGACAAACAAACACACAAAACAAAACAAAACAAAAACAAAAACAAACAGAATTTATCCAGATTCAAATTGTGTGGATAAGATTAATTTTGGATGTGGTCCACAACACAACAACCCTTCATCTACACCACAATTATTTATGGACAATTTTCATGGTTGGTAATGTAGACGTCCCCGAACGCCCCGGGAGGGGATTCCCCCGTTTTGTTCATTGGGGCTCACTACGGTTCGGACTCAAATAGTCACGGTCCTGTATCTAATCTCGCAGAGTGCAATGCAAGACCGATGAATCATCAAAGAGTCCAAATCCGGCAAATCATTTTAGAAAACTAATTTTTTTTTTTTTTTAAAGAAGTGCCAAACATGGACTGCTTTGCCAGATACAGAGTCGCCACCTAAATATTTTTATGGGGGAATTTAGGAAACCCTGACTCGTTGCCTAAGGCCACGTGTCCATCATTGCCAAAGTTGCCTCGACTCGGGAACTTGGGTACGATTGGGGAAGGTTACTTCATGAGCACCCCCGCTCGCTTGATCAAAGATCGGCCTCTACTAACCATGATATCTAGTTTTGAAAACATTATGTGTTCTTATTCCGGTTATTAGCCTAGATTTACTATGTGATGCGCACAGCATACAAGTATAGACTGGATCGCCTGAATTGGAACAAAACATCTCATGTTTGTCTATTTTGAAATGGTTTGATGGTGCTATTCGCAAGTAGGCTAAAATGTGAATTTGTCACCCTCGGATGGGCTTAGAAAACATGGTTTTGCCACTATCTAGTGGGCTTAAAACTAGCAATCGATGAATTGTTCCAATTCAAATAACCCAACCTTCACCCACAGGCATTCAGACAGTTATATCACATAAGCAAAATAGCCTCATGGTAAGCATGCTATCATGGCAGTCATTCACACACATGCAAGGATGCTAAAGCATAAACACTTACCGAGTACTCCAAGCCAAAACAGAAAGTAGTTAGTAATCAATGCATGATCCTAGTTCATGTTAGCAATGGATAATGCATCATATGCAAAATGCGACTAAGATAGGCTTGGCTATTCTAAGATGGCATGTGAGATGCTACAACTAACACGTATTCAACTTGGAATTGAAATACAATGCAGTTAGTATGATGCGTCGAGCCCGGTGCATGCAAGACAGATGAATGGATGCAAACATGCGAGCATAAGTTTGCTAATTGAAACATGCCCTAAACTAACCATCATAAGCTGGTAAATAAAAGGGAGAAAGACGTGGGGTTGGAAGACATACATCACACTCATGCACACTTATTACACAATTGCCCTCGCTCGGAGGGTCCGAATAAATTATACAAACCAAATAAATAATTAAACTATTCTAGCTAATTAAATATTACAAAACTTCTAATTAATTATCGAATTAAATAAGCTATGGAAAGCAGTAAAAGGGCCTCAGGAAGAGGGATGCACGCATGCTCGGATTGGCTTTGCTCGGAAATCCATTGCCATGACAAAACCTGCCTCTATTTACACTGCCTTGCCCCTTTGAAATTTATGAAAGTTTCTAGAATCCTTCTGAATCATTCCCTGAGTGTTGTAGAGTGCCACCGGCCACAATTCAAATCCACCGGCCATGAGAATAGGCTTATCGGCCAAATATTGAACCACCGGCTGGACATTAATGGTCGGTCGGCACCAAAAGTGGTCGGTCGGCCATTTCTTCCTGCAGAGCCCTGTTTTGACAGCAACAGAGGACAGACAGTGCATGGCATGGAAATTCAAAGCATTGTGTGCATGGCCACTCTCCCAATCATGCTACGGATTCAAGGCAGTGTGACCCTCGGTCCTCGGGCCACCAATCACACATTTTGATGCACGACGGCCAAAGATATCAAGTTTGTAAATCAATATAAATGCATGCAACAAAACAAATGAGTGCCTACGCCCTATCATGTTGAGATCAAGGGCATCAGCGACCGAGGGTTGAGACATGTTTCGTCACTTTGAGTACGAACACACCTCACCCCTCAAGTTTGGTTTGACACCCCAAACCAAACAAAAATGCAATGCATGTATGCAAAGTGACTCAAGTATGCAAAATGGCCCAAGTATGCAAAATGGCTAAGTTAACAAAACATGCCAAATGCAACGCAAGCTAATCATGCAAATGTACAATGTGCTAATCATGCAAGATGTAGTGCAATGTGACCTAATCATGCAAGCAATATGGCAATACAATAGGTATACAATGATGCAACCTAGATAAGCAACTATACAAGGTGATAGGCATGCACCAATGCACAAATGCAAGACCTATGGACTTATACTAAGATGGAGGAGCCTCAGCCACACCCCAAAAACAGTGGCCAAAGTGGCATAACAAGAGCACAAATCACACATGCGCGCATGCATGCACCAAGGCCCATCACTGAAGGCATAAAAGAGGCAACTCTAAGGCCCCGTTTGGGGACTTACTTTTTTAGCCAAAAAGTCAAAAAGTTACCTTTTTAGCCAAAAAGCCAACAACTCATACCAAAAAGTCAAAGATTCTATTTTCTCTCTACTTTTTGCACATCTTTTCGTAATTAGCCAAAAAGTCATCCTAAACATATAAGTTTTTTTTACCTACCTTTTTAGCCAAATAGCCAAAAAGTTACTAAATTAGCCTGTTCCCAAACGGGGCCTTAGCATACTTAAAAGAGGCAAACATGGGCATTTCAACCAACATATTAAGCTCTGAAATACATGCAAAGGGGATGATGCCAAGTCAAACAAAACATGCAAACGAGGCGCGCAATAGGGCCCCAAACTTGAGGCCAACAAGAGGGGTATTCCATTACAACTATTATGACCACACATGGTATGGATTATGCAACCAAAAATAGAGTTTCAATGCATCAAAAAAGCACCCCAAAACCCACTGATATGGCAGCCCAAAGCCTCAAACACATAGGCATACACCAAGGCCCATTTCAAGGCATAAAAGAACAACTCTTCAAGGCATGAAAGGGATGATGAATGCAAGCATACAAGCATGGATTATGGAGTGAAATAGCATGAGAAGTGATTCCAAATCACTGAAACAACCCAACTAAAGCATGCTAATCACTCACACACTCAAGGCTCACAAGCCAAAATGCAAAGAGGCTATACCAAACATGGCAAACATGATCAAATCAGTACCCAACAGACCTTAAGCATGGCAAAATATGACCAAAAACTTCATGGAGTTAAGCTAGAACATGCAAGCATGGAGGGGCAAATGCATGGCACATGTTACGACAATAAAGGGGATTACTAAGCAAGTATGTGATGCATGTAATGGACAATAAATCTGACCAAAAACAGAGGTATAATATGACCAAATAACACCCAAAAACCTCTGAAATGAAGCTAAGAACAACTAAGCATGCATGCTACCTTTATGAGCAAAAAAACATGAACAAATGAGACACAAAGGAAGAGGGGTGTCCCTCCCCTATGCAAGACTTCAAAACCTCTTCTTCACCATTGAAAATCTACTAGATTTCAGTGGTGAGAAGGCCAATGCACAAAAGTATTCAAAGCTCAACCAAAGAAAGCACAAAAGGGGCCAAACAAGGCCTAAGAGGGGGAGGTCGACCCCAAACACAAATAAGACCTTAATGGAACATCTTAAGCATGAAAAATCATAGTTTTATCAGTTATACACAAAGCTTAAAATGGCATGCAAAGTGGGTTAAAAGCTAGTGCAAGAATGGGGAATATAAAGTAACTAGCTCACCCTTGAAGAACACTTGAAGAACAGGAAGTCCAGCCCCTTTCTTCTGATCAAAATCAACTCAAAACTCCAAGAACAAACTCTAAAGACCCCAATAACCCAAGTATGGTGTAATACTAGGTGCCTTAGTGCAAAACTAAGAACAAAACACCATTTTGAACCCTCAAACACACACAAATGAAGAGAGAGAGAGAGGGAGATATATATATAGAGAGAGAGTGATACATGAGATATATCAGATGTATATGTCTGATTTTTTCCAACCCCTTCAAAGGAGAAGAGAGGTCTCTTTATATAGACAAGGCAAAGGCCTAAGCTTCCAAGGGAAGCTAATACAAAAGGGGTCAAGGCTTCTTAAAGAAGCTAAGGCAAAGGGGCCAAGGCTTCCTGAGGAAGCTGAGACAGGGGTCCAAGCTTCTTAAGGAAGCTAAGACAAAGGTCCAAGCTTCCTCAAGAAGTTAGACCAAAAGGGTGCAAATGGTGCAAATTCCTTCATACACGTGTATGAAGGACAGGTCCGTGCACTCCAGCTGGCACAGTTGGCAGGCACAGTTGGCATGCACAATGCTTGAAAAAGGCAAAAAGGAGGTACCGGCCAGAAAAGGAGTCAGTCGGCCAAATAAATGGCCGACCGACCATATATCAGTGCCGACTGACCAAACATTTGGTCGGTAGAAAGAAAACAAGGCCGGTGGCTTCATGCCCCGGCCGGTGGGTCTAAGGGATGGCTAACAAGCCACTTGCCACCCTCAGGTGCAAAAACCACAAGTTTTTGGTGCAAAACCAAACACAAAACAAGCAAGTCGAGAGATCCTAAGGCAATGCGCGTAGCCGAAACCTTCGGGTACTCAAGACGAACACAAACATGGATGATCACCGAGTGTCCAAACAGTGACGTCCTAGTCTTGAGGACGGTAAAAAATGGGGTGTCTACAGATAAATATGGAACAATAGCATTTCTCAAGTATTATAGTTTTCTTACAACAATCGCAATTTTTATTTTATTTATTTATTTATTTTTTAAAGATAACATTTGTATGTCAATATAGTTAAATTACAAATAAAAGGGTTCACCGCGACTCCATCAGCTTGAACCCCTAACATCCCTCTCATCACACCCTCAGGTGCGGCTGCTAGACCATTGGGCCAAACCCCAATATCTTATAACAATCACATTTGACCATTTGTATTTTTAGTAAAATTATTAGTATGTATAAAATTATACATTTTTTCTCAAGAGTCTTCTAACATCGCATAAAAAAAATATTAAAAAAAATTAAGTATGAGATGTTAAAAGTATAGTGTAAATGATTTTTTTTTCTTCAAATATTTCTATTTTTTTTTTGGCTTTTATTAGTATGTAAGACCATCTCTAATGGTTCATCAATTCTGACATCAAATTTAAATTTGAAAAATATATATATATATAATATTTTTCCTACTTCAATGGTTTCATCAAATGAGTATCAAATCAAAGATATCAAAAATCTTCTACTCACAGTCTTTGCAACAACTACAAGTACTTACTGTTTGTTCAGCCCTTTGACCTGCAAAGCCTCAATAGCCCACCGGAGATGTGCATAGGGATCAATACTTGCCCCGGCCTTGTTCTTGACACTTGCTTTAGCTTTGCCAAGGGATTGGGTGAGTCGGAGCGACGCCTATTTGTCGTTGACATATCATCATCTAGACTTGAGATAACTTTAGGTTGGCCTTTTCCAATTGCAGGTCGCCCCAAGATTGGGGAGCTTTTTGACATGAAACTTTTGGTATGTGATGTGGTCGATGATGGAGCCAAAATCCCAAAGGCTAAATCTGCTACAGTTCTCTAAAGATCTTCAATCACGCTCAATAGCTCAGAAGTAGTGGGTTCAGTCATTGGTACCCATGGTGTATTTGGATCGACTTGGTCTTGACGAATTGGTTGGGCTGGGCTCTTTGGAGTGGGTTGGACTAGAATTGGGCTATTGTGGAGTTCAAGTTTTGGGGTTTGAGATGATTGGGGTTCAGGTGCATTCATCAAATACAAGTCTGTGCTTTCTGGAATGAACACCTCAGGCTTAGGTAAATGGACTGGGGTGAGGTATATGCTGGGGTTGTAGGTGGATGGCAGTGTATGGATTAGGTTGAGGTGTTGAGGTAATGGGTTAGTGGTGGCATGAGGTTTTTTTTGGTGGAGCTATGATCTCTTCGTCAATAAGATCCTGAATCTTATGACGGAGGCAGATGCAATGATTTGTATCATGACAAGCTTGTTGATGATAGGCACAACATTTAGTGGAGTCATGTCTTGGTGGAAGAGGACTTGGGAGGGGTCAGGGTTGTAGGAGCTCTAGGTGCCTTTTTTCTAGCAGAATTTTCAAAGCTTGAGAGAGATCTATGTAAAGAGGATGAAAATTTTGAGCTTGGGACCGAGTTGAAGTGGTTGGTTTTAGGCTATTATCAGCAAAAGGGTTTTTGATGGAACTGGTGATAGTGTTTACTTCTGAACATTTCGTAACTATGCTACCATTAGTAGTAGCATTGGAACTACGAACAACATTCTTTCTCATAGGCTCATTACCTTTCACAATGATCCCTTGTCTGATGGCATCCTCGATTTGAACCCCAATTTCATGGAGGTCCTTAAAGTTGAATAGTGTGAGGACTATCATTTTCTGCAATAGCCTTTCATGTAGATCTCTAACAATTATATGGACTTGATCATTTTCTGGAGGCCTGTTTGCCATCATAGCCGCCTTTGCCCTCAATTTAGTAACAAACTCCAAAAATCCCTCCTCTGATTCCTGACGTGTTGCCTCAAGATTACGAGTTATGACCTCGATTTGCGTATTGTAGGAATACTGGGAGACAAAAGATTCAGCCAACTTTTCCTAACTCTGTTTTACAGAGTCCTTTAGTTTAGTATACTAGATGGCAGCTGTACCGGACATAGTCCTTCCAAACAATGATAACTTTGGATTTTGGTCAAACCCATCGGTTTCAGAATATTAGAAAAAAAGATGCAAATGTACCATCGGATCCCCAAAACCATCAAAACGGTCGATATGAGGCATCTTGAACCGCTTTAGTAGAGTAATAGCAGACTCAGTGTACCCATCTTCGATATCTGGAATAGAACTAACTCCCTGTGCCTTCTTGAACAACTTTTCAAGTTTATTGACTTTGAGCAGGTTAGGGTCAAACTCGAACTCAAAAGGTGCCTCGGTTTGATAAACTGAAGCTTTAGAAATCTGGACCAGGATTGGATCTGTTTGGACTGGAAAAATAGGAACACCTGCGACAGATAGATCCTAGGTCATAGGATTGGCAGTAGTACCTGGCATAGGAGTAACAGTGTTAGGTGTATGAGAAACAAAAGCCGCAATTGGCTGTTGTTGTTGTTGTAACCTATGGGTGATCTCTGTTTGTCGGACCATATCATGCTGGAGTGAATTTACTAATTGCTGAAGACGGATCAGTAAATCCTCTAGATTTGACGGATATTGACCCATTACAAGAGTAAATGATTGTGCTCGGGGTAAACTGATTAAAGGTGATCTAAGGGGTGATTGCCGGAATAACGGAACTGGCCAACACTAACTGGCCTTTCTTCGTCTTACCACTGGTAAAAGTGAACCAAACACTGGTTATCTCTGAACTAAATCTTCGACCTAACAAAGTATACAAACACAGGTGTAGAGCAACTGGGGGATATTAGAACCTTCTAAAGCTATGGTTTCAGGACTACCTAGCAGCAAAAATAAAAAATTAGACAACACCTCAACCTAATTTCACCAGAACATATATGATCACAACTGAATGACTGTACTTCCTACTGAATTCTGCCACACAAACTGATATAACTGAACCACTTATATGAATTCAGGAACCCTTGTATAGATTCACTGCATAGCACATAGCAGGTAAAGAGAGCAAAAACACCCCTACGAGGGGGGGGGGGGGTAGGGTTACTCTATCCTAGCTTTGGAATGATCTAGAGTTTCATTACTTCAAGCAAGTGGTATCACAGCATCCTGAATGTGGGAGAGCCTCCTGTCCTATTTTGGAAAAGTCACTGGAGCTTACTACATGCACTAGGCCAATTGGTCAAAAGGGTACCTCAACAAGATTACCTAATATACCTCTCACGTCTAACACCGAAAAGTGAAAGGAGGATCGAGCAGTACGGCAGTAACCCAAATCCAAGGGTTATGTTCCCAACGTGACATTGCCTACGTCCATCCAACCTTTTGGCAAGCCTCCAGTATGTTGTCCAGGATATCATATGGTAAACACAATGACTTATGAGCACCAATGCAAATGAAATGCAATGAATATATATATATATATATATGTAAATAAAAGTTCACGTCATGAAGTTCAAGTCAAGTTCTCTAATCCCCAGTAGTGTCGCCAGATGTAGCTAGTTTTTCGCAATCCTCGGAGGAGTTTAGTCTCATCGGATATGATTCCCTACAATTCGGACTCCCGTGGTTCTAAATCAAATTTTATAAGTGAAATGTGAAATCGAAAAACGAATGAGAGTCCAAATTTGGCAAATCTTAGAAAATCCATTAATCATCAGAAAATGCCAAAAATGGACTGCATTGCCAAATTTTAGAGTCGCCACCTAATATTTTTGGAAAAATTAGGAAACCTGTGACTTATGCCAAAGGCTACTTATCCATTATAACCAAAGTTGTCTTGGCTTGGAAACTTAGGTATGAGAGGGGAAGGTCATGAATTGAGCACCCTACTCACCCGATCAAAAATCAGCCTCTACTAAATCATGATTTGAATTTTATAGACATTATATGCTCATGTTTTGATTAATTAATATACTAACATTACTATGTGAAACAAACAAGCATAGACCGCGTCACTAGCTTTGGAATGCTTTGATTTCATGTTTCTTTGAAAAGAGTTTTGAATATGTGCAACTCAAAGGAAAAACGAGCTCATATGTACAATAATCAAAGTCATTCTAATTATCAAAATAGCCTCCATCCACAAGCATTCATAGAGATATTTCGAGTAAGCAAGTAGCCTCATAGTAGTATATTCGACATGGTAACACAAACTCACATATGATATGCTAAAAGCAAAAATGCTCACCAAGTACTCAACCGAGGCAAGCCAAAGAAAAGAAGATGGTTAAAAAAAAAAATGCATGATCCTAATATGCAAAATGTCTAATGTGACGCATACAAAATGCAACTACTAGATTCGGCTACTAACGTGACATGTGAATCAACTCAAAGCATGAGATAGCACACATAATCAAGTAAGAAATGATAAAGACATCAAGTATGATGAGTTGAACCTCAATGTATGCAAAAATGGATACACAGCATGGGAATGATAAAGGAAAACATGATGCTTTGTTTGTACAACCATGATAAGCATGTAAATAAAAGGGAGAAAGAAATGGAGGTTGGAAGACGTACATCAAATGTTTACAAATTTGCCTTCTTACAAGATTTGCTTTGTTTTGCTGAAAAACCACCACTACCGTACAAATAAGGTGGCCGGTCGGCCTAATAAATTGGTCTACCGTACAAGATGGTGGCCTACCGGCCACTTTTTCTGGAAAAAGACAACAAAACTGGAATAGAGCAAAAATAGAGGGTTTTCAAAGGATGTTCATTCTTCCTGTTCCCTCCGGTCATGAAGATTTTCAAGGAGAGAATAGGTTTGCTTCACAAATCATCAAGCATCCCAAGGGTATTTAGATGATGATTAATGAAGCAACAAGACGGAAATCAATGAATACAAAGCTAAGGCAAATTAAGAAAAAGAAACATTCAAAGAGATGGCATGAAACTTACTCTATCTCATGGAAAATAAGAGTAAGTGAGTACTCAAATTTAGAGAGATTAGGTTTAGAGAAAGCCATTCTTGAAAACAAAGCTTACAAACAAGAGGTTCTATCATTAAGAGAAGCAAAGAGACTCTTCTTCCTACTTATGGAAGATAGATTGGAATCCATTTTCATGCTTCAAAAAAGGAACTAGAAGCGAGTCTCTATACTTCCGATGAAAGAGCTCTCATATGGCTTCAAAGTAAAATCAAAACAAGACTAAGTAAATGAATGAAAGCTATAAAAGTTATTATATGCTCATCTTCCTACTCATGGAAAACGGATGAGACATCTATTTCCATACTTCAAAGATGGAACTAGAAGAGAGCTCACAACAACTTTGAAGGAGAGAGAGAGAGAGAAACATGAATCATTTGAAGCTTTAAACAAATATATACAGTCCATATTCATACAAAACTATATAAAACAGTACTGAAATTGAAGAAAAAGAAGCAAAAGCATAAAGAATGCCAAGAGAACATCACTAATGGATAAGCCTATAAAAGGGTGGCTAACGCTTCCACCCTCAACAAGGTTTAAATCACATGTTAAAGCCTAAAAACACTCTGAAATTTAGTATTTAAAACAGAGGATGAAGAACAAAAGGATAAAAGAAAAGGCAATGAAAAGTGTTCAAAGATTAACCTCTTGAAAAGAGGAAGAGTTTCTTGATTCACAAACTTCAATCCACACACTCTCAAGTGTCTAAAATGAGGTTCAAAATTTCAGCAAAAAATTTCAAGTTTTAGCTTCAATAGTGTATCTATAGTCAAGAGGGTAGAGAATGCTTTGTATGCCTTTGGAAATACTTGTTTACTAAGTTTTCTAACCCTAAACTCAGAGGGGAGGTGTTGTATTTATAGAATTTTAGCTTCTCATGTCAAAAATATCTTCAAAAGAGAACAGCTGGCCAAATCCCGTGCATGGGAGAAGCCTGCTGCTATAAAAATATCTTCTGCGCTAAACATGGTCGGGCGGCCAAGAGGATGTATGGTTGGCCCAAAAAAGTGGCCTGCCGGTTAACTTTTGGTCTTGCTGCTCTTTGAATGATCAGGCTAGAAAAAACGAGTTTTGGTCCAAATAGGATGCAAGGTTTGGGTTTGAAGCTCAAAACTGAATTTTTTTTTTCTAAAGATTCGAAAAATTGCATAGCTTAACATTTCATTATCGAGTGTTCGGAATGAAACACCCAAGTCTTAAGGGCGGTCTAAAATGGGGTGTCTACAGTTGACTTTTTGGCTATTTTAGCCTAGGGCTAAAAGGCCTACTTTGGGATGGATTTTTTTGACTTTTTTGACTTTTGTGAGAGAAAAAAATGAAATGATTATGGTTTGGACGTGACATTTTATCTTATTGACTTTTTAACCTATTTTGTCTTTTTGTGGCTATTTTAATTATTCCTAATTGTACATATAGTTCCTGGTTCAAAAAAAAAATAAAAATAAATTGTACATACAGTTTTTCAATTAAAAAGGAGGAACATACCCCGTTCTAGATGTAAACCCTAATTCTTGGGTGCGAACCCTAGATTGTCTCACCAAAAGTTTCCATCACAAGTCTGATCGACTTGATCCGAAGCCATAGATTTGACTTCACAATCAAGGACTAAACCTAGATTTGGTAGTCGCAATCCGAAGCCATCACGATCTTGTTTTTTGTATTACGGACTAGTTCTTCTCCCTGAAATCAAAGTTGAGATCGCGAACTGATCAAATTTCTTCATTCGCATCTGGTTCGCAGCACCTGGAAATCTCATATTTCAAGTTTGTCTATGGTCTTCTCGAGGTCGAAGCACTTGGAAAATCTCAGATTCTGTCGAAGAGGACCAAGAAGCTGCGAAATCAACTTCCATTTCTAGTATCACAAACACAAATTGCGAATCGAAGTTGTTGTTCACGTTGTGATTTCAAAATCACATAACACATCGATTCGAAGTTTGTTGGAATCTTCGCAATTGTGACCTGGCTCCTTTGATTCGCATTGGAAGCCATTTGATTTTGCGATCTGAGTTTCAGTCTGGGTTGCTTCGACTTCGAATTGAACTTTGCAAACTCAAATCTGAGGAGAAATCGATCTTTGGACATCAAATCAACTTCAGCCCGAAGTCCTAGTTGAGTTTCGAACTTGAATCTGAAACCCTAGATGCGATCTGGACTTGAACCCGAAACTCTTGAGTGCGATTAACATCTTTCGAACCTTTATATTTTCATGCAATGCCTTTGTGTGGATCTGATTTCACGACATGTGTATGATTTCAAAAGTTGTGATCTTCATACAGGACATTTAACTTCGAAGTTCGTGGCTTGAAAGTACTACAAACTAGTGTTGATTCTTGAGCGTTGCATTTCGATTTTAATTGCGACCTTGATCTTGATGTTGCCTTCATGCTGATTGGTTGATCTGTTGACTCATTTGTCCCAAATGTATATTGTTGCTTTTGGTTTATGTTATAAGTTTGTTTTTGTCAATGTAACACATCAGGTGATGTAGTCTTTTTACTACAAGAAATTAATTTTTTAGAGACTAATATTTAAGGACTAATTGAATTTGATCTCGAAAAATAATCTGTTAGGGACAAATTTAAATATATGATAATTTACTTATAAGATTGTAAATATGACTATTAATATTCTCATTTAATATTTACATAACTTTTTTTAGATAAATAAATGAGAAAGTTACCAATAAATCCTAAATGTCGAAATTGTGCTCCATTTAGTCCCAAATTTTTTTTTTTTGATATATTGGGTCCTTTCTATTGCTCAATGACATAAATACCGCCACATATTTTTCTGAACGCTTGAATAGGTGATGGTGTGGTGTAGCACAACCTCATGTTTGTGTGTTTCCGAAATTTGTGTTCGGCACGTGTCACATTGAGGGTGATCAGTGGGTGCCACACATCAACAAAGTCACTAAGGCTTTTTATACTTTTTGCCTTGAAATAATGTATGTCACGTGACACACAGTGTTTGGTACGTGTCTTTATGAGGGTGGTCGGTGGGTGCCACACATCAACAAAGTACACTAAGGCTCTTTATGAGGGGTGATCGGTAGGTGCCACACATCAACGGCTCTTTATGCTTTTTGCCTTGGAATGATGTATGTCACGTGACACACAAAAGGAAGGGTATATTTGACCACTCAATGTTACCAAACAAAGAAAATAGGATCAACTGGTAAGATATTCCCCCACCAATAGGACTAATTAGAACAATAGAAATAACCTTAGGACTCATCAGTAAAACTGTTTGTCAAATAAGATTTATTGGTAAATATCCCAAAATAAATTTGGTTGCTAATATATTATTAACATATTTAGGGACCAAATATTCATTAACATATTTAGGGACCAAATATTCATTACCGATTAAAAATATTTTGAGACCAAATATTTTTATGATTTTAACAATTAAGAAGTCGGGCCCTCACACAATCCACAGGCTTTGCTCATTCTCTCTTCAACCGCTTTGTTCAATCTTCAACCCTAAAGTCGGGAGCTCCAAGGCAGATTGAAAGAATCCATGGCAGATTGGGAGCTCAATCTTCATCAAATTTTGGTACCTCTCTCTCTCTCTCTCTCTCTCCCTCTCCGCCTATACACACATATATTATTTACAATATTGATCTGATGGTCTCTTTTTCTTTCTCTTCATCATTTTCTAGATCACAATCTTCAATCAATGGAAGATTTCATCATCGATTCATGTTATATAATCAGTGAAGTCTCGGTTGTCGATTCACTTCTCTTCCGAGTTCTCTCTCACCTGGTATCGAAAACCCTAGGTCAGTACTCTGTAAACTGTTAAAATTATTGATATATACGAAGTTTAAAACTCTGAAACTCTGATTTCTAAATGTATAGGGACCAAGTAAACTCTGATTTCTAAACTCTGTATTACTTCAAACTCTGTATCAGAGTTTTATATATGAAGTTTCTGATCTTAATTTCTGTAAATTTTTTTATATCTTTTTGTGTTTTGTGATTGTTGTTTGAGTTTCTATATATGAATTTTTCTATATATGGATTTCTATTTTGTTGGTGTTCAATTGAACTACTACAATTTTATATTGTGCTCACTATGTGTTTGACAATATGCCCAATGATGATACTACGAAATAATGTGTTCCATAGATATGAATCACATAGCTGCTTTAATTGTTGGTGTTACACTTGACTATGCATCATCTTTTGCCTAAATTGTTTCGCAATATATTTGAAGGGAAATGACAAACAACATAACTCCAAAGTACTTGGGCCTTTTTATAGTTCCAACTATGAGCTTCCATAATTTATGTTTAAAAATGAAATCAATTTTAAAAATAAAAAACTATGTTGTTTAAGCTCAACTCAGGGTCAGTTGTTTGAAATCAAATTGTTATGTAAACAAGTAAGCTTAAATACATTTTGAAGTTCGCTAAGTTGTCAAGCCAAGTTTTTGTTTCTTTCGACTCATATATGGCCTTAGAAGTAAGGTGTGTGAGCACCATGGAGCCAATGAGAGGTCAGATTTTATTTTATGTCTAAAAGAGAAGCAAGGTGTAAAAACTCAGACATAGATTGTGTTTTGGGACTACTATAAAATCTGGCTTGTTCCTATCAGGTACAGGTTGAAATTTGTCAATTGGACTATTCATCGTATGGCTGCATGTAAAATCGATGTTCATATTAATCATATAAACCGGAAATATATATAGGGTGTGTTTGGCTTGGTTTTGAGAGACAAATTTTCAAAAAAAAATTTGGGGAGAGTGTTTAGAATTTTTTTTAGTTTGTTTGGTTGTATATTTTGGAAATAGTTTTGGAGTATGAGAGTTTGGGATGATTTGATATTTTGTTGTAGTTGAGTAGATGTGTGTGAGAGAAAAAGTGATTGAGAAGGAAAGATGAGTGAGAAAAAGTGATTGATTGATGTGTAGGGGAGAGAGTGATTTTGAATTTTTTTTTTCCAAAATTACTAAACCAAACAAAATTTTCTCCAAAATTTATTTCTCAAAATCAAACCAAACCAAACAATATGAGTTTTCAACATCTTGTTGGGAAGTATATATAATCAATTCTTTGTGAATTTTTATGTCTGTGATAAGTTGTTTTTGTGCATATTTATAAAACAGTGAGAGTAATAACAAGTCAATCCAACAAAAGTAAGAGAGAAATTCTACTAAAAACTATGAAAGGAATGAGAGCAATGACCATCAAAATATGCGTAGGGATTCTTTTATTTAAGAAAAAAATCCATTGGAGAAGCATTGATGATAAACAAAGAATCTTTTAAGTCTTTTCATGGTTAATTGTCACATTAATTGTCTTTAAGAATGCACTTGTCATCACAGTGTGTTTTAATTAGCTATAAAAAGGTACTTCAGTCTCACTCTTGATTTAAGCCATCAAGTGTTGGAAATTTGGTTTTATAGGTTTATTTTGGGCCAACTTTGAACCCAAATTTGAGTGGGTCCACATGTCTTTTGAGTTGGGTCTAAAGAGGTGACGTGTTCCTTACCACATGGCAAGTCACACAGTGAAAACGGTTCGTCAAAACCATTTATGAGTGAATGGGAAGTTGATGTCGATTTTGGGTTCGTGGAATGGACAATTCAAGAAGTAAAAAGTGGGTTTCCTTGAAATGGTTATCCCACATTGGAAACTTAAGAGAACTTATGTGTGTATATTAGTTCTAGATGGCAACACTTGGGTTGGTGTCACAACCCAAACTTGTCCCTAAAAGTTTGGACATGACCGGCCTGACCTTAGGACTCAACTTTGTTATCTTAAGTTTTATTCAATATTGGGGCCTGAACGGAAGCAAAATTATAACAGAACAAAACATTCATTGAGTTGTGCCTAAATGCTAGGATCTTAATGCAATACCATACATAAGTACATAACATTCCATTCACCATTTACATTCACTGAATTTGTGAAAAGGGGTAACAACCCAAGAGTTAAGTATTGACAATATATACATATATCTACTTCCCTAAGTACTGACAGAACAGGCTGTCAATGGATTTCCCAAAAGTAAAACAAAAGAGTCACTTCGGGTGACTCATCAAAACGGGTCCAGCAAAAGGCTCCTGGGCTGACCTAAGGTTGTCCCGTGGGCTGATTACCTACAAAACATCTATAAAAATGGAGTGAACAAGGCTCAGTGAATGATAGTAATACAAACAAAAGTACGAGCATAATTTAGCAGTGCACATTTATAAATCACAAGTTGGTTTTATTCTTATTTCCTTTTCTGAACGGCCTCGGGCCCACATAAAACAGAACGGCCTTAGGCCCAAGGTAATATAGAACGGCTTTGAGCCATTATAATAGCAAAACGGCCTTAGGCCCAACGGAATATAAAACGGCTGTAGGCCCATTATTATAGCAAAAGAGCCTTGGGCCCAATGAAATATAGAACGGCCTTAGGCCCATTATAATAGCACAACAGAACAACCTCGGGTCCATATTTCCTATGCCAATGTTCATTCAAACAAACTTATGATGTCAAACCCTAACTCTCATAAGTGCAAACCTCCATTTTAGGGCTTTAATCTCATCAATTGAGAAAGGATTTAGGATATTGGAGTTGATTTATACTCGCTTGAACTTTAATTTTGAATCTTTTCAAACTTCTTCAAGATCTTAGTTGATTTTCCCTTTCCCTTTCCCTTTCTTTCTTTTTCTCCTTCTCTCTCTCTATCTCCAGGAGATAGTTTTTGTCTTAGTTGTCTCTAATTCATGGACTCATATATATATATATATATCTAACTAAGGCTTATTTTTTAGTCTACAAGTTGAGGTTAACTAAGGTTAGCCCAATTAGCTCAATTTAATTTGTTACGAATCAAATTTTTACAAAATTTCATATTATGACCTAAAAATCATGTTGATCATAATTGTAAAGTCAATTTTCGGATTATCGCGCCTCTAAGGCTTCCAATTTCTAATCAAAATGTCTCAATTTTAACAGGTTTTTCTAATAACTGACAAATATAATATCATAAGCATGTAACTAACACAATTAAACACAATTTCACATAAAATTTCTCATCAAGCATATAATCACACATATAATTAAAGCTGTAGAAGGGTCGGGTTATTACACTCTCCCCCCCTTAAATAAGTTTGGTCCCGCAAACTTGTTGTACCTTAGTTGGAAAATAATTCTGGGTACTGTTGCCTCATTTCCTCCTCTTTCTCCCAAGTAGCTTCTTTCCCATAGTGTTCCTGCCATTCCACTTTTACAATAGGGATTACTTTACTTTGTAGCTGCTTCATCTGTCGGTCTAAAATTTGAATTGGTTTCTCTTCATAAATCAAATTATCATCTAGGGCAATTTGTTGGTAGTCTATAATATGGGACGGATCTTGAAGATAACTTCGTAACATTGATACATGAAACACGTTATGCACTTGCTCCATATTTGGCGGAAGAGCAACACGATAGGCTACTGGACCTACTCTTTCTAGGATTTGAAACGGTCCAACATATCGGGGTGCTAATTTACCCTTTTTGCCAAATCTGGAGTGTTCCTTTATTGGTGTGACTTTTACAAAAACATGATTATTCATTTCGAACTCTAAATCCCTTCGTCGGTGGTCTGTATAACTCTTTTGTCTATTCTGCGCGGTCTTTAACCTTTCTTGAATAGTTTTAATTTTCTCTGTTGTCAATTGAACAATCTCGGGTCCGAACAACAATTTATCACCGACTTCGGTCCAGCACACGGGAGAGCAACATTTTCTTCCATATAAAGCTTCGTAGGGTGCCATTCTTATGCTTGAGTGGTAATTGTTGTTGTAGGCAAACTCCGCCAACGGTAGATAAGTCTCCCAACTTCCTTTGAAGTCTAAAACACATATCCGAAACATATCTTCCAACGTTTGTATGGTTCTCTCGAATTGTCCATCTATTTGAGGGTGGAAGGCCGTACTGAATTTCAATTCTGTTCCCAAAGCATCCTGCAGACTTCGCCAAAATCTTAATACAAACTTTGGATCTCTATCAGATACGATTGAAACTGGAACACCATGTAGTCGCACAATTTCATCCACATATATGGTAGCCAACTTATCTGCATTGTATTGAGTCTTTACAGGTAGAAAATGAGCTAACTTAGTTAGTCTATCAACAATAACCCATATGAAATTCATACCCTGAGGTGTTCGCGGTGAACCCACAGTAAAATCCATAGTTAAATGTTCCCATTTCCATTCTGGAATTGGGAGGGGTTGAAGTAAATCCGCCGGTCTTTGGTGCTCCACTTTTACTTGCTGACACTGCAAACATTTTGAGACAAATTTTGCAATTTCCCTCTTCATACCATGCCACCAAAAATTCTGCTTCAAATCTTGGTACATTTTTGTGTTACCGGGATGCATCATAAATTTGGAGTTATGTGCTTCCTCCATAACTGTTCTCTTGATTTCTGACACATTTGGGACACACAATCTACCTTGAAATTTTAATACGGAATTCTCAATCGTGAACCCGAGCTTTGGCTCTGTTTCCATTTCATCACAAATTTTGCTGTAGGAATTTATCTTTCGGTTGCCGTTGCTTGATTTCTTCCATAAATGTCGATTGGGCTGATATCGCTGCTACCATCACATTTTGGCCATGTAACACAATTCTCACATTCATTCTTTCCAAGTCACGTAGTAGCTCCTTCTGCCTCATGAGCAAACTTGCTAAATTTCCCGTACCCTTTCGACTAAGGGCATCTGCAACCGTGTTAACTTTACCAGGGTGGTAATGGATTTGTAGGTCATAGTCTTTAATGAGCTCTAACCACTGTCTCTGCCGCATATTCAACTTCTTTTGGGTAAAGAAGTACTTAAGACTCTTATGATTGGTATAAACTTCACACGTAGTTCCATACAAATAATGACGCCATATTTTCAAAGCAAAGACCACTGCAGCTAGCTCAAGGTCGTGTGTGGGATAATTCTTTTCATAGGGTTTAAGTTGGTGAGAGGCATACGCAATAACCCTCCCATTTTGTATAAGTACACAGCCCAAACCTTTGTAAGAAGCGTCACTATAAATCTCAAATCCTCGGTGCAGCGGTAAGGCAAGGCAGTCTTTGAGTTAACTTCGTCTTTAATTCCTGAAAGGCAAATTCTCGTTGTTCTGACCACTCAAACAAAACACCTTTCTGGGTTAATTGAGTAAGCGACACCACGATTTTGGAAAAGTCTTTAACGAATCTTCGGTAATATCCGGCTAAATCCAAGAAACTACGCACTTCTGATACATTAGTAGGAGTCGGCCAATTCACAATAGCTTCGATCTTGTGCGGATCAACAGTAACACCCTCCTTCGTTACTACATGTCCCAAAAACCCCACTTTGTGTAGCCAAAACTCACATTTCTTTAATTTTGCATACAATTTCTTATCCCGAAGAGTCTGAAGAATTAACCGTAGGTGGTTTGCATGGGCTTCCATACTAGTTGAGTAAATGAGGATGTTGTCAATGAACACGACCTCAAAGTCATCCAGGTAGGGCTGAAAAACTCGGTTCATTAGATCTATGAAGGCAGCTGGCGCATTGGTAAACCCAAACGGCATAACTAGAAATTCATAATGTCCGTAACGGGTTCGGAAAGTAGTTTTCTCGATATCCTTAGCTTTAACTTTTAGTTGGTGATACCCAAATCACAAATCTATTTTAGAAAAGACTTGTGCACCTTGTAATTGATCGAACAAATCATCGATCCTAGGCAAAGGATACTTATGCTTTACGGTTACTTTGTTGAGCTCTCTATAATCTACACATAACTGGAGGGTCCCATCTTTCTTTACAAAAAAGACTGGTGCGCCCCAAGGAGAAGTGCTCGGGTGAATGAACCCTTTATCGGGGAGGTCTTGCAATTGGACCTTCAACTCTTTCATTTCAGCGGATGACATTCTATAAGGGGTTTTGGAAATAGGCTGAGTTCCTGGCACTATATCAATTGTAAACTCAATCTCGAAATCAATTAACTCCCCCGGTAACTCTTCTGGAAAAACATCCGGAAAATCACGAACAATTGGAATTGCATTAATGCCATCCACTGGTTGTCCACCCAAAATACTACATAAAAACCCTTGACTACCTTTTTGTAACAATTTACACGCCTTTACTACGGAAATCAAATGAGGTGGGGAAATCACTCTCTGCCCCTTGAAAGTAAACTCAGGCTGTCCTGGGGGTTGGAAGGTTACTTGTTTCAAGATACAATCAATAGTCGCATAACATTCGCTTAGCCAATCCATTCCCCAAATTATGTCAAAATAAGCCATGTCATGAGGTAACAAATTGGCGCAGTGTTTTTAAAGGCTCAAGGTGCACTAAGGCGCTGAAGGTCTCTTGGGGCCTAGGCACAAGGCGAGGCGCGGGCTTTATTGAAGTAAGGCGCACGCACAGTCTTAGTAAAAAATACAAAAATTAACGTAGACTAATCATTCATAGTACTAAGTCAATTTTTTTAAAAATAAAAATAATTAAGATTCAAGACAAAATATAGAATAATTCACAAAGCCATGAAAGTGCATAGTACATAACATTTCAAACATCCAAAAACATAAACATAAACACTAAACATCCAAAACATAAATATCCAACAAATACTAATATATGTCTTAACACTTAAAAACATCAATATCAAAAGAAAGGGTAGGTTAGGTCGGTCAGTCAATCATCATCCTAAACATCAATGGCAAGCAAACTATCATCTTCTTCTCCATCAGTTGATTTGTATCCCTCAACATCTTCCTCCTCTATGTCATCTGAGCCCGCTTCCTCTTCATCTATTAATTGAAGTGGAGTTAATCTTGATAATTTAGATATCCTCGGTTGTGCCTTTGAGCGTGAACTTGTTGCTCTACTTGCATGGCTAATTTCTTCTACTCCAGAAGCTCTAGCAACAGTGGCCCACGTCAAGCCATCATCATCATCAAACATAGGCTCATTATCTTCATCTAATTCTCCATCCATCCTCCCAAGCAACCACTCATTGCTTTCATCAATATTTTGCAAAGATATGGAATTAAGAGTGTTGCGCATGTCATACCTAAATCTCAATGTTCTATTATATTTGGCAAACACTAAATCATTGAGACGTCGTTCCAATCTATTTCTTTTCTTGCTATGAAGCTGCAAGTATTAAAAAGATATTAAATTCTATATAATGAGAATAAAAAATATTTGAATTGAACAAAAAATTAGTTAGAATGTTAAATACTCACATGTTCAAATACACTCCAATTTCGTTCACAACCCGATGAACTACACGTTAGGCTAAAGACTTTTATGGCAAAAGTTTGCAAGTTTGGAGTTTTAGAACCATATGATGCCAACCAATCAGCTGCGATAATCCACTAGTTAGAAATAATTGTTACCAAGTATTGAATTTTACTAAAAGTATTACTAAAAGTAAACTCTATGAGTCTATAATATATTACCTGGTGCCCTTGTATTTCTTTGTCTAATCGCAGCAGACTTGCCAAAAAAACTCTCAGCCTTCATATAAATACTCATCTCATTAGTGATCAAATCTTGAACAGTGACATCCGGGACCAACCTTTGCATGCATTCATAAAACCCATTCATCACTTCATGATCTTTTTGCACCTCTAACGCTTTTGGGTAAAAGAATTATGGGTTAAGAAAATGAGCAGCTGCATGCAAAGGCCGATGCAATTGGACACCCCATCTTTTGTCGATGATTTCGAAGATTTCATTATACTTCTCTTCTTTATGATCAAATGAACTTGCAATGCATTCTTTTGCCCTATCCATTGCCTCATAAATGTATCCCATGGGAGGTTTCTTCTCGGTATCAACCAATCTAAGCACTTTGACAAGAGGACCCGAGACCTTAAGGGCAAACACAACAGTATTCCAAAATGAAGGCATCAACAAAGTTTGTGCCATTCTTTTACCTTGTGGCTCCTTTGCCCATTTGCTTAAGGTCCAGTCTTCAGAGGTGACCATCTTTCTCAAATTGTTTTTTTGTTGATGCATCCTAGACAAAGTCAGAAAGGCGGTTGCAAATCTAGTTTTTGCAGGCTTGATCAAATTCTTCAGATTTGTATAGCGCCTCATTATGTTTAGCAACGTATTTCGGTTGTAAATGTAGCCATGTACTGCAATACCTCTTTCAAATGTCTTTTTTAATCAAGGTATCTTGAAAATGTCTTCTAACATCAAGTCCAAGCAATGAGCATCACATGGTGTCCAATACAAGTGTTCATACTTGGCTTCCAAAAACCTCCCTATAATGTAACAATTACGAAAAATTATTATTTTTAAGTTTTTAAATTTTAAATGCAAAACAAACTACGAGTAGAAAATTTTGACGTAAGGAAGGAGAAAATATTCTTCCCGCCAACACATTAGCTGCAGCACTATCAGTGATAACTTGCACCACATTCTCTTTTCTAACTTTCTCTGCAAACTTGTCTAGTAATTCAAATAGCTTCTGTCCATCCTTTGAATAGCTAGAAGCATCAACCGACTCAACAAACATGGTTCCTCTTGGACAATTAGCTAAAAAGTTAATCAATGTCCTTCCTCTCTTGTCAGTCTAGCCATCAGCCATTATGGAACACCCGTATTTTGCACAATCTTCTTTATGATTCTTCATCAAGTCTTTAGTATGTTTCACCTGTTTTTTGAGTTGGGTAACCCGCACTTCATGGTAAGTTGGTGGCTTCATACTAGGACAATATTGCCCAATGGCTTTAATCATTGGTCCAAAACTCTCATAATTTACTGCATTAAAAGGGATACTAGCATTATACATCCACCTTGCAAATCTTTGCACTGCCCGAGCTCTCATTTCTTTTTTGTAAGGGTCATTCACATCAATTTTGGTTTGCTTCCCTTTTGCTTGGTCTCTTTGATTTTTCACCACTGATTCAGGATTGGGTGTGAAGTAAACATCCATAGGCCCTTTTCTTTTTGGCATTTTTAAATTGGTTTTGGATTTGGATGAACCTTGGTTGCTACTTGTCAACTTACGGCGTTCATTGACATTGATCTCAACAACATCATCATCTTTATCTTCCATGTCCATATCATCAAAATCAGGCAACATGTTCATTTCTTCTTTTTGTGTCTTCTTTTTTGACATGAACTCTCTAATCTCCTCTTACATGAGCTGGACATTTCGGGCAAGCAGTGACATTCCTATAATCTCCCGCGAGGTGTTGTTTTACCCGATAAACACCTCCATTTGATACTTTACCACAAAAATTACACTCAAACTTGTTTAAATTATTCTCCTCTACCAAATGGGCATGTTGCCATGCCGGATCTTTTCTATTACTTTCCGATGTCATTTTCTACACAACAAATTTAATAAATGGAAAATAGTTTCAGTGTAATGTAAGTGTGATTAATTGTGTAATGTAATGGAAAATAATGTGTAATGGAAAATTACACATTAGCACAAATAGTGTATTAATTAATGGAAAATTAATTAATACAATGTAACGGAAAATTACACTCGGTGAGTGTAATGTAATGTAATGGAAAATAATGTAATGTAATGTGTCAATTAAATTTAGAAAATAATGTACTGTAAACAGAGACCAAAGGCATAATTGAAATTATTCTATTTATTTTTTAAAAAAAATTATTCTAATTAATGTAATCTATTTTTTTTTTGTTTAAATTATTCTATTTATTTATTTATTATTATTATTTTTAACAGAGACTCAAAGGCATAATTGGGAAAAAAACAAAAAAACAGAGCAGAGCAGAGCAGAATCAGCGAAGAAGACAGAAGAAGAAGGAGAGAGACGATCGAAGTCTAAGAAGCTGAAAGAGAAGAAAAAAAAATAGACAGACCAGTCCAAGTCGAACACACACCTGGAAGTCGAGAGAGGAAGCCGAAGTCGAAGTCGTCGCCTAGCCAGTCCAAGTCGAAGTCGTCACCTAGCCAGTCCAAGTCGAAGTCGAATCGAAGTCGAGAGAGGAAGTCGAATCGAAGTCGACACAAATTAGGGATTTCGTTTCAGTCGTATTTCGTTTCAGTCGAAGTCGTATTGTATATAAGTTGTAATCCTCTGTGTTAGAGCCATTCGAACACACACCACCACAGCCGTTAGATCAAAACTAGGGCGTAAATCATCAATTGCGCCTAGGAGCGAGCCTTGCGCCTCTCTCGCTTGCTTCTAGTCACGCCTAAGGCGCGCGACTTCTTCAACGCCTACTTTGGTACAGTTCAAGCGCCTGTTTGCGACTCGCGATGTGGCCTTTTTTTCCTAACTTTGAATTGGCGTCTACCCGAACATCCCCAATTAGGAGTTCACATGCACAATAAATAGACGCACATACCATAGACTCCCTCGACAGTGAGGATACACACAAAACATAAGGTAACGGTTCTATAGGTCTATTTAAATGACTAGCAAATGCTTTTGATACAAAGGAGTGGATAGAGCCCGAATCAAACAACACATGCGGAATAACCATTAATAGAGAATGTACCTGATACTACAGCCTCGGTATTATGCACGTCCCCCAGAATTAGTGCAAATACTCTTCCCTGTTTAGCGGTATCTTTAGCATTGGCGGGTTTCGTAGCTGCCTTGGTGGTTAGGGTTGGAGTTGGAGTCGAACCGGCTGAACTTGTGGTAGCCCTATTCCCATTCTGCCGATCTTTTTGCGGGCATTCTCTAGCTAAATGACCTGTCTTGCCATACTTGAAGCATGCCCCTGTTACCCGATAACAAATCCCACGGTGTCTCTTTCCACAATCTGGACAAATTAGTGCGGAGTCACGAGTAGAGGCGGATGTACTAGAGGTTCCTGAATACAATTTCTTCCTCGGTGGTGCCACTGAACCCCTAGTGACTTGGGTATTCTGTCTCTTCCCTTTCCACTCTGAGACCCGACTTTGAGCGGCAATATTACCCTCATCGATTACTGCCCTTTCCAACACATCAACATACGTAGGTAATTTCAGCACATTGATCCGGTCGAGAATAGCGGTCCGTAGTCCACCTTCAAACTTTCTTGCCTTCTTATAGTCCGTATCCACCATATGTGGTGCGAAACGGGCCAATTTAGCAAATTGAGCCTCATACTCTGTGACAGTCTTGTTCCCTTGTCTCAAGGTCTCAAACTCGGTCACTTTCTTGTCTCACATACATTAGGAAAAATACTTTTCATAGAACAGCTCCAAAAACCTAGCCCATGTTAACCCTTGATGTGTCGTTCTTGTGAGCATCCACCACCTCCGTGCTTCGTCTTCAAGAGTGAAGGCAGCAAGTTGTACTTTCTGGGCTTCAGTACAAGGAAAAACCTCAAATAACTTTTCTATACCCAACACCCACGCTTTTGGTTTCATTGGTTCAATTCCCCCTTTGAACGAGGAAGACTTCATCTTTTTGAATTCCTTGTTGAGCGTAATTGTTCGATCCTTAGCTTGGTAATCTTGTACCTCTGGTGGTGGTGGTTGTTGTTGCTGCTGTTGTTGCCTCAAGGTTTCTGCCATCTCCATAATCATCCTTTCCATTCTATCCAACCGTATGGAGGTAGAATCTTCCGGATCATCTGTTCTTGTCCTCACCATGATCTACATAACGGTTAGTATACAAACAAAAATTCACAAGTAGGCATGGATCATAGTCATTATCAAGATACATGTCAGTGATTATTGCATGTACAATCTAGCTGCTATATATCATTTTGTATCCATCAAAAGTCACATGCATGTAACTTAAGTCTTTTCTAGACACGCTAAAGCTCAACAAACCTGTGTGAGAGGTAACAACTCGTGCTCTGATACCAACTGTCACGACCCAAACCTGTCCCTAAAAGTTTGGACATTATCGGCCTGACCTTAGGCCTCGACTTTGTTATCTTAAGTTTTATTCAATATTAGGGACTGAACAGAAGCAAAATAATAGCAAAAACAAAACATTCATTTAGCTATGCCTAAATGCCAGGATCTTAATGCAATACCATACATAAGTACATAACATTTCATACACCATTCACATTTACTGAATTTGTAAAAAAGGGCAACAACCTAAGAGTTAAATATTGACGATATATACATATATCTACTTCCCTAAGTACCGACAAAACAAGCTATCAATGGATTTCCCAAAAGTAAAACAAAAGAGTCACTTCGGGCGACTCAGCAAAACGGGTCCAACAAAAGGCTCCTGGCCTAACGTAAGGTTGTCCCGCAGGCTGATTACCTACAAAACATCCATAAAAATGGAGTGAACAAGACTCAGTGAATGATAGTAATACAAACAAATTAAAAGTACAAGCATAATTTAGTAGTGCACATTTATAAATCACAAGTTGGTTTTATTCTTGTTTCCTTTTCTGAACGGCCTCGGGCCCACATAAGACAGAACGGCCTTAGGCCCAAGGTAATATAGAACGGCTTTGAACCATTATAATAGTAAAACGGCGTTAGGCCCAACGGAATACAAAACGGCCTTAGGCCCATTATTATAGCAAAAGAGCCTTGGGCCCAATGAAATATAGAACGGCCTTAGGCCCATTATAATAGCACAACAGAACAACCTCAGCTCCATATTTCCTATGCCAATGTTCATTCAAACAAACTTATGATGTCAAACCCTAACTCTCATAAGTGCAAACCTCTATTTTAGGGCTTTAATCTCATCAATTGAGGAAGGATTTAGGATATTGGAGTTGATTTATAATCACTTGAGCTTTAATTTTGAATCTCTTCAAACTTCTTCAAGATCTTAGTTGATTTTCCCTTTCCCTTTCTTTCTTTTTCTCCTTCTCTCTCTATCTCCAGGAGATAGTTTTTGTCTTAGTTGTCTCTAATTCATGGACTCATATATATATATATATATAACTAAGGCTTAGTTTTGAGTCTACAAGTTGAGGTTAACTAAGGTTAGCCCAATTAGCTCAATTTAATTTGTTACGAATGAAATTTTTACAAAATTTCATATTATGACCTAAAAATCATGTTGATCATACTGTAAAGTCAATTTTCGGTAACTGACAGATATAATATCATAAGCATATAACTAACACAATTAAACACAATTTCACATAAAATTTCTCATCAAGCATATAATCACACGTATAATTAAAGATGTAGAAGGGTTGGGTTATTACAGTTGGGCCCCAAGGGGCACCTCAAGTTTGTAGAAGGGAGTTATGGACAAATTGAACCTTGGCTTAAACCACCACACGCGCGTGCAAGCCACCGCTGCAGGCCTGCCGAGCCAGGCCTGGCGTGGGTGTGGGTCGGGTCGGGTCGGGTCGGGTCAGTCCTAACATTAATTTTTTGAACAAAATTTGTTTGAATTTATTCCAAAAATTATTGCGGGAAATTAATTCAAATTTTGCACCAAATTTGAATTCAAATTTTCTGTCCATAATTGTGCCTCTTCCAGTCCAAAATTCCCAACAGATAAACTGTTTTTTAAGAGGTTTTAACTGCCAACAGATAAACTGTTTTTTAAGAGGTTTTAGCGCGACGCCCACCGTTCAGATAGTTTTCCTACTGATTCAAATCTGGCTAACACCAATCTGTTCAGGTTTGAATTATATCTATTGCACCTGTTCATTTGAAAATGAGATCTGTTCGGACAGATTGTTTAGTCTCCATTTTGCCTATAAATAGAGGACTTTCCAGCAGGTTTTAAACAATCAGAAAACCTCCAGAAAATCTGTTCCCTTCCGTTTTGTTCTCATTTTGCATTATTTATTCTTCATATTATTTTTAGGAGAAATATTTAAGAGAGTATAGAACACAGGTTTGGTTCGCCGTACAAATTGTTTAGAGTGCTACTACAATTTGTGAAGATCATTGTATCTTGGGAGATAGACACCTTTTATCCGTAAGCACCGTAGTGAGGCAAATCTGTCTTAAGGAAAGAATGTTTCACACTCGACTTGATCTTTTTGTGCTTTTACATTTCAGTAAAATAAATTCTGTAAGTGATTTATTTTTATTTATTTGATTTGGTTTCAAATTATTTATTTTACACAGAAGATTGTTCCAACATCAAGATCGTGAGAGCCACATGCATTAGAAACCACTCATCCCCTTACTTTATTTTCCCTAGTCCCCGCTTTCCTTCTCTTTTCACATATGTATTCAACATGGATAACATAATCTAGTTAAGGGAGATCTTTTGCCCCCTTTCTTCCTCTAAGAAACCACAATAAAGTAAAGAATGTGATTTCTTTTCTATGGATTCCACCCATGAGAGAGAAAGCAATTAAAAGAGGATGGTAAAGGAAGACGAGGAAGGATGCAAGTAATTAATGCATGCATCCTTAGCAAGAATGTGATTTTGAATATCCCTTAGATTTGCTGCGTCCCTAGAATGGTCAAAGACGTGTGTAAGCTCCACTTTGAAGTGGTTAATTGTTGCATGTGGTTCAATGGTTGATAGGAAGAAAAGCTATTGGGTTAAGGTTGGAATTGCTTCTTGCAGATTGACTCCATGTATTCCATCTAATAAAATTTTTGATAGAGTCTCTGTTTTGTCGCAATCGGAATTCACAGACATGTTACCAAAGATTGATGAAATTTCACCATTCAGCCTTCCAACCCCCGAAGTAGTGGGAATCTGCACACACACAACCCCCTGTCCAAAATGCACCAAAGGTTGGAAGAGGAAACATTAATTGGAGAATGATCATACTAATGGATTAAAACATATCTGAAATTGGATCACTGTATGACATTAATTTCTAATAGATAAATGGATATGGACATGAACATTAATATTAGGTGCTTGAGTCAGCAAATCCCACATAGAATTCATCTCTCATTATTTTATTATTGAATTTATTTTGCTACCCATACAATTATTTTCAACTGAATCATGCTATCGTGGTAGGATTTTTAACTTAGCATAGCAAAAAAGTCACTCGCAACAATAGTCTGTGTGCACACCATAATAGATGCCTTGGAACCTTCAGCCATTGCCCTTACGCAGTGTCATATATCTCATCTGAAACTTCAACTTCGGGAATATTGGTGGAGGATATTCTGCACTTGAAGACAGAAGGTAGTGATCAAGAATTAGTTGAGGCTCACATCGTATTTGGGTGAGTTGCCACTTTATTTACCATCATAGTAAGCACTTTTTGCTCTAGATAGATCTGTGATATTTATAAATTTAGTGTGCTTGTTATTTAGAACATTTGATTATGATAACGTGCTTGGAGTAGTAGTGAGCTATAACGTGCTTGGAGTGTCAGATGCATCTCCAAGGAGTTTCAGATGTGTGTTGAACTTTAATATCTGTCTAATATGGATTTGGCTTCTTCATATGGCTTATTCACAATTGTATAATTTGTATCACTGTCATTGAACTAATCTCTTATTGTAAACTTCTGCATAGATAGGTATTTACGCATCACTAACTCATGGTATGTGAGGTAATAATTGACATATAAGATGTTATATTTTTTATTTCCTTATTAGCAATTGCTAAGCATTGCAAGTCCAAGGGTTGACTATGTTTTCCTTGTTTTGCTTCTTTGAAAATAAAAATTACTAGTTCATTAATCTTCGAGGAGGTCTTTAATATAATTTAGAAATCCCTTTCATGGAAAGTCTGTTCAACTTTGCAGAGACGCGTAAGGTTGCAGAGACAATATTAACAAATAATACTGGATGATGAAATGTGTCCTTGCTTGAACATGATATGTTCTACAGGCTCGTACCTCTGCTTCCCTGGCTTCTAACAGGAATCTAAGCATGATGCCTCAGCTTAAATTTGGTCATTTAGCTGGAATAATCTACTAATGTTTCAGCTAAATGTTGTAGAGTTTTGAATTTGTGGGGTTTGTTTTCCTTTGGTTAGTTTTGAATTTGTTATCAAAACAACATACCAAGAATCAACCTCGCCACCCTCCAATATTTATTGTCTCTCCCCTTTGTAAACAAGAGAGAGACAGACAGATATACAAATCTCCCTTGGTGGAGGTCCATGTATGATTGTTAATTTATTATGTCAAAAACAATTGGTCCCATAAATTAGAGATAACTTGTTCTAATAGTAACTAAAGAATAGCTGAAAGTCCTAGTAATTGCACATAGTCTAGTTGTTGAAACCAAGTTTCAAAAAGCATTAATATGGTTCTAGGTGACTCACTTTCTTGTTGTGTTGATTCTTATTATAGCTCACTACTACTCCAAGTATACTGAGATAACGTGCTTTTCCATTATTTGTAACTTATTTGATTATGAATGACTATTGATTATTTAATTGAGGTTATGTTGTGTTGATTCTTATTATTTGACTTCTTTTGGAATTTTGGGTTGCAAGGATGTCCAAAGGTGTCACACCTAAGAATAGCTTGAAGCCTCTTGTGCCAAGGCTGTCTGATATAAAGCCTAATATTGATGTTGAGAAAATACTTTTTTGGAGATTCCCTTTGAAGAAATTTTTTTCTATTATTCATTTGAACTGTTACTACTTTGATATGAATTTAGAAGCTTTCAATTTTAATTTTTGTAAAATTTTACTTTCTATATACTCATTATGGCTTGGGAATAGAGTGGCTTTGATGTGTGGATGTCAATTTTTTTTAATATGATTGGATGACATTTAATTTTGTGCATTTTTAGCTATGAGATTAAATGATTACAAAATTCCTAACTTTGACATTTAGCGACGAAAATGTGGTAGAGAAAGCCATTTATCTTTTAGCAACCAAATATAATTGTTGTTGAAAATGTCATCATTTTGTTTTTTGGGTCCACATTGGGACATTTTGTGGTGAAGTATTAGCAATCAAATGTTTAGTCTTGTAAAATCAAACATTTTGTGACAATATAAAATTGGTTGCTAATTGTCACTTTCAACGACACTTTCAAAAATTCGTTGCTAAAGACTTTTTTGGTGCACTTTTAGTGACTTTTTTAGTGACGAATGTAATTGTCACAAATGCTATTTAGAGACCAAAATAATTATTTTAGGGATTAAAATAATTGGTCGTCAAAAGTCTTATATGTTGTTTATTTTTCTTTCTTTCTTTTTTCTTCCTAATATGCTATTGAATTAGGTTGAAGAAAATTAATCATATTTTTATTTCGTTGAATTTGAATTTTTGCTTCTATATATTTTTGTCTGGAAGGATGTTGCTTTATATTAAGTTGATAATTTATTTTCATATGGGATTGGATTGTGTATGCATTAATCTATTTAAATAATTGTTCATTACACAATTTGTCCTCTTTGTTTCTTTTTTTTTTTTTGGAGGCAAGCAAGTGGCATGCTTTATTTGTTTGTCATTTTTTTTTTCTATTGTGGAGCATTGATGGGTGTGCTTATAATTTGTTATTTGTCTTATTTTTATTTATTTATAGAATATTGGTTGATGTGTTTTATTATTTATCATTTTCTTTGTATTGAGCACTGGTTGGCGAGCTTAATTTGTTGCTTTACATTTTTTTTTTTGTATTACAGAGCATTGGCTGGTGTGTTTAATTTGTTTGACATTTTCTTTGTATTGCAGAGCATTGAGTGGTGTGCTTAATTTGTTAATTTTTTTTTCCTATTGCTGAGCATTGGCTAGTGTACATCATCTGATTTTTTTTTTTTTTATATATGTTTGTGTGTTTTGGGACTTACACTTTGGTGTTTGTTTAAAATCTTATACTTTTGTTTTGCTTAAATCTTACATAGCATTTATGTGTTTACTTTTCATTATTTCATTTACCTATAAATTTTGAAAATCTATGTTTAAATTTATTTATTTACCAAGCATTATACAATTTGTTTATTTTTCATTTATTTAATTGTTTTCACAGTAAACTGACCACCAAATCATAGAAATTGGTTGATTTCAACTACTAGATTAAAATTGATGCAAAACTATAGCCATGAGATCTCTCTTATTTTTTTCAACCATCGCTCGCTCTTTGAAAAAATGCAGTATATAGAAATTTAATTGGATGGTGTTGTTGATCAAGGTAATAAAGTGTTTATTTTCTGTTGCAAATTGCAGGTGGATTTAAAAAAAAAAAAAAAAGACTACAATAGTAAATATTTGGTGACGTGGTCTTTGTTTGCATTTGTATGAGTATAAAAAAGTAATTGTATCATCACTATTTTCATATTTTCTTGATAAATTGCAATAATTTCCATCATATTACCTCCACCACTACTAATCATGGACACCACAATTTAGGGTCATTTAAATTTATGTTTGACAAACAAAAATGCAACTATTTTTGCATTGAGAATTTGAGTTCAAATATATAATCACAATGGTATTATTGAAATTTGCTTATTGTTAAAAACAAAATTTTCTAGCAAAACGTACTATTAAATTCAATTAGATAGTTTTTATAATCGTTAAGTTTGCAATACAGATAAGGAGGGTCTAATTTTTTCATTAAATGATAGCTATCTAAATTTTATAATTTTGCAAAATATTTAGATTGATGGATCTAAAAAGTGAAATTGTGACAATTTGTTTTAGGTAACTTTCGGCGGTGCTCGATGGTTTGCCTTGCAAGTCGAAGGACTACTCAAGCGAACAAGTGGTCGCTCGAGCAAAGATGAGGGGGTTCCCAGTATCTCATTTAGTAGATAGAGAACTGAGAGGTTTCATTTACCGCTTGAGCGGTGAAAATACCTCTCAAGCAGTTTGCATGATATCAGCCACTTAAAAAGTATCTTTTAGATCAATTTTCTGTACTTTTTCTTTTCTCTCGTCTTTCCTCTCCCTCTAGCTCCGAAAACCCTAGCTATTTCTCTCTAGAAATCTCTCATTACACTAAGATTCTAGCTAAAAGCTCCTGCAAAAAGTGAAGTTTACTTGGAAATCTTGGATTCTACTGATTGGATTAGGATTCTTCAAAGAGTTCCTCAAAAACCTAGCTTCTTTGTCTTGATTCTTGAGGTATGACTACTTTTAATCTTGTATCTCTTTGATTTGAAGATGATTGTGTGGTATTGCGATGACATTGATGAGTTGATGAATAATTCAGTTTATAAATTGAAATTTTTTACAAAAATAGTATTTTTTTTTACAATTTTCTTAGGATTTCTACTTTTAGCCATGGATTATGGAAGTTTTTTTTTTTATGAAGATTGATATTATATATGTTGGAGGAGTAAAGGCCCAAATTCTAAAAAAAAAATTTTAAAAAAAAAGCCCTAAATTTGAAGTTTTAGAAACAGTTGTGATACAGGCCTCGAATTTGGCTCGAATGCCCCCCTTTTTTTTTCTTTTTTTTTTTTGGGCTGCTGTGTTAGTTTTTTTTTTTTTAAGTCTAATATAAACTATTATACATTTCACATCAACTCATCATATAAAATTATATGAAATTAACAAAATTTAACCAATAGTTTAACTGATCAGTCAATTTTATCATTTAACGATCACAATTGGTTATTGGTTAAAATTCGTTAATTCCATATAATTTTGTACGATGAGTTAGTACAGGATGTCTAGCTTTTTGGCACACCCCTACACATAATCACCTTTAAAAAAAATTTTAAAAAAACCAACACAACCTAACAAATAAAATTAAATTAAATTAAAAAAAAAATTTGATCAGTCAATTTTATTATCCAATCAGTCCAACCCAACTCACTTACAAAATGTCTAATTTTTTAACACACCCCTATACATAATCACCCCTATAAAGAAAAGAGAAAAAAAAAATTTAAAAAAAAAAAACCAACCAAACGCAGCTTTGGAAAAAACAGAAAAAAAAAAAAAGAGATTTCGAGGCAAATTCGAGCCTCAAATTCGAGGCCTCAATCATTAATCTTTTAGAAATAATGAAATGAAAATGAAATTGATCCTTAATTCTTTAAATTGATGATTGGCTTTTAATATTAAAGTGGTATTCGAATGGAATTGTGAACTTGGAATGTTCTTAAGATGTTGGACATTGTTACTTTATATTTGCCATAATTGCTTGGATGGTGAAAGACTACTTTGAAACTTTGAAACTTTGAAAAGATTATAAGGGGGAGGTAAATAGCATGTGAGTCCGTGTAAAGAGTCGGTTTTGGAAAAGTGTTGTATATAGTTGGTACCTGCGCGGGGAAGTCTAGGTGCCCAATTGCCATGTCTAGAGCTTATCGCTGGACAAATATGCAAAAATATTTTTGGATGTCCACTACTCTTGCTGTATTGTAGTCGGTAAAAAGTGAAAAAAAATGGATGATTTTGGGTGCCTATTTCCTGCCGCATTAATAGCCAGCAAATGTAGGGATATTTTTTGATGTAAACCTATGTATACATATATATTGGGTCTCTCTTTAGGGACTTCGTGGTATATTTACCCCCAGTGTTGAATTTATCAAATTTGTAGAAACTGTGTATTCTTACTTTTTCTTTTAAACTAATATGATGAGTTGAATTAAGCATGATTTGGTTGTGATGATGCTATATGGTTCGTTGAATAACTAGATATTTTGTTAAAAGTTTTTCTATCACTACTATAAAAAGCATATTTTGCGACCGTTACATGCTGTCGCAAATAATAGAAATACAGTCACAAAAATCTTTTTTGACTGCCCATGGGACGACAAATGGGGGTCGTAAATGTGGGGACAACAAATACTATTTGCGACCGCCTAACCTAATTATGGCGACTGATATTTTGTCGTCGTAAAAATGTAAAAAAAAAAATACCTACAATATGTATTAGCGACCATCTTGTTACCATCACAAATAATTTTCAATGATATTTTATAAATAGTATAATAATAGCTTCAAGCGATGAATATTTTGAATTAAATCTACCAAATAAGATCCTGCTGAAAACAATAGCACCAAACAATTTATTTGAGACAAATTTGGCAAAACCATCTTTAGTTTTAGGCTTTAAAAAATTCTATTCAAACTACAATTCCTTGTAAAATTACATAATCCAACAAGCTAGCTACATAAAGGGTCAATAACCAATTGTCCTTACCAAATAATGATGCAATCAACGATACAAGCAGCTCTTCCAATTTCTCTTTGTAGCCTTTTTTTCTTCTTCTTCTTGTTCATAGAAATCTGGACAGAAAAAAAAAAAAAGAAAGAAAAAGAACAGTTACACACTAAGATTTTCACTTTTAATTAAGACAACCAAGTGGATTAAAGAAACAAAATACACTCAAAAAAAGCAAATCTTAACACACTATTGTGTAACGAAAGGAAAAGAAATAAACAGATCATTTTTCAAAGAATTCTCCAACCAAAAAACATTTTGAGAAAAAAGAATATAATTACAATGATTTATGAAAAGCAGCAAGGTAGACAGCAGTAAGTAGATACAGGTAAATACTTTTCAATGGTGAATCATTCTCAGTCATGTTGTGTTTATAGTCAATTAACTTCAATTGTCCAAGAGCCAGAAAAATAAAAATAAAAATTAAGAGAAGACCAAATATTACATATCAAAAGATTTGTCAATTGCCACAGGCACTAGCTTCTCCCATCTACTTGGTTGATTTTGTCTAAGAATATGTATGTAGTCTCTTACCTTAGTTCTAAGTTCTTAGGTCTTCATGAATTTTCAGAATGTAAAATATGGGGAAAATTATTATTATGCTTCACATATTAAATTTAATATGAAAATAATTTTTTTAAGCTGTTCAAAAGCCAAAATAAATAAATAAAACACTAAAACCAAGATGAACGAATATTAATCCAAAAATGTCATAAAGACCTTCCTACATGCTAAAGACATTATGCATCAGTCACTACAATTACAATAAATTTAATGCAGTCCAAGTTCCACGCATATTTAACATTGCAGTACAATAAATTTAATGCAGTCTAAGTTCCACGCGTATTTAACATTGCAGTCCAACTAAGTGGTTGGAACCTGGGGTTTGCAGGTCGGTGCAGAAGTTGACCATACAGTATAACAAATTGAACACGTAAAAGACCAAATATGACCACCCTATGGGGCTTCTCTAATAAACATTGGTTAGGGAAAGCAATCTGTATGATTTATTGCAAGCGGTAGTTAAAGCTGGTAGTGAAAAAAATAAATAAATAAAGGTCAAAACATCACATTAATGGATAGGACCCATCTAATAGAACTCCCTTACACCTTTTGATTTAGAGTTCTCAAACATTTTTGTATTGTAGGTTTTCAAGTACAATTATATTAAATTTTCATTTTATAGAAATGATACATCCCTCTAATTTGAGAGCTCTAAAAGAGCACAAATGATGTGAAAAAAAAAAAAAAATCAAAACCAAAACATCACATCATATGGAACCCACACACCGATTAGAACTATTAGAGCTCTTAATTTAGAGCTCCCAATCTTTTTTCTTCTTTTTGTTATCAATTTGACTCCGAGATGTCCTGGTTTTCTCCATTTTTGTTTTATTTATTTAATTATTTATTTGTGCTTTATAATTAGTTTTTTATTATAAATTCTTTTTTCTGTTTCTTTATTATAAAAAAATGCTAATATTATTAAATAATTTAATTTATATTTTTAGTTTACCTTTTAAAATTGTGTCCGATTACAAAGAAATAAAATATATATATATATAATTCCTATTGGGATTTTGGATAAAGGAGACATAACTGCAACTATTGTATCAACCATAACTGCAACTGTAACAAAGAAAAAATATGAATTGTATTTTGTTTATGTAATTGAACACAATTTTAAAGGGTAAAATTATAAATGTAATTAAATTATTTAATGATGTCAACATCCATAGGGACACAAACCCAATAAAGTGAACAATTCATATTATTATGGGTGATTATTCAGTACTTTCGGAGTATTGACACGTGGTGCTCCATAAGATTTTGATTAGTGGAGAGACACAAGGGCCCATGATTTATGTTGGGGATGAGAGAACAATGTGGGGCCAACTAATTGGTGATTGGTTTGGAGTACGGACACGTGGTGCTCCGGGAGTATTAAATAATTTCCCTATTATTAAAACATCCACAGAACACTAACCTGACCCATTAATTAACTAGGTGTTCATGACTTAAACATTTAGAAGCCATCAAGTCATCTTATACAGTTTCATGATGTTTAAAATTCCAGTGCACAAGTTAAGCCGTTGCTGAGTTTCTTGACGCCCAGGATGAACCATTAAATTAGGGGCGGAGTCAGAATTATACCAGAGGAGTCAAAAGTAAAGTATTAAATAAGTTAAAGAAGTTAGATCAAATCTAATTTAGAGAGTTAAAATGAACAAATCACTATTAAAAGAAAGCTAAAAATAATTACAAAAATGTATTTCATGAACTTAAGTTTCAGTAATTTATCACTAGAAAAATGCAAATGAGAAATAATATCACACAATTCATCTAGCAAATGAATGGGAATGAATTATAAATACGTAAACAAAATTTTGAAATTATCATATAATAATAAATGAAATATGAAAATACTTTGGTGGTTTTTTTTCAGGAAATAAAACGAGCATAACTATGGTACACTCTTAAAAATGCATACAGTATGCATTTTCAAAACTACACTATAACGATTAGTAACAAAATCACAATAGTTAAATAATTTTTTCATATTAGTTTGTTATATAACCATAATAATTTGTAACTAAAACTTCTTTTATCGGGCATTCCTTCGTAACATAATTATAATAATTTGTATTAACACGATAAAAATTCATAACGATTTAACAAAATATACAAATTATTACACCCATATCTTAGGAATCTCACGAACTTAGCAGGCTAGGACCCCCTAAAACTCCACTAAAATAGAGGCTCTTTATATATAATATTTTACCTCATTCTCGTTTGACTCACTCTAACTGTTTCTTTTAAAAATAATCATATACTCCTCACATAATTTTAGATTAATTTGTAACACTAACACCATTAAATTTACTTGCAAAAAACACTAATAGAAACTTGTGCAATATGTAACTGATATAAATATATGTTTTTTGGTATCACTATAAAAAAGGGTTTTTAACTAAATTGAAACCTTGTATGTTTGTAGCATTGAAAATGGTAATTTCGTTATGAAATTGTTGGGAATGGGACCTTAGGGTCGGTGTTGAGAATTATGGGAATTTTCCCTAATTGGTTTAATTAATTAATTTGTAAAATTAATTTGGGAAATGAGGAATTGGATTGGAAATGTTGGAATCGGGAATGTATGGGATTAAAGGGTGTAGTTGGATCATTTATCGCTCACGTAATTGAAATTTTGATTTATATATCCATTTGTGCATTTATTTTCTGTTTAGAAATAACTGTTTTGGGCTATCGGTGGAGGATAGTCTTGATTATTGTAGACAATGCATGATGATTAGGAAAACGAAAACTAATCAATGGAATGTGTCATTGAGTATGACGGTTGAAAGAATACATTAACTTTATGTATTGATTGATGATGTGTATAATAACTGTTTATATGCATTGTGTTGTGTTGGAGGAGATAGGGGATGTACTCCACGGTTTAGGGGAAGATAGGGGATGGACCTCTAAACCGGATGTTGTATGGGAGGAGATAGGGGATGGACTCCGTAGATACAACTTATATGCTTGTCTATTGATGTGTTGATACAGCTCTTATGCTTATCTTTGGAAGTGTGATATAGCTCTTATGCTTATCTGTGGAAATGTTGATACAGCTAATAGGCTTATCTGTTGATGTGTGGATATAGCTAATATGCTTGTCTATTGTAAAATAGAAAAATGTTTAATATGAGTTACTGTCTCATATACGTTGTTTGGCCAGGTTCTGAGTCATGGTTATAAATTGAGGATTGAATAGATGTGGAAAATGAAATGTAACATGGACTTGTGAGTCATGAAATTGTAATGTGATATAAGTGGAAATATCAGTGTTGGCCATCTATCAACTGCTAATCTTTTAGTCATTGTTCATAGTTGATTTAGTGTATTTCTACTGGGTTGTGGCTCACCCTATATGGGAACATCATTTTCAGGTACAGGTAGCATTCCACCTCCAAGGACATAGCTTGGGAGGCATAGAGGCTGACAGACTTTTTGGATGTTTGTTTCTTTTGATGTATTATATGTAAATTCAAGCCTAGGGCTTAACGTGTATATGAGTTAGTACTCATTTCTTGTAACCAAGTGTTGGTTTGGAAAGTTGTAAGCCCATGGGGCATTTACTTTTATTGTGAACATGTAATATTGTTTGTAAGGAATTACTCTGATGAATAGAAGGAGGTTGATCTTTTATATATCAATGCATGTCAATATTGATGGGTTTAATGTTATTATTTTGAGGGCGTTACAACTATCTCACACCTTATGTGAATATTTGGTAGTTTTTTTGAGAAATTATTTGATAATTCTATCATTGTTCTTTCTCTCATATGAACCTGACACACCAAAGACTAGAGGTAAGAGTTTCAACCCCCAAGAAGAGAGGAAATGATGACTTGACTTGGACATAAATGGATTCTTATTTACATATTTTAATAATTTTTAATTATATACATTATATTATAATAATTATAATTATAACTAGGTGCTTGTGAATTGAGATTTTTTAAAATTATTTAGCGGTGGTTTGGGAAGTTCTAAATAATTATATTTTTTATTTTTTATTAAAAAAATATGAAAAAAAAATAAAGAAAGTTGTTAAAAAAGTAGAGAAGAGATATTGATAGATGTTAATTGATAGGACCCAAATAAGTAGAGTAAACTAAAAAAGTACACTTTTTTAGTTTACCCCAAACACCTTCCTAGTCTTCTAATACAATTTATAAAACTCTAGGCCTTGTTTGGTTTGGTTTTAGGAGATAAATTTCCAAAAAAAAATTGAGGAAAGGGTTTAGAAATTTTTTGGTTTGTTTGGTTGTATATTTTGGAAATAATTTTGGAGCATGAGAGTTTGGAATTATTTGATATTTTGTAACAGTTGAGCAGATGTGTGTGAGAGAAAAAGTGATTGAGAAGGAAAGAGGAGAAAGAAAAAATGATTGATTGATGTGTAGGAAATAGAAAGTGATTTTGATTTTATTTTTTTTTTTCGAAAGCACTAAACCAAACAAAATTTTAAAAAATTTTCTCCAAAATTTATTTCTCAAAACCAAACCATACAGGGCCCTAATCTTTCAACACTAGCATCAAATTACATTCACACTCTCTATGGGCACAACCTCTAGTGCTCTTGTGATGTTATTTGCTCTTTTTTATAGTTAGGGGCAGAGTCAAGACTAGGGGAGTCAAAAGTAAAGTATTAAATAAGTTTAAGAAGTTAGATCAAGTCTAATTTAGACGACTAAAATGAACAAATCAAATCACTATTAAGAGAAAGCTAAAAATAATTACAAAATTGTATTTCATGAACTTAAATTTTAATAATTTACCACTAGAAAAATGCAAATGAGAAATAATATCACACAATTCATCCAGTAAATGAATGGTAATGAATTATAAATACGTACACAATTTTGAAATTATCATATATTAATAAATGAAAGATAAAAATACTTTGACGGTCTTTTCTAAAAAAATAAAACGAGCATAACCATGGTACACTTTTAAAAATACATACAATATGTCTTTTCAAGATTACATTACAGTGATTAGTAACAAAATCACAATAGTTAAGTAACTTTTTCACCATAATAATATGTAAGATTTTAATATTCATAACATTATCATATTAATTTATTATATAACTATAATAATTTGTAACTAAAACTTTTTTTTATGAGGCATTCATTTGTAATATAATTATAATAATTTGCATTAAAACTATAAAAACTGTGGGGATATAATTCTGAGTATCAACACGTGGCAAGATGACGTCGGCGTGTCATCAGGGGAGCCACGTGTCACAGTAAAGCTTTGCCAAGGTATCCTAGTATCGCCGAGGTAAGTTCTGAAGGCAAATTAATTCGGGACAAAGGCCTCCAACCTCGGCCTAAGAGGTTAAGGCCGAGCTACCCGCAGAGAAATCAGCCGAGGTTGATGTTATTAAATATTATCTTAGTTTGGTGGATGTACAGCTGTGTAAAGAGAACCACGAGGCCATTATGTCACCAACAAACTTGATCTTGAGACCATGTGGAGTACCCACGAGGCCACTAGATGAGTGGGAGGAATAAAACGACTTTTACCTCAAAAGGCTTTAAGAGAAGTCTTTAATGCGGTGGCAAGATGACTCAAAAAGTGAGCTTCTCCATCTCTATGGAGGTGTATATATAGAGATGGAGGACAACAAACAAGGGGATCCCAAGGAGACACATTTAGGACCGAGAAATACATAGAGATTATAACCCTTACAATTGTATACTCAGAGAGTGAGAAAGTTGCCAAAAGTGAGCTGTAATTCTTGTTATTACTCATAGTGAAACACCTCGGCACCACCCGTGGATGTAGGCAATTATTGCCGAACCACGTAAATCCTTCTTGTCTTTGTGTTATTGCTTGTGCCACCTATTCTGCCTGTGCTACTACTGCTGACTCACTAAGAGGCAGTGTGGCCGAGATAAAATTAGCCCACACAATTTGGCGCCGTCTGTGGGAAAGATAGACGAATAGATGGCTAGCAACGCACAAAACGAGAGGATCGGAGGTAACATTCCAGCTGGAAGTGACAGGCCTATTGACCTGGACACCGAAGGAGGCAACCACAATGATCAAACCCGTGGCCAGGGGCACGGGGGCAAAAACGTCGTCCAGGAGGGGGACACATCAAAGAAGGCAGATCAGGATTGCTATTACAAGGAGGATAACCTCCAGATATGGAAGGATCGATGCATACGAAGGGATGAAGAGGTCAAGGACCTGGCAAACCAGCTGGCCGACCTGCAGTCGGTGGTCAACTTCATGATGCAAACCAGGGTCATGCAGCCACCATACCCACTACCAGATACACCAATCCCAGCAGTTAAAGCTCGGGATGAAGAAAGGACAACGACTCCCGACGCATCACAACGCTCCAGGAGCAAGGGGCACCCTCACCGATCCTCTGAGGACGTCGGCAAGTCCCAGAAGACGTGTAATGCAAAAGATCAGGAACCAAGAGAACATCGGCACGTCCAAAAGCAGGCTCTCTGCTTTGACGACACCCTTGGAGAAAGATCAAAACGAGCGCGCCAAGACGCCGAGAGCAGTGTACCGAAGGGGCTCAAATCAAAGGATAGCCGAGCTCCAGGGAGAAGCAAAGAAGACTTGAGAAACTATCTCAAGAGGAGGGAACAAAACGCAGAAGCTGAGGTAACCTCGTTCGTCAAGCCGAGGACACCATTCTCGGTGGAACTGGAGAAGTTTGAAGCTCCAAAAAGATTTAGCATGCCGAGGTTCCAAATCTATAATGGAAAGTCAGACCCTAACTTCCATGTTGGATTGTTTTTGAACTCGATGGCTTTATACAGTGGAAATGAGCCTCTGCTCTGTAAAGTATTCCCTTCGTCCTTTGGGGAAATTGCATCGGATTGGTTCCACAAGTTACCAAAAGGATGTGTGAAGACTTGGGAAGGTCTGGCCGAGATGTTTGTAGCCAGGTTCGTGACAAACAAGCTGCAGCCACTGAGAGTGGACGCTCTAATGGCTCTGAAGATCAGCAAGGATGAAGGGCTAAGGGCCTATGCAAAGAGGTACTACGAGGTGTTCAACAGAATACCCGAATGCAACCAGGAGGTAGCAGTCGTATCCTTCAAGAACGGCCTGAAGGAAGACTGCTCCTCTGAAATCTTTGGCAAAGACATTGCCAAAGAACATGGAAGAATTAATGGCGAGGATAGAAAAATATGCAAGAGCCGAAGAGGATACATCGGCAGCAAAGCAGGTCAGACAAGAGCAACGGAATGACTCGCCGAAGCGAAGCCGAGGTAACAACACCTTCAGCAAGACAGAGATGGAGCTGAGGGCCAAGCAAGCAGTAATAACCGTGTTCCGAATTCCAATCCAAAAGATCCTAGGAAGAATTCGGAGCGAGCCCTATTTCAGAACACCGGCAAGGCAACCTGGGGAGTTTATGGGGAAGAACTCGGACAGACATTGCTCATACCACAATGAAAATGGACATACAACACAGGGTTGCAGAGCCCTGAAAGCTCACTTGGAAGATCTGGTGAGACAAGGCCACTTGAGAGACCTTGTTGATGAGACCAGAACGAGGGAAGAACGGGCAGCCCTGCCTCGGGCCGAAGCAGCCCCACCTGCGCCGCAACCCCGGGAAGAAAGACCTCGGGTAATAAATGTTATTCACTCCAAAGTAAATGAAAACGACGTTCGGGGAGAAACCCAGAGAGTGAAGCACTTGCAGTACGTGCACCAAGTCGGATTGAAAAGACTTCGGCCAGAAGACTGCCAAGGTCAGATGATAACCTTCTCTGAGGCCGACCTAGAGATGGTCCAGCACCCCCATAATGATGCCTTGGTGGTATCCCTCCAGATTGGGGAGTGCCAAGTAAAGCGCATCCTGATTGATCCAGGAAGCTCTTGTGACATTATGTACGTTAGATGTTATAAGGAGCTCGGCCTTCACCCCGACGACCTGGAAGCGATCTCTTGGGCGATGGTCGGCTTCAATGGAAACGCCGACGTGGCCATCGGGGCGACAAACTTGGAAGTGCAAGCGAGCACCAAAAGATCACGACCGAGTTCATCGTGATTGATCGCCCTCGCCGTACAACATCATCATGGGCAGACCATGGTTGCATGCAATGGGGGCAGTGCCTTCAACGTTGCACCAACTTCTGCGGTTCCCAACAGAGCATGGGATCGAAGAAATCCGAGGTGATCAACTGCAGGCAAAGAATTGCTCCATGGCAGCAATGAAGGCTACCTGTAATGTTCGAGAACCGGCCAAGGCCGAGATTGAAGACGAGGACATGGAAGTCCTAGAGGATGTCGGCAAAGAGCCAACCGACAAAAGTGAAGAAACACTGAAGAAAATTCTCGTCCAGGAGGGCGATGAGGAACGATTTTTTCTTCTCGGCTCAGGCTTAGCCGAGGAAGAGAAAGAAGAACTGGAGGCCTTCTTGAGAGAAAACATAGAAGTGTTTGCCTGGACACCGTATGAAATGCCTGGCATTGACCCTGAGGTCACATGCCACAGATTGAACGTCGACAGATCGGCTAAACCAGTGATTCAACGAGCTAGAAGACCGACGATGGTACATGTCGAAGCTGTGGAGGAAGAAGTTGACAAACTTCTAGAGGCCAGGGCCATAAGGGAAGTCAATTACCCAACATGGTTGTCCAATACCGTGGTGGTAAAGAAGAAGAACGGAAAATGGAGGGTTTGTGTCGATTTCACAAGTCTAAATAAAGCTTGTCCCAAAGACAGCTTCCCTCTGCCAAAGATTGACCAGCTGGTGGATGCAACATCGGGGCATGGAAGGATGAGCTTCCTGGACGCTTACCGAGGTTATCACCAGATAGCCATGTACCCTCCAGATGAGGAGAAGACAGCATTCATCACCCCGAAGGGCCTGTACTGTTACAGGGTGATGCCATTTGGACTAAAGAACGCAGGAGCAACTTATCAGAGGCTGGTGACCAAAATGTTCAAGCAACAGATCGGCCGAACAGTGGAGGTCTACATTGACGACATGGTCGTAAAGACCAAGGAGCCAGAAAATCATCTCGCCGACCTGGCCGAGGTATTCAATATACTGAAAACATATCGGCTCCGACTTAATGCATCAAAGTGTGCATTTGGGGTTGGATCAGGAAAGTTTCTGGGGTACTTGGTAACGAGAAGGGAATAGAGGCCAGCCGGATCGGATCAAGGCTATCCTAGATCTCTGAGTCCAACCTCGGCTAAACAAGTACAAATGCTCCCTGGCAGGGCAGCAGCCCTAAATAGGTCCATAAGCGGAAGTTCAGACAAGTGCAAACCTTTCTTCAACTTGGTAAAGAAGACAGCCGACTTCTTATGGACTGAAGAGTGTGAAATTTGCTTTGGCCGATCTAAAAGGTACATGACCACGGCTCCAGATTATCAACACCGAGCTGGAGAGGAATTGTTCTTGTATTTAGTCGTAAGAACACGCGGTGAGTCTGATACTTATCCGAGAAGAGCGGGGAACAAAAAGTCATCTACTATGTGAGTAAAACATTAGCTAAGCGCCAAACACAGTACCCTTTGGAGAAGTTGATCTTGGCCTTAGTCATGGCTTCGAAGAAGTTAAATCATTACTTCAAGCACACAAAATTGTGGTCTTGACAGAACACCTTGAAATCCTTGTTGCAACAAGGAGACTGACGGGAGAATAGCAAGATGGGCGTGGCTTTGGGCCAATATGATCTGGAATTTAGGCCGAGAAACGACAATCAAGGGCCAAGTTGTGGCCGACTTTGTGGCGAAATTCACGCCGGAGTCCATCGAGCGTCGGCCTCCCTAAGCCGAGATGAACCAGTCCCAAGATGCAAGGAGAATCACACCGACAATGAAAGACCAAAGAAAGGAGAAGCTCGAGGCGTGCAAGATTTACATCGGCGACTCATTTAGACTCTATGTCGACGGAAGTTCAAACCGACGAGCGAGGCGGGCGAGAATCTGCGATATCCCCAGATGGAGAGATCATAGAGCAATCCATCGTTTGGGGTTCAAGGCCTCAAACAATGAAGTGAATATGAAGCATTGATTAGGGCTAAAAGCTGGCGATTCTGTGAGCGATGAGGTAATTGTTTTTGTGATTCACAATTAATTGTTAACCGATCTGAGGAGAATTTGCGGCCGAGGGACGAAAGGATGTCGGCATATGCAAAAGAGGTTGTCAGATTAGCCAAGCTATTTGATAACTGCCGACTTCTTCAAGTAAGCCGAGATGATAACAACCACGCCGATGCGTTGGCCAACCTGGCCAGTTCAATGCAGACTGGAAAGGCAAGAACAATTATGATTGACTACATGTCAGGCCCGAGCATAGAGCCACGGCAAGCAATGCAAGAAATAATGTGCGTGGACATGGGGCCGAGCTGGATGGATGCAATTGTTGCATTCCTTAAAGAGGGAAAACTGCCAGAAGATCGCAAGGAGGCACACAAAGTCAGACTGAAGTCGGCAAGGTTCAGCTTGACCTCGGATGGACATCTCTACAGAAGGTCCTTCACTGGACCCCTTTTAAGGTGCGTACACCCTCTTCAAGTTGATGATTTTTTATATGAGATTCATGAAGGGATTTGTGGAAGCCACCTGAGGCGGATCATTAGCCCATAGGGCCATTACCCAAGTATTGGTGGCCATATATGCAAAAGATGCGAAGCATATGTGAAGAAATGTGAACAATGCCAGAGGTTTGCACCTTTGATTCATCACCACTGCCGACTGAATCCGATATCCGACCCTTGGCCGTTTGCCCAATGGGGCATGGATCTGGTCGGCCAACTTCCCAAACAAGCTGGCGGAGGAAATATTTGTTGGTGGCAACAGATTACTTCACGAAATGGATAGAGGCAGAACCACTTGCCAAAATCCGAGATGTGGATGTCAAGAACTTTATATGGAAGAACATCATCACAAGATTTGGCATTCCAAGAGCCATTGTTGCCGACAACGGGACGCAGTTCGACAGCAAGCTTATCAAGAATTTTTGTGCAAAATTCAAGATCAAGAACTACTTCTCAACACCAAGTTTCCCTCAGAGTAATGGGCAGGCAGGAGCTTCCAACAAAGTCGTCGATGGAATCAAGAAAAGGTTACTGCGACAAAAGGGAAGTGGGTAGATGAATTACCCAATGTGCTTTGGGCATATCGGACTACGCCGAGAAGATCAACTGGGGAATCTCCCTTTGCCATGGCCTATGGCACAGAAGCAGTCATTCCACTGGAGGTCGGTATCCCGGGAATCCGAACTCAAGGAGTTGAAAATGGGACTAATGACATACTCTTAGCCCGAGATCTGGATCTTTTAGAAGAACGAAGAGAGAAGGCTGCAATTCAGCTTGCAGTGTACCAGCAACAACTTGCCAGAGCATACAACAAGAAGGTCAACCCAAGAGATTTTCAGGTCGGCGACCTGGTCTTGAGGAAAGTGGTCGGCAACAAGAAAGATCCCAGGGAGGGCAAGCTCGGCCCAGCGGGAAGAACCTCTGAGAATTACCTCGGTGCTAGGTAATGGAGCATATCGGCTTGCGGACAATGATGGCAAAGCATTGCCGAGACCCTGGAACACCTGCAACTTGAAGTTTTTCTACCATTGAGATGATTGTTACTCCTGGCCGATGTCATATGATTGATGCTTGAAGACTTGAAAAATGAGAACCTAAGTGGAACTCAGGTTCACATTGGGGGCAGAGAAGATGCAAAGGAGCAAAGAAGATACAAAGCCTACCCCTTGTTTGAAATCTATCGCGATTCACAAGTATGGGTTTGGCCGAATAACAAAGCCTACCACTTGTTTGAAATCTGTCGCGATTTACAAGTTGGTTTGGCCGAATAGCAAAGCCTGCCAAATGTTAGTATGTATGGCGAATAACAAAGCCTACCCTTGTTTGAAATCTCGCGATTTACAAGTATGGGTTTGGCGAATAACAAAGCCTACCATTTGTTGAAATCATAGCGATTTACAAGTTGGTTTGGCGAATAACAAAGCCTCCACTTGTTGAAATTTGTCGCGATTTACAAGTTAGGGTCGGTAGAAAATTCTAGCTTCACTTGTTGAAATTTGTAGCAATTTACAAGTTGATGCTAAGTAGAGAAGATTCTGACTTCACTTGTTGAAATTTGTAGCAATTTACAAGTAGAGTCGGTAGAAGATTCCTTGACTTCACTTGTTGAAATTTGTAGCAATTTACAAGTTGGGGCCGAGAAAGATTCCTGGCTTCACTTGTTGAAATCTGTAGCGATTTACAAGTCGGTCGGTAGAAGATTCCTGGCTTCACTTGTTGAAATCTGTCATGATTTACAAGTCGGTCGGTAGAAGATTCCTTGGCTTCACTTGTTGAAATTTGTCACAATTAACAAGTTGGAGTCAAGCCGAGATATTGTCATCTGTGGAAATTTATGCCAAGTCCAGCCAACATCAGTTTACAGGTTCATGTATATTGTTTAAATCCTTGTGGAAATTTATGGCAATTTATAAGTATTATCGTTGATTATAACTTGAGTAGAGTTTACTGGTTTTGTAAATTCTTGCTGAAATCCGACATGAGGTCATATGTGTACAAGTTGGTCAGGCCAAATTCAAAGCTATGCTTCGCTTGTTGAAATCTGTTTCGATTTACAAGTTGAAGTTTAGCCGAGATGTTTCCTTGGTTCACTTGTTGAAATTTGTAGCAATTTACAAGTTGGAATCAAGCCGAGAAATTTGTTTTTCTTCGCTTGTTGAAATCTGTTGCGATTTACAAGTTGAAGGGGAGCCGATGCTATTGCCTACAATTTGAAGCTACATGTGGTCAATTGTTGAAATTGGCAACAATTTACAGATTCAAGTAAAATTTGAGATTATTGTTTAAACCTTGTTGAAATTTGTAGCAATTTACAAGAAGATTCTTGTTAACATTTGATTATAATTTGAGAAAAGTTCTTGTTGAAATTTGCGACAATTCTGATATTACAAGTTAAAGTTAAGCGGAGGTATTACGATCTGTTGAAATTCGAAGCAATTTGCAGGTTGAGGTAATGGTTAACACTTGTTTAGACTTGAGTAAAGTTCATGTTTATTTTAATTCTTGTTGAAATTTGTGTCAATTTACAAGAAAGGCAAACTAAGATTGTTATTTGAACATTCATTGGAACTTGAGAAAAGCTAACATTGAATAGTATATTTATTATACTTGTTGAAATTTATGAAAGAATGCAGGCAGTTTCTTGCGAAGTGAATTTTGCAGTGTTATGCCCGAGGTATGGAACCCGAGATGATTGCACAAAGAAGAAAGAATCTGAAAATTGTGCAGAATATTCTAAGTATGAAAAGCAAGCAATAAAGAAGAATTGAAAGTCTCAAGCATTCAAGAACAAACAATTGCATAAAAGAAGGCACTATGGCCAAACAAATTATTCACAAGTAGCAAAAAAGGCACATCGGCCACAAAAGAGTACATCAAAGAAAAGAAACAAAGTACAAAGAAAAACAAGAAAACATTCAAGCTACTTGATTAGCAGAAGATTGGGCAGGAACATCGGAAGGTTCAGGAGGAATGATCTCGGCATCCTTTTCCACCACAGAATCAGCTTCCTTGTCCACCACAACCCCAGCTTCTTTATTAGCCGAGACCTCGGCCACCTTGTCAGCTGCCACTTCGGCTTGTTTTTCAGCTGCTATCTCAGCGTCAATCTCGGCTAAAGTCTTCTCCATACTCCTATCAGCCTGGAGAAGGTTTGAAGTTAGATCAGCCTGGCCAGTTTCCTCGGGCACCTTCTCAACCTCCTCATCCTCATCTTGGGCTAGATCTATTACTTCATTGCCTAGAGGAGGTGACTTGGTCTCAATGGTTCCCTGGGATTTCCTGACTAGGGCTTCAGTCTCAGCTTCATCTTCATCTTCATCCTCGGCTTCAGATTCATTTGGAGATGGAGGAAGAGGGCAAGGAAGACGCAGGGCCTTTGTCTTACGCCATGGCGAGTCAACTGGAAGATCAAGCTTCTTGGCCAAGGCGTTCCAACCCATGATATAACCTTTGTTGCACGCCTGCTTGACCTGAAGCTTATAATCTTCAGCGACGTCGGCCATGCCTTCGTTATAGGCCGCTTCAAGTTCAGTCTTCTTGTTGGCCAAGGCTTCTTGCCTCTCTTTCTCAGCTTGGGCTGCCTTCTCTTCAGCTTCCTTCTGTTGAGCAATGGCAACACTCCTGACAAACCAGCTGACTCAAGCTTTTCCTCGGCTATCTGTTGAGCCTTAATCGCCTCGGCTTGATCCTCCAATTCTTTCATTTTTAATTCTTTGAGCCTGTGTTTTGTTTGTGGAAAAGACCAAACTCTTTCTCCATATCTTCCAACCTCTTTCCAGTTTCGAAACCCAACATGGAGAAGGAATGGGCATGTTGGATGGCCTAAAAAAAAAAACAAGGCAAAAGTTAGTACAAGAATTATCGAAATTTTACAAGTATGAAAGGCAAATTGTCAAAGTTCAAAGACTTACTTGAGCAGAATCTTTGACATGAGAGTATAATTCTCATAGCAGCTCTTCTTCTCATTCTTCTCCATGTCGCCACCAAGAAGGACAGCGATCTTAAGTGCCACGCCAATTTGACATCGGTGCACTTTCATGGGTGTACACCACTTTGTCTTCAAGGGTTACTTTGGGTTCCCAGGCACTTTGGCAACCTTGGACCCGAGGGCGTCAGCAGATGACTTGTTTCTTTCTTTGATGGACTTTGTTGGTTGGGCCTCGGTGGCCTTTTGACTGAGCCGAGGTGGTCTTTTCGGTCGGTTTGGATATTGGGACAGCATCTTAAATCGGCGTCAACATCGGTAACCTTAGCCTTAGGTTGGGCCTTCTTAACTCTCTTGGGCTTGGTGAGTAGTTGTTTGGGCGAGTTCTTCTTCCATGTCCTCTGGCGGATCGGCCAGAGGTTTGACTTTCTTCTTTGGCTTTTCCATCTCGGCGGTTTTCACTAAACGTCGGCGACGCCTTCTTTTCTTGGTGAGGCGAGTGTGGTGCCGAGGTGGATGGAAGGTCGGCAGGTTCAGAAGTTGAGGGTACTTGATCAGAAGAAGCAGCTTGGGAGGCACTCTTCTTCCTCTTCCTTGGAGTGTCGGCCAACTTTGAAGTATAGTTGGGGATGAAGTTTAGGAGCAATGGGGCCTTGCGCTTCTTAAGCGGAAGATCCAGGAGCTTCTTCAGATCTTTGCTAATGTAGAAGGTCTGGCGAAAGGTCTTGGGTGGTTGTGACGTCTGCAAAAGCAGAACAAAACATGAAACAGATAAAATTTTTTGAAAGGCATGCAAAATTGCTAGCTAAAACAGTTAATGATGAGCTCTTACCCTTGCCCTCCCTTATTGTTCGTGGGAGGGGGAAAAGGTGGTCTTCCTCATCTGGGCCGAACTCCCAGTTGCCAGAAACAATGAGGTAGTCTTCTCCAGCCCCTTTGTTGGAGTCTGGAAGGTCGGCTACTATCTTATAGGCGGTGGACCTCGGCCTAAGGTAGTATATGAAACCTTTTTCCTTATGGTCAAGGCCACTCATGGTATAACAATATTGGATATCGGCAAAGGGTAATTCTAACACCCTCCTTGAGCTAAGGCTATTATGCCCATAAGTGTCTGAAGGCGTTAATGGATAGTTGCATGGGGTTGAGTGTAGTAATGAAGAACCTCGCGGAAGAGGGATCTAAGGGAACCTAAGTCCACATTGGACGAAGGCAACTCTGAGGAAAAGGCATCTTGTCACCATCAGGCATAATGGAGTCCTTATCCTCCTCGGCTAGCCTAAGGTGAACGTCATCAGGGATGGAAAATTCTCGCCTAAAGTTTTCTAGTTTGGAGGGGGTATCAACCCTATGTTTCCACACACCCATGGTCTTTGTAAGTGTTTGGCTCTGAGAGAGAGTATTCCTAAGTGTTTTAAAGACCTCGGCAAAAACCTAGGTATGGATTATTCTGATTTTCCTAGAAATTGATGGTTCTACAACAAATCCCAAACCTAAATCTCCGAATAAATGAGAATGGGGGGGCAGAAAATCTGGAAAACAGAAAAGAAAAATGAAGTCTCAGAGCCAAGAAACGGTGGCAGGCCCAAAAATAAAAGTGAAACGGTGCAAGTGTTGATTCAAAATCAAGTGAGCGATTAGAATTAAAAGACAAGCGAAACAAGAAATTTGAAAGTAAGCAAGAATTTGGAAAAGAAGAAGCGATGGCTTACGGACAAGGAGAGGTCGGAGTGGGTTTCACGAGGTCGGTGTGAAGCCTCTGGTGAGAGCTCCACGAGATGGCGACTCGAGCGATTCTGAGCTTGGCAAGATCAATGGAGGATTCGGAGGGGAAAGGGTTTCAGAGAGAAAAAACGAGGAAATCTGAGATGCAAAAGTGAAGAGACGGAGAGAGAAATGAATTGTTTTGTCAAAAATTGAAGAGGCGGCAAAAACAGCAATAATTACGCCTAGGATGCTTGAGCGTCGGCGCCTTGATGGTGAAACGACAGCTTATGGGCGCGTCACGCGCACGGACCAATAAGAATGAAACACGTCGACGAAACGGTTGAAAATTGGTGCAAGACAGCTCATGTGCGTATGGGAGCCGATTTGAATTTGAAGAAGTCATGTCGGCCTGGAATGAATTACCTCGGCAAGAAGTTCTCAAGCCGAGGTACGAGAAAGAAGTTCAATGTAAGTTCCTTCACCTCAGTATGCCGAGGTAATAGAACTTAGGGGGCAGTTGTGGGGATATAATTCTGAGTATCAACACGTGGCAAGATGACGTCGGCGTGTCATCAGGGGTGCCACGTGTCCGCGATTCTTGCCAAGGTATCCTAGTATTGCCGAGGTAAGTTCTGAAGGCAGATTAATTCGGGACAAAGGCCTCCAACCTCGGCCTAAGAGGTTAAGGCCGAGCTACCCGCAGAGAAATCAGCCGAGGTTGATGTTATTAAATATTATCTTAGTTTGGTGGATGTACAGCTGTGTAAAGAGAACCACGAGGCCATTATGTCACCAACAAACTTGATCTTGAGACCATGTGGAGTACCCACGAGGCCACTAACAGTAGTGGGGAGGAATAAAACAGCTTTTACCTCAAAAGCTGTTTAAAGTGCTTTAATGGGCTGGCAAGACAGCTCAAAAAGCTGTGAGCTTCTCCATCTCTATGGAGGTGTATATATAGAGATGGAGGACAACAAACAAGGGGATCCCAAGGGAGACACATTCGGACCAGACTGAGAAATACATAGAGAGATTATAACCCTTACAATTGTATACTCAAAGAGTGAGAAAGTTGCCAAAAGTGAGTTGTAATTCTTGTTATTACTTATAGTGAAACATCTCGGCACCACCCGTGGACGTAGGCAATTATTGCCGAACCACGTAAATCCTTATTGTCTTTGTGTTATTGCTTGTGCCACCTATTCTGCCTGTGCTACTACTGCTGACTCACTAAGAGGCAGTGTGGCCGAGATAAAATTAGCCCACACAAAAACTCATAACAACTTTACAAAATATACAAAATATATACCCACATCTTAACAATCCCACCAACTTGCTCTTTGTTTAATATCAACCTGACACACCAAAGACTAGATAGAGAGTAGAGTTTCTACCCCCAAGAAGACAGAATGATGACTTGACTTGGACATAAATGTATTCTTATTTACATATTTTAATAATTTTGAATTATATATATTATATTATAATAATAATAATTATAACTAGGTGCGCGTGACTTGTGACTTTTCAAAACTATCTAGCCTTGTTTGGTATGATTTTGGGAGAAAAATTAAAAAAAAAAAAAAAAAAGTAGAGAAAGAGTTTAGAAATTTTTTTTGATTTGTTTAGTTATATATTTTGAAAATAATTTTGGAGTATGACAGTTTGGAATAATTTGATATTTTGTTGTAATTGAGTAGATCTGTGTGAGAGAAAAAATGACAGAGAAAGAGAGAAGAAAGAGAAAAAGTGATTGATTGATGTGTAGGAGATAGAAAGTGATTTTGGAAATTTTTTTTCTTCTAAAATCACTAAACCAAACAAAATTTTAGGAAACTTTCTCCAAAATTTGTTTCTCAAAACCAAACCAAATAAGGCCCTAGTCTTCTTATACAGTTTATAAAGCTCTAGGCCTTGTTTGGTTTGGTTTTGGGAGATAAATTTTCAAAAAAAAAAAAAATTTGAGAAAAGAGTTTAGAAATTTTTTTTGGTTTGTTTGATTGTATATTTTGAAAATAGTTTTAGAGTATGAGAGTTTGGAATGATTTAATATTTTATTGTAATTGAGTAGATGTGTGTGAAAGAAAAAGTAATTGAGAATGAGAGATGAGAGAGAAAAAGTAATTGATTGATGTGTAGGAGATAAAAAGTAATTTTGATTTTTTTTTTTTCCAAAAGTACTAAACCAAACAAAATTTTAAAAAAAAAATTTCTAATTTTTTTTTCTCAAAACCAAACCAAACCAAACAAGGCCCTCATCTTTCAACACTAGCATCAAATTACATTCCACACTCAAGCTATGGGCACAACCTCTAGTGCTCTTGTGATGTTATTTGCTCTTTTTTACAATTAGGGGCAAAGTCAGGATTACTCTATTACAGGAGTCAAAAGTAAAGTATTAAATAAGTCTAAGAAGTTAGATCAAGTCTACTTTAGACAATTAAAATAAACAAATCACTATTAAAATAAAGCTAAAAATAATTACAAAATTGTATTTCATGAACTTAAATTTTAATAATTTACCACTAGAAAAATGTAAATGAAAAATAATATCACACAATTCATTATAGATACATACACAAAATTTTGAAATTATCATATACTAATAAATGAAAGATGAAAATACTTTGATTTTTTTTTTTAGAAAATAAAAAGAGCATAACTATGGTACACTTTTAAAAATGCATACAGTATGTCGTTTCAAAACTACACTACAATAATTGGTAACAAAATCACAATAGTTAGGGCATCCGTAGTGGAGCTGCTAAGGAGAGTTTTAGTGTTAGTTGGTAAATTTTAGCTAGCAAAGTGTGTTGTTGGGTGCTGCAGTGGATCAGTTAGTGTGTGTTAGTGGTGTGTGTTAAAAAGTTTGTTAACTGCGGCTAGCGCTTTAGCTAGCGCTTGGAAGTGTTTTGTTTGTCTTCCGGGTTGACCGGCCGATTGATCCGGTCAAAGGAATTTTTTTTTTTTTTTACATGTTGGGATTTTTTTTTTGACTTGAAATTTAATTTTGGGCTTGAAATTTTTTATTAAACTAAATTATTTATTTATTTTATTTATTATATACACACATATATATATATATAACACATACCTTAACACACAGCTTAACACATCCATTGCACCATCACTCACTCTCTAAAATTAACAAACTCTTAACACATCTTAACAAACATTTTTGGGCCCTACTTTTATCACTTTTTGTCATATAACACACTTTATCAAACAATTTAGACTATTCCATTGTGGATGCCCTTAAGTAACTTTTTCACCATCATAGTATGTAATATTTTAATATTCATAACATTATCATATTAGTTTGTTATAAAACCATAATAATTAGTAACTACCACTTCTTTTATGGGGACATCCATTCGTAAGAGCATCCTCGTCATGAGCTCTTTAAAATCATTTTTAACTAATAAACTTCAAAAAATCAACTTTATCAAACTCGTTTGGATCTCGTCAAAATTTATGTTTGTTATAGTATCTCGCTACAATAAGCAAGGTACTATTCATCGCTAGATGAGTTTTATCAGATGTCTACTCAAAAGTCCGTCCGGACATTCGGCCGGTCAACCGATCAACATCAATTTTTTTTTTTTTTTTTTTTTTTTGCATTTTTTAAGAATTGTTTGATTGTAACTTATCAATTTAATAAAAAAAGAAAGACTAACAAATACAATAAAAAAATAATATTTTAATAAGAATAAGTTAGAATAGAGAGTTTGATATGTTAAGAGGTAACTAGCTAAAATAACAAAATAATTTTAATTTAATTAAAAATTTGAAAAATTTAGTGTAAATACTCTAACATAATTATAATAATTTGTATTAACACTATAAAAATTCATAACGACTTTACAAAATATAAAAAATATTTGTATCCGTGTCTTAACAATCCCCACCAACTTGCTCTTTGCCCAATATGAACCTGACACACCAAAGACTAAAGACAAGAGTTTCTACCCCCCCCCCCCCCCCCCAGAGATGGCCTTGTTTTTCTACCCCAAGGAGAACATGGAATGGCAGACAACTGATGACTTGACTTGGATGGACATAAATGTATTCTTATTTACAAATTTAAATTTAGCGCATCAGTCACTACAATGGGGTGTTTGGCAAAAAAAAAATAGCCTAGTTTAGGTTAAAATTTATAAAAAAATAAAATAGGCTAAAATAGTTAATAAGATAAAATATCAAATTAAATCCATAATTATTTCACTTTTTCTCTCACAAACATCACATCTAACTATAAAAAAATCCAATCATCTTCCTAAACACAAAAATTTTAACCTATTAAAATAGTCAAAAACTAAAATAGCCTACTAAAATAACAACTTTCCAAATGAAACCAATATATTATGCATCAGTCACTGCAATAAATTTAACGCAGACCAAGTCCACGCGTATTTAACATTGCAGTACAATAAATTTAACGTAGACCAAGTTTTATTGTAGGCCAAGTTTCATGCATATCTAACATTGCAGTAAAACAAATTTAATGCAGTCCAAGTTTCACGCATATCTAACATTACAGTATAATAAATTTAATGCTGTCCAAGTTCCACGCGTATTTGACATTGCAGTCCAACTTAGTGAGTAAAAGACCAAATATGACCACCCTATGGGGCTTCTCTAATAAACATTGGTCAAGGAAAGCAATCTGTATGATTTATTGCAAGTGGCTGTTAAAGCTGGTAGCGAAAAAAAATAAATAAATAAAGGTTAAAACATCACATTAATGGGTGAGATCCATTTATTAGAACTTCTTTAGAACTTTTGATTTAGAGTTCTCAAACATTTTTGTATCGTAAGTTTCCAAATACAATTATTTTATATTTTTATTTTGCAAAAATGATACATCTCTCTAATTTGAGACCAATGATGTGAAAAATCAAAAAAAAAAAAAAAAAACTAAAGCCAAAATATCACATCATATGGTATCCACACACTAATTAGAGTTATTAGAGCTTTTAATTTAGAGCTCCCAAACTTTTTTCTTCTTTTTGTTATCAATCTGACTCTGAGGTGTCATGGTTTTCTCCATTTTTGTTTTATTTATGTAATTATTTATTTGCGCTTTATAATTAGTTTTTTATTATAAATTCTTTTCTCTGTTTCTTTATTATAAAAAATAACAAAAAATGCTAATATTATTAAATAATTTAATTTATATTTTTAGTTTACCTTTTAAAATTGTGTCCCATTACAAAGAAATAAAATATATATATATATAATTCCTATTGGGATTTTGGATAAAGGAGACATACATTGTGGCTGTTTGGGAAGTGGGTTTTCATGTAAGTTTTTTAGTTGTATGATATTATTGGATAAAAAAAATTTGGTATTTGAGAAGATAGTTGAATTTTTTTGTGGTTTGATGTGATGTTTGTGAGAGAAAAAGTGAAATGATTATGAGGTTTAATGTGATATTTTGTTTGGATTTATTTTTTTTGGTTTTGCAAAAAGTTTTTCTTTTAATGTAAAAAATCAAAAAAAACCCAACCCATAAACTTCCCAAACACTGATCAACCATGACTGCAACTATAACAAAGAAAAAATATGAATTGTATTTTGTTTATGTAATTGAACACAATTTTAAAGGGTAAAACTATAAGTGTAATTAAATTATTTAATGATGTCAACATGCACCGAACACAAACCTAAAAAAGTGAACAATTTATATTATTAAAGCAATCACGAAACACAAACCTGACCCATTAATTAACTAGTTGTTCATGACTTCAACTTTTTGAAGCCATCAAGTCATCTTATACAGTTTCATGAAATTGATGTTTAAAATTGCAGTGCACAAGTTAAGCCGTTGCTGAGTTTTTCTACGCCCAGGATGAACCATTAAATTAGGGACGGAGTCAGGATTACACTAGATGAGTCAAAAGTAAAGTATTAAATAAGTCTAAAAAGTTAGATCAAGTCTAATTTAGACAATTAAAATGAACAAATCACTATTAAAAGAAAGCTAAAAATAATTAAAAAAATGTATTTCATGAACTTAAGTTTCAGTAATTTACCACTAGAAAAATGCAAATGAGAAATAATATCACACAATTCATCTAGTAAATTAATGGTAATGAATTATAAATACGTACACAAAATTTTGAAATTATCATATAATAATAAATGAAATACGAAAATACTTTGGTGGTTTTTTTTCAAGAAATAAAACGAGCATAACTATCGAACACTCTTAAAAATACATACAGTATGCCTTTTCAAAACTACACTGTAATGATTGGTGATAATGCAGTTCGTCTAGATGGATGGGTCGGACTGATCCAAGCTCCTGGAATCTGGGTCGAAGTGATGGAACCCCGCCGGAGCAACCTGCAGGCAAGTCCAATGGGGAACGGGGTAGTCCCCCAGTGAACCCTCCGACGCCCAAGTTAGTATCAGGAATATAGAGAGAGGGAGAGAGAGAGAGAGAGAGAGAGAGAGAGCGAGAGAGAGTGTGTAATTGGAAAGCTTAACCTTCTTCTTGTCTTTCATCTTCGCTTATATCTTCTGGTAATCATTTCACTGTCTCTGCCGACCTGCCCTCACCGCCGAAAGCATGTGCCGTAGCTTACCTCGTTCAGGGTAAGGGGGTCCTGTTCCGGCTGAGGGGTGTTATCGCAATAAATGCTGTGATGGATCGCATTAATGGTGATGTGCTGTGGGCAATAACTTTGCAGATCTTTGTCTGCTGATGTGGCCCCCCTGACTCACTTGCTGCATGTCTGAATATCAGTGGCCCCCCATTCCCAGTTGGACTCCAGCTGTCTTGGGCTTTGCCAACCGGGTCTTGCTGTGGGCCCCAAGTGATGGGGTTAAGGTTGTTTACTATGGGCTGCAATCTTCATGGGCCTAGCCCTGTCAGTAGTCCCCCATTCCCGAGTGCAGCATAAAACCAACGAAGGGAATAGTAATGGCGGAGGGAAGTGCTGGTTGTGTCGACCGTGAGGACGGCCGACCGTGGGGCAGTCCGAGCACGTGAGGCCGATCGTGAGGTTGGCCGAGCGGGTGAGGCCGATCGTGAGGGTGGCCGAGCGGGAGAGGTCGATCGTGAGGCTGGCCGAGCGGGTGAAACGGCCGTGAAATTTGGCCGAGCGAGAGGTCGATCGTGGTGGCCGGCGGAGAGGCCGATCGTGAAATTGGCCGGCCGGGAGGCCGATCGTGAGGCTGGCCGAGCGGGAGAGGTCGATCGTGAGGCTGGCCGAGCGGGAGAGGCCGATCGTGAGGATCATGAGGCTGGCCGAGCGGGTGAGGCCGATCGTGAGGCTGGCCGAGCGGGAGAGACCGATCGTGAGGCTGGCCGAGCGAGAGAGGTCGACCGTGAGGCTGGCCGAGCGGGAGAGCGCGGGGCTCAAAAAGTGGCGCGTCACGTGATGTCAGTGGAAAAGACAGGTTAAGCGCAGGGGTCAGTGCATCATAATCGTACACGTGGCAGGTGGGGAAAACCAGGCATTGGATCAACAATGAAACGTTAGGTTATGATGATGGGTGTTGAAAGGACAGCCTTCGCAGACAATTTGAAAAGTTTTCAAGCTGGCGAAAATTAATTTGGACCCTTGGAATATGGGTAAACCGTGGGCTTTTGGCATTATTCGATTTACTTACTTGTTCTCAAAAAATCAAGATATTCCAAGTATTACACCCTTTGTCTCTCGTGATACACCATTAGAGCGTTTCTTCGAGTTCTTGGGTCCTGCATCAGAAGTAATTCGCAAATACACTGTAGAAATGGCGCAAGAGGAGAACCGAAATGTGGCTGGGGATCCACTGGGAGATGATGATGCAGTGGAGCTAGCTAGCGGCGCAATACAGAGTCGTGAGGGTGAAGGAGCCAGCGATGCCGTTCTATGGTTCCACCCTGTTGGCGGCTCCGACGCCCATCAGTCAGGTGGAGTCGGATCACTGGCATACAAAGCCTGACAAATCGACGATAACGGAGGCGGAGTTGGAGGTGATTCGCGAGAAGTACCAGATTCCAGTTGAAGTGGAGCTGCTGTTGCCAACATCGACGGAGAGGCCATCAGACAACAGGTCAGGGGAGTTCTCCCTGTACGAGGAGGCTTTGAAGGGAGGATTGAGGCTGCCTCTGCCTCAAATAGTGGTGGACGTGCTCAACCACCTAGAACTAGCGCCAGGCCAGTTGATTCCCAATGCTTGGAAGATCCTGCTGGCCTGTGCAAGCGCGTGGCCGAAGGCAAATGAGGGGAAGTCAATGGCAGTGGAGGAGTTCTTCGCTTGCTACAAAGCCTCTGGGCAGCAAGAAACGTGGGTCACACTTCAGGCGGTGGTGGGGAAGGGGTTGGTGGCTGGTCTGCCTACATCGATTAAGGGGTGGCGTGCACGGTGGTTCTATGTGTCTGGCAACGGAGGGCCTGGGCTGCGCACCATCTGGAAGGTGCCAATCAGGACGATGGAGGCAAAGTTGGGGGTTGAGGCAGAGGAGAGGGTGAAAAGAGTGAAGGAGTGGAGGGAAAATGAGAAGGCTAGGTGGGACGAGCTCGTCTGACCCGTCTGGACTATTTCTGGACCGAGCGGAATTGGAGGCAAGGAGGGAGGCTCAGGAGGCTGAGGACCAAGCCGTTCTGGCCAGAGCCACCAAGTTCAAGAAAGCGCAAGACGACCAACCTGCGCAGCCGATTGCGAGGGAGAGGATCAGACCTCACCCAAAGCCACTGGGAGATAAGGACTTAGCCACCTTTGAGCCACGAAAGCCCCCTATGGACCCTGTGAAGGAGAAGGCCAGGAAGGAGGGGGAGGCTCTGAAGAAAAAGAAGAAGAAGAGGAGTACTCGAGGAAGAGAGCTAGAAAGGTGAAGAAGGCTCCAGTTGGGGTGGAGGCCCTGTGCAAGGGGTGACCCAGCCTTTGGAGGTTCTGAGGGCCCCAAGCACCTCAAGTGGCAGGGGGGGAGGGGAGGTCTGAGCCAAGTGAGGCGGTGAGTGCAAAGGGGCCTGCCTCGGGAAGGAGGTTGGCTGAATCGACTATGTATCACGCAGCGTCTGGGTGAAATTTGGAGGGAGGAGAAGGCTCAGCCAGGGCAGGGGCTGACCGTCTGGTGAGGATTGTGGAGGAGTCGGGCCTCCGCTCTGCGTCCAGATTCAGTGAGGCAGACTTGTTCAGGGGTCTGTGCTCTGCACAAATGGAGGTGACAACTTTGGCAGGGGCCCTGTTCAGAAAGGCAGGAGCTGCCAAAATCAAGGTGGAGGAGGCTAAGGCACAACTTGCCAAATTGAAGAAGGAGAGGGTGAATTGGGAGGGGGCCCATGCTGAGCTGCAAGCAGCCAAGTCGGAGTTGGAGGGCACACACCGCAAGGTTGTGTCACTGGAATTCCAATTGGCTACTGAGCAGAAAAAACTGGAAGAGTCCCAGAGGGCCTGTGCTACTGCTAATGAGCGTCATGAAGAGGCCATGAGCAGCAATGAAGAGCTGGTGAGGCTGAAGGACGAAGCAGATGCTAGAGTGGAGGCTCTGCAAAAGGAGTTGGGGGAAGAACTTACTAAGGCAGAGGAGGAGAAAGGGAGATTGATGAGGGAGTTAGAAGTAGAAATGGGGAAGGCGCAGGCGGAGAAGGAGAGCTTGCAGAAGGAGCTGGATGAGGAGAAGAGGAGGGCGGCCACTGCGGGTGAGGCTCTGCAAAAGGAGTTGGAGGCAGAAAGGGCAAGGGCAGCCTCTGAGAGGGAGATCCTTCAAAAAGAGCTGGACGAAGTGAAAGCGCGAGGCGGCCTCGGAAAGGCGACCTACCTGATCTGTCGTCGCGGGTTGCACAATTCAAAGGTCTCCCAATTTCAGTGGCGATGACGCCTTGATGGTACCAAGATAGGTGGGTTAGATCTGGGTCTTTGGGTCATCAAGGGGCAGTCTTTGGGGTGAGACGAGTTTGAAATCATCAATAGTTTCCAGCAATCTGACTATTATAAGCACGAAATGGCTGAGTACTGGGACAGCGGTTGGAAGATGTTCAAACGCAGGGCTGAGGAGCTGTTCCCAGACTTAGACCTGAGTAGTGTGACGATTGGAGAAGATGACGTGGCCCAGACCCCACTGGACGAGGGGATTGAAGAAGCTGACCTCATTTCTAGTGAGGAGGAGGAGTGACCTGCAGGATGAGTAGGCTTAGGAGTTTTGGTTTTATTGTTTTGTTGTTTGTTTGTTGTTTTTTTTTTTTTTTTTTTTTTTTGTGAAGGGATGTAAGTAACTTGTACACACATTTTTGGATGAATAAAATGGCACTTATGTTTCTAGCTGATGATTCCATTACGTTTCTCCTTGTGTTGGTTTGGTCTTGGTTTTTTTTTCTTGTGATCATTTTGTGCACTGATGTTGCAGCAAATGTTTGTGTTAGGCAGTAGAGCAAGGTGAAACTAAAGTCATGCCAAAATCCAAGTCAGAGTAGGATAAGGAATTTTCTAATACAAAGTGAAATGGCAAATTTGTTTAAGTGTGGAGGGAATCTTCAAAAAGTAGACTGAAATGTAATGTTGAATTGAAAAGGTAGACTGAAATGTAATGTTGAAGAGGTGATTTTCAAATGGAATATGGGAGAACATCTTTAAAATATGACTAAGTGTCAAATTATCTTGAAATTATGGTTAAGCGTCAGATTATGACTGAGTGTTGAATTGAAAAAGTAGACTGAAATGTAATGTTGAAGAGGTGATTGTCAAATGGAATATGGGAGAACATCTTTAAAATATGACTAAGTGTCAAATTACCTTGAAAAAGTAGACTGAAATGTAATGTTGAAGAGGTGATTTTCAAATGGAATATGGGAGAACATCTTTAAAATATGACTAAGTGTCAAATTATCTTGAAATTATGGTTAAGCGTCAGATTATGACTGAGTGTTTTGCTTTATGAGCTTTCATTCATAGGTCTGACGGAGGCTTGTGAAAGTGCTCAGGTCTGACTGGAGCTTTTGAAAGTGCTCAGGTCTGACTGAGGCTTTGGAAAGTGCTCAGGTCTGGCTGAGGCTTTTGAAAGTGCTCAGGTCTGACTGAGGCTTTGAGTGCTTGGTCTGGCCGAGGCTTTTGAAAGTGCTTAGGTCTGACTGAGGCTACTGAGGCTTTGAGTGCTCGGTCTGGCCGAGGCTTTTGAAAGTGCTCAGGTCTGGCTGAGGCTTAAGGTGCTCGGTCGGGCCGAGGCTTTTGAAAGTGCTCAGGTCTGACTGAGGCTTTTGAAAGTCTTTCGAGGTGAGGCTTTGAAAGTCTCAGTCTGGTGAGGCTTTGAGTGCTTGGTCTGGCCGAGGCTTTTGAAAGTGCTCAGGTCTGACTGAGGCTTTTGAAAGTGCTCAGGTCTGGCTGAGGCTTTTGAAAGTGCTCTGGTCTGGCTGAGGCTTTGAGTGCTTGGTCTGGCCGAGGCTTTTGAAAGTGCTCAGGTCTGACTGAGGCTACTGAGGCTTTGAGTGCTCGGTCTGGCCGAGGCTTTTGAAAGTGCTCAGGTCTGGCTGAGGCTTAAGATGCTCGGTCTGGCCGAGGCTTAAGGTGCTCGGTCTGGCTGCAAGTGAGAAAGTCATGAAAACAAGATAGACACAGTTGAAAAATTGTGAGCGTAGTTCAGAGTTTGTATTATCTATTAAAAGGGAAAATACAGCAGTTGTGATGATACAAAAGTGGGAATTCATTGATAATAACGCTTTAGATGTTCAGCATTCCAGGGATGGGGAAGGTCTCGACCGTCCATGTCTTGGAGTCGGTAGGTGCCTGGCCGTGGGCGGGCCTTCACAACGTAGGGTCCCTCCCATTTGGCTGCCAGCTTGCCCTCAGTTGGATTCTTCGTGGCAAGGGTTGCTTCTCTTAAGACAAGGTCCCCTACAGAGAACTCACGTGGTTGGACCTTGCGGTTGTAGTGTGTTCTCATTTTCTGCTGGTAGGAAGCTAATCTGACAACTGCAGTCTCTCTGAGTTCTTCAATGAGGTCTAGATCTGCTCGTCGGAGTTCTTCGGTTGAGGCGAGGTCTGGATGCAAGACCCTGGGGGTGGGCATACCGACTTCTACTGGAATAACCGCCTCAGCGCCATATGTTAGGCGAAAAGGGGTTTCCCCAGTAGGAGTCCGAGCAGTGGTTCGGTAAGCCCAGAGCACATTTGGTAGTTCCTCAGCCCAAAGGCCTTTAGCAGCTTCGAGTTTAGTTTTGATGATCTTCAGAAGAGAACGGTTAGTGACCTCGACTTGGCCGTTTACTTGGGGATGACCAGGGGAAGAGAAACACGGTTGAATCTGGAGATCTGTACAAAACTGCCTGTACTTGGCGTTGTCGAATTGCTTGCCGTTGTCGGTGACGATGGCCTGAGGTATGCCAAACCTGCAAACGATCGACTGCCAGATGAACTTGGTCGTATTCCGTTCGGTGATGGTGGCTAGGGGCTCCGCCTCTACCCATTTGGTAAAGTAGTCAATGGCGACGATGGCAAATTTGGTCTGACCTCGGCCTGTGGGAAGCGGACCGACCAGGTCGACCCCCCATTTGGCGAATGGATAAGGACTACAAAGAGTGATCAGCTCAGTGGGGGGGGCATGGGGGATGTTGGCGTAGCGCTGACACTTGTCACATTTAAGCACAAAATCAGTTGCATCTTGGTTGAGAGTTGGCCAGAAATAACCTGTACGGAGTACTTTGTGAGCGAGAGACCTGCCACCTGAGTGATTGCCACAGATCCCTTCATGGATTTCTTGCATTACATAGGTTGCTTGGGTGGGGTTGAGGCACCGTAGATAAGGCCGCGAGAAACCACGCTTGTATAATATGCCCTCAATGATTATGTAATTGGATGCTTTGGCCCTGACTTTGGCTGCCTGCTGCTGGTCATCTGGTAGTGCTCCTGAGGTCAAGAAGAGGGAAATGTCGGATGCCCAGGGGATGGGTTCGTTCTGGATGAATTGTACATCGTGCAGATTGGGTGAAATAGCTGGTTGGGGTAGATATTCGAGACGGACATCATGGCTGAGGTTGGAATGGTGAGCGGAGGCCAGCTGGGCCATCTCATCTGCCTTGGAATTTTCTGTCCGAGGTATGTGTCTGATGAGGAAAGTATTGAAAAGGCGGACGAGGGGTAGTGCCAAGTCCCTGTAAGCCCTCATTGTGTCATCTTTGGCGTCGAATTCCCCCGTAATCTGGCCAACGATGAGATGGGAGTCACTGAATACCTGAATGTGGCTGACACCAATATCCTTGGCAAGGCGGAGTCCTGCTATCAATGCTTCGTACTCAGCCTCGTTATTACTAGCCTCAAACAGGAAACGAAGAGCACACTTGAAATAGCCACCCTCAGGGAGGTGAGGATGAGGCCAGCCCCACTACCTTCCCTCCGGGAAGACCCATCAACGTTGAGAGTCCAAGAATGGGGGTCTTCCTGCTCGGCAAGGGGTGGCGAGGGTGTAAGGGCAGCCGCTGAAGGAGGGTTGGTGAATTCCATGATGAAGTCGGCTATAGCTTGCCCCTTGATTGCTGTTCAAGGGCGGTAGGAGATGTCAAACTGGCTGAGTTCAACGGACCACTGCATTAGTCTGCCCGAAAGTTCTGGTTGTTGCATGACCTTCTTCAAGGGTTGGTCGGTAAGGACCACTATGGGGTGGGCTTGGAAGTAGGGGCGAAGTCGTCTGGATGCGGTGACCAAAGCCAAGGATAATTTTTCCAACAATGGGTAGTTCTGCTCTGCTCCTCGAGCCGACCGATGTAGTAGAGCAGGCCGGTGAGCCATCTTCTCGATAAGTCTTTGCCAGCAGCAATGGTCTTTGAACCTTTGCTAGGTAAAGGAAGAGGGGCTCGCCCGTGATTGCCTGTGAGAGAAGTGGAGGATTGGCCATGCATTGCTTTAATTGCTGGAAAGCCTCTTCAGATTCAGTAGTCCTTTCGAAGGTCTGACGGAGGACTTTGAAAAATGGTAGGCACTTATCTGTTGCAAGGGAAATGAAGCGGTTTAGAGCGGCCACTCTGCCAATGAGTCTCTGGACTTCTTTGACGGTCTTAGGGGACTGCATCTCAATCAAGGCCTTGATCTTTTCTGGGTTGGCTTCGATGCCGTGCTGACTGACCATGAAGCCCAAGAATTTTCCAGATCCCACGCCAAAGGCACACTTCTCTGGGTTAAGTTTCATCTGGTATTTTCGAAGAGTGGCAAAAGTCTCTCGCAGGTCGGTGAGGTGGTCAGTGGAGAGTTTGCTCTTGACTAGCATGTCATCCACGTATACTTCCATGTTTCGACCGATCTGATGGTGGAAAACTACATTGACCAACCGTTGGTAGGTGGCCCCAGCGTTTTTTAATCCGAACGGCATTACGCAATAGTGGTAGGTACCTCGGTCGGTGATGAAGGATGTGTGTTCCCGATCGGATGAGTGCATCATGATTTGGTTGTACCCAGAGAAAGCATCCATGAAACTGAGCATTTGGTGACCGGCCGTGGCATCGACCAGCAGATCTATGCGGGGAAGTGGGTAGCTATCCTTGGGGCAAGCTCTGTTCAGGTCGGAGTAGTCGACGCAGAGACGCCACTTGCCATTGTTTTTGCGAACTAGGACCACATTGGATAGCCACTTAGGGTAGTCCACGTTTTGGATGAACTGGGCCTCAAGGAGTTTGTCAACTTCGGCAGCGATAAGATTATTACGCTCTGGGTGGAAGATTCACTGCTTTTGACGGTAAGGTCTGAAATAAGGTTCGATGCTGAGGTGGTGGGTTATGAGAGAAGGGTCAATGCCTGGCATGTCAGCATGAGTCCAAGCAAAGACGTCTCTGTGCTCGGTCAGGAGGGCAGTAAGGTCGGCCTTGGCTTGGGAAGGTAGTCGGCTGCCGATTTTAGCTGTTTTGAGCGGGTTGGTGGGATCAATATTGACCTCGACGAGCTTTTCCACTGGTTCTCCTCTGACCAGCTCGTCTTCATCCCGGGCGTCGAGCCCTTCGATGATCATTGCCTCTTTCAGCTTAACTTTTTTAAGGGAGGCGATGTAGCATTCCCTGGCCACCGTCTGCTCTCCTCTGACTGTTCCGACACCGAAATCAGTAGGAAATTTGATGGCAAGGTGATAGGTGGATGTGATGGCTTGAAAGGCATTTAGGCCGTCTTGACCAAGGATGATGTTATGTGAAGGGCAGTCGACCACAAGGAAGGTGAGCAACTTAGTGGTCTGCCTGGGGTGTTCACCGATGGTGATAGGTAGGTCGATGGAGCCGATCGAGGTCACACGGTCGCCGGTGAAACCGACCAGAGGGGTTTGGAGTGGGGATAAGCTCTCTTCTCTGATCTTAAGCTGGCGGAAGCAATTAAGGAAGATGATGTCTGAAGAGCTGCCATTGTCTATGAGGACTCGTCTGACCTTGTAGTTGGAGAGGATTGAAGAGATCACAAGGGGATCATCATGGGGATAGCGGATGCCAGCACAATCGGCATCCGTGAAGGTAATAGGTTCAGTCCACTACTTTGGTTGTTTGGAAGGTCGGTCGACCATGGCCACTGCCTTGTCCAAGCCCTGCCGGATTTTTCTGAGCTCGGCCCTCTGAGCTGAGCGGGATGGTCCTCCATGGCGAGTCACTTTGAAATAACCTGATTTCTCTAAGCGGTGGAGGAGGATTTCTGGGGTCGGGGTTGTGGTTGTTGGTGATCACGACCACTGGCGAGTGGGGCTTGGTGTCGGGGTGGGGTGCGCCGACGGTCGTGTCTGAGGGGCTCAGTCTTTTGTCGCTGCTGAGGGCGGATATCTGTGAACCGGCTGAGACGCCCTTGACGTACTAGGGCTTCGACCTGGTCCTTGAGATTGATACAGTCGTCTGTGTTATGGCCATGGTCTTGGTGGAAACGGCAATATTTGGACTGGTCTTTCCGGCTGGAAGGGTTTCGTGAAGGTAGGGGCCATTTGAGGGGGTAGTCTTTCTAGATTTGATGGAGGACCTATTCCATAGGGGAGTTAAGGGGGGTATACCTCTCGAGCAAACCGAATTGGTCTAGCTGGTCTTGCCGATCGGTCGGTCTTGTGGTCGGTCGGTATAATGGGGTGTTTGGTTGTTGTACTGAGTGTTTCGGGGTTCGGGGTCTTTCCTCTTATCTCTAGGGGTCGGGTTTTTAGTGATCGGATCTTGCCGAGCGGCTAATGAGTCTTCGGCATTCATATATTTCTGGGCTTTGGAGAGCAGGGTTGCCATGGAGGTCGGGGGGTTTTTAGAAAGTGAGAAGAGGAAGTTAGACGACCGTAGTCCTGCCATGAATGCGGTGAGGATGACCTTGTCATCATTTTCAGCCACCTGCAAAGCTTCTGTATTGAAGCGAGTAACAAAGCTGCGCAGTGACTCCCCCTCTGTCTGGCGGATGTTGAGGAGTTGGGTTGCAGGGCGGCGTTGGCGTTGAGCTCCGATAAAGTGGCTGAGGAAAGAGTCGCTGAGGTGTTGGAAGGTGGAGACAGAGTCTGCTGGGAGCTGACTGAACCAGAGTCGAGCTGACCCCTTCAATGTCACAGGGAAGACTCGGCACATGATCTCGTCAAGGAAGGCATGGAGAATCATGAGAGTGCGGTAGGTTTCCAGATGGTCGACTGGGTCCGTGGTTCCGTCGAAGGAGTCAATGGTGGGCATTTTGAACTTGGCGGGCAGAGGTTTGTCTCGGATGGAGGCAACAAACGGTGAGTTTGCGGTGGTAGAGGGTTTGTGTTGGATGTTCTGAATGACCCCTTGGAGCTGGAGCTTCATGGCTCGGAGTTCAGCGTCCCAGAGGGGAATGTTGTCACCTCCGGAGGGAAGTAGAGGCTGAGGTGGAGGCTGGTTACTGCTGGCTTCCCCCTCCGGGGCTGGCGATACGCCTGACGGGTGTGGAGGTGGAGGTGGTGGGTGTAAATGCGGATGAGGAGGCTGGAGACCTTCCACGTTATGAGGGTTGGACTGCTGGCCAGCATGGCCCGGGGCTTGTTCTGGGTTGGGTAGGACCTCTGGAGGTGGTGGTGGTGGCATGGGAAGGTTTCTTTGGAGCAAGGCATTTATCAGGGTCTGGTTTTGTTCTGCCATGCGGTTGATGCTGTTGGTAAGCTCGATGACGTATTGCGGTGGGTTGTTTGGATTGGGGGGGTCGGTCTGGTGATCAGCGGCATTATGGTGAGAAGCCATGGATCTAGTCGTGACCATACACTTAGATGGGTAAAGGAAAAAGTTGGTGGGACGGGGTCTCCGACGACAATGAACACAACTGACGGCCGGATAAAAACTAGGTTTCCCACAGACGGCGCCAACTGATAATGCAGTTCGTCTAGATGGATGGGTCGGACTGATCCAAGCTCCTGGAATCTAGGTCGAAGTGACGGAACCCCGCCGGAGCAACCTGCAGGCAAGTCCAATGGGGAACGGGGTAGTCCCCCAGTGAACCCTCCAACGCCCAAGTTAGTATCAGGAATATAGAGAGAGGGAGAGAGAGAGAGAGAGAGAGAGAGAGAGAGAGAGCGGGAGAGAGTGTGTAATTGGAAAGCTTAACCTTCTTCTTGTCTTTCATCTTCGCTTATATCTTCTGGTAATCATTTCACTGTCTCTGCCGACCTGCCCTCACCGCCGAAAGCCTGTGCCGTAGCTTACCTCGTTCAGGGTAAGGGGGTCCTGTTCCGGCTGAGGGGTGTTATCGCAATAAATGCTGTGATGGATCGCATTAATGGTGATGTGCTGTGGGCAATAACTTTGCAGATCTTTGTCTGCTGATGTGGCCCCCCTGACTCACTTGCCGCGTGTCTGAATATCAGTGGCCCCCCATTCCCAGTTGGACTCCAGCTGTCTTGGGCTTTGCCAACCGGGTCTTGCTGTGGGCCCCAAGTGATGGGGTTAAGGTTGTTCACTATGGGCTGTATAGCGACCCCGGTCTTTTCCCATTTGAATATTGTATCCAGACTTATGTTTTGTAGATTCCTTCGTTGTTTTATGGTTGTTTATATCCGTTCATATTGTGTTTTTGAGTTATTGGACGTGTTGGGTAGGTTTGTTACAGGTTGGTTGAGTTTAGGAACCTAAACTAGTTGGCCAGATTTTGGCTTGTCCGCTCGAGCGGAGGTTTTAGCGCTCGAGCGGGAAAAACACCCAACCAGTATTTCTTGTGCAGGGTTGGACGCTCGAGCAGAATTGTGTGAGTGCCGCTCGAGCGGGGAGTTGAGCGCTCGAGCGGGGACCTGGTTTGTCGAGATGCTGGGAGCGTGCATTCGCCGCTCGAGCGTGGGATTGTCTGCTCGAGCGGAGTCTGTGAGTGTCCGCTCGAGCGGGGGTTTGTCCGCTCGAGCGGGGCGACGGGTATAAAAGGGTGAGATCCGACTTTTGGATCAGTTTTTCATTCTCTTTTGATCCTAAACCCTAGAATTCGACTTCTCTTCTTCTCTATACATCTTTTCTCCTAGGTTTGATCTATTTAGGGTGTGTATCTATCCTAGTTCCTTCATTAAAAAGGTAGAGGAGAGCGAGGGCTACAGTTTAATCTGAACATTCTTGGGTTTGGAGCACTTTGGAGTTTGGGCATCATCTTCATCCTATCCTTCTTGAGTTATTTCTTCGAGGTAGGGATTTCCTACTCCATTTATAGGTTTTAATCCTAAGCTTTGGTGTTTTGGTATGTGGGGGAGTAGTTTGGTAATTTTGGGAGAAACCCTAGGGTTTGTCATAGATTAATTTATATAATTAATTTAAGGGAAGATTGTGATATTGGGTAAATTCATGAGATTGGGGAATTTAGTGGTTTAATGATGTTTTTGGTAGTTTAAATACTTACCTTTGAAAATCTTGGAATTGCATTTATTGTTATAGTTATTTCTTGCTTAGAAATAATTGTTTTGGGCTATCGGTGGAGGATAGCCATTGATTGTTGTAGACCTTGCATGCGGCTTAGGTATAACTGGAATTGATTCAATTGTTTGACTGTTGAGTTAATACAGAACATTCGTGTATTAATTATGTGTTGTATATGGAAAGTATTGATTATGTTGCATATGCATTAGTTTTGGGAGGAGATAGGGGATGTACCTCTAAACCGGATTTGTTGGGAGGAGATAGGGGATGGACTCCAGTAGCATCACTTATGTGTGTTCTTATTGATAATAGAATTATTTCTATTTGTTGTTGATATGATACATCACTAAAATGTGTATTGGTTGGGAAGTAGGGAAGTGAATTTGATTGAGATTGATACAACACCAACATGTGTATCTTTTATGTTATAAGAAAGGTTTAACTTAATTTGTTATCCTGTTGAGTTATTTGGCCAGGTTCTGAGCCATGTCTGTATAAATAGAAGGAGAATGGTGCCATAGACAATATGTCATAGGCAATGTGGACATTCGTGTCATGAAATCCTAAATTGATTATCTTGCGTTGACCATTTATCGAATGCTACTGCTTTAGTTAACTCTTATGTTTGGTTTAGTATTTCTCTACTGGGCTGTGGCTCACCCTATATGGGAACTTCATTTTCAGGTTCAGGTGGTTCATTACCTCCAAGGACTTAGCTAGTGAGGATTGGGACTTGAAGACTGTTTTATTTATTGCTTTAGTTGATTAATATGTAAACATTCAAGCCTAGGGCTTTATTTGCTGTGAGTTAGAACTCATGTAATTGTGTCAAAGTGTTGGCTTGGCAAGATGTAAGCCCGTTGGGCATTTATTATGATGTTTACTTCAAAGTACTCTGATGAATGGGATAATATTGTATTTCCTTTTAATAATGCATGTCTAGGTTTTACATATAATGGGTTTATTTTGAGGGCGTGACAAGCTGCAATCTTCATGGGCCTAGCCCTGTCAATTGGTAACAAAATCACAATAGTTAAATAATTTTTCATATTAGTTTGTTATTATATAACCATAATAATTCGTAACTAAAACTTTTTTTCTATGAGGCATTCCTTCGTAACATAATTATAATAATTTGTATTAACACTATAAAAACTCATGACGTACGATTCGACAAAATATACAAAATATTATACCCATATCTTAGCAATCTCACGAACTTAGCAAGCCAGAACCCCCTAAAACTCTACTAAAATAGAGGCTCTTTATATATAATATTTTACCTCATTCTTGTTTGACTCACTCTAACTGTTTCTTTTAAAATAATCATATACTCCTCACATAATTTTAGATTAATTTGTAACACTAACACCATTAAATTTACATACAAAAAACACTTGTACAAACTTGTGCAATATGTAACTGATATAAATGTATGTTTTTTGGTATTCCTATCTCACACCTCATGTGAACATTTGATAATTTCTTTGAGAAATTATTTAGTAATTCTATCATTGCTCTTTCTCTAATATGAACCTGACACACCAAACACTAGAGGCAAGAGTTTCAACCCCCAAGAAGAGGGAATGATGACTTGACTTGGACATAAATGTATTCTTATTTACATATACATCATATTATAATAATAATAATTATAACTAGGTGCTCGTGACTTGAGACTTTTCAAAACTATCTAGTTTTGTTTGGTTTGATTTTGGGAGAGAATTTAAAAAAAAAAATTTAGAAAAAGAGTTTAGAATTTTTTTTTGATTTATTTGATTGTATATTTTGAAAATAGTTTTGGAGTATCGGAGTTTGGGATGATTTGATATTTATTGTAGTTGAGTAGATCTGTATAAAAGAAAAAATGATTGAGAAAGAGAGAAGAGAGAGAAAAAATAATTGATCGATATGCAGGAGATAGAAAGTGATTTTAAATTTTTTTTTTCTTCTAAAATCACTAAACCAAACAAAATTTTAGGAAATTTTCTCCAAAATTTGTCTCTCAAAACCAAACCAAACAAGGCCCTAGTCTTCTTATACAATAACTTGTTTGGTTTGTTTTTCAGAAAAAAATTTGGGAAAAATTCTCTACAAACAAATTTTCAAAAGTAATCAAACCAAACAATTTTTTCCAAAAAAAATCTCAAAATTTTGTTTGGTTACCTACTTTCCAAAATCACTCTCTCTCTCATACACATTAAATCAATCACTTTTTTTAAAACTCTCTCTCCAAAACAATTTTCCAAAACAATTTTTGAAAAAAGGTAAACCAAACAAGTTTTTATAATTTTTATCTCAAAAACTACTCTACGAACACAAACCAAACATACCCAGGTCTTGTTTGGTTTGGTTTGGTTTTGGGAGATAAATTTTCAAAAAAAAAATTGAGAAAAGAATTTAGAAATTTTTTTGGTTTGTTTAGTTATATATTTTGGAAATAGTTTTAGAGTATAAGAGTTTGGGATGATTTGATATTTTGTTTTAATATATGTGTGAGAGAAAAAGTGATTGAGAATGAGAGATGAGAGAAAAAAAAGTGATTTTAAAATATTTTTTTTCCAAAAGTACTAAACCAAACAAAATTTTAGAAATTTATTTCTAAAATTTATTTCTCAAAACCAAACCAAGGCCCTAATCTTTCAATACTAGCATCAAATTACATTCCACACTCAAGCTCTGGGCACAACCTCTGCTGCTCTTGTGATGTTATTTGCTCTTTTTTACAATTAGGGGCAAAGTCAGGATTACTCTATTACAGGAGTCAAAAGTAAAGTATTAAATAAGTCTAAGAAGTTAGATCAAGTCTACTTTAGACAATTAAAATAAACAAATCACTATTAAAAGAAAGCTAAAAATAATTACAAAATTGTATTTCATGAACTTAAATTTTAATAATTTACCTCTAGAAAAATGCAAATGAGAAATAATATCACACAATTCATTATAGATATGTACATAAAATTTTGAAATTATCATATACTAATAAATGAAAGATGAAAATACTTTGATGTTTTTTTAAAAAAAATAGAACGAGCATAACTATGGTACACTCTTAAAATGCACACAGTAGGTCTTTTCAAAACTACACTACAATAATTGCTAACAAAATCACAATAGGTAAGTAACTTTTTCACCATCATAGTATGTAATATTTTAATATTCATAACATTATCATATTAGTTTGTTATAAAACCATAATAATTTGTAACTACGACTTCTTTTATGGGGGCATCTATTCGTAAGAGCATCCTCATCAAACTCTTAAAAATCATTTTTTAGCTAATAAGCTTCAAAAAAATCAACTCTATCAAACTCGTTTGGAGCTCGTCAAAATTTATGTTTGCTATATTATTTCGCTACAACAAACGAGGTACTGTTTATCACTAGATGAGTGTTATCGGATGTCCACCTAGAAGTCCAGCTGGACATCCGGCCGGTCAGCCGATTAACAGCAAATTTTTAATTTTATTTATTTATTGCATTTTTTAAGAATTGTTTGGCTGATAAGTTATCAATTTAATAAAAAAAGAAAGATTAACAAACACAATAAAAAAATAATATTTTAATAAGAATAAGTTAAAATAGAGAGTTTGATGCAATAGGTGCTAAGATGTGACTAGCTAAAATAACAAAATAATTTTAATTTGATTAAAAATTTAAAAAAATTAGTGTGGATGCTCTAACATAATTATAATAATTTGTATTAATATAAAAATTCATAACGATTTTACAAATTATAAAAAACATTGTATCCACACCTTAACAATCCAACCAACTTGCTCTTTGTCCAATATGAACCTGACACACCAAAGACTAAAGGCTAGAGTTTCTACACCCAAAAGACGGAATGGCCTTGTTTTTCTACCCCAAGAAGAACACGGAATGGCAGACAACTGATGAATTGACTTGGATGGACATAAATGTATTCTTATTTACAAATTTTAATAATTTTTAATTATATACATTATATTATAATAATAATAATTATAACTAGGTGCTCATTGACTTGAGACTTGTCAAAACAATCAAGTCTTCTTATACAGTCTATAAAACTCTAATCTTTTAACACTGGCATCAAAGTATTACATTCCACACTCAGAAGCTATGGGAACAACCTCTAGTGCTCTTGTAATGTTATTTGCTCTTTTTTTCATTGCAAGACTTGAGTTCATTTGTAGTAGTACAAATTCAAATGTGAGTTGCATAGCGAATGAGCGAGAAGCTCTGATGAAAATCAAAGGAAATCTCAAAGATGAAGCAAACCGTTTATCCTTGTGGGTTGGAAAGGACTGCTGTACGTGGAAGGGAGTTGGCTGTAGCAATAAAACAGGCCATGTCGTGAAGCTTGATCTGCGCAATCCAATTCCTGCAAAGTTTGGACACACCACTTACTACGATGATCCAATTTTCAAAATGCACGAATTGAGTGGTCAAGTAAGTCCTTCCTTACTCGATTTGAATCATTTGCATTACCTAGACTTGAGCATGAACAATATGCAAATTTCTAATTCCTTAGCTTCTTTGAAAAGCTTGAGATACCTTGACCTCTCTTCTTCAATTTCGGATGAAACGATTCCTCCTCATCTGGGAAATCTTTCAAGGTTGCAGTATCTCAACCTTAGCTATAATTATTTACCTGGTTCAATTCCTGATACACTTGGAAGGTTGACCTCTCTCACAGTCCTTGACCTTTCAAGTAACGACTTCAATGATTCAATGACGTATTCTTTGTGTAACCTCAGCAGTCTTGTCCATATATATCTTAGTTATAATAGCCTTAGAGGTGCAATCCCCCATTGCCTTGGGAATCTTGCTTCTCTTTCCATCCTCAGGTTGAATTACAATCAACTTCAAGGTCCAATTCCAAGTGAGATAGGAAATATGACACAACTCACAGAGCTTGACCTCTCTGTGAATGCGTTTCAATGTCCAATTCCAAGTGAGATGGGAAATATGACACAACTCACAGAGCTTGACCTCTCTTTGAATGCGTTTCAAGGTCCAATTCCAAGTGAGATGGGAAATATGACACAACTTACAGAGCTTGTCCTCTCTTCGAATGCGTTTCAAGGTGAAATACCAAACTCCATGAGGAACCTCTGCAACTTGCGTGTATTGGATTTGTCCAATAACATGTTCACTGGAAAGCTTTCAACTTCTATTGGAAGTCCATTTGGTGGCATCCATAATAGTTTGGCAGATTTGTCTCTTTATTTCAATAAGTTGAGTGGTGGTCTGCCAAACCATTTGGGAGAGTTTAAGAAACTAGAGAGGCTTATTATTGCAAGGAATTCATTTTATGGTCCGCTGCCATCATCACTCGGAAGACTATCATATTTGAGAGTGTTAGATACTGGATACAATCAATTGAATAGGAGCATTCCAATTAGTCTTGGACAACTTTCAAAACTAGAATCTCTAGATTTGTCAAACAATTTATTTGTTGGCACCATATCTGAACTTCACTTTTCCAAACTCAAGAGTTTAAATGAATTGTTCTTGGAATCAAATTCATTAGTTTTGAATGTGACCTCCCAATGGGTTCCTCCCTTTCAACTCCAATTCATACAATTGTCATCCATCAAAGTAGGACCCCAATTTCCTCAATGGCTCGAAACACAAAAAAATGTTACAGACTTATTCATGTCTAATGCAAGCATCTCAGTTGTCATTCCTGATTGGTTTGAGAGTATTTATTGTGGCATTATAAGCTTGGATCTTTCCAACAACCAGATCAAAGGAAAGCTGCCAATATGTCAAAAATTTAAATATAGATATATTGATGATCATAGATGGTTATATTTGAGTTCTAACAGATTTGAGGGTCCACTAACACCGCTTCCTTCAGATGTTTATTTGTTAGATCTCTCAAATAACCATTTGACTGGTGTCATTCCAGCGTCTTTGTGCAAGGTAAAGAATATAGCTTATATTAAATTCTCATACAATCAGTTATCAGGAAGAATTCCTCCTTGCTTGTGGCAGTTGGATCAATTGGCCGTGCTAGATTTGATGAATAATAGTCTATATGGTGAAATTCCAAGTTCATTGGGTTCCCTACAACTAAAATCCTTGCACTTGCATAACAATAAGTTTTATGGGAAGCTTCCTTTGTCCTTACAGAATTTGACATTTCTTTATCACCATTGATCTAGGTGAAAATGTGTTCACTGATAATATCCCTTCATGGATTGGATATAACCTACCTGATCTTAGATTTCTCAATCTTCAATCAAATAATTTCTATGGTGATATTCCTCCGCAACTCTGTCAGCTCCAAAATTTGCAATTGTTGAACTTGGCACAAAATAACATAACGGGAAATATCCCTCGTTGTTTTGGCAACTTCACTAACATGGTTGCACTAGATAGTGATCCAGCTAGAACAGAAGTGTATCATAATTATGAAGAGAACAGTTTGGATTCAATGAAAGGAAGAGAACTGGAATACACCAAGACACTCAAATTTCTCGTCTCCATGGACCTTTCGAACAATGGCATTGTTGGAGAGATTCTAGAAGAGTTAATGGATCTCTCTGGGTTGATGAATTTGAATTTATTTGGAAATCATCTAAAAGGAAGGATCCCTAATAATATTGGCAATTTGACACTATTGGAATCTCTTGATTTGTCTCAAAACAAACTTTCTGGCCCCATTCCTTCAAGTCTGTCCAGTTTACACTACCTAAGTTATTTGAACATGTCATTCAATAATTTATCAGGGCGAATACCAACGGGAAATCAACTTCAAACTCTCAATGATCCTTCCATTTATATAGGCAACGATGGCCTTTGTGGTGCACCACTCCTAAACAGTTGCCTCGATGATAAATCATCTGATGGTGATCACAAACATGCTGATGAGAGTAAAGTTGCAGATGAAACTGATTTTTTGTGGTTCTACACTGGCATTGGACCTGGTTTCCTGGTTGGGTTCTTGGGGGTCTGTGGCACTTTGAATTTCAAGAAGTCTTGGAGGTATGCATACTTCCAGTTCATCGAAAACAACTATAATTGGATATCAATAAACATAGAAATCAAGCTCGCTCAGCTAAGGAGGATGTTCAACAAAGGCAAATTTGGAGGATGAATTTATCACCCAATTGGTTCGTCTCTCTCTCTTTCTCTCATGTAACTATATTACCTCTGTATCTTGTCTTGATTGCAATGTGTGCATCAAATCAACATCTTCATAACCCATGATTTATCTTGCATGAATCTTTCGAATTTTTTTCAATTCCTTACCATCATTAACATAACAATTCTATTAATGTTAATGATTTTTGGAACATCATCACAACTTGAAGAATAACCATTCATATTTTGAAGTGGAGGTAGTGATATTTCCAGATTATCATCAAAACATGTCTTACATTCAAGATCATATAGCAAAGTACAGATTAAATTCCACCAAATTTCTTTACCAAAAGCGCCAAAATTCTTTGTCACATGCTTAAAAACATTGAAACAAATGCAGGTTTGTTGCTATATAGTTCAAATAATGCAAATACATTTCTCAAATATTTTTTCAGAAGTCATTTGTCGCATTATTTCAGAGAAACCATGTTAACATCCACTAATATGCTTGCTATATGCTTTCTTTGTCATTGAAGGGTCTTATATTCAATTTGGAGAAAGGACCCTCAGAGGAAGCAGCATTGAGATCATGTTATGGATTTTCTTGAGTTGTTGGAAAGAAATAAGTTTGAATAATTCTATAGTTCTAGTATATATGTTGATGGGGTTTGATGATTGTGTCTTTTGTTAAGTATTCTAAAGTAAGTCTTTCCTTAAATAAATGACTTGTGAACTATCATATTGTCCAGAATATGTTATAGACTGTGTTTTGCATATGTAAGTATTCTCCTTTTATTGGTGAATTCTATGATTTTTGCCAATTGAGGCCATGGATTCTAGTTTTAATTTTGAGAATTGAGCAAAATGCTCCAACAATGATATACATATAGTAATGGTATCACCAACAAAAACCTTATCAAAAGCAGAGCTATTGTATTGTGATCAAATTCACATATAGGTTCAACTATTTATGTTTTTCTTTACATTGTAGTAATCTTTACTTGTGTCAAAGCTTTTAATGATTTAGGAGAAGGACGTAACATCAGTAATATACAAGTATGTTTCTCAACTTGCACTACTTTTTGTTTAATTTGTTAATGATTAATCCTTGCCAAAGATGTGTGTGAGTGTTTTATTCTCTATCTATTTGTGTCAATTGAGTTTTAACCAATTTACAAGTGTTTAAGGTTGGCTTTTTTAATAACTTTTTGTTGATTTTTTTTCATCTTTAATGATTTTTATTTTTTTTTAAATTAAAAAGTGTTACACTCTTGAATTCTACTCAACTAGAGAAATTAGAAAAGATCAAAAAATTTGAAAATTTTGAAAAAAAAGTCCGAAAAGGATTATTAAAAAAAAAATCAAAAACAGTTGACTTTTTATTTTTTTTTAACTTGTTTTTGTCTTTAGGATTTTTTAATTTTTTTTTTATTATTTTTGGATTTGTCTACACAAGACAAACCTAAAACTTAAAAAAAATGGACATAATTTAGAAAGAAAAAAATCACTAAAAATTTAAAATATATATATTGGGTGAATGCCACACACTAACAAAGGCCAAAGTAATAAAACTGTCAATGTAACCAAAATATCATAAGTTTCCATATATGCAGATGCAAATGCCGATGATCAGCTCTTAGCTACACATTGATTTCAGCAGTCAAGATAATGACCCAAAAGGGATCTAAATCAATTATCACAATTTCAATAGGCATTAGCCAATCCTACACACCATACCAACAATCAGCATAGAGAAAAGGAAGATGCTACGATGTTCACCCTTAAAATAATGCATATGGTATACTTTTGTGTTATTTTAATCTCTATATTTTAAATCGCTTGATTTTAACCTTGAATTTTATATTGTCTCTTTTTGTCCCAATTGAAAATGGGAGTTAAATTTTTTGACGAAAATTGGCCATGTGCATGTCACATGCCTTGTTTTAAAGGGTAAAATTGTAAATTTAATATTTTGTATATTATTCAGCCAACTCAGTGAGTTAACTCACTTAAATAAACACGCGTGCATCTCAATTGTAGAAAGAGATGGTTTTTGTTTGACAGATGGTTCGATGGGAAAAAAGAAAGGGGGTTCGTTCGACGGTGGGGCTCAGTTGGGGTAAGGCCATGAGATTCGACTAGTGTCCGTTGTTGAGAAGGTCACGACCAGAGACCATTACTTTTGTTGCGGCTGCAACCGCTGCAGATTGTGAGATTTCATCTTTGTCATCATCACCTCCTTATCTCTATTGCATGCTATTTACTATTTTGGACAATAGAACAGATCCAAGTTTTTCCCCCTTAAAATAAATAAAAACTTAACCAAGTTCTTTATGGAATTGCTTGTAAATTTTCTTATATTACTTTGAAAAAAAATCTTTTTGTCAATGGTCGTTTTGCTAAGATGTTATGGAATTGATTCAATGTGAAAATTTTAGAGACCACTGATGTAATTTGTCCAATAAAAAAAGGCAAGTTCTGTTTGGCACTAGTAATCTTAGAAGTTTGAGATAAATATTATGATCTAGTTAGAGGGGGGGGGGGGGGTAATACGTAAATATAAAAATAATTAATAATAGAACATATATTTCAATATAAAGATGCAACAATTATTATTTTTTATCTATATGATTAATGAATGGCCAATAATACTACATTTATTTATTTTTTAATGGCATTTGCCATCTCATGGTCATGATTGCATTGGTTAAATTGGTTCCATCACTGGGGACAATTTCAAGGCATTTGTGATAAATGATATGGTAAAAATGTGATCATGTAAATGAATGACTTTGGCTAGTGGCAAAAGGATAGACCCTAAGAATGAACTGTAAACCCAAATATATCGAGTTCGACTCTTACTAGTGTTTCTCAGACTTAACTAATACGTGTGATTTGTAGGCAATTTTTAGAAGGAAAGTGATTAAGAGCTTTAAAATTAGAGCTCTAATATGAGCTGTAGTGATGTGACAAAGCAAAAAAAAAAAAAATCACATCATATAGTAGAACCCACTATTAGAGCTCTCTCTAAAGCTCTTCCTCCAGAACTCCTAAACAATTTTCTTTTTAAAATTTGAGATTTACTGTCCAATTTGGTTAAGTTTGTTCCATCACCCCCTTCTGTAATTACCTTTTTTGTCCTTATTAGCCATGAGTAGGAGAGAAATAAGTGCGGGGAACTGTTCATATGGGAACCATAATTAAGTAAATTTCCAATTAAAAAATCTTCCCACACAAGCAAAAGTTGAAAACCACCATCTAGGGACATTTTCAACCCCTATGGTTTGAGAAGTGTTATTTTAATTTATTTTTTAATTTTTTATGAAAAATAAAGAGAGTGATATAATAATTTATAGTAATTTTTAACTATATTAGTCTAATGTCAAACAAGGTTTATCAAATTTAAATTTGGATAAAAATCTTGCAAAACACCTCTCTACTCATTGACTCAAATTTATATGAAATTGAGTTTTACCCATTTTTTAACCCAATTTAAAGAAGACTTAAATATATATACTTGAATTTTTTTCAAGATCATTTTGTAATTTTCAAATTTATCACTCTGTCATTACTAAATTTTTACCCAAATTTACGTTCAAACCTAAGTCTATCCATTGGAATGTCACATCAAATCAAACTTAGATTTTTAATTAAATTTGTAGTAGTACTACATCCACACAATTTCTTCCCCTCACAATCATCCCCCTCACAATCATCCCCTAATGAGGTGGCAAAACAAAATGCATATAAAGAGAGTTTTGAAGGAATATTTGAATGTAGATCAACTTTTCATATTTTGCTTGTCACAGCATTTGGGAAGGTTTGGGGAGAGAGAATTATGTGAATGAATCATTTTTCTTAAATTTGAGTAAAAATTTAAGGAGCCGAAAATGGCCTAACAAACTTTTTAAAATCTGGCCTGAATTAAGTTGAAATAAGCTTAAATTATTTTACAATAGGCCTACATAGACTAGTTTATTGGTTTTGTTGTAATGCTTGGTTGGTTTATTGTTTAGGGTAAATTACATCAGTAATCCCTATATTTTATTTCTTGTATCATTTTGATCCCTATACTTTCAATCGGCTTAATTTTGACCATTCATTTTAAATTTTATGTCAATTTTGGTCCAATTGATAATATTATTAGTGTTTTTTTAAAGAAAATTATCACTAAATTAGTTGAGGTTAACTCACCGAGTTGAGTAAATTTATAATTGTACCCTTAAAAATATGACACATAACACTTAAGTGCATATTTTCTATTTAAAAAAAAATGCTAAGAGTTCAAATCAATTGGACCAACTTAAGACAAAGTCATAAATTCAGAGTCAAAATCGAGCCAATTGAAATTATAAGGACTAAAATTTCACAATGACCAAAATACAGGAACTATCATCGTAATTTTCCTCATTGTTTATTGACTAATACCATTCTAAAGCAAGACAAATACCTAACCATAAGAAATTGTGTGTTGAGCAAGAATTCTAAGGTTGACTTAATAAGACGCCTATAAATATACCTTGCTGTATATGACAAATATATAAGTTGATCTAACAAGGTTGAACTAGTTACTCCAAAAAGAGGACCTAAAAGAGAACAAAATGGGAGAGTTCAATGCTAAAGTGTCAAAGGTTATGAGGATGAGCAGGGCTGTGTGCCTTTTTGCCCTCCTAGGAATGCTTTTTAGTGTCTATCTTGGCTTATTTTTTAATTTGTGTCCAAGGAATTTGGAGGAAAGAAAACACATATCACTTTAATATAAATTTGGTGAGTTTGAATTTGTTTCACTTTTTATATTTATCTAAATATTGGGTATCTACTTTTTGACTCATTTCTATAAAAATTAACCCTGTGTTTCCTAAAAGACAAAAATAAAAAAAATGAAACACAATAAATAAATAAAAAGTGATAATTCTCATGTCTTCCTTCTTATTTTAGTTTTCAATCTTATGATTTTTAATCTTCTCCTAATCGACAACTTGAAATCCAAATGTACAGATCAATCATACAGCATTGTGGCAGGAGGATTCATGATGACTTCATCACTTTGACAATCAAAGTTCTTCATTTCTCCATTGCCAAATGTTTACAGTTCAGATACTTGAGGCCACTGCAGCCTGCACATTCAACTACATCCATGCTATTTTGGGTTTCGTTGACTCGATCAGTTTCTTCGATGTACTCTTGATTTTGATTTGTTTAATCTCTTTGTAAAGTTCATTCAAGCCAAAATGCTGTCATTGATCGCTATTGAACTAGAACAATTGCAACAGCCCGACGTTTTGGACCACAATTACTTCATTCAGTCCACTAAAGAAACCTGGACACATATGGAGAGGGTTGCTTCAAGTGGAGATAGCATTATTGAGCCTACTTTGATTCTCTGGTCGTATCATCTTCAACCTCATTCCATTCTCATTAATAATCGAACCTACATAACGAAATTGCTCACCCTTTGGTATCTCACCTTTTCAACCTCAAGTTGTCTGTTATTTCTATTTGTACTGTAATTGAAGTAATATTCCATGTGTACAATTTCAGTATTATTTTAAAATGTTTTTTAACGACTCAAGTGCTTCTATTCTATCTAAATTTCTAATTTAGTGTTAATTCCTCTTTTAATTTCATCCACTATGATAATAACATTTGTAAATAGCATAAATCGTAAGACATCATCTAAAATATGTCTAATCAATTCATCTATAATTAAGGCAAATAGGTATGGACTTGAGGCTAACTCTCGGTGTAATCTTCGAGTAATCATAAATTCACTTGTTTCTCTTGCAAGTGAATGAATTGTAGTCACAATTCCATTATACATGCCCTTCATCGCATTAATATAACCGCTTTGTCAATATTTTTTTCTTTAACACCCACCATATTATATTTCTAAGCACACCCCATCTTACGTTTTTTTTTTCTAAATCCATAAAAGCTATAAAAGCATATTCTTCTTCTTTTTCCTCCATATTTTTCTATTAATCTCCTTGGATGAAAATTTCAGCTAAATATTTCACTGATTTAATATTAAAACCAGGAATAATTAAACGGGGAAAATAGAGATCAATTGATAAATTTATAAAATTACCAAAAAGACCATATGGCTAAATAGTTGGGGTTAAAAGTGTCTATAAGCAAATGTTCACTATCTTATAAAACAGCAACTGTTCTTTGGTAAATTATATGAAAACAATCTACAACTTAACAGTATGAGAAACAGGATAAGGAATGTAGAATCAATGCAGTTCTACACCATCGAGCCAATTAAGCGCAGGTAATATCTTAACCAGAAACAACTTAAACTCTTCTTCAGCAACAACATTCCCAATAATGTCTAATTGTGTCAACTTTGAGTCTTTAAAAATTGCAAACGCTTCCCAGTAATTTGTCACATTGACACCACTAATTACAAATTCACCAAAATTCCAATCACTTCCTACTATATGGAAGAGGGGAGAAGAGCACAAGTACCTTCTTGTGTCGACAGCATGTGCACCGATTTCATTGTATGAGATATCCAACACTTTCAATGACTTTAGCAGTTTTAAAGGCTCCAGGGCAGAAAAACTACCCATTTTGTTGTTACTAAGGTTCAAGTAAGAAAGAAGCTGCATCGCCTGCAATCCTGTCATAAAGACCAATAAAAAGCACTCAGTTACTTTCATTTAAATAATCATTAGAAATGCCTTTTAAGCATCAAAATGCACCATGAAACTATCAAGACTTTGACTGGCACCATTTTACAAAATAAAGATGGCCATGCAATAAACTAATGTTGTACAAATGTGCTTATGTATAATATTGTATATATGAAGACATGATACACACATATAGATGGACAGACAGACAGACAAACAGATAGATATAGAAATACAATGAATTGAAAATCGAAACCACAAAACCAAATTCAAGTGACAATGAAAATTTTAAAGAATTAATTGTAGTTTACCTTCAATTGAGCTAAGTTGGTTGTGGCTGAGGTCTAACATTTGGGCCCACAGTAATTTCTCAATAGACCTAATATGTGACAATGAAAGATTATTGAGTCGTAAACAGATATAATTGTTGGTGCCTGAAGATGCCGAGTCCCTGTAATGACAGCAATGCCTCAGCAAAGATTCCGGACTGGAGGTCAGCTGCAGAAGCACAAAAAAATTTGAGAATCAGTGTTATAGAAAAATCAGTAATCTATATCAAAGGTTCAAGGCCAATCTTTAACACTAACTCTTACTAATATTATTGACTAGAGATCTCTCTGGGTGTGTTGAAAAGAACCAGGGATTCTTACACAAGACATTCATAATTCCAATGAACATAACTATATAGTTAGTTAGACTAATCTCAATAAAAATAATAATAAGCCCACTATATGAACTAAGTTCGGTTTTACTTTGAATTCTAGATGAACTTATTGAAGAAGCATGCCCATCTGTTTACTTAAATGAGCATGTAAAATAGCATGTTTATGGGACTGCAATACAAGTACAACTATTTGGACTTTGGATGGCTAAAGGGCTATGAAGCACAGGTACTCCAAAAATGGTGCCGTACGAGTACCAAGTACTTACCAGGTGCGGGTACGCCCAATACATGCCAGGTACAACAAATACATTTGAGTACGTCGAGGGTACGGCACCGGTACGGTAAAATCATTTTTTTTATTTTTTATTTTTTTTATTTTTTGTAGATGCTAGAATTTATTGCAACCTTTATTATTCTTCTTTCAATTTTGAAAATATCAAGTAATTTATTTCCAACACCCTTTATCCATAAGTCATGGTTTTGCTCTCTTTTGTATCCTGTTTTAGACAATCAAAATAGAAAAAGAAATAATTATATAAATTTTTAGACAAGTTTGTTCTCTTTTTAGTTTTAATATTGAAACTTTGATTTGTATGTTGGATGTTTAGCTATAAATTAAAAAAAAAAAAAAATTAAAAATTTGGCGTACCCCAACCGTACCGGTATAGCGATCCCGGGTTTACCCTTGTTGTACAGTGATCCGGACTTGTGTCCGTAGATGTTTGTAGTTGGTTGTTATCTTGTTTACATCCTTTCATACCTTGCTTTTGAGCTATAGGATGTGTTGGGCAGGTTTGTGACAAGTTGGTTGAGCTTAGGAACCAAGTCTAGTTGCCCAGATTTTTATCCTCGGCGCGAGGCTTTTGACGCCCGAGCGGGGAACCTTGCTGATGTCCGCTCGGCGGGTTTGGCGCCGGCGGAAATACACCCATCCAGTATTTCTTGCGCAGTGTTGGACGCTCGAGCGGGGAATTGGCCGCTCGAGCGGGAGGTTGTGAGTGGCGCCGGCGGGAGTTGGACGCCGGCGGGAGGCTGCAGGTCGAGATCTTTGAGTGTGCATCCACCGCCGAAGGGATTGCGCTTCAGCGGGAGTCTGTGAGTGGCGCTCGAGCGGGGGTTTGTCCGCTCGAGCGGGGCGACTGGGTTTAAAGTCCGAGTTTTGACTTTTTAAAATCACTTTTTGCATTCTTCTTCTCTCTCTTACTTTCCCAAACACACATTTGAGAGCTTCTCACTCTAAACCGCCCCTTCTCTCTTAGATTTGATCTAGTAGGGGTGATTTTCTCGCCTTTGGCCTTTACAAAAGTTGTGTTGATCGTCGAGAGCTTTCATTTAATCTGAAAATTTCGGGATTTGGAGCACGTTGGTTGTTGGGTCTTCATCTCCGTGAGCTACGAAATTGAGGTAGGGATATCCTACTCCTTTTTATGAGTTTTGTCATTAAAGTTTGACATTTGATGAGTTAGGGGTTGTTGTGTAATTTTTGAGAAAGTTTGGGTCTTTTGTGTAATTATTCAAAAGATGGGGTTTTAATTATTTAAGCCTAAATGCATGTTTGGTCATGATAAATGAAGTTAATGTGGAGCATCAATGAGAAATGGAACCTTAAGGGTTGAGATGTGAATTATGGAATATATGCCCTAATTACATTGTTGAATTAATTTGTGAAATTAATTTGAGAAATGAGGAATTGGAACAAGAGGAATGAAATTGAGAATGTATGGAAATAAATGGTGTAGTTAGATTGTCATCACTCACCGATTTGAAATGTTGATTATATATCCATTGTTGCATTTATTTTATGTATAGAAATAACTACTTTGGGCTATCGGTGGAGGATAGTCGTGATTGTTGTAGACAATGCATGATGATTAGGCAAACTGAAACTAATCTGTGGAATGTGTCATGGAATTTGACGATTGATAGGATACATAAACTGTATGTATTGGTTGATGTGTATAATGATTGTTTATATGCATTGTGTGAGTCGGAGGAGATAGGGGATGGACTCCACGGTTTAGGGGAAGATAGGGGATGGACCTCTAAACCGGGTGTGTGTGTGGAGGAGATAGGGGATGGACTCCGGAGATATAGCTCATATGCTTATCCAGTAATATTGACAAAGCTTACATGCTTGTCATGGAATGTGTGAAGTGTAGTATTGATTGAGCTCATACGCTCGTCATGGAATGTGTGTAAGGGAATGAAATGAATTATGGACTTGTGTGTCTTGGAAATGAAATGAGATATAGACTTGTATGTCTTGGAAAGGAAATGGAAAATGAAGTGAAACATAGACTTAAATGTCTTGGAACTGTAAAGTGTTATGAAAGAATGTAAAAGTGTTAACCGATTATCAACTGTGAATCTTTTAGTCATTATTCATAACTGGTTTAGAGTATTTCTGCTGGGTTGTGGCTCACCCTATATGGGAACTTCATTTTCAGGTACATGTAGCATGCCACCTCCAAGGACATAGCTTGGGAGGCTAGAGGCGGACACACTTTTGTTGTCACATTTGTTTTTGGATGTATTACATGTATATTCAAGCCAAGGGCTTTATGTGTAAATTGAGTTACAACTCTTTTGTTTGTAACCAAGTGTTAACTTGGAAAGCTGTAAGCCTTTAAGGCACTTGCTTTTATTGTTAACATGTAATACTTTTTGTAAGAGACTGTTCAATTGAATAGAAGAATGTGGATTTCATTTTGTATCAATGCATGTTTAATTGATGGGTTTAATGTATTATTTTGAGGGCGTTACAACTTGGTATCAGAGCGTACCGGGTTTGAATACTTTGGGTACGTGGGAAGTGATTAGGATCACAATGGGTTTGTCTCGCTTGATAGAGACGTAGATGTAGTGTAACATGCTATGTGCTTATGTGATAACATGTTTACGTGATTATTTGGGTATGGGATTTAATTTCTAGGATGTTGATTGGATCCTTGGGTTTCTGGGAGTCTTGTTGGAAAAGCACTTGATCAATGCTGTTTCTGACCGGAACTCTAGTAACGCCTCGGGACTGTCATTATCCGGAAATGAAATTCGTAAGTGCTTATGTGCTTATGTGCTTACGTGGAGTGAATTACAGTTCTCCAGGTATTAGGACGTGAGTGTTTAGTTTCGGCACATTTTTGAATGTGCTAGTGTTCTGTGCTACCTTTATTAGGATGTCAGGGCGAGGCAGAGGTGCTAGGCGTGGTAGGCTGCGGCGAGGGCGCCCGTTCTGGGAGGATATTCGGCGATTCGAGGAGGGTTGGTCGAGCCAATGTGGCGAACCAGTGGTCGTGAGCTATGAATGCCTTGGCCCAACAGATAGCAGGAGCTTTGGGTATTCTCAGAGCTGGATATCAGGTAGCGGAGGCAGGGCCTGCATTCTTGAAGAGGGAATTCTTCTGGTCTAACCCGGACGAGTTTGTCGGGGATCCGAAGGAGCCACTGAAGCCTGATGAGTGGCTAGAGCAAATGAGCAAGACGTTCGAGATGCTTGGCATCGAGGACGGCGCACTGAAAGTGACCTTGGCATCCTTCCAGCTGAAGGGAGATGCAGGTCAATGGTGGAAGTTTGAGAAAGGTCGAGTTGAAGGGACTTGGGAGGCTTTTGTAGAGGCTTTCCAGGAGAAGTTCTTGTCTTATGCTGCTAGGGAGAAGCTAAGGGATCAGTTTAGCCGGCTTAGGCAGCAGGATTTATCGGTGGCCGAGTTTGAGGCTACCTTCACTAGTCTATCCAGGTTTGCACCTGAATTGGTGGCGTCCGAGGAACGCCGTTGCCACGAGTTTGAGCGGAGGTTGAGGCGTGGCCTCAAACTGAAGGTTGGGGGTTCTTTGACTCGGGAGTACAGGAAGTTAGTTGATGCTGCTGCTCATATGGAGATTATGATGCAGGAGGAGGAGGATGAGCAGAGGGGCTCCAAGAGGAGCCATGATGGTCAGGGTGACAGTAGGAGACAGAGGGGTTCTAATCCCCAACAGTCTCAGGGAGGTTTGTCCAGGTCGACTTTCCCAGTACCGAGCACAGGCTCCGGAAGGAGCAATCACGGAGAGTTCACTTGTTACAAGTGTGGCCAGCCGGGTCACAAGGCTTCAGTTTGCCCTTGAAGGCGAAGTCGAGTGCTTCTTCTTGACTAGACCCTTGAGTCGAGTGTGGGCGGCGCCTTGTCTTGTTTTGATGTGGGCACTGGGCACTGAAGAGGTATTGCCTGATTGAGTGCCACTTGGTTCTAAGCGACGCGAGGATTTCAACCACTCGATCTGTCGCAGCCTCGAGGCCAATCAGGGGCTTCTTCGTCCCGTCAGTCGGTCTGATCGTATGCTCCAGGGGTGGCGAGGTTGATCGAGGGCCTCTGAGCGTGTATCTTTATTACATGAGGATCTAATCTGGCTCCATCGGTAGTGAGAGGTACCTTTTGTTTTACCTTTCGGTTGCTAATGTGTTGATTGATCTGAGTGCATCTCATTCTTTTGTATCTCTGCATTTGCATCTGTGTTGGAATTGGAGTTAGCGCGATTAGCATCTCCTATTTGTGTAGTGTCACCTCTTGGGGTGAGTTGATCTGAAACATGGTGTTAGAGGTCAGGATATAGAGGTCACGACTTTAGGCTTGCCTTTCCTTTGTAGTTATGCCTATGAAGGGCTTGATGTTATCTTAGGTATGGGTAGCTATCGTCATCTTGGTCATTATCGATTGCTACCGCCAGAGGGTCACTTTATGTACCTTGAGCGGGGAGTGGTTCCATTTCTTGGGAGACCGGGTTGGTAGTATTTTGCCACCGGGGTATGATTCGCGAGGGCGAAGTGAGCCTAGTGGTCTACTTGCTAGCTTTGAGAGTAGTGAGTGTGATGAGACCCAGACTGTGTTGCCGAGGGTGGTTTGTGAGTACTCGGATGTCTTTCCCGAGGATCTCGTTAGTTTGCCTCCTCACCGAGAGATAGAGTTCTCCATTGATTTAGTGCCCGGCACAGCGCCGATTTCTATGGCACCTTACCGTTTTTCTCCAGCAGAGTTGGTTGAGTTGAAAGTTCAGCTCCAAGAATTGCTAGATAAGGGCTTTGTACGCCCGAGTGTTTCACCGTGGGGAGCACCGGCCCTCTTTTCTAAAAAGAAAGATGGTGCCTTGAGATTGTGTATTGACTACCGGAAGTTGAATCGGGCTACGGTTAAGAATAAGTACCCTATGCCCCGTATAGATGATCTGTTTGACCAGTTGAAGGGTTCCCGTTGTTTCTCTAAGATAGACTTGAGATCGGGTTACCACCAGTTGAGGGTCAGGGAGGATGATATTCCGAAAATGGCATTCCGTACGCGGTATGGCCATTATGAGTTTCTGGTGATGCCATTTGGGCTTACCAATGCACCGGCAGTCTTTATGGACTTGATGAACCGGATCTTCCGGGAATTCTCGGATCGTTTTGTAGTCGTTTTCGTGGACGACATCCTGATTTATTCACCTTCAGAGGAAGAGCACGAGGAACACTTGAGAGTAGTGCTTGAGTTGCTTAGAGCCCATAGGCTGTATGCCAAGTTTGGGAAGTGTGAGTTCTAGCTAGGAGAAGTCAAGTTCTTAGGCCATGTGGTTTCCGAAAAAGGGGTGTCTGTTGATACATCCAAAGGCGGCGATGCAAGATTGGGCCTGACCTAAGAGTGTGTTTGAAATCCGCAGTTTTCTGGGATTGGCTGGGTATTACCGACGGTTTGTGAGGGATTTCTCCAGGTTGGCCTCACCGTTGACTAGGTTGACTCGGAAGGGAGTCAAGTTTGTATGGAGTGAGACTTGTGAAAAGTCGTTTAAGGAATTGAAGGTTAGGCTGACCACCGCTCCGGTCTTGATTATTCCGGAGAGAGGGTTGGGTTATGCAATTTATTGTGATGCCTCACGAGAGGGTTTGGGTTGTGTGTTGATGCAAGAGGGGAAAGTGGTAGCGTATGGCTCACGTCAGTTGAAAATACACGAGAAGAATTACCCTACACACGATCTAGAATTAGCAGCTGTGATCTTTGCCTTGAAAATCTAGAGGCACTACCTTTATGGTGAGAAGTTCGTGGTGTTCTCGGACCACAAGAGTTTGAAGTATCTGTTTTCACAGAGGGACTTAAATTTGAGGCAGAGGAGATGGATGGAGTTCATCGAGGACTATGATTTTGAGTTGCATTATCATCCGGGAAAGGCCAACGTTGTGGCCGACGCTCTTAGCAGAAAATCCATTAGTGATGTAGCTAGTGTAGCCATCCGGGAATGGGAGATGTTGGGGGCACTGGGCGAGTTTGATTTGCTTCTGGGCGAATCCGTTGAGGCTGCGGCCTTGTTTGCTATTGTTGCACAGCCTACACTTGTGACTAGAGTGTTAGAGGCACAGATGGGTGACCTTGAGGTGGATTCCCTTAAAGAGAAGATCTCCAGAGGGAAGGCTGAGAAGGGTTTGACGGTGTGTCCCGACCAAAGTGTGAGATATCGAGACCGTTTGTTTGTGCCGGAGTCTTACCGAGAGGAGGTACTCCGAGAGTTCCATCATTCGCGCCTTGCGGTGCATCTGGGAGGTACTAAGATGTACCGGGATCTGAGTCGCCAGTTCTGGTGGTGGGGTATAAAGAGAGATGTGGCAGCCTTCGTATCGAAGTGTCTTACTTGCCAGCAAGTGAAGGCCGAGCATCAGAGGCCAGCGGGTTTGTTACAACCCTTGCCTATTGCCGAGTGGAAGTGCGAGCATGTCACTATGGACTTCGTTGTGGGTCTTCCAAAGACTCAGCGGGGTAGTGATACGATTTGGGTGGTTGTAGACCGGTTGACCAAGTCGGCGCGCTTCATTCCTATGCGCGTGAGAGATTCGGTAGATCATCTTGCCGACTTGTATATTCGGGACATAGTGAGGTTGCACGGGGTCCCGGTGACGATCGTCTCAGATAGAGACCCTCGTTTCTTGCCGGTATGGCGAGTTTGCAGAGTGCCTTGGGCACCAGGTTGACCTTTAGTACGGCTTATCACCCTCAGACTGACGGGCAGTCCGAGCGTACTATTCAGATCCTTGAGGATATGCTTCGAGGTTGTGTCCTGGACTTCAGTGGGACGTGGGAGAGACACTTACCCTTGGAAGAGTTTGCCTACAACAATAGCTTTCAGTCTAGCATCGGTATGGCACCGTTTGAGGCCTTGTATGGCCGGCCGTGTAGGTCTCCAGTTTGTTGGGCCGAGGTGGGTGACGCACCTTTGCTGGGTCCGGAGTTGGTTAGGGAGACGACGGAGAAAGTTAAGCTTATCCGTAGGAGGCTTGTTACAGCCTAGAGTCGTCAGAAATCTTACGCTGACCGTAGGAGGAGACCTCTAGTATTTGAGGTGGGTGATCACGTCTTTCTGAAAATATCACCGAGACGGGGATTGATGAGATTTGGGAAAAGGGGAAAGTTGTCCCCTAGGTTTATTGTGCATTTCGAGATCCTTGAGAGGATAGGCGAGGTTGCTTATCGCTTAGCTTTGCCGCCACAGTTGTTCGGAGTGCATGACGTGTTTCATGTGAGTATGCTCCGGAAGTATGAGCCAGATCCGTCACATGTGCTGGATTGGACTGATTTAGAGGTAGATGAGGATGCCTCGTATGAGGAGAGACCAGTTCGGGTCTTGGATAGGCGGGATCAAGTCCTGCGTGGTAAAACCACCCTTTTAGTGAAGGTTTTGTGGAAGCATCACGGAGTGGAGGAAGCCACTTGGGAACGTGAGTTGGAACGTGAGTTGGAAGTCCGCGAGAAATATCCGGACTTGTTTGTTGATTTATAATCATGTACTGAGAGCTTGTAATTTTGTTGAACTGTAAGAACATTATATGTGTCTTAAGTTGTGAAACATGTTATATGTTTGATTTGTGGGAGTCGATTGTAATATTGCACTTATTGGCTTTATTATAGGACTGGAGATGTATCATGAAACTTTATTATGATATGAATTGAGAACCATGTGTGTTGAAAATGGTTGGAAAATGAAAAGAGAATGCATGTTATAGATGCACATTGATATGTATATATTGTGAAATGCCTCTTAATAAGAGATGGATGACCGGTAATGGGTCGAGTTGTTGAATGTTGTAATATAACATTGTTTAAAGTGGAGAAAAACTGGTTTTCAAAACTTGTGTTTAATTTCGGGGACGAAATTCTTTAAGGGGGGGAGGTTATAGCGATCCCGGGTTTACCCTTGTTGTACAGTGATCCGGACTTGTGTCCGTAGATGTTTGTAGTTGGTTGTTATCTTGTTTACATCCTTTCATACCTTGCTTTTGAGTTATAAGATGTGTTGGGCAGGTTTGTGACAAGTTGGTTGAGCTTAGGAACCAAGTCTAGTTGCCCAGATTTTGGCCTGTCCGCTCGAGCGGGGCTTTTGGCCTTCGGCGGGGAACCTTCGATGTCCGCTCGGCGGGGTTTAGCGCCGGCGGAAATACACCCATCCAGTATTTCTTTGCGGTGTTGGGCCTTCGGCGAAATTGGCGCTCGGCGGGAGGTTGTGAGTGGCCTTCGGCGGGGAGTTGGGCCTTCGGCGGAGGCCTGCAGGTCGAGATCTTTGGGAGTGTGCATCCGCCGCTCGAGGGGGAGTCTGTGAGTGGCGCTCGAGCGGGGGTTTGTCCGCTCGGCGAAGCGGCAGGTTTAAAGTCCGAGTTTTGACTTTTTAAAATCACTTTTTGCATTCTTCTTCTCTCTCTTACTTTCCCAAACACACATTTGAGAGCTTCTCACTCTAAACCGCCCCTTCTCTCTTAGATTTGATCTAGTAGGGGTGATTTTCTCGCCTTTGGCCTTTACAAAAGTTGTGTTGATCGTCGAGAGCTTTCATTTAATCTGAAAATTTCGGGATTTGGAGCACGTTGGTTGTTGGGTCTTCATCTCCGTGAGCTACGAAATTGAGGTAGGGATATCCTACTCCTTTTTATGAGTTTTGTCATTAAAGTTTGACATTTGATGAGTTGGGGGTTGTTGTGTAATTTTTGAGAAAGTTTGGGTCTTTTGTGTAATTATTCAAAAGATGGGGTTTTAATTATTTAAGCCTAAATGCATGTTTGGTCATGATAAATGAAGTTAATGTGGAGCATCAATGAGAAATGGAACCTTAAGGGTTGAGATGTGAATTATGGAATATATGCCCTAATTACATTGTTGAATTAATTTGTGAAATTAATTTGAGAAATGAGGAATTGGAACAAGAGGAATGAAATTGAGAATGTATGGAAATAAATGGTGTAGTTAGATTGTCATCACTCACCGATTTGAAATGTTGATTATATATCCATTGTTGCATTTATTTTATGTATAGAAATAACTACTTTGGGCTATCGGTGGAGGATAGTCGTGATTGTTGTAGACAATGCATGATGATTAGGCAAACTGAAACTAATCTGTGGAATGTGTCATGGAATTTGACGATTGATAGGATACATAAACTGTATGTATTGGTTGATGTGTATAATGATTGTTTATATGCATTGTGTGAGTCGGAGGAGACAGGGGATAGACTCCACGGTTTAGGGGAAGATAGGGGATGGACCTCTAAACCGGGTGTGTGTGTGGAGGAGATAGGGGATGGACTCCGGAGATATAGCTCATATGCTTATCCAGTAATATTGACAGAGCTTACATGCTTGTCATGGAATGTGTGAAGTGTAGTATTGATTGAGCTCATACGCTCGTCATGGAATGTGTGTAAGGGAATGAAATGAATTATGGACTTGTGTGTCTTGGAAATGAAATGAGATATAGACTTGTATGTCTTGGAAAGGAAATGGAAAATGAAGTGAAACATAGACTTAAATGTCTTGGAACTGTAAAGTGTTATGAAAGAATGTAAAAGTGTTAACCGATTATCAACTGTGAATCTTTTAGTCATTATTCATAACTGGTTTAGAGTATTTCTGCTGGGTTGTGGCTCACCCTATATGGGAACTTCATTTTCAGGTACATGTAGCATGCCACCTCCAAGGACATAGCTTGGGAGGCTAGAGGCGGACACACTTTTGTTGTCACATTTGTTTTTGGGTGTATTACATGTATATTCAAGCCAAGGGCTTTATGTGTAAATTGAGTTAGAACTCTTTTGTTTGTAACCAAGTGTTAACTTGGAAAGCTGTAAGCCTTTAAGGCACTTGCTTTTATTGTTAACATGTAATACTTTTTGTAAGAGATTGTTCAATTGAATAGAAGAATGTGGATTTCATTTTGTATCAATGCATGTTTAATTGATGGGTTTAATGTATTATTTTGAGGGCGTTACAACCGGTATTGGTACCCTAACCCTACTTTTTTAAGAATTTGTCGTATCGGCGTACCCGTATCGTACCGGCACCCGCACCCGTGCTTCATTGCTAAAGGGTCATTTGACCTAGTTCTTAAGCAAAATGAGTGAAAGCTTAAGCAAGAGCTGAGCCAATTTCTTTTAGTTTAAGTGTGAAAAACTCTTCACTATGTTGAGCAAAGCCCTCAAACCAAATAACATTTATATTCTTTAATACAAGGGCATTCAGTAGCTATCAACAGATTTCTAATTTGATGCAAGCATGATGAGTGGTGGCAACCTCACGTGTCTAGAGTTAGATGAAAGGCTTATCAATCTGTCATGTGTAACATAGACCAATTTACGTAGCAGTATGTAGGAATGGTATGATCCAAGTTGTAGGTGACTTTACATAGCAGTATGTATGTAGGAAGGCTTATCAGTGAGTGAGTTGAGGCTGTGACAACATGCCTTTGTATAGGGACAATTGAAGAAGACTGCTTCCATGGGACTTTGACACATGGGCTTGTAAGTTCAAAACAGATATTTTCATTTGAATTGTTGTTTTACTAATATATTTTAAGCCTATCTATGACTTTATATAATGAGCTTTGAGGCATAATTTCATGCTGACCAATCAAGTAATCAATACGTCTGTAGGATATTAAAACCACCAGGAAATAATATCTGATGGTATTCACAAAATGAGAAAAGAAGAGACAAACTGGAGTAGCTTGTCTTTTTTGGCCAAACTGAGCTCAAACAATAACAGCACAAATTCAATCGAACTAGAACCAGGCACAAGCACTGCTCCTTACCTGCTAAGTTAAGCACAAACACGCAATACATTGTTTGCTGCTCAACTCAGATCAGCTTGTTCTTACTCCTAAATGCAATGGTTCAAAGCTCTAGCTCTCCTCAAGGAGAACATGAAATATTAAAGAGATACTACTCATACATCCAACACAACAATAAAAAATGGACCTAAATGGTCTGTGCTTTTGATGTAGAATATAAGAAGCTCAAAGAATAGCAAATTTAAAGAAGCGGCGATATTTGAAAATTGGAATGGTTTCAAAGAGAAATCGATAGGAACCATACATAATCATGTTTCTAATATTATTATAATTTTATTTTATGATTATTTTTATGTTTCTAGGATTCTTAGGCGAGGGATATTTGTCTACATGGGCTGTAGGGGTCGCCCATTGTTCGTCTTGTGAGTCAAGTTATTTAATTGAGTTTTATTTATGTTTCTTATTTGGTCTTTAATGATGCGGAATATAAAAAGCTCAAAGAAGAGTAAATTTAAAGAAGCGGCGTTATTTGGAAATTGGAATGGTTTCAAAGAGAAATCGATAGAAACCATACATAATCATGTTTCTAATATTATTATAGTTTTATTTTATGATTATTTTTATGTTTCTACGATTTTTAGGCGAGGGGTATTTGCCTACATGGGCTGTAGGGGTCGCCCATGAGTCGTCTTATGAGTCAAGTTATTTTTATGTTTCTTACTTGGTCATAAATTAGTTTTGGAAGTCTAAGATATTATAGTAGTTTTTTTTTTTTTTTTTTATTCTAGTTGGTTTAGGAAGTCTCTAAAGTCCATATAAAACCATGTAATGTCTCTAATTCAATAGAGTTGATATTTTATAAAAAGTTAAAGAGCTTTGAAGTTTCTTTATGGATTGTGTGATGCCTATGGAATCTAAAAGTGATGCCTAGACCTATCTTCTTCTTCTGCTTTCTTCTTCTTTTATGTTTCAATTTGCTATTCTCGGATTACTATTTACCGCCCTCTAAATGTGCATTTTTCAACCTCAAAACTCCATCCAATCACCTTCAAATCAACCCTAATCCCTTCCCCTACCTATTAGCCTTCAATTTACTCTTGAAATCATAAATTACTCACTGTTTAGGCCATCAAATAACCTCCGTTTTGAAAATCCAGCGCTGTCCCTATTCGTCCTGCATCAGCTTTCCTACACAGTAATATAGAAGAGAAGAGATATTCACCTGCTTTAACACGACTAAGCTGTATTCATCCTTGTAGTATTGAGAATGTGGTGGGTCTAATGTCATAAGATCACTATATAATTCTTTAACTTCTTCATAATGGACCATCTTGCATGTCTCTGGAGTTTTATCATATGACATCATTGCATCATTTGTAGTCAACAATCTTGCAAGCGTAAGCTTTCCAATTTTATTACAATAACCAGCGGAAGAAAATAAGGGGACATTGGACAAACAATAAAGCTGCTTTGATGCTGCAAAGCTACTCATGAATGAATTCCACATACCAGTTTATCTCTGACAGCAATTCCCGGAAAAATGCTATCTCATTAACTATAGTCTCAGCGCTCCACTTAGAAGCTGTTGACTCATTCACCTCACTATTCCTCAGTTGATCGAAATTTTTTATTTGGGTTGGTTCCTGAAGATGTGTTTCACCAGTATGAAAATTTTCATCTCCCCATGAAATCATCTCTGCACTTTCCATTTCAGCATGTTGCAAACCATGAGGTTGTATTAAAACTGCAAATTCAAAATGAGTAGGAAGGCAATGGTGAAATCAACTCAGAGACACGATTCCTTGAGAATGTCCAAGGCTGACCTTTACTGGGTGAGTTTGTAAAGAATGGAGATTCTCTTGTGAAAAGTTAAATGTGTTACCCAAGCTTGGGAACTCCCAGAGTTGTTTGTTGAAAGTGGTGACCAAATTAAATCTTTATTTTTGTTGTGTATAGATTGCACAGTTATTGTAGATGAGCCCACACCTTCAACTGCTTCATTAAAATAAAGAATGACTGGAATTATCCCACTATTAAGATGGAAACCTGTGATAGGAGATGAAGCACAAGTATCCAGGAAACCATTTGCTGATACATTAAGATTAGAACCATGAGGTGGCCAGGTAGAACCAACAGAGGATTCTCCACTTTAACTGTTTGCTCAATAAGCCAAAGATGATAAAACCATCCACTTTGATCATCAGGGTTAGTAAAAAGAGCTTGGTGTACAAGGTCATACTCCGCTGTCAGAACTTTCTCCTTTGAGAAAGATCCTTGAGCCTTTTCTCCAAAGAATGAGATGTAATTACACTGCAGAACATTTATGGTAAGGTAAAGTAGAATAAAAACAAGAAATATGTTTAAGCAAACAGACAGAGACATCACATGCTCTCAAATCAACAGGCATGTTTGTGTAGGTTGAAAAAGAAAAACAAAAGGCACAATTGGACAAGAAACTTAATTTTCTAATCCTGCTAGAATAGATAGAATATCAAAAGGTAGCAGGTGTTTCATCATGCAGTTTCCACTATAATATTAACGTGCATAAGAATTGATCATTTAATTCCAAAGCAAAGTTGAAGGTTAATCAAGCTACAATTTTATATAACATCGCATGCCAGATTTACACAAATAGAAAGCTGCTTTAACAGTATTTCAAACAGAAAAATGCTGTTGAAGATTAATCTGAAATAAACAACATTTGTTTCTTTTTTGGAATCCGTTAGGCTAATGACCATTTAAATAGTGAAGTGCTTATCAACTTTTGATATAAGGAATAGAACTAATGAATATTTTTTCCCCTGTTCCACAAGGTGCATGAAAGGAGACGGCATTTTGCAACCTTGCATCACAATATACCATCAATACAAGTTACATGTTTTAAAGAGGATGTTTTATATAACATCGCATGCCATCAATATCTTATCAACCTTGCATCACATTACAAGATAACTTATACCCAGTCTGTCATGCTTTACCTATTTTGAATGCTTTTATTACATGTCACATGGTTTAAAGTGGATATTTGAATATTTTGTTTTTAACTAAAATGTCATAAAAAAAAACCCCCCTATGTTGCAGAAAATCCACAAAATCTTTTGTATGTTCTATATAACCATGCATACTACCACTAGACATTCTGCTTCTAACGGGACCAAAGCTAGAACTAATTTCAAAGTTCCAACACATTTTTCCTAAAGCAATTTTTGCAAAAGAATCTAAGGATTATACAATTAAAGAATTATCAGTGATAACTTGATAAGATAACATCATAAACATTGTGAAAAGCAAATTATAACTGAACCATGAAGCCAGCTAAAACAGTATGACTTTGGCACATCTCATTGTAATGCTACAATAACAACAGGCGCAGAAAAAAAACTTGAGAATCAAACAATGGCACAAAAAAGCATTTTTCTCCACTAGTCCATTTTAATTATGATGATCCAAATGGTAAAATAACATTGAGATACAAGCATACCTACGATTATGCCAAGAAGAATAGTTACTTAAGATTTTGTTTATCAAATCAGTTGTGAAGTGTAGTTTCTCTTCATCTGATCTGTTCTTTAATGCTGCTATAAATCTGAAAATAAAGACCAAATTAGACCATTTGAAAATACAGTCCTTCAATATATTAAAGTAAACAAACCCAAATCTTCACCTCTGGTAATTCCATACATGGAAGTTCCTGGAATCTTTCTTCAGGAACACCCCCAGAAGCTGCAATTCCTGATGTATAGATGAATGCCCCTTGCTTAGCACCCATTTACGATGATACCAGGCACCATAAGACCTATAATTCCTTGCCAATGCACACTCCATCTGCATATATATTGAGTTCTTTCATAAAATTCAAAATAAATTGAACCCAAACACAATACACAACATAATTACAATTGGCCGCTGAAAAAACCAAAGAAAAGAAAGCCACGTAATATTTCAAAATCACATGGTTTAAAATTTTTAAATTTCAAAACAAACTTTGCACTGAACGCAATTTAACCAAATAGCCCTATTTGGCACAGTTGACTTGCGTTCAGCTGAATTTCTTTTTCTTTTCCTACAGTTTTTCAGCAACCAAACAGCATCAAATACATGGACAGAAAAAGAAATAGATATATTTTTTCATATGAGTGGTTCCAACAAACGTACAACTCTTAGTTCTTCACTGTAAATAGATTTAATGGAGTCTGGATCAATCTCTGTATCAGTCTCCAAATGACTAAGAATGTGTTCAACATCAAATTTTTTGTAATTCCAAGCTGTGAGATACTCAGGATTGGCCTCGAGAAGCTTCGCATTGACATCTAGGGCTTCTTTCGTGTAACTGAACAATTTGCACATACAAATACAAGATTGTTCAAAATTACAAATACAAGATTGTCAGTGTTTATTAGATCACATCAGTGCCGGCTTAAGCATAAGGCAGGTAAAGCATGTGCTAGGACTCAAAATTGTGCAAAGGCCCAAAAATTTTGGGAAATTTCTCGTAGGCCTCAAAATTTCCAATACGCCAAAAAAACCTATTTATGTTTTTTTTTTTTTAAAAAAAAAAAAAAAGCACCATCCACCGAATCAAATATAATCATTTTCTATATTAACATAATAATAATTATTATTTTGAAGTATAGAAAAAAGACAAATTCTACTTTCCTATTTTATATGTTGTTTGCCTTATTTTATTTAGAAATAAATACATAGTTTCTTGTGGTTTTGTAAACTAAAGTGCACCATTTGACATTCCGTCCAAATTAGCAGTAAGTGTGAAACACTTGTCTCATAAGAGTATTTAGCATGATTTATCTTAATTCACTAATAGTGAAATAAGGAAATAATGCATACAATTGCATGCCTCACCGATTGTATCATTTCTACACGAATCGAGAATATGGGAGTAATAATTATTTACATGATTACAATACAGTCAATTGCCCTGTAAGGACATTAAAGAGGCCTATAAGACCTTAACCGTGGTGGGCCTTTGCATGAAAAGAAAAGCCATCCCATTCCTTTTTTAAAGCTTCATAAGAGCAATATTCGCCTGGGACAGGTTCGACCTGTTTGTTACCGACATTCTGTGCTGAACACGTGCCACACTTAAAAGCAACAGCGACTCCATACTCCAAGCAGAGAGGCAGCCCTCGGGGGGCAGGGTAGAGTAATGATGATGTTACATCATTACTATATAATGTAAATGTCCTGTAAGGACATTAAATAAGCCTATAAAGATAGTTATAGGTTATTAGATAGTGCATTTTAGTTCGTAAACCATAAGGAGTTATATGTTTATTTTCAAATGCTAAGAGGTAAACCACAACTAAAGAACAAGTGAAATTTGACTTAAAAAATTCATTAACAACCTCATAAATCTAATATTGATGAAGAAAAGAGTGTCAGTTCTATAGTTTTTTTTTTATTAAAAAATTTTGTAATTAATTTACAAATTTATGTTTCAGTTAGGTCTCATATAATATATTTAATGGTAAAAATTAAATAGAATGTAACAAAAATGTTGTATCGAACTAATTTGAAAAGTAAGAAGTTTTAATTGAACAAATGATTAGCTTAGAACCTAATAAAAGAAGAGAATAAAAACCAAGTTAAAAGCCAGTTTTTTTATTTTTTTAAATCACATCACTTCTCTACTTTTTTTTGCACGTTTTTTCAAAAAAAAAAAAAAACCAAAAAAAGCCAAAAGACTGACTTTTAATCTACTTCCAAAAAGTGTAAGGATTTTGGCATAATTTATTCACACAATTTATTTATTTATTTAAAAAACTAAATATAAAGGCCTCGATTAAATTGTTTCTTTAGGCCTCAAAGTTTCTTGAGCCACATAGTTCAATACAGTACAATACAAATAAATAATTTTACATCGTGTATAAAATTTGAACAGGTTACTGAACAATTTACACAATTGACAATTTTGATAATACAAATGGAAGATTGTACAAAATGATCAGCGTTGAGATCATAGAGTTCAAAACAACACCATTCGAATACATAATTTTACACTCGTGTGTCAAATTTGAACGATACACAATTCACAATACAAATTGAAGATTGCTCAAACTTAACAGCATTTAGATCACAGAGTTCAATACAATACAATACAATGCGAAGTATGTGTGTCAATTTCCCACAACACTGCCAATCAATCACTCAGCTGGAGAACACTGGTAGAATAGATTAAGCCCAAACGACTTGTCACAAAAAGAAGAGATTCCGGCGGTGGTTCGTCTACCCGGGGGCACTCCGACGATTAAGTCAGTTATCTCTCAAAGATAGCAAAAGTTCTTAACTCACTATTCAGGGTATAAAAGCATACCTTAGACCCATGAGGGTGCCTTTCTTTTATAGCCAACACTTACCTAATCCCAATAGAAGCCTAGCTTCAATGGACTTAGGATTACTGCAAATCTTGGACTCCCAGTAGGATTGTGATAAAACTCTCTAAGAGTCTTATCTTTTCCCAAACTGAAGTCATCTCCCATTCTAGGACTCTTGTCCCCTATCCGCTTATCCCGGATTCTGGTATTCTCACAGATAACCTCGGCCTAATCGAGATTATCTCGGCATCATGTCTAGGACACGTGGCACCTCGGCTGGCACTTCGGTGCCACCTCGGCCATGTGTTGTCATTCCAAAAAATATGTCCCTACAACTGCCCCCTAGGTTCTATTACCTCGGCATCTTGAGGTGATGAAACCTATATCATTCCTTCCATTTAGCACGTCGGCTAAACTTGCTTCATCATTCATTGCCGAAGTCATAACTAGTCGGCTCAATATGACCAAGACCTATAATCTTCTTTCATCAATGCTTTGGAACCAACAACCAAGTTCGTTTAAGCCGAGATCACCTCCTTAGCTGAGGTTTTTGCTTTATTAAATTGAGAACTCCGAGTGCTTTAGCACGTGTATGAGATGTCATGCATTGCAACTCAACCGTTTTTGCCACGCGTCCTTCCCCTACTGGACCATGTCCGATACGCGCCATTAAGTTACCTCGCGCCTGCGTGCACCGTCTAACAAATACGTCGTTCTAGGCACATCAATTTCATTTTGCCGCCTCTTCGTGTTTTTGACAAAACTTCTTCCCTCTCTCTTCATCTTTTCACTTCACATCATCGTCTTTGTTCAAACTCTCTCTCTCTTACTTTTTCAATTTCCCTATTGTTGCTCTTGTGAAGTTTTTTCTGCAACAAGTCTCACTCTCCCCTCCAGCGAGGCTTCTATTGCACTTCCTTGCTTTCTGCCACCGTCTGATCCTGGCAAACTTTACTTCTACTTCATTTTTCTTCAGTGAGTCACTGTTCTTTTTTGTTTCAATTTCTGGTTTTTCTTCAAATTATTACGTCTGTATACTGCTGCTGTAACTTCGTTCATACTCCTGATTACAAATTCGTGCATCGAATCCAATCATGTATTTGAGCATGTTTATCTTATGATTTGGTTCTTGCCTAATCCATTCTCGAGTATACACTTTGCTTTAAATAGTTGTTCACTTCGCCACTGTTCTTGGCCTTGCACCCTCGCACACACTCTGTTATAGTGTTCTTGATAATGCATCACTTTTCTTGATTCTGAATCACATTTTTATTTCTGTTTTCTGTGTCTTTTCCAGATTCTTGTTTTCACTCTTTGTTTGCCTAAACTTAGGTTTGAGATTTGTTGTAGAACTCACGAACTCTAGGAAGAACTGAAACGAACTTCACTTAGATTCTCAAAACTTCTTGCCCCATCATTTTCCTGGGTTTTGCCGAGGTCCCTCAAACCCTCTCGAAGCACGCCCCTCTGAAATCCAATACTTTCTCCTTAAGCCAACATCATGGGTATGTGGAAGCATAGGGTAGACACCCCAACCACGTTAGAATACTTTAGGCAGGAATTTTCCATCCCAGCCGACGTTCACCTTAGGTTGGCTGGGTAGGACAACTCCATTATGCCCACTGTTGACTCCATGCCCTTCCCGATCGTAGCCTTCATTGAGTGTAGACTTAGGCTTCCACTAGACATCCTTTTCCGAGAAGTCCTCCATTATTACAAATTAAACCCGATGCAGCTTGCCATTAACTCTTATAGAGTTATTAATGGTATAATTACCTTAGCACGCCGAGAAAAAGCTAGGGTAACCTTAGCCGACATTCAATAATGCTATACCATGTATGGCCTTAAGTTAGAAAAAGGCTATGTCTACTACCTCAAACTGAGGTCTACTGAATACAAACTTGTTGCCGACCTCCCAGATTCCAACAAGGGCACCGGGGATGATTACTTCATTGTCTTGGGCAACTGGGAGTTTGCTCCAGATGAAGACCTTCATCTCTACCCTCTTAGCCAAACAATATTCGTAGAGGGTAATGGTAAGAACCAAGTATTACACAGACTTATTTTTCAAGTTGTTAGAACTTTATTCTTTCTGTATGTTCTAACATCTGTGTTCTTTCGTGTAGTTCTTCCACAACCACCAAAAGACTTCCGTAAGTCCTTCTTCCCCAGCAAGGATCTTAAGAAGTTATTGGGTCTGCCAATCCATAAGCGGATAGCTCCTCTACTGCTCAACTTCATCCCGACCTACAAGTTGGTACTTCCCGACGTCCCAAAGAAGCAAAAAAGCAAGTCTCCTCCTTCCGCCACAACGCCACCAATAACTTCATCATCTTCGGCCAGATCAGGGGTCAACCTCAGATCTAGCAGATCAGCCATCTACCTCAGCTCCACAGCTGATCCCACCGTCTCAACGTCGACGCTGACGCCGAACTGCAATTGCCGCCGAGATGGGTCGCAAGAAAGCAACCGCAGAAGATCTTCTAGCCGACATCCCCGACACTGTCAACGCTCAACCAGCACAATCCTAGCCTCAACCAAAGCCAAAGCCCAAAAGACTCAAGAAGGCTCAGCCGAAGGCAACGGTGACTCAGATTAACACTAAGGACACCTTGCCAATTTCAAAATTGGCCGAGAGCGAGAAGACCCCTTCTGCTGCCGAAAAGAAGCCTGCCGAAGCCTAACCATCCGAATTCACCAAATCAAAGAGGCCGAGGTCATCCTCTGCAACCACCTCGGGGTCTTTAAAACATGATTCCCCCTGGACCCTGCCAATCACGATTGACGACAAGCCAGTCAAGGCTGGTGATAGCGCCAACGACATTGAGGTCGGCGTTGCCCTCTCCACCGCCTTGATTCTTCTCGAAGATCTTAATCGTAACGCCAAGATGAGCGAATACGAAAATTTTGCATTGATGCTGCAGCATTCCGTTCAAGTAAGTTCCTTACACTTGGTATTTTTCTTTCTCTATTTTTCCATACTTAAAGAATTTCTACTAACTTCTGTTCTGTCCATTTTCTTTCAGGCGATCCAGCACGCACACTCCTTCTCAATGCAATCTTTTGAGATGAGGAAGGAGTTGGTCAACAAGATTAGGGAGGTTGGTGGTTTACAAAAGACCATAAAAAAGACCGAGGCAAAAATGAAGACCTTGTTGGATCAGGCCGAGGCAGCCATTAAGGCTAAAAATGAGGCCGAGGAAAAAGCGGATGTTGCAGATGCCATCGCTAAGGTCCTTGCGGCCGAGAAGAAGGAGGCTAAGGTAAAAATGGCCGAGGCCCAAAAAGAACTTCAGGACGCCTTGGCCACCAAAGAGGCCGAGATCAAGGCTGCTGATGAAAAGGCGTACGCCGAGGGGGCGACCGACGTCAAGGAGGACTATAAGAAGCAAGTGAGGCAGGCATGCAACAAAGGTTTCGCCCTTGGTTGGATGGCTGCCTGCCCTCAGAAAGCTAGACGTCCCTGAGGACTCGCCCCTCCGAAATGCTGGTGACCTCCCTTTGCCATTTCCTCCTACTCCAAGCCAATCCGAAGACGACTCCGAGTCCGAGGAGGACGCTTTGGTTAGGAAGAAGAAGGAAGCTGTTGAGGCCAAGTCCCCTACTCTGAATGAGCAAGTCTTGGACTTGACTCAGGGTGAGGTCTCCAAAGACGCTACTCCTGAGAAGGCAACATCGGACATGCCTATTGCCGACAAGAGCCTCGACCAAACTCTTCAAGAAATCGATGCCGAGCTCATAGCTGAGAGGGCCGCCGAGATGTCTTCTTAGTAGTCTGCCGAACTCCAACCCCAACCAGCCAGAGACGCCTAAGAGTCTTAGTTTGATGTTTTTCTCTTTTTTTTTTTTTTTTTCTCTGTACCTTTTACTTTTTTCTTTCTTTGAAACAATGTAAGCTCTCTATCTGGCTGATGTGCCTATTTTTGAATGTAAATACAACTTCCTCTTTTGAATGCTTGTATCTTTGTCTTCTTTATATGACTCTATACTTAGAATAGTTTAGATGTTTTTAACATACACCTTAACCTATGCAATCTTCTTGGAGTGATGTACCTCGGTCAAAGAAAATAAATGTTTTTATCTTGGCAAGTATGTAAGTACTTCTTTCATTACAACCTTAACTTGTAATTTTTTTTAAAAAATTTCAACAAGTGTTTAAATCAATCTTCCTTTAAGATAACCTCAGTTTAACTGCAACTTGTAAATTTAAAATTTCAACAAGCGTTAAACATGTCCTCGGTTTAACTTTAACTTGTAAATTTGAATTTCAACAAGCGTTAAATATGATCTTGGTTTAACTTCAACTTGTAAACTTAAAATTTCAACAAACGTTAAACATGACCTCGGTTTAACTTCAACTTGTAAACTTAAAATTTCAACAAACGTTAAACATGACCTCGGTTTAACTTCAACTTGTAAATTTAAAATTTCAACAAGCGTCAAACATGACCTCGGTTTAACTTCAACTTGTAAATTTAAATTTCAACAAGCGTCAAACATGATCTCAGTTTAACTTCAACTTGTAAATTTAAAATTTCAACAAGCGTCAAACATGATCTCGGTTTAACTTCAACTTGTAAATTTAAATTTTAACAAGTGTTAAACTAGTCTTAGCCTGTAGATTCCAGCTGCCAGGCATCATTTCCCAATTCTCTGCCCCTTAATGTAAACCTAAGTTCCACTTGGGTTCTCATTTGAGCATGCGAGTTATTGATCATTCATACTACACAAGCGTAAAAAATCAAGCTGAAACTTTATTATTACTTTGGCTAATAACGAAGGACAAGAAAATCTAATGATAGAAAAACTTCAAATTGCAAGTATTCCAGGGCCTTGGCAACTCTTTGCCTTCACTATCTTCAAGCCGATATGCCCCATTGCCCAATACCGAGATGATTCTATAGGGTCCCTCCCAATTTGGGCCAAGCTTGCCCTCCTTGGGATCCTTCTTATTGCCGACAACCTTTCTCAGGACGAGGTCACTAACTTGGAACTCTCTTGGGTTGACCTTCTTATTATAAGCCTTGGCAAGCTGCTGCTGGTATGCCCCCAGCTGAATTGCGGCTTTCTCTCTTCTCTCTTCTAGCAGATCCAGATCTCGGGCTAAGAATACATTATTAGTCCCATTTTTCACTCCCTGGGTTCTAATCCCTGGAATGCCGACCTCTAATGGGATTACTGCCTCTGTGCCAAAGGCCATGGCAAATGGGGATTTCCTAGTTGATCTTCTCGGTGCGGTCCGATATGCCCAAAGTACACTGGGTAGCTCATCCATCCACTTTCCCTTTGCTGCTCCTAGCCTCTTCTTGATCCCATCTAGGATTGTTTTGTTTGATGCTTCTGCTTGTCCATTGCTTTGGGGGAAGCTTAGAGTGAAATAGTAGTTCTTGATTGTGTACTTTGCACAGAAGCTCTTGATTAGCTTACTGTCAAACTGTGTACCATTGTCTGCTACTATTACTCTCAGAATTCCAAACCTTGTGATGATGTTCTTCCATATGAAGTTCTTCACATCAACATCTCAAATTTTTGTAAGGGGTTCGGCTTCTACCCATTTGGTGAAGTAATCAGTTGCCACTAGCAAGTACTTTCTTTGTCCGGTTGCTTGAGGCAATTGTCCAACAAGATCCATGCCCCATTGGGCAAATGGCCAAGGACTGGACACTGGGTTCAAGTCTGCTGCTGGTTGATGTATCAGAGGTGCAAACCTTTGACACTTCTCACATTTTCTGACATAGGCTTCAACATCTTTCTGCATATAGGGCCACCAGTACCTCTGAGTTATGGCCCTATGAGCAAGTGATCTACCCCTTGTGTGGTTTCCATATACTCCTTCATGTATCTCATACAAGAAATCTTCAATTTGTGAAGGATGTACACACCTTAAAAGGGGTCCAATAAAAGATCTTCTGTAGAGATGTCCTTCTGTGGTCAAGCTGAATCTTGCCGACTTCAGTCTAATCTTGTGCGCTTCTTTTCGGTCATCTGGCAGCTTTCCATCTCTAAGGAATACTATTATTGCATCCATCTAGCTCAGTGCCATCTCTACTTGGTCCCATCTCCACACACATTGCTTCACGTTCTGTGTTCAGTGATTCTATGCTTGGACCTAACAAGTAGTCAACCATTATCGTTCTTGCCTCTCCAGGCTGCATTGCATTAGCTAGGTTGGCCAGTGCATCGGCATGCCTGTTGTCATCTCGGCTTACCTAATATAGTCGGCAATTTTGAAATAAGGCTACCATTCTGCCCACTTCCTTTGAATAGGCCGACATCCTTTCATCTCGGGCTGCATATTCGCCAGTTGCCTGGTTGACTATAAGTTGGGAGTCACAAAAGACTATTACCTCGTCGGCTTCCATAGCTGCTGCCAGCTTTTACCCTGCGATTAGCGCTTTATATTCTGCTTCATTGCTTGAGGCCTTAAACCCCAAATAGATGGATTGTTCCAGTATCTGCCCATCTGGCGATACTAGTACTACTCCTGCCCCCGCTCTTTGTCGGTTTGAACTTCCATCAACAAATAGCCGGAAGGAGTCGCCGATGTAAATACTGCAAGGCCTGAGTTTCTCTTTGTTCCTTTGTTCTGTTGCCCCCCGCTAGGTTTTTTCTTGCTCATTTGGATGTTGTATACCTCGGCTTAACGGAGTCCGATTGTAGACACCCTATTTTTTGACCGTCCTCAAGACTTGGACGTCATCATTTGAACACTCGATGATCATCCATGTTTGTGTTCGTCTTGAGTTCCCAGAGGTCTTGACCACGCGCCTTGCCTCAGGATCTCTCGACTCGACTGTTTTGTGTTTGGTTTTGCACCAAATACTTGTGTTTTGCCTTTGAGGGGCAGTGAGTGGCTTGATGGCCATCCCCACACATCACCGGCCATGGCTTGAGGCCACCGGTTGTGTTTTGTTGCCATCGGCCAAATATTTGGCCGGTTGGCACTCTGTTTGGTCGGCCGGCCACTGATTTTGGTCAAGCGGCCACTTTTTCTGGCTGAGACCTTTTCTTGAGAGGGTTTGAACCTTTTGAACCCCTTGGTTTTAGCTTCTTAAGGAAGCTTGAACCTTTTGAACCCTTGTTTTAGCTTCTTAAGGAAGCTTGAACCTTTTGAACCCCTTGGTTTTAGCTTCTTGAGGAAGCTTGAACCTTTCGAACCCTTGGTTTTAGCTTCTTGAGGAAGCTTGAACCTTTTGAACCTTTGTTCTAGCTTCTCCAAGAAGCTTGAACCCTTTGCTCCAAGCTTCTCCAAGAAGCTTGAACCCTTCTAAGCTTCCAATAGAAGCTTACACCTTTTGCACCCTTGTTCTAACTTCTCCAAGAAGCTTGAACCCTTTGCTCCAAGCTTCTAAGAGAAGCTTGAACCCTTATCTAGCTTCTTCAAGAAGCTTGACCCCTTTGCCTAGCTTCTCCAAGAAGCTTGGCCCTTTTGCTCCAAGCTTCTAAGAGAAGCTTGACCCCCTTGACCCCTTTTGCTTAGCTTTCCTTAGAAGCTTCAAGCCTTCATCTTCTCTATAAATAGAGGGCCTCTCCTCCCATTTCAAGGGTTAGAAAATCTGATATATATCATATATATATATATATCACTCTCTCTCTATATCTCCCTTTCTCTGTACATTTGTGTGGGTCAGAGGGTGCAAAAGGGTCTAGTTCTTGGCCATTTGAACTACACCTCCTAGCACAACACCTCCATCATCAACCTAAGGAGCTTGGAGGTCATTTTTAGAGGCTAAGGGACTGTTTTTTTGGACCAAGAGGCTGTTGTCCCCTTTTGGCTACAAAGGTAACTCCTTTTCCCTCTTTATTCCCCGTTTTTGCACACATTTTTAGCCTGTCTTGATTACTGATTTGAGCTTTGTGTATAACATAAAAAAGTTATGTTTTTTTGTGTTTAAGATACTTCATTAAGGTCACTTTTGTGTTTGGGGTTGTTTACCCCCTCTTAGGCCTTCTTTGGCCCCATTTTGTGCTATTTTTGGTGAGCTCCGGGACCACCTTGTTTGGGCCTTTTCAGTGGTGAGGATGGTGGTTTAAGGTCCTAAGAAGGAGAGGGCCACCCCCTCTCCTTGTTGTCTTCAATATATGCCATTTTAGCCTCATATGTGAGCACCATTCTTGAGTTCATGTTGCCCATGTCTTAAGTGTTATTTGTGCTTATTTTGCCATGATATAGCACTGTTTTTAATTGGTTTAGACACACCATGCTTACATTGCATACATGTCTTGTAATGTCATGATTTGCCTTAACTTGCTTTGTGCTTTGAGCCTTGTTTCTAGCATGTTTTTGGCTTAGTTTTGTGAAGCTTTTGGTCATGTTTTAACATGCTTAAGGTCTGTCTTGGGCCTTTGGAGTCATGCTTGCCACGCTTTGTATAGCTCCTTTGCATTCTAGCTTACTAGCTTTGGGTATGTGGGTCACTAGCATGCTTTACTTGGCTTATTCTCATGATTTGGCATCATTGGAAACCATATTTCAGTCCATGTTCCATGCTTGCATACTTGCATTTTCCATCCCTTTCATGCTTTGAAGAGTTGATGGCTTATGCTCCATGTTTAGGCCCTTGTGCACGCATGCTTGTGTGTGTGTTTTCATGCCTTTGTTGCATCATTTTGGCCACTGTTTTGGGCCTAGTATAGGGCTGCCCAAATTAGTTTAAGTCCACTCTTTACATGTTGTTACATGTCTTACACTTTGTATGCTTTGATTGCATCATGTCTTGCATGTCCACTAGCTTGCATACTTGTTCATTGCTTGCTTGTTTGCATTGCCATGTTGCATACTAGCTCAAATGCCTAAGATGCATTGCATTGGCATGCATGCTTTGCCTCTTGACTTGAGTATGATAGAGGTTGAGCTCATTGTTTTTTTATGTGCATTTCATTCCACATTGAAAATGCACACTTGGTTTCTTGGGCCATCACGCATTAAAATGCGCGATTGGTGGTCTGAGAATCAAGGACTATACTCCTTTGAGTCATAAATATGATAAGGAGTGTGTTGGTGCAAACATTGCTTGAAAATTCCATGCCATACACTGCTTGCCCTCTGCTGCTGTCAACTGCAGGTTCTGCAGGAGGTTTTGGTCGGTCGGCTACATACAGTGCCGACCGACCAACAATTTGTGGCCGATATCTACACAGGTGGCCGATGACCATTCCCTATGGCCGGTGAACATCCCTCCTGGCCGGTGGTATTCCCCAACATCCAGAGAGTATACCCTGGGACTTTGGCAGTCCTCAGAGAAGCAGGGCAGTGTTAACAAAGGCAGTAGTGCTATGACAGCGAGTTTCCAGGCAAGACGAGTCAAGCATGCATCATTTACGCATCCCGAAGTGGGGCTGTGGCCACCTTCTTCTGCATTTAATTTGTTAATTAATTAGAAATTCTGTAATAATTAATTTAGTATTATTTATTCGGACTATAATATTCATTCGGACCCTCCAAGCGAGGGCAATTGTGTAATAAGTGTGCGTGAGTGTGTGTATGTCTTCCAACCCCACGTCTTTCTTCCCTTTTATTTACCTGCTTTCAATGGTTAGTATTAGGTCATATTTAAATTAGCATACCTTACGCTATGCATGCGTGCATCCATACATTTGTCTTGCATGCACCGGGCTCGGCGCATCATTCTAACTGCATTTGTATTTCAATTCCAAATTGAGTGCGTGTTAGTTGTAACATTTCACATGTCATTGTAGACTAGCCGAGCCTATCGTAGTTGCATTTTGCATGTGTTGCATTAGGCATCTTAACATGAACTAGGATCATGCATATGATTACTAACTAGTTTCTGTTTTGGCTCGGAATACTCGGTAAGTTCTTATGCTTTAGCATCCTTGCATGCGTGTGAGTGTTGCCATGACAGCATGCTTACCATGAGGTTATTTTCTTATGTGATATAATTGCTTGAATGCCTGTGGATGGAGGTTGAATTATCTAAATTGGAACAATGCATTAAAACTGTGAGTTTTGAGCCCACTAGATAGTGGCGAAACCATCTTTTCTAAAGCCCACTTGAGGGTGGCAAAACCTACATTTTAGCCTACTTGCGAGTAGCAAACCATTTTCAAAACAAACATGCAATGTTTTGTTCCAATTTAGGCGATTTGGTCTATACTTGTTTGCTGTCCGCATTACATAGTAATTCTAGACTAATAACCGGAATAAGAACGCATATGTTTTCAAAACAAGATATCATGTTTAGTAGTGGCCGATTTTTGATAGGGCGAGCGGGGGTGCTCATAGCTGACCTTCCCCAATCATACCTAAGTTCCCGAGCCGAGGCAACTTTGGTGATGACGGACACGTGGCCTTTGGCACCGAGTCAGGGTTTCCTAAATTTCCCAAAATAAAATATTTAGGTGGCGACTCTGTATCTGGCAAAGCAGTCCATGTTTGGCACTTCTTTTCTAAAAATCTGTTTTCTCAAAACAATTTGCCGGATTTGGACTCTTTGGTTCAGATTAAGAACCGTGACAATTTGAGTCCAAACTGTAGTAGACCCACAAATGAACAAAACGGGGCTCATCCCCCCGGGACGTTCGGGCGCGTCTACACCGATATATGACGACGTCTGGTGTGAACTCGGCCACGAAGTCGGCTAAGACTTGGCCTTTGATTGCTGTCTTGGGTCTGAATTCTAGGTCATATTGGCCCAGGCCCTTTGCCCATCGCTATTACGCACTGTCGAGATCACCTTCTTTACAGGGACCTTAAAAGATGTTCAGTTAATACCACAATTTTGTGGACTTGAAAGTAATGATTCAGCTTCTTGGAAGCCATTACTAAAGCCAGTGTTAATGTCACGCCCCAAACCCGCCCCTAAAAGTTTGGGCATGACCCATTCGAAAACGGACACTAAACCTGTTATACGTATCATACGGGGCCTGATTGGAAGCATTATATATGTAAAAAAAAAAAATGTCAAACCATATCCATTGAGCTACTATTGACATGCCAGGATCACACAAACCATGTCAGGAAAAATAATACTCGGATATGTGCATCTGTGCACCGGTTACATACATACATACAAGCAGGCCTAGCCTTAAAATGACGTATAACAAAAAATTAATTACAGACAACCCTAGACAGGTAGTAAAAATACAAACCAAAACTCGATAAAAGTTTACAAAAAGGGACGGATCTTCCTATGTGCCTGAACATACGGGGTTGACAAAAGTAAACGGGCTTCAGACGTTAAAGACTGGCTCCCGGGTTGATAACCTACAGAAACAGACAAAATACAGAGTGAGCAAAACTCAGTGAATGATAGTACCCAAAGAATGTATTGTTCAACTTGAGTAATAAAGTATAAAACTGTAGAAGCATGTGATCGATTACATTCTGTAACTATTCTCATTACAGTCATAGATCCAGTTTTCTTAACAGAGTAACTTTAAACCCAACATGTGCAGGCGGTCATAAATCCAGATACAAGATGGCCATAGGCGAGAAATATATATACATATGCAATGTAGAACTCAAAAGGTTAATCAATATCACAAGTTGGCTCCCTGAGAATGTTACTCTCGATTGTTACACAAAATCACAAATTGGCCTCGGCCCAGAATGTTACTCAGAATGTTACACAATATCACAACTTGGCCCTCGGCCCAGAATGTTATTCAGAATGTTACACAATATCACAACTTGGCCCTCGGCCCAGAATGTTACTCAGAATGTTACCAAACAGAATGTTACATAATGGCCCCCAGCCCAGACAGAATGCTACCAAACAGAATGTTACAAAAAGGCCCGGCGAGCGAGAATGTTACCAAGCGAATGTTACATAATGGCCCCGGCGAGCGAATGTTACCAAACAGAATGTTACATAATGGCCCCCGGCCCAGACAGAATGTTATCAAACAGAATGTTACATAATGGCCCCCGGCCTAGACAGAATGTTACCAAACAGAATGTTACATAATGGCTCCCGGCCCAGACAGAATGTTACCAAACAGAATGTTACATAATGGCCCCCGGCCCAGACAGAATGTTCATGAATTCTTTCCACAATTTCATTTACACCATGTTTCGATCACGATATATACTGTAGGAACTTACAGAAAACAAACATAAACAAAACATTACTGATGTTCCCTACCATAACTCAATAGACCTCGGGACAACCCTCAATGCAGAAGAACTTTAGATAACTTTAAAACTGATTAATCTTAAGGTTATACAGAGGCACATAAATCCTTTCAACCATTACATGAGTTACACAGTCAGTTTATAGTAATGGTTAACAACAAGTAATGCATACTCCACAAATCATATATGTGCTCTCACAATATTATTTGCAGGAATAGAACAATTTACCTCATAATAGTCTTGATTCATTAGTGACAAAGCAGAATGATTTGGAATATCCAAGCATCGTGGTTCTATTTAATTATCGTGCGTCCTCCTTTCGCTTGAATGCACTACTATTCAATTAAACTTGTAACACATATAAAAACATGAGTAATGCAGAAATCATATAAGTAACCTGAGTCCATAATTCATTGGCAGAACGATTTTGTTGGTTCACAACTTCACAATTTGGCCCTTGGCCACAACATGTTATGACTTCACAATTTCTTTTGATGCTTTCATAATTCACAATGTTCCTCACATGGCATATACTTTTAATGTTTCCACAAGTTCACAATATTTCTTACAACGGAGGATATAACATCAACAACAATAGTAATTAATGGTTAAAGATACATCGAGTACTATTACTCACAGTGGTTAGGTGCTTGATCCACCCCTGTCGCTAATCCTACACAATTCACATAATTCAAACATAATCCATCATAGTATAACATCATTTAGTTCAACATTATTCAACACAACATAACTTCAACAAAAGTCAACATTTAGTTCATCAAGACCATTTGTAATTTAACATGATTCAAATAAATCATTGAATCCCATTTCAACATCCCAAAACCAAGTTTATATCATTCACCCCATCAATAGATTATTTCTCCAATTTTTCCTTTACATATAGCATGAATTCCAACCTTTATAGTACAATTCATTCGCAAATTTTAAACATAATTTCAAAACATTTCCAAATTCCAATTAAACTTGTACATATACTATTCAATACCTCAATTTCATTATTCTACCTTCAATTTGGGCCAATTCATTAGTTATCATCGTTAATCAACCTAGGGTTTCAAGAAAATCAAGGGTTTCAAGACAAAAATCCAAACTTCTCAAACCATTACTTCTTCTTCCAATTTTCTCATTGATTACAAGTCTAAAGTTCCTAATCCATCACCTTAATCTAGCAATTGCATCTCCAACATAATAAACCCGAAACCCCCAAATCACAAATTGGACATAATATTCCCAAAACTATAGATTTTGTATTTAGATGCTCCAAAATACCATAAATTCATACTCAAAATACCATAAATCCATCAATGAATACAAATAAGATCTCCTACCTCAAGATTCAAACTAGAAGAACAAGCTTTGAGAGGAATCTTCCACAAATTCGAATTTCCAATCGGTTGAAAATGTTGCCTCTTTCTTATTCTTCATCCTTGATACAAGATTTATGGTGGATTTGTTGAGAAAGTGAAGGAAATCAAGGTTTGGGAAGCTAGGGTTTCGGTCAAGGAAGAGGGGAGGAGAAGAGAGCAAAAGAAAATGTGAAAAAAGAGCTCAAAATCACGTTTTTTTAGCTGCTGCCCGCACATCGCCGCACGTGCGCCGCACTTCCCGCACGTGCGGCTCTGCTTCCAGCAAAAATGTGAAAACTTCAAACATGCGTAACTCTCTCATTCGGACTCCGTTTTAGGTCATTCTTGTGCTCAAATTGAAGCCCCGAAAATAATGTTTCCAATGGTTCCAACCTCACATCCAAATTCAAAATGTGGAAAAAGAAAAGGGCAAAAGGGTGACAGATGATCGTAGGCGAATTATTCGAATTAAAGTTTTTGGTCCAATCTTACTTTACCATCACACCACAACCTCAATCAATACCCCAAAATAGATAAAACATTCTCAATTCCAATGGATATAGTTGAATTAAAACACATTAACCCCTAATTAAATAAGGACGACTTTTGGGGTCATTACATTCTCCCCACCTTAAGAAGTTTGGTCCTCCAAACTTGGTTCACCTTGCCACAAGTCTAACTTCGTCCCGGACATATAGCATTTCTCAATCATTTACCCATTCACAAACCTATACAGTCAACTCTGATGGAATTACTCCCAAAATCACAACATCAAAACATCAAAACATCGTCTCATGATTCATACCCTTCCAAATACTATAACAACTTAAGGACATTCAGAAATGGGTTTACTCAAGTATCCCCTTATATGTGACTCATCAACTATCAGACATAGGTCAAACTCTTTAGGTTCACAACAACCTCAATTATCATAATTCCTCAAAGGTTAAGGAAACATTTACTATATACTCATAGTTCAAAGGCATATGCTTCGTACAACAATTAAATCCAGAATAACACATAAGTTCTAAATCAACGACGTCGTGGTTCTTGCTCACTATCAAAATTAAACTTATCAGTTCAAATCAGATTTCTAACAGACTCCAAATAATAACGCAAATCCCATATCAAGGAATGACATGTTTAGAGTAGATTATTAGTAAAATCAAACGGATGAAACCTTAATGGTCGCAATCAATTATCAAATGGAAAACTCATGCAAGCATAGCAAAATATCTCTTTCAGAAAACTTGTCACATCCTGAACATTCGGAGTTTAATAGCATATCTAGTTAATTTGGAGTAATTAGTCAGAAAGCTTATCATATCATAAACATGTCGGAAGTTCATAACATTTTTATCATTTCAGAAAATACTTATCATGTAAGGCCTTCCGTAACCCACAATATGGATTTCATTAAATATCATATAGCATAGCCACTTTCAAAATTATTACTCACTTAGGCCCATGATCAACTCATACAGGGTCACACTTTATTCATCTATGTCGGACGTACCAAAGTTAATTGATGGTATGACATCTATCAATAACACAAATCACATAAGTTTCATTCCGATAATCACTCGTTCGCAGATCACATTAAAGGAACAAGCCTTGAATAAATTTTCACACAAATATTTCACAATTTCCTGCAGAACAATTTACATTAGAGCCTATAAATACGAAATAGGGATCAGTTTGACAATTTGCAATGTCTACACAGAATTATATCACAGAAATGATTATTCAATCGTAAATTATCACTACACAGAAGCTGGATTCTAATTCTTGCAGTAACTTATCAGAATATCAATCATTTAGATGTGATATCAAATCCGTTAATGATTCTCTATTGTTTTGTGAGTGTCATATGGGTAGACACGTATCATAAGCGGGGTTCCGCATGTCATTCGATTATTCCTTATAAGAAGTCTCAATTACAGATTACAGGTTACACATAAACAGAATAGATCACAAATTACGGATTTCAGATTGCAGATTGCAGTCTGAGAGGTGAGAGTCTGAGTCTGAGAATCTGATTCTTGCAATCACATCCCAAGTACACATAAGCAATACTCATTAGACACCATCAATAATTCACTATCAGAAGTCATCGGTAATTTCCTTAGTTCACAAAATCATATTACTTACATATTGTCTCAAGGTCAATAACCATTTCCCCAGCATAGCTTATTTATTTAAACCATCAGCAAGAAGCGAATTCACAACTTTAAAAGGGGTCGCTATATGCAGAATTTCTTCTTATGGCCGGTCATACATCTTATCAAGATATTCCAATAGAGTAGCTTCTCAGAATCACCGATCTAAACATTGTTATACCAAGGAAGACATAACAGGCTGTGAAGGTAACACACATACAACATTTCCTTTAATCTTAGATATATCTGATACTTACAATTTAATCAATTTACTCAAATAGGTGTGAAACATCACAATTATATCGCCATCATTTCCCACAGATAATGATCAACTAATAACACACATTTTATCTAATCATTTACATATAAACTAACTTACCGATTAGTTCAAATTCTTACCCCACCTCCGCATTGCAACATTGTTGACTTAATCGCCTTGCTTTATTCACCAATCTGGATAAGATCAACAGAAGCAACAAAAGAATACACAACAGACATAGCTCATAATCATCAGAGTTAGCAACAAACAGTTAACGTTGCCATCAAATCTTTTCATGTATTTGCAGAATATTATGCATGATGCCTAAGTCTTTCTAGACATCCTAAAGCTCAATGGATTCGTGTGTGAGATGGCAACTCGTGCTCTGATACCACCTGTCACGCCCCAAACCCGCCCCTAAAAGTTTGGGCATGACCCATTCGAAAACGGACACTAAACCTGTTATACGTATCATACGGGGCCTGATTGGAAGCATTATATATGTAAAAAAAAAAATGTCAAACCATATCCATTGAGCTACTATTGACATGCCAGGATCACACAAACCATGTCAGGAAAAATAATACTCGGATATGTGCATCTGTGCACCGGTTACATACATACATACAAGCAGGCCTAGCCTTAAAATGACGTATAACAAAAAATTAATTACAGACAACCCCAGACAGGTAGTAAAAATACAAACCAAAACTCGATAAAAGTTTACAAAAAGGGACGGATCTTCCTATGTGCCTGAACATACGGGGTTGACAAAAGTAAACGGGCTTCAGACGTTAAAGACTGGCTCCCGGGTTGATAACCTACAGAAACAGACAAAATACAGAGTGAGCAAAACTCAGTGAATGATAGTACCCAAAGAACGTATTGTTCAACTTGAGTAATAAAGTATAAAACTGTAGAAGCATGTGATCGATTACATTCTGTAACTATTCTCATTACAGTCATAGATCCAGTTTTCTTAACAGAGTAACTTTAAACCCAACATGTACAGAGCAGTCATAAATCCACAGATACAAGATGGCCATAGGCCCAGAAATATATATACATATGCAACTGTAGAACTCAAAAAGGTTAATCAATATCACAAGTTGGCCCTCGGCCCAGAATGTTACTCAGATTGTTACACAAAATCACAAATTGGCCCTCGGCCCAGAATGTTACTCAGAATGTTACACAATATCACAACTTGGCCCTCGGCCCAGAATGTTACTCAGAATGTTACACAATATCACAACTTGGCCCTCGGCCCAGAATGTTATTCAGAATGTTACACAATATCACAACTTGGCCCTCGGCCCAGAATGTTACTCAGAATGTTACCAAACAGAATGTTACATAATGGCCCCCAGCCCAAACAGAATGCTACCAAACAGAATGTTACATAATGGCCCCCGGCCCAGACCGAATGTTATCAAACAGAATGTTACATAATGGCCCCCGGCCCAGACAGAATGTTACCAAACAGAATGTTACATAATGGCCCCCGGCCCAGACAGAATGTTACCAAACAGAATGTTACATAATGGCCCCCGGCCCAGACAGAATGTTACCAAACAGAATGTTACATAATGGCCCCCGGCCCAGACAGAATGTTACCAAACAGAATGTTACATAATGGCCCCCGGCCCAGACAGAATGTTCATGAATTCTTTCCACAATTTCATTTACACCATGTTTCGATCACGATATATACTGTAGGAACTTACAGAAAACAAACATAAACAAAACATTACTGATGTTCCCTACCATAACTCAATAGACCTCGGGACAACCCTCAATGCAGAAGAACTTTAGATAACTTTAAAACTGATTAATCTTAAGGTTATACAGAGGCACATAAATCCTTTCAACCATTACATGAGTTACACAGTCAGTTTATAGTAATGGTTAACAACAAGTAAAGCATACTCCACAAATCATATATGTGCTCTCACAATATTATTTGCAGGAATAGAACAATTTACCTCATAATAGTCTTGATTCATTAGTGACAAAGCAGAATGATTTGGAATATCCAAGCATCGTGGTTCTATTTAATTATCGCGCGTCCTCCTTTCGCTTGAATGCACTACTATTCAATTAAACTTGTAACACATATAAAAACATGAGTAATGCAGAAATCATATAAGTAACCTGAGTCCATAATTCATTGGCAGAACGATTTTGTTGGTTCACAACTTCACAATTTGGCCCTTGGCCACAACATGTTATGACTTCACAATTTCTTTTGATGCTTTCATAATTCACAATGTTGATCACATGGCATATACTTTTAATGTTTCCACAAGTTCACAATATTTCTTACAACGGAGGATATAACATCAACAACAATAGTAATTAATGGTTAAAGATACATCGAGTACTATTACTCACAGTGGTTAGGTGCTTGATCCACCCCTGTCGCTAATCCTACACAATTCACATAATTCAAACATAATCCATCATAGTATAACATCATTTAGTTCAACATTATTCAACACAACATAACTTCAACAAAAGTCAACATTTAGTTCATCAAGACCATTTGTAATTTAACATGATTCAAATAAATCATTGAATCCCATTTCAACATCCCAAAACCAAGTTTATATCATTCACCCCATCAATAGATTATTTCTCCAATTTTTCCTTTACATATAGCATGAATTCCAACCTTTATAGCACAATTCATTCGCAAATTTTAAACATAATTTCAAAACATTTCCAAATTCCAATTAAACTTGTACATATACTATTCAATACCTCAATTTCATTATTCTACCTTCAATTTGGGCCAATTCATTAGTTATCATCATTAATCAACCTAGGGTTTCAAGAAAATCAAGGGTTTCAAGACAAAAATCCAAACTTCTCAAACCATTACTTCTTCTTCCAATTTTCTCATTGATTACAAGTCTAAAGTTCCTAATCCATCACCATAATCTAGCAATTGCATCTCCAACATAATAAACCCGAAACCCCCAAATCACAAATTGGACATAATATTCCCAAAACTATAGATTTTGTATTTAGATGCTCCAAAATACCATAAATTCTTACTCAAAATACCATAAATCCATCAATGAATACAAATAAGATCTCCTACCTCAAGATTCAAACTAGAAGAACAAGCTTTGAGAGGAATCTTCCACAAATTCGAATTTCCAATCGGTTGAAAATGTTGCCTCTTTCTTATTCTTCATCCTTGATACAAGATTTATGGTTGATTTGTTGAGAAAGTGAAGGAAATCAAGGTTTGGGAAGCTAGGGTTTCGGTCAAGGAAGAGGGGAGGAGAAGAGAGCAAAAGAAAATGTGAAAAAAGAGCTCAAAATCACGTTTTTTTAGCTGCTGCCCGCACATCGCCGCACGTGCGCCGCACTTCCCGCACGTGCGCCGCACTTCCCGCACGTGCGGCTCTGCTTCCAGCAAAAATGTGAAAACTTCAAACATGCGTAACTCTCTCATTCGGACTCCGTTTTAGGTCATTCTTGTGCTCAAATTGAAGCCCCGAAAATAATCTTTCCAATGGTTCCAATCTCACATCCAAATTCAAAATGTGAAAAAAGAAAAGGGCAAAAGAGTGACAGCTGATCGTAGGCGAATTATTCGAATTAAAGTTTTTGGTCCAATCTTACTTTACCATCACACCACAACCTCAATCAATACCCCAAAATAGATAAAACATTCTCAATTCCAATGGATATAGTTGAATTAAAACACATTAACCCCTAATTAAATAAGGACGACTTTTGGGGTCATTACAGTTAACTTCTCTAAGGGTAAGTATCTGGTCTCTGCGTCTGCCAGGGTTTTACTTACGTAGTAAACTGCCCTTTGCTCCCATTTTTCTTCTCTGACTATTACTGCACTTACTGCATGCTCAGAAACTGCCAAGTATAAGAACAGCTCCTCTCCAGATATTGGATTTGAGAGGACTGGAGCTGTTGTCAAATACTTCTTTAAGTCGGCCAAGGCGGCTTCGCATTCTTCGGTCCATAAGAAGTCTGTCGCTTTCTTTACTAAGCTGAAGAAAGGCTTACACTTATCAGAACTTCTGCTTATGAATCTGTTTCAGCTGCGCACCTTTCGGTCGATTTGCACTTGTTTTGTCGATGTTGGGCTCTTCAGTTCTAAGATAGCCTTGATCTGATCTGGGCTTGCCTCAATGCCCCTTCTGGTTACCAAATATCCGAAGAACTTACCAGACCCAACTCCAAATGCACACTTCGATGCATTGAGTCGGAGCCGATATGTTTTAAGGATGTCAAAGACTGCCTTTAAGTCTTCCAGATGATCCTTAGGCTCCTTGGTCTTCACGACCATGTCGTCTATGTATACCTCTACTGTCTTGGCAATTAGATGTCTAAACATCTTGGTTACCAGTCTCTGGTAAGTTGCTCATGCATTTTTCAATCCAAAAGGCATTACCCTGTAGTAGTATAGCCCTTTTGCAGTTATGAACACAGTCTTTTCCTCATCTGGGGGGTACATGGCTATTTGATGGTACCCCCTTTAGGCATCCAGGAAGCTTATCTTTCCATGCCCTGAAGTGGCATCCACCAATTGGTCAAGTTTGGGTAATGGGAAACTGTCTTTAGGACAAGCCTTATTCAGGCTGGTGAAGTCCACGCAGACCCTCCACTTACTGTTCTTTTTCTTCACTACCACTGTGTTTGATAGCCATGTCGGGTAATTTACCTCTCGAATGGCTCTAGCCTCCAGAAGTCTATCCACTTCCTCTTCTACTGCCTTGACATGTATCAATGTCAACCTTCTTGCTCGTTGGATGACAGGTTTAGCCGACCTACCCACATTCAGTCTATGGCAAGTGACCTTGGGGTCAATGCCAGGCATCTCATACGGCGTTCAGGAAAACAGTTCAATGTTTTCTCTCAAGAACACCTTCAGCTCTTTTTCCTCTTCCTTGACCAAGCCCGAGCCGAGAAGGAAGTAGCGCTCTTCATCCCCTTGTTGGACGAAGACTTTCTTTAGGGCTTCCTCACTCTTCTCGGTTGGCTCTTTGCCGATGTCTTCCAGGACTTCCATGTCCTCATCTTCAATCTCAGCTGATTCTACTTTTCGTACATCGCAGGTAGATTTCATTGCTGCTATGGAGCAATTCTTTGCCTACACCTGATCTCCTTTGACCTCTTCTATTCCATGCTCCGTTGGGAACCGCAACAGCTGGTGCAATGTTGAGGGGACCGCCCCCATTGCATTCAGCCATAGCCTTCCCAAGATAACATTGTAAGGGGAGGGGGTGTCAATTATGGTGAACTCAGTTTTCACCTTCTTGGTGCCAGTCTGCACCTTTAAACTTGCTGCTCCCAAGCGCCACGTCGGCATTCCGTTGAACCTAACCATTGGGCCATTGGACTACTCCAGATCATCTAGGTGAAGGCCAAGCTCCTTGTAACATCTGACATACATGATGTCACAAGAGCTGCCCTGGTCAATTAGGATGTGCTTCACTTGACACTCTTCTATCTAGAGGGATACTACTAAGGCATCGTTGTGTAAATGTTACACCATCTCTAGGTCGGCTTCAATGAAGGACACCACTTGTCCCTGGCAATCATCTGCCCTAGGTCTTTTCTGTCTGACCTGGTATACTTGTTGCAAGTGTTTTACCTTCTGTGTCTCCCCACGTATTTCATTCTCATTGACCTTCGAGTGGATTACATTGATCACCCAAGGTTTGTCGGCCTGCGGTTGTGGTGTTGGAGGAGGTGGTGCTGCCGGTGCCTGAGGCAGTCTTGCTTGTTCTTCCCTTGTCCTGACCTCGTCTATAAGGTCCCTTAAATGACCTTGTCTTACCAGGTCTTCCAGATGTGCTTTCAAGGCTCTGCATCCCTGAGTCAGATATTCGGCCTCATTGTGGTAAGCACAGTGCTTGTCAAGGCTTTTTCCCATAAATTCTCCTGGAACCCTTGCTAGTGCTCTGTAACATTGTTGATTTTGGATCTTTTCCAAGACTTTGTGAACTGGGATTCGGAATACGGTTATGACTGCCTGTACAGCCCTTAATCTTGTCTCTTGCTTGTTGTATCCACCATCACCTCGGCCTCGCTTCCATGAGCTGTTTTTCCTCTCTGATTTCAGCGCTTTTATCCCCAGCGTGTCCTTCTTGGCCCTGGCATACTTTTCTATCCTGGCCATAAGTTCCTCTATGCTTTTTGGCAATGTCTTTGCCAGTGATTTTCAGAGTAGGCAATCATCTTTCAGGCTGTTCTTAAACGATACGACGGCAACCTCTTGGTTGTATTTTGGTATTCGGTTGAATACCTCATAATAGCTTTTGGCATAGGCCCTCAAACTTTCGTCCTCGCCAATTTTCAGGGCCATCAGGGCGTCTACCCTCAATGGCTGTAGTTTGTTTGTCACAAACCTGGCCACAAACATCTCGGCCAGGCCTTCCCAGGTTTTTACAGTTCCTTTCGGCAACTTGTGAAACCAGTCCAATGCAATTTCCCCGAAGGATGAGGGGAACACCTTGCAAAGCAATGGCTCGTTCCCTGTGTACAATGCCATTACATTCAGGTACAAACTGACGTGAAAGTTGGGGTCTGACTTACCATCGTATATCTGGAACCTTGGCATACTGAACCTTTTCGAGGTCTCAAATTTGTCTAACTCTATCGAGAATGGTGTTCTTGTCTTAACCGGGGAAGTTACCTCGGCATTTTGTTGCTTCCTCTGGAGGTAATCCCTCAAGTCCTCTTTGGTCCGCCGAGGAGCTCGGCTATCTCCGGATTTCATCCTTTTCGGTGCGCTACTGCTTGTGTCATTGTGAGTCCATTTGTACTTCCCTCCATAGGTCGTGTCGAAACAGAATTCATTCCCTTGAACATCCTGATGTTCTTTGGTGTGGTCTTCTCTGGTTCGTCACTGTAGACACCCCATTTTTGACCGTCCTCAAGACTCGGTTGTGCTTGCAGGTACATCTGCACACAAGTTCAATTGCTCATCGGGCATTCGACTTTTGCAGCGAAACGTCACAGGTTCGAGCTTTCCAAACCCTGTATCCTTTCTGCCTCATTCTTGGACCATGACTTGGTCCTTTCAGAATGTGTTTCTTGGTGCACTGCCGGCCACTTTTTGGCCCTGTCAGCTTTCACTTTGTTGCTGCCGGCCATTGATTGAGCCTACCGGCCATCAATGAACCACTGCCGGCCATCCTTGGCCGGCAGCACCCCTGTCTCCGCAGGTTTCACTCCAGATCTTTTGAGCCAACTGGAATCCTTTTATCTGCCCTCCATACACGTGTATGGAAGGATGAAGCTCTTGCCAAGCTTCTTAAAGAAGCTTTGCATTGCTTTTCTTCTATGTAAGGAGAGAGCCTCTCTCCTTAGCAGAGGTTCAGCATTTTTGAGAAGAAATATATCTCTCTCTATATATATATATTGTTGTTCATTTGTGCCTTGAAGTCCATTTTCCTTGCACTTTTACACTACAACACTTAGAGATACACCACCATCTTTTGGTTGAGGTTCTTGAGAGGACTTCTTGAGCTCTGAAAGTGAGTTTTTGGCCCCTAAGGTTGCTGGTTTCGAAGTTGATCTTCAAGGGTGAGTTTCTTCCCCTTTTTTAGCACTTTTTTTGTACCTCATTTTGGCCATCCTTGAATATTGTTTTAGGCCTTGCTTTCAACTGAAAAAAGTCTTGTATTTAAGTGCTTTTGAAGTTTGTTTAACGTCTTTTGGCTGTTGAGGGTCTTCAACCATCTTGTTGGCCTTGTTTGGCCTTGTTTTGAGCCATGCCTTAAGGCCTCCGAGCTAGTCTTCGTTTGGCCTTCTAACCACTGAAATCCAGTGGATTTTCAGTGGTAGGCATGTGGTTTTGAGGCCTCAAATCAGAGGGGGTGGCCCCCTCTCTTTTGGTTTTTGTTTGCTTGCATTTTTTGCCTTCCAAAGGAGCATGCCTCTCTGTACTTTTGAGGCTTGGTTCAGGCCCTTTTTTGTGACTTTTAGGACCTTCCTTGGCTCTGTCCATGGCTGGTTTGGTCACCTTTTGCATAGATCTTGTATGTGTAGTGTAATCCCATTTGTAGCTCATCAAAGTAGCATGTTTTCCTAGCTTGTGTTGAGTCCATTTCAGTAGGTTTTTGGTGATGTTTTACCATGCCTTAGATCTGTTTTGGGTTAGTTTTGTCACTCCATGCATATGCAATACACTTGTAGTGTAAATCTCATAAACTAGCTTTATATGCTTCTTGCTTTAGCATGTCATCCTAGCTTATGTTCAGTCAATTTCAGCATGTATTTGGTCATCATTTGGCATGTCATGACTCTATCTTTTGCTAGTTTGGTCGTATTTTGCATGCTCCATATACTTGTAGAACAAATCTTGCTTACTAGCTTTATGTGCATGATGCTTTAACTCATCATCCTAGCATACTTTGGCTTTGCTCCAGCACAATTTTGTTCTTATTTTGAGGTGTTCTAACACTGTTTTGGGCTGCCATGGCCATATCACTCATGCTTTGTATAGCTATAGTGTAAATGCTTAGGCTAGTCTTGGGTTTTCAACCTCCTACCATGCCATACATGTGATGTTTGCATGCTTTGCCATCATTTCAAATGGTATTTCAGTCCATGAAATGTAGTCATACACTTGCATTTGACATGCTTTTAATGCCTTGGAGGCTTAGCTCTTTATGCCTCAAGAATGAACTTTTGTGCATGCCATTAAGCCTAAGCCTTTGGCTCATCATATTAGTGCATTTTTGGTCTTGTTATACCATGATGTAACTTTGTTTTATGTTGTCCAAGTCATGCAATGTTTGGTTTTAATAGGTGTAGTGCATTGCCTCTTTTGTAGCCTTGCATGCTCCATGTTTTTGGCCTTGTGTTATAGCTGGTGTTGGCTAACTTTGAACTTGTTTTTGGTCTTGTTTGAACCTGCCTTGGGACTGTTTTAGGTTCCCTTAGCCCTTTGAGGCTTGCCTTGCATGGCCATGTTTTAAATTCCTTTGTTAGTTTTGAGCTTTGAGCTTTCTAACATGCTATGCTTGCATTGTTTAGTTGATTTGGCATCAATTTACATGAGATTTCAGAGGATGTAGTATTGTCATACTTCCATGCTTGTCACCCTTTAAGTGTGCTTAAGAGTTGCATCTTTGTGCCTTAATCCTTGAGCCAATTGGCATGCATGTTTGCCTTGCCTTGTCATGCTTTTCATGCTATCAATTCATCACTTCTGACCACTGATTTTAGGCATGGCTGAGGCCTATTCATCTTTAGTGTAAGCCCATCTTACCATGTTGTCACATGCTTGTCCCACTTCGTATGTTGTTGCATACTTGTCCGCCTTCACATGCCTTGCATGTTTGTATGTTCATGTTGCATTTTATCATGTTGTTCAAGGTTGTTACCTCACATCATGCTTATATGCCTGTTACATGCTCGGGTTATTACATTGCATGTTTGCCATGCTTGCTTTGCATTGTCGTTTGGATTAAAGTATTAATCCGAGCACGAGGAACGAGTGGCGTTTCATACTTCAAGTGATGAAACGTATCTCAATTCTCGGTCGCCGACACTCTTGATGATCCATGATAGAGTTCTAGGCACTTATGTGATTTTCGTGTGCATTCATTTCATATTGATTTGCACAAGTTGGATCTTTGGCCATCATGCATCGGGATGCGTGATTGATGGTCATGGATCTGACTATGCCTCTCCCTTGATGTTTCGAGGTGATATAGGTGGCATAGTGCATACATACCCTTAGGAGACTCTCAATTTTCTCTATTTTTTGCTCTACTGCAGCTTGGTGTCCCAGCACATCAGTGGCCGGCAGTGCCTTACAGATGGCCGACAGTGCCTTGTTGTTGGCCGGCACCCCTTCATTTTTGGTCGGCAGTGGCTCCCCATGCATGTTTTTGGTAAGGTTCAGCAGGAATTCCTTGAGGACACCTTGCAGACAGAGCCTCTAAAGAGCAACCGGAGAGTGTTTCGAGGCGAGAAACCGAATGCGAGCATGCATACCCTTCTGCTTCTGTGAACAGAACTGGAGCGGCTTTATTTGTTGCTTTTCATTTGTAGTTAATTAATTTGTTAATTAAGTGTTGTAATAATTAGTTGTAGCTAGTTATTCAATTCGGTTATGTAATAATTAATTAGCTTATTAGTTAGTTAATTAGCCGGCATGTATTATTTATTCAGACCCTCCATTAAGAGGGCCAATTTTGTAATAAGTGTGCATGCGTGTGTGCATGTCTTCCAATCCCACGTTTTTCTCCCTTTTACTTACCCGCTTTTGTTGGTTAGTTTTAGGTCATTTTTCAATTAGCATACTTATGCTTCGCATGTTTGCATCCATTCATTTGTCTAGCATAATTATGCCTGCATGTTTGCATCCATTCATCTATCTTGCATGCACCAGGCTCGACGCATCATACTAACTGCATCGTATTTCAATTTCAAGTTGAATACATGTGTCAATTGCTGCATCTTATATGCCATTTTAGGATAGTCGAACCTATTTCTAGTTGCATTTTGCATGCGTTACATTAGCCATCTTAACATGAACTAGGATCATGCATTGATTATTAATTGGCTCTTATTTTGGCTCGGAGTACTAGGTAAGCTTTTATGCTTTAGCATACTACATGTGTGTCATTGATTGCCATGATAGCATGCTTGCCATGAGGCTATTTGCTTAATTGATATAACTGCCTGAATGCCTGTGGGTGAAGGTTGGATTGCTTGAATTGGAACAATTTGTTGAAATCCGTATTTTAGCCTACTTACGAGTAACAAACTTCAAAACATTTTCCAAACAAACGGATATGCGATACTTTGTTTCAAATTAGGCGATCTAGTCTATACTTGTTTTGCTGTGCGCATTACATAGTAATTCTAGCTAATTAACCAGAATAAGAACGCATGTGTTTTCAAAAATGAGATATCATGTTTAGTAGTGGCCGATCTTTGATCGGGCGAGCGAGGGTGCTTATAGCTGACCTTTCCCAATCGTGCCCAAGTTCCCGAGCCGAAGCAACTTTGGTGATGATGGACACGTGGCCTTAGGCACGAGTCAAGGTTTCCTAAATCTCCCCCAAAATAAAATATTTAGGTAGCGACTCTGTATCTGGCAAAGCAATCCATTTTTAGCACTTCTTTCTTAAAAATCAATTTTTCAAAACGATTTGCCGAATTTGGACTCTTTGGTGATTTATCGGTCTTGCATTGCACTTTGCGAGACTAGATTCAGAACCGTGACAATTTGAGTCCGAACTGTAGCACGAGGTCCTCGGGGTGCGTTTACAGTCGGGTTTTCTGGGATTCTGCTTTCCTTGATTCTCTATGCCCTGACCTCCCGCGAAGGCCAGTGAGAATGTCCATTGGTCCCATCATGCTGAGGGACTGTAAGAACCGTTTTCTGCCCTCCTTTCTGGGTTTCTTTTTTTTTTGCTATTGGAATCGGCGTATCTTGTAGCGAGAACGGTGGCTACATGACGTTGTTCTGCATCATGAAATTGACCACCGTTTGTAGGTCCGCCAATTTGTTTGCCACGGCCTTCACCTCATCGTCCTTCCGCAGGCATCTTTCTTTCCATATCTGGAGGTCATCCTCGTTATAATACCCGCTTCGGTCTGTTTTCTTTGGTACGTCGCCCTCCTGGCCGATGTCCTTTCCTCCGTGATTCTTATCGTGAGTCTCTTTGTTGCAGTTGTCTTCTTCGACGTCAGGGTCAACAGGTTTTCCACTCCCAGTAGGAGTGTTGTCTCCAATCTTCTCTTTCTGTCCGTTGTTGGTCATCTATTCTCCTTTTTTTCCCACAGATGGCGCCAAATTGTGTGTGTCAATTTCCGACCACACTGCCAATCAATCACTCAGCTGGAGAACACTGGCAGAATAGATTAAGCCTGAACGACCTGTCACAAAAAAAAGAGATTCCGGCGGTGGTTCGTCCACCCAGGGACACTCCGACGATCAAGTCAGTTGTCACACCCCTAACCCACCCCTAATAAGGTTCGGGCATGACCTAATCAGAAACAGACAGAATGACCTGCTATAGTACGTATCTAGGGCCTGAGCGGAAGCATTAAATTTCAATGATAACATACAGAGACATCCATTGAGCAACTACTAAAGACCAGGACCATCTTAACATTCATCACAAGTGAATAAGTACACAAAATTAGGTTACGTATACAGATATAGTTACAAAATCAGCCCAGATATTAGGCTTACAAAATGATAGTTACAGTAACCCTGACCAGCAACCATGGTGCACAAAAATTACATTAACAAACAAAACTCGTCTAATGTGCAAGGGTTCCTTCGAGTGCCTGACTGCCTTGGGCTGACAAAATGCATGAAACAGCGCTAAACGGGTCTCCAAGCCGGCTTCCTACAGAATCAGAGAAATTTACAGAATGAGACAAGCTCAGTGAGTAATATAATGCATAACTGAACATCTACCAAAGTAAACAGATTGGCCTTTCAGCCCAGATAGCCTTGTGGCACAGATAGCCTTGCGGCACAGATAGCCTTGCGGCACAACAGATAGCCTTTCGACACAACAGATAGCCTTTCAGCACAGATAGCCTTTCGGCACAACAGATATGGTTTCCATTTCTCATTTCCAGATCAAAGCATAATTTACAATTATGTCTTACAGAACAGATACATAAACATATATGTAATGCACTATTACTCACAGTGTTGTGGTGGCGTACTCGTTCCTTCTGGAGTGTGCCCTGCACACAACATACTGATAAATTAGTATTCTTCCCTTTCGAATCCTTAGCAGTCATCCCATATGCCACTACAGTTTTATGGATATGAATATACACTATCATAGATTCATCAGAAAAATATTCTAACATCACCAAAGAGTCAAGCACGAAATACTGAACAAAGCATATTTTTCTTGTTGAACAGTCCTCGCCGGCGTGGCTTTGTCCTTCGGCCAGACAAAGATAGTCTTGATCAAAAATACTGGTTGGTCGAATTCTCCGCTCGAGCGTACATGTACCCGCTCGAGCGTACAGTGCAATTTTTCAGAAACTACTGGGAGGTGTATTTTCACGCTCGAGCGGACCTGACCCACGCTCGAGCGGACGTCGACCCAAAATCTGGGCAGCTCGATTTCAAGGCAAAATTCATTAACCAAACCCAATTTTTCATGCAATCAAGAGTTGAATTCCTGTAATACTTTAATCTATCATTATCAAAACATGAACTAAAGCTCAATCATGCCAATTTGAACCAAGTTAAAGGCTTTATCAAGCCAACACTTCCACAAATCTCAATCTAACTTCACATTCTTCAAACATGTTGCATGAAATCCACATATAGACATGAGATGATGCTATAACTCAAGAATTTAAGTATAATTCATACAATACACAACTTAAGCGCCAACATATTCAATTTATGAGAAACCCTAATGAACCAACATCTTAATCATGAGCCAACATAAACATGAGTTGGAATTCTAGAGTAGTTAGAACAAGAAATTGAGTTACCTTAGCTTCAATCTTCCAAATCTACCAATAGATTAGCCTCTTTGGTGAGTCAAATTTGTTTTCCCCAATTCTTCCCCCACGGTTCTCTCTCTTTTCTCTCCCAAAGAGTCCCACGTTTTTGATCAATAGCCAAATAAGTCTTAGACATCAATATAAGTATATAACTAAACTTAGAAAAGCATAAAAGACGAAAATCAATCGCTTTATGGTGCCGAAATGAAAATTACACAGAAAATCTCATTATAACTTAAAAATCGTGTAGATCTCAAATATCAAATCAGTTTCTGCAAATTAAATCTCTGAAGTGCTCAATTTCAGATTTAGGTGATTCGATTGTGACAGATAAGTTTTAACTCAACATATAGAAACTCATTTTTCTAAATTCCTTGCATTTTTACCACATTTTCACATAGATTTTCACAATAAACATTCAATGACACAGACAGAGGATTAAACAGAATACAGAATCAGAGACGAGGGTCGGGGTATTACATCAGGTATCTCTCAAAGATAGCAAAAGTGCTTAACTCACTATTCAGGGTATAAAAGCATACCTTAGACCCATGAGGGTGCCTTTTTTTTATAGCCAACACTTACCTAATCCCAATAGAAGCCTAGCTTCAATGGACTTAGGATTACTGCAAATCTTGGACTCCTAGTAGGATTGGGATAAACTTTCTAAGAGTCTTATCTTTTCCCAAACTGAAGTCATCTCCCATTCTAGGACTCTTGTCCCTTATCCGCTTATCCCCGATTCCAGTATCCTCGCAGATAACCTCGGCCTAACCGAGATTATCTCGGCGTCATGTCTAGGACACGTGGCACCTCGGCCACGTGTTGTCATTCCAAAATATATGTCCCCACACGAAGCATACATATAGACGAGGATATATATATATATAGAGGAGTCACATTTTGTTGTGATGAAAATAGAAGAAGTGAGATTGGAGGGGCGTAGTTTAGCAGCTTTGAGAGCTAAAGCTTTTTCTTCTTCTGAAGTTGGGGCTTTCCTAGGACGACCATGCATTTTTCGTGCTGAGAGAGAGAAAGAGAGAGGCAAAGAGTGCTGGACTATTAAATGATCGAGCGCCAGTCATGCGAGAACGAAGGGTAGAGTACGTACTTTGTGATCTGTCATCATAGGTAAGGAAAGAAAAAAAATCAAAGAGGGGCAAATTAAAAACTATTTAATAAATCTAGGTTATATAGAAATTCCTCAAAAAGAAACATTATGGTGCACATTTTTAAAGGTATGTATTATATAGGGTCTGGCTTCCTCCGATCTCAGATCAGATTGAAGGGTATAATTAGATCTATGAGAACTTATCACGGGTCCCATTTCGATAATCCGAATTATTAATATGTAGAACTCGTCGAGTACTATATGCTTGTAAAAAATCACGTTGATTAGATATCGATAACTATGTGATCAAATTAGTTTTGTACAAAAAAATAGACGGTGAAAAAATAAACGGTTGACAAAAATTTGATCCGATGAAATAGTTATCGATATCCGATCAACGTGATTTTTTTACAACCATATAGTACTCGACGAGTTCTACACAATGAACGGTTCGGATTATCGAAACGAGACTTGTGATGAGCCCCCACAGGCCAAACAATACCCTCCAGTCTGATCTGAAACTTGAGGGAAGCCAGTCTCATTATATATACCTTATAATTAAAAGGACATTTGGTTAAAAAATCTAAATTTTAATTTTATTTGCCCAAAGGTCCAAACACTAAAACACTTTGTCCAAAAGGATAAGCTTAAATGAAATGACTAAAATACCTTTCCATATATATAGTATACACCACAATCCCTTCTCTCTCTCTCTCTCTCTCTCTCTCTCTCTCTCTCTTTCAAATCTCTTCTCAAACAATCTCATCGCCGTCTACCTTCTTGTTCCCTGCAGCTAAAGTAGCTAGTCGGGACTCGAGATATGCTACACGATGATCTTGCTGACCATATATCTCGCTGCCATCCACCATCATCTTGTTGTGGCTAAAACAGTGGCACTGCCTATCAGCTTTCAAATCGTCTCACAACCTCTCTATTTCACCGTTGTGCAATCAAAGAATGCCACGGGTCATCATCGTCATCATCTTCAAAACTAAAAAATGGATTTGTTTCATCATCCTTGAGATCTGTGTTTATATATATATATTTCGAAATTAGATATAAGAAATAAATATATATATATATATATCTATATATATATATATATGATTATGATTTTTTTAGATCTTTTTTTTTCTTTTTGAGCTCATCTAGTAAAAGATCATCTCTGTGCGTGTATGTACAATAATCATCCAGATCTTCCTTTCTTTTTTTCTTTTTTTTTGGGTAGTTGTTGTTGTTGTTGCTGTTGATGATGATGATGATTGTGATGTATTGTTGTTGTTGATAAAACATTTTGTTGATCCATATGTTTGGTTTGAATAGGTAATGAATGGTTTTTCGGCAAGAAAAGATGGTCTGAAGTTGTTTAATTTGAACAGATAGGTAGTAAGAAGAGATATAGATTTTTAACAGAGAGATTTTTTTGTTACTGTTAGATTTTCAACAGATCGAGTTGTTATTGTTATTGAATAGATAATAAAATTGGAATAAATAGATTTAAACAGATAAATGAAAAAATTTAGCAGATAATAAAATTTAAACAGATAAGGGGAAATTTTGAATAGATAGTTAAAAAAAATTTAACAAATGCTTAAAATTTTTGAACAGTTAAATAAAAATTCGAATAGATAGATGAATAATTTGAACAGATAGAAAATAATTTGAACAGATAGGAAAAAAAGAGTCAACAGATGAAAAAAGTCAATAGATAAATTAAGGGGTAAAATTAAAAACAAAATGTCTTTCAAAACAAGTAAAGACCTCTCTCTAAACTATTTTACAAAGAGTGGACTTCTCACTAATAAAAAAATACATTGGACCTAATGCCTTAGACACCTTCTAAATTAGATTTATCACTATTTTTCTCTAATTAAAAAAGAAAATGACATAATTTCATACTTTTTGAGTTATAACTATAAAAAAAAAAAAATTATAACTAAGCACAACATGAGGCATAATTAAAGAACTCATGAGTCATAACTAAAACAATATCATGGCTAAAGAAGAAAATTAATTATGACTAAAGAAGAAAATAACATAACTATGGGTACATATGGTACACCCTTTTTACGGGGTGTATATTAGAATTTTTCTTTAAAAAAAAAAACAAATGCCCTTGGTTCTCCTGGACCGAGCATATTAGAGTAATGTTAGGAATCAAGAAAAAAAAATATCATAAAAAGTCTCGTGAAATTAATCCAAGGGTAGTTGCATAACATACAATAAACATTATAAGCTAATTCAAGGGTGAAGAGTGACTGCATAACATACAATAGAGTGGAAAATCATTGTGAAGGCTTTTCATGATATTTATTTTATGATACCTAGCATTATTGTATACACCGCCTCTTTTTTTTTCTATTTTTTTTTTTTTTGAGCATTGCTATATCTATCAAAAATCTTACTAATAATCTTATTAAAAGCATTCATATCCAAATATTATTGGAGGTTTAAATATTATGAGCAACATTACAGTTCCACAAAAAAAACAAAAAAACCAATAAACAAACAAACAAGCAAACAAAAAATTATCCAGATTCAAATTGTGTGGATGAGATTAATTCTAAATGTGGTCCACAACACAACAACTCTTCATCTACACCACATACTGATTTATGGACAATTTTCATGGTTGATAAATATGGAACAATAGCATTTCTCAAGTATTATAGTTTTCTTACAGCAATCACAATTGTTTTTTTAAAAGATAGCATTAGTATGTTAGTATAGTTAGATTACAACTGAAAGGGTTCACCACTACTTCATTAGCTTGAACCCCTAACATCCCCCTCACCACACCTTAAGGTGTGGCTACTAAACCATTGGGTCAAACCCTAATATCTTACAACAATCACATTTGACCATTTGTGTTTTTAGTAAAATTATTAGTATGTATAGAATTATACATTTTTTCCAAGTCTTCTAACCTCGCATAAAAAAATAAAAAAATAAATAAAAAATAAAGTATGAGATGTTAAAAGTAGAGTGTAAATGTTTTTTTTTAATATTTCTATTTTTTGTTTTGTGGCTTTTATTGGTATGTAAGACATTTTCTGCATCAAATTTAAATTTAATGAAAAAACAATTTTCTTGCTCCAATGGTTTCATCAAATGAGCATTAAATTGAGGATATCCAAAATCTTTCACCAAATTGAAGACGCTTAGAGCATCTCCAATCGTTCACCAAATAATTCATCAAATTTAAGTAAAGAAAGTACGAAATCCTCTATCTGATATCAGTCACTCCAATGGTGTTATCATCAAACCATCGGTCATCTGGGGTACGACCGGCCGGTCAACCGACAAAAGCAAGTGAAAATCAAATTCAAAACCAGTAGGGCGAGAGATCTGATTTTGGGGCTTCTCTTCTACAGTAAGAACAAGTACAAGGTTACCAATATCTCTAAGAACACGGGGTTTCTTCCTTCTGCTTGTCCATTCTTCTACTTACCTCCTCTCCCTAAAGAATATTACAAATTAAATTGTAAGACTCAGAAGAAAAAGAAGAAGAAGAAGAAGAACCTAGGTAAGATTTAAATCCTGAGCTTCTAACATTTTTCAAATGAATTTTATTTTTAAAAAAAAATTTAATAGGAAATGAGACTAATCAAAACCATATTTTATAGAAGAAGATCAACATTATGATAAGAAAATGAAAAGAGAAATTACCCGGAGAGCAAGTTGTCTGAAAGCTTTCTTGACCTCAGATTCAGAAGCACCAGGTTGAATCCTCAATGTCTTGTAGGGATCGGTGACAGCAGAAGCAGAATACAGAGGAGGAGAGGGAGAGAGAGAGAGAGAGAGAGAGAGAGAGAGAGAGAGAGAGAGAGAGAGGAATGGTCCTTATCCGTGTGGGTCGTTGTAGATTGACGTGTAATGTTTGGAGTGAGTGAAGATGAGAAACAAAAAGTCTGATCATATCTGCCCTTTGGCCCGTTGTTTCTTTGATGAAGTAACCAGATGACTGGGGGGATAACCGGCCAGTCAGTCGTCTAGCCGGTTGTCCGGTGTGTCAGATCACTAACGGTCCTGCACAGTAAATTGATGAACGCTTCCAAGAACCTCAGTTTGGTGAAACATTTGATATGTTCTCAATTTGATACTGTTTTGGTGAAACCATTGAAGCACAAAAAGTACATCTTTTTCACCAAAATTGAATTTGGTGATGCATCCGATGAGCCGTTGGAGATGGTCTTAGGAGCTTTCATCAAATCAATGTTCATAGGTGTTAGATCTTCACCACCGGATGTCCCCTCAAATGACCACCTCTAGAAAAAAATTTGTGAAAAAAATACACTAGCCGGTCGATCGATCGGACATCTGCCTGGTCGACCAGCGTTTTGATGAAAGCTCAAAATCCTCTATTGGAGCACTTGATATCAAATGGAGTTTTTACACAAATTTGGTGGAAAAAAAACATGCATCATTGGAGATGCTCTAAGGTGATGTAATATAATAAATAGACCAAGGCTTCGTTTGGGATGTGAGTTGGCTTTTTGACTATTTTAGTCTAGGGCTAAAAAACTTGGCTTGGGATAGACTTTTTTGACTTTTGTGAGAGAAAAAAATGAGATAATTATGATTTGAATGTAACATTTTATGTTATTGTCTTTTTAACCTATTTTATCTTTTTATGACTATTTTAATTGTTCCAAATTGTACATACAGTTCTTCAATTAAAAAAGAGGAACATACCTGGTTCTGGATTTAAACCCTAATTCTTGGGTGCGAGCCCTAGATCGTCTCACCAAAAGTTGCCATCACAAGTCTAATTGACTTGATCCAAAGCCATAGATTTGACTTCGCAATCAAGGACTGAACCTAGATTTGGTAGTCGCGATCCGAAGCCATCATGATCTTGTTTCTTGTATTATGAACTAGTTTTTCTCTCTCAAATCAAAGTTGAGATCGCAAACTGATCATATTTCTTCATTCGCATCTAGTTTGCAGCACCTGGAAATCTCAAATTTCAAGTTCATCTCTGGTCTTCTCTAGGTTGAAGCACATGGAAAATCTCAGATTCTGTTGAAGTGGACCAAGAAGCTGCGAAATTTGTTGGATATATCACCCCATGTTGAGGGGGTGATAATGCACCACTTGAAGAACCTACTTGGAGAGAAGTGGGGATGGCACCTCTCCATTAAGATGGATGAGGGTGGCAACCGCCCCACTATCCATGCACTATCTAAGTCTCTCTTCTCCCTCTTAATATGCATAAATAGAGGTTAAGGGGAGAGTTAAAGGAGAGAGAGAGAACCAAGAGAGCAAACCAAAGAGAGTGAGAGATGTAAGGCGGAGAGACCGTCTCTCTCGGTGTGAGCGAGGGAGACGGGTGAGTGGGTGAGTAAGGAGAGTGTAAGCTCCTCCTCTATTGTAATCTTTCTGTGATCTCTCCATTGTTATAGTAATAACCGGTTACTCTCCCGCGAGTGAGGAGACCGTCTCTCCATTGTTGCATTTCGATTTTAATTGCGACCTTGATCTTGATGTTGCCTTCGTGCTGATTGGTTGATCTGTTGACTCGTTTGTCCCAAATGTATATTGTTGCTTTTCGCCTTTTAGTTGATGCCTTGATTTGGTAGTGAATATGTGGTGACCTTGCCTACTGGTCCATTTTGGCTGAAGTTCAAGACCTGTATCTTCACAATGCTTCATTCCAGTGATACAATGAGTATCACAATGCTCTAGATTTTTGCTAGATGGCCAATAGAGATCGAGCTTAGAGAGGTGGTCATGTTAGGATTTTTGCATGAAAATTGGGTGAAAATGTGAGGATGAATTTCTCAATTGGAATGAGCAATGCTGCTAATCCAAATTAAAATCACAATCAAAGAGATGAGTTGGAACAAATTAGTGGACTTCTTGTCACATTGCAAGCTGCCATTCAAATTTTTGAAAGCTTCAAAGAAATTATTTGAAGTTTATTGTTGTGACTTCTTTCATACATCTTTAGGAATTTGTTTTGAGTCAAGTAGGTTGCTTCTTTTGGGGTCAGTTCACATTTGTGTCTAAAGGAAGGAAGGAAGGAAAGAAGGCATGCACTACTAAATTCCAACTCATGATCAGTTTCTCTCAAGTTGTTCTTGTCTAGTGGTTGCATAGTCAATCCTATCGATTGGTCACAACTTTCAGCCTTGTTTGTTTTGGAAAATATCATTTGTCAGCTTAGTAGTCTCGTTCCAACAAGAAGTGTACTTGTCTACACCAGTTTGCATGCCAACAGTGAAGAGGCTTGGGAAAATAGGAGTCTGTCCAAGTGTTAAGCAAGGAAGGGTTTGGACATGATAGGAGTTGTTAGTTTGCACCTGTGGTAGCCAGGCCCAGCCTTGAGATTTATGGGGCTCAAAATCGATAATCAACTGATAAATTTTAGGGGCCCTCCACATTTTTTTTAATTGAATGAAAAAAAAAATTAAAGGTAAAGGACAAAAGATTTGTGTCAAAATCACAAAAAATTCTTAGCATTACATTACAACAACTAATAAGTATCGCTTGATTCTCGCTTTACTTACATTTTTAGAAGCAAATAAATCAATCATACTTGCATAATCTATTTTTTTTTTTTGCAGAATCATTTTTAATGGATAACAATGCTAATTATTTTAAATGGGCCTTTCAATTTTTTTACTGAGTCAATTTATTTTAAATTAGTTTGGGCATTCCTTAATTTTTTTTAGACTTAAAACATACCTAATATATTACACTAAACTATAATAGGAGGAGGGCCTTTTTTTGGGTCTATTGTCAATGGATAATAATGCTAATTTTTTTGAATAGACCTTTCAATTTTTGAATAGGTCAATTTATTTTAAATTAGTTTGGGTCTTCTTCAATTTTTTTTAGACGTAAAATATACCTAATATATTACACTCAATTATAATAGGAGGGGACCTCTTTTTTGGATCTATTTTGAGGAGGCCTAGGCCATGGCCTGGTGGGCCTATGCCCAAGGCCGGCTCTGGTGGTAGCTTAGCCAAAGAAGCATATTAATGTATTTGCTTAAGCATGGGTTGTAAGGAAACATGTTTGTGTTAAGCATGGAGATGCAACACCTATTCCTTACTTAGGGATTCAATGCATCGTGTTACATTGAGTATACTTAGTGGGTGTTTGGGAAGTAGGTTATTTTAGTTGTAGGATATTATTGGAAATTTTTTTTTTTTTTTTTTTTGTGTTTGGGAAGATAGTTATGTTTTTTTGTGGTTGGATGTGATGTTTGTGAGAGAAAAAATGAAATGATTATGAGATTTGATGTGATATTTTGTTTGGATTTGTTTTTTTTTTTTTTGTTTTGTAAAACATTTGTCTTGTAATGAAAAAAAAATAAAAATCCAAAAATCAAGTTCCCAAACACTGCCTTAGTTGCTACTCAAACACGAGGACAAGTTTCTTAGAGAGAGAGAGTATGATGCAGTATAATAAATAGACTAGTGTTTGCTAAATAACTTATTGGCTGTAATATATAAATAGGTGATGTAATACCTATTATACTTAGTTTCAGAATAAAAAAACATACATTGTGATCGGAGTAGAACTTAATTTTTCTCTCTATCCTTGGGGGTAAAACCCCAAATTGGAACATTTGTTTTCTCTCTCTCAATTTGATCTTAATTTGCATTCGAATTTCATTATTGGGTACCTTTCCACTTGCCTCACCTTTTAAATTGTGAAAGTAATTTAAATTAAGAGCAGTAATGGCTACAGTTTTATGAAGCCTTTTTTATTGAGACTTTTAACAATAAACATTTTTTAAGAATTTTTTTTTATATAATTTTAACCAATAGATTAAATGGCATAATTGTTAACTCTGATTAAGAGTTTGAATAAGTGATTGAAAACATATATATATATATATATATATGAAAAAAGTAATATTACGTAAACAAAATTTTCTAAACAGAATAATGGGACTTTATACCAAGTTTTTTTGATGGATTATAGATGTGAACATGTTTTGTTGAATTCTCATAATTTTTTTTTTATAGATTACAAATATATCCTTTGAAATTTGTTTAAAATACAAATTATTTCATATAATTTTTGAAAATTATAAATACCCCTTGTTATAATTTTTTATTTAACAAAATTAATAGAAAAAAAATCAAATTCTTAACAACTGTCCTATACAATAATAAAATTATTTGACTTGTTAATTGAAATATATTTTTGATATCATTAAAAATAATTAATTGACTTGATAATTTATTAATAAAATGAATAATTTGTTATATAATTATAAACTTGAAGAGACAGAATACAATTTCCATAACTATATGAGATAATTCATATTTTAAACAAACTTTAAAGTGTATTTATAATTTAGTCTACTTTTTTTTTTAATATTTAAAAACTAGTCTACTAAATAAAATTAAGTACAATATTTTCATATATATATATATATATATATCGGGGGGGCGCAAAAATAATATTTTAAAATTTTAAAAATACATATTTATTTTTGTCAAATTAATTCATAATTTGTTAAAAAACAAAATTTAAAAACTTAACCAAATAGAGAAATAGCCACTTATGGAATGAAGAAAAAAACACATCATCAATAGAGGTGATAAACAAACCAAATAATTCAAACTCAACTAATTAAAAACTCATTCAAGCTCAATTCATTAAGTAAATAAATCAACTTTGAACACATTTTAGAACTCGTTAAATTTTTCAAATCAAACTTCAACAATCAATTGCTCGTTCGGTTCAATTTGATAAACTTAAAACTATATAAAAATACCAAGTTACTTGAGTTCAACTCGACAAAAACTCGTATGAGATCGGTTTAAAAATTTAATGAACCAAACTTGAACAGTTAACTGTTCGGCTCATTTAACACTCCTCAGACATTCTCACACCAAAAATGCAGGTCAAGAGCAAAATAGAAAGGTAAAAAATATCCCAGGAAGTTCCCAAAACAGAATCTGGAAAAAATAAAAATAAAAATACATTGACCTGCTATCAAATAAGAATTGTCAATAACAATCGAGTTCGAATTCAAGCATATGATGATGAACCCACAATGTAAAAAATTTAAAAATTATCCCAGGGAGTTCCCAAAACAGAATCTGGGAAAAAATAAAAATAAAAATACATTGACCTGCTATCAAATGAGAGTTGTTAATAATAGTTATTAATAATAATCGAGTTTGAATTCAAGCATATGATGAACCTACAATAATAATATAGTATATGTATATCCTTTTCCATGACTTTTACCAATATTGACAAAGCACAAGAAGATATCGAGCAGACAAACTCTCAATGAATGACCTCTCCCCATCCTAATTGAAAGTTAATCCCAACATCCCCAAATTTCCTTTTTTTTTTAAAAAAAAAAAAATTATCTCAAATCTCCAAACCTGCAAAACCAATACCATTGATCCAAATCACCATCTAAGCAGCTATTAACGGGGACCTACACTTGCTTTGACCTGGAACTGCCTCCACTTGCAGTCTGGTTCAAGCAATCTATGACCCATGGGAATTCTGCCTGACACATGGATGAATTATTAACCACAGAAGCCACCTGCCCAATTCTAGTGTTCGTGTTCGCCTCACTGACCAGAGAAATCAAACCAGTTGGAGTTCCCGTCACACTCTGATAAACATCCAGAGGATTACGATAGAGAACCAAAGCACTTTCAACAGCAGATTTGTGTCCTCCGTTTCCGTTAGAACTCAGTCTCTGTTCGGCTTGTTTTCACATTTTCATTATCTTTTACTTGCCTCCGCAAATTCCTCCTCAAATTTATAATCAACCTATATATAAACAAGTGTTTTCTTCCAGTCAATTAGTGTTGTTCTCGGATTTGTGAATTCCGTTTGTGCGGATTCACTTAGTTATGGACTTTCCGCACTTTTTTGTTTCTTTTTAGGATCCTTTCGTTTTTGGAGTGATATTAATCTGAAAATGATGAAAACACTTCATTGTATTAAATATGATAAATTCAAACACTAAAAACATATGATAAATTCAAACACTAAAAACATAAAAACATAAATTCAAACACTAAAAACATATGATAAATTCAAACACTAAAAAAATTATTCTAATTCACCCACCATTCACATGCCACTACAATATTGAAAAAACAAAAAAAATACTACCTACTTTAAAAATTGAAAAATAAAACCCACCAACACCTACCCATCAGTTTTGCAGAGATATCTACAATTCTGACCAACCGTCCACCTATCCGGGCATTCTTCAAAATATATCTACAATTCTCACTCACAATCCACCATCCACCTACCATAAATACTTATACCATTTTCACACATTATTCACCCACCAATAACCACCCATTAAAGAAGGTCCAGAGAGAGACTCTCTCTAGGTGATTTCTAGCAATACTTCGGCGTTGCTCCGGTGACATTCCGGTGACCTATTTTACACTTCTAAAATGTAGATCTACACTATTAGAGTATAGATCTACAGTTTTTAAGTGTATATCTGGACTTTTTATGTTTGAAATATGGGATATGAGAGTTTTCTTCGATTTCGACATAGATTTTTTGATTTTCGACACCTACAATGGTTCCCTCCTTTCTCAAGTCTTCTCCCATACAATTGTGGGTGTATTTTCTTCTCAACTCTAGCTTTTGGCGGTGTTCGATGTCCTGTGGCGGTGGTGACAAAGTTGAGCAATAGTGACGGGAAGGACGGAAAAGGAGACGGCAGGCTTTCAAGGAGACCTTACTTTTCAGACCATATCTTTGAGAAGATCAGTGGTTTTCCCTAACTCATAGCTGTGTTTTTGGCGAATTTGTTTTTATCTTTTGTTTTGTTGTTTAGTTGTGATGGCCTTTTAGGGTCTTACTTATGTAATGTTATTGTTTATTAATATAATGTGTCCCATGTTCTCAAAAAGAAAAAAAAAAAAACAACAACAACAACCACCCATTATTTACTTTTTTTGATTAACATTTTTCGAAAATAATTTTTCAGTTTTCTATTTTATGTATTTCTTTTGTCTTTGGTAAAATGTTTTAATTTAATTTTTTTAACTTTTGTTTTAGTTAATCTAGATACACTTCAAAGGAAATTTTTATTTCAAAACATCAGTTTTTTTTGTTATAAATATTTTATTAACTAATAGATATATATAATTCACTATAGACAACAAGACAAAAAATAAAAAAATTCAAAATAAAAGAGAGTAACGTAGTTTAAGTTTTTGTTTGTAAAACTTAAGCTTATGAAGTGACTATATCTATAAAAATTCCTCCAGTTGCCACTGATGATACTCTTGTCGAGATTCAAACAATAAAATAAAAAATATGACTCATTTACATTATGTAGAGACGTCAATATACGTGGGCACTTAGTTAAATATAAACACTTATAATATAACTCAAAATCTATTTTTATATATATATAGGGAAATGTTAGGGTGTGCACTCCTTGAGGGGTGCATACATATACACCCTATCACAAAATATATAATTTTATTGTAAAATTTTGTAATATCAATAATGATATGTAACCTTGACATAAATTGCTGTAACAAAATATCTAAAATTTTGTAGTTTATATTGCAAACTCGCCTGGGAACAACATGTTACTTGTTACATACTAAACAACACAAGCGTTTATATATATATTCTTGAGTTAGGCCTCGAATTGTTCTGACTTTTTAAAAATTAAATTTTTTATTTTTCATAATATTTTATTTTTTTAATATTGTAAATATATATATTTTTATTTTTTAGATACACCTAATTTAGATAAACTTAAAAAATATAATATTTATAAAAAATATATATTTTTAAAAATACAAAAAAAATATACAAAAATTTAGTATGTTTGCGTATTCTTGTATATTTATTAAAATTTTTAAATATTTTTTTACAAATATTTTACCTTTTAAGTGTATCTAAAAAGTAAAAAAACTAATTAAAATATTAAAAAAAAATTCACTAAGAATAAAAAAGCTCAAATTTCAGAAAATCAATCTAAACCAAACAAGATAGTAGCACACATTAAGATCCCGTTTGGGGATATATTATTTTAGTCTAAAAATTAAAAATTTATTATAAGTTGTTACATCATTTTCAAGTAATGATTAGTAAATGTTTATGACCCATTAAAAACTTTCAACAATTTCTACAATGATGTGGCATAATACACGTCGACTTTCAATTTGTCACATACTCAATTGTGTGGAGTCTATCCTTTTTGCCACATCATTTAGGGGTTCAATTTGTGGGTCTCTAATACTACTTTTAGAATTATGTAAAAAATAGTGAATTAATCATTATTTGAAATTTTGAACATTGAAGACTTTTTTTTCCCCACCCACTTTCCGCACTATTAGGTTATATTTTGATCATAATTTTAGAGAGATTTACGTAGAAAAGAAAAAAGTAAATGAAATAAAGCTATTTTTTCACATTTCCATTATCTTTTACTTGCCTCTGCTAATTCCTCCTCAAATTTATAATCAACCTATATATAAACAAGTGTTTTCTTCCAGTCAATTAGGGTTGTTCACTTCTAAAAGAGACTTGATTGCTTGCAAAAGATTCTTTTCTTTTTGTTTTTTTGTTTTGTTTTTATAATTTTTATCAACTACTTGTAGAAAAACATGACAATGAAATGTATAAGTTCAAAAAATTCTACCCCTAAGAAGAACTAATTGCCACTCATGAGCTATGACTTTTGAAGTCATCAAGTCTTCTAATAGAGTTCCCTCAAGTTCATGTTTAAAAACTGCAATGCACAAGCTAAACTCTCATCTTTAAACACTCGTACCAAGTAACCTTCCATACTAAGAAGCCATGGGCACAACCTCTAGTGCTCTTTTGATGTTATTGCTTTTCTTTTCATTGAAAGAATTGAGTTCTGTTGTAGCACTACAAATTCAAATGTGAGTTGCATAGTGAGTGAGCGAGAAGCTCTTATCGAGTTTAGGGGAAAGTTGAAAGATGATGCAAATCACTTACCCACGTGGGTTGGAAAAGACTGTTGTTTATGGAAGGAAGTCGGTTGCAGTAGGAAAACAAGCCATGTCATGGAGCTTGATCTACGTAATCCAATTCCTTTTGATTCCCACAAGGGTGATTTTATTCAGCATTCTGCAAATTTCAACAAGAACAGATTGAGAGGCGAGATAAGTCCTTCTTTACTCGTTTTAAATCATTTGAGTTACAAAGACTTGAGCATGAACAAATTTTCAGATATGCAATTTCCAAAATTCTTAGGCTCCTTGAAAAGCTTGAGATACCTTGACCTCTTTTGGTCACAATTTTTATGTGGAATGATTCCTCATCATTTGGGGAATCTTTCAAGATTATAGTATCCCAACCTTAGCAATAACGCTTTAGTTGGTCCAATACCAGATACTCTTGGAAGGTTGATATCTCTCACAGTCCTTGACCTTTCTTTTAATGACTTTGATAACTCAATGTTGCTTTTTTTGAGTAACTTGAGTAGCCTTGTCCATATGGATATCAGTTCCAATAATTTTAACAGTTTAATTCCTGATGCTCTTGGAAGGTTGACCGCTCTCACCTTCCTTAACCTTTCTATAGCATTTTTGGTTTAGACCCGACCCATTTTGTATTTTGAACTTGGGTTTCATAGCCTCGTATGGTTGATCATGTCTTTTCCCGCCTATTCTTACTTGAGTTTGACTATTGAGTTGTATCGAGCATGTTTTAAACAGGTTGGTTGCTTAGTTTTCAAACTTTTGTTACCCTGGATTTTGGTCTTCCGCTCGAGTGACACTTCTTGCGCTTGAGCAAGATTTGCAAACTCTCAGTACTTTTGCAGGTCTGCAAAACTACTAGGAGAGTGTACTCTATGCTTGAGCGGCGTTTCCTATGCTTGAGCGGCATTTTCTCGCGCTCAAGCCTTGGTCTATTGTCCAGAAACTAATGGAAGCACGATTCGCGCCGAAGGCGTCACTTGGCGCCGAGCGGAACAACTTATTGTGTCTGACGCTCGAGCGTCAACTCTTACGTTTGAGCGGACTGTGCGTATATCAGATCACGAAAGTGACTTTTTACATCACTTTTCATACTCTTTTTTCCCTAAAAACCCTAGATCAGGACATTCTCTCTCTAAAACACACACTCTCTCTCTAAATTTTCACCTAGTTCTAGTGATATCTCTACCCTCTTGCCTTTGTTAAAAAGAGTGAGCATCTCAAGATCTCTATTTTGATCTTAATAAAGTTGGGTTTAAGCATCTTTAAAGTTGCATCTTTGCCTTGCTCGTCTTCTCTCTGGGAGGTAGAGATTTTCTACACTTTCATATGATTTTTAACTTAGTTATGAGTTGTTATTGTATAACAATGATGGAATTTGGGGTTACTATGAACAAACCTAGGGTTTGGGTATTAATCAAAAAAGGGGTTTCTAAGAGAATGAGTTATAATTGGCTATAGGGTTAAGTATGAGGTTGTATTGTAGCAAATTGGTTGATATTGGCATTTGGGTTGATATTTGGGAAATAGGGAGTTTGCCCTAAAATGTTTTAAATATTTATTTTGTATAAATAAATGGAATTGGTATTGAAAATGTGAAATTAAACGGATGTTGGCATAAAGGGTGGAGAACAATATGTATTATCTCGCATCCATGGAACTTTGAATAAATTACCTGTCTCGAGATTGAATATCTGTTTAGAGATATCTGTATTGGGCTATAGGTGGTGGATAACTATGATTGTTGTAGAAAATGCATGAGGATTAAGTTAATTAAAACTAATCTCTTGTTGATTGTCATTGAATATGACTGTGTTTTAAATACATTATATATGTATGATGTTTGGGAAGAGAATTGTGATGTACTCCATGTTTGAGAGGAGAAAAGGGATGGACTCCATTGAATTAAGTTGGTCTGTGTGTCCAGGATGAAAGTCTCGAAATTATTGTGTATACATGGGTGCCGATCCCACGGACGAAATTTTCATAAAATGACAAATTGAAGTGTTTGGATAATGATTGTCCGGAATTGTGAACCACTGAGTTGTAGTCTCATTTGGGTTGTCCGGATCATAATAAATGTAACTCATGAATTGAGATGAAATGAACTGACTTGAAATGAATTGAGATATAGAACTTGGCATATCATAACTTTGTAGAATATTGATGATTATACTACGGGCATTGTATATGCATTTCATATTTATATCTTTGTTAAGATCCATATATTGTGTTAGATTGTTTGTACTGGCCTTTGGCTTACCCTATTTGGGAAAATCAATTTTCAAGTGTTGGTGATATACCTCTGCCAAGGCAATAGCTTGGAGGAACTTTGGAGCAAAGGCTTCCTTTTGTTGTATATTTTCTTTCGTATGGCCAAGGGCTTTATTTGTATTGAGCTAGTCTCACTTTTGTTATAACCAAGTTATGACTAGGAAAGATGTAAGCCTATAGGGCATTTACCCATGCTAAACTCTTTTGTACCATTTACTCTATGAAATCAAAGAACATTACACTCTGATTCATGTTGTTATTCATATATGTTCTTAGTTGGATTTATGGTTTATTTCAGGGCGTTACACTTTCTAACAACAATTTCGATAATTCAATGTTATATTCTTTGTGCAACCATACCAGTCTTGTCCATTTGGATCTTGGTTTTAATAGTCTTAATGGTCCAATTCCAAGTGAGATTGGTAATATGACACAACTCACAGAGCTTCACTTTACTAGAAACAAGTTCAAAGGTGAAATACCAAACTCCATGTGGTGGAACCTTTGCAACTTGCGTGTACTTGATTTGTCCAATAACAAGTTCAAAGGGGAAATACCAAACTCCATGCAAAACCTCTACAGCTTGTGCATACTTGATTTATCCTATAACAAGCTCAATGGGAACCTTTCGACTTTAGTTAGTCCATTTGGTTGCAGCCATAGTAATTTAAAGGTGTTAGAACTTAAAACAAACATGTTTAGCGGTCATTTGCCAAATCACTTGGGAGAGTTCAAGAATTTGAGTACCTTGATATTTCTGAGAATTCATTTTATGGTCTACTACCATCATCAATTAGAAGACTGTCATATTTAAGAGGGTTGAATACTAGAAATAATCAATTGAATGGGAGCATTCCAAATAGTCTTGAACAACTTTCAAAACTAGAAAAGCTAGATTTATCAAAAAATGCTTTTGTTGGCCATGGTATTTGAACTTCATTTTGCCAAACTCAAGAGGTTAAATGAGTTATACTTGTCTCCAAACACATTATTAGTTCTAAATGTGAGCTCCCAATGGGTTCCTCATTTTCAACTCCCATCCATACTAATGGCATCCATCAAAGTGGGATCCCAATTTCCTCTGTGGCTTAAGACACAAAAAAATGTTAGAGATTTAGTCATGTCTAATGCAAGCATCTCAGATACCATTCCAGATTGGTTTCATAATATTTTTTTATGGTATTCGACACTTAGATTTATCCAACAATTAGATTAACAGAAAGGTGCCAATATTTCAAGAATGTAAATACTGTGATTATACAGAGAATCATAGTTTAGACACCCCATTTTTTGACGGCCCTTAAGACTTGGGCACTACTGATTGTTTACTTAGTGGTGAAAGATGAGCAGTGCAAATGTTCGATTTCTTCGACAAGGAGAGAGTCAAATCCCAACTTCACACCCCATTTTGGACCAAAACCATTTTGAATAAAAATATTTTAGACCTTAAAACCCTCTCTTTCAAAATATTTTTGAAAGAAGTTTCTACGATGTTCCGAGGCTCGCATTTTGTTAAATGTTGCGCTTTTCGGTAAATCGAGCAAGGACAAAGTGGGGATGAATCAAAGAGAGGTGAACTCTTTGGAAAATATTTCAAAACACCTTTCTTAGGGGTTTGAATTTGAATAAAAGAGGAGAGGAGAGAAGAAAACAAGTTGGAGAAGAAGTTCGGCATGAATCCCGGTAGGATCGAAATTGAGCAGTCTTCACTCAAATGAGCATAACTTTTTGCACACTTGGACTTTTGATGTGAGGCTGCCACCATTGGAAATAAGACTTCCAGGGCTTCAATTTAGGCTCAATAATGACCTACAAAGGATTATATATGAAGGAGTTATGTCCAGTTGAAGTCGGGCCCAAAAAGCAGATTTTTCTGTCCAACCAGAGGTGGAAGATGCTGGTGTAGACACCCCATTTTTGACTGCCCTCAAGACTTGGGCATTACTGATGGTTTGCTCGGTATTGAGAGATGTGCAGGGCACAGGTTCAGTTTCTTCGGCAAGAAGAGAGGCAAATCCTTTAAAACACCTTGCGTAGGGGTTTGAAGTTGAAGAAAAGAGGAGAAGAGGGAAGAAAACAGGTTTGGGAGAAGTTCGGCATGAATCCGGGTAGAAGGGGGACGCGCAGCCCTCGCTGAATCAGGCCCATTCATCCGCATACTTGGAGTTAAGCTATGAGGCCACCACCATTGGAAAGAAGACTTCCGGGGCTTCACTTTGCACTCAAGAATCTCCTAGAGCCAAGTCCGGGTGGAGGAGATATGACTGGTTAAAGCAGGGGATCAATCCAGTTGGATCGAGTCTGCGCGACTTCACGGAAAAGGGTATAACGTTTTGCACGGGAGGAATTTTGAGGCAAGGTTTGCGCCATTGGAAAGCTAACTTCCAGGGCTTCAATTTGCATACCCACCGGCACTGTTTTGACCTCGGGAACGTCTATCGGCACTCTATTGTGCCGACCGGCACTTTTTAGTGCGGACCGACACTTTATTTTGGCCGATGATCAAACCTTCTGGCCGACCTGAACCCTTTGCACCCCCCAAGCTTGGTGCATACCAGCTGTGCCAGCTGGGATGCACAGAATCAGTTACACGTGCATGCATGTGCCCATTTTGCACCCTTGGACCACCTTTGGACCCTTTTTGTGCACCCTTTGCTCATGGCTTCTTGAGGAAGCCTTGACCCTTTGTCTTGGCTTCCTCAAGAAGCCTACCAGCTGTCCAAGCTTCTCCAACAAGCCTTGCACCCTTTGACCCTTTGAAGCTTGCCTTAGAAGCTTGGTCTTTGTCTATATAAGAGAGGCTTCCTCTCCTTTGTCTAGGGTTGGTGATTTGTGAACAAAAAAACTAGAGGTTTAGGATATATATCTGATATAGATAGATACAACCCTCCATCTCTCTCTATATCTCACTCCAAACCTCCAAAGTCCATTGTTCTTGAGCCATTCCTTCACCACCACCTAGCACCACCACCACCACTCCATTTCCAACAACTTGGGGCTGTTTTGCAGAGGCTAGGAACACCAAAACTTGGTCCAAGAGGTGCTGGTTTGTTGGTCTACAAGGGTAAGCACACTTTTCCCTTTTTCTAGCATTTTCTTGATCCATATCTAAGCCTTGCTTGCAAGCACCTTTGGGCTCCGACCCTAACTTCAAATAGTCTTGTTTTGGGGTCCTCTTCATGTTTGATTGAGGACCCCTTTCCATTTGGTGATTGCATATAGCACCTATCTCAATATCCTCTTGTATGCCATGTTTCTTGCATAGAATATTTGGCTTGTGTATGATCTGTTTCAGAGCATGATGTAAGCTAAGAATAGGCTTATTTTGAGCCCTTCTTCAACATTGTTGAAGGGCTCAACATTGTTTAGATAATCCTTATGCTACTTGCTTTGAAATCCATGTAATTTACCGTAATTTTGCATGCTTTGTTAGCCTATCTTGCTCCGGTTTTTGTGGCTGGTCATGAACTGAAAATGTGCTTGTTTTTACATGTATAAGACCTGTTTTTGGTTGTTTAGGCCATCCATGACATGCCTTATATAGCCACTTTGCATTTTGGCTTGCTAGCCTTAGGTGTATGAGTGTGTAGCTTGCCTTGCTTGCTTCCTTTTGATGGTTTGGAACCATCTAGCATGCTATTTCAGTCCTTCATACATGCTTGTTTGATTGCTTAGCATGCCTCTTTAATGCTTTAAGAGTGTGTGTTAAATGCTTCATGTTTTGGTCATGTTGCATGCCTTTGTGCTTAAGCCTCTTAGATGCCATCTAAGTAGCCATTTGGCTTTGTTTTAACATGCTAAAACTCTGTTTTGGGTTGCTTGAGCCTTGCCATGATTGGTCTTGTCAAGTGTAGTTCAATGCCTCATTGACTTGTCCTAAGTATTTGGGTCATTTGCATGCTAATGTTGGTTTAATTTGAGTTGGTTTGGCACCATGTTTTAACATGAATTTCAGAGCTTATGATGCATGCTAATTGTCCATGTTTAGCTTCTTTAAGTATGCTTAAAGGTTGCTTGTTTATGCTTAAGTGTTGGACCACAATTGTATGCATGTGTGTGTGCATCCTAGCCTTCACTTTTAGGCACTTTGGCCACTGGTTTTAGGCCAATTGGGGGCTGCCCAATTCATATTTTAGTTCATTCCATTGCTTGGTTTGCATGCCTCTTTGCTTAGGTTGTATGCCTAACATGTTTAGCTTGCTTGCATTGTTCATGTGGCATCCTAGATAACATGCTTAGAGTTGCATTTGCATTGAGCATATTTGGCCTCTTGAGGTGAAGTATGATGGAGGTTGAACACCCTTTTGTGCTTGTTTGCATTGCATGCATTTGAAATTCGAAGTGCATCCTTGGTCCTTTGGGCCATCACGCATGGAAATGCGCGATTGGTGGTCCGAGGATCGAGGCACATGCCCTATTGAGTCACAAACATGATATGGGGTGTGTTTGGTGCATATATGCTTTGAGTTGCATTGCCATGTATGTTGCTGCCCTCTGCTGCTGTGGGTTGCAGGTTCTGCAGGTGTTAAGTGCCGACCGGCACTATATAGTGCCGACCGGCAGTCCATTGCCAGCCGATAGCTTCATTCAGTGCCGGTGGCCTCTTCCTCCAGCCGATGGTGCTCTACCCCAGCCGGTGGTGATCTCTAGTGCCCTGAAAGGCACTCCTGGGATTTTGGTAATTTTCAGAGGAGGATAGCAGGGGAAACAGAGGCAATCCGAGCATGGCAGTGTGATTCCGAGCGAGTCCCGAGCGCGCGATGCATCCGGCCCTCTTCCCGAGGCGTTTACTGTTTTAATTAACTTAGTTGATTTGTTAATTAATTTAGTGAATTTGTAATATTTAATTAGCTTGCGTAGTTAATTAATTTGTATATTCTTTTGGTCCCTCCGAGCGAGGGCAAATCTGTAATAAGTGTGTGTGAGTGGGTGTATGTCTTCCACCCCCCATTTCTTTCTTCCCTTTTATTTACCTGCTTATGATGGTAGATTAGGGCACGTTTATTTTAGCATACCTTATGCAATGCATGCGTGCATCCATGCATTTGTTGACATACATCAGGCTTGGCACATCATACAAACTGCATCGTACTTTCAATTCCAAATTGAATACGTGATAGTTGTAGCATTTCACATACCATGTCTAGGATAGCCGAGCCTGCCTAGATTACATCTTTGCATGTGTTGCATTAGACATTTCAGTATGCTTAGGTCCATGCATGGATTTCTAATAAGCTTCTGTTTTGGCTTGGAGTACTAGGTGAGCTTTTATGCTTTAGCATCCCGCATGCGTGTGAATGTTAACATGACAGCATGATTACCATGAGGCTAGCTGCTTATGTGATATAACTGCTTGAATGCCTGTGGGTGGAGGTTGGATTACTTGAGTTGGAAAAACTCATTGAAATCCGTGTTTTAGCCTACTTGCGAGTAGCAAATTCCAAAGCGTTTTCAAAACCAACGGATATGCGATGCTTGTTTCCAAATTAGGCGATCTAGTCTATACTTGTTTGCTGTGCGCATAACATAGTAATTCTAGGCTAATAACCGGAATAAGAACATGTAAGGTTTTCAAAATCAGATATCACGGTTAGTAGAGGCCGGTCTTCAGACCGGGCGAGAGGGGGTGCTCATAGTTGACCTTCCCCGATCGTACCCAAGTTCCCGAGCCGAGGCAACTTTGGTGATGACGGACACGTGGCCTTTGGCACCGAGTCAGGGTTTCCTAAATTTCCCCATTTTAAAAATATTTAGGTGGCGACTCTGTATCTGGCAAAGCAGTCCATGTTTGGCACTTCTTTTCAAAAATCTGTTTTTCTCAAAACGATTTGCCAGATTTGGACTCTTTGGTTCAAGATTAAGAACCGTGACAAAATTGAGTCCTTCGAACTGTAGTAGACCCAATATCGAACCGAAACGGGGGGGGGGGGGACTCGCACTCCCTTCACCCCAGGATGCGTTCGGGGACGTCTACAGCTGGCCATAAATGGGATTTTTTGGCCATGTGCCGGCCATGAATGGCCTAGGCCGGGCCCTTTCCGTCCAATGGTGTCCCATGCCGGCCAACAATGATCAAGTGCCGGCCAACAATGGTCATGTGCCGGCCATTGATGGCAGAAAGTAGTTTTTGGCAGATATTTGTTGTCTAGCTGGTACAGCTGTCTCTCTGGAGATATTTTCGACCTAAGGCCCTTATATTGCTATATATTGAAGCCAAATATCTCATATTCAAGGGTTAGAACTATTTCACAAAGGGTTGGGAGCCTTTCACTCTAAAACCTCTCTCTCTACAATCCTCTCTCTCTAACGCTTTTGTGCTAGAAGCTTGCATACAACCATCTCCAACCTATCAACCCTTAACAAGAGTGGTTCATCTTTGGGCTGAGATTCCTTGAGGATTTTTTTGAGCTCCAAAAGGTGGTTTTAGCTTAATTTGGTGCATCATTTGTGCCTAGAGTGCTCTTTGCTTCAAATGTATAATACTTACCTTCTTTAAGCTTGTCTCTCACACTTGCTTTGCCATCATTTTCCACCATTTCAAGGCTGGTTTTCAACTGTAAAAAATTCTGATTTTGAGGTTCTAAAATGGTGGTTTAAGCCTTGTTTGGTTAGGGGGTGTTTCCTCCCTTTTGCTCTTTGTCTTGTAAAGCCTTTTGAGCTATCTTTCAAGCTTTTCAAACAATCTCTTTTTGGCCTTAAAACCACTGAAGTCCGGAGGAATTTCAGTGGCAAAAAACCTATTTTGAGGCCCAAAATAGGAGGGGGTGGCCTCCCCTCCTTGTCTCTCCATGCTATGCCTAGTTAGCCTTGCAAAGCAACATGTTTTTGTGACTTGTCTTAGCTTAGTTTGAGCATGTTTTTGGCCAAATTTTAACATGTTTAAACTCTGTTTTTGGCTGGTTTGGCCACTCATTGCTTGCATCTTGCACTTGTAGTGTAAACTTGCTCACTAGCCCAGTGTACTTGATGGTTTAGCCTATTAATCTAGCATGTGTATGCTCCACTCCAGCATGTTTTTGGCTCTGATTTAGCATGCTTTAGGACTGTTTTGAGTGGTCTTGGCTTCTTGGGGCTTGCTTTGTATAGCTATGGCATAGTTGGCTTTGCTAGTCTTGTGTTTTGAGACCCCTAGCATGCCTTATTTGTGATGTTTGTGTGATATAGCATCATTTGGTATGTAATTTCAGAGCTTATATCTTTTCCATACTTCCACTTAAATCACTCTTTCAATGGCTTTGAGAGTTGTGCCTTTATGCCTTGTTTATAGGCCAATACATAAGTATGTAATTCCTGCTATTTGAGCTTCAATTTCAGCATGTTGTAGCCTCTGATTTAGCATGATTAAGCTCTGTCCAGAGCTGGTTTGATTGTTATGGCTCATGTATTGCATAGCTATAGTGCAAGTGCCTTAACTAGCTTTAAGTTTTAAGGCCTCTAGCATGCTTTGCTTGTGATGTTTGCATGATATAGCATCATTTCTCATGTGATTTCAGAGCATATGTCATTGTCACACTCACATATTTCACTCTCTAAGTGCTTTTGAGTGTTGAGCCTTATGCCTTGTTTGTGAGCCAATGCATGAACATGATTTTTCTTGCTTTTCATGCTATCATCTCAGCACATTTTGTGTTTTGGCATGTTTAAGGTCTGTCCATGCTTGGTTTGGCCATTTGAGTGTGGTATTGCATGGTCCTAGTATTGTGTCCTTCGCTAGTTTCAATGCTTGAGTCTCCAAACATGTTGTACATGAGTTGTTTGTATGTTATGGTCTTATTTCTCATGCCATATCAGCATTGAATTTCTGCAATCTTCCTCCATGCTTCACACTTTCATTTGCTTTGAAAATAGTCTTAAGCCCCTTGTTAGCTCGAGCATGGAATTGAGGCTCTCATGCCAAATAGTTTTAGCCTTCTCTTAAGGATTTCTACTAACCAAAAGCATGGGGCTTCTTTCATGCTCAAGGTGCTTGTGGCTGAGGCCATCTTTCCCATTAGAGGACTCTCACATTTGGACTTAACCGATTAAAGAATGGTTGGTAATGTTAAAATGTGTAAGCAAAATCCATCAAGTAAAAGATATCAAGATAAGCATGTTGAATGTGTGCATTACATTGTGTTCAACCGGACGTTATGTTGAACACAAGGTAGATTGGTCCACTTCATACTCAAAGTGATGAAAGTGAGTCAATCCCCTTTGTCTCCGTTGCCTTTGATCATCCATGATGAGGTAGTGGATTTAGAGTCTTGTTTGCATGGCATTCATTGAATTTGTGCAAGTTGGACCCTTGGCCATCATGCATTGAGATGCTTGATTGATGGTTTTGGATCCAATAGTGCCTCTCCCTTGATGTTTTGAGATGATGTGGAGTGGCATAGTAATACATATCCTAGGGAGACCCTCAATTTCTTCTGTTTTGTGCTCTGTTGTAGTTTGGTGTCACAGCACACCAGTGGCCGACAGTGCCACATTTATGGCCGGCATCCACTAGTGCACTCCCCAGCATTGTTTTGGTAAGTTTCAGCATAAGGGTTTTGAAGGCACCATGCAAACAGAGCCTCTAAAGAGCAAACCAGAGAGCTTTTCGGGACGGCAACCGAGAGCATGCATCCTCCCATCTTCAAATAGAGCTGAGGCAGCATGGTTTAATGCTTTACTTGCTAGTTAGCATAATTTGTAATTGAATTAGTTAGTTTGCTAATTATTTGATTGTTGTAATAATTAAGTAGCTTTAAATTAGCTATTTCTTTATTGTGTTGTAATAATTAGTCTAATTAGTTTAATTAGATTAGTTGTTTAGCTTAGCTTGGATTAGCTTAGCTTAGTTCATTCGGACCCTCCGTCGAGAGGGCAAAATGTTATAATAAGGGTGTGTGTGTGTGTGCATGTCTTCCAACCCCTTTTCTTTCTCCCGTTTACCTATCAGCTTTTGATGGTTAGTTTAGGGCATATCTCAATTAGCATACCTTAAGCTTGCATGCGTGCATCACTCATTTGTCTTGCATGCACCGGGCTCAGCACATCATTCAAACTGCATTGTATTTCAATACATTTACTTGAATACATGTTTAACAACATGTTATCAAGTGTTGCATTCATATGCCATCTTAGATAGCTCAGCCTATTTAGTTACATTATTGCATATGTTGCATTAGGCATCTTGTATAGTTAGGGTCATGCATTGATTTCTAACTAGCTTTTGTTTTGACTCGGAGTACACTGTAAGTGTTTACGCTTTAGCATCATTGCATGAGTGTAAGTGATTGCCATGTTTAGCATGCTTGCCATGAGGCTATGTGCTTAAATGATTAACTGCATGAATGCTTGTAGATGAAGGCTTCATTACTTGAATTAGAACAACGCATCAAAAGGTGAGTTTTAAGCCCACTTGAAGTGGCAAATTATCATGTTTTAAGTCCACCTTGTTTAGTGGCAAATCTGCGTTTTAGCCTACTTGCGAGTAGTATCTTCAAACCATTTTCCAAAACAAACATGAGATGTTTTGTTCCAAATTGAGCGATTTAGTCTATACTTGTGTGTTGTGCTCATCACATAGTAAGTTAGCTAATAATCAAACAAGAACACATGTGTTTTCAAAAACAACATATTATGTTTAGTAGAGGCCGATCCTTTGATCGGGTAAGCGGGGGTGCTCATGTTATGACCTTCCCCTCTCATATCCAAGTTCACGAGCCAAGGCAACTTTAGTTGTCACGCCCCACTTTTTATTAGTCGAGGTCATTACCAAGTTCATTAACTTAATTCAATTTCAGAGATAATATGCGGAAATAAACTCATTCATTCAATCCAAAGCAATGAATATCAGTACTCTCATTCGTATGCAAGTAAATGTTTCATGAACATACTAATAAATTGCCCTTAGGCTTACAACTTTTAAATAAACAACTGAAGGGTGTAACCCTTTTACACATATGGCGTTCCGCCAACAAGAAAGAGGCCCCGTGGCCAACAAATAAGTAGATCCAAATCTTGCAGCTCAACCTGCTAAACACCTGAAAAAGATTCAACAACGTGGGATGAACATATAGTCCAGTAGGGATCTCAACTTGATCCTCAACAATAACAACAGTACAGATAGCTATGATCATGCACACTCATTCTTATACTAGAATAGTAATGTGACAGTTTAGACAAAATATATATATATATATAAATATATATAAACTTTTCTCAAAAACAACTATTTCATTCAACGCTATAAGCGATTCATCTTTCCCTTTTTCCTTTCATTAACCCCGTTCCCAATCTTTTAGACATAAGCAATTACTTAGGAAATAAATTCACTAAGACCACTACTATTCTCCAATTTCCACACATACAACAGATATGCCTTTCTAGAACATATTTCTAAAATGTTTGATTCTCTTTACACTTTTAAAAGACAAGGGGTAACAACTAATACATGATTAACACAAGATAATCCAATTACAATTTCATGACACGAATGTCTACATTGCCTATGACACATAGTCTATGGCACAATTCAACTTCCAATTATGGCTCAGAACCTGGCCAAATAACTCAACAAGGGTTCCATCTCTCATTAACAATATTTCCAAATTCAACAGGGATAACAAATCAAGTTAAACATATCTGATAACATAACGAATACACATGTTGGTATCGTAACAATCACAATCAAACTCACTTCCATACTTCCCAACTGATACACATTGTAGTGATATATTATATCAAATAAACAAACACTTCGGTGGACAAGCATATGAGTCAGATCACACTTCTATAGATAAGCATCAGTGTATCTGCAATAATAGGCGCATATAAGCAGCAACCCTGGGTCCATCCCCTATCTTCCCATAATCATTAACCGGTTTAGAGGTACATCCCCTATCTTCCCCTAAACCGTGGAGTACATCCCCTATCTCCTCCCATACACAAGTAATGCATATAAACACAACGTCATATACACAATCAATCAGTAGTGTAATGCATACACAACAGTTCAATGCAACTGTGTCATCCTCCACCGATGACCAAGGACAAAACCTCTAGATGCAGGTATATTGTACATCTAAAAACATACTCAATTATCATGAGATTATCAACTTATCACTAATACTAACATAGTAGTATAAGATACAACAATCCAACATTCATACCCATTCCAAAGTACTTTTCCCATTCCACAAAACCAATCCCACTTCCTTTTATTTTCAAAACCAACTTCATCCCTTTTGTTTCCACAAAATCAAATCCAAAGGCAATAGAACCAAAACTCATTTTAATCAACCACATTCTTTTCAAGTCATACAATTTAATTATATAAATTAAATCATAACCATTAAATTAGGGTTTTCCTCCCTCTTTCTCAATATTGAACAAAAGGCCTCAATCATCTAAAATAACCAACAATGGCTTCCATTAATCCAGAATACCCAAGTATTTACCCAAAGATCAAACCCCTCTATTAAATTATTAAATCAATAAATATTAGGGTTTCCTCTCCTTTCAACAACAACTAACTAATTAACACCCAATTAGCCCCAAAACACATCTAATAATCATGGATCTAAACCAACAACCAACCCAAAGTTCAACCTCATGAATTTATACAAAAATCCAACATGATATAGTTTTCATGCAATACAAAAAAATTACCACATGTCTATCTATAGATGAGTATTGAAAAAGAGCAAGGAGAATCCCTACCTCAAGAACCAAGCAAGAAACCAAACCTAGAGAAGAATCCTACGCAATCTCGAATTCCAATCGGTTGAAATGGTTCATCTCCTCTTGTTCTTCATCCTTGATACAAGAATCATGGTGGGTTGTTGATCAAAGTAAAGGAATTCAAGGGTTTGGAGCTAGGGTTTCGGACTTAGGAGAAGGGGAAAGAAGAGGGGAAAAGAAAATATCAATAAAAGATCAAAAATCTCGATTTTAAAGCTGCTGTCCCGAAAACCCCGCTCGAGCGTCCATCTGCTCGCTCGAGCGGACCTGTTCCAGCACAGATTCCAAAACTTCAAATAGGCGTAACTCTCCCATCCGGACTCCGTTTTAGGTCATTCTTGTGTCCAAATTGAAGCCCCGGAAATAAAATTTCCAATGGTTCTAACCTCATATCCAAATTCAAAGTGTTGAAAAAGAAAAGGGAAAAAGAGTGGCAGCTATTCGTAAAATAACTATCCGAATTAAATTCTTTGGTTCAATCATACTTTACCAACATATTACCACCTCAACTAGAATCCCAAAATAAAATAAAGACGCTCCAAATACACTAACAGGATGCCAAAAAAATGAGTCCACATGCCTCAGAAATACAACTCATCCTGGAGACCCGCTCGAGCGGAAGGAGAAATTCTGGGTCATCACATTAGTGATGACGGACACTTGGCCTTTGGCACGAGTCAGGATTTTCTAAATTTTTCAAAACAAAATATTTAGGTGGCGACTCTGTAGCTGGCAAAGCAGTCCATGTTTGGCGCTTTTTGCTTCAAAATCGATTTTTCAAAACCAATTGCCAGATTTGGACTCTTTGGTGATTTATCAGTCTTACATTGCACTTTGTGAGATTAGATACAGAACTGTGACAGGAGTCCGAACTGTAGTAGCTAGAACCCAAATCTGTACCCTCTCCGAAAAGGGGGCCGCGCGGAGGATGTTCGGGCGGTCTACACATAGGGAGTTGATATTGAGTTCTAAAAAATTTAACGGGCCATTAACATCACTTCGTAGTGCTAGATTTGTCGAATAACAACCTATGTGGTCATTGTGATGACCGGCTTTGTCAAGCGTTTCTTTCCTTGTTTTTATTGCAAAGTGTTGATTTCAGATGTTGTCTTTTTTAATTCTCATCCTTGTTCTATTCCGGGTTGCTTTTCTTTCGTTGAGGAAGGTGCGTGGCCAGGTCCGGAGTGCTAGAAGTAGATGGAAAAAATTCTAGGCTGCTGGGCCAGGGCTGCACGTGCGGGGCCCCAGGCCGCACGTGCGAAGAAGGACTGCTCGAGTGGTGGGCTAGGCTGCACGAGCGGTGAAGGCTGAACCACCTGGGCAAGCTTATTGAAATCAACGCACGAGCGGGAGGATTGGGCCGCTCGAGCGGTGGAGGTGGGCCGCTCGAGCGGGGAGGGGAGGTCGCACGAGCAAGCCTGGGCAGTCCGAAAAACTCTATTTTTTATATCTTTTGGACCCGATTGTATCTCATATTTTGTTCGTCTCTCTCTCACTCTAAAACCTATTTTTCTCTCCCTTCTCTCTAGAAAACCCCCCTCAATCATGTAACACACTTAGATTCTTTCAAATCTTGGGTCAAGATCTCCACTATCTACCTCCAAATCTTGAAGATCTAATATAGCGACCCTGGTCTTTTCCCATTTGATTATTGTATCCGGACTTAGGTTCCGCAGATTCTATCATTGTATAATTGTTGTTGTCGTCCTTTATTTTCTTATTTGGAGTTATAGGATGTGTTGGGCAGGTTTGTTCCAGGTTGGTTGGGTTCAGAAACCAAGTGTTGCTGTCCAGTTTTTGGGTTGGTCGCTCGAGCGAGGGTTTGGTCGCTCGAGCGAGGGTTGTATTTTGTGCCTGGTGGCTCGAGCCAGGGTTTCTTCGCTCGAGCGAGCGATTGCATCTAGTATAGACCTGAGAGCAGTGTTTCTTGGCTCGAGCGAGCTTTTCTTCGCTCGAGCGAGCTGGTTTGTTCTTCGCTCAAGCAAGCGTTCCTTCGCTCGAGCGAGCTTCTGGGTTGTTGGCTCGAGCGAGGCATTATTGGCTCGAGCGAGGGTTTTCTGTGTCTGGTCGCTCGAGAGACCAAGTCTTCGCTCGAGCGAGCCTGTCGGGTTTAAATACGCAGCAGCGGTTTTTAAAACGTTTTTTCACATTCTTTTGATCCTAAAACCCTAGTTCCGAGTTCTCTCTTCCCCAACTCACCTTCTCTCTTAGGTTTGATCTACTTAGAGTGTGTTTCTACCCTAGATCCTTTATTAAAAAGATAGAGTGGGTCGAGGGCTTCAGTTTAATCTGAACAATCTTCGGTTTGGAGCACTTTGGATTTTGGGTCATCATCTCCGTCTTCTCCATTCGAGTTATTTTCTTCGAGGTAGGGATTTCCTACTCCATATTATATGCTTTGTTCTGAGTTTTGGTATTTCGATATGTTGGGGGTATTATGGTAATTTTGGGAAAACCCTAGTTGTTGTATTAAATTAATTTATATAATTAATTTAGGAAAAATTGGGGAATTTGGTTAAATTCTTGGAATTGGGTAATTATAAGCCTAATTGGTGTAGTTGGTTAGTTTAATCACACACCTTTGAAGTTGTTGAGTTTATATTTATCGTACATTTAGTTCCTGTTTAGAAATAACTGTTTTGGGCTGTCGATGGAGGATAGTCGTGTTTGTTGTAGACATTGCATGTGGATTAGGGAAACTGAAACTAACCACATTGGTTAAGTCATTGATTTTGACTGTTGAATTAATACAGAAAATACATGTATTGATTGAGTATTGTATATGGCAAGTGTTTAATACTTTGTATATGCATTTTGTCTAGGGGGAGGAGATAGGGGATGTACTCCACGGTTTGGGAGGAGATAGGGGATGTACTCCTAAATCGGATTTTGTTTGGGAGGAGATAGGAGATGGACTCCATTAGCATCACTTTTATGTGTGCTTACTGATTTATAGAAGTATTTCTATTTGTTGTTGATACAGCACTAACATGTGTATCAAATTGGAAGTATGGAAGTGTTTTGGTATCAGACTTAGTCTCATTAATTTTGTTGATGTAGGGAGTAATGTTAATGTGGGATGTAGTCTCACTGTTATAGTTGGCCAGGTTCTGAGCCATATTGGTATTAATGAAAAGTTGAACAAATAATGAGAAGTAAAACGTGCCTTGGGCATTATAGTTATGAAACAGTATGATAATGAAATTGGTAATTTTTGTTAACCATCTATTGAATGCTATTGCTTTATTCAATGCTTATATTTGGTTTAGTATTTTTCTACTGGGATGTGGCTCACCCTATACGGGAACATCATTTTCAAGTTCAGGTGATGTGCTACCTCCAAGGAATTAGCTTGGAAGGACTTAGAGTTGAAGACTCGTTTTAGATTAGTTGTTATTTGCTTTATTTTATATTACATGTAAGGATTCAAGCCAAGAGCTGAACTTGTAAATGAGTCAGTACTCATATTTTTGTGTCCAAGTATTGGCTTGGAAAGATGTAAGCCCGTAGGGCATTTACTTTCTTTATTACATGTAATGTCTTTCAATAAGTTTACTCTTTGTTTTCCTAGAATGACGCATGTTAATATTATATATTATGGGTTTATTTTTGAGGGCGTGACATCTAAGGTTGGGGCTTCACTTGGGTGATGGAAATTCGAGATTCTCTCTCATTCTAGGAGCTAGGGTTTCACCTTTTCTTCATCAAACATTGAAGTAGGGATATTCTTGAGTTATATATACATGTTTTGCAAGTTAAATGTTGATTTTGTGTCTCTATTGAATTTGTTTGGAGAGTTTTGGTTTTGGTTCAAAGATGATGAGATTTCTCAAAGGATGGTTTAAATGTTTAAATGTTTCTAAGTTGATCCATGTGACTTCTTAATTATTGTTTAAAAAGGATGATTTTGATAATGCTTTCATCATGAAGTGAAGAAATGTAGAGTTTTTGATAAAAACCTTAGAAATTGGGGATTTTACAAAATAATGAAAATGTCTTTGAAATTATTTACTTTCTTGTGTTAAGAGGATGTATGAGAGTAGGTTCCACTAAATGTTTATCATAATAACAACATACTTGACACATGGGATATGAGATGGTATTTTAATATTGTTGCTAACATTTGAACTTGAGATGAGGTAAGATGATAATTGTTGAGCACCATGGGTAGTGAATATTGAAATCTTGGAGGATGATGTTTGAAAATTTCATATAATCTTGTAATGTTGTAAGATGGTAAGTTGTTGAGTGCCATTGATGATGTGAAATGCTTAATTATAATGTAATGGGGAAATGAAATGAGAGATAATATGTTGGCCATGTTGAAAGGTTTGGTCATGACGGGTTGGTGTTGAGAACTTATGGTGATGTGTTGAAGACACATGAATATTTGCGAAATGAGAAATGTAATTGTGAAAGTGGAAAGGTATTTGTTTATTATTGTTGTTAAGATATTTCGGAAATGGAGAAATGTTATAAGATACTAATTGTTGCACCTCATTTCCATTTGAGTTTATATCATCAATGTGCATGAAGTGAATTATTACCATTGTTGCATTCTCATCATGATTACTTGAGAAAGATTATATTACAATGAGAACTATGGTAATGTGTATGGGGTAAATACGGTTGTAAGTCCAGATCGGGGGTGTAGATGATTGGATAAGTTGGCCTGAGTGTCCAGGGTGAAAGACCCGAAAGCCGCGCGGATAGGTGTCGAGCCTTCTGGTTAGTACTGGTAAAAATGACAATTTGGTAGTACTCGTAGAGTCTACTTGCAGACACCAGCCTAGGAATTACCAGTGTCGTATTTACCGCCTCTGTTGATTTAAATTTTAGAAGTTCAAATTAATGAGGTTGCTAATTATTATTGAGAACATGGTGATTTGAAATAGTGCATTGAAAAGAATATTTTTCCTCATTTAATAACATTGGCATGGCATTGCATTGGTATTTTTATGTTGAGGAAAATGCATAACTGTATATACTTTGTGAGAATTCTCTACTGGGCTTTATGCTCACCCCTATGGGTTTTGGTGCAGGTAAAGATGTTGTGATCCCGCCGAATTAAGGGTGAGGATATGTTCTTGTGAAGAGTAGATTGCTCTTTATTTTGTTGTAAATTTTTGTAAAGCCAAGGGCTAAGGTGTATGGGTCCGAGAGACCATTTGTGTAACCGGGCTATTGCCTTGAAACTTGTAAGCCATTGAGGGCCTTATTTGTTTGTTTTAATGATTTGACCTGCTATAGATTCACGTACTATTTCGTCTATAATTGTATAATCGCATGTGAGATTACTATCGTATAACATTTGGAATTATGTAAAGGAACATGGGTAATATCATTGTATATTTGGGAGTGGAATTGATGTAATAGAATTGTTGGGTTTATTTCGAGGTGTTACAGTCATATTCCAAGTTCTTTAGGTTCCCTAAGATTTCTCATATCCTTACACTTTCATAAGAATAGATTTCATGGGATGCTTCATTTATCCTTACAGGATTTGACATTTCTTTACGCACTTGATCTAGGTGGAAATGCATTCACTGATATTATCCCTACTTGGATCGGATATAAACTAACTCATATGTCATTTCTCAATCTTCAATCGAATAATTTCTATGGTGATATTCCTCCACAACTTTGTCGTCTTCGAAATCTACAATTTGTAAACTTGGCACAAAATAACATAACGGGAAATATCTGTAATACCCTAGAATTTTTTCCTCTGCTCTAGCGCAAGAGTTGACGCTCGAGCGGTCTTGTGAGGCTCCCAATACTTTTTCAGTCCGTCCGAGATTCTGAGAGTTGTGAATTTTCGCTCGAGCACAAGAGTGGTTGCTCAAGCAGTCGGCTTGGTTAGTTCGTTCGCTCAAGCGCAAGGTTGGATGCTCAAGTGGTCGGCCTGGTTGAGTCTGAATTTTTGGGACTAGTGGGGTTGCTCTTGACACTTTTATTATTTTGTTTGGAGCCTCCTTGTTTTATTTTGGGACATTGATCGAAGTGGTAAAAAGAAATAAGTTTGAATAATTCTGTAGTCCTAGCATATATGTTGATGGGGTTTGATGATTTTGTGCCTTTTGTAAATTATTCTAAAGTAAGTATTTCCTTGTATAAATGGTTTGTCCAGAATATGTTATAGACTGTGTTTTGCATATATATGTATTCTTCTTTTATTGGTGAATTCTATGATTTTTGGCTTTAAATCTCATTCTTATTTGCCAATTGAGGCCATGGGCTCTAGTTTTAATTGTGAGAATTGAGCAAAATGCTCCAACAATGATATACATGTAGTAATGGTATCACCAACAAAAACCTTATCAAAATAGAGAGTTATTGTGCAACAGTCAAATTCACACATATAAGTTCAACTATTCATGTTTTTCTTCACATATTGTAGTAATATTTGCTTGTGTCAAAACTATTAATGATTTAGGAGAAGTACGCAACATCAGTAATATACAAGTATGTTTCTTAACTTGCACTACTTTTTATTTAATTTCGTAATGATTAATCCTTGACAAAGTTTTTATTTTTTATTCTTTATCTATTTGTATCTATTGAGTTTTAACCAATTTACTGGTGCTTGTGGTTGGCTTTTTTTGATAACTTTTTATTGACTTTTTTTCATCTTTAATGTTTTTTTTTCCCTGAAAAATTTAAAAGTCATTCTACTCAACTAGAGAAATTAGAAAAGATAAAAAATATTGAAAATATTGAATGAAAAAAAAAAAGAAGTCAAGGATTTTTAAAAAGTCAAAAACAGTTAATTTTTTGTAACTGTTTTTGTCTTTAGGATTTTTTTTTATTTATTTTTTATATAATATGGGAATGGAACTAGCTCGTGACATCAAAGTACATCAATTGGAAGTTGGAGGTAACTCAAATATGATCTCTTACCTTATCATACAACAGTGAGCGAATTAGCACGCACACCTTTCAGTCCCTATTTTGCAAAGGGAGACGGGGCCAAACTTAGAAGTCGGGGCAAGAAAGAGCTTTGAGCTCATCACGCATCTATAGAATGGTACGATCCATAGCTCGGCTCAAGCCCTTGAAGCAAACCCTCAAAACAACTACATGATCTGACCATCAGTGGAGGAAGTGGAAATGTGAACTCAGATCTCGAATCTCTATCTCCAACTGGCATACTTTTAACTCCTTTCTCCCTTGTAGTAGCAATTCTGACAACAGATGCAGATTATGTACCAATGCCACTGATGCATTACACATTGAGTTGGACAGCTTTCCTTGAATAGATAGGACACAGCGCCATCAACAGACATACTCGCAAAGAAAGCACCTACCCTGGGGGAACTGCCTCGATCCTGAAGGTGCCTACGAGACAGTTATGGTGTTGCACAGGAAAGTCTGTTGGGCAGCAAAAACTACGTAATTAATTTTAAAAAAAGACTATTCTAACTCGGAAAATTTATCTTGCTGTTTCCTTTTTTTTAAAAATTTTTTTGTTTACTTTTTAGATTCGTCTACACAAGACAAACCGAAAAAATAAAAATAAAAAATGGACATAATTTCAAAGAAAATCACTAAAAAAATAAAAAAAATATATATATATGTAACTTTTTTTAAATGAATGTCATGGACTAACAAAAGCCAAAGCAATAAAACTGTCAATGTAACCAAAATATCTTAAGTTTCCATATATGCATATGCAAATGCAGATGGTTAGCTCCTAACTACACATTGGTATCAGCAGTCCACACAATGACCCAAAGGGGATCTAAATCAATTATCACAATTTCAGTAGGCATCAGCCCACACCATACCAAAAATTAGCATCAAGAAAAGGAAGATGCTATGATGTTAAGGATGCATATGGTATACTTTTCATAATTTTTTTTTATTTATTTATAAAATTTTACAAATTTTTATAGTGTAAACGCAAAATGTCATAATATTTTTATCACAAAAGTCATAATTTTTTTCACGATAAAATATCATAACAAAAATTACAAAATATCATAACATTATCATTCTTAATTTTAAGGTGCACATCATAAATTCAATATTCGTGACTTCATCACAAAATATCATATCACAAATAATTATAATTTTATTTTGGGAGTAGGTTAAAAGCTAGTTTTATAACCCCCCCCCCCCCCAATTAGCTTTTTCTAGAAAACGTACAAAAAAGTAAGAGAAATGATTTTTCTCCCGAAACTTTTCCCCCCGAATCCCCCTAATGCCCAAAACGACGTCGTTTTGGGCTTCTTTTTTCTTTTTTTTTTCTTTTTTTTTTTCTCTTTCTTCCATTTTCGAGTCTGAAACGTAGAAGAGGGAGGGGGAGAGAAAGAGAGAAGAAGATGGGAAGAGAGAAAGAGAGAGAGAGAGAGAGAGAGAGAGAGAGAGAGAGAGAGAGAGAGAGAGAAGAGAGGTGGTTCGCCGTTCGCCGATCGCCGATCGTCGCCCAGCTCGGTCGTCGTCGCAGCCCAGCCCTAAGCCCCCCTCTGGTTGATTTGGCCCCTCCTTTCCTTCTTCTTCTTCTTCTTCTTCTTCTTCTTCTTTCTTCTTCTTTGCAGATTCGGGGGATTCGGGGGAGGGGTATAGCGACCCCGGTCTTTTCCCATTTGTTTATTGTATCCGAACTTAGGTTCCGTAGATCCTGTCATTGTATTATGGTTGTTACCGTCCTTTAGTTTCCTATTTCTGAGTTATGGGATGCAATGGGCAGGTTTGTAGCAGGTTGGTTGAGCTTAGGAACCTAGTCTAGTTGCCCAGATTTTGGCTTGTCCGCTCGAGCGGGGAGTTTGACGCTCGAGTGGGGACCTGTTGTTGCTTGTCCGCTCGAGCTGAGGTTTTGGCGCTCGAGCGGGAAAAACACCCATCCAGTATTTCTTGTGAGGTTGGACGCCGGCGGAGTTGGTCCGCCGAGCGAGTTCAGGAGTGTCCGCCGGCGGGGTTTGTCCGCTCGAGCGGGGCGACTGGTATAAAGGTCCGAGATCCGACTTTCTGGATCATTTTTCATCTTCCTTTTGATTCTAAAACCCTAGAACCGTCTTCTCTCTCTCTCTTTTCACACCTTCTCTCTTAGGTTTGATATGCTTAGAGTGTATTTCTACCCTAGTTGCTTTATTAAAAAGATAGAGTGAGTCGAGGGCTTCGTTCTAATCTGAACAATCTTGGGTTTGGAGCACTTTGGTATTTGGGTAGTCATCACCATCTTCTCCATTCGAGTTCTTTGCTTCGAGGTAGGGATTTCCTACTCCATCTTATAGGTTTTAATCCTAAGTTCTGGTATTTCTGATATGTTGGGTTGTTTGGTAATATTGAGAAAAACTAGGGTTTGTTTTATAATTAAAATGCCCTAATTGTTGTAATAAAATTAATTCGTATAATTAATTTTGGGAAAGTGTGGATAATGAGTTTAATTCATAATATTAAGAAGTTATGAGATTAAGTGATGTTGTTGGATAATTTAACCACTCATCTTTGAAATTGAGAGTATATGTGTTGTACATTTAATTCCTGTTTAGAAATAACTATTTTGGGCTATCGGTGGAGGATAGTCATGATTGTTGTAGACATTGCATGTGGATTAGGGAAAACTGAAACTAATCAATTGGCCATGTCGTTGTGTTTAAAGGTTGGAATAATACATTAAATTTATGTATTGCGTGATTGTGTATATGACTTGTTGTTTATATGCATTACTTGTGTATGGGAGGAGATAGGGGATGTAATCCATGGTTTAGGGGAAGATAGGGGATGTACCTCTAAACCGGTTAATTATTATGGGAAGATAGGGGATGAACCCAGGGTTGCTGCTCATATGCGCGCCTATTGCAGAGATACAGCTCATATGCTTATCTATTGAAGTGTGATACAGCTCATATGCTTGTCCACTGAAGTGTTGGTTTATGAAGTGTTTGTCTATTTGATTTGATATAGCACTAAAATGTATATCATCATCTGTTTGTGAAGTACGGAAGTGGTTTATGTGATATCGATACAACACCAACATGTGTATCCATTATGTGTCAGAAAGGTTTAACTTGATTTGTTGTCCTTGTTGAGTTATTTGGCCAGGTTCTGAGTCATATTTGTATAAATGGAAAGTGAGATGTGTCATTGACATTAGTATCATGAACTTGTAAAATGATGTAATTGACTATCTTGTGTTAACCATCTATTGAATGCTACTGCTTTAGTTAATTCTTATATTTGGTTTAGTATTCTCTACTGGGCTGTGGCTCATCCTATATGGGAACATCATTTTCAGGTCTAGGTGATTCATTACCTCCAAGGACTTAGCTTGGAAGGATTTGGACTCGAAGACTGTATTTTGTTTTTATTTGAGATTACATGTAATGACTCAAGCCAAAGGCTTAATTTGTAAATGAGTTAGTACTCATAATTTTGTGTCCAAGTGTTGACTTGGAAAGATGTAAGCCCATAGGGCATTTACTTTCTTTATTACATATAATGTCTTATAATAAGTTTACTCTGATGAATGGAATAATATTCTGGTTTCTTATAATGATGCATGTTAATGTTATATATTGTGGGTGTAATTTTGAGGGCGTTACAAGGGGCCTTTCGAGCTCCCTAGCAATGCTCAAAAAGTAAAGAGGGGATGTGATCCAACAAAATCAAAAAGTCAAAAAGCTGGCTTTTAACCGAGTTGCCAAAATAAGTAGGTTAAAAGTTAGTTTTTTTTTTTTTTAAATAAACTTTTTTGCCAAAAAACGTGTTAAAAAATAGAGAAGTGATATATGTCCTAAAAAAAATCAAAAAAATCAAAAAGTTGACTTTTAACTCAATTATTAAAATAGGCCAAAATTATTACTTTCTTAGTACGTGCACAATTTTGGAATGCACACAAATTTCTCCTAAAGAAAAATACCCAGAGTAATGTTATGTTAGAAATCTCAAAAAATTATTAAATGTTTTACCAAATGTCTTATATGAATGTGGAACCCACATATGATCCACATAGTGTGAGCCTCAGGTAAGATATTTAGTAAAAATTTGATAAAACTTTTGAAGTCCTGTCATTTTTCAAATACCCACCCAACCAATCCACGTGGTTTATTTGCTTTCTTGGTGCTCATGCTTCCTTCTTCCCTAGCCCTCTCAGATAGTACCCACTTTTATCCACCAAATAATTAGCAGCTATTGAGATGGAGAGATGCTCTTAAAATAATATTATTTACAATAATAACAATACAAATTAGTAACTATTCATTTTATTCATAAATTTTATATTTTATCAATTTAATTTCCATTACACAAACACATTCAGAGTAAATTATGAATTGATAAGAATGAATTCATAACATTTTTATTTCTACAATCCACAAACATTCGTGCATAGAAAGAGAGAGATGATAACCACCGAGCAACTATAGATCAATAATATTGACAAATCTTTTACTGTTAATGGCATTGCAAATAATTCATTTCATTAATTAACTATTAAATTAATTAATAATTTTAGAAATATATTCAATTAATGATTTTATAATTTAATTGTTGTATAGGGGATTAGTTAGGAAATTATTTTTTTTTAAACTCTTGTTAAATGAAAAATGCATTATTCTATTTTCGCACACCAATTCCCTTCAATGCACACTTAATGAAAACCTTCTCAATCAATACACATCAAAAAATAATTCTTAGTACATATCTTCTTATCCCAATAATACCCTCATCTTCAATTTTAATACCCTAATTTTTCTTCCATCCACTCACCCCTTATTCGCCACCGTTGCTGCCACTCTAAACCTTTCATCGACACCACCACCACTCCTAGCTCATCCCTTTCCATCTTAGACCCCTACAATCAACCTCAAAAGTTGTTGGTTTGTGGAAGGATACTTGTAGGGGTGTATGGTTCATGATGGAAGATAATCGTAGGTGGAGGGGGACAAAGGGGATGGCGAATAAGAGCGATAGCATTGGCAATGGAGGATGGTTGTGATGTTTTAGAATTAGGGTTTAGGGAGAAGAAAATAAAGGATGGTACTTTTATTCTAAGACAAAATTGTATTAACAAAAAAATTATTTAAGTGTGTTAACTAAGGAGAATCAGTGTGGAAATAAAATTACCTATCAAAAATTCTGACGATAAAGTATTTATAATTTTTAGAACTAAAAGGGACAATCTATATTTTAACAAATCTTATGGAGTATTTGTAATTTACTCTAGATTGTATAAGTTTTTTTTTTTTTGGCTCTAGGAAATACATTGTTAGAGACTCTGTGGATAAATGACTCTCCTCCATACCATTATTTTGGGGTTAATGGCTCCCCTACATAACATTATCCTTATATACTTGATTTTATAGATCTCATTCCAAACCCACAACCAAGTATATAAAAATTGAGCTTTTATAAAGGTTAATGTCATAGAGGATAAAAATAAAAACTCAATTTTCATATTTCATAAATAACAAATAAAATTACTAAAGATTCTTTAGAGAATCAACTATTTTAGTTGACTTTTAATTTCTTACGAAAATGTGTGCAAAAAATATAGAGAATACTTTACTTTTTTTGTAGTGATTTTTTGGCTATTTTATTGGACATAACTAGATACATGAAAATTGTCAGTAAGGTCATTGAAATCATCTATTTAGTGACCGATTGGTTTGAATCATTCAATTTTGATGAGTCAAATAAATGCTTGCCAACCCTTAAATTATTTTTTTTTTGTAAAAACTTACTATATAAAATTTATGACATGGATGATTTGGACTTACACAATTGCACCATTATAAAAATAAAATTATTTTTTCATGATTCCACTCAAATGCAATTTTCCCAACTTTATTCACAAAACAGAACAAAGACAGAAGGAGAGAGTTCACCATAGAAGAAAAGTCGAAGAAAATTTGGGGTGTGAGCCCACGTCACCGATGTGGCAGCTGTTTACCGGCTGTTCGTGTAGAATTCAATGTGGTTACCGCTAATTACGGAGAAACCATACACAATTCTCGAAGGTCGATGTTGTCTGGTGAATTATCTGTGCTTGAAGACATTCATAACACAATTTAATATTGATCAAAACTAATTACTCTCATACAATTAATGTACCTCTCCTTTCGCTTCCAATTTATTTGCAATCACTTTATAATAAATTTTAAAAATGCTATTGGCTAACCAATTAAACTAACAATTTCAAAAATATTAAATAATTTCATAATTTATGCCTTTCAAAAGGAAACATAAATAAATGGAGAAATTTTTTTTTTCCCTAATCTCCCTTATCAAATACCTCACCAATTTTCTAAAGGAAATATTAAATCCATCTTTCTTATTCCATCTCTCAAACCTATTGTTTTTTCAATGAAACCTTACATCTAGGTTGTTGTAATACTTTATTTGCATAAGGTAATTTTGAAGGAATAAATTAACAACGGCAATGATCGATAATCCCATGAGCATGTTTATCATGCAAGAATATCGATAATCTGAAAGTTAGAAAAATTGTAATTTTTTAGTGTATTGCAACTGTGTGAGTGATTTTCTGATCACACTACCCTCCTTAGTAATTCAGCTGTAGAACACAGGCAGAATAGATGGCAACTTGCTGTCCTGCACAGAAAGAGAAGGCTCCGGCGGTGGTTCTTCCACCCGGGGGCACTCCGACGATCAAGTCAGTATATCTCTCAAAGATAATCTATAGTGCTAAACTCAATGCTCAAAGCATAAATTGCGTACATTAGACCCATGGGGGTGCCTCTCTTTTATAGTTTACTCAATCCAAGTCCCACTAGAAGCCTGACATCTATGGACTCTAATTCAGTGCTTACTTTGGATTCCTCAAGAGATAGGGATAAACTCCCTAAGAGTGTTATCCTTATCCACCCTAAAGTCTTTCTTCATCACAGGACTCTTGTCCCTTATCTGCTTATCTCGGATTCCGATATCTTCGGAGATAACCTCGGCAACCCAGAGATAACCTCGGCATAACTACCACGACACGTGGCACCTTAGCTGACACGTCGGCGTCACCATGCCACGTGTTGGTACCCAGAAAATATATCCCCACAACTGCTCCCTAGGTTCTATTACCTCGGCATTCTGAGGTGATGGAACCTATATCGTGCCTTCTTTCCAGTACGTCGGCGTAAGAACTCTTCGGCCGAGATCATTCATGTCAAGCCGATATGTCTTGTTTTCAAGAATAAGAACTCAAATGAACTTTCCCATGCGTATGAGCTGTCATGCATCACTTCTCAACCGTTTCCTGCATACGTTTCATCTTTATTGGCCCGTGCCTGTGACGCGCTTGTAAGCCATCTTAATCTGTCTGCGCTGTCTGACGCATGCATTTTTCCAGGCGCACTAAATGCCTTATTTTGTCGCCGTTTCACGTTTTCAACAAAAACACTACCTTTGCCTTCGTCTCTTCACTTTGTGCTTTGATTCACTTGCTTTTTCTCTCTCTAAGCTCTGTCTCGACCGCCATTGTTCAAGCTCCGTGCTCGAACTTCACCATCTCTAGTGAGGCTCTCGCCACTCACACTTCAGAATCGTCTGCCTTCTAAACTTCATTCTGGCTTCAATTTCTCTGGTAAGCCACTATTCTTTATGTTTTCAGTTCATTGATGTTCTTCTATCTTCTTGCTGCCATTACTGTTCTGTTTTAAACTTTCGATTTGTTTGAATTATTCATCTGGATGCGTTAATTCCGCTTTTGCCCATGTCTTGAATACTTGCACGGTTTCACTACTTTTTTGCCATTGTTCTTGGCCCTTTATTGCTATTCTGGGCCTAAACTCTAGGTCATACTGGCCCAAGGCAACTGCCCATCTTGTTATTCTTCCTGTTAAGTCTCCTTGTTGCAACAAGGACTTCAGTGGGTGCTCTGTTACCACCACAATCTTGTACGCCTGAAAGTAATGGTTCAATTTCTTTGAAGCCATTACTAAGGCCAGCATTAATTTTTCTAGTGATAGATACCTTGTTTCTGCATCGGCCAAGGTTTTGCTTACATAGTAAACAGCCTTCTGTTCCCATTTCTCTTCTTGGATTAGCACTGCACTTACTGCATGTTCTGACACAGCCAAGTACAAAAACAGCTCTTCCCCAGGTTCAGGTGTTGAGAGGACCGGAGCCGTGGTTAGATATTTCTTTAGGTCGGCCAAAGCGGCCTCACATTTCTCAGTCCATAGGAAGTTCGTGGTCTTCTTCACCAGGTTGAAGAAGGGTTTACATTTGTTTGAACTTCGGCTTATAAACCTGTTTAGGGCTGCGGCCCTTCCAGTAAGCATTTGTACCTGTTTTGCCGATGTTGGGCTCTGTAGGTCTAGGATGGCCTTGATCTGATCTGGGCTGGCCTCTATGCCCCTCCTTGTTACCAGGTACCCCAGAAACTTACCAGATCCAACTCCAAACGCGCACTTTGATGCGTTGAGTCGGAGCCGATATGTTTTGAGGATCTCAAATACCTCTTTTAGGTCGGCAAGATGACCCTTAGGCTCTTTGGTCTTCATGACCATGTCATCGATGTAGACTTCTACTGTTTCGCCAATCAGGTGCTTGAACATCTTGGTTACCAGCCTTTGGTAGGTTGCTCCTGCGTTTTTCAAACCAAAGGGCATCACTCTGTAACAGTACAGGCCTTTTGGGGTGATAAATGCTGTCTTCTCTTCATCTGGGGGGTACATGGCTATCTGATGGTACCCCCTATAGGCATCCAGGAAGCTCATCCTTCCATGTCCAGATGTGGCATCCACTCGCTGGTCAATTTTGGGCAGAGGGAAGCTGTCTTTGGGGCAGGCTTTGTTCAGGCTTGTAAAATCTACGCATACCCTCCATTTACCGTTCTTCTTCTTTACTACCACAGTGTTTGATAGCCATGTCGGATAATTGACTTCTCTGATGGCCTTGGCCTCTAGAAGTCTGTCTACTTCCTCCTCTACTGCTTCGACGTGCATCAACGTTGGTCTTCTGGCTCGTTGTATTACAGGTTTGGCCGACCTGTCTACGTTCAGTTTGTGACATGTGACCTCAGGGTCAATGCCAAGCATTTCATAAGGTGTCCAAGCGAACACCTCTATGTTTGTTCTCAAAAAAGTTTCCAGTTCTCTTTCTTCTTCCTCGGCTAAGCCGGAGCCGAGGAGAAAGAAATGTTCTTCATCGCCCTCCTGGACGAGGATTTTCTTTAGTGTTTCTTCACTTTTCTCGGCCGGTTCCTTGCCGACATCATCTAGGACCTCCATGTCCTCATCTTCAATCTCTGCCTTCCCTGGTTCTTGAATGTTGCAGGTAGTTTTCATTGCTGCCATGGAGCAATTCTTTGCCTGCAGTTGATCTCCTCTGACTTCTTCAATCCCGTGTTTTGTTGGAAACCGTAATAGTCAATGCAACGTTGAGGGAACTGCCCCCATTGCATGCAACCATGGCCTTCCCAAGATGATGTTGTAAGGCGAAGGTGTATCAATTACGATAAACTCTGTCCTGATCTTCTTAGTGCCGGCTTGTACTTCCAAGTTTGTAGCACCCAGTGGCCATGTCGGCGTTCCATTGAAGCCGACCATCAGGCCATTCGATTGCTCTATGTCGTCTAGGTGAAGGCCTAGCTCCTTGTAACATCTAACGTACATGATGTCACAAGAGCTGCCTTGATCTATTAGTATGCGTTTCACTTGGCACTCCCCAACCTGGAGCGATACTACCAAGGCATCATTATGCGGATGCTGGACCATCTCTACGTCAGCTTCAGTGAAGGCTATCATCGGTCCTCGGCACTCTTCAGGCCGAGTTCGTTTCTGTCCGACCTGGTTCACGTGCTGCAGGTGTTTTACTCTTTGGGTTTCCCCCTGAATGTCGCTTTCGTTCACTTTTGAGTGAATTACATTAACCACCCTAGGTCCCCCCTCGTGTGGTTCTTTGTCTTTGGGAGAGGCGGCTGGTGCTGAGGCGATCTTGCTCGCTCTTCTCTTGTCTGGCTTCGTCGACAAGGTCCCTCAGATGTCCTTGCCTTACTAAGTCCTCTAAGTATGCTTTTAGGGCTCTGCAGCCCTGAGTTGGGTGCCCTTCTTCATTGTGGTAAGCACAACGCCTACCAACGTTCTCGCCCATGTATTCCCTGGGGCCTTTGGTACTGAATAGGGTTGGTTTCGATTTGATCCAGACTTTGTGGACCGGATTCGAATACCGCTTCGCTCGCTGTTACCCCTCAATTCTATCTCTGTTTTGCTAAATCCGTTGTTACTTCGGCCTCGCTTCGGCGAGCCGTTCGTTTTTTCCTGTTTTACCTCTTTATTCCTCGATGTATCCTCCTCGGCTCTGGCATACTTCTCGATTCTTGCCATGAGTTCTTCCATGCTCTTTGGCAATGTCTTTGCCAAAGATTTCCGTACTGAACAGTTATCTTTCAGGCCGTTCTTGAAGGACACGACCGCCACTTCTTGGTTGCATTCGAGTATTCGATTGAACACCTCGTAGTATCTTTTTGCATTGGCCCTAAGGCCTTCATCCTGGCTGATCTTTAGAGCCATTAATGCGTCCACCCTTAATGGCTGCAGCTTATTTGTCACGAACCTGGCCACAAACATCTCGGCCAGGCCTTCCCAAGTCTTCACGCTTCCCTTTGGCAATTTGTGGAACCAATCTGATGCAATCTCCCCAAAGGACGAGGGGAACACTTTGCAGAGCAATGGCTCGTTCCCACTATATAGTGCCATTGAGTTCAAGAATAGTCCAACGTGGAAGTTAGGGTCTGACTTACCATTATATATTTGAAACCTCGGCATGCTGAATCTCTTCGGCGCCTCAAATTTGTCTAGCTCTACCAAGAACGGTGTCCTCGGCATGTCGGGTGAGGTAACCTCGGCCTCAACATTCTGTTCTTTCCTCTTGAGGTAATTTCTCAAGTCTTCTTTACTCCTCCTTGGGGCTCGGCTATCTTTGGACTTCAGTCTTTTCGGCACACTACTTTCGGCCTCGTAGTGGGCCCGTTTTGATTTCTCTGCATGGGTTGCGTCAAAGCAGAGCGCCTGCCCTTGAACATGCCGATGTTCTTTGGGCTCTGGGTCCTTCGTGTGATACGTCCTCTGGGACTCCTGTCTTCTCGGCTCCTCTTGTCTGACTTCCTTGGAAGGCGGGTGAGAGTGCCTTCCGCTCCTGGTGTGCTGAGGTGCTTCAGGAATTGCTTTCCTTCCTCCCTTCTGGGTATTAGGTGCTGGAATCGGTGTGTCCTGCAGTGGGTACGGTGGCTGCATGACATTGTTTTGCATCATGAAGTTGACGACCGACTGCAGGTCTGCCAACTTGTTTACCAATTCTTTTACCTCTTCATCCCTTCGTATGCATTTGTCCCTCCATATCTGGAGGTTATCTTCATTGTAGTATCTGCTCTGGTCCGACTTCTTTGCAGTGTCGCCCTCCTGGCCGACGTCTTTTGCTCTGTGATTCTTGTCATGGGATTCTGTATTGTGTCTGTCTCCTTCGACGTCAAGGTCGATAGGCCTGCCACTCCCAGTGGGAGCGTCGTCCCCAACCTTTTCCTTTTGTGCATTGCTGACCATCTATTCGTCTTTCTTTCCCACAGACGGCGCCAAATTGTGTGAGTGATTTTCTGATCACACTGCCCTCCTTAGTAATTCAGCTGTAGAACACAGGCAGAATAGATGGCACCTTGCTGTCCTGCACAGAAAGAGAACGCTCCGGCGGTGGTTCTTCCATCCGGGGGCACTCCGACGATCAAGTCAGTATATCTCTCAAAGATAATCTATAGTGCTAAACTCAATGCTCAAAGCATAAATTGCATACCTTATACTCATGGGGGTGCCTCTCTTTTATAGTTTACTCAATCCAAGTCCCACTAGAAGCCTGACTTCTATGGACTCCAATTCAGTGCTTACTTTAGATTCCTCAAGAGATAGGGATAAACTCCCTAAGAGTGTTATCGTTATCCACCCTGAAGTCTTTCTTCATCACAGGACTCTTGTCCCTTATCTGCTTATCTCGGATTCCGATATCTTTGGAGATAACCTCGGCAACTCAGAGATAACCTCGGCATAACTACCACGACACGTGGCACCTCGGCTGACACGTTGGCGTCACCATGCGACGTGTTGGTACCCAGAAAATATATCCCCACATCAAACTTACTGTTATGGGTTTATATACACATTTAGGTGTCCTTTGGACAGGGTCGGCCCTGGGGTGAGGCGACTGAGGCGGTCGCCTCGGGCCCCCAATTTTGAACAAAATTTAGGGCCCCAATTAGGGGAGTGTATCATGTCATGTTATTTCATAATTATTTTAATATTAGCTCAATTTATGTTGTCGTGTGGTGTTATTTTGATTCGTGTTCGGTTGATGTTTAATGTGAAAACTTTCACTTTGAGTTAAAAATAACTTAGCAAGTGTATTGAGAGATTAAAATTTTTCTCATAAGTTGAATTTTATAAAATTTATTTCAACTAAATGAAATTATTCATAGAATGTTTGATTTTAATTCAATTGCATTTTTCTAATTGAAAAAATTGTACCTTATTACTATACATTTTTTATTAGATTGACTCTAAAATAGGTAACAAAAAAATATATATCTTAAATGAAAAAAAGATATTAGCCTTAATTATTATTTTACAAACTTTTTTATTCAGTTAGAGAGAGTTAAATAAAAGATTAAAAAAATGTCATGGCATCCCTTAGTGAACATTCAAATATATAACTAACAATTCATGTTATTGAGTTGTGTCATACTTGGATTCATGTTGAAAATAGTCAACCTTAATTTGCTAATTTTATATATTGCTTGAGTTGTGTCGAAAATTCTCATCCTTACCCCTAATTAATTTTTGTTCTTATAGCATTGGTAAGCTAAAAAATAAAGATTCGATTCAACTAATTGAAGTTCAACTATTATATATATATATATATATTTGTTGCCTAAATTTTGTTAAATTGTAATGCAATAGAAATAAATTTTTATCTTTTTTGTTTTATCCAAACAATTATTTTATTTTATTTTTGAATAATGATATATGAAGGGCCCAATTTAAAAAATTCGCCTTAGACCCCTAATAAGTCAGGACCGGCCCTGCCTTTGGAAATAGTCACACCTTTTGGATTTATTCACAATACCAATAGTCACCATAGTTCACCAAAGGGTTTCTGTCTTTTGATGTTTGAATTCAAACCAAGTAGCTTCTAGATTCTTCAACATTCTTGCAAGAAAGGTTTATTACCATTCAAGAGAGAAATGATCGGGTGTAGTGAGTCACACCGAATTATGGTGTGATCACTCCTATTCCATCAAATTTATAAGACTTGATATTTTTTTTGGAAAATTACATTTCAGTAGAATAGTGGAAAAATAATTTCATTTTATTGGTGATGCAAGTCTCATGTGTGTATAGGGTGAAAGTCCATTCCTATGTTTGGTGCAAGTAGTACCAAAAAATATTCTCATCTGTAATACAATTATTTTATGTTTGTCCCATCTATATGTAATTTCTCAATTCATTTTTATGTTCAAAGCATACATAGTTTAGGATAAATCTTCTATATATATTCTATATATTAATTGAAATGTATTTTTCTTCTGAAAGACTCTATAAACATTAAACATTAATCCAAATTTTTTATTTAAAAAAATAAATGTTAAGAAATACACATAGTATAGAAATTTTAGCCTATCTAAATTTTTATAATTTTGAAATTTAAAATCTTAATATAAATATTAAAAAAATAAAAATAAAATAGCTATATCTAATCTATCATACTTAACCCATATATAATTTGAAATTCAAAAATCTTTAAAAATAAATTTTCAAATATAACTTTAGTCTTATATAATTTTAAATTTTAAAAAATTTTATTTTTGTTTTAAAACTATTTGGCGCCTAAAAACTAAGAATTTTTAGGCATCACGACACATTTATTAGTTTAAAAAAAAATCAGCATGGCACACATGAAAAGAATTTTTAAAAAATACATGTATAATGTATATTTTATGTCGCGTCCAATAATACATGCGAAAAAGAACCATCAATATAGGGTAATCAATTATTATAGTTAACTCATTCAAATTTACATAAACATAGAATCTTACATTTTGTAAAGAAAATAACGAAGAGAGGAAGTGATATGGGGAGTGAATTGTAAATGGTTAGGAAGAGAAAATAAAGGAAAAGAATAGGAAAAAAAAAAGGAAAGAGAGGAAGGTGCTAGGAAAGGGAAAATTATTAGGTACTTCGGGAGTATCAGGTATCTGTACTCATTTATCAATCATCATTCACGATACCCTCTTATGTTCCTTAATCACCCAACAGAAAATCATAATACTCCACATTCTCCACCAATCATAATACCATGGTGTATCAAGTGGCCGTACTCCGGAAGTACAAAATAATTACTCAATGTAGACACGCCCGAAATCAGGCTTACTACAGTTCGGACTCAAATGTCACCGTTCTGAATCTAATCTCACAATGTGCAATGTGAGACCGATAAATCACCAAAGAGTCCAAATCCGGTAAATCGTTTTGGAAAACTGATTTTTATAAAGAAGTGTCAAACATGGAATGCTTTGCCAGATACAGAGTCGCCACCTAAATATTTTATTTTGGGGGAATTTAGGAAACCCTGACACGTGCCTAAGGCCACGTGTCGGTCATCACCAAAGTTGCCTCGGCTCGGGAACTTGGGTACGATTGGGGAAGGTCATTTAATGAGCACCCCCGCTCACCCGATCAAAGATCGGCCTGTACTAAGCATGATATCTTGTTTTTGAAAACACATGTGTTCTTATTCCGGTTAATTAGCTAATCTTACTATGTGATGCGCACAGCAAACAAGTATAGACTAGATCAACTAATTTGGAAAAAAGCATCACATATCCGTTTGTTTGGAAAATGGTTTGAAGTTTGCTACTCGCAAGTAGGCTAAAATGCGGATTTCAATGAATTATTCCAATTCAGGTAATCCAACCTTCACCCATAGGCATTCAGGCAGTTATATCAAATAAGCAATTAGCCTCATGGCAAGCATGCTTTCATGGCATTCAATAACACACATGCAGTATGCTAAAGCGTAAACACTCACAGTGTACTCCGAGCCCAAAATAAGGAACTAGATAGAAATCATGCATGATCTTAGTTCATGTTAAGATGGCTAATGCAACACATGCAAAAATGCAACTAAAATAGGCTCGGCTATCCTAAGAGTGTCATGTGAAATGCAACTTGGTACATGTATTCAAATTGGAATTGAAAATACAATGCAATTAGTATGATGCGTCGAGCCCAGTGCATGTAAAACAGATGAATGGATGCACACATGCAAACATAAGGTATGCTAAATGAAACGTGCCCTAAAACTAACCATCGTAAGCGGTTAAGTAAAAGGGGAGAAAGAAATGGGGATTGAAAGACATGCATCACACACACGCACGCTTATTACAACAGTGTGCCCTCTCGAGGGAGGGACCAAATAAGAAGCTAACTAGATAATCTAAGCTAATTAAACTAATTATTACAACACAATTAATTAACTAATCCTAGTTAACTAATTATTACAGAACAATTTGAAATAGCTAACGCATTAACTAATTGAAGTACAAACCAAAGCAAAAGCAAGCTATCTAAGCATGGCAGCTAAAGAAAGCAGTAAAACAGGAGCCTCAGAGGGAGAGGAATGCATGCAAGCCCGGTCTCCTCGTTCGAAAATCCAATGCGATCCCCCGATTTGCCTCTGTTTTCATTTGTTCTCAGAAACTTGCACCAAGCTCCAGAAAGCTAAAACTTCACCTTGGGAGTCCTGTGGAAGGGTGGCCGACCACTTTTGGTCTCTCTAGACACCTGCCGACCACTTTTGGTTGTTGAAAAACCAGAAAAGTGGTCGGCCAAATAGTTTTTTCCGGGTCAAGGCGCCATTGTTGTCGCCGAATTCCAGCTTTGTCGCAACAGAGAGCAAGAAAGGGCATGGCAATGTATTTGCAAGATATGTGTGCACAACCACCCTCCCTATCATGTCATTAACTCAAAGGAGTGTGGTTCTTGACCCTCGGGCCACCAATCGCGCATTTCGATGCATGATGGCCGAGAGGCGAAGTTGCATGATTCAATGTAAAATGAATGCACAAGTAAACACATAAGGCCTAAAACTCTATCATGTATGATCAAGAGTGTCGGTGACCGGGAGTTAAGGCACGTTTCATCACTTTAAGTATGAAACGTCCCTCTTTTCCCTTGTTTGGACTAACACCTATTCCAAACACAATGCAACACATAACATGGCATGCTCAATACAATGTAATGCAACCTAGCATACGCAATGCAAAGAACAACTTGGCATGCACAATGCGAATAACAACATGGCATACTCAATGCTAAGAACATGGCATACACAATGCAATGAACAAGATGACATACACAATGCGATGTAACCTAAGCATACACAATGCAAAGTATATGGCGTACACAATGCGACGAACATGGCATACACAATGCTAAATTAATCATGCAAACAACATGGCATATTCAATACTATGAACTACATGGCATACACAATGCACAATGGACTTAAACCAAAATGGATAAGCCTCAGCCATGCCCAAATTAGTGGCCATCGGTGATGAAATGAAGTCACAAAACACAAAGCATGCATGCACAATGCATTGGCCATTCGACTAGGCCCAAGAGCACAACCCTCAAGAAGGCTCAAAGAGTGACAAATGTGCAAGTGTGACAACACTAAAATGCACTGAAATGAAATAAGAAATGATGCTAAACCATTCAAACAACGCAAGTATGGCATGCTAGGGTCCTTAAAGCATGAACTAGTAAAGAGGATTACAAAGGAGGCATGCAATACATTACACAAATGCATGAACTAAGCATGGACAAAGCTCAAGTAAGTCAAAAAAAAGACCTAAACATGCTAAGATGGAGGCTCAAAGACCTAGGCATGCAAGCATACAAGCTAAGCCATAAACTAGGCAACAATGCACAATACTCAAAGGCATTCAAAGCATGAATGAAGTGAGAACATGGCAATGCTAAAAGGTCTGAAATGTCATGTTAGATGATGCCAAATCATGTACACAACACAAATGAAGTATGCAATAGTGCTCAAAGCTTGAAGCAAGCAAGAGCTTTGTACTACAACTATGCAAAACATGAAGCATGTGATCAAGGCAACCCAAAACAGTCCTATAACATGTTAAAATGAGTCTAAAACATGCATGGAAGGAAGCCAAAATAGGCTAGAATGGAGAGCATAAGGCATGGTGCATACAAGGCAAATAAGGTGGATTGCACTACACCTATTAAGACCAAGCATGGGATGATTCGACCAATAAAGATTAGAGTTATATCATGGCAGAATAACCCCCAAAACACATTGAAATGATGGCTCGCAAGCTATGGCATGAAGGCATACGCAATGATCCATGTTAAGGCATAAAGGGGGAAACCCTCCAACGCATTGAATGAGTGACAAATGTGAATGCATGGCCATAAAACATGGACTGAAATCACATAATAAATGATGCCAAATCATTAAAATAGTCCAAGTAAAGCATGCTAGTGGACTCAATACACAAAGCTAACAAGTCATGCATGGCCAAAACCACCAAAATCAGAGCTAAAGCATGTTAAAACAAGGACAAAAGCTTCATGAGGTTAAGCCAAAAGCATGCTAGAATGACATGTTACAACATGACGCATGTTAGGCTATTTTATGGAATTGCACTACAAGTGCAAGGAGCATGCAAAGGCTAACCAAACCAAACTATAACAGAGGTATGACATGGTAAAAAAAGCCCAAAAACATACTGGAATGGAAAGAAAACAAACTAGAATGACATGCTACTTCATGAAGCATGCAAGACTAGTTTGTGTAATTTACACTACAAGTGTATAAGGCATGCAAGAGCCAACTAAACCAACCCAAAAAAGATCTAATGCATGTTAAAATGACACCAAAAACCTACTGAGATGGCCCCAAAACAAGCTAGAAAGACATGCTCAAACATGAGGCACACAAAGCTAATTTGTAAGATTTACACTACAAGTGTATAAGGCATGCATAGGGTGACCAAACCAAGCCAAAACAGAGTTATGGCAGGTCCTACAAGTCACCAAAAAGTGCTTGAACTAAGCTTAAAAGAAGGAGAAATACATGCTCTTTTGATGGGCCATCAACACAAGTAAACAAGAGAAAAGGAGGGGGGACAACCCCCACCCATTTGGGGCCTCAAAACCAGCTTTTCACCACTGAAAATCCACTGGATTTCAGTGGTTAAAAGGCCAAACAAAGATGGTTTGAAAGGTGGTGAAAGATGCACAAAAGGCCTCACAAGCCAAGGAACAAAAGGGAGGGAACACCCCCTATCCAAACAAGGCTTAAACCACCACTTTGAGGACTGAAAAACAGAGTTTTTTTCAGTTCAAAACCAAGCCAAAAGCAGTTTGAAAGGGTGGCAAAACAAGCATGCAAAGTTGGCCAAGATAGTGTACAAAAATGAGCTTAAAGGAGGGAGATGCTTACCCTTGAAGCACAGCTGCAAAATAGCCAAAATTCTGAGCTAAAACCACCTTAGGAGCTCCAAATGATCCTCAAAGAACCTTAACCCAATGGTGGTTAAGTTTGATCAAGGATGCCTAGGCAAAGGAGAGGTATATCTCCAAGTATCTCTCTTGCATATGCACACAAGGTCAAGAGGGAGAGCCAACTAGAGAGACAAGTTGAAATTTTAGCTCTGGAATTTCTAGAGAGAGAGAGGACTTTTTTAGAGAGAGAGGCTCCCAAAATTGCTTCAAAGTTCTTCTCCCTTGCAAAATGAGTGAAAAGCCTCATATATAGCAATATACAAGAGTTGGTTCAAAATATCTGAGTTTGGAAATATCTGGAGTAGTGCAGAACAGCTGGAGGGAAAAGATCTTCGAAAAATCTGAGTTTGGGACCTGCAAACCACTTTTCTGGTCGGCCAGCTACTTTTCCTGGTCGGCAGGAAAATTCTACTTTCCAAGTCCAACTTCAAATGGGCATAACTCCTTCATCTTGACTCCTTTTCAGGTCATTCTTGTGTCCAAATTGAAGCCCCAGAAGTAATCTTTCCAATGGTAGAAGCCTTGCATCAAAATTACAACTGTGAAAAACGTTATTCCTTTTTTGGTGAATCCGCTCAGTTTCGATCCTTCCCGGATTCATGTCGAACTTCTCCTCAACTAGTTTTGTTCCCTCTCCTCTTCTTTCCTTCAACTCCAAACCCCTAAGAAAGGTGTTTTGAAATATTTTTCAAAGATTTTATCTCTCTTTCATTCATTTCCACTTTGTCCTTGCTCGGTTTACCGAAAAGCGCAACATTTAACGAAATACGAGCGTCGGAACATCGTAGGAACTTTATTTTCAAAACATTTTGAAAGAGAGGGTTTCAAGGTCTAAAATCTTTTGATCAAGATTATTTTGGTCCAAAAGGGGCATGAAGTTGGGATTTGACTCTCTCTCCTTGCCGAAGAAACTGAACCTTTGCCCTGCACACCTTTCACCACCAAGTACCCCATCAGTAGTGCCCAAGTCTTAAGAGCAGTCAAAAATGAGGTGTCTACACTCGCTAGGAAAGTGTTGAAACTTCTTTGAGCGGGAAAATTATTTTTGGTTAAGTCTATCTAACCGTTAATCTCATAGAGGGATTGATTTGGATCATTCTAACCAAATGTTAGAGTGAGACATTTTCAAAAACAAAACTGTTTTATTATATAGATTTTTTATATTTGTGAACATAATTGGTGAAAAGTCCACATTCATAGGATCATATATTATTTAATCTAAAGTTTGATCCTTTTTAGTAATAGAGACATGTTTAATGAAATTCTTTGATAAGAAATACAAATTATTTTTTTAAAGAATTTTTTTCCACTAAAAAAATTGTCATCTCCAAATTTTTTTTCAATAAAGTCATCATTGCTAGAAAAGTTACTGACGATAGTGTGGTGATGATTTGAATAATAACACTGATTGGTAGCTTGAATTTGAGTTTGCTCAAAATTGCCCAAATTTTGGCTTGCCTGCTGTCCGGTCGGTTGTCCGGCAAGAAGGTGAGAGTTGCGGTCGACAAGGGTGACAATCACGGTAAACAAGTGTTTTATCGATCATCCGGGTGGTCGTTCGGGAGGTCATCCGAGTAGTCGACTGACAAGAGGATGAAAGTCGCGGTCGACAAGGGTGACAACCACGGTAGACAAATGTTTTACCAGTTGTCCAGGTGGTCGTCCGGGCAGTCGACCGGCAAGCACAAATTCGAGCTTCGGGCAAACTCAAATTCGAACTACTAATCATTTTTCTTTGAACAGATAGGTAGATTAGTTGGATCAATAGGTAATACATAGATGAATTATAACGATCCCGGGTTTACACTTGTTGTACAGTGATCCGGACATATGTCCGTGGATGATAGTAGTTGATTATTACCTTGTGTACATCCTTTCTTACCTTGTATTTGAGTTATAGGATGTGTTGGGCAGGTTTGTTACAGGTTGGTTGAGTTTAGAAACCAAAACTAGTTGCCCAAATTTTGACCTGTCCGCTCGAGCGGGGAGTTTGACGCTCGAGTGGGGACCTTTTGTTGTTTGTCCGCTCGAGCGGGGGTTTTGGCGCTCGAGCGGGAATATCACCCATCCAGTATTTCTTGTGCAGTGTTGGACGCTCGAGCGTGGGTTTGGCCGTTCGAGCGGGAGTGTGTGAGCGCCGCTCGAGCGGGGGTTTGGATGCTCGAACGGGAGACCTATCTGCAAAAGTGCTGGGAGTGTGCATACGGCGCTCGAGCGGGGGATTGGCCGCTCGAGCGGGAGTCTGTGAGTGCCGCTCGAGCGGGGGTTTGGCCGCTCGAGTGGGGCGACTGGTTAAAGCTCCGTGTTTGGGTCTTTTTAAATCACTTTTTCACTCTTCTTCTCTCTCTTGCTTTTCCAAAAACCCCATTGTTGAGCTTCTCACTCTAGAGCTCTACCTTCTCTCTAGGCATTGATCTAGTGAGAGTGATTTGCTCACCTTTGGCCTTTACAAAAAAGTTGTTGATCGTCGAGGGCTAACTTTTGATCCGAAAAATTTGTGATTTGGAGCACTTTCGTTTTCTTCGTCTTCTTGGTTGGAGCTCAAACTTTGAGGTAGGGATAACCTACTCCTCTCTATGGATTTTGTCTTTAAATTTTAGTATTTTGAGATGTTGGGGTTGGTTTAGTAATTTTGCGAAAGTTTGGGGCTTTTGTGTAATTTTACAAAAGTTGGGGTTTAGTTTATAATAAACCTAGATGCATGTTTGGCATAGAAAAATGTAATAAATATGGAACATTGATGAAAATGGAACCTAAGGGTTGTAATGTTAATTATGGAAAATGCCCTAATTACATTGATTAATTAATTGGGATAATTAATTGTGAGAAATGAGGAATTGAAGTGGAAATGTTGAGATTGAGAGTATGTGGGTTTAAAGGGTGTAGTTGAATTACTTATCACTCACCGAATTGAAATGTTGATATATTATCCATTTTGTGCATTTATTTTCTGTATAGAAATAACTGCTTTGGGCTATCAGTGGAAGACAGTCTTGATTGTTGTAGACAATGCATGATGATTAGGCAAACTAAAACTAATCACTGGAATGTGCCATTGAGAATGACGGTTGAAAGAATACATTAAATTTACGTATTGATTGATAATGTGTATAATAATTGTTTATATGCATTGTGTTGTGTTGGAGGAGATAGGGGATGTACTCCACGGTTTAGGGGATGATAGAGGATGGACCTCTAAATCGGATGTTGTTGGGAGAAGATAGGGGATGGACTCCATAGATAGAGCTCATATGCTTATCTAGTAATGTGTTGACACAGCTCATATGCTTGTCTTTGGAAGTGTGATAGTGCTCTTATGCATATCTATGGAAGTGGTGATATAGCGTGTATGCTTATCTGTTGGTGTGTGATATAGCTGGTATGCTTACCTATTATGAAATGGGAAAGTGTTTAATATGAGTTACTGTCTCATATAAGTTGTTTGGCCAGGTTCTGAGCCATGGTTGTAAATGGAAAATTGAAAAGAAATGGAAAATGAATTGTGACATGGACTTGTATGTCCTGAAACTGTAAAGTGTTATAAGTAAAAGTATCAGTGTTGGCCATCTATCAACTGCTAATCTTTTAGTCATTGTTCATATTTGGTTTAGTGTATTTCTACTGGGCTGTGGCTCACCCTATATGGGAATATCATTTTCAGGTACATGTAGCATGCCACCTCCAAGGACATAGCTTGGGAGGCTAGAGGCGGGCAGACTTTTGATGTTTACTTTCTTTTGAGTTGTTACATGTATATTCAAGCCAAGGGCTTAATGTGTAAATGAGTTAGTACTCTTTTGTTTGTAACCAAGTGTTAACTTGGAAAGCTGTAAGCCCGTAGGGCGTTTTGCTTTTGTTAACACATGTAATGTTTCTGATATGAAATACTCTGATGAATAGAAGAAAGTGAATCTTTTTGGTATCAATGCATATATATATTGATGGGTTTAATGTTATTATTTTTTAGGGTGTTACATGAATAGTATGATGACACGCGGATAAATAGATAGGTAGGTAGGAGCAAAATGATTTTTCAAATTATAATCATCCTCTTGATCCCAAAAGAATAGAGTTTCGACCTATTGACCCAAAAGTTTTAGAATTGAACCTTTGGCTTGAGTGCCGACTTTTTTATTGGTGAAAAATAGAAAGATCTACACTTTTAGGTGTGTTCAAAATATTTTTTGAATCAAAGTGCTTGGCCTAGTGATTATAAAGTTATGGGTTATACTCCTATAGAGAGGAGTTTGATATTTGTAGTGTATATTTCTTTTATATTATGAGGGTTGTATTCTCAAGTTTTAGCTTGATCACTGTTGGCTTTTTAGCTATTGTTGGGCTAATATGGTCTACTAGATGTAATGTTTCTCATATTTATAATTACTATCCTATTTATTAAAAAAAAAAAAACAAATTCATTGTTTGAAATCCAATTGAGTGTGTGAACGATACATACGTTTTGATTGGTAAAAAATTAACATCTAATTCCTACCATACACGAGATTTATGTATAAAATTAAATATTTAATAAGCTACATTAAAAATTCTAATACCTTTCTTTTTCCCAATCTATATAGTTTCAAATTTATTCTATTATATTCAATAATGAAACTAGGAGAAGATTACAGGGGTCATGTCCCTCGTTTTTATGAAAAACTTTGTTTACAGTTGTACTTTTAAAAAATATACTCCCTCTGTCTCAAAAAATAATGGTCCCTTTTGAAGAATTTAACTTTTTTTGGTAGTACAATTATTGCACTTTAAAAAAATTAATTTTTCAAAATTACCGTCGATAGTACATTTTTTGGGGAATATCAATTGTCATAATTGTACTTTTTATGTTGTTAATGAATTTAAAAGAAGGGCAAAATAGCAAATTTATATTATTTTGTCATTGATTTTTGAAAAGGAACTAATATTTTAGGACAATAAAAAATGGAATAAAGGACTAATATTCTGGGACTGAGGGAGTATATATATATCTTATTTTATAAATAAAATGACATCTTAATATAAAAAAGATATATCTCATTTTTCTACCATCTTACATTTTCTTTTTATTTTGTATCAAAAAAATTTCTTTATCCCATTAGAGTTTAGGTCTATGGTATTTGAATTTTTTTATTTTATTTTTATGTTTTTGTGTATATATTGTTAGGACCCTACTTGTTGTCAAATTTCGTCGACAAACTTGGGTTTAAATTGAGTTGTAATTTTCCAATTTTCGGTCTTCCTGCTCGAGCGGGAAAAGTGGCGTTCGAGCGGAGATTTCACTCTTACGGTATTTTGCTCGTCTGCAAAATATACTGAGTGGTGTGTTTTTACGCTCGAGCGTAGGATCTTCCGCTCGAGCAAGAACCCTGGTTTGGAATACATGATATAGAGTCCCCGCTCGATCGTCCATTCTCACGCTCAAGCGACCTCGCGATCTCAACCTCTATAAAACCTCAAGTTGCTTCAAATCTAGGATTATGTTTTCTAGATCTTCTTTAAGGGTTTTAGGGTTTTTTTTTTTTGGGATATTTTTCTAGTTTTCCTTGATGTTTGATTGAGTATTGAACTCATGTTCTTATAAGCACACATCAAGGAGTTTGGTTGATCTTCTTTGAGAGTATTCTTCTTCGATGGATTCCGAAGATTCAAGCACAGAGTAATCAAAGGAGTTTGATGTTGTGTGCAGTCGTTGGTTTGACAATGGATGTTGTGGATTCAACATCAATCTAATCAATTTTGAGACGAAGGTTGCAATGAAAGGTATACAGAAGATTTGAAGACAAATTGGAAGTGTTTGGGTAATTTGTTTAGTATCTTTGTAATCTTTCTTTCTTCAGTCGTGGATTGATTTGTAGCGTTTAGGCCGTGGTTTTTTTTTATCATAATTGGAGATGCTCCAATTGTGATTTTTCCACATAAAAATCGTTTGTGTTGATTTATTGTTTTCAAAACAACAATCTAAATCACATTCGTACGTGCTTGATGATTTAGATTGGTAAGTTTTGTTGTTTGGGAATTGGTAGAATTAGTTATTGATCTAATCATGAATCACTTAGGTTTTTCAATTGATATCAGAGCAGGTCACTCTTTGTTTTTATCAAAACTATAGGAGTGTGATTTTGTGTGATTGGTGATATGGATTCAATTCGCAAAGGTAACTTGACCTATAGACCTCCGTTACTTGATGGTACAAACTATTCTTATTGGAAAGTTCATATGAGAGCGTTTTTAAAATCTATCGATGAGAAAGTTTGGCACTGTGCGATCTATGGGTGGAGTGAACCTATTGTCACCATTAATGGTGTTGATATTCCCAAACCCCTTGATAAATGGGACGCATTCGACTATCAAAACTTGAGTTGGAACAGTAAGGCTCTCAATTCCCTTTTTAGCTCTGTCACACCTGAAAAGTTTCGTCGTTTTTGCACGTGTGAGGTAGCAAAAGAGGCTTGGGACATTCTTGAAACGATTCACGAGGGTACTACTTCTGTTAAAAAGTCAAAACTTCAACGCCTCACCTCTGCCTTTGAACCTCTTTTTATGCGTGATGATGAGACGTTTGATGATTTTTATGCTAAACTTAGTGACATCGTGAATTCCTGTTTCACACTTGATAGAAAAATCCCTGAAGCTAAGGTTGTTGGAAAATTTTTGAGGTCTTTACCCGAGAGATTCCAATAAAAAGTTACAGCTATTGAGGAGGCTTGGGATGTTGATACCCTCAAGCTTGATCAATTGGTTGGAAATTTGCAGACTTATGAAGCCCACAAAATTTCTAAGAAAAAATAAAAAGATAGTGTAGCTTTCACTAGTGCTCATGAGACTGCAAAAACCCCTGAGATTGAGTTTGATCTAGAGTCCGAGATGATGGCTATGTTTACTAAACAGTTCAAAAAAAATTTAAAGAAAAAAAAGCCTAATTTCAGGGACCCTATTTCAAAAGATAAGAGTAATGAAAAACCCAAAACTTTTCTACCAAAACTTGCTCCAAAAACTGAAAAGAAGATTGTGAAGGGGCAAGGGGTCAAGTGTTATGAATGTCAAGGGTTTGGACATATTGCTCTTGAATGTCCATCGAAAAAGAATCGGAAAAAAGTCTATATAGTGACTTGGGATGATGAAAGCGGGTCAGAGCAAGAACCCGAAGAAATCGAATCCGGTAAAGATGGAGATAGTACTTTCATGGCATTCTGGTTTACTGTTACTCAACCTCCTCCGAAGCCAGTGGAATTTGCTCGTGGTCAGAAACTACACCGTGCTCCTACCTTTGATGGGAGTAATTACTTGTACTGGAAGATCAGAATTAGGGTGTTTTTAGGAGCTTTCGACCCTGAGGGCTAGCAAGCCATTGAAAAGGATGTTGAAAGCACTGACAATCCGAGCAATCAAAGAGTTTTGTCAACTATTCGTGAAGCAATTTCTAATGAAGAACAGCAACGGGTTGCTCACTGCACAAAGGCCAAAGATGCATGGGACATTCTGAGTCAATTTCATGAAAGAGGAGAGTCATCTTTACCACTATCTATCAACTTTCCAGCCTTAGTTGCTCGACTGGATGAGGTCCAAGAGAAAAATGAGCAAAAAGAAGATGATGAAACATCAGAAGACAATGATGAGATTGATGGTGATGATCTACAACAAGCTTACGAAAAGCTTTACAATGAATCGCTGAATTTGTCCAAGATCAATGACAAACTCACTCTCAAGCTCAAAGCATGTGAAAATGAGAATGTCAAGCTAAAAGGAGAAATTACAACAACAAAGTAGAATGTCATCAAGATCTCTAATGACAGGCAAGACCTATGTGAGAAACTTCTATCTTGTGAGACTGAAAGGAATAAACTTCTGAAAATATATGTCACATTTGAAGAGAAGATTGAAAGCCTTGAGATGTCACAAGCTACATTGAAAGAGATGCTTTGTCAAAAAGATGAAGAACTCAAAGATGCTAGAGCCACAATTGCCATGTGGAACAAAGGTTCCAAGTCATTAGAATACATCCTCAATTCTCAACAAATGGGTTGTGACAAAAGTGGGCTAGGCTATGGTAATGCGACAGCTCACAAGGGACAGGCATCTACATCTCATGACCTAAAGACTCAAGCAAAGGAAAAGCTGAAGGTGCACTAGGGTGATCCCTCTCTTCATCTACCTAACGAGGGCAAGATCAACAAAAGGGAGGTAAAACCTATTTTTGTTTGTCATCATTGTGGTAGGTGTGGCCACATTCATCCATATTGTTTTGAGTTGTTTGGTAAGGTGTCTCAAAAGGGTAGAAATTCTTATACTTTTTGGGTTAGGAGACAACCTTACATATCTAGGCAAAACACCAAGATTCATGAGGGTGTTCACAACACTAAGACATTTACCAAGACCGCCAATCCTGATTTTGTTAAAACCAAAAAGATATGAGTGAAAAGGGATGACTTGACTTGTTTGGTTGTTCACACTGCTCTAAAAGCACGTGACTCACACATGTGGTACCTTGATAGTGGGTGCTCTCGTCACATGTCAGGTGACAAATCCTACTTCTCTTCCCTTGAAAAATATGAAGGAGGAATTGTTACCTTTGGAGATGGTGGCATTTCTAGAGTCATTGGTAAGCGTTCTATAAGTGTGGCTGGTCTTTCCAAGCTCGAAAATGCATTACTTATTGATGGCCTTAAAGCAAATCTTTTGAGCGTCAGTCAAATGTGTGATTCCCACCATGAAGTATTATTTTCAAAAAATAAATGTGAAATTTTAGATAAAAAAGGGAAATACTGTCATGAATGCGGTTCGCACATTTGATAACTGCTACAGGATTATTACCACTAATGATCTCACTTGTCACTCAGCCATCATAAGTAACATTGATCTCTGGCATCAAAGATTAGGTCACATGAATTTCAATGACCTAAATAAGATAGGCAACAAAGAGCTTGTGAGAGGAGTACATAAACTAGGTAAGAATCTGAACCATGTGTGTGGACCATGTCAACTTGGAAAGCAAACTTTTGCCCCTCACAAAAAGGTGAACAGCTTAACAACCAAACGTCCTCTTGAATTGGTTCATATGGATCTTATGGGACCTACTTGCACTAAAAGCATGGGAGGTAAAAGATATATTTTTTTAACCATTGATGATTTTACTCGTTTTTCATAGGTAAATTTTTTAAGAGAAAAATTTGATACGTTTGATACTTTCTAGGCCTTAGTCCTTAAAATCGAAAATGAATAGGGTGTTTCTATTAGATTTATCATAAGAATCCTAACTGATCATGGTCATGAGTTTGAAAACAATTTGTTTTCGGATTTTTGTGACATGCATGGAATTAAGCATGAATTTTTAGGTCTTATTACTCCACAACAAAATGGAGTTGCTGAGAGGAAGAACAGAGTTGTTCAAGAGATGGCTAGGGTCATGCTCCTTAGTAAAAAAGTTCCTCCAAAGTTTTAGGCTAAAGCCTTAAATATTGCTGTTTATGTCATAAATCGTGTGTATTTAAGGCCTGACACTTTACAAACTCCATATGAATTGTGGAAGGGATTGAAACCGAATGTAAAATACTTCAAAACTTTTGGGAGTAAATGTTATATTTTCAAAGATAGAGAGCATTTGGGAAAATTTGACTCCCGAAGTGATGAAGGTATTTTTCTAGGGTATTTAACCACTAGTAGAGTTTTTCGTGTCTATAACTTGAGAACTTTATCTTTAATAGAATCGATCAATGTGGTTATAGATGACATGGGTTCTCCTACTTCAGCAATAAATGAGGAAAAAAATGATAAGTCTCCAATCTTGAATACTGAACTACAAAGTCAAAGAGAAACTAAGGTCCAAGCACAAGAAGTTGAGACAACACTAACTTCTCAAGTAAGTCAGAGTCCAAAGAGCGCACATAGAGACACCACTTCTAATGCTGATGTCAGCACCAATCCAGAGTTCAAACCATCAGCAAGGGTGAAACTGAATCATCCAGCTCAACAGATAATAGGAAATGTCTCAAATCAAATGAAAACCCCAAGACAAATTCGGGAGGAGGTATCTTATATGTGCTATGTTTCATTAATTGAACCTAAGAATATAAAAGAGGCCTTACTAGATGATAGTTGGGTCAATGCTATGCATGAAGAATTAGGTCAATTTGAACGTAACAATGTTTGGACTTTTGTTCCCAGACCTAGAGACATGAATGTGATAGGTACCAAGTGGATTTTTTAGAATAAATCTAATGAGAATGGTACTGTGGTTAGAAATAAAGCGAGGTTGGTTGCTCAAGGCTATACACAAGTAGAGGGTGTTGACTATGATGAGACGTTTGCTCCAGTTGCACGTCTCGAATCTATTCGTATTTTACTTGGTGTTACATGCTTTCTTGGCTTCAAACTGTTTCAAATGGATGTGAAAAGTGCCTTTTTGAATGGGTACTTGAAAGAAGAGGCTTATGTTGAGCAACCAAAAGGGTTTGAGGACCCTAAATGTCCAAACCATGTCTACAAGTTAGACAATGCTTTGTATGGGTTGAAACAAGCCCCTCGGGCTTGGTATGATAGACTTATTACCTTTCTTTTTAATAATGATTTTCAAAGGGGTAGTGTGGACAAAACTATATTTGTGAAACATGCTAAGTCTCATATACTTGTCGCATAGATTTATGTTGATGATATTGTATTTGGATCTACTGCTGATTATCTTGTTAAATACTTTTCAGATTGCATGACACATGAGTTTGAGATGAGTATGATGGGAGAGTTGTCTTATTTCTTAGGTCTTCAAATTAAACAGTCTCCTTCAGGTATGTTTGTCTCTCAGACCAAGTATGCTAAAAACCTTGTGTCTAAGTTCGATTTAGAGTCGGCCAAACATGCATGCACTCTCATGAGCACCAGTCTTCATCTTTCCAAAGATTCCTCTGATACTGATGTTGATCATACCCTTTATAGAAGTATGATAAGGAGTCTCATGTACCTCACAGCCAATCGACCTGACATTGCATTTAGTGTAGGTGTTTGTGCCCGGTACTAAGCCTGTCCTAAAGAGTCTCATCTTCTTGTAGTCAAATGCATCATTAAGCATGTTAATGGGACATTGGGTTATGGGATTTGGTTCACGACCAACACTACCGCTGAAATCACTAGTTTTTCTGATGCCGACTGGGCAGGGTGTGCTGATGATCGTAAGAGTACATCCAGAGGGTGTTTTTACCTTGGGAATAATTTGGTTGCCTGGCATAACAAAAAGTAAAATGCCATTTCTCTTTTCGATCGCCGAGGTGAGTACATTGTTTAGGAGTTGTTGTGCCCAAATGCCATGGATGAAGCAAATGCTTCATGATTATCGAATTGACCAAAACACTCTCACTCTTTTCTGTGATAACACAAGTGCCATTAACATTTCTAAAAAACTTGTCCAACACTCTCGCACCAAACACATTGACATTCGTCATCATTTTATTCGAGAGTTAGTGGAAGAAGGCCTTGTTGTTCTTGAACATGTACCCACTGAGCATCAAAAAGCTAATATTTTTACAAAACCCCTTGATCTTCTTAGGTTTGAGTTCCTTAGAAAGACCTTGGGTGTAGTGCTCAATTACTAGAGTGTTATCTGTTACTTAAAGAGGTGTGAGTGATTGATTTTATGTGTACTTGGGTGATATAATCTCATTCTCATTGATTCTTGTCATCCATGCATTTGGACTCATATGAACACCTCTCATGCTGCTTGCGAGATTTTATTTTTCTTTGTTCATAGCTCATTCTGAATGCCCATGCTCATTGACTTCATGATCTCATTCTGTATACATTCTTGAGATAAACTGTTGCATGGGTTTCCGTACAAGTGATCAAAGTTCTCTATGGACCACTAATAGTGTATCTTTTACATTATTGGAGGAATTAACCTATTCTGGTATATCATGGGTGATGTTGAGTCTCTTAACCATTTACCATCGTTTTTCATTTTCATGGTTCCTCCTTCAGTTCATTGTAGTCCGGGCATTAGGAAAAGGCTACCTTAGAGGCACCAACCATGCTATCCTTTCTAATTTCATGCTTTTCTGGTTTGGTCTCCATACTCTTGAGCGTGCAAGCCACCAGTGAGTGCCCACGGAAAAAAAATCACATAATATTAAAAAAAAAAAGGACTCTTTGATTGAGGGGGAGCCTCCGTGCTTACTCAACAAATACCCCTTGGTTTCTAGTGGTTTGATTTTTCTATGTGATGTTTCCCTACTCTTGCCAGAGGTCCAGTCATCCGATCATTATGAGGATTAACTCTAACTTTGTGACCTCTCAAGGATTGCACACACACACATTCTTTTTGTGAGCTCTCATGTTTGCTTTTGAGTTGTGCATTCTCATGTAGTTTATGATCATTAATTAAATTTTATTTGATTTGCTCATGATTTGTGGTTCATAATTTCAAATTTTGCAAGTTTGCAGGCTTCATGATTTGTGTATTATATCATCTTAGTGTCACAGTCTTGCGGTTATGCTTACTTTTGTTTTGTTACAGGTCACACTTCTCTGTATGAGTTGGTTTTATTTGCAAAGAAAAGATGTTTTGGGTATTGGAGTTCTTTTGTTCCCGCTCTAGCGTGGATTTCATCCTTCCAGTATTTTTTGCAGAGTTGTTCGGTTCTGTGAGGTTGTTTTTGGCACTCGAGCGTCCAATTCCTTGTTTAAGCGTAGCCACGCGTGTTTTGGTGCACGCTCGAGCGTTAAAACCCACGCTCGAGCGGACTGGTTTGTTATAAAAATCCTTTCCTCGTCTCTTCAGTTCAATTTTTTTTTCCCAAATTTGATCTCTCTCTCACTTAGGGCTTCTTGGTGACTCTGTATTTGTCCTTCCTTGGGCTATTGATAGGTGTGCTTCCTTCAGTATCTTGATTCTCGTACTTCTTGGTTGTCTCAGGTATGTATCTGTCAGATTTTGTTTCTTTCCCTCTCTTGTTATCTATTTATTGGTTGTCTCTTGTTCCTCTCATGTTCATCATCCATACTTGTTCGTAGTGTTTGAGTCTTGTGTGTCTTGTCTATTTTTGTTTATGATCTAATTGGTTTGGGTATTTTTAGTTGCAATGTGATTATTGTTATGGAATATTGCGTTCTATATTTTTGACTTGAGTAATGGACTATTGAGTTTTGTCTTTGGTCTAATCATTGCATTCTGTTCTAGTATTTTTTTCTATCTATCTGGTTATTTGGTTATGGTCACTATGTTCTCATTGGCTATTCTAATATGCATTCTGTTATATTGTGATCGCATTGAGGGTTGGTCATATTGTTTCATATTGCTCTTGGCTGTTTAATGTTGATAGATTTGACTACGCTACTAATGGTTTGTTTCTGTGTTCTTTTTTTTTTTTTTGGTTTTAATTCTTGTCTTGGGTTGGGGGGATTTTTGTTTGTTCTTTTTGGGTTATTCTTGGTTTAGTCATGTCCACTTCTAAAGCGTAAGAAGTCCACAGCCTCTTGCTCCTCCTTTAATATAGACCGGTTTCCCTCAGCTGATAAAGCCAAATTGTTTAGAGAGTCCTATCCTTCATGGACTGTTCATCTTGAATGCAATGTTCTATCGAACACTTTTGAGTCCATCCACATTCGTCCTCTTTTTTATCCTTTGGGTGGGGATTTGGTTCTCTCCTTTTCAGGTCGTCAAAATCTTAATTGGGTGAGGGAATTTTACTGTAATATGGAGGGACTTGATGATGTTGCTCTCTCGTTCAAAACATGGGTCAGGTCTAAGCCTATAACTATTACTCCTGACCTCATTCATGAGCTTTTAGGGATTAGTAAAGTCTTTCCTATTTTCTATCCTTTCCCTATGAGACCTACCTGTAATTTTAACGAGGTGGCCACTACTTTATGTGGTACATCTCGTTCGTGGCCCCCGAGCTCTTTGATCAAGCAAAATGAGCTCCTTCCCCAATTTCGTTTACACAATCTTATTGTGTGTACCAACATCATTGTAACCACCCACAGCTTCGAGATAAACCAAGAACAAGGTTTTGTCCTTTATTGCATTGCTCACCACTGCTCTATTGACCTTGCCACCTTGATCATTCAAAAAATGGTTACTGCTTTTGAGCGTAATAACCTTGGTCTTCCTTATGGCTGCCTCATTAACCGGCTTCTCCCCAGGTTTGAGGTTCTCTCTTTTGATGAGGATGACATTGCTTCTCCTTCCCGGCCTTTTACCAAAAAGACTATCTCGCAGAGTCAATCTCATGTCAGGGGGTGTCCTTTCTGGTGTGGGTAGTTCAGGTACAGGTGCAGGGGATGCTGCTATGGCCGAAGAGGCAGAGTATGATGCGGCCGCTGCAGAAGAGGCTACTGGTAAGAAGGAGCAGTTACCTCCAGTCCGTACTATCCAAGGCCAGCTCCGTCAGTTCGAGCAATCCATGGTCTCCCATTTTGATCGTCTGGAGGGCCGGATGGATATCTTCGAGGCCAAGCTTACTGATCTTGAGACTACTGTCGATGCTCGGCTCACAGCATTGGAGGCCTCATCTAGGCGCATTGAGGAGTCCATTGCACAGTCCTCTTCTTATCTGTCTCAGATCTTGTCTTCTCTACAGATGCAGTCCCCTCCATAACTACCAGCTCAGTGATCTCTGTTTTTATTGGCTAGTATTCTTTTTGCACAGTGATATCTCTTGATTTTTGTTGCACAGTTTTCTCTCTTGTTTTTTTTTCTCTTGGACAAAAATGGGAGTGGATGTTGGATGTTAGAGTTAGCGATACTTGATGCATGGATGTTGGATGTTAGAGTTAGAAATACTTGATGATACTTGATGCATGCATGCTTAGGTTATTATTTTTGGATGGTTATTATTTTTGGATATTGGGTTACTTTTGTTTAGATATATATATATATATATATATGGCTATTTATCCAGTTCCACAGTTTTGTTTGTATGGTTGTTTTCACAAGTGATTGTTCAAGGATTGTGTGTTTCATGTTCGTAGCATTCAGCTCTTGTGGTTTTTTTTTTTGGTAGTGGTTTTTTTTTTTGTTTTTTTTTTTTGTAAAGTTATGGTTGTTGATTGTGTTAGTTTGTTTGTTTTGGGGTTTGTTTGTTAAGAAAATTGTTTAGAATAGTTTTGTCCGAGATTTGACAAAGGGGGAGATTGTTAGGACCATTCTTGTTGTCAATTCCGTGGACAAACTTGGATTTAAATTGAGTTGTAATTTTCTAGTTTTTGGTCTTCCCACTCAAGAGGGAAAAGTGGCGCTTGAGCGGAGGTTTCACTCTCATAGTATTTTGCTCGCCTGCAAAATATATTGAGTGGTGTGTTTTTTCGCTCGAGTGTGGGATCTTCTGCTCGAGCGTGAACCCTGGTTTGGAATACGCGATATAGAGTCCCTACTCGAGCGTCCATTCCTACGCTCGAGCAGACCTCGCGATCTCAGCCTCTATAAAACCTCAAGTTGCTTCAAATCTAGGATTATGTTTTCTAGATCTTCTTTAAGGGTTTTAGGGTTTTCTTTTGGGGATATTTTTCTGGTTTTCCTTGATGTTTGATTGAATCTTGAACTCATGTTCTTATAAACACACATCAAGGAGTTTGGTTGATATTCTTTAAGAGTATTCTTCTTCGGTGGATTCCAAAGATTCAAGCACAGAGTAATCAAAGGGGTTTGATGTTGTGTGCAGTTGTTGGGTCGACAATGTACGTTGTGGATTCAACATCAATCTAATCAATTCCGAGACGAAGGTTGCATTGAAAAGTATACAGAAGATCTGAAGACAAATTGGAAACGTTTGGGTAATTTGTTTAGTATCTTTGTAATCTTTCTTTCTTCAGTAGTGGATTGATTTGTGGCGTTTAGCCCGTGGTTTTTTCATCACAATTGGAGGTGCTCCAATTGTGGTTTTTCCATGTAAAAATCAGTTGTGTCGATTTATTATTTTGAAAACAACAATCTAAATCACATTCATACGTGCTTGATGATTTAGATTGGTAAGTTTTGTTGTTTGGGAATTGGTACAATTAGTTCTTGATCTAACCACGAATCACTTAGGTTTTTCATATATAATTTGTATATCATAGTATATATACATGCATGTTTGTATATATGGTTAAAAAAAAGTATTTTTCTTTAGCCCTTTTGATGGTGATATCCTGGTTGGTCCCTAATTATACCTCATGTCACCTAATAAAGGAAAAAAAAATAAAATTAATCCTAATTCGTATTATGATACTCAAGGGCGACGGCACGGTATTGTTGATAGCCCCATGAACAAAAATAAATATTAATGTACACCCATTAGAGCATCTCTAATGAAGTATGCCAAAACAGTATTGTGAAAATTATAATTTGACATAATGGTCTGCTAAATGAGTTGCAAAAGGCAAAATATAGCAAGTGTGGAAGAATATAGTGCTCCAACAGTATGGTCTTGGAGCTGTTAAAAATCGCAATTGTTATATCTTGTGTAAAATTTGATGCAAATTGTAGCTATGACTAAAGTTGGTAGCACAACAAATAAAGAGAAAGACAACAAATTGTGGACGACTACCCGGATGACCACCGAATGTTGGTTAAAGTTGCCAATTTGGACGACCACCAGAATGACCACCGAATGTTTGTTAAAATTGCTAATTTGGACAACCACCCAGACGACCACCTGAAAGTTGGTTAAGTTAAAAAATAGCAATTTGACAATTGAAGCAACATTGTTATCATATTGCTATTTTACACTATTTGTTGCTAAATTATAACTTTAGCTATTTATTTTGCCGGCTCACCATTGGAGTTGTTGTTACGAAATGCCAAATTATAACAATGGCACCACATTGGTGCAATGCCATTTTGGCACAATCCCAACCAACTTTTTCTCCAATGTTTTAGATGGTGTTTGGATATAGTTTTTTGGATTTTTTTTAAATTATTTTCTGTCTTTTACGATCTTTTTAAAACTTTTTCTAAAAAAAATATTATATCTTTACATTCTACACGACTAGACAAATAAAAAAAATTAAAAATTAAAAAAAAAATTGTTCTAATTCACCCACTATTCACATGCCACTACAATATTGAAAAAAATAAAATAAATAATACTACCTACTTTAAAAATTGAAAAATAAACCCACCAACACCTACCCACCAATCTTGCAGAGATACTACAATTCTAACTAACCATCCACCTATCCAGGCATTCTTCAAGATAAATCTACAATTCTCACTCACCATCCACCATCCACCATCCACCATCCACATACCATAAATACATATACCATTTTCACACATTATTCACCCCCCAACAACCACCCATTAAAGAAGGTCCACAGAGAGAGAGTAAAGCCTCCCTCTCTAGGTGATTTTCGGAGATGCTCTGGTGGTGCTCCGGCAACCCATTTTACACTTCTAAAATGTAGATCTACTGTAGCTATTCTGGTTTAGACCCGACCCATTTGGTATTCTGGATCCGAGTTTCGTTGTCTTATATGGTTGTTCATGTCTTATTCATCTTGTACTTCATTAAGTTTGGTTATTGGAGTGTCTTGGTGGCATTTGAAACAGGGTGGTAGTTTGTTTTTCAAAACTGTTATTACCCATATTTTGGCCTCTTCGCTCGAGCGGTGATTCTTGTGCTCGAGCGGTCTTTGAGAACTCTCAGTACTTTTGCAGGCCTACAGAGATATTGGAAAGGTGGCATTCTTTGCTCAAGCAGTCTTTATTGCGCTCGAGCGATGTTGGCTCAAGCAGTGGTCCTCTGTCTGTAAAAATTTTGAGAGTTGGTATTCTTCACTCAAGTGGTCACTTTGTGCACTCGAGCAGTCCCACTTATTGTATCTAGTCGCTCTAACGACACTTCTTGTGCACGAGCGGTCTACGCGTATATCAGTTCGTAAAAGTTACTTTTTGAGTCACTTTTTCATCTCTCTCTCTCTCTCTCTCTCTAAACATTCTAAAAACCCTAAATCTAGAGTCTCTCTATCTATAACTCACATTCTCTCTACAAATACACCTAGATCCATTGATTTCTTCACCCTAGTCTCCTTGTCAAAAACGTAGAGCTCGGCGAAGGCTTCCATTTAATTTGAGTGGATCGTCTTTTCGTCGCTAGTGGTTTTTTTTGGCTTGTCCCCTCTTCACTTCAAAAGGTAGGGTCTATTTCCTTAACTTGATGTGAGTTCGTTGGTGTATTTGTGGTATATTTTGATGTATAGATCTTGTTGTGATTGATTTTTGGGGTATATTTTGTGGGTTGAGGGTTTGTCTAAATTGGGGGTTGTTGGTTATGATTTTGCTATTAAAGTGTATTTTTGGTATACAAAACTTACATATGATTTTTTTTCTAAAAGAGAAAAACCCCAATTTGTGGAAGACTCCTAAATGATGTTGATTTTGGAAATTTGGGTAGAGTTATGGAAAATGGATTTGGTTGGGAAAAGTATGTTGATGTTTTGGAAACGCATCGATTATTAAATACTCTTTTGGAAATGTTCTAGAAAGGTGACTGTTGAAACTGTTGGATTGTATATCTGTATTGCTATCTATTAATTACTAGCCTGTCACCCATGCTATGCACGGGATAATTATAGATATTTATATTTGTTTTAATTTTTTTAATATATAAATTATGTTTTTTAAGATTTTTTATAAAAATAATTTAACAATCTTATCACTAACCATAGTGTATAGGAGAAATTAAAAAAACTACTGCAGTAACTATGCATGGGCTGTATCTATAATTATTTGTATGAGGGGATTTTAAATGCTAATCAGGGATTTTGACCAAATCAATAAATGCAGGCATATGGATTGGAAAAAGTTAATAAATGCTGATCATGTGATTTTAACTAAATCAATAAAAGCTGAGGTTTTTTTTTTTTTTTAAATCAAAAATTTAGAAAATTAGGATTGAGAGATTGGAGCTCCCACAAGGCTTGAGGTTTAGAAACCCTATTTTCCTTAATATATTTACAATTATCAATATATGTGAATTGCGATTTTTAAATGTCTTATTTTTTTTTAAATGTCTTCTTTTTTTCCTTTTTTATATTATATTAAAGTTTAATATTTTGATAATAATCATATGTATTGGACTTTTTAAGAAATTTTTTTATGCTTATTTTTAATGCATTAAAGTATTATTATGAGAGATAATAATCATATGTGTTGGGACTTTTCAATGAATTCATATGTGTTGGATTTCAAAGAAATTTTTTATGCTTGTTCTTAATGCATTAAAGTGTTATTATGAGAGTAAGACTTGAGGGTTGGGAGAAGTTAATGAATGCTAAGATTTTTTTTTAAAAAAAAAAAAAATCAAAAAATCAAGAAATTTAGATTGGAAGATTGAAGCTCCCACAAGGCTTGAAGTTAAAAACCCCCTTTTGCTTAATATATAGTATAGATTTGATAATAATCATATGTGTTGGACTTTTCAAGGAATTAAATGTCATCTTTTTTTTATTATATTATATTAAAATTTAATATTTTGATAATAATCATATGCATTTGACTTTTTAAGAAATTTTTTTATGCTTGTTTTTAATGCATTAAAGTATTATTATGAGAGATAATAATCATATGTGTTGGGACTTTTCAATGAATTCATATGTGTTGGATTTCAAAGAAATTTTTTATGCTTGTTCTTAATGCATTAAAGTGTTATTATGAGAGTAAGACTTGAGGGTTGGGAGAAGTTAATGAATGCTAAGGTTTTTTTTTTTTAAAAAAAAAAAAAATCAAAAAACCAAGAAATTTAGATTGGAAGATTGTAGCTCCCAAAAGGCTTGAAGTTAAAAACCCTCTTTTGCTTAATATATAGTATAGATTGCATTAGAGATAACTGTTTTGGCTATCAGTGGAGGATAGCAATGTCCTGTGTTAGAAATTGCATGTGGACTAGACCAATTGAAATCATTCATATCATGGAGCATGCAATGAATTTTTCTTTTAGAATTTGAAACCGTATGTTGGGAAGGGGTTTTGGAAGTTCTCGTATTTTGTCTTAGAACACTTGCATTGTTTTGGAAAACAATATTTTGAATCACACGTATTGTGCTATCGGAAAAAGGTAAATAAAGTGATTAAGCTATGAGAGGGTGTTAAAGTACAATTAAGTTGGCCTGTATGTCCATGGTGAAAGACTTAAACTTGTGCGCTAGGTGTTGAGCCTTCTGGTTAGCACCGGTAAAAATGACCTTGTGACTTGTATAATTACTCGTATGAACACTAGCCTTGAAGATTTATCCATTTTTATTTATTATCATTTTGGTTTTTGGAACAGGATGTTTGGGTGTGGTTTTAGCATTGTATTTGCATTTGATTTAGCAATATATTTGCTGGTTGGTATTGAGATACTTGGATTGACTTTTGGAAAGGTATTTTATATCAAACAGATATTTTTAACTTGGAAAAGGTTTTGATTAAACGTAAGGTTTTGGTAATTGAAAAGAAATGATGTTGTTGAAAAGTCAAATGGATTTGAAAATGCATTTGGGCATATTGTATATATGTATTGCATCATGATCATTTATACTAGTGGAGCACGTTTAGTTTTTGAAATATTCTCTACTGGTCTTTATGCTCACCCTACATGGCTGAAAATGTTTTTCAGGTGCACGTGTGGATGTGGACTGAGACGTAAAGTTGTGTTCGGAACTGTGCAGGGTGGTTCTGTTATTTGTAGGCCATGGGCCATTCACGTTATTTATTGGTTGTGTGCCATTTTTGTAAGGGTTACACCCTTTGTATATGATGTAAGCCTCCAGGCATTCAATGTAGTTTATAACATCTATGTATGTTTTAATTACAGAACACCCATTCGACTTAGATGTTATATTTAAGAATGTATGAAATCGGAAAAACACGTGTTGTGTGGTTATATTATATATATCTGCATGAGGATTGTTATCTATTGTTTATTGTTGGGTGGTTTATTCACGTGGGCTGGACTCCATAAATCTGGGGCGTGACATCTACACTCTTAAAGCATATCTAATGGAGCTGTCAAAAGAGCTGCCAAAGCTATAATTTGGCAAGACTGACAAAAAAAGGTTCTCTAATGACCTGCTATTCTTCTTGCTAAAGATAGCAGATGCCATTTATGTTCTCAAATTTGGCAGGTTGAATTGTAGGTGCCAAACATGTCGCATCAGTAAATATCAACAGATTTTTTGCTACAAATTCAGTTGAAAAAATAGAATTCATTCAAACAAATTTTAGAATTACACAAATTTCAGAATTTCAAAATAACAAATAAATTTCAGAATCACACAAATTTCAAAATCACACAAACAAATCGCACAGATTTCAATTTCAGAATCAATTTCACAAATTTAGATGGTAAATACCTGGATCGACCTCTAGGGCTTCTTCTTCAACCAACTGGTTTGAGGACAAAGAGAGATAGAGAGAGAGAGAGAGAGAGTATACTGGTTTTCGAGACCGGAGAAAATTGTTCGGTGATCGGTTTGAGGATAGAGAGGGAGATGCTCTTGAGCTGAAAGACAGAGAGGGAATGAGCGAGAGAGAGAGAGAGATATGCTCTCAAGCTCAAAGACAGAGACGAGAGAGAGATGCTCTCTTCTCTCAGCCGAACACAGTGATGAAGAGAGCAAGAGGATAGAGATATGGAGAGAGAGATGCTCTCATCTCTCAGCTGAACATAGTGATGAAGAGAGGATAGAGGATAGAGATGCAGAGAGAGAGAGAGAGAGAGAGATGCTCTTCTCTCTCAGCCGAACACAGTGATGAAGAGAGGATAGAGAAAGTAAGATGATAGATCATAGGGGTTTTGTCTTGAGATTTGACCAGATCATTCTAGAGGATTAATCTCAGCCGTTGGATTATTATTTAATCAATGGTTGAGATCTTGTTATTTAAGTAACGGATGAATTGCCCCTATTATGCTATTTTGTTTATTAAATAATAAATAATAAATAAATAAATAAATTCAACTTTGCAAAAGCACAACGACTATAAATAAACGGTCATATTTGTTTAAATTCTCAATGGCCATATTTAAAAAAAAAAAAAAAAAAAAAGGTGTCATATTTTGTAATTCTATAAATACAAATCCTCAATCTTAATTTCATTTTACAACAAGCCTCAGAAATTATATTTTTCTTTTTCTCCTCTCATTTTCTTAATTTCATTTCACAACAAACCTCCCAAATTACATTTATTTATAGGTTTTTTCACATAATCACTAAGGAAGGTTCATCAAAAATAAAGAGAGGAAAATCATTCACCATTGATGAAGATGTAGCACTTTGTAAAGCTTGGTGTCACATTTCTAAAGATCCAATTATTAGCAATTCGCAATCTTATGCTCACTTTTGGGGGAGATTTTGTGAAAATTATTGTTCTCTCCAGAATGATCAATCAAGAACAAAAGTGTCAATCTAATATTGATGGGGTATAATCATGAAATGTTCTAGCAAATTTCATGGGTGTGGGAGCCGAATAATCTTGGATCAATAGGAGTGGACCAGTTTGGTCCAGAACATAACCTCTATTCGACATTGACCCTATTCAATTGAAGGGCCAAATAAACCGGTTGGCATTCCTTCCAGTGAAACAAGGGCCGACTAGAAGTACGTACGTGTAAAGGATTAGGGCTGGGCCAGGCCCTAAGGCCCAAAGAGAATACTATAAATACAAGATCTTCAGTTCTAGAAAGGTATGCTAGAACTATTAAGCTTAACTTAGAATACAAGTAATCTTGAGTGCAGAGACTAACTTGCCCGTCGGAGTGCTAATTCTGGCACCCCCGACCGGAGTGTTTGTTCCTTTTTAGGTGACTAGCAGAGGATCACGAGCGTCCCCCAAGATCAGAAGAGTATTTCCAAACCATATCCCCACAATTGCCGTCGTCTGTGGGAATACTCAAACACATCCATGGCGGGCGTAACGGAAGACCCTCCAATAGTCACTGATGAAACCACGCAGAGAGACGACCTCACTCCAATAAACATGCTTGGACCGGAGACTATCCCTGCAAGACACGCTTTGAACTTCGCCTCACCCTCGACTCCAGAGCATAAGGCAATGCAGGCGATCATGGAACAAGCAAAGCGAAACGAACAGAGGTTGGAAAACATGATCACAGAGAACGAATGTCACCGTCAGGATTTGGCCTTGGAAGTGGCGAAGTCCAAACAAGTTGTACGCCAAGATCCAAAACGACCTGTGAGGGTAGGTGGCCGACGATCTCAAGCCCAATAACAAGACATTGATAGAGACTCCGACTCATTATCCTCGGAGCCCAAGGAGAAGGGACAATCTGAAACTTCCAGTTCTTCTGAAGAGAGTCCCCGTATAAGGCATAAGCGAAGAAGAAACAGTTCAGATGAAGATCAACACGATCCTTTTGTACGACGGATTGTAAAGGCAGTGCTACCCAAGAAATTGAAAGCACCGTCATTCACCTTGTGCGACAGTAAATCAGACCCCACCGATCACATCCGCCATTACAAGCAGGCCATGACACTGCATGCAGATGACGAGGCTTTGATGTGCAGAATATTTCCGAGTAGTTTGGGACCACTAGCTGTCAGGTGGTATTACAAACTGGAGACGGCTTCGATCAAAAGCTTCCACCAACTCCAAAAATCCTTCAGGGCAAGGTTTATCACTAATGAGGTCCAGCCAAAACAAGCCGATTCCCTCTGGGCAATGTAGATTCAACCGGGGGAGATCCTTCGTGCCTACTCGGTGCAGTATTGGGAATGTTTCAATCTGGTAGACGATGCTTGCAATGACTCCATGGCCATCATCGCCTTCAAGATGGGGCTGCACCCTGACAGTGCCCTCCGCAGCTCTTTAACCAAACGGCCCCCCAAAACAGTTTGGTCGTTGATGAAGAAAGTTGAAGAATACTGTAAAGTGGAAGATGATGCCTTGAGGGTTAAAGCCGGCAATGTGACCAACAAGACAGCTCCTGCTGAAATTGCTCAGCCGTTAAATTCTGTAGCACCTCAGAGCCCTGAACCACGACATCGGGCGAAACGAGATAAGAGACGAGATTCTCGCCGATCAAGTGACCAATGTTCCCACCGACCGACTGAACAACTGCAAATCGACAGCAGGCGCACAAGGCACGCCGACAAGAAATATACTGAGTTGTCAGAACCGATCAGCACGGTCATGTCCAAAATCCAACATCTTCCGTTCTTCAAGTGGCCGTCAAAAATGGTGGGACCTCCCGACACTCGAAGACGGGATAGGCGGTGCGAGTATCATAAAGATCATGGCCATAAAACTGAGAGTTGTTATGCATTGAAGGATCACTTGGAGGACTTGGTACAGGATGGTCGGTTACAGCAGTACGTCCAAAAGGGCAACTCAACCAAAGCAATAGCCTTGAGACAGGATTCCCCTCCACTCGGCATTATCCACATGATATACAGCCTGCCAATTTCATCCGCGAAGCATTTGATTCAATCGAATCCCGGCCCTCAAAATCAACTCACTCCAGCTAAATGGCCCCATGAAGCTGCAAGCATTTCTTTTGATGATTCAGATCTGGCCGGAGTGACACTTCCTCACATCGATCCCTTGGTAATTGAGTTACGCGTAAACCGATTCACCGTTAAGCGTGTACTCATTGATCCGAGGAGCACATCAGAGGTTATGTCTTAGAAGACATTCACCAAACTCGGCTTCTCTGAATCAGATCTCTTTCCGGCTCCTTATCCATTATTCGGCTTCAACGCCAATCCAGAATACCCATTGGGAAAAATCACACTACCAGTCCGAGTCGGCTCCCGAACAGTGGATGTGAAATTCTTGGTCGTCAGGCTACCATCGCCGTATAATCTCATCATGGGGCGATCCTGGTTGCATGTTATGTAGGCCATGCTAAGCACCTATCATCAGCTGCTACGCATCCCCATAGAACGCGGCATTGAGCAAATCCGTGGCTCTCAAAAATCGGCACAAGTATGTCATCTCCTTGCTCAAAAGACGCCAAAGGAGCTGCAAGTGAACTCTATTGAGGTAACAGATTGCGAGAGCCTCAACAACGTTGGGCGGCTTCCAAGTGAAAAGGCCACAGAAGGCCTAGACCAGGTTGAAATTGACAGATGCCCAGAAAGGTTCTTCATGGTCGGCGCCTCCCTAAGTCCAGCCGACAGACAGCAGCTAATCTCTTTCCTGTTGAGCAACCTTGACGTTTTTGCATGGACTCCATACGAGATGTCGGGTATAGATCCGTCCATTTCACAGCACCATTTGAACGTTGACTGTAAATGCAAGCCCGTTATTCAGAAAAAGCCGGCAGTCAACCGCAAAGCACACTGCCGCAGTTGTTGAGGAGGTTAACAGGTTGCTTGAAGCCGGGACAATCAGGGAAGTGACCTACCCTACATGGCTCTCTAATACAGTGGTTGTGAAGAAGAAAAATGGGACTTGGCGAGTGTGCGTTGATTTCACGGATCTAAACAAAGCCTGCCCCAAGGATTGTTTTTCCTTACGCAGAATTGACCAACTTGTAGATGCGACGGCACGCCATCAGTGTATGAGCTTCCCCAATGCTTACGGAGGCTACCATCAGATCGCCATGCATCCTGAGGACCAAGAAAAAACTGCATTCCTCACCCTAAGAGGAACCTACTGCTATAAGGTTATGCCTTTTGGGCTGAAGAATGCAGGGCCAACTTAACAAAGACTGGTCACGGCTATGTTCTAGGAGCAACTCGGCCACACTATGGAAGTGTACATTGAAGACATGGTGGTCAAGTCTAGAGAAGAGCAAACCCATCTAGCTTATCTAGAAGAGACGTTCGACATTTTACGCAAATACAAAATGAAGCTGAATGCTTCCAAGTGTGCGTTTGGGATCGGCTCTGGCAAGTTCTTGGATTACATTGTCAACCACCGGGGAATCGAGGCCAACCTGAGGCAAATCACAACAATCTTGGAACTCAGCTCCCCTCGTTCAGTAAAAGAGGTTCAAAAGCTGATGGGGATGGCCGCCGCACTCAACAGGTTCATTAGTCGGCCTACAGATCGCTGTCGACAATTCTTCCATACTCTACGGCAGGGTAAGGCTTTTGAATGGTCCGCCGAATGCGAAGCTACTTTCAACAGCCTCAAGACTTACCTCCGCTCAGTACCACTCTTAACAACACCGCCATCGTGACCCGCTCATTCTCAGATTCAGCAAGCTGTCGGCCACAGATCGATAAAGGAAGAGCTAGGGGAGCAGCAGGCAGTGTATTATGTGAGCAAGGCAATGGTTGACAACCAAACACGCTACCTTCCGCTGGAAAAACTCATCCTAGCCCTAGTCATGGTGGCAAGAAAACTGATGCATTACTTCCAAGGACATAGCATTGGGGTGCTAACAGATTATCCCCTCCGATCAGTACTACAAAATGCAGAAGCATTAGGACGTGTTTCAAAGTGGGCTCTTGAACTCGACCAGTACGACATTCAGTTTCTGCCTAGAACCTCAATCAAGGGACAGGTGCTAACCGACTTTGTTGCCGAATTCACGGGGGGTCTTGCCGATTTCAAGTTCGATGAAATTCAACCGGAGCCGAACAGGAGAATTTATGTTGGGGACATCTGGCAGTTATACTGTGATGGATCATCCAATCAATGGGGCAGCGGAGTCGGGGTTGCGATCATGGGCCCCGACGGCGCAATAATTGAGCAGGCCGTCAAGCTCGTCTTCGAAGCGTCAAATAACGAAGGCGAATACGAAGCCCTTCTAGCCGGTTTACGGAATACACATCTTTTGGGTTCTTGGCGCTTGCTTGTATTTTGCGATTCAAAACTAGTGATCAACCAGCTAAAGGGGGAGTACGCAGCAAGAAATGACTGTATGGCGGCTTATATGAAAACGGCCAACTCCTTGTTGGAAAAAATTCACCATCATGAATTGAACAAGATAACACGTGATCAAAACACACATGCAGATGCCCTTGCCTGCCTAGCCTTCGCCATTAACTCAGAGATTAAACGGACCATTGAAGTAAGTTTCATCCCGGAGCCAAGCATCAGCCCTACGGAAGAAGTCCAGGTCAATGTTATAGAATCTAGACCAAGTTGGATGGATCCTATTGCTGCATTCCTGTCTTCCGAACAGCTCCTAGAGGACAAGAAAGAAACGCACAAGCTGCGAAACAAAGCCCTGCGATACTACTTGGATCCGCAAATAAGGCTTTATAGAAAATCCCTCTCTAGTCCATATTTGGAATGCCTGCACCCTGACAAAGTCGAAGAGCTTCTGACTGAAATACATAAAGGAAACTGTGGTGCCCATTCTGGCGGGCGATCTTTGGCCCATCGAGCTATAACACAGGGGTATTACTGGCCGACAATGAGAGCTGACGTTGAATGCTATGTGAAGAAATGTGAACAATGTCAGAAGTTCTCCCCGCTAACCCACCTGCCTGCTGAAGAGTTAAGCACCATTACCAGTCCATGGCTGTTCGCCCAATGGGGGCTTGATATCGTAGGACCACTACCGAGGGCCCCAGGGAACAAGCGGTACTTGATCGTCGCGATAGATTACTTCATAAAATGGGTCGAGGCGGAGGCATTAACGCACATTCGAGATGCTGATGTTAAGCGCTTTGTATTGAGAAATATCATAACTCGATTCAGCATTCCAACAGCTCTTATCTCAGACAACGACACCCAGTTTGAATGTGGCCTCTACCGAGAGTTGTGCAGAAAATATGGTATTCGGCCTTACTTTTCTACGCCGGCTTACCCACAAAGCAATGGTCAAACCGAAGCCTCTAACAAATCCATCTTGGACGGCATCAAGAAGAGGCTGAAGAAAGCTAAAGGCAAATGGGTTGAAGAATTACCGAGTGTATTGTGGGCTCATCGAACTACGCCGAGGCGATCTACTGGAGAAACGCCGTTTTCTCTGTGCTTTGGAACCCAGGCGATCATACCCTTGGAAATCGGCCACCCAACCCTAAAATCTCAAGTTTTCGATATGGGCCGAAACGACATGATGCTGGCATTGGACTTGATTCTGATCGAAGAACGAAGAGACCGTGCCCTTGCATCGATGGCGCGGTACCAGCAACAGCTTGCCAAGTCATATAATCAACGTTTTCAGCTGCGCCGCTACACACCTGGAGAGTTGGTCCTAAAGAAGGTACTTCCAGCTGCTAAGAAACTGGTTGATGGAAAATTGGGTCCTAACTGGGACGGCCCATATCAGATTGATTCGATCGCAGGAGTAGGGGCATATCGACTCAAAGACATGTCAGGGAGGAGCCTGCCACGACCTTGGAATTCGACGCATTCACACAAATTTTATCATTGACCGGACTTGTGGGGCATGATACTTGTTCTAAATGGTTCGCCATGTACATCTCATTTTCTGTAATGCAAAGATCCCTATTTATTCTCAACATCCAATTCAAAGGTATTCCGAAAAAGCCTCTAGATTCAGAGCACCCTTCGTGGATATCACGATTGGCCAATTAAAGACTCCGAATTCGGAGCCCTTTCGGCACATGACGTCTTTGGGGCGAAAAAGCCTCTGGATTCGGAGCGCCCTTCATGGATATCACGATTGGCCAATTAAGAACTCCAGATTCGGAGCCCCATCGGCGCATGACGTCTTTGGGCCGAAAAAGCCTCCGAATTAGAAGCGCCCTTCGTGGATATCACGATTGGCCATTTAAAGACTCTGGATTCGGAGCCCCATCAGCGCATGACGTCTTTGGGCCGAAAAAGCCTCCAGATTCAGAGCGCCCTTTGTGGATATCACGATTGGCCAATTAAAGACTCCGGATTCGGAGCCCCATTGGCGCATGACATCTTTGGGCCGAAAAAGCTTCCGGATTTAGAGTGCCATCGGCACGTGAAGACTTATGCCGGTCAATGTTTATACAATTATCTCAATGTTTATATAATGTTTATAAACGAAACAAACAATTGAAAATAGACAATGTACAATGTACTATTATCCAAATTAAAGCCTCCGTAAACAAAGGCCGAAAAATGCAAATATTCAAATAATATTGTTCAAGCCGCATAAGCGTAATCTAAAACGTGCGCACATTCGGAATAAAATGTGTACTAATACATAATTGAGAACTAAACATGTTATTAAAATCAAGCCAATAAATACATAATTGGAATCATTTCAAGGTTTTCTTTGGTTCGGCGGCTTCTTCATCATCACTCTTCTCAATTTCGAAAGTGGATAAGGGGAAATCATTATGTTGCTACAACGGAAACGCCGGATCCAACCCTGCTGCCTGCAGACTTTCAGCTTGCTGAAGTGCCGTGATCCAACTGTGCCTAAATCCATGATTTTCACATCGGCAAACTTCTTCGGCGAGTTTCTCCTTGGTTTTCTAAATTCCGATCTTTCGGCTATCATGGAAGCCTTTTTTATAGGCCGCAGCCCTCGCAGTCTCGATCGTGAACATGCTGGCCATGTTCCGATCGGCGATCGCATCACTAATCAGCCTTTGAGTAACCCTCTCTTCCGCAACTGGGTTTGGGTGGCTAGCCGATTGAGTCTCGATGGACTTTATTTTCCTGAGCTCACGCTCGGCCTTCTCGACGCGAGCTTCTAACTTCCGAATGCGTTCATCTCTCTGTTCTATATAACGACAAGCGGCTCGGAGACGCATGCCGATCTCATAAGCAGTGTAGAGTCCCTTCACCGCCTCGTGAATACCTTCACAAAACACTTCAAAGTCCTGCCGACCTACCATCGATTGCTGAACTTCGGGTGGAAAGATCTGCCGAGCGAACTCGACTGCCACATTTGAATCTCGAATGATCGAATCCACCTCTGTCATTGGTCTATTACCCATAAAGACCGCAAAACTTAACAGGCGAGGAGTCGCGTTAGATTTCCTTCCAGGACGAGGTTGAGGAGACTTGCGCTGTGGCTGCTTGTCCCTCCTAGGCGACTTACTCCAACGACGGGGAGATTGGTGTCTCTCCCAATCCCTCGAAGTCCTACTGCCCGTGCGTGAAGGTTTACCACTTCGATTCATGTTTCTTCCCAGCTCAGCTAGCGTCTTCACTTCACCTCTGCTGTTGAAGAAAAGTCTATTCGACATTCGCACTTGTTTAATTTTACACTAAGAACTAGACTGAGTTGCTGTCAAAACATATAACTAAGACCTTCGTTCATGAAGTACACACCCATTTACTCCCTACGAAGGAAACACCTCCGAGGCAATCTCATTAATATCGAAACCTCAACAGCCTGGCGCCGATCGAGTCACGTGCCCTAATCGCCCCCTCTGTCATTCGGCGTTCTATGTTCATGAACCAGCTGGGACAAGGGCAGATTCATCAATCCAGTCGGCTCAAGTGCCCCAGCCGTCCCACGAATCAACTCATCAGAACAATATTCATAAGGTCATATTATTTGGCGTTTAATGTTCATGAACCAACTGGGGCAAGGGCAGATTCATCAATCTATTCGGCTCAAGTGCCGCAGCCGCTCCATGAATCAATTCATCAGTACTTCATGAGTGCGTGTTATTCGGCGTCTAAATGTTCATGAACCAACTGGGGCAAGGGTAGATTCATCAATCTATTTGGCTCAAGTGCCCCAGCCGCTCCATGAATCAATTCATCAGTACTTCATGAGTGCGTGTTATTCGGCATCTAAATGTTCATAAACCAACTGGGGCAAGGGCAGATTTATCAATCTATTCGGCTTGTATGCGCCAGCCGCCCCATGAACCACTTTACTAGTACATTACCCATGAACTAATCTTATTCAGCACCAAGAGCTCACTGGCTGGGCCAAGGGCATACGATGGCGTGGAATGGATTTACTTGTTCGGATTTACACAGTTATCTAATCGGTAACTATGCAATGGGATATTTAATCTATTCGTCTCACGATCCTACTTCCTATGGGATTGATAATTAGCAAGCACAACATACAGTGATCATTTCATCCAAAGAAGTGAAGAGCAAAAGCAAAACTCTTCGTTAATATCAAAAACTGCGTACAATGAATTACGAAATGAAAAGGAAATTTTCATTAATAAATTAAGCACAGATAGTAACTAATTTATACATAAAAATTACCTTGAACTAACAGAAATCTACTAAACAAAAACATACATTGAAATTGAGAAAAACCTAACAAAACTAGAATGTCTCCCAAATCAAGTCTCAGGGTCAGACTCAAGTGGGTCAACGTCCACTTGCTCGTATGGAATTGGCGTGGCCAATGTAACTCCAGCAGCTGCAAGGGCTTTGAGCCAGCCGTGTTTGAATCCCTGATTCTCGAATTTGGGAACTTCTTCTACATAGTCATTAAGGGCAGAGCTCTTCCCAACCTCGAACGCCGCCGAAGCCTCAAAGTCGGCTTTCTCCTTAGCCTGCTTCAACTCTCCCAACTTGGCCTCCAGCTTGGCAAGTGCCTCCTTAGCTAACTTGAGCTATTCCTCGCTCGCGTTTGCCCTCTCCTCGACGTCAGATCTGAGTTGATCAGCAGTCTTGGCCCTTTCCTTCTAAGCCTCGGCCCGCGCACTTTCCATCGCGGCTCTCATTGCCTCAAACTCCGCCTTGCTCCTTTGACCCTCGACTTCAGATTGCAAACGACCAATCCTTTCAACAGCGTCATATTGGCGGCAGCCCAATTCGGCGATCCTTCCAACCGTCTACAAAACAAAGGATCGTCATATGCCAAGAAACATCAAATGCAAATCAAACCAAAGAGTTAGTCGCATACCAGAAGAGCCGACTGGGCGACTAATGCTATTGTCACCAAATTCGGCTCGGCACGAAAGGACGCCTTGTCAGCCGGCAAAGAGATTGAGGCAGCTAAGCTCAGTGCCACAGCTGGATCTTTTAGAGCCGACGCTTCGAAGGAGATCGGCATGTTTTTCATCTTTGGCTCAATAACGGAAGGAGCAACCACAGCCGACTCCTCTAAGCGCGGCCGTTTTTCAGTAGGGCCCTCTTCGGAGCTGTCCTCGCCCTCAGCGCTTCGTTTTTCACCCCGATCCTTCGAAATCGGCCACACTTCTATGATCGGACGCTTGACTTCCTTTTCCATCTCGGCCACAACAACGTGAGTCGTCTCTTCTACAACAGTAAGGGCAACAGATTCAGTCGGGGCAAGTCCGGAATGGATGGCTACGACCTTTTGTCGGGCGGCCATGCATTCGGCGTTTCTTTTTCGTGCCATCTGCGTAAGATTTTCCCCAGCCATATCTTAGAAAAATTGCCGAGAAGGTCTCCCAAGTTTGAAAAAATATCTTCGAAGACGTCCCCTCGGCCTGATGTAGACGGAGGGTCAGAAGAGTTCAATCCGACTTCCTCGAAGGCCGAATTAATAGCTTCGTCAACTTCCGTGGCCAACCGGTCCGGGTCCTCAGCGATTGGTTTGGCCACTTGTTCTTCCACGTGTTCAAAATCAGATGATTCTAAGCCGATCTGTCTCAAGTTTTTGAAGCTGGGGAAGATGAGGGCTGTAAGATGGTTGTCTCCTCGCGCGATCGGAATATTGTCTGCCGCCAAGAACGTCGTGTAAGTTGGCTCGTACCACAGGAGAATGTGGGCTGCCCTCCCTTGTTTTTGAAGGTCTGGACGGCCGACGAACTGTAGCGCGGTTTTAATTTCTGCGAGCACAACGTCGTCGCCTGAAACCAACACTATCTTCAAGTTGCTGCCTGCATAAACAAAACGATTGGATGAGCTTAGTGCCGAATACATACATATGTAAACAACAGAAACAATGTGATCTGATCGGCCACTTGGTTCACCTTTTCGCCTTGGCACAGGGTCTAGGCGATCTTCACCTTCGCCGAATTCCCAATTGTCGCGGACAACGACCATCACGTCATCGACACACTTGCCAGAGTTGGCAAGCATGGTCACTAAGTGATGATCAGTATCCTTGGCTCTAAGAAAGTAGTGTCCTAGCCGGCCGGTAGATTTGGCTAGGACATAACAGTGCCGAATGGCGGGAATACCTAAAATAATTATAAGATCCAATTTATCTCTACAATCCCCATTATGATGTGAAAGAAGTTCACATTGGGCTGGGAAGGAACGAGACCCCAGTACCGAAGAAAGGCCCTCGAAAGTGGGTGAAGAGGAAAACGGACGCCGCCCTCAGCAATTGATAGGAGAGGAAACACGATTGTGCTCTCATCTTCCCTCACCATATCAGTGGTGCTGTCTGCCAAAAGTGACAGATGGACGTCGTCGGGGATGGAGAAATGGCATCGAAAGCCAAAGATTTGATCCGCAGAAAGGAGCTCCTTCAGATGTTTTTCCATTTTGGCCAACCCAAGGATTATGGAAAACTAAAAGCAGATAAAGACGGGGGATCAAAAATGAAAGAGAAGAAAACTTACAGGAGACGAAGGAAAGAGCAAGAAACAAGGGGTTGCAGAAGCCGCAGAATGTAGGAGTTACACTAGAAGGCGAGCCAGATGTCTTCGAGTATTCAGAACATACATTCGAATAGACAAATTCATATCGCATTAAATGGAGGCAGTGTACGAAGGGGTGGGAAAGCGTTACAATGACCAAAAAGTATGTACGCGTTCTAATACGCATCGGGAAGAGGAGTAACCGCCGAATTTTTGACCTCCATACTAGAAGCCAAACACGCCGACTAACTGATGCTAGTGGGGTGTTTGGGGGGCAATTGTGGGAGCCGAATAATCTTAGATCAACAGGAGTGGACCAGTCCGGTCCAGAACATAACCTCTATTCGGCATTGACCCTATTCAATTGAAAGGCCGAATAAACTAGCCGGCATTCCTTCCAGTGAAACAAGGGCCGAGTAGAAGTACGTGTAAAGGATTAGGGCTGGCCCAGGCGCCAAGGCCCAAAGAGAATACTATAAATACAAGATCTTCAGTTCTAGAAAGGTATGTGAGAACTATGAAGCTTAACTTAGAATACAAGTAACCTTGAGTGCAAAGACTAACTTGCCCGTCGAAGTGCTAATTCCGGCACCCCCGACCGGAGTGTTTGTTCCTTTTCAGGTGACTAGCATAGGATCATGAGCATGCCCCAGGATCATAAGAGTATTTCCAAACCATATCCCCACAGTGGGTGTTTAGCGCAAGTCGAAAATCTACACCCAAGTGTGATGTCTCAAACTTATATAGTAAGATTTTGTCTTCATTTATTATGTTAGTGTTTTCATTTCATGTTGTATAAAAATTAACTAATTAATTAATTTAATATTTTATTGATATAGATGCTTCAAGCAAAACTTTTATACCATCAAGATGAAAACAAACATTTTTCTTTTGAACATTGTTGGCCAATCTTGCAAAACAATATCAAGTGGCAAGATGTAGCTCTTACGAACACAGTGAAGTCAAGGATACATACACCATTTTCTCCTAATTCAGCCCCCGATTCTCCTATGGATAACTGCATTTCTCTTAAAGACGACAATAGTCCAAGTGTTGGTAACAATCCAACTGTTGGTAATAATCCAATCAGTGAGGGTAGTGTCTCTGCAAGGGGTAAAAGGCCTATGGGTAGGAAATCTGCAAAAGAATTGCTTCGAAAAAGTGAAGTTGTTCAAGCTGAAGTCCACAAATTGGAGACATTTAACCAACACCTTGTTGAGAAGGAAGTGAAAAAAGCTGCAAGAGAAGAAAAAATGATTCAAGCATTGCAGGAGATTAAAGAACTGGAGATCAAAAAGGAAAAACATTTGCAGGAGATGAGAGACTTTGAGATCAAAAATAATGAACGCTTGATAATGACTACGGACATTTCTCATTTGGACCCTCAAACGAAAGCGTATTACATAATGCGCAACAATGAGATTTTTGCCAAGTGCTCCGCACATGCCAGCAGCCCTAATTACTATTTTCCCCTGCCTCCCGATGAATAATTATGGGAGAATGTATTTTTTAATTTTGCAATATCATTTATTTTTCAATGTAATTTTGAGTATTTTTAATGTAGTTAATAATTTATTTATTTTTTTGGGTGAATAATTGATGGTTGTTGGTGGATAGTTGGTGATTTTTTATTTTTTAATGTAGTTAATAATTTATTTGTTTATATTTTTTTTAGTGGTATGTTTTTTGGTGGGTGAATTATATTTATTATTTTTTTTTTCGAAATTTTTCAATTTTTTTCATTTTTTATATTTGTCTAGTCGGGTATAATGTAAATATATATATTTTTTTACAAATAGTTGAAAAAAAGGTCACAAAAGATAAATAAATAAATAAATAATGAAAAATCACTAAAAAACCTATATCCAAACAATACCTATAAATTTAGAGGGAAAGTTGGTTGAGATTTACCAAAATAGCATATAACCATTGGAGCACCATTGCTATAATTTGGCAAAATAGCACTATTCATTGCTAAATTATAGCAATGACAATGCTATTTTAGCAAACACCATTGGAGATGTTCTTAGAGTATAGATCTATAGTTTTTGTGTAGATTTTGATTTTTTATGTCCGAAATAGGGATTACGAGAGTTTTCTCCTCCGATTTCAATATAGATTTTTGGATTTTCGACACCCATAATGGTTTCCTCATCTCTCAAGCATTTTTATCATACCATTGTGAGTGTACTTCTATCTCAACTCTAGCTTCTGGCAGTATTCGATGTCCTTCGGCGGCAACGGTGGCAGAGTTGGGCAACAGCGACGGGGACGACCTCGACGGGGATAGCTGGCTTTCAAGCAGATCTTGCCTTTCAGACCATATTTTTTAGAAGATCAGTGATTTTTCCTGGCTCATAACTGTTTTTTTGGCGGATTTGTTTTTATTTTTTGTTGTTTGTTTTTTGTTTTGTTGTTTAGTTGGGATGGCCTTTTGGGGTCTTGCTTATGTAATGTTATTGTTTATTAATACAATGTTTCCCATGTTCTCACAACAACCCAAAAAAAAAACAACAACAACCACCCATTATTTACTTTGTTTGATTAACATTTTTCGAAAATAATTGTTCAATTTTTTATTTTATGTGTTTCTTTTGTCTTTGGTAAATTTTTTTGATTTTTTTTTTTTACTTTTATAGTTTTAGTTAATCTAGATACACTTTTGTGAAATTTTTATATCAAAAAATCAGATTTTTTTTTTATTTATAAATATTTTACTTTTTATGTAAAGCCCTCAAAAATAAACCCAAAATATATAACGTTAACATGCATCATTATACGAAAACAAGAATATTATTCCATTCGTCAGAGTATTACGTAATAAAACATCATAATAAATGCCCTACGGGCTTACATCTTGCCAAGCCAACACTTGGACACAATTCTATGAGTTCTAACTCAAATACAAATAAAGCCCTAGGCTTGAATGTTTACATATAATTCAAATAAAACAAATAAATAAAACAAGTCTTCGAGTCCAAATCCTCACAAGCTAAGCCCTTGGAGGTAGTGAACCACCTGAACCTGAAAATGATGTTCCCTTATAGGGTGAGCCACAGTCCAGTAGAAAAATACTAAACCAAGTATAAGAATTAACTAAAGCAGTAGCATTCGATAGATGGTTAACACAAGATAGTCAATTACATCATTTTACAAGTTCATGACACAAATGTCAATGACACATCTCACTTTCCATTTAAACAGACATGGCTCAGAATCTGGCCAAATAACTCAATAGGGTTACAAATCAAGTTAAACCTTTCTTATAACATAATGGATACACATGTTGGTGTTGTATCGATATCACATAAACCACTTCCGTACTTCACAAACAGACGATGATATACATTTTAGTGCTATATCAAATCAAACAAACAACACTTCAATGGACAAGCATATGAGCTGTATCACACTTCAATAGATAAGCATATGAGCTGTATCTCTGCAATAGGCGCGCATATGAGAAGCAACCCTGGGTTCATCCCCTATCTTCCCATAATCATTAACCGGTTTAGAGGTACATCCCCTATCTTCCCCTAAACCGTGGAGTACATCCCCTATCTCCTCCCATACACAAGTAATGCAAATAAACACAAAGTCATATACACAATCAATCAATACATAAATTTAATGTATTATTCTCCACCAATCATGGCCAATTGATTAGTTTCAGTTTTCCCTAATCCACATGCAATGTCTACAACAATCATGGCTATCCTCCACCGATAGCCCAAAACAATATTTCTAAGCAGGAAATAAATGTAACAAGACATATAATCTCAATTTCAAAGATGAGTGGTTAAACTATCCAACTACATCATTTAATCTCATAACTTCTCAATATTGTGAATTAAAACAATTTCCATACCTTTCCCAAAATTAATTATACAAATTAATTTTTATTACAACAATTAGGGCATCTTAATTATAAAACAAACCCTAGCTTTTCTCACTATTACCAAACAACTCCAACATATCAGAAATACCAAAACTTAGGTTTAAAACCTATAAGATGGAGTAGGAAATCCCTACCTCGAAGAAAAGAACCCAAAAAGAGAAGATGAAGATGATGACCCAACTTCAAAGTGCTCCAAATCCAAGTTTGTTCAGATTAAATGAAAGCCCTCACTCTCCTCTATATTATTTGTAAAGCAACTAGGGTAGAAACACACCCTAACTAGATCAAACCTAGGAGAAAAGTGTGTAGAGAAGAAGAAAAGTCGGACTCTAGGGTTTGGGATCAAAAGGGAATGAAAAAATGATCCAAAAGTCAGATCTCGGGCTTTTATACCCGTCGCCCCGCTCGAGCGGACAAACCCCCGCTCGAGCGGACACTCACAGACTCCCACTCGAGCGGACAATCCCACGCTCGAGCGGCGAATGCACGGTCCCAACATCTCGAATTCACCCCAATACCACTTATTACACTCTTATGATAATTAATTTTAAGTCTCGAGAGGATCTCAAAGCATCTTAGAATTCTTTTGATGTTCACCACTTCGTCCTAATTTGCTTCACAAAACAAGATAGTATCATTCGCAAATTGTAGATAAGAGATAGAAAAGCCATTTGATCCCACATGTGCTCCTTTTAAAAAACCCAACTCTTTTGCTTTAGACAGTAGAACGTTAAGGGCCTCAGCTACTATATTAAATAGGAAAGGTGACAAAGGATCACCTTGTCTTAAACCCCTTTGCGGAAGGAATTTAGGAGTTGGTAATCCATTGACCAGGACATAAATCTTAACAGAAGACACACAAGCTCTGATCCATTTATCACCAAATCCAAAGTTGGAGAGCATGGAAAATAAGAATTCCCAGTTAACTGAGTCAAACACTTTTTCAAAATCCAATTTGAGAATTAGACCTTTACTCTTTTCGATTTTTTCCACTCATCAACTATCTCATTTGCAATCAAAACCCCATCAAGTATGTTCCTTCCACCCAAAAAAGCTAATTGAACCTCACCAATGATCATAAGCATAACCATTTTCAATCGATTAGATAACACCTTGGCAAGAATTTTATATAAGGAACCAATCAAACTAATTCGCCTAATGTCAATTAGAGAAGAAAATAAGCTATTGATTCCACCAACAAAACATGTATTTCGATGAAACTCACTCATAACATTAAGCACATTAGATTTCACAATGCTACAACATTTCTTGAGAAATGCAATGTTAAATCTATCAGGCCCGGGGGCTTTATTACCCTCACAGCTCACAATAACATGTTTGATTTCCTTTTCAATGATCAAGCTCCAAGTTCATACTCAATTCCTTTTAGGATTTCCAAGTCTTGGATTCATGGAAGCCGGGTAAATGAAGAATATGAATCGTCATACAATGATCTAGAAGAAACCTTGATTACATCGCAAAGAATTTCAAATTCCTTATTCCATCTTTTGCGGTCAGATGTGTAAGATGTGTAATGTACTGAATTTTCAAATTTATTTTTGCAATCACGAACTCTGTCCTTAACACGATTCACTTGAACCGCTATGCGCTTATAATCACCATCATAGAAGAGTTTCTTGGTTTGTTCAAGGTCTCTAATGGCATCCATATAATTTTTGTCACACGAGCTTGCGAATGAGCTGTATCCTTCAAATCTATAATCATAAGGTAAATTAAGAAAGTCTCTAGCCTTGTGTAACAAGCCCGCGGGGGACCTCGCTACAGCTCGGACTCGATTTGTGTCACGGTTCTTAATCTTGAACCAAAGAGTCCAAATCCGGCAAATCGTTTTGAGAAAACAGATTTTTAGAAAAGAAGTGCCAAACATGGACTGGTTTGCCAGATACAGAGTCGCCACCTAAATATTTTTTGTTTTGGAAAATTTAGGAAACCCTGACTCGTTTGCCTAAGGCCACGTGTCCGTCATCACCAAAGTTGCCTCGGCTCGGGAACTTGGGTACGATTGGGGAAGGTCACTTCGTGAGTACCCCCACTCGCCCGATCAAAGATCGGCCTCTACTAACCATGATATCTAGTTTTGAAAATATTGTGCGTTCTTATTCCGGTTATTAGCCTAGATTTACTATGTGATGCGCACAGTATACAAGTATAGACCGGGTCGCCTGAATTGGAACAAAACAATTCATGTTTGTTTATTTGAAAATGGCTTGATGGTGCTACTTGCAAGTAGGCTAAGACGTGGATTTGCCACCCTCGGGTGGGCTTAGAAAACATGGTTTTGCCACTATCTAGTGGGCTTAAAACAAACATTTGATGAATTGTCCCAATCCAAATAACCCAACCTCCACCCACAGGCATTCAAGGCAGTTATATCACATAAGCACATAGCCTCATAGTAAGCATGCTATTCATGGCAACACTCACACGCATGCAAGGATGCTAAAGCATAAAACTCACCGAGTACTCCAAGCCAAAACAGAAGCTCATTAGAAATCCATGCATGATCCTAAATATACAAAAATGCCTAATGCAACACATGCAAAAATGCAACTATAGCAGGCTCGGCTATTCTAAACATGGCATATGAAATGCTACAGCTAACATGTATTCAACTTGGAATTGAAATACAAATGCAGTTAGTATGATGCGCCGAGCCTGGTGCATGCAAAACAGATGAATGAATGCAAACATTTTATCATACTGTATGCTAATTGAAACATGTCCTAATCTAACCAACATAAGCGGGTAAATAAAAGGAAGAAAGAAAGGGGGGTTGGAAGACATGCACACACACATGCACCCTTATTACAGTTATGCCCTCGCGCAGAGGATCCGAATAAATATACAGTCCCGAATGAATAAATAATACAGTCCCGAATGAATAAATAATACAGTCCCGAATAAATACAAAATCCTAACTAATTAACAAATTAACTAAGAAAAGCAATAAACTAGCATGCAAGCTAGGGGGCTGCTTTGACTCTGGTTTGGATGATGAATGATGCATGTCCGGGTTGCCTTTGCGCGGAAATCCACAGCGATGCCCCGATTAGCCTCTATTCGCAATTATTCTTGGAATGCATGCCGAACTCCGAAAGACCGCTTGATTCTTGATTTGCAGCAACAGAGAGCAAGAAATGGGCATGGCAATGTATTTTGACAAATGTATGCATGCCTCGATCCTCGTGCCACCAATCACGCATATCGATGCATAATGGCCGAGGAGTCGAATTGCACAATTCAATATGGAATGAATACATATGAAGACACAACAAGACCTAACTCCATCATGGATAATCCGGAGTGTGACTTGGATCGAATTGAGGCGTTGCTCCGTCTCGAGTCTGAAACGCACTCGTTTCCGTGCAGCTAACTCCTATCTCGGACACAATGCAATATGGATGACATGCATGAATGGAATCTAAGATACAACCTAGCACACACAATACTATGAAATGGCATACACGATGCACGAGGTAACATGGCATACACAATGCGCTAACATACACCCTAGCATACGCAATGCAAAGGACTAAGATGGTATATACAATGCAATATGGGCTTACACTAACATGAATGGACCTCAGCCACACTCACATAAGAGGCCAATAGATGAAAATGAGACAACTCGAAATGAGTGCACACGTGCACGCAAACCGAGGACTGAACCTAAGGCACTAAATGCCACTCTAATGAGACATGAAGTATGACATACGAGCATGCAAATTTCAGAGGAGATAATTGATGCAAAACTGCCCCGAAATATGGTAGAATGACACCCGATGCATGGAATGAGTCTCGAAATGCAAAACTAGGCACCCGAAATGACTTGTAGCTAAATCAAGCATGCATAATATGGACATGAAGCATGAAGACAGAAGTGAGGCAGCCCAAGACAAGAATTTTTACAGTTTATGTCAAGGCCAAAAGGTGAGCACACATGGGGCGAAACTAGCATACAAAAATGGCCCCGAAAGCGAGATTATGAAGTAGGTGATGGCTGCTGTCCGAGAACAGAGAAGGGCCCTTCTACAATGTTGAAGAGGGGCCCAAAATATGATGTTTTACAGCTTATGAAAAACCACAAAAACAAACAAAAGTATAGCTAACCTCTCATGCAAGAAATGGGCCAAAAAGGAGACAAAGAAGCAACTGATATATGGAAGTTCCAAACAGGTAAGGGCCCTTCAACAATGTTGAATAGGGGCCCAAAATATGGCCTTTTCCAGCTCGGACCAAGGTCCAAAGACAGAAGCTCAATGGGCCAATAAATCATGCAAGAATGAGGCTAAAACATGGATATCAAAGCAAGTAGCACATGGGAATCGAAAACAGTGATGAGCCCTTCTTCAATGTTGAAGAAGAGCTCAAAATAAGAAACTTCTCAGTTTATGACATGCCTCAAAACAGATTACACATAGGACAAAGATACTATGCAATATATAGGCAAAGAAGAGAGATTGTGAAGCAAGTAGTAGTAGGAAACTCCAAACAGGGTAGGACCCTTAATGAAACAGAAAAATGAGCTAAAAAAAATGATATTTTCAGTTTTGGTCGGAGCTCAAAAGTATAAGCAAGAATGGCTAAGAAATGATACCAAAAATAGCTCAAAAGAGGAAGAAATCAACTCACCCTTGTAGACCAATTCTTTAGCAGCCTCTTGGTCCAAAATGCAGCACTCCTAGCCTCTAAAAAGGACCTCCAAACTGCTGGAATGGAGGTGGTGGTGTAGTGCGAGGTGGTGGTGAAGAAGAGGGGTTGGATTTGGGTGTTTTGAGGGTAGAAATGAGAGAGGGAGAGGAGATACAATGCACAAGGCTCAAAGGAGTTTTTTTCAACCCTTATATCAGAGCTGGAGGCCCTGTTATATAGGCAAGAAAGGGGGAGAAAATGGGGGAAGAATTTGGGGAAAACAATTCAAGTTTCCCCCAAAAAATTGGCCCCCCGGATACAAAATCTGGGGGGGAGAAAAGAGTGCATATTTGGACTGAAGGGGGTCAGAGGGTTTAGACCGGCCAGCCACCTTGGTTCTAGGTGGCCGATCGGCTACACCCCATGGCCGATCGGCTAGGGGTCAAAAGGGGCAAGTAGAATTGCTGGCCAAGCACCACAAATTGGTGGCCTCCCAGGTGTCCTCAACACAACCCTGTGGTTCAAAATTGGCAACAGTAAACCAGGAGAGAGAACAAGCCACTTTTAGGAGGGGTTCAAAAGGGTCAAATGGAATTACTGGCCGATGATATGATATTGGTGGCCTCCCAGGTGTGTACAACACAAATATGTGGTTTGGAGCTGGAAAAAGTGGCCCTAGGGTGGTCAACATTGGCTTTGAAGTGAGAAAAACTGGCGTCGGAGGGCGATGATGGAATATAACTGGTTTCTGGAACAATTACTGGCCTCCCACCCTTCTACGACCTTCCTGGTGATGAAACAGAGGTCCCTGCCAAAAATGAACGAAAACCGATGCAAAACGAAGGTTCGAGGGCCAAAACACGCAGTTCGGGGCCCCGAAAACTGACTGTTAGGCACCGGGAGTGGTGTTCGACTACAAAGTTGGTCTCTTGGACCACAGTGTCCCTCGAAAGGGAGTAAATAAGATGTATGCCAAAAACCGGAGCAAACAGAGGCAGTTAGGCGGTCCCGAACCGAGGCACATGGCCTGACGGCTCCGAAAACTGGGAACCGGGCTCCGAAATGGGAAAAATGGCCTATGACCACGAAACGTAGCCTACGACCACTGAGAGATGATCTACTAGACCTCTCCCTCCCCCCAGGGAAAAAAATAGAGAAAACCGAGCCTGGTTCACAAACCGAGGCAAAGTATAGAAAGAGTTCGGAAGTCCGGAGGCAGGGCTCGCAGTCGAGACTCTGAAACTTCTGAACGAGCACGATATGCAACATCACCAAGCGTTCCATCGGTGACGTCTAAGTCTTAAGGTCGGTCAAAAATGGGGTGTCTCTGAGTTGCCCTCTTTGTGAAACTCGAGAGTCATAAGTGACGGGAGTGAATGTCAAAGCCCAGAGACGACCCGTTTTTGACAAGGCCGAAGACTTAGACAAACATACAAGATAGACAGAGATGTGCCCGCAGGCGTGCCCGCAGGAAGGGGGCAAAATGCAAAGTGATATGCACAAGGCCAGAGGCAACTTTAATGATCATGCAAATGCAGCAAGCTGTAATGAAGCATGTATTCACAAATAGATGCAACAGTTTTAAGCATGAATCCAAAGCAACAACTACATTTCATGCAGTTAAGAATGCGAAGAATTATTCAATTCTCATCGCGTTTCACACGGAGAGGATATGATACCTGCGCGATTCGTCTGGTCGCACCAGCTTCAAATGAACCGCACATACAATATCGTGCCTGCAAAAGAGAGAAACTCGACAAGCACAACATACTAACAACATATATTCAATTTGATTCTGAAAGTTTGACACACGCGGTGCCAGCAGGTGAATGCATCGCAATGCAAGAAATGAGCGTGCGTGACAACGTGAGCTCAAGCACAAAGGCATGGTAATATCAAGAAAATGTGCATGATAATGCAAGTATGTTCATGAGAACGCAAGCTATGTGTACAACAATACAGAATGAGCGCAAACCAGAATGCGCGTATGTCACGAAACAACGAGTAAGGAGACGCGCGTTTCGGCGAGGACGACTCGATCGCGACCTCCGGTACACCTCCTGGAGAGGTTACAACATGTTCACGAAGGATACACCATGATTGAGACGCATGTCAGAAGTTAAAGCTGAAGTTCCGGTGGAGCAATTTTGCGACAGAAAATGTACTCCTCTTCATACTTTTTCAGGTCCCGAGAACTCCAATCTTCCCCAAAATTTGCAGAGAGCTTGGGACCCACCTAGGGATCACCAACGGCCAGTTTCCTTCCCAAGGGGAGGCCATCGGATGGTTTTCAAAAAGTAGATGGCCGATCGGCCAGAAAATGGGGCCGATCGGCCCTATACCTGAATTCGCGGGTAGATTGGTCTTTTCACCTCTACTTCTTCAAATACACTAACCCAAAGCTCATTTCCTCACAAGTGCAGCTCCAAAATCATCCCCTCTATCATCCTGGAGTATTTTCCCCTTTAGATCTGTGCTCCATACGCATTTTCCAACGCCCCATGCAAGTTATTTTCGCGAAAACTTTCGATTTGAAGCACTTTGAACCGATTAAATTTTGATTTCAGTGACTCTTTTCTCATTTTCGTCACTTGAGGTGAGTTTGTCTCAACATTTGGAAGATTTTCTCAGGAGTTGACTTTTGTTGACTTTTCCATTTCCCGAGCGTTGACTTTTGTTGCCTTTTTCCAATTTTGGCTCATTTTTGCTCATTTTTGTTCCTTTTTGCAGATTTCTTGAGATGGCTGGCCATTTGCCTCATGGTGGAGGTCCTCCGGGCGCCGGGGATGATGTGGACATTATGGCTCTGCCTCCAGGGGTTCGACTCTTCATACCCGAGAGGTATGCCCCTCCAGCACACGTTCTTCCGCGAGCTGTTTTTTATCACTTCACAGACTTTGATGAGCGAGCGCCCAGGGATCTCCTTCTGCGGGAGCCAGAGTATCACCTCTCTTACGAGGCACGAGAGGTATTTACTTCGTTTTCACTCTTTCTGCAACATATTATGGATTTTTCATGCATTCTGTGCGTTTGCCATGTTTGTCTGCCCATTTTGAGTACACAGCTTATTTTAGAATTTTTAGTCCACAACATAGCACTTTGTTCGCATCCCGAACACACAGTTCAAACACTTGAATTTCTGGATACTCGGCTCATAAATTGATTGTGGACACACGGCACACATTAGTTGAGAATTGAACACGCAGCCCAAACACTGATTTTCTGAACGCACAGCTCAAACTGAAGGTGAACACACGGTACACACTGATTGAGAGCAGAATATGCAGCCCAAACACTGATTTTCTGAACACAAAGCTCAAACTGAAGGTGAACACACGACACACAGTGATTGAGAGTAAAACACGCAGCCCAAACTCTGATTTTCTGAACACACAGCTCGAATTAATGGTGAACACGCGGCACACACTGATAGAGAGTAGAACACGCAGCCCAAACTCTGATTTTCTGAACACACAGCTCGAATTGATGGTGAACACACGGCACACACTGATTGACAGTAGAACTCGCAGACCAAACTTTGATTTTCTGAACACACATCTCAAATTGATGGTGAACACACTGCACACACCGATTGAGAGTAGAACACACAGCCTAAACTCTGATTTTCTAAACACACAGCTCAAATTGATGGTGAACACACGGCACACACTGATTGAGAGTAGAACACGTAGCCCAAACTCTGATTTTCTGAACATACAGCTCAAATTGATGGTGAACACACGGCACACGCTGATTGAGAGTAGAACACACAGCCCAAACTCTGATTTTCTGAACACACATCTCGAATTAATGGTGAACACGCGGCACACACTGATTGAGAGTAGAACACGCAGCCAAAACTCTAATTTTCTGAACACACAGCTCAAATTGATGGTGAACACACGACACACACTGATTGAGAGTAGAACACGCAGCCCAAACTCTGATTTTCTGAACACACAGCTCAAATTGATGGTGAACACACGGTACACACTGACTGAGAGTAGAACACACAGCCCAAACTCTGATTTTCTGAACACACAGCTCAAATTGATGGTGAACACACGGCACACACTGATTGAGAGTAGAACACGCAGCCCAAAATCTGATTTTCTGAACACAGCTCAAATTGATGGTGAACACACGGCACACACTGATTGAGAGTAGAACACGTAGCCCAAACTCTAATTTTCTGAACACACAGCTCGAATTAATGGTGAACACGCGGCACACACTGATTGAGAGTAGAACACGCAGCCCAAACTCTGATTTTCTGAATACGCAGCTCAAATTGATGGTGAACACAGGACACACACTGATTGAGAGTAGAACACGCAGCCTAAACTCTGATTTTCTGAACACACAGCTCAAATTGATGGTGAACAGACGGCACACACTAATTGAGAGTAGAACACGCAGCCCAAACTCTGATTTTCTGAACACACAGCTCAAATTGATGGTGAACACATGGCACACACTGATTGAGAGTAGAACACGCAGCCCAAACTCTGATTTTCTGAACACACAGCTCAAATTAATGGTGAACACACGGCACACACTGATTGAGAGTAGAACACGTAGCCCAAACTCTGATTTTCTGAACACGCAGCTCAAATTGATGGTGAACACAGGACACACACTGATTGAGAGTAGAACACGCAGCCTAAACTCTGATTTTCTGAACACACAGCTCAAATTGATGGTGAACACATGGCACACACTGATTGAGAGTAGAACACGCAGCCTAAACTCTGATTTTCTGAACACAAAGCTCAAATTGATGGTGAACACACGGCACACACTAATTGAGAGTAGAACACGCAACCCAAACTCTGATTTTCTGAACACACAGCTCAAATTGATGGTGAACACACGGCACACACTGATTGAGAGTAGAACACGTGGCCCAAACTCTGATTTTCTGAACACACAGCTCAAATTGATGGTGAACACACGACACACACTGATTGAGGAACACACAGCCCAGTCATTTTACTTCGCACGCAGTCCATTCGTTTGCACACAGCTCATTCATTTCATTCGCACACAGCCCATTCATTTCATTCGCACACAGCTCATTTATTTGATACTGAAACATGTATTCGTTCTGAATGCAGGTGACGTCTCGCACGGTGCGGGGGTACGGCTCCACCGTAGCTAGAGATTGGTACGTCGAGCTCCCAGAGGCTGTCCGGGATTTAGTTGATTTGGCAGGGTTCGGATCCTTCTGCACTGGGCTCTCGCGTTGCCCTGCCAGGAGGACGCTGATGGAAGCTTTGGTGGAGAGATGGTGGGACACCACCAACTCCTTTCATTTTTCCGCCACACGGGATTTGACTATGACCCCGCTTAACTTTGCGGTGTTGACAAGCCTTGACGTGGGAGGATGGCCAATTCCTTACGATGAGGACATGGGCCAGTGGGAGGCCGCTTGGATATATTTGTTGGGGGCTCGTCCGCCTGTTGATAGAGCTTCAGGCAGAGTCCGATACACCTGGTTCTCTTCCCATTTTCGGAGGGTGGAGATGGAGCCCGGGACTCCTGAGGAGGCAGAGCAGTATGCTCGTGGTTTTCTGATGTTCCTCTTTGGGACTACTTTGTTCACTGACAGGGGGAACATGGTTGGAATGTATTTGTTGAGTGCTTTGGTAGACCTGTCACAGGTCAGGCGTTATGACTGGGGTGGCGCCAGCTACCCTTTTTGCTATATGAGCGACTTCCATGATGGGGAGATTTACTTGGCGGCTACTGGAGAGCTTGGGAGGTATTTTCTGTCCTCTTGATTTACATTTCTGCTCCTCATTACTTGTACATTGCACACACGGCGCACTTTATGCTCTTGTATTTTGCCTTCGGCACTTTGCATTTACATTTTTCATTGTTTTCCACAGTTATGGGTCTAAGTGTATTTTCCGACATTAGGCCCAGAGATGGTGGTGCCGGGGCCCCTTATGACCCCGTATTCACTGGTATTCGAGGGCCTGACACCGAGGCCAGAGTCTCTCCTTTACATCTGGCGAGATTTTGACCTTTGTCTGCGGTCGTGAGGTAATTCAGAACTCTCAGTCCTTCCTGCTTTCCTTTTCGATCTGTCTTGTACATTCCCGATTTCTGATTGGTTTATGCACTGGTTATCTGCAGACACTGGCGACTGGCGTCTTTAGCGGAAGGTTTCGATTTCGATTCCGAGGGTCGGGTTCTTCCCAGTATAGGATCCTATTTGAGGGACCAGTTGGTAGAGCATGGTTCTTGGGGGAACGCTTCTTGCGTCAGGTATGGGGCTACACTTCTCAGGATCCTCCCTCAGCATCCCCAGTCAATATGCGGACTGCTGATAGGCTCTCTGCCCGGGACGTTATTGGTGCTATGTTGGGCATTGATGCTCTGCTACATCTTGAGGAGGGGGACTATGCCACTTATCGTCACATATATCTGATGCCCCCATTGACGGGAGTCCGCACTCCGTCACTGAGGCCTGTCGATGTGCCATCTTCAAGCCAGGCCCAGGCTCGGGCTGCAGATGTTCCTTCTACCAGCAGAGCTGGTACGTCTAGGGGTGGGCGTGGATCGATTCCGCCGATTCCTCCGACTCTTCACCACCCTGGGTGGCCAGACATGCCGTCTGAGTTGACGGGATGGCAATTTGGGACTCCTTCCCCGATTCTGCTAGAGCCTCCACTGCTTGATCACAGATATGTCAGAGATCCTGACTCGCCACCGGTATGCTTTACAGTTTTGATTTATCACTCAGTTGTTTGGACTTTCGTTCCTTCACTGATATTTTACATTGGCATCTACAGCCTCCTGTCGAGTATGTGGATGAGATGCTCGGGGTGATGGCCGCACTCGAGGGCATGGTCCTTCGGAGGGAGGCACAACTATCCATTATGGGTGTCCAGGTATTGTCCAGTTTTTCTGCATTTATCATATCTTCGATGACATGCTGATTTTGAACATTTTGCTGCATTGAAAAGGCCACTTATGTAGAGCATATCCGACACACACCCCAACTTACATGCTGTATCTGCATCTGATTTTCATATTTGAACTGATGTATTGAACTTTTTATTTTTAGATGCCTCCGGTGTATGCTCAGCCGCGGACCAGGCCACTCGGGCCTTCTCAGGGAGGTAGATCGTCTGGACCTTTCCGTGGCACTGGGCCATCTGGGCCTTTTCGAGGCGCTGGGCCATCTGGGATTTCTCGAGGCGCTGGGCCATCCAGGCCTTTCCGAGGAGCTCGAGGAGGGTCCTCTCGCAGACGCAGGGCACACATTGTAGAGGCGGAGCCTGATGAGGATGAGGATGAGGAGGAGGAGGTTACAGACCGTCAGTCGGAGACATCTGCTGAGGAGGAGGACTCCGGTCTTGGTTCTGGGAGTGGAGGCGAGGCTGAGGGAGATCCCGAGGATGACAGCTCTGACTCTGATGGTGATGGAGGTGCAGAGGCTACATCGCAGAAGAGGGTGAAGAGGGCCTCTCATTCCCGCTCCCGAGAGTTTTGATGTTGCGATTCCCTGTTTTATTTACCTTTTTGCTAGTAGTTTGTAGCACACTGCACATTATTACGCAGTTTTATTTTCTGTAAAACTTGTGCCCTCTGTTTGTAGAATGTTGTAACATGATGGAATGAAACAGCTTTTGAAAAAGTGTTGTATTTTAAACTCTTAGCATCATATCGCATCATTTTGCACAAAAAAGAGATTGAACGGAAATGCACATTGTGCAATTACCGAGTCAGGTAGTGAACCGACGCAACAATCTAAGCAACTTAACTTATTAAGAAAAGACAAGATCTTAAAAAGTTTACAACTTGATAAGCAAAGCAAAACAATTTTGACGACTCGATAAACAAGACTCAACAAAATTGCTTAAACAAAGAGTAATAACTCAAAATACAAAACACGACAGCTCGACAAAGCTTACAACTCGATAAGCAAACAACAACTCGATAAGCAAATCTTGACAAAACAAGGTGTATTTCGAACGATCTGGGCGACGGAACGCATCCGAAACAGGGGAAAATGGAGGCCTTCGACCCATCCGATGCATGGAAATGCTTGGAACTTCCTCCGGAGGGTAAAATAGACCTGAAGAAACACATTGGAACATGGCCAGCCACTTTTGGGAGCCGACCGGCCAGTTTTATTAGAGAGGGAAGGTCATCGGCCAGTTTTGAAAAAAGATGGCCGGCCTGCCAGAAAAGGTGGCCGACCGGCCACTTGTCTCAGCAACTGTCAAATTTTTTACACGTGTCCCCCATATAGTGTTTTCTCCTCTTTAAAAGTCCCAACTTCGGGACTCATCCATTTCATCACTGCTTTGCACCAAAAACGGAGGCGTTTCTCGTAGAGAATCTCACATCTTGGATCTCTTCTCTAGATGGCTCGGAAAAGTTGAACTTCCTGGGTTTCGGGTTGAATGCACTATTCTCGTTAAGTCGTACCCCGAACCACCTTCCTTTCCTCCATGCCGCGGCGAGATTTTGGAACCCGGTGACGCATGTCTTCAGCTTCGGTGGGCAAGAGGTATGTCCAACCTTTGAAGATTTTCAAATTTTGATGGAATCTAAGCGTTATGAAGAGATTTTGCCTCAGTTTCGTTTTGGCCACGCCCAAGCTTTAGGGCGGATGTGTGGACTTACTGCGCATGATGCTCGGTCTCTGATCTGCAATGAGGAACTGGACATTCTTGGTTTGATTCATCACTTTTCTGATGCCGGTGACCGCGGCAACCATCTGTAACAACGCCCGCGAGGGACCTCCGCTACAGTTCAGACTCTCTTTTTGTTTGTTGCGGTTCGTAATCTGAACCAAAGAGTCCACCTCTGGCAAATCGTTTTGAGAAAACAATTTTTTGAAAAGTAGTGCCAAACATGGACTGCTTTGCCAGATACAGAGTCGCCACCTAAATATTTTTAAAATGGGGAATTTAGGAAACCCTAACTCGGTGCCGAAGGCCACGTGTCCGTTCTCACCAAAGTGACTTGGCTCGGGAGCTTGGGTACGATCGGGGAAGGTCAGCTATGAGCACCCCCTTTCGCCCGGTCCGAAGACCGGCCTCTACTAACCGTGATATCCGTTTTTGAAAACTTTATGCGTTCTTATTCCAATTATTAGCCTAGAATTCCTATGTGATGCGCACAACACAAAAGTATAGACTAGACCTCCTGATTTGGAAGTAAGCATTGCATATCCGTTTTGTCTCGAAAAATGTGTTGGTTTTTGCTACTCGCAAGTAGGCTAAAAAATACGGATTTCAACGAGTCTTTCCAACTCAGGTAATCCAACCTCCACCCACAGGCATTCAAACAATTTATATCATGTAAGCATTTAGCCGCATGGTAATCCTACTGTCATGTTAAACATTCACACGCATGTGATATGCTAAGGCAATAAAAAGTTACATCGTACTCCGTGCCAAAGACAGTAAACTAGTTAGCAAAGCATGCATGACCTAGCTCATGTTAAACGGCTAATGCAACACAGGAATAAATGCAAGCTAGAGTAGGCTCGGCTAACCCTAAACATGGCATGTGAAATGTTTCACGTAGCACGTATTCAATTTGGAAATTGAAAATACTATGCAGTTTGTATGATGTACCGAGCCCGGTGCATGTAAACAAATGCATGAATGCACGCATGCATTGCATAAGGTATGCTAATCAAATATGCCCTAATCTACCATTGTAAGCAGGTAAATAAAAGGGATAGAAAGAAGTGGGGATTGGAAGACATACACCCACTCACACACACTTATTACATTTTTACACTCACTCGGAGGGACCGAAAGAATATACAGAACCGAATAAATAATTAACTAATCTAGCTAATTAAATATTACAAAATTCACTAAATTAATTAAACAAATTAATTAATCTAATTAAGCAATAAATCGCCTCGGGATGAGGGCAGAAATGGCGCTCGGGACTGCTCGCTGAATCAAGCCGCAGATTGCCTCTGTTTCTCTGCTCTCCTCCTCGAAGTCGCCAAAGTCCTGAAGCACCTCTCGGGATCGGGGACATCATCGGCTAGGTGGAACTTCCACCGGCAGTGGAATGAACTCATCGGCACTAAAAGAAGTCATCGGCTACCAATCGAGTGCCGGTCGGCACTAAACAGTGCCGGTCGGCACTAAATTCCTGCAGAACCTGCAACTCACAGCAGCAGAAGGAAACAACATGCAAGGCAATGCAATTCAAGCCATTTATGCACCAAACACATCCCACATCATGTTTATGACTCAATGGGGCATGTGCCTCGATCCTCGGACCACCGATCGCGCATTTCCATGCGTGATGATCCAAAGGACCAAGAATGCAACTTCAATGTCAAATGCACACAAACCAAGCAAGCACATAAGGGTGCTAAACCTCCATCATGACTTAGTCAAGAGGCCTAGCATGCATGCCGATGCAATGAGGCCCTAAGCATGTGATCTAGCATGCAATATGGACAATGGCATGGCATTTATGTAAGCATACAAACAAGCATATAAGGCAAGTAGGCTAACTAAGCAATGGGATGGACTTATACATGAATTGGGCAGCCCTAACAAGGCTCAAAACAGTGGCCAAAATGCCTATAATTGGAGACCAAACACACACACACATGCACATGTTAAGGTACCATACTTAGGCATACAAATAAGCAACTCTCATGTACACTTAAGAGGCACAAACATGGACCAATAGCATGCACCAAAAGCTCTGAAATTCATGTCAAACATGATGCCAAATCGGCACAAAAAAGTGCCGACCGGCAGAAAGTTGCCTGATCGGGGGCAGAACTGCCATTTCACCGTGGGCTTTATAAAATAGGGCTTCCATGCCCTATTTTCTCATTCCTCTTCCGCCGAAATCACTTGCTCTCTCTCTAGAGCTTTCTTCTCTCAATTCTTCACCGATTTCCGCGCGTTTCACGCCCGTTTTCTCATCGGATTCGCGATATTCTTCGCGTTTCGGACATTTTCAACCGAACAAAACTTCGTTTCAGTGCACTTTTGGCTATTTCCGCCTTTTCGGGACTTGTTCCCCTTGATTTTCTCTTCATTCTTGTGTATTTTCACATTCCGACCCTTCCGGCCATTTCCGACCCTCTCGGGGTTGACTTCGTCGGTTGACTTTTCAGATTCCGGCTTTTCCGGCCATTTTCTCATTTCCATTGTTATGGCGGACGACATCCCACATGTCAGGACTCCCCCAGACGATGAGATGGACCCCGGGGTCGAGCTCCTACCACTGAGCGAGCGCCCATTCGACCCGGCGACATACCGGCCGACCATTCACATTCTACCACCCGACGGACTCCGCCACTTCCGCGGCTTCGACCGAGCACTGGACCCGGAGCTTCTGCTACGCGAGCCGGCCTCTCACTTGTCCTACGGCGCTTCCGAGGTAACATTCCTGTTTTTGCTTTATTTTCTGCAATGTAGGATTTCCTGTCAACTGCCGTAGCTAACTGAACCCATTAACTGTTTAGCTCTGACGTACTGTGCTGTAGTTGATTGTAGACAAACTCACAACTAATATCTGCTTAGGATTGACACACATGCACACGCACTGCACTGGTCTGAATCACCCAAACACACGGCACACACTGCACTGCAAATTCACCGACACCCGGTGCCCATTTGAATCTGAAAACTCGCACGCATGCTAGACTTGCACAAAATTACACAAACACGTTGACGCATCACACGTTGGTAATTCACTAAAAAACATACCGGGACCCGGCGTCCGTTTGAACTTTGAAAGACACGCACACATGCTATGTTTATACTGATCCTTACAGGAACACTGACACATCACAGGCCGTAGTCCACCCACTGGTACACTGAAACCTGATATCTGCTTGAATCTGGAAAATGTGCACACGCGCACTATGTTTACACTGGACCACTCCAAACGTGCTGACGTATCATACGCTGTAGTTTACTGTAAGCACACCGGTATCTGGTTTCTGTTTGAATTTGGAAGGCCTGCACGCATGCTAGACTTGTACTGATTTCCACCGCTTCTCATAGCTGTACATTTCATATTGCTTCGCAATTGTTTGTTTGTAAACAGGGAGGTTCCCTTTCCATCCGTGGATATGGGAACACTCCCGCTCGGGAGTGGTACGCCGAGCAACATGATGCGGTCCGTCATATTGTGGACCGGGCCGGCTTCGGCGCTTTCTGCAGAGGACTTTCCAGGCTTTCCGCCTGCAGACCTCTTCTGGCCGCTCTGGCCGAGATGTGGTGGGACACCACTGACTCACTCCATTTGTCGGTGGCAGGGGACATGACGATGACCCCTCACGATTTCTCGATGGTTACCGGCATCGGGGTCGGGGGTGATCCGATCCCCTTTGACATTGACATGGATGAGTGGACCGCGGCCCAGGTCTACCTGCTTGGCGAGGCACCGCCTCTGGCGCGTCCTGGCTTTGTTAGGTACTCTTGGTTCGAGGTTCAGTTCAGGGTCCAGCCCACCCTTGAGGACGAGGTTCCGATGACCCCAGAGGCCGTGGAGAGGTATGCCCGTGGCTTTCTGATGTTCTTGTTCGGGACGACGATCTTCGCCGACCGGGCGAACACAGTGCCCCTCTGCCTTCTCAGCGCACTGGTGGACGTCCGGGATATTCTGCGCTTCGACTGGGGTGGCGCGGCTCTGGCCACCCTCTATGGCTACATGAGCTCGGTCTCCCGTGCCAGCGGGCAGCTGCTCGGAGGCTACTGGCGAGCTTGGGAGGTATGTCTTCTTCTCCGCTTTACATTCCAGTTCTATACTTTATGTATTCTGCATTGCACACTGCTCACACTGTAGTCCATATACTGTACACACGGCACACACATACTTTGCTTTACACCGATCGCCTGCTTTTCTGCTTGTACACTCTGGGCACACACATTACAACCCTCACGCTTTTTATTACTTACTTTTACGCATTACGCTGTTGATGTCATCTTGACATCTGTTTTGCAGCTCTGGGTGTATGCCTACTTCCCTAGGCTGGAGCCAGTGCCAGAGACGGAGACCCCCCTGGTCATTCCGTTCTCCCGTCGCTATGATGGGCGATGCTCCCGGAGGCCCCGGGATACCTTCAGCTTCTTCCGGCGGTTCTTCGACACCGTCGCCTCTTCCGAGGTATGTTTTACTTACAGTTCATTTAAGCTTCGCTTTTCCACTGTATGTTTCAAATATCAGTAGGTAACAAACTGCATTTCATTTTCAGGTCATCTGGCAGCCGTGGGCTCCACTGCCAGCGACGACACGGGATATGTTTGCCGGTGCCATCGAGACCTCCTGGTACCGGATTCTCTTGGAGGGCCCGGTCTGTCGGGCTTGGTACCTAGGGGAGCGTTTTCTGCGCCAGACCCTCGGGTTGCCAGAGCAGATAGTCCCGGTTCACCCTCCGGAGCACATGAGGGACACCGAGAGATTTTCTCATCAACAGATGGAGGACTACACCCTTGGCTGGGACGGGAGCGGCTACAGGGGCGAGGGCGACTACTCGGAGTACGTCCGGACCTTTCTGATGCGGCCTCTGAGCGGGGGCTCCCGAGTTGATCTTGAGAGACCATGGCGCCCGATGGCTCGGGCGAAGCAGGAGTGGGAGTCGCCTGAGGGCTCGAGCTCGTGGTAAGAGAAGTCTGAGAGGGGCGAGGGCTGGCTGCTCGCCTACCATCTTGACTTCTGAGGCAGTGGGGAGACCTACGAGATCCCCTTTGTTCCTCCGCCCGGGTCACGAGTTGGCGGCATTCTGAGTTGCCTCGGTATGTATCACTTCATTTGCATCTTGCTTTGTTATTTCATTTCATCCATTCGATATTCCACGAATCTTGATGCATTTAATACTTTTGCGGGCTTCCTCCGGTACACGTGGCGGTCGGTGGGCTGAATGCCTCACGATGGGGATCTTTGCGGCGGACTCTCGGCGCTTTGGCCGTCTCTGACCTCGGTATGTACCTCATTGCGATCTCAAACCACACCTTTGTGCCACATACTACAGCGCCTTGCACAAATCGATAAAGCGCTCATGGCGTTCACACCTGCTGTACATCGCCTGCTGCACTCTTGATAAAGCGCTCACGGCATTCACATCTTTGTACTCATACATCGCATTACGCGATATCACTTTGCTCACGGTTTCGGCGTATTTGCTTTACGTATTTTCAACCGATCCCTTGGGCCTCCCCTTTCTACTCGGGATGGCAGGATATTCCCTCGTACCAGAGGGAGACGCACTCATGTTGGGAGCACCTCGCGAGCACCAGTTCCAGGTGACGGCGAGTCGGAGGTGGAGGTGGAGTCGGAGTCGGAGTCGCCCGAGGAGGAGGCCAGGGACAGCCCGGGCTCGGGCTCTGACAGCGACGCTTCTAGTGGCGGTTTCAGACTTCTGCCCAGGAAGAGGGCGAGGACGGACCCCCAGGCCTAAGGCCTCTGATGATGACACAGATTTTTGCTGTTTTTTTTTCCTTTTTCTTTTCTTGTACTTTTCTCTTTTTAGTAGATAGAGTACTTTGTACTGCCGCAGGCAGATTTTGCTTTCTCCAAAAGTTGTACTTTGAAAGAGATCATATAAAACAAACTTTTTGTCTGAAAGAATGTTATATTTACATATCTCATACTTTGCACTGCATTGCCTCATATTACATCTCAATGTAACTGATTTAATTCATTACCTGAAAACTGAGCATTTGCACTGTAATAATCGGATAACCAACCAACTAACAGCAACTAACCCAGACAAATCACTGCTCAAACTGAACACAGCCCACATTCTGCTGGGGATTAATCTGCATACAGCTCATAATACAATATCCGGTCCATTCTGCACATGGCAAACTTTGAACAACCAGCCCAATCTGACAAGGCAGACCACGACAGGCGAAACTGACTGAAATTGAAACACACTCGGATGTCCCGAATTTTCCATTTCTTCTCTTTGCCTCGCGTAGATGTAGAGAATGGCACAGCATTCTGAGCACAAACGATTTTTGGATAAACAGAGGTTTTCGACCTGGGTATCGAGCCTGCGACCGAACGCAGCGGAAAGGACTCAAATGAAGAGAATAAAAGGCACACGACCTAAACACAACGAGATACACTCGGAACGACTCAAAGCAAGAATTGAGACTGACAAATCGAAAGACACAACACACGGACGTGTTTGAAAACAAAAGACCTTGAGGAGCCAATTCTTCCGGGCAGGTTTCCCACCCTTTCTTATTTGTGTGATTCTTACGCCACTCGGCCCTCAAGCTCGATTTTTCTCACAAAACCTTCCTGCTCACTTTTCTCTCGACTTACACCTCTCTATTCTTTATTCTCTCATTTTTCATCCCTCCCCGGGGTGATTGATGGATGAATAGGAAGCGGCTATTTCTCCTGGTAGATAGGGTGCCTTTCTGGCGGGTGCGTTGATGATGAGGGGGGGGGGGGGCAGAACACCTGGCTCGACTGTGCCCCTAGCCTATTATTTTGACCATTTTTTTGTTTTCTTTCTAAAACAGTTTTGATCAAAACGATCGTCAGATTGGCATGCTCATGCAGTTTTTGATTTGAAAATCACGCAAGCAGGCCGTAAGCACTGAAAGTTTTCCTTTTATGGGTCCAAACATGGTCCGGTTTTGGAAAATGAAATAGTTTCCGAGAAAATAGTCAACCTCAGTAAAATTTTTCAAAAACTATTTTTTTGCAAACAGTCAATGCTCAACGAGCACGGAACTTACCCTCGAGATGCGCAACCTCGGATCGGAGGCAATTTAGGAAAATCGCCCCTTGTTTAAAGGGGGAGAGGGCAACGGAAAGTTCCCCCTAGTTTGAATGACAACTGAGGGCAACTTTTGGCAATAGATGGCAACGGAAAGTTGCCCCTTGTTTGGATGATGCCGCAGCATGCCTATTGATGATTGATTGCGACCGGGCTCTCAGGCACGGAGAGGAGGGTGACGGCCACAAACAATATATGGACACAGTCACCTTGAAAGCGTTGGTGGCCGGGCTCCAGGAGGAAGTTGATCACGTAGCTCCAGTCGTTGCAACCGAGACATCGGATTCAAATGAGGCACGGGTGATCAAAACCATTTCATGGACTGAGACGCTATGAAAGCGATGGGGGCCGGACTTCAGGATGAAGTTGCCTACGTATCCCAAACATGGGAATCAAGCCTTACGTAGTTCCGGCTAAGGTACTCTCGGGTATTTTAACCTTCACTATTTTTGGCTCTTACTTTTGCCAAGGCGCCCAATGCGGGTTTTCTACCTTGCGAGCTTCTTTTCTTTCTTTTCAAAATTCTTCCTTTTTCATTTTTTTTCTTTCTTTTCTTTTCTTTTCTTTTTTGTATTTTTTCTTTTCTTTTCTTTTCTTTTCTTCTTCCTTTTTTTTTTGTTCTTTTTGTTCTTTTTCTTGCTCTAACTTTTGCCTGGGTCGCCCTTCCGGGTTTTCGGCCCAGCGAGCCTCTCAAAGGGTGAAAGTGTAGCAAGTCCATGCCAAATGGTTTTTGAAATCGAAGCCTCCTTTTCGGAGAATAGTATTCTTGATGCTTTGCAGGAGAATCCATCACGGTTGCTTCGCAAACTTCTTCTGGTGTAATCTGATTTTGGTACCTCTTGTTCGAGGGCTGCTGCAAAACTGGTCACACGGGCCCTACGTCGTGGTTGACTTTTGAACATTCTGGATGCAAGTCCACGGTTTGAAAATGAGGGGTCGGGTCTCGAGGCTGAGAGCGATCCTAAGCTGCGCGATCTCAAAAGCGATTCCACACAGGTCTTCGCAGGACTGCGCAAAATATTTCATTTTTGAAAGTTTTTAAGAAAGCGACGAGTCGCTCGCGCCGAAGATAGTGTGGAACCAGTCTGGATCAGGCCAGGGTCCTTCTCAGTACTTACGCTGACAAGCATGACTTCAATCATTAAGGGCTTAGCATGCCTCTCTTTCTTTCAATTCTGATCAAAGTTTTGCAAATCCCGAGGAATTCCTTCCCCTTCATTTTCACCGCAGTGTTAAAAAGGGTTTTTGAATAAACTTAGGTCAAATCAATAATTTTTAAGGCACAAAAGAGCAGGTGGGATGCGCTGTTACCCCATTTGAATTCTCTGGCACAACTAGCCCAACACAAATAGCATGAAAACACGGCAACCGCAGCTGTTTCATTCAAGTTCCCCGGATATAATTGGCTCCACTACAGAAACAGACCCAAAAGAAAGCAAAAAGAAATAAATACAAACAAAACGGTGTTCGAGGCAACATCCCCGGAGTCACCCGGTATTCTATACAAAAGAGGGACCGACTCGTTACAACAAGACCGACCCATAAGCAAAAAAGGACTGACTCTAGACAGAGACAGACTCAAAACAAAACAAAAGGCTGACTCGACACCCAAGCCGGAATTTACAAATAATAGCATTCGCCGATGCTCCAAAAATGCGGGCCAGACGCCACATCAAAAACTCGAGGCGCTGCCCGCAGGCGGTTGAATCCCAGCTACATACTCGCAGTATCGGTGTCTTCAAAATCCAACAACTGAGTGGTGATAGATTTGGCTGAAGTGGGTGGGAGGATAACCTCGTTGTCGATCAGATCCTGCACCTCATGACGGAGGCGGAAGCAGTTATCGGTAGAGTGGCGATCTTTGGTGGTACGCCTGATCTTGTGTAACATCATGGCTCTTGGAGAATCTTCGGCAGAGGTCGGGGCTCAAGAGGTGTAAGATGCCCCTTCTTAGCCAGAATGATGAGTGCCCTAGATAGCGGCATGTAGAGGGCATGGAAGGCCCTGTGCCCCCGGGGCTGATACTTGGAACTCTGAGTGCTCTTGCCTGACGCGCTGGCGAACGGGTCGGCAGGCGCGGGCTTGGATTTCTGATCTCTTCCCGGTGCAGGGTTGGGAATGGTAGGAGCTACTCTGGCATGACGGGGCATGTCCCGGTTTTCTGATTGACTTGAGTTACCCTCAGGTAGAGTGGGAAAAGCATCCTCCACAATTTTGGTCGCAATTGCGGATACTTGTTGTTTGCTCATCCCCCCGGCTTTCAAAGCCTCGACTGCCCATAGCAATTGCTCCACGGGGTCGGCATCCGCCTTTGCCTTGTTTTTACCTCCGGCCTCAGCCTGATGAGAGGTTTGGGTTGGTGTTGGTACATCACTGTTGTGGGTGGAGGCCATCTCCGGCTGATTCAACTCAATTACAATCCGCCCCAATAGCGGGGGCTCTTGGGGCTCGAAAGTTCCGGGATACGGTGCAACTGGTGGCGAGGCTGACATCCCGTAGGCGAGATCTGCCACAGATCTTTGAAGATCGCCTATCATCCCCATCAACTCAAATGTAGCGGGCTCACGAGCCTGATAGAACTGGGGGGCCCAGATCGGGTGTGCCGTGGGTGACCTAGGAGGGTGCGGCATATCAACACCGGACTCACTCTGCAAGGTAATCCCTTGATCCAACGCGGCTGTCATAACCACTATTTCTTCTGAATTCTGCGTCATCCCTAGTCCTGCCTCAGCAAGGGAAAACTCTGACTACTCTGTATCAACTTTCTGAACTCTCTGAACTGAAAGGAAAACGGACAGCATTTCAGCCCAAAACAGATCAAACACAGACGCAGTCAAACAACTGATCTGAACTACTGAGTACTGTTCCCCAGAATCACTGTTCCCAAAACTGAATTGATACCCGCGGATATAACCGGTTCCTGAACAACACTGATACTGATGCCCCTCGGGCCGAATACTCAAACTTGCAAACTGATATGTACCTTCCCTATAGAGTTACACTCTAAAGCACATAGCAGATAAAATGAGAACCAAAACACCCCTATATTGGGGTAGGGTTTCCCTGTCCTATTTTGTCAGGAGCTAGGGTTTCACTACGCACACAGCGGTTTCAAACAACTTAGCATCGGGTAAGCAACCTGTCCTAGTTTGGAATGGTCACTATGGATTCCGAATATGCACTAGGTCGAATGGTCAAAAGGTGCCCGATGGCAGGGTTTGTGTCCCCATCTTTGTCGAGCCCTACAACGATTGACCTTATGGACATGCCTTGACAAGACAAGCCTCTGGCAAACCGTTCAGGAATGGCAGATGGCAAACACTGTGTTCCTAGGCGCACCAATGCAAATGCAATGCAAAGAAACACATAAGCGAGATCAAAACCGGATATCACGAGTTCGAGTCAAACTCTCTAAAATCCCCAGCAGAGTCGCTAGAAACTAAAACAACGCCCGCGAGGGACCTCCGCTACAGTTCGGACTCTCTTTTTGTTTGTTGCGGTTCGTAATCTGAACCAAAGAGTCCACCTCTGGCAAATCATTTTGAGAAAACAATTTTTTGAAAAGTAGTGCCAAACATGGACTGCTTTGCCAGATACAGAGTCGCCACCTAAATATTTTTAAAATGGGGAATTTAGGAAACCCTGACTCGGTCTTAGAAGGCCGTGTCCGTCATCACCAAAGTGACTTGGCTCGGGAGCTTGGGTACGATCGGGGAAGGTCAGCTATGAGCACCCCCTTTCGCCCGGTCCGAAGACCGGCCTCTACTAACCGTGATATCCGTTTTTGAAAACTTTATGCGTTCTTATTCCAATTATTAGCCTAGAATTACTATGTGATGCGCACAACACAAAAGTATAGACTAGACCGCCTGATTTGGAAGTAAGCATTGCATATCCGTTTTGTCTCGAAAAACGTGTTGGTTTTTGCTACTCGCAAGTAGGCTAAAAAATACGGATTTCAACGCGTCTTTCCAACTCAGGTAATCCAACCTCCACCCACAGGCATTCAAACAATTTATATCATGTAAGCATTTAGCCGCATGGCAATCCTACTGTCATGTTAAACATTCACATGCATGTGATTTGCTAAGGCAATAAAAACTTACATCGTACTCCGTGCCAAAGATAGTAAACTAGTTAGCAAAGCATGCATGACCTAGTTCATGTTAAATGGCTAATGCAACACAGGCATAAATGCAAGCTAGAGTAGGCTCGGCTAACCCTAAACATGGCATGTGAAATGTTTCACGTAGCACGTATTTAATTTGGAAATTGAAAATACTATGCAGTTTGTATGATGTACCGAGCCCGGTGCATGTAAACAAATGCATGAATGCACACATGCATTGCATAAGGTATGCTAATCAAATATGCCCTAATCTACCATTGCAAGCAAGTAAATAAAAGGGATGGAAAGAAGTGGGGATTGGAAGACATACACCCACTCACACACACTTATTACATTTTTACCCTCACTCGGAGGGACCGAAAGAATATACAGAACCGAATAAATAATTAACTAATCTAGCTAATTAAATATTACAAAATTCACTAAATTAATTAAACAAATTAATTAATCTAATTAAGCAATAAATCGCCTCGGGATGAGGGCCGAAAACAGCGCGCGCTCGGGACTCGCTCAGAACTGCACTGCCGTGCACAGATTGCCTCTGTTTCCTCTGCTCTCCTCCTCAGAAAGCTGCCAAAGTCCCAGAAGCACCTCTCAGGGCACTGGGGGACATCATCGGCTAGGTGGAACTTCCACCGGCAGTGGAATGAACTCATCGGCACTAAAAGAAGTCATCGGCTGCCAATCGAGTGCCGGTCGGCACTAAATTCCTGCAGAACCTGCAACTCATAGCAGCAGAAGGAAACAACATGCAAGGCAATGCAATTCAAGCCATTTATGCACCAAACACATCCCACATCATGTTTATGACTCAATGGGGCATGTGCCTCGATCCTCGGACCACCGATCGCGCATTTCCATGCGTGATGATCCAAAGGACCAACAATGCAACTTCAATGTCAAATGCACACAAACCAAGCAAGCACATAAGGGTGCTAAACCTCCATCATGACTTAGTCAAGAGGCCTAGCATGCATGCCGATGCAATGAGGCCCTAAGCATGTGATCTAGCATGTAATATGGACAATGGCATGGCATTTATGTAAGCATACAAACAAGCATATAAGGCAAGTACGCTAACTAAGCAATGGGATGGACTTATACATGAATTGGGCAGCCCTAACAAGGCTCAAAACAGTGGCCAAAATGCCTATAATTGGAGACCAAACACACACACACATGCACATGTTAAGGTACCATACTTAGGCATACAAATAAGCAACTCTCATGTACACTTAAGAGGCACAAACATGGACCAATAGCATGCACCAAAAGTTCTGAAATTCATGTCAAACATGATGCCAAATCATGTTAAGCAAGGTAAACAAATGCGTGCAACATGAGCTCAACACTTGAAGCAAGTCATGGAAGCATTGAACTACACTCATGCAAAACAAATATGGCATGCATTGAACAATTCAAAACAGATTTTTAGCGTGTCAAATTAGGCCCAGGGGACCACTTAGATGGCATCTAAGAGACATAAATCTAAAGGCATGCAATAAGGCCTAAACATGGAGCATGCAACACAAGCTTAAGAAGCAACAAAGAGGCATGCAATGTAAACATACAAGCACCTCTAAGGGACTGAGATAGCATGCTAGGTGGTTCCAAATCATCGCAAAGATGCAAACATGGCATGCTATACACATATACCCTTAAGGGCTACAAGCCAAATGCAAAGAGGCTATGAGATACAAGTCATGATTGACCAAAACAACTTGGGACAGACCTAAAGCATGACAAAACAAGCATATAAGCTTCATGGATCTAGGCTTAAAACATGCTAGAAATGGAGGCACACAACCTAGGCATGTTGAAGCAACAAAGGGGCATTACATGGGATCTATGCTAAGCATGCATAAGAGACCAAAACCAACTTATGGCAATGTCATATTAGGGCATAATAAACATAAAATGCAACTAGGACATGCTCAACAAACAACCAAACATGGTGCTCTCTCAAGGGGCAAAACATGCCCTTTTCAAGGACAACAAGGAGAGGGGGTGGCCCTCTCCTTCCTAGGACTCTAAGGCACCATCTCCACCACTGAAATCCCTCAAGATTTCAGTGGTGGAGAAGCCCAAGCATGACAGTCCCGGATCTCTCCAAAATAGCCCAAAAATGGACCCTTTTCAAGGCCTAAAGGGGGGCAAACTCCCCTAAACCACTAAGCACTCTTAATACACAATAAGGAGGGCTAAAAATCAGAACTATTTTGTGCTAAACACTAAGCCCAAAAACAGTTTGAAAGCAAGTGAAAGCAAGGTGCAAAAATGGGGAAAAAAGAGAACTAGGTTCTTACCCTTGTAGCCTTCTTCAAAGATGGTGGTATGATGGCTTCCTTGAGCTCAAAACCAACCAAAAACTCCAAGAACAACCTGTTGGAGCCTCAGTTCCAAAGGAGAAGGTGAAACACTAGGTGCTAGTGTGCAAAAGTAAGCACAAAACACCTAGATTACAAAGAGAAAGAGAGAGATATAGAAGCTATATCTATTCTAACCCTAAAACCACAGCTCTAGCTCTCTAACAATGTCTAACACTTGCCAAAAATGCTCTCCCTAAACAAAGAGAAGAAGCCTCTCTTATAGAACTTGTAAGACTTACAAGCTAAGTCTCTAAACAAGCTCATCCCTCCATACACGTGTATGGAGGGGAAACAAAACAGCACAGCTGTCTGAAAATATCTCAGAAAGCAAGTGCACAGTGCCCGGCCGGCTAAGGATGCCATTTTGGCAAAACTTAGTGCCGGTCGGCACAAAATAGTGCCGGTCGGCACAATAAAGTGCCGATAGCAACTCCAGCCAGCCGGTGGCCTCTAGCCCCAGCCGGTGGTGTGTGCGGATGCCTCACAAAGCATTCCCTGCCCTTCCAAGGCAAAACACAAGTGTTTGGTGCAAAACCAAACACAAACGGTCGAGTTCGGAGGTCCTGAGGCAAGGCGCGCGCAGCCGAGAACTCCGGGAACTCCGAACGGACACAACATGGATAATCACCGAGTGTTCCAACGGTGACGTCCAAGTCTTGAGGACGGTCAAAAATGGGGTGTCTACACCATCATTAGCAAAATTTCCGTCAACATGCCCTCTGCCTGTGCATGCTATCCCACTTTCTATTGACGTCGGGTTTTGGCAGATCTAGCATCTGTTTGATTGAAGTAGCTCATGGCTTGAAGGAAAGAAAGAGCTGTATTGCTATGGCATTGGCCGAAACGCTGATGGGCTTGGACGCTTTCCATCGTCGAGAGACGACCAGACTTGCGGGGAGTCCACTACTGCTGTAGGTAATGTTTCCCACCCAATCCCACATATGTATTTGCTTATATCACTCGGCCCTCAGGCTCGATTTTTCTCACAAAACCCTTTTGCTCACTCTTCTCTCACCGTACATCTCTCTATTCTTTATTCTCTCATTTTTCGTCCCTTCCCAGGTGTGGTTGATGGATAAGTTGCAAGTTGTGGACTCTTGCCCAGCATACTCAGCTCGCGGCTACTTCTTCTGGCAACGCCTAGTCAATGCCCTTGACAAGGGATGGTGGTTCGACTGGATGTGCAATTTGTCTGCAGATCGCATTGCTTGGCGCTGCCCTTGGCTCAACCTCCCGGCAATGAGCTATAGCATGTCCCGGCAGACTGGGATCTAGCTTATTGGTCTGACTCATTGTGCATTCTACTTTCCATTCCGGTTCCAGCGCCAGCTTGGTCATGATCAGACTTGCCCGCCAGAGGGGATAGAGTATCCGGCTTCATTCCCGGTTCGAGGTGCACAGCTTTCCCGATATGCCACGGCATGGAGGACTAGAGAGCTCCTAGCCCCCGCTCCCACTTTTAGTTGCACTTTGTTTGACGAGTGTTGGGATTGGCTCAATGAAGAGGCACAGACTGGGCCTAGATTGGCATCAGAGGCTTCGATTAGCTCTGGGAGGGGGTGCAGGGACACCTGACTCGACTATGCCCCAGATTTATTGCTTTTATTAGTACTTTCAAGTTTTCTCTATGAGTGTAATAAAAAGCAACTTCGATTGTATGCAAGAGCAGGAGAACTCTATTTTGAAATCAATGAGATTGAAGGTTGTGGTACTGAAAATTTTCCGCTTTGGTCCAAAAATGGTCTTAATTGTAAAAAGATTAGTTTGAACAAAGTCAACTTTTATTAAAACTTTTCAAAACTATTTTCGATATGGATCAAAACTGGACACGCCTGAGATCTGTCACTGAGATGCACAACCCCGGATCCTAGCACCTGGAAAGTTGCCCCTAGTCTGAATGGTGCCACGACACTTCCTGGCAACGGAAAGTTGCCCCTAGTCTGAATAGCACTGCACTGGAGATCACGATGAATGCTGATGGACAAAGATGACTGAGATGATCAATATGGATGAAGTTGATCGGGGAAAAGTTTATGGCTGAACTTCAAGATGAAGTTGCCTACGTATCCCAAAGATGGGAATCAAGCCTTACGTAGTTCAGGCTTAGGTTCACTCGAGTATTTTCACTATCCTTTTGCGCTCTAACTTTTGCCAAGGCCGCCCTTTGCGGGTTTTCAACCTTACAAGCTCAATTTTTATGATTTCAAATTTTCTGTGCTCTGAGTTTTGCCTAGGTCGCCCTTTCGGGTTTTCGGCCTAGCGAGCCTCTCAAGGGTAGTATTTCTTCAACTTGTCTATATTGATCTGTTGTGAGAACTCTAAGCCATCTAGATCTATCAGAACCATAGCTCCACCTGACCAGATAGACTTGATGATGTAGGGACCAGTCCAATTGGGTTTGAACTTGCCCCTTGGGTCGTGGATAGGAGCTCGGTTGTCCTTGAGTACCAAATCTCATTCCTTTAAATTCTTGGACTTAACTTTCCTGTTGAAAGCCCGGGCAATTCTACGCTGATAACCTTGAACATGGTACAGTGCTTTCAGTCTTCTCACATCAAAGAGCATGAATTCCTTAAATCTGCTCTGCTGCCAATCTGCTTCTGCTATCTGACACTCAGCCAGTACTCGCAATGACGGAACCTCAATTTTGATAGGTAGAACGGCCTCCATTCCATAAACCAAAGAATACGGAGTCGCCCCAGTAGAAGTCCTGATTGAAGTCCGGTAGCCCCACAGAGCAAATGGTAGCTTATCTGGCCAGTCCCGGTAGGTTTCCACCATCTTCTGCAGTATGTGTTTGATGTTCTTGTTGGCGGCCTCAACTGCTCCATTGGTTTGCGGCCGATAGGTAGATGACTTATGAAAAGCCACGTTATATTTTTCCAACAAATCAATCACCTCCTTCTTGAAGTGGGAACCGTTATCTGAAATTACCTCGTTTGGGACTCCGTAGCGACAGATGATGTTGTTTTTGATAAATTTTGCGACGTGCGAAGCCTTCAATACCGCATAAGATTGGGCCTCGACCCACTTCGTAAAATAATCTATCGCAACCAGGATGAACTCATGCCCATTCGACCCCTTTGGCGTGATAGCCCCGATCACATCAATTCCCCAGACTGAAAATGGCCATGGCGAAGTCATATTGTACAGCTTTGATGGCGGAATGTTCATGCGATTTGCATGAATTTGACATTTGTGGCATCGCCGAACAAAACCAATACAATCCTCCTCCATGGTGGACCAGTAGTAACCCTGTCTGAGAATCTTCCGTGCCAGCATTACTCCATTCATATGTGCTCCACATTCCCCTCCATAGATGGTTTCCATCAGACGTTTTGACTCTTCGGCATCAACACACAGTTTATGCATTCCCAGATGACCTCTCTTGTACAACTTACCCCCACAGATGATGAACTGAACTGCCATTCTTCTAATTGCCCTTTTATCTTTGGCATTTACCCCTGGCGGGTATGTTTCCTTTTATAAGAAATTCCAAATGTCGTAGTACCAGGGGTTTTCGTCCTGAACCTCATCTATAGCAGCAATCGACTCATAAGCTGGTGCAAACTTCTGATCAATGATGACTGGACGCATCCGGACTCCGAAAGGGATGTTTATCATAGAAGATAGAGTTGCTAAAGAATCTGCGAACCTATTGTTCTCTCTTAGTAGATGAGTAAACCTTAGCTTCTCAAACCGAGGAAATAGCAAATCCAAGGTCTGGTGATACATCATCATCTTTTCTTCTTTGACTTTCCAGTCTCCTTTTGCTTGAGACACAACGAGGTTCGAGTCCTCGATGACATCCAACCGTCTTGCCCCTAGTTCCAGGGCCGCTTCTAGGCCAGCGATGCATGCCTCATATTCGGCTTCGTTGTTCGAGACTTTGAACTGGAGTTTGAAGGCTAGAGGGATACGGGAATTGTCGGGTGCTATCAGCAACACTCCTATCCCATACCCATATTGATTTGACGCTCCGTCAAAGTACATCGTCCAAAATTCATTGTCGATGTGCAAAATGTCTTCATCTGGGAATAGGTACTCAACTGCTTCATCCCCTTCAACCGGGTGGTCGGCAAGGAACTCTGCTACCGCCCTTCCTTTCACTAACTTGCGCGTCACATATTTCAAATCGAATTCAGAGAGCAACAGTAACCAACGAGCTAGCCTACCCGTAAGTGATGGTTTCTTGAAAAGATATTTGATGGGATCGAGTCGTGAAACCAACATTACAGAGTGAGCTAACAGGTAGTGCCGCAGCTTCCCGGTAGCCTATACCAAAGCTAAGCAAGCCTTCTCTAGCGGTGTATATCGGGTCTCATACTCTAGCATTTTCTTGCTCAAATAGTAGATGGCTTTCTCCACCTTGTCTTTTGATTCTTGCGCAAGCATGCAACCCATTGTAGTCTCAGTTACTGACAGATACAAAATCAACGGTTTCCCTGGTTCTGGTGGTGACAACACGGGCGGGTTCTGTAGATATTCTTTAATCTGTTCAAACGCAGCTTGACATCGGCTGTCCCATTAGAATTTCTTGCCTTTCTTCAGGGGACCAAAGAGTGGTTCACAAGTCAAGGTTAATTTTGAGATAAACCGTCTTATGAATTGCACTTTACCCAGAAAGCCTCGCACCTCCTTTTCAGTCCTTGGTGGGGGCATTTCTAGGATGGCCTTGATTTTGGAAGAGTCGACTTCGATGCCTCTTTGTGTAATCAGAAACCCCAGCATTTTCCCCGCTGTAACACCGAATGTACACTTTTGAGGGTTCAGCCACAACCGAAATTCTCTGATCCTTTGGAAAAACTTGTGCAAGGCGGTATAATGGCCCTCTCTTTCTTTGGACTTGACAATCATATCGTCCACGTACACCTCAACCTCTTTGTGGATCATGTCATGCAATATTGTGGTCGCGGCCCGTTGATAAGTAGCTCCAGCGTTCTTCAACCCAAACGACATTACCCTGTAGCAGTATGTCCCCCACGGGGTGGTGAATGCAGTCTTTTCCCGGTCTTCGGGTGCCATCACTATTTGATTGTATCCTAAGAAAACATCCATGAATGAGAGCAAAGCATGCCCTCCTGTGAAATCTACCAACTCATCGATGTGCGGCAAGGGAAAGTCGTCCTTCGGACTAGCTCTGTTTAAATCCCTGAAGTCCACGCACAGCCGGATCCTGCCATCCTTCTTCGGTACTGGAACAATGTTAGCCAACCAAGTCGGGTATTCGGATACCAGCAGAAAGCCTGCATCGATTTGCTTGGTGACCTCTTCCTTAATCTTGAGAGCCCAATCCGGGCGGATCCTCCTGAGTTTCTACTTGACAGGTCGGGCCTCGGGGTCAAGGGGGATCCGGTCACGCGAAAACATCTTTGAAATCTTTTAATAAAGCAACTAAGCGCTCGCGTTCCTCCGAAGACAACGTGGACCCGATCTGGACCAGCCGCGGGTCCTCCTCAGTACCAATGTTCACGGTAGTGATTTCATCCACTAGGGATTTAACAAATCTTTCCTGCTCTTGCTCAATTAAACGTTGCAAAAACGGAGGAACTTCGTCCTCGTCGTTTTCAAAATTTTGAAAGTTTGAATTAATGCAATAAATCAAGGGCACAAAAAAGTACTCAGAAACCACAGTCACTTGATTCTCATTAGGCATATCCAAATCGTCTGATTCCTCGGTTACAACAGACTCAAATGAAAAGGAAAAGGATGACCTAGACAGGACTATGGCATCCGGGTTAACATCCCCAGAATTACTAGACTCAGACTCAGTCGAGCTGGAATCTGATTCCGACTCACAGGACTCGGTGGAATCAGACTTGACTCACTACGACCGGTCTTCTTTGGACAAAAATCCCTCCTCGTATTGCCAAGTGAGAGGGTCATAGATGCATCCAAGATAGTTCTTTGGTAGGCCCAGACTGTTCATCCCCAATCATGGAAACCGAGAAGTTATCCCCCAAGCACTTGTGGTCGATCGAAGGATCTGAGAGTAGACATGCCAGCGCTACCCCCATTTCAATTTCAGCACCCTCGGAGTCCACTGCCTTACACTGCTCAACCTCGGCTGATGGGTCTGTCTGCTCTGTGGCAACGTCATCCCCGGGTAGTTGCAGGTCGAAGAAGATCTCGAAGCCCGGCACGCGCTTCTTCTCCACGTTCAGCCACGGCTCTGGGAAGCCGCAAAATGGAAAGTCCTCCCCCTCCCGGACGAAGCGTCCATTTAGGGTACCCTGAATGGGCCTATGCATTAGCTCGAAAGGCTTCTCAGCCTGCTTTGCCCTGGCCCTCCTGCCATTTCTCTTCCTTTCCTCCCCCAGTCGTCTTTGGTGGGCAGATAACCCAGTCCAAAGGTATGCGGGTTATGTGGCACTTCGGCCAATGTTGCGACGCCTTTCCTGCCGCTCCTTCCTAATCCCATCCCGGGGATGTGTTCTAGCTTGTTCATGAGGTAGACGGATTGAGCACTGACGTACACACCTTCATTCACAGCCATAATATTCTGCACTACCCGGGCCTCAGCCAAAGTGAACCCTGATAAGAACACATCCTCCGTGCCGTGCTCAATTTTCAAGACTGGTTTAGACACTTCCGGCGGTGGATGGATGGATGAATTTCCGAAAACAATTGCCACCCCCTTCCCGTGAGGGTACTTCAACATCTGATGTAAAGTGGAAGAGACCGCTTTCACTTGGTGCAACCACGGCCGCCCCAAGAGTAGGTTGAAGGTTGCGGGAACGTCCAAGACATGGAATTCGATGTTGTGTTGTCCTGGACCAACCTGGGTCAGAATTTTGACAGTCCCCATCACTTCTCTGCTGGTATTATCGTATGCTCTGATCACCTGAGTAGTCGGGACAAAGTCCCCGGGCTTCAACCCGATTGCATACGCTGTTCTGGCTGGGCAGACGTTGATGGCGGACCCGGTATCAACAAGTACCACCGGTATCCACTTGTCTCTACATTCTACAGAAACGTAGAGGGGTTTGTTATGATTTATGCCCTCAGGCGGCAACTCTTTGTCTGAAAAGGTTATCATCGGGGAACCTCCTCCTGGGAAAACCAGCCCAACCAGTTGCTCTGGTGTAGTATCTATAGAGAGTTTGGCCTTGTCCATGGCAGATAGGACACCCTGTCTGTGCACCCATGACGCCATAAGCAGTCCCCAGATGGAGATGTCTGCTTGTATCTTCTTCAATTGCTTGAGCACAACTTCTTTTTCAATTTGTTTCTCCCTCTGTTTCTCAGCCTCCTTGTCCTTCCCTGATGCTTCTGGTCATGTGATCCATCTCATCGAGGTACCAGGTGTCATCTGGTTGATTATTTCCCCAATCTTCGTCTGTGTGGGCAAGACATAAATCATCGTCTTCCCACCACATCCCACCAGCGTTCAATAGCCACCTGTCTGGTTCTGGCGTGTTTGTACTCTCGGTACTCTCGGGGCATATGCTCACAGCATTTCCCGCTCTTGTGCTCACAGCACTTTTCAATCCTTTCGTGGGTTTTGGCTTTCCGGACTCTCTCAGAATCCCAATTTTTCTCTTGTTCCTCCTGCGTTAGTATGTTTGTTGTTCGGTTTTCATGATATCTTGATTCCGAGCGAAATTCTTTGTGCCGTCGCTCTCCGTCGATGCATTCTGACTCTCGGCCCTTTCGGCCACAACTGATACCTCCACCCCTGCCGGGCTCTGCTCTGGTTGAAATTCTACAACGTCTGGTTGATCATCCAGCCACCCGGTGGCCTCTACCGATTCCTCATATTCAAACCAGTTGACTGCTGTGTCCCCTGATTCTTGGTCATCGAAAAACTGTAGGTCGGTAAAGTCCTCCTCCACAACTATCAGATCATCCATTTCAAATCTGTCTCCCTAAATCACGCACAGTTCTGCCCTCTCCGGTAATCCCACACTTGGCTCAGACTGACCCACTGATAGAATGTACTCACTTGGATCGTAGGCTTCTTCAGCAAGATTCCCAAACTGCTCAATCCCAGACTCCACAACCCCACTCTCTTCCGAAATCTGTCCTATCCCATCTTCAATGGTCACCATCGCCGGCTCTGGTCAGGTTATAGAGATGTCCGTCATGCACAAAGAGTCAGTGCAGTCGGGAAGGAACACCTTTGGTTTAGGTAGGTGGGATGGGGTGATATAGATACTAGGATCGTAAGATGCAACCCCGGTTTGGATGAAGTTGATTCTGTTAGGAGGGGGGCTTGGTTATGTGGTGGAAGAGGATTTGTTGTGACGTTGGGTTTGTCGGGAGGCGCAATCACCTGCTTGTCAATAAGATCTTGGATCTCGTGACGCAATCTAAAACAACGGTCGGTGTCATGACCGTGCTGTTGGTGATACGCGCAGTATCTTGCCGGGTCATGAGAGGGAGGGAGTGGATTTGGTAGTGGTCTTGGCTCCAGGGGTTTTAGGTGCTTCTTTCTGATTAATACCCCCAGAGCTTTGGACAGGAGCATATATAGGGGTGTGAAGGTTCTTTGGCCTCTGGGCTGGTATTTGGTGGTCTGGGCACTGCTTCTGGATGCACCGGAGAAGGGTGTGGCTGCTGTGGGCCTTGGAAGGGGAGGGGGGATGGTGGTGACCATGCTGACCTCTGAAGCTCTTGTATTTGCAGCGCCACTCGGGCCCGCATTGTTGTTACGGTTAAAAGTCCTCCGGGGTTATTCCCGGTCCTGGTCAATCAGACCTTGCTTCATCGCATCCTCAATTTGTACCCCCATCTCATGTAGATCTGAGAAGGTGGGGAAGGGGAGTACAATCATCTTCTGCATTAGTTTTGGTTGGAGATTGCGCACAATCATCCTGATCTGGTCTTTATCAGTGGGTCTTAATGTCATCATCGATGCCTTCGCCCTCCATCGAGTCACAAAATCAGAGAAAGTCTCTTTGGGCTCTTGCCTTCTTGTCTCGAGATCACGAGTTGTAATCTCGATGGGTATTGTACGAGTACTGTGCAACAAAGGCTTCGGCCATTTCGTCCCAACTTCTTTTGACCTCATCTTCCAACTTCGCGTACCAGATGGCGGCTACACCTGACAAGGTTCGGCCGAATAGTGAGAGTTTTTGTGGTCTGGTTAGCCCCATTGGCCGCAATATGTCTGAAAATAGCCGAAGATGGACCATGGGGTCTCCAGATCCATCGAAGGGATCAATCTGTGGCATTTTGAATCTGTCCGGCAATGTCACGGCCACATCAGTATAGCCATCCTCGATGTCCGGAATGGCTTTCACCCTTTGGGATTTCTTAAAAAGCTTCTCGAGCTTGCTTAGCTTCAGCGCTGTATGGTCTATTTCGAACTCGAAGGGAGAGTCCGGGTGGTTGGGTGTATCGGTTTTGGACAGTTGAAGCGGAAGCGGGGGCAGAGTCGGCCCTGTTGGAAAGTTTGTGTCCTCCTGGATATTCTGGACATTGGGCAGAGTGTTCTAAGTGTTTGGTAAGGCATTCTGAACAGTAGGTGCTTGCTCGGGTAATGGGGCCCCTAGTGGAGGAGGAACCTAATGTGAGGCCGATGCTGCAGTCTGGTGATAAGCTCGGCTTGCTGGGCCATGATTGTGGCCTGCTGTTTGGCGAATTCTGCCTGGCGGATAGCATCCTCCTGCATCTGTCTCATGCTCTCCTGCATTTGGCGCATCATTTCTTCCATCCTGGCCATATTCTGTTGGTCTTGCTGGCTGACCGGTATGTGTATTTCTATAGTGGAAATTGGAACCTCAACCCGACTGTTTGCTGCTAAAATAGATGACTGCCCCGGTAATCCCTGCTCTGACACACTGTGCCTCCTAGGCCTTCTCCTAACAACGGGGGGTAGAGATTGGAACACTGGATGTCCGCCAACCAGATCCTTAGATCGATTGAGCCGACGACCTCTTGTCCAAAGTGCTTGGGGAATATCTAATGGTTTGGAAGCAATTGTGCTAAAACTGCCCTAGCAAAAAGAGAAATAAAGCGAAAAGGAAATAAATAACCAGAATAAACGAATAGTTATGACAGCTTAAAATAAATACACAACACACAGTCGGGCATAACAACACACGGTTGATAAGCTGAATACACACTGTCCTCAAATCTTGATCATCGCCACTGAATCATCGTCCTAAAAGTGAATCGATACCCGCAGATAATCGATACTCAAATCTTGATGATGCCCAGTTCGATGCCCAAACTCATAAACTGATGTATGCATTCCCTGTAGAGACACACTCTAACAAGCACATAACAGATAAATGAGAGCCAAAACACCCCTATGTTGGGGTAGGGTTTCCCTGTCCTATTTTGTCAGGAGCTAGGGTTTCACTACGCACGCAGCGGTTTCAAACAACCTATAAACGGGTAAGCAACCTGTCCTAGTTTGGAATGGTCACTACGGATTCCGAATATGCACTAGGTGGAATGGTCAAAGCGGGTGCCCCGGTAAAACCGGGGTTTGTGTTCCCATACTGGCAGAGCCCGTAACCGGTCAGCCTTATGGACATGCCTTGACAAGACAAGCCTCCGGCAAACCGCTCAGGAATAGCAGATGGAAAACACGGTGTCCTAGGCGCACCAATGCAAATGCAATGCAAAGAGACACACAAGTGTAGTCAAAACAAGATATCATGAGTTCGAGTCAAGTTCTCTAAGTCCCCAGCAGAGTCGCCAGAAACTGTAACATGCCCGTGGGGGACCTCGCTACAGCTCGGACTCGATTTGTGTCACGGTTCTTAATCTTGAACCAAAGAGTCCAAATCCGGCAAATCGTTTTGAGAAAACAGATTTTTAGAAAAGAAGTGCCAAACATGGACTGGTTTGCCAGATACAAAGTCACCACCTAAATATTTTTGTTTTGGGAAATTTAGGAAACCCTGACTCGTTTGCCTAAGGCCACGTGTCCGTCATCACCAAAGTTGCCTCGGCTCGGGAACTTGGGTACGATTGGGGAAGGTCACTTCGTGAGCACCCCCGCTCACCCGATCAAAGATCGGCCTCTACTAACCATGATATCTAGTTTTGAAAACATTGTGCGTTCTTATTCTGGTTATTAGCCTAGATTTACTATGTGATGCGCACAGCATACAAGTATAGACCGGGTCGCTTGAATTGGAACAAAACATTTCATGTTTGTGTTATTTGAAAATGGCTTGATGGTGCTACGCGCAAGTAGGCTAAGACATGGATTTGCCACCCTCGGGTGGGCTTAGAAAACATGGTTTTGCCACTATCTAGTGGGCTTAAAACAAACATTTGATGAATTGTCCCAATCCAAATAACCCAACCTCCACCCACAAGCATTCAAGGCAGTTATATCACATAAGCACATAGCCTCATAGTAAGCATGCTATTCATGGCAACACTCACACGCATGCAAGGATGCTAAAGCATAAAACTCACCGAGTACTCCAAGCCAAAACAGAAGCTCATTAGAAATCCATGCATGATCCTAAATATACAGAAATGCCTAATGCAACACATGCAAAAATGCAACTATAGCAGGCTCGGCTATTCTAAACATGGCATATGAAATGCTACAGCTAACATGTATTCAACTTGGAATTGAAATACAAATGTAGTTAGTATGATGCGCCGAGCCCGGTGCATACAAAACAGATAAATGAATGCAAACATGCTATCATACTGTATGCTAATTGAAACATGTCCTAATCTAACCAACATAAGCGGGTAAATAAAAGGGAGAAAGAAAGGGGGGTTGGAAGACATGCACACACACACGCACCCTTATTACAGTTATGCCCTCGCGCAGAGGGTCCGAATAAATATACAGTCCCGAATAAATATAAAATCCTAACAAATTAACAAATTAACTAAGAAAAGCAATAAACTAGCATGCAAGCTAGGGGGCTGCCTTGACTCTGGCTCGGATGATGAATGATGCATGTCCGGGTTGCCTTTGCGCGGAAATCCACGACGATGCCCCGATTAGCCTCTGTTCACAATTATTCTTGGAATGCATGCCGAACTCTGGAAGACCGCTTGATTCTTGATTTGCTGCAACAGAGAGCAGGAAAGGGGCATGGCAATGTATTTTCACAAATGTATGCATGCCTCGATCCTCGTGCCACCAATCACGCATATCGATGCATAATGATCAAGGAGTCGAATTGCACAATTCAATATGGAATGAATGCATATGAAGACACAACAAGACCTAACTCCATCATGGATAATCTGGAGTGTGGTGGATCGAATTGAGGCGTTCCTGTCACTGAGGAGTATGAACGCCTCGCTTTCGTGCCCTAACTCCTATCTCGGACACAATGCAATATGCATGACATGCATGAATGCAATCTAAGATACAACCTAGCACACACAATACTATGAAATGGCATACACGATGCACGAGGTAACATGGCATACACAATGCGCTAACATACACCCTAGCATACGCAATGCAAAGGACTAAGATGGCATACACAATGCAATATGGGCTTACACTAACATGAATGGACCTCAGCCACACTCACATAAGAGGCCAATAGATGAAAATGAGACAACTCGAAATGCGTGCACACGTGCACGCAAACCGAGGACCGAACCTAAGGCACTAAATGCCACTCTAATGAGACATGAAGTGTGACATACGAGCATGCAAATTTCAGAGGCGATAAATGATTCAAAACAGCCCCAAAATATGGTAGAATGACACCCGATGCATGGAATGAGTCCCGAAATGCAAAACTAGGCACCCGAAATGACTTGTAGCTATATCAAGCATGCATAATATGGACATGAAGCATGAAGAAAGAAGTGAGGCAGCCCCAAGACAATCATATTTATAGTTTATGTCAAGGCCAAAAGGTGAGCACACATGGGGCTAAACTAGCATACAAAAATGGCCCCGAAAGCGAGATTATGAAGTAGGTGATGGCTGCTGTCCGAGAACAGAGAAGGGCCCTTCTACAATGTTGAAGAGGGGCTCAAAATATGATGTTTTACAGCTTATGACAAACCACCAAAACAAACACAAGTATAGCTAACCTCTCATGCAAGAAATGGGCCAAAAAGGGGGCAAAGAAGCAACTGATATATGGAAGTTCCAAACAGGTAAGGGCCCTTCAACAATGTTGAAGAGAAGCCCAAAATATGGCCTTTTCCAGCTTGGACCAAGGTCCAAAGACAGAATCTCAATGGGCCAATAAATCATGCAACAATGAGGCTAAAACATGGATATCAAAGCAAGTAGAACATGGGAATAGAAACCAGTGATGAGCCCTTCTTCAATGTTGAAGAAGGGCTCAAAATAAGGAACTTCTCAGTTTATGACATGCCTCAAAACAGATTACTCATAGGCCAAAGATACTATGCAATATACAGGCATACAAGAGAGATTGTGAAGCAAGTAGCAGTAGGAAACTCCAAACAGGGTAAGACCCTTAATGAAACAGAAAAATGAGCTCAAAAAAATGACATTTTCAGTTTTGGTCGGAGCTCAAAAGTATAAGCAAGAATGGCTAAGAAATGATACCAAAAATAGCTCAAAAGAGGAAGAAATCAACTCACCCTTGTAGACCAATTCTTTAGCAACCTCTTGGTCCAAAATGTAGTACTCCTAGCCTCTAAAAAGGACCTCCGAACTTCTGGAATGGAGGTGGTGGTGTAGTGCTAGGTGGTGGTGAAGAAGAGGGGTTGGATTTGGGTGTTTTGAGGGTAGAAATGAGAGAGGGAGAGGAGATACAATGCACAAGGCTCAAAGGATTTTTTTTCAACCATTATATCAGAGCTGGAGGCCCTGTTATATAGGCAAGAAAGGGGGAGAAAAGGGGGGAAGAATGGGGGGGAAAACAATTCAAGTTTCCCCCAAAAAATTGGCCCCCGGATACAAAATCTGGGGGGGGGAAAGAGTGCATATTTGGACTGAAGAGGGTCAGAGGGTTCAGACCGGCCAGCCACCATGGTTCTAGGTGGCCGATCGGCTACTCCCCATAGCCAATCGGCTAGGGGTCAAAAGGGGCAAGTAGAATTGCTGGCCGAGCACCACAAATTGGTGGCCTCCGAGGTGTCCTCAACACAACCCTGTGGTTCAAAATTGGCAACAGTAAACCAGGAGAGAGAACAAGCCACTTTTAGGAGGGGTTCAAAAGGGTCAAATGGAATTACTGGCCGTTGATATGATATTGGTGGCCTCCCAGGTGTGTACAACACAAATATGTGGTTTGGAGCTGGAAAAAGTGGCCCTAGGGTGGTCAACATTAGCTTTGAAGTGAGAAAAACGGGCGTCAGGGGGTGATGATGGAATATAACTGGTTGTTGGAACAATTACTAGCCTCCCACCCTTCTACGACCTTCCTGGTGATGAAACAGAGGTCCCTGCCAAAAATGAACGAAAACCGATGCAAAACGAAGGTTCGGGGGCCAAAACACGCAGTTCGGGGCCCTGAAAACTGACTGTTAGGCACCGGGAGTGGTGTTCGACTACGAAGTTGGTCTCTCGAACCACAGTGTCCCTCAAAAGGGATTAAATAAGATGTATGCCAAAAATCGGAGCAAACGGAGGTAGTTAGGTGGTCCCGAACCGAGGCACACGGCCTGACGGCTCCGAAAACTGGGAACCGGGCTCCGAAATGGAAAAAATGGCCTATGACCACGAAACGTAGCCTATGGCCACTAAGAGATGATCTACTAGACCTCTCCCTCCCCCCATGGAAAGAAACAGAGAAAACCGAGCCTGGTTCGCAAACCGAGGCAAAGTATAGAAAGAGTTCGGAAGTCCGGCGGCAGGGCTTGCAGCCGAGACTCTGAAACTTCTGAACGAGCACGATATGCAACATCACCAAGCGCTCCATCGGTGGCGTCTAAGTCTTAAGGTCGGTCAAAAATGGGGTGTCTACACCTTGGAGGATGCTAAGTCAATTGCAATCTCAGTTAGGCCACGAATATCAGCATCTGAAGCACGCAAATCTGATTTCATAAGCTTTATGCACTCATGCTGATCAATAGTCTTAGAACATATTTGCTTGAGCTTAGTATGTTGTTTAGCAAACGAGGGACCAATCAACATAAACATGAATACAAGAGAAACTAGCATGGAACAGCTACCAAAAAAGGATGCCATTTTCAATTCTCTATTTCTGGTTTTGTTTTTGTTCTTCCCTCTTGGCTAGTATGGGAAGTAGGAGAGACTCTTATATAGTACTTTTAATTTAAGGGACTGTCAATTAATATATTATATCTTGTGTTTCACTAACTGCTATTTAGTATTTTAACAGAAAATTTATTTTGAAATTGAAATTTTATTTAATACATTTATTGCAGCTTTGTAAGTTTCTTCTTAATGAATTATCTTGATTACAGGATGAACTGTTGATATGCATATTGCTATTTTTTATTTCCTTCGTTTATTTATTTATTTTTTGTGTGAGAGAACAAATAACGTTTACTAATTCTTCTCTTCTGATTACAACAATATCTAAATCAGTCTCTTAAAGAAGCAAAATCTGTCTCTTAAAATTTTTAAAGAAAAAAACCATGAAAATTATCTTACTAATTATCAATATAATAAGAGATTTTTGAAAAAAAATTTAAAAAATGCGACCGCCCCTACACCCCTAAATCCGTCAGTTTTATGTTTAAGCACCATAAAACAAAGTCAGCAAATTTGAACTCCTTGCCACAACCCATTATAATTAAGCAATTGGAAGCCACCATCTAAATAAATATAAATTTTCAAACCATATAAAAAAATAGAAAAACACATGTTTTTGACAGCAAAGATTAATTTGGTAGATGACACATTTCTTATAAAATCTGATGTTTGAACCTGATGCTTGAACATTTAGGTCTAAAGCGAAACATTTTGGATTGCGATAAATAAAAATAAAATTTATTGACCTCCATAGTTAGCATAGTTGTGAAGGAGTTGGATTGGGATGATCTGTAAACCTAGACAATTTGGATTCAATTCTCATTAGGGACTTCACCAATATATATGGTTTGCGGGTTATTATAAGTATTTAGGATTTACTCTAGAAAGATGGATTCACCGTGGTCTTGCCATGGCTAGATTACTTATCATAAAAAATAATTTAAAATTTTTACGAAACAACAATCATTAAAAAATTATTACTATGTCCTTTTTTTTTAGTGGGATGGGAGCCTTTTTCAAGTAAACCTTCTTTAAAAAAAAATAAAATTGCTAATAGAAAAGAATTATATTATGCTAATATTTTGAGAGTTTGGAACCTTTTTTTCAAAATGGGACTTCTTTTTAAAATAGAGTTTCTAAAAAAAAAAAAAGAAAGAATTATATTATATTATATTCATGTTGAGAAATTTTGAACTTTTGACAAAATAGGGCTCATTTTGCTTTCACAGTAATAGCAAGTCCAGTATTTAGGATAAATTACAAATAGATCACTGAGATTTGATTAAAATACAAATCGCCTCATGTGTTTTTAAAAATTACATTCCACCCCTTAAGGTTTCTAATTTTATAACAAATCGTCTCTTATATTAATAAATCATCAAGTCAATTAACTGTTTTTAATGATGTTATAAATATGTTTCAATTAATAATTTAGGTAATTTTATTATTGTATAGGAAAGAAATTATGAATTTCTTTTTTTAGTTAATTATGTTAAATAAAAAATTTTAACAAGGAGATGTTTGTAATTACAGAGGGCAATCTGTACTTTAAACAAATTTCAGGAGTGTATCTGTAATTTATCCTAGTATTTATTTGAGCTCTGAACTCAGGGATGGTATCAACATAATTTTGTAGTGTGAATAGGACAAGTCTATTATTTTTCCTTTTTTTTTTTAGATTTCTTTTTTTCTACTTTAAGAATTTATATATAAAAATGTATATATATATTTTTTACTGTCGTAAAATAGAGGCCTAAGGTAAGGAACAAACTAAAAAACTCTCCAATCAAGACACTATAACAAAATGCACCTTTGGTGACTAAATTTGGCGACTAAAACTTTTTTGGTCGCCAAAAGTCAGACCTTTACCGACTAATTTTCCTATTGGTTGGCAATGTTGTGCACTTTTAGCTACTAAAATTTTTTAGTAGCCATATATTAGTTATTGGTGACTAAAATTAAATTTGGTCGCTACAAATATGAAAATAAGTGACTAAAAAAATTTTAGTCGGCGTTTGTCTATATTTTAGACTACTAATTCTAGTTTTAGTTGGCGTACATAGTCTTTTGCCAACCAAAAATGTTTTAATCGCTAAAAAATAGGCTTATTTATTGGGGAACTCTTTGTCGACCAAATAATTTAGTCGGAAAATATATACTATCAACGACTAAACATTTAGTAGCTAAAAAAAAAGTTAGATGCACAAATAAAAAATATTGGCGACTAATATTTTGGTCGCCGTAGATACTTCAAGTTTTGCGACGAATATTTTAGTAGCTGAAAATTTATCCTCATTCAGCGACTAAAGATTATTTTTGTCGCCAATACCTTTACTTTTGGCGACTAAAAATTTGGTCACAATTTATACAACTTTTGGCGACTAAATATTTTTTAGTCGCCAATACCTTCCTCGACAATCTTCCCATGACAAATTCGGTGACCAAAATATTTAGTTCGGAAAAATTTTTGACGACTAAAATCTTACTTAGTCGCCAAAAGTGCACTTTCTTGTAGTGAGAGTCTCTTGAACAAGGAGCTATTTCAAACAACATGATGGCACCTTAACTATTCTTAATTGCGCGTCTCCTTAAATGGCCTCCCTAGCTATTTGATCTGCACATCCATTTATATCCCATGCCATATAAATTAGTTTGCATTCCCAATTTCTGTCCAAGACCCTTCATATTTGAGGTTTCTCTTTTCTACTTTAAAAATTTAACATGTTTGGTACGATGGAATGGAATCAAATGAAGAATGAAATACAAGGTTAAATGGAATGGAATGTCCATTTTCATTCTATTGTTTCGTTGCCAACATGGAATGACATAGGAATAGGATAATAATTCTCATTCTCATGTTTAGTTATACCTATTAAACTCAAGAAATTGAATAAATTTTCATTATTTTTTTATTTTTGTAACAAGTTAGTAACAAATAAATTAAAATTTTATATAAATCGGGATAATATTAATAGTTGTGAAAGTGATAGTGTGAGTCATAGTAGTGGTCGTGGTGGTGGTGGCAACGACGATAGTGATGGCATCGGTAGTGGTGACGGAAATGATAGTAGGATAGTGGTAGTAGATTGTTGGGGCCTTAGTGGTGGTGGTAAGGTGGTGTTGTAGTTGCGGTGGCGGTGGCGGTGATGGTGGTTATGGAAGCCAATAGTAGTGGTGGTGGTAGTAGTGGCGACATCGGTAGTAGGTAGTGGTAGTATGGTGGTGTGGTGGTTGTGCCGATGATCGTGGTGGGGGTGGAAGTGGTGGTAATAGCGTGGCTGTTGGCGGTGGCGATATGGTGATAGTAGTTAAATAATATTTTTTTTTTTAAGTGCCAACCAAAAAAAAATAATAATAAAATTTTATGGCAATTCCATGATAAAATAGAATGGCCATTCCTTTGGTTGGAAGAAGGAATAGGTATTCCCACATTTGTTGGAATAGCCATTCCCATGGAATGACTATTCCCACTTAAATAAGGCATACTAAATAAGGGAAAGGAAATGCAAAGTTAGAATGAACATTTCATTCCAATCCATTCTATCGTACCAAGCATGCTTTTATATATAATTTCAATTCATGTTGTAATTACTGATTCATTGTATTGCTTGCTTACCTCTTCTTCTTCTTCTTCTTCTTCTTTTTTTTTTTAAAAAAAAATTTCAACAAAAAAGTTTAGCCTAAAAAAGATTTTGTAACTTTTATTTCACTAACCAAAATGCATTTTGTAAAAACACCAAAGAATTATTTTCAGTAATCTAAACTTTTTATTATCAGCTGGACAGATTTTTTTTTTTTTAATGGATCATCGGTCAATGATTTAGAAAGACTACATCACAAAGAAGTTCAAATTCCTTATTCCATCTTATTTGGCGAAAGGCATTGCATGGTGCATGTTCGAATTGTTTTTTGCATCGTTCACTTGAACTGTTATGTGCTTGTAGTGTCCTTTAAAGAAGATTTTCTTGGTTTGTCCGTGTTAATGTATATATGGTATATATTCCTACATATATTTGGTATTGATTTCCTAGATATATTAGGTATTGTCATAGTTAGGTCTCTTATAAGATACTCTTTCTCATAGTTAGATTTCTAGTAGGATATTCTTTCTCAACCTATATATATAAGCCTTTTATTGTATAGGAAAATACATTCAATTAATATATTAATCACAATATATATTATTTCCCCCCCTCCTCTCTCTCTCTCTTTCTCTCTCTCTCTCTCTACTATATAACATGATATCAGAGCGATAGGTTAAGCTCTTGGTGTTCTTCGCCTTATCGGCGGGCGGCAGCCTTGCCTTGGCCGCCTGTCGGATCTCAACCTATTCCGTTGTCATATTTTCCTTTTAGTATTGCTTCATGGTTATCTCTTCCTCTATCCATTGGTTTATTTCTACCCTAAATATCTCTATCATATTTTTTTTTTTTTTTTTTTTACTCACAATCCATCTTTTTTGTGCTTCTATTTCCTCTGTTTCAACTTCAAATAGGTTTCTAGCTTCAAACCTATTTGAGTTTGAGGGAGGGTATTATACCTATATCATGATGAGCACGATCATACACCATGCAAACCCCCCCAAGATGTCCCCTTTAGTGCACCACCCAAGCCGCCCCCTCTGGTACACAATCCAAGCTGCCCTCTTTGGCGCACAACCCAAGCCGCCCTCTTTGGCGCACAATCCAAGGCATCCCCTGGCGCACTCAATTATCTGTTGCCATCATCGTTCAGCACCACATCATAAGTTATGTGTGTGGCACGCTTGCTGGTTCAACATCCAGCCTCTATAACGGTCTAGCACGACCCCGCAAACTGTCACGACATTGATTCTGATTAGCTTCTACAACGACCCAGCATGACCCCTTTAAACTGTCCTGACATTAATTCTGGTTAGCTCCTACAACGGTTTGGCATGACCATAAACTGTCTCCCGGCATTAGCTCCGACCTTCGATATCAACATTAGTTCTAGCCAGTTTCTATATCCGTCCGACACGACTTTAAACTGTCTTGGCATTAGTTTCAACCAATTCCTACAATGGTTCGACATGACCATAAATTGTCTCCCGACATTAGTTTCAGCCTCTGATCAATTTCAAGTGCCCTTACACTCCCGTTCAGATTTTGCAATTTATTTGCCTTTTATTTTTTTAGTTTTATTTTATGTTTTAGTTTCTCTCTCCAAACTCAAGATATTTATCCTTCTTGAGTTTGAGGGGGGATGTTAATGTATATATAGTATATATTCCTACATATATTAGGTATTGGTTTCCTAGATATATTAGGTATTGCCATAATCAGGTCTCTTATAAGATACTATTTCTCATAGTTAGATTTTTAGTAGGATACTCTTTCTCAACCTATATATATAGGCCTTCTATTGTATAGGAAAATACATGGTATATATTCCTACATATATTAGGTATTGATTTCTTAGATATATTAGGTATTGTCATAGTTAAGTCTCTTATAAAATACTCTTTCTCATCGTTAGATTTCTAGTAGGATACTCTTTCTCAGCCTATATGTACAGGCCTTCTATTGTATAGAAAAATACATTCAATTAATACATTAATAACAATTGAGAGGGAGTTTTTATAAGCATTATGGCCGAGCTAGGCCCAGGCGTAGTAATAGGCTGTTCTATGGGCCGTGGTGAAAAGGGATTAGCGAGTGGACCTTAGTGTTAGCTCGGTCCAAGTATGGTTACAATCACCACGGTTGGAGTGGTGATAATTAGCTCAGTCATAGTATTCGGAGCTGAGGCATTTGGGCTTTTTATGGTGGACCTTGCTCTTGCTAGCTCGGTCAAAGCTTACTGTAGTTAGCTCAGTCTCAACAGACGAAAACCGAGGTATAAGTGAACAAGAGCCGAGCTATATGTTGCTTGTAAAGGCGCTGGATTTAGTATGACAAAGGGCTAGTGTTAGCTTGGTCATACTGTCAGCCAACCGTGGTAAAACCGTCTCACTTGGTTTAAGCAGTGAGGGCGGCTGTTGAAGGACAAGCATTATCTTTCAGGAGTGTGATTCCTATGAGGACTCTACATGGAGGAATAAGAGTCCTACTAGGATTGTGCGAGGCAAAAACTATAAAAGCTCACAACATAACCTATGCAGAGGTAATATAACTTTGATTCTCGAATACACAAAGCTTTTGTCTATTTGTCTATTTTGCTGACTTAGGCATCGGAGGGGTATCTGGCACACACCCTCCGGCTAGCTCACATTTGTGTTTTTAGGGAGTAAAGCAACGACGTTTGGAGGAGCGCAGACTTGATCAACAGGATTATACAAGAACATTATTTCGTGCTCGTACAATTAGCACCGTCTGTGGGAGTTTCAGAAAGAACAAAACCTCTAGATCGAGTTTTCCTCTCTAGTTGGAAGCAATGGCGCACAATGAAGACTTGCCGCAATCAGCTATTGATGGGCAAACCTCGGAGGGGGGTGCGAGGCGCGAAGGTTTGCCTTCTATCCCTCTCATGGCAGATTTAGAACCCCTGCAACATAACCCCCAGAGGGATGCAAGGGGAAGGCAGGCTCGTAGCCCCTGTCGCTCTCAAAGTCTTGAAAGACAGAGGTGGAGGATGGACCCTCAAGTTCTGGAGGATCGCGTAAAGGAGAAGGACGAGATAATAAGGAGGATGGCAGCAGACTTGGAGTTAATGAAGCGCCAGATAAAAGGAAAATGGATGGTAATAGGAGAGGGGTGCAAAGGCAACACGCCCCCTCACCACTCGGAGGATTGTGATGGGCATACCACACCATCACAAGCGCAAAGTAGGAGCCTTAGAATGGGCGACACTCAATCGCGGACTTCCAGGACACGTTACTCCAGGTCTGAGAGAACGAGAACTGGGAGGTCTTGTACTGAGGGAAGCACCTATCGGCCCTCGCACACGCACCGAACGTCATCTAGGCACACGGAGATGCCTAGATCATCTAACTCATGAAGTGTGCTTGAAGAAAGGGCCCGATGGAAGGAGGATACTAGGGCTTGCGACCCGCGGAGAGTTTTAGCCCTTCAACGATTGGCCCCTCGGACGCATAGGAGCGTCGAGGTAGGAATGCCAATGTCGCGCCTTGCTTACGAACCAACAGGCAAAGTATTAGCAAGGTTATAGAGCTCGTCGTTCGTTCCAACAATTGAGAACGCACCACTACCTTCAGGCTTCCACCAGCCCAAATTCACCACTTACGCTCGAGCCAGCATTCCATCGCTCGGGCGGAATTCTGAAAACAAAGGTGGTCGCTCGAGCGTGGAATCCTTCGCTCGAGTGAGGAAGCCAAATTCTGGGTTTTCTAGATTTGGTCCCAAGCTTCAAACCGTGAATCAAACATGCCAAAACTCATCCTTTGGGCCAAATTTCTGGAAAACACTTAGAAACTCATAATACAACATGTTTTAAAGATCATTTCATAAAATCAAAGCCCAAAAGTATGACAATTGAACACCAAGTCAACTTCAAATAAAAGAACATGATGTAATTATGCCATGCATGTGTTTATTTGAATTCATAGCTTCTAACACATGATCAAATGAGCCATTCTTTCCAAAAACATGATGAATTCTTAGATTACAACTACAATATGAACATGAATGGAAGAACTTCATGCAAAATAACTTCAAACTCCATGATATAGACAAGCATGCATGAATTAATGTTTCTTAAGCTTAAATTTCACATCTCATAATTCAATTCACTTGAAATTATAGGTGATTCAACTTAAATTCAAGACTAGGGACTTGGTTTCCTTACCTTAGATGTTCAAATGGGCTTAGGACACTAAAATCTTGAGCTAGATGAACTGATCTCCAAAACTCCTTCAATTTCTTCTCAAATTCAAGCAATACACTTGTTGAATTAAATTTTCCCCTATTCTCGCTCTCTCTCACGTTTTGGGCAAGGAGGTGGATGGAGAATGGTGTCAACAAAAATGAAATCAAACAAATGGCCTTGTAAAGGCCCACCAATGGCAAATGTGTAATAAACTCAAGCTAAAGTAATTTAACATTATTTATTCTAATTTAATCATTCCAAATCAAATTTTAATTAAACCTACCATAAAATCATATAAATCCTAATTCGCATATAACACAAATCAATTTCTGAATCGGTCGCCGATAAGGCTTTCAATTCGCAAATCGAAATTAAAACATGAATAGATCATTCTGTAACAAACAGATAGAAATGTAATTAAACAACACACTCACACAATCAATTTGGGGTTTCACCTTAATTAATTACTTATCATGCTTAAGCATGAATTAGCGCTAATCAGAGGTGAGGGTTGTCACACCACTACCATCCAAACTTGGAATCCATCTGCCACCCTTTAAATTATATTTGTTACAAATTACTTCCTTCCATAAAGAGTGGTTCTTAGCCCCAAACCTGCACCACTATTTTAGAAGAAGGCAAACATTCATAATACTAATTCTTCTCACATCCAAACCACCAAACCTTTTGTTTAATGTGACTACATCCCACTTGACCAAATGCACTTTTCTTCTTAAATCAAATCCACCCTAGAGGAAAGATGATTGCAATTTCTCAATCTCATTAGCCACTCCAACAAGTATTTTAAACAGAGAAAGATAGTAAGTAGGCAAACTGGACATAACAAATTTAATTAAGGTCAACGTGCTGCAAAGGAGAGCAGTCTCTTCTTCCATGATGCCAGTTTCAACTTGAGCTTCTCAAGAACAGGTTTCCAAGTGCTTTTTCTACCTGGATTTGCTGCTTGAGGCATCTCTAAGTATTTGAGAGGTACCTTATAATGAAGACAATTAAAGGCCTGTTCGGTGTAGCTTAAAAGCTACTTATTTCAGCTTTTAGCTTAATTTAAGCTACAATTGGTGTGTTTAGTAGAGCTTAAAATCACTTTTTGTAGCTTAAATTAAGCCAAAAAAGTGATTTTTTGCTGAGTGGCTTCTCGGGTGCTTATTCATTCAGCATAAGCGGGAAGCTAAAACTTGAGAGGCAAAATTACTTAAATGCTCTTTATTAATTTGAAGTATTACCAAATTGCCATTATATAAACTGCAAAAATAATCACAGTTCATTCTATGAGAGAGAGAGAGAGAGAGAGAGAGAGAGAAAGAGAAAGAGAAAGAGAGAGAGGAGCAGGCGATTTCCAGATGGTGATTTCCAGTGAGAGGCGATTTTCGGCGATCAAAACAAACCAGAGCTCTCTTCTCTCTATCTCTCTCTCTCTCTCTCACTCTTCGCTCTCTCACTCTTCGCTCTCTCTTCACCACTACCATCGGGTTGTAAACCTTAGCTTCACGATTGAAACCCTAACTATCGACTGTGTGACGATTGCAATCTAAAACCCTAGAGTCACAATCAACTGCGTGACGATCAGTGGTCTGTCGTCGTCCCCATCCCCATCGACGTTGTGCCTTCGACGATGACTATCAACGACCAACTCTCTCTTTCTCTCCCTCTCTCTCTCTCTCTCTCTCTCTCTCTCTGGATTTCATTTTCTCTCTCTTGAGGTTTTCAGTGTTTATTTTTTTAAAAATAATAATAATAATAATTAAGCTTTTTATAATTTAGCCATCAATAATAATTTAGCCATTTTAGCCATTAATTAAGCATTGATACTAATTAATAATTTTAGTATTAATTTATACTACTTAAGCAATTAATTGACACTAATTAATATATAATGAAAAAATGAAATAATTTTACTAAAAATGAAAAAATGAAATATCACTAAAAAATGATATAACTTGAAAAAAAATAAAAGGATTTTTCAAATGAAAAAATGAAATATCACTAAAAATAATTAAAATGAATAATAATAATAATAATAATTGATACGAATTTTAATAATTGATGAGCAAATTGATAATTTATATACTAAAACCACAATTAATAATAATAATAATAATAATAAAGAAAAGAAATACAGATATAAATAATTAAAATGAATATATAAAAAATAATATGTAATGAAATCACAACATTAATATAAATTAGAACATGAATATTAATTTTAATAAATTAAACAAAATTAACAAAGAAAGAAGAGAAGGAAAAAAAATTAAAAAAGAAAAGAAAAGAAAATAAGGTGAAAAAGAAAAGAAAATAAAATGAAATGAAAAAAAAATGTATTATAAATGAAATCACAAATTTTATATCTCATAAGGGCAAAAATGACAATTATACAGCAAAAACCTGTTTTACAGCTTATTTACCAAACACTACTTTGCTGCTTAAATCCATAATCCCACAACTGCACCAAACAGGTTACCAACTTATATTCACACTTGTAATTTATAATCTGTTAAGCTACAATCTATAATCACTTTCCCACAGCTCTACCAAATGGGGCCTAAGTCTAATAGCAAAACTACGTAACAACCCCCATTCACCCCAATACCACTTATTACACTCTTATGATAATTAATTTGAAGTCTCGAGAGGATCTCAAAGCATCTTAGAATTCTTTTGATGTTCACCACTTCCTCCTAATTTGCTTCACAAAACAAGATAGTATCAGTCGCAAATTGTAGATAAGAGATAGAAAAGCCATTTGATCCCACATGTGCTCCTTTTAAAAAACCGAACTCTTTTTCTTTAGACAGTAGAACGTTAAGGGCCTCAGCTACTATATTAACTAGGAAAGGTGACAAATTATCACCTTGTCTTAAACCCCTTTGCGGAAGGAATTTAGGAGTTGGTAATCCATTGACCAGGACAGAAATCTTAACAGAAGACACACAAGCTCTGATCCATTTATCACCAAATCCAAAGTTGGAGAGCATGGAAAATAAGAATTCCCAGTTAACTGAGTCAAACACTTTTTCAAAATCCAATTTGAGAATTAGACCTTTACTCTTTTCGAGTTTTTCCACTCATCAACTATCTCATTTGCAATCAAAACCCCATCAAGTATGTTCCTTCCACCCAAAAAAGCTAATTGAACCTCACCAATGATCATAGGCATAACCATTTTCAATCAATTAGATAACACCTTGGCAAGAATTTCATATAAGGAACCAATCAAACTAATTCGCCTAATGTCAATTAGAGAAGAAAATAAGCTATTGATTCCACCAACAAAACATGTATTTCGATGAAACTCACTCATAAAATTAAGCACATTAGATTTCACAATGCTACAACATTTCTTGAGAAATGCAATGTTAAATCTATCAGGCCCAGGGGCTTTATTACCCTCACATCTCATAATAACATGTTTGATTTCCTCTTCAATGATCAAGCTCCAAGTTCATACTCAATTCCTTTTAGGATTTCCAAGTCTTGGATTCATGGAAGCCGGGTAAATGAAGAATATGAATCGTCATACAATGATCTAGAACAAACCTTGATTACATCGCAAAGAATTTCAAATTCCTTATTCCATCTTTTGCGCTCAGATGTGTAAGATGAATTTTCAAATTTATTTTTGCAATCACGAACTCTGTCCTTAACATGATTCACTTGAACCGCTATGCGCTTATAATCACCATCATAGAAGAGTTTCTTGGTTTGTTCAAGGTCTCTAATGGCATCCATATAATTTTTGTCACACGAGCTTGCGAATGAGTTGTGTCCTTCAAATCTATAACCATCAGGTGAATTAACAAAGTCCCCAGCCTTGAAGGATGCTAAGTCAATTGCAATCTCAGTTAGGCCACGAATATCAGCATTTGAAGCACGCGAATCTGATTTCATAAGCTTTATGCACTCATGCTGATCAATAGTCTTAGAACATATTTGCTGGAGCTTAGTATGTTCTTTAGCAAATGAGGGACCAATCAACATAAACATGAATACAAGAGAAACTAGCATGGAACAGCTACCAAAAAAGGATGCCATTTTCAATTCTCTATTTCTGGTTTTGTTTTTGTTTTTCCCTCTTGGCTAGTATGGGAAGTAGGAGAGACTCTTACATAGTACTTTTAATTTAAGGGACTGTCAATTAATATATTATATCTTGTGTTTCACTAACTGCTATTTAGTATTTTAACAGAAAATTTATTTTGAAATTGAAATTTTATTTAATACATTTATTGCAGCTTTGTAAGTTTCTTCTTAATGAATTATCTCGGTTACAGGATGAACTGTTGATATGCATATTGCTATTTTTTATTTCCTTCGTTTATTTATTTATTTTTTGTGTGAGAGAACAAATTACGTTTGCTAATTCTTCTCTTCTGATTACAACAATATCTAAATTAGTCTCTTAAAGACGCAAAATCTGTCTCTTAAAATTTTTGAAGAAAAAAACCATGAAAATTATCTTACTAATTATCAATATAATAAGAGATTTTTGAAAAAAAAAATTAAAAAATGCGACCGCCCCTACACCCCTAAATCCGTCAGTTTTATGTTTAAGCACCATAAAACAAAGTCAGCAAATTTGAACTCCTTGCCACAACCCATTATAATTAAGCAATTGGAAGCCGCCATCTAAATAAATATAAATTTTCAAACCATATTAAAAAAAATAGAAAAACACATGTTTTTTACACCAAAGATTAATTTGGTAGATGACACATTTCTTATAAAATCTGATGTTTGAACCTGATGCTTGAACATTTAGGTCTAAAGAGAAACATTTTGGATTGCGATAAATAAAAATAAAATTTATTGACCTCCATAGTTAGCATAGCTGTGAAGGAGTTGGATTGGAATGATCTGTAAACCTAGACAATTTGGATTCAATTCTCATTAGGGACTTGACCAATATATATGGTTTGCGGGTTATTATAAGTATTTAGGATTTACTCTACAAAGATGGATTCACCGTGGTCTTGCCATGGCTAGATTACTTATCATAAAAAATAATTTAAAATTTTTAGGAAACAACAATCATTAAAAAATTATTACTATGTCCTTTTTTTTAGTGGGATGGGAGCCTTTTTCAAGTAAACCTTCTTTAAAAAAAATAAAATTGCTAATAGAAAAGAATTATATTATGCTAATATTTTGAGAGTTTGGAACCTTTTTTTCAAAATGGGACTTCTTTTTAAAATAGAGTTTCTAAAAAAAAAAGAAAAAAGAATTATATTATATTATATTCATGTTGAGAAATTTGGAACTTTTGACAAAATAGGGCTCATTTTGCTTTTCACAGTAATAGCAAGTCCAGTATTTAGGATAAATTACAAATAGATCTCTGAGATTTGATTAAAATACAAATCGCCTCATGTGTTTTTAAAAATTACATTCCACCCCTTAAGATTTCTAATTTTATAACAAATCGTCTCTTATATTAATAAATCATCAAGTCAATTAACTGTTTTTAATGATGTTATAAATATGTTTCACTTAATAATTTAGGTAATTTTATTATTGTATAGGAAAGAAATTATGAATTTCTTTTTTTAGTTAATTATGTTAAATAAAAAATTTTAACAAGGAGATATTTGTAATTATAGAGGGCAATCTGTACTTCAAACAAATTTCAGGAGTGTATTTGTAATTTATCCTAGTATTTATTTGAGCTCTGATCTCAGGGATGGTATCAACATAATTTTGTAGTGTGAATAGGACAAGTCTATTATTTTTCCTTTTTTTTTTAGATTTCTTTTTTTCTACTTTAAGAATTTATATATAAAATGTATATATATATATATTTTACTTTCGTAAAATGGAGGCGTAAGGTAAGGAACAAACTAAAAAACTCTCCAATCAAGACACTATAACAAAATGCACCTTTGGTGACCAAATTTGGCGACTAAAACTTTTTTGGTCGCCAAAAGTCAGACCTTTACCGACTAATTTTCCTATTGGTTGGCAATGTTGTGCACTTTTAGCTACTAAAATTTTTTAGTAGCCATATATTAGTTATTGGTGACTAAAATTAAATTTGGTCGCTACAAATATGAAAATAGGTGACTAAAAAAATTTTAGTCGGCGTTTGTCTATATTTTAGACTACTAATTCTAGTTTTAGTTGGCGTACATAGTCTTTTGCCAACCAAAAAAGTTTTAATCGCTAAAAAATAGGCTTATTTATTGGGGAACTCTTTGTCGACCAAATAATTTAGTCGGAAAATATATCCTATCAACTACTAAACATTTAGTAGCTAAAAAAAAAAGATAGATGCACAAATAAAAAATATTGGCGACTAATATTTTGGTCGCCGTAGATACTTCAAGTTTTGCGATGAATGTTTTAGTAGCTGAAAATTTATCCTCATTCAGCGACTAAAGATTATTTTTGTCGCCAATACCTTTACTTTTGGCGACTAAATATTTTTTAGTCGCCAATACCTTCCTCGACAATCTTCCCATGACAAATTCGGCGACCAAAATATTTAGTCCGGAAAAATTTTTGACGACTAAAATCTTACTTAGTCGCCAAAAGTGCAATTTCTTGTAGTGAGAGTCTCTTGAACAAGGAGCTATTTCAACCAAGATGATGGCACCTTCACTATTCTTAATTGCGTGTCTCCTTAAATGGCCTCCCTAGCTATTTGATCTGCACATCCATTTATATCCCACGCCATATAAATTAGTTTGCATTCCCAATTTCTGTCCAAGACCCTTCATATTTGAGGTTTCTCTTTTCTACTTTAAAAATTTAACATGTTTGGTACGATGGAATGGAATGAAATAAAGAATGGAATACAAGGTTAAATGGAATGGAATGTCCATTTTCATTCTATTGTTTCGTTGCCAACATGGAATGACATAGGAATAGGATAATAATTCTCATTCTCATGTTTAGTTATACCTATTAAACTCAAGAAATTGAATAAATTTTTATTATTTATTTATTTTTGTAACAAGTTAGTAACAAATAAATTAAAATTTTATATAGATCAGGATAATATTAATAGTTGTGGAAGTGATATTGTGAGTCATAGTAGTGGTGGTGGTGGCAACGACGATGGTGATGGCATCGGTAGTGGTGACGGAAATGATAGTAGGATAGTGGTAGTAGATTGTTGGGGCCTTAGTGGTGGTGGTAAGGTGGTGTTGTAGTTGCGGTGGCGGTGGCGGTGGCGGTGATGGTGGTTATGGAAGCCAATAGTAGTGGTGGTGGTAGTAGTGGCGACATCGGTAGTAGGTAGTGGTAGTATGGTGGTGTGGTGGTTGTGCCGGCGACCGTGGTGGTGGTGGAAGTGGTGGCAATAGCGTGGCTGTTGGCGGTGGTGATATGGTGATAGAAGAATGGAATGGTGATAGTAGTTAAATAATAATTTATTTTTTTAAGTGCCAACAAAAAAAATAATAATAATAAAATTTTATGGTAATTCCATGATAAAATAGAGTGGCCATTCCTTTGGTTGGAAAAAGGAATAGGTATTCCCACATTTGTTGGAATAGCCATTCCAATGGAATGACTATTCCCACTTAAGGCATATTGAATAAGGGAAAGGAAATGCAAAGTTAGAATGAACATTTCATTCCAATCCATTCTATCGTACCAAGCATGCTCTTATATATAATTTCAATTCATGTTGTAATTACTGATTCATTGTATTGCTTGCTTACCTCTTCTTCTTCTTCTTCTTTTTTTTTTTTTAAAAAAAAATTGCAACAAAAAAGTTTAGCCTAAAAAAGATTTTGTAACTTTTATTTCACTAACCAAAATGCATTTTGTAAAAACACCAAAGAATTATTTTCAGTAATCTAAACTTTTTATTATCAGCTGGACAGATTTTTTTTTTAATGGATCATCGGTCAATGATTTAGAAAGACTACATCACAAAGAAGTTCAAATTCCTTATTCCATCTTATTTGGCGAAAGGCGTTGCATGGTGCATCTTCGAATTGTTTTTTGCATTGTTCACTTGAACTGTTATGTGCTTGTAGTGTCCTTTAAAGAAGATTTTCCTGGTTTGTCCGTGTTAATGTATATATGGTATATATTCCTACATATATTTGGTATTGATTTCCTAGATATATTAGGTATTGTCATAGTTAGGTCTCTTATAAGATACTCTTTCTCATAGTTAGATTTCTAGTAGGATATTCTTTCTCAACCTATATATATATAAGCCTTTTATTGTATAGGAAAATACATTCAATTAATATATTAATCACAATATATATTATTTCCCCCCTCCTCTCTCTCTCTTTCTCTCTCTCTCTCTCTCTCTCTCTCTCTCTCTCTCTACTATCTAACATGATATCAGAGCTATAGGTTAAGATCTTGGTGTTCTTCGCCTTATCGGCGGGCGGCAGCCTTGCCTTGGCCGCCTGTCGGATCTCAACCTATTCTGTTGTCATATTTTCCTTTTAGTATTGCTTCGTGGTTATCTCTTCCTCTATCCACTGGTTTATTTCTACCCTAAATATCTCTATCATATTTTTTTTTTTTGTTTTTTACTCACAATCCATCTTTTTGTGCTTCTATTTCCTCTGTTTCAACTTCAAATAGGTTTCTAGCTTCAAACCTATTTGAGTTTGACGGGGGGTATTATACCTATATCATGATGAGCACGATCATACACCATGCAAACCCCCCAAGATGTCCCCTTTAGTGGACCACCCAAGATTGCTTGCAAAAGATTCTTTTCTTTTTGTTTTTTTGTTTTGTTTTTATAATTTTTATCAACTACTTGTAGAAAAACATGACAATGAAATGTATAAGTTCAAAAAATTCTACCCCTAAGAAGAACTAATTGCCACTCATGAGCTAATAGAGTTCCCTCAAGTTCATGTTTAAAAACTGCAATGCACAAGCTAAACTCTCATCTTTAAACACTCGTACCAAGTAACCTTCCATACTAAGAAGCCATGGGCACAACCTCTAGTGCTCTTTTGATGTTATTGCTTTTCTTTTCATTGAAAGAATTGAGTTCTGTTGTAGCACTACAAATTCAAATGTGAGTTGCATAGTGAGTGAGCGAGAAGCTCTTATCGAGTTTAGGGGAAAGTTGAAAGATGATGCAAATCACTTACCCACGTGGGTTGGAAAAGACTGTTGTTTATGGAAGGAAGTCGGTTGCAGTAGGAAAACAAGCCATGTCATGGAGCTTGATCTACGTAATCCAATTCCTTTTGATTCCCACAAGGGTGATTTTATTCAGCATTCTGCAAATTTCAACAAGAACAGATTGAGAGGCGAGATAAGTCCTTCTTTACTCGTTTTAAATCATTTGAGTTACAAAGACTTGAGCATGAACAAATTTTCAGATATGCAATTTCCAAAATTCTTAGGCTCCTTGAAAAGCTTGAACTTAGCTGTCTTCTTACTAGCTTTTTGAGTAGTGAGTGTGATGAAGACCGGGTCGAGTTGCCAAGGGTGGTTATTGAATACCTCAATGTTTTTCCCGAGGACCTTACTAGTTTACCACCTCACCAAGAGATCGAATTTTCTATTGATTTAGTGCCAGGAACGGCACCGATTTCTATGGCACCGTATCAGTTTGCACCTACGGAGTTGAGTGAGTTGAAGATTCAACTCTAGGAATTGCTAGATAAGGGTTTTATTTGCCCTAGTACTTCACCTTGTGGAGCACCGGCTCTCTTTGCTAAAAAGAAAGATGGAACGTTGCGACTTTGTATTGATTACCGAAAATTGAACCGGGTAACTGTTAAGAACAAGTATCCAATGCCTTGTATAGATGATCTATTTGATCAATTGAAGGGGTCTTGTTGTTTCTCTAAGATAGACCTGAGATTGGGTTACCATCAGTTGAGGGTAAGGGAGAAGGATATCCTGAAGATGACATTCCTGTAACAAGTCCGCGAGGGACCCCGCGTTACAGTTCAGACTCGATTTGTATCATGGTTCTTAATCTGAACCAAAGAGTCCAAATCCGGCAAATCGTTTTGAGAAAAACAGATTTTTGAAAGAAGTGCCAAACATGGACTGCTTTGCCAGATACAGAGTCGCCACCTAAATATTTTATTTTGGGAGAATTTAGGAAACCCTGACTCGGTGCCAAAGGCCACGTGTCCGTCATCACCAAAGTTGCCTCGGCTCGGGAACTTGGGTACGATTGGGGAAAGTCAGCTATGAGCACCCCCTCTCGCCCGATCAAACATCGGCCTCTACTAACCATGATAACTAATTTTGAAAACGTTATGTATTCTTATTCCGGTTATTAGCCTAGAATTACTATGTTATGCGCACAGCAAACAGGTATAGACCAAATCGCCTAAATTGGAATAAAACATTGCGCGTTAGTTTGGAGAATGGTTTGCTACTCGCAAGTAGGCTAAAATGTAGATTTTGCCACCCTCAAGCGGGTTTTTCGAAAAGATAGTTTTGCCACTTTCTAGTGGGCTTAAAACTCACAGTTTTAATATATTATCCCAATTTAGGTAATTCGACCTTCATCCACAGGCATTCAAGCAGTTATATCACATAAGCACATAGCCTCATAGTAAGCATGCTATCATGGCAGTCACTCACACGCATGCAAGGATGCCAAAGCATAAACGATTACCGCGTACTCCAAGCCAAAACAGAAACTAGTTAGTAATCATATGTATGATCCTAGTTCATGTTAAGATGGCTAATGCAACACATGCGAAATGCAACTAGAAATGGGCTCGGCTATTCTAAACATGGCATGTGAAATGCTACAACTAACACGTATTCAATTTGGGATTGAAACGCAATGCAGTTAGCATGATGTGCCGAGCCTGGTGCATGCAAGACAAATGTATGAATGCACGCATGCATAGCATAAGGTATGCTAATTTAAATATGCCCTAGTCTACCATCATAAGCGGGTAAATAAAAGGGAAGAAAGACGTGGGATTGGAAGACATGCACACACTCACGCACACATATTACACAATTGCCCTCGCTCGGAGGGTCCGAATAAATATTACAGTTCGAATGAATAATACTAAACTAATTATTACAGAACTTCTAATTTAATTAACAAATTAAATGCAAAAAGGAAAAGGCCGTAGCCCAGCCTCGGAATGCGCGAATGATGCATGTTCGAGTCCGTCTCGCCCGGAAAACCAGCACCATACCACTACTACCTCTGTTTACACTGCTCTGCTTCTCTGAAAACTGCCAAAGTCTCGGGACATGTTCCCTGCACACTGTAGAACACCATCGGCTAAAGGAAATGCCCACCGGCCATGGAGAATGTCCATCGGCTGGATTTCATGTTATCAGCCACATATCTATGGCCGGTTGACATTACATACGGCCGGTCGGCCAAAACTCCCTGCAGAAACTGGTTTTCGACAACAACAAAGGACAGACAATGTATGGCATGGAATTTCAAGCAAATGTAAGCATGGCCATGCTCCCTATCATGTATCAGACTCAAGAGAGCATGGCCCTCGATTCTTGGGACATCAATCATGCATGATGGCCCAAGAAATCAAGCTTGCCATTCAATATGATATGCATGCAACACACGAATGAATGCCAACACCCCATCATGTTGAGGTCAATGGGTTCGGCGACCGAGAGTTGAGAGGTGTTACATCACTTGAAGTATGAACACTTCTCACCCCCCCCCAAAGTTTGGTTTGACACCCCAAACCAAACAATGTAATGCAAGTATGCAACCATGGCTCAAGCATGCAAATGAAGCTTAAGGCACAAACCATGCCACATATGCAACAAGTACATGGGATAGCTCAACATTAAGCAAACATGCAAGTAGGATACGATGCAAGTATGCTTCTAAGGTAATGTAACATGCTCATGCAAAGGTAGATTTAGACTACAAAGAGGGAGACCTCAGCCCACCCCAAAACAGTGGCTAAAGGTGCCAAGATAATGATGTCAATCACGTAAGACAAGCATGCCAATCCATAAACCCAAGACTAAGGTACAAAAGCCAACTCAAGCATGCCTAAAGGAAGACAAGCATGGACATTTAGACCAGCAAAAACAGTACTATTGCATGTGAGAAATAAGCCTCAAAAACCCACACATGGCATCCCAAATGTCCCAAACACATAGGCATACACAATGCACATTTCAAGGCATGAAATCACAACACTTTGAAGCGTTGAAAGAGACATAAACGATGATGTAGGACCACATTGTATGGACTAAAATATGATCTCAAATGATGCCAAATGATGATAATAGGCTAAGCTAGGCATGTTAGTGACCTATGCGCTCAAGGCTCACAATCCAAAATGCAAAGCAACTATATCAAATATGCTAAACAAGACCAAATCAGTGGCCAACAGACCTTGTGCATGACAAAAGATGGCCAAGAACTTCACAAAGTAAAGCCAAAATATGAGAGCATAGTGATCAAGAATCATGATGCATTTCTAGGCAAAAATGAAGGAAATACAAAGCAAGTACAAAATACATGCTAAGGGTCAACAAACCCACATGGGACAGAGATACAATATAACCCAAAACACCCAAAAAGCCTCTGAAATGGAGTCTTAAACGACTAACCATGCATGCTACCATGTGAGCCAAGAATATGCAAAAATGAAGCACAAAGGGGAAAGGGGTGTCCCTATCCTATTTAACACCTCAAACCTCCTTCATCACCACTGAAAATCCACTAGATTTCAGTGGTGAGAAGGCTAACACACAAAGTTAATCGAAACTAAACAAAAGAGCACCAAAAGACGCCAAAATGGATCTAAGAGGGGGAGATCAACCCCAAGTGCCAAAATAGCCTTAATGAAAGATCTTAAGTATGAAAATACAAGACTTTTTTATATTATACACAAAGCCCCTAATCATCAAGCAAGATAGATGAAAAACTAGTGCAAGTTTGGGGGATTTAAAGTAAAGAGATTACCCTTGAAGAACCCTTGATGAACAGCCAATGCAGCCCTCTTCTTGTGATCAAAATTAGTCCAAAAACTCAAGAACAAACCCTCCAAGCTTCTCAAGGCTGGAGTAAGGTGTGATAGTGTGTTAGTGCAAAACTAAGGTAAAAATGCACTTTTAGGCCACAAAACACACTCAAAGGGGGAGAGAGAGGGAGATATAGAGAGAGAATATGTTTGACAGATATGTATATGTATATCTCTGGTTTTTTTGTTCAAAAACTCTAACCCTTTACAAAGGAAGAAGAGGGGTGCTTATATAGGCCAAGGAATGGCTCTAAGCTTCTCCAAGAAGCTATACTAAAAGGGTCAAAGGGGCAAAGGGTCCAAGGCTTCTTAAGGAAGCCAAGACAGCTGGCCAAGCTTCCCCAAGAAGCTTGGCCAAAGGTTCAATCTTCTAGAAGGAAGAAGGGGGTCAAAGGCTCAAAAAGGCCATCCCCGTGCATGGGGAGCAGGGTCTGTGCATCCCAGCTGGCACAGCTGGCATGCACCAAGCCTGGAGGGTGCAAAAGGATCACACCGGCCAGGAAAAGAGGTCACCGGCCAAATAAAGTGCCGGTCGGCCACATAAAGTGCCGACCGGCCATTGGTATCAAGAAACCATGGCCAGTGGCAAGAAATAAAGGCTGGTGAGGTAAAGGAAAGGCCGGTGGGGTTTGGGGGTGTCTAATAAGCCACTTCCTGCCCTCTAAGGCAAAAACTCAAGTATTTGGTGCAAAACCAAACACAAAACAAATGAGTCGAGAGATCCTGAGGCAAGGTGCGCAGCCTAGGCCTCCGGGAACTCAAAACGAGCACAAACGAGGATGATCACCGAGTGCCCCAACGGTGATGTCCAAGTCTTGAGGACGGTCAAAAATGGGGTGTCTACAGTTGCCCCTCTTTGACAGAACTCGAAAGTCATAAGGATGACGGGAGTGAATGTCAAAGCCCAGAGACGACCCATTTTTGACAAGGCCGAAGACTTAGACAGACATGCAAGCTACAGATAAGATATGCGCCTGAAGGCTGGGGCAAAATGCAAGACAAATGCAAGAAGCCGAACATAACTTATAACCATGCAAAGAAAGCTGTAACGATGCATAACATGCGACAGTTTTAAGCTAGCGTACACCAAACTACACTTCAATGCAGAGAGGGTGTAAGAGACTTAAGCAATTCTCTATACGTCTCACTCAGAGAATACAATACCTGTGTGGCTCGTCTGGTTGCACCAGCCTCAAATGAACCGTACATACAATATCGTGCCTGCAAAGAGAAAGGAAACTCAACAGGTACAATACTGTTAGCAATATGCATGACAATACATTTGAAAGTGCGTGACAACGCACAACAAGTGGGAGGCATAACAATGCTGCGAAGGCACCAATTCATGTAAGTAGAGGGCACGCGACAACGTGCACAATGTGTGTGAAGGAATTGGAGTTCATGTAAGTAAAGCGATGCACGTATGCACGCAATGTTTATGAGAAGAATTGAACACATATAAGTAAAGCAATGCACGCAATGTGTATGAGAAGGAATTGAACACATATAAGTAAAGCAATGCATGCATGTACGCAATGTGTATGAGAAGGAATTGAACACATATAGGTAAAGCAATGCACGCATGCACGCAATGTGTATGAGAAGAATTGAACACATATAAGTAAAGCAATGCACGCATGCACGCAATGTGTATGAGAAGAATTGAACACATATAAGTAAAGCAATGCACGCATGCACGCAATGTGTATGAGAAGAATTGAACACATATAAGTAAAGCTATGCACGCATGCACGCAATGTGTATAAGGAGAATTGAACACATATAAGTAAAGCTATGCACGCATGCACGCAATGTGTATTAGAAGAATTGAACACATATAAGTAAAGCTATGCGCGCATGCACACAATGTGTATGAGAAGAATTGAACACATATAAGTAAAGCTATGCACGCATGCACGCAATGTGTATAAGAAGAATTGAAGAGATAAGTTATTCATGATATTGAAACGCAAAGTACTGCAACGCAGCATAACTGAAATGATTTGTGGAGTTCACAAGATAAGATAACAAAAGGATACGGGAGGGGGGGTTCCCCGTACGTATGGAGCATCGCTCATAGCAGACACCACTTGAGGTCAACTCTGGGGTTTACGAACGTTCTGAAGGTGTACTTCCTTACACTGCCTCAAGAAATGAAGGTGCCAAACCATACAATTGATCAGACAAGAGCGCAAGAGGTGTATTAACTGCAGGGGAGGGGCTATTGGTATCAACTCTGATATTTTGTTGCCTTGCTCCTTCTTTTTTTGCTTTACTTTCCTTTTTACCGGTAGTTTAAGCACATTGCACTGCCTCAGGTAGATTTCATTTTAAAAGAAACCGTATACGTTTGCAAAATACATAATGGAAATGAAACTGCTTCTTCTCTTTTTTTTTTAAAAGTGTTGCATTTGAACGTCCTATGCATTGCATCGCACATCATCACATAACAATGTGAATGAAGATCATTTGAAAGATAGAACATTCGCATCATAATAATCAGGTAGTGAACCAATTACAACTCGATAAGCAAAACGAAGACTCGATAAGCTGACCAAGTGGGAAAACAACTTGATGAGCAACAAAAAGGCCTAAAGAGAGTGAGATACAACTCGATAAGCAATCTTACAACAACTCGATAAGCAAATGGGCGTGACGCCGCGAAGATCATCACCGGAGGACATTGGAAGTGGTGGAATCCCCAAATACTCAGTATAAACAGTTCATGGAACAAGGAGGAAGATCACCGGCCAGGGGTGGGGGCCACCGGCCATGAGGACTCGCCACCGGCCAAAAGTGGTGGCCGGTCGACACTATATTTGGCTGGCCGGCCATGAGTTGCCAGAACTAGCAGAATGCTGACATCTGTCCTCCACTCAACCTTATCTTCTACAAAAGGGGCTCAACTTCGTGGTTCTCCTTATTTCAACACTGATTTGCTCAAAATGGAGGGATTTCTTGCTCGGAATCTCTCATCTTGGATTAACAACTTAAACGGTTCGGAAAAGCTGAATTTCCGGGGTTTTGGCGTAAACACACTATTCACTCTTGGTCGTACCCCGTTGCATCTTCCGTTTCTACATGCCGCGGCGAGGTTTTGGAATCCGGTGACACACGTTTTTAGCTTTGGCGGACAAGAGGTGTGTCCTACCTTCGAAGATTTCCAAGCTCTAATGGAATCCGAGCGCAACGAGGAAATTCTACCCCAGTTCAACTTTGGTCATGCTTAAACCTTAGGGCGAATGTGCGGACTCACTAGGCACGACGCTCAATCTTCGATTTGTGACGGAATGCTGGATATTCCGAGTTTGATTCATGGATTTTCTGATACCGGTAACCGCGGCGACCTCTATTGGCAAGGCTTCCGACGACATGCCCTCTGTTTGTGCATGTTATCTCATTTTCTGTTTGTCTCAGGCTCCGGAGGATCTAGTGTCCGGTTGATTGAGGTTGCCCAAGGCTTGAAAGAAGGCAAGAGCTGTGTCGCCATGACTCTGGCTGAGACGTTGATAGGCTTAGACGCCTTTCATCGCCGAGAGACGACTAGATTTGCGGGGAGTCCACTACTGCTGCAGGTAATGTTTCCCACCCTATCTCACATATGTATTGCTCACATCACTCGGTCCTCAAGCTCAGTTTTTCTTACAAAACGCTATTCTCACTTTTCTCTCATCGTACATCTCTCTATTCTTTATTCTCTCATTTTTCGTCCCTTCCCAGGTGTGGTTGATGGGCAAGTTACAGGTTGTGGACTCTTGCCCAGCATATTCAGCTCGTGGCTACTTCTTCCGGCAACATTTAGTCAATGCCCTTGACGAGGGATGGTGGTTCGATTGGATGTGCAACTTGTCCGCAGACCGTATTGCTTGGCGTTGTTCTTGGCTCAATCTCCCGGCAATGAGCTACAGCATGACCCGCCAACCTGGGATTCAATTGATTGGCATGACTCACTGTGTCTTCTATTTTCCGTTTCAGATCCGGCACCAGTTCGGTCATGATCAGACTTGTCCATCAGAAGGGATAGAATATCCAGCTGCCTTCCCATTCCGAGGTGCGCAACTTGTTCGGCAGGCCACTGCGTGGAGGACAAGGGAACTCCTGGCCCCCGCTCCTACTTTCAACTGTACTCTGTTTGACAAGTGCTTGGATTGGCTCAATGATGAGGCACAGATCGGGCCCAGCTTGGCATCACAGGCTTCGACCAGCTCTAGGAGGGGGCGCAGGGATACCTGACTTGACTATGCCCCGGATTTATTGCTTTATTAATACTTTCAAGTTTTCTTTATGAATGTAATAAAATAGCAACTTCAATTTGTATGCAAGAACAGGAGAACTCTGTTTTGAAATCAATGAAATTGAAGGTTGTGGTACTGAAAATTTTTCGCTTTGGTCCAAAAATGGTCTTAGTTGTAAAAAGATTAATTTGAACAAAGTCAACTTTTATTAAAACTTTCCAAAATCATTTTCAATATGGATCAGAATTGGACATGCCCGAGATCTGTCACTGAGATGCACAACCCCGGATCTCCGCAACTGGAAAGTTGCCCCTAGTCTGAAGAGTACCGCGGCACTGCATGGCAACGGAAAGTTGCCCCTAGTCTGAATAGCACTGCACTGGAGATTACAATCGAAGCTCTTGAATGCTGATAGACAAAGATGACCGAGATGATCAAATGGACAAAGTTGATCGGGGAAAAAGTGTATGGCTAAACTCCGAGACGGAGTTGCCTACGTATCCCAAAGATGGGAATCAAGCCTTACGTAGTTCAGGCTTAGGTTCACTCGAGTGTTTTCACTCTCCTTTTACGCTCTAACTTTTGCCAAGGCCGCCTTTGCGGGTTTTCAACCTTGCGAGCTCAGTTTTTATATTTTCCAAAAAAAATTTCATGCTCTAACTTTTGCCTAGGTCGCCCTTTCAGGTTTTTGGCCTAGCGAGCCTCTCAGGGGTAATATTTCTTTAACTTGTCCATGTTGACCGGTTGGGAGAACTCTAGGCCATCTAGGTCCATCAGAACCACATCTCCACCTGACTAGATGGACTTGATGATGTAGGGGCCAGTCCAATTGGGTCTAAACTTGCCCCTAGGGTCGTGGATGGGAGCTCGGTTGTCCTTGAGCACCAAATCTCCCTCTTTCAAATTCCTGGACTTAACCTTCTTGTTGAAAGCCCGGGTAATTATGCGCTGATAACCTTGAACATGATACAGTGCTTTCAGTCTTCTCTCATCAAAAAGCATGAGTTCTTCAAATCTGCTCTGCTACCAATCTGCTTCGGCTATCTGACACTCGGCCAGTACTCGCAAAGATGGAACCTCAATTTCAATAGGTAGAACCGGCTCCATCCCATAAACCAACGATTACGGAGTCGCCCCAGTAGAAGTTCTAATTGAAGTTCGGTAGCCCCACAGAAAAAATGACAACTTATCTGGCCAATCCCGGTAGGTTTCCACCATCTTCTGCAGTATGTGTTTGATGTTCTTGTTGGCGGCCTCAACTACTCCATTGGTTTGTGGCCGATATGTGGACGACTTATGAAAAGCCACGTTGTATTTTTCCAACAAGTCAATCACTTCCTTCTTGAAGTAAGAACCATTATCCGAAATAATCTCGTTTGGGACCCCATAACGACAGATGATGTTATTTCTGATAAACTTTGCGACGTACGACGCCTTCAACACCGCATAAGATTGGGCCTCAACCCACTTCGTAAAATAATCTATCGCGACCAGGATGAACTCATGCCCATTCGACCCCTTCGGAGTGACAGCCCCGATCACATCAATTCCCCAAACCGAAAATGGCCATGGCGAAGTCATGTTGTACAGCTTCGATGGCGGGATGTTCATGCGGTTTGCATGGATCTGACATTTGTGGCATCGCCGAACAAAGCTGATACAATCCTCCTCCATGGTGGACCAGTAGTAGCCCTGTCTGAGGATCTTCCGTGCTAACATTACCCCGTTCATATGTGCTCCACACACTACTAAAAAAAATACTTTTTGCGACCGCTACAAGCTGTTGCAAATAATAAAAAAACAGTCGCAAAAGACTTTTTGCGACGGCCTATGCGACGGCAAATGGGGGTCGCGAATGTGGGGGTGGCAAATACTTTTTGCGACCGCAAAATAACAGTCGCAAACTATTTGCGACCGCCTAACCTACTTATAGCAACTGATATTTTGCCGTCGCAAAAAAATTTAAAAAATTGCTACAATGCATTAGCAACCATCTTCTTACAGTCGCAAAAAGTCATTTCTGAACACATGACATGCATACTTCAGTGAGTAATCACTCAACTTTCGGAGCCAAACTCAGATATATAATCTTTAAAATTGCATCACACAAATATTTTCACTCAAATAAATAAATAGCTAGAGAAAAAAAATGAGCAAATGAAGAATCCAACTAAATCAAATCGACATGGCTATAATTTTTCACCAACTTGTGAAGAATTCTAGATATACAAATCCAAAAGGTCTCTGGAATTTTTCGGCTAAAATGTATCAATAAGGCTGAAATGATGTCAAATGTAAATTTGTGAACCTCGGGTTTCACTGTCATGCGGATTAGCATAGCAGTCCACACCTCCGGGGCCAACTTCACTGCATGCCGGAAAGATTTAAGCCCATTAACCACTCTCATCAGCATTGTATGTCCCTGCAAAACAACATTAATTCTCATAGTTGATCTCATGGCAATATTACCAACTGAAATATGTTCAGTTGTGATTTTGTTTTTGTTTTTTCATTTTCGTGTTTTCAAAAACAAGATAATAAAAAGTTCGAAAACACCTAACATTTTCATATAACACTTTAATTTTTGCATGAAAATAGTTTTTCGAAAACAACTTTTTTGGGTTTCCTAATTCATGTTTTGGCTTTCCTGCTTCTTTTAAACTACATCAAAATGATGTTCTATTATCTATAAGTTGTAGAGTTTAACTAAAACATGCACCAGCACATGAGGGGGGAGAGAGAGAGAGATGGAGGAATTGAAACAAACCTCAGATTCAGATGTCTCTCTAGCTTGAACCTTCTCATCGAAAATGTTTTCAACTACTTCATCCTGAAGAAAAATATTGTTTAGCACATCAAATCTGTGATTTTCAGTGATTGTCTGTAGCTCTGTGCTGCATTAGATTCTACTCACCATGCTCATATTGTTTAGCACGTCATTTTCCCTATTTCTAATCCTTTGTCTCATGAGTTCTCTCTATCATTACTGAGAAATCAACTTTCAATAATGACAGTCCTATGGAAGAGATTGAAATTTGTAAAATGTTGTCTTAAAACTTTAGTTCTGAGTTGTTATATTTTGTAATTTTTCTCTGCATATTCTAAAATACTACAAATGCTATGGTAAGCTCGATAGATAAGTACTTATTCTTATTGTTATATAATATATATCCTGGAAGTGATGAATTATGGGGCCATTTGTGGAATTTAAAATTTGGCAAGCTAATTTTTAAGATGGTGGGAGTGGAGACCTCAACTCCATCAGTCCTAGCTATCAAGTGGTATGCACTAGAACAGCCTTGAATGACTTGTAAATTGGTTGAAATAGCCCGGTACTGGCTGCTACGTCATGGACAGCCTGAAAAATTACCCGGAATGGAATTGGGTCTTCTTTGTACCATTTTCTTACCATAAATATGTAACGGGATTGACAGTGATGATGATTAAAAGCACATAGATAGAGAAGTTCAAGTGGTATAAAAGATGCATAAATTTGTAATATCAGGCAAAAAATTCATGATGGTATCCTTTATGCTTTAAAATTTGCTACCCTGGTTGGTTTGCTTGAATGGAGGTGGGTAATTTGTGGGCATAGTAGCTGCCCTGATTAAAATTTGCTACCCTGGTTGCTCTGCTGTGAGATGTGTTCTGCATTTTGTTATCAGTTGGTTGCTCTGCTGTGGCTACTTTTGGTAGTTTTTGTTCTGTTTTCTTTCCTTTTCTTGTTGGTTTCTCACCAACTGGAGCTTCGAGCTTCATATAGCTCTGAGCTCCTCTTTATTGACGTACTATCTCAACTTTGTTTGGTTCCATCAATAAAGATTTATTTTGCCGATCAAAAAAAAAAAAAATTAAGAAGCTGGAAGCTTCTTTTACTTTCATTTTATTTATTCACTACTTTATTATTTTTATTGATAGTCCTATTGTCCCTGAATCCTGATACAGGAGCATCACATCTATACTTCTAATAACTATTCATTTCATCTATACTTCTAATAACTATTCATTTCATGGTTTAAAAAATTTACAGGGAAGAAAAGTATGCATTACCTGTGTGTTGTTTTTAACACTCATCATCAGAACAGAAAGATGCCCAGTGCTGAATTCCTCTTCCTCATTCTTGACCTGTCACAGACAGTTTCAAACAAATTTTATATCATAAAAGGAGCATGGAGGCAGAAACTACAGCAAATAAAAAATGTAAACAATAAATTAAAAACTCTATTTAGCAGGAAGATGAAAAATGATGGATAGGTCAAATTATACATATATATATATAGCCCTCCACGTGCAAAAATATATTACAGTAATTAAAACAAAATGCTTCCTGCAAATAAAAAATTTAATCAAAAAACACATTCAATACACACTTCACAATAAAACATACATTGACACCCCATCCCCCCTTTTCATTATTTTCTATAAACAAATCAAGTATTATTTAGTCAATATCAAATCAAAGGCAATATAAACCATATACTTTGGCAAAATCATGCTGCAGGCCTAGTTAAAATTGACCTTCAATTCAAACCTAGTTGAGCAGTCCCTGAACCAATTGCTCCCATGAAATCTGCCAAAACGGTCAGGGCACCAATGCACATGCCCCCAAAGGCTGCTGCAGTGGGTATGTAGCGGTTTAATTCCTTCTATAAATTTGATTCGCGATGGCCCGGCATCACCATTTGTTGTTCCTGAAAATCAGCAGTGTCCAGACCAAAAAATAAAATAAAAACATTAATCAGCAGGGTGAATACATATAAAATAGAATAATACAAATATATTTCTCAACAAAGGTATGATTTTCCTTGAGAGTATGTCACATTCATCAGAGAAAAACTTGGACATATATCATTCCACCCTTTTTTTTTTGAACGGCAAGAAGAAATTCACTAAAAAAATGAGCAATTACAAATAATTTGGTTCAAAAGAGAAGGCCGAGTTGATACTTTAGCAAAATTTTCAAGAGGGATCTACCTATTTTGTGTAATCAACAATTTACATACAAAATACATTACATAAACCTATGAGATGAGATAATGGCATTGACTGCAAACACTATTATTAACAGTCGTTTAGATTCAAGCAGAATGTTTTTATTAAAAAAAAAAAAAAACTTATTTCCAAATTTTAACTGGGCAGCATAACGCAATTACTGTATTACTTGAGATTGAGATAGCCAAATTAACAAACAACTAACAAGGTCCATCTTGCTTACACCAACTTGCATAGAGCAAAACGTAAATCACATAAAAATCACACCTTGAGCTGCTTAGCCACATCTTTAGCAGAGGACCCAGATACTTCAATCCAAGTTTTTGAAAACAAAGCACATGCTGACAACATAAACACAAGATAAAATAGTGCATGGAAAGGATTTGCTGCCATGTCCGCCAAGCTGCAAATCAGAGATTAACATTATTTGTTAGTAAGGATAGCTAATGTAACTATATAAATACTTTACACTGAGAGGTATGCAAGCTATGACATAGCAAAAGATGAGAGAGAGAGAGAGAGAGAGAGATCAACCTTGTGGTTATTTGACGAGACCAAGCACAAAATACAAAACCTATCAATAAACCAACTAAGCAACAATTTTAAACCAAGAAAAGCTAATAAGACAACATTATTTATCAGTGCAATTTAATATAAACAGAAAACATCATTAAGATATTGCAGATGGGAACAAACACAGTGCCAGGATCCACAGATAAGAGTTCTTTTATGTGTCTGTCATTTCTGAAAACTTAATTTTGACATGGATGCCAAATAGTCAACCAAAGATAAAGGAGTAGATTGCAAACACAGAAAAAAGAAATGAAAAATAGTTCAATTATTTTGAGAAAACACATTATGGACCAATTTTAATGTGTATTTGCCAGGGCAGACAACACAAAACACATTATATGCATTTCACACAGAAAAATGTGTTGGAAAACAATGCTGAAACATTGAAAAGCATATTCCCTTAGATGTGAAGCAAAGTTGGAAAATTACCAGGAGATTCATCTTCTGTTAACTCGTTTTTCCTTTGCAAGTCATCCTTTACTTTCAGAATGTCCTCCTGGGCCAAACGAAGCTCATACTCACACAGTGCTAATTTTTCTTCTAGTGCTTCTTTTTCTTCTAGCAAATTCTGGGGGTCCGCAACTGGCTCCCACAAATGAGCAGCAAAGAAAGGACATTTAGTTAAGTATAAGTTCAAGATAATATATATATATACTTATCACATAGTAATTCAGGCACACTACATTCCAGGCATCGATTCACCAAACTAAGGCAAGAAAATATTACATTAGCAAGTAAAACATTACATCAGCAGTAAGCACTGAGAAACCAATGATTCAAGTATATTCAAACCTAGACCAGCTATTCTGATATGACATGTTTTCATTCTAGAATATAAAATAAGAAAACAAAATTTTCCTCTTACTTCTCCCCTAAATTTGCTTTTTCATAAGACCAAACATAAGAAATAAGAGCAGTAGCAAATCAAAAGCACAAGGTAAATTGGACATACATAGTATATGTCTTAATCTTTCAGTTATTAAGTCAAGCGTTCTTCGGAACTTCTAATTATTAAATGAAGCTCACTCAAGTTAAAAGACAATGAAGATCAAATTCAACTATTAACCAATGAAAAGTCAATATGCTAATCCCTGTAATTTAATTATTTATAAATATGATACATCCATTTTTTCTCAAACTTCTTAGCAACACATACAGCAGATCATTGCGATCCAGATTTTCAAACAGAATACAACTTCACATCAAAACTCACCCAAATTCAATGCAACAATAAATATCTAAAACAAAATTATCAACCACCACAGTTAGAGACACTACATGTAATATACATATATATATAGAGAGAGAGAGTACCGAAGAGCAGAGACATCAGATGCATTATAGATATCAGTGAGTCTAAAAGTTTGATAACATCAAATGGATTTAATAGTGAGATTGAATTTGCAATCACCTGCAAGAAAAACCATAGATAACTTCATTAAGAATCAGATTGAATTTTTGGTGCAACCAAATTTCAGTAACCATTCTTTTCCCTTCTTTTTTGCGTAATTCCAGTGCTAGGCCAAAAGACCAGCTTGCAAATGGAGAAACATCAACTTCGAAGAAGCAATTGACTACCATTGATGATGTTTTGAAGGGTCTGGTGGAATGGCTTTGTGCACAGGTCAGTCAGAAATTACATTTAAACTGAAAATAGAAATCGAAATAGCTAGATGTTATCATTCTTACTGCTATTATGTGAATTTTCAAAATGTAAATGTGGGGAAAATTATTATTGTGCTTCACATGTTAACTTTAATATGAAACTAATTTTTTTAAGCTGTAAAAAATTCAAAAAAATAAATAAATAAACAAAACACTAGCTATACTACAAAAAATTTCAATTAAAATTCCAATGCATCTTCATCAGACAAAATATTAAAATAAAACAAGTCCATACAAAATTTAGGCTATAGAAATTTTTTGTTTGAATATCGTTTCATAAATTCTTTTTAAAAACTATATGTAATTGTGAGTAACAAAGCCATAGAGAGAGAGAGAGAGAGGAGAATAAAAAGTAAATGAATCAAACCCTAACTTTTGCTCTCTCACAGTATCTCTCCTAAATTCTATGAAATTTGCGAAATTGGCTATGAATCGCAGAACAAAAAATAATCGAATTCAGATGTGTGTATATAAATATGCTTGTATATGTGAGAAGAATTGAAAATAGATAGAAACATTTCAGATGAGAAAAGAAAGAATTGCAAATAATTGAAAACCTAGATTTCCTAAGTCAGATAGAGAGAGAAGCAGAGGTGATAGAGGAGGTTGAGGATTGCAAAATTACTTGTATTCTCACAAGACACCGATGAAATCACCTAATTTGCGATGAAATCACCTGAAAATTCAACAAATTGACAGGTACATTACAAGTTTCTGAATTCAGAAACAATTTAAGAGAGAGAGAGAGAAAGAGAGAGAAAGAGAAGAGAGAAGAGAGATTGAGAAATCGAAGCAGAGAGAGAGAGAGAGAGAGAGAGAGAGAGAGAGAGAGAGACATACCTGTGACGACCATGGGTGAGTGCGAGAGAGAGCTAAGGCACATTGAGAGCTTCCATCATAGAGAGAGAAAGTTATGAAATTGAAATTGGGGAAAATTAATTAAAGAAAGCCGTGTTGTTTGCATCCCTTATAAGTTATGGCTGTTGCTGATATTTTCTTCTTTTTTTTTTTTTGTGACCGCTTATTTGACCGTCGCAAAAGTAGTGACGCAAAAAGTCACTTTTCTAGTACTGACATTCTCCTCCATGGATGGCCTCCATCAAACGCTTCGATTCTTCGGCTTCTACACACAGCTTGTGCATTCCCAGATGACCTCTCTTATACAGCTTACCCCCACAAATGATGAACTGAACAGCCATTCTTCTGATTGCCCTTTGTGGGGATATGGTTCTGGAAATACTCTTCCGATCCTGGAAGACGCGGTTGATCCTCAGTTAGTCACCTGTAAAGAAACAAATACTCCGGTCGGGGGTGCCGGAATTAGCACTCCGACGGACAAGTCAGCTTTTTACTACTACTTAAGAAAGCTTGTATATTAAGTTTAGCGAATGATTCTTGCATACCTTTTTGTGCCCATTGTTCCTATATTTATACCTGCTATTTTTCTGATTCTCGGGACTAGGGCCTACTTTTCAATCATTACCCTTCTCATTATTCGGCCCTAGGAATACCTATCTATTCGGCCCAATTATCATATTCGGCCCTCTACTCTTTCAGGATTCAGCCGGTCATCTTCAGCCTCAAGATACAAACTCTTCGGATTGACCAATATATTCGGCTCCCACAATTGCCCCCCGAACTCCCTATTGACGACAGTTAATCGGCGTGTTTGGCTTGGAATTCGAAAAGTTTGAAACAAATCATGCGACCTCGCGTATTCCCAAACAGACGTCACGAGGCGCATACCTTTTCGCTCATCATTACACTTTCTCGCCTTACTTTAGCGTCTTTTACATTTATTGCGATTTGAAAACTCAGTCTTTTCGGATGCACATTTGGTCGAACTATCAGAGATTTTTTGGACCGCTACCGCATATCCCGTCTCTGACTCGTGTGTTCTGCAACTTTTGTCCGTCTTCCTTCATCTCGACTTCTCCTCGTAAGTCTTCTTCCCTTTTCTTTGCAGTCCTGCTTTCTGTTTTCCATTTCTACTTTTGGCGAACCCTTCCCCCGTAAAAGTGTCGAAACACCTGAAAGACCTCCTTTCCGAGGGTCGCATCTCCGGATTCCGGCGACACTTTTCCATTCCTGAAGATGTCCATTTATCTCTTGTAAAGGACAGTACCCTCAATATGGAAAGAGGGGATCAGAATACGACCGTATTCCCCCTCCTATCCATTGCAGAAGGTGGGGTCCGTTTCCCCTTACATCCATTGCTTAGGGCCTCCCTTCGGTATTGGGGTTTGATTTCTTCTCAACCCAATGTAAATTTGTTTCGAATCATTATGGGGGTTGTAGAATTGAATCGACTCCTTGGGCTGAACCTTGGAGTTCCCGCCATTCAGCACTGCTATGCTTTGACCAGATCCTCTGGTCGGCTGGGGCGAGATTTCCTCAGGGCCAAGGATACTGACCATCACTTGGTGACTATGCTCGCCAGCTCTGGTAAGAGGGTTGACGATGTAATGGTCAGTGTCCAAGGTAATTGGGAGTTCGCTGAAGGCGAATATCGCTTAGACCCCATTCCCAGACATAGGGGTGACCCAGGTGGCCACATAATATCTCATGTTTGTTGGCCTGTAATTTAATTGGCTTTCTCGCCTTAACTAGTCTCTATCTTCTGCAGGTAATAAACTGAAGAAGATTCTGAGTTCAGCTGACGACATGGTCCTTAGGGAAGTTAAGACTGCGCTCGGATATTTTGGACGTCCAAACGTGCAGAGACAGGGAAGGGCCGCCCATATCCTTCTTCGGTACGAACCCACCTATACTACATTCTTGGCCGCGGACAACATCCCGATTCCACTCGGAGCCCAGCAACTCTCGGCTCTTGTCTTTCCCAATTTCAAAAACCTTAGGCAAATTGGTCTTGAGGTTCCTGACTCGGGGGATCGGGTTGAACCGGCGATAGAGTTAGCCAGAGAAGCCAAAGAGGGAGATGCGGCCGTCCGTTCGGCGTTTGAGGCTGACGAACTCGCCCAGGTTTCCTCACCATCCACTTCGGGCCAAGTGGATTTCTCATCCGGAGATATTTTCACGAACTTGGGAGATCTACCCGGCGAATTTTTTGAGGGTATGGCAAAGGAAAGCCTCTCGCAGATGGCGCGCAGGAGGAACGCCGAGCGATTAGCTGCTCGAAAAAAGGTAGAGGCCGAAGCCGCCGGCTCTGATCCTAGATTTATTAAGCCCTTCGCGCCCGTTACTGAAGGGACAGTTGAGGTTGTCGCGGCCGAACCGGAGAAAGAGGGTGAGCAAGTCGGCGAGGAACGACAGATTTCGGAGGACCAGGGGCAGAAGAGGAGCGTCGAAGGGGAGGTTAGTATGGAAGTTGGTTCTGAAAGCAAACGGCCTCGCCTTGAGGAGTCAGCTGTGGTGCCATTTGTTATTCGGCTAAAAATTAGGGATGTGCCGATTTCTTCGGATGCTTCAGCTATCGAGGATCCGACCGTGGCGTTGAGCCTAGCAGCTTCGATTTCTTTCCTGGCTAATAATGCGGCTTTCGGAGCCGTTCCAGATATAATGGCCGTAGCCTTATCTGCTCAGTCGGCTCTTCTGGTAGGTTACCTCAATTTTGCTAAACTTTGCTTGAATCTGTTTAGAGGTGTCTAATGATGCGGACTTATTTTTCAGACGGTCGGAAGGATTGCCGACTTGGGTCGCCGCCTGCGGGATGCTCTGGGGAGAATTGGCCGTTTGCAATCAGAAGTGCACGGTCAGAAGAGCAGAGCGGAGTTCGAAGTAATGAGAGCTGAGGTGGAGAGTGCGAGAGCCGAAGCAGAGAAGGAAAGGGCTTGCGCCGCTGAACAACTTCGTATTGACGCTGAGTCCAGGGCGAACGCGAGCGAGGAATCGCTCAAATTTACTAAGGACGCTCTTGCGGAGGCGAAGGCTCAGCTCGAGGAGCTCAAGGCGGCCAAGGAACAAGCCGAATCTAATGCTTTTGAGGCCGGAAGGAGCGCCGCCCAGACGGAATATATCGATGAAGTCCCTAGATTTGAGAATCGGGGGTTCAAACATGGGTGGCTCAAAGCACTTGTCGCTGCGGGGGTTACACTGGATTTGCCGATTCCTTATGAGCAGGTTGACATTGAGCCACTTGAATCCGACGCCGAGGAATGAACTGGGGGGGAATCTGATTCGATTTTTGGTGGTATTTTTGTTTTTGTTTCATGTTTTGCTAGTTCAGGGTAATTTCATGTATAAATTGGTTACCATCTGCGGACAATTTATTAATGAAAATGTCCTTGTAATTTCATTTTTTGCTTGTACATGGTTTTTGTGGTGAAGTTAAAGAAGTTTTATGCCTTTTATGCCTTTTATGCCTTTCACTGCGTTTGACCTCGTAGAGATTGAATACCCTGTAACAATAATAAAATTGAACATCCTGTGAAGTCGTGAGCCGACTGGGGTATTGGAGCCAAAAATGTGGATGAATCTGCCCTTGGCCCAGGGGGTTCAGGATACGAAGGCCAACTGTTCAAGGATCGATACGTGAGCCGGCTTGGTTGGCTGAGCCGGGAAGTTGAGGAATCGGCCCCTGCCCCCGGGGTTCGTGTGAGCCGACTGCGGTTGAGCCGAAAATATTGACAAATCGGCTTTTATCCCAGGGGGTTCGTGTGAGCCGACTGGGATAGAGCCGAAGATATTTATGAATCTGAATTTGCCCCAGGGGGTTCGTGTGAGCTGGCTGTGATAATGGAGCAGAACTGTCTGGTGGATCTGCCGGCGTTAGGCGATTTAGGTGGTCACAATTAATGAGATTGCCTCGATTGCGTTGCCCCAGTGGAGGATAAGTGAACAAGAGGTATGAGATTGATGAGCTTGTTTATCAACTTGCTAGAGGTTTTGTCAGACGACTTGACGTGCGAATGTCGAATCGAATCTTCTTCAATAATAAAGGGGAATCGAAGACGCTAGCTGAGCTGGGCGGAGACATGAATGGCGGTGAGGTACCCTCGCACACCGGAAGTAAGGGTTCTGGGGGTCGAGAGAGGTGTCATTCTCCTCGACGTCGCAGCAGATCGCCCAGGTGAGACAGACAGTCGCAGGGTAGGTCTCCACAACCCCGGGTCGAGAGGAGCTCGGGTGCGAACCCGTGCCCGTTGAGCTTTTCGGTGTTTGTGAAAAATAGACCCATGACAGAGGCGGACTCGATCATTCGAGATCCCGATGTTGCGGTCGAGTTCGCTCGACAGATATTTCCTCCTGAAGTTCAGCAATCAATGGTGGGTCGACAGGACTATGATGTGTTTCGCGAAGGCATTCATGGTGCGGTGAAGGGGCTTTACACTACTTACGAAGTCGGTATGCGTCTGCGCGCAGTTCGACGAGAAATGGAGAAAAAGGAGGAACAGATACGGAGTTTGGAAGCTCGCGCGGAATCGGCAGAGCGCGAGTTAAGGAAAATGAAGGCGGTCCAGGGTCAGTCCTCGGCGCCGATTAACCCAATCGTGGAGGAGAGGGTTACTAGTCGGCTTATAAGTGCCGCGATCGCTGATCGTGAGACGGCGAGTATGTTCGCATTGGAGAGCGCGAATGGGCGGTCGTATGAGAAAGGTTTTCACGACGGCCGATTGGCTGGTATTGAAAGGACCAGGGAGAAGCTTGCCGAAGAAGTCTACCGATGTGAGAACCGTGGGTTCAGGCATGGTTGGATAAAGGCATGTCAAGTCGCGGAGACTCTTCGAGCATCAGGCAAGGATTCGGCGTCACCACTCTACCAAAGAAAGCATTTTCTGTTTTCCGCATTTGAAATAGAGAAGAGTGAGGACGAGGGAGATGCTGTATGAGGTTCGAACACATGTTGCGTTTGATATATTATGTAATTTTTAATTTTTATTTTTAATGAATAAAAAGTGTTTTATTTAGAATGCTTCATTTTTGTATATGCCGCATGTAGATGTCTCCAAAAGATGCATGGACATTGATCGGCCCTTCTACCCATTAAGTGTCCGGGGTCGGCCCAATTTATTGCCATTTATTGCCGAATGAGGCCATCATATCTTGAGGGAACCAAATAGTTTGGTTTGCCTCAGCTTCGATCGTCTTGGGCGGTTAAGATGGATTGGCTGTTAGAGCCTAGCTTCTTGGGCAGCGCATCTGTTTTTAAAGGGCGAACGTTAACCGTCGTTTCGACTCATCGGGTTCTGTGCCAGTGCAATAAATGAATTGAGTTCCTCGAATTGACGGTCTTATTGTTATTAATACTGTTTCTCGCGCAGGGCTATATAACACCACGTAAAACAAGATTTTGTTTCAATCAGGCAAGCTCGAATTTCGGCCGAGCTTGATGTAGCGATGCGTCTCGGCGGGGGATTCGCCGTGGTGGAAGGCGGAACAAGAACTACGTCGGTCTCCAAGTCGTCGGAGCAGATCGCCCCAAAAGGAAGCACAACAACTGTTGCCACTACCCTTCATTGTCTTGGATCTTAGCCTTGACATTGTCGATGGCCTTGTCTTGAATCTTGGCCTTGACATTGTCGGTGACGTCAGAGGAGGGTCCAACGATACGCTGATTCAGGCATGGTTGGACCAAGGCATCTCGAACCGCAAAGGCCTTGTCTTGAATCTTGGCCTTGACATTGTCGGTGACGTCAGAGGAGGGTCCAACGATACGCTGATTCGGGCATGGTTGGACCAAGGCATCTCGAACCGCGAAGGCCTTTCGAATGACAAACGCAGACTCGTCTTAGGAGTTAGCGGTAGATATTGTAATGTTTGAACGCGGATTGCGTGTGTATAATGACCATATGATCAAATAAAAAGTTTCATTTCAAACAATTGTGTCCTACTCTGAAAATCGTTTTTAGTTGCTGTGTATGTATATCTATTGCGAATATTGGTATGTTTTATTCAATTAGTGAATCTGTTTGATGTTATGATTGAATCGGTCACGCAACTCAAGTATTTGCCCCACATCGATGAATCGGCCCTTGACTCGGGCGGGGTGCGAGTTTATGGACCTGAATGGGTCCTGCGTGTAAACCGGCCGAGGCACATTCTATGATGTCTAAAACCACGGCCGATTAAATTTACGGATTTAATCAATCATAAGGCGTTGGGCGCTACGTGGCCCCTGGATGTCATGCGTCCAAGGTGTCTCCGAATCCGCAGAATTTAACCGGGCCTAGGATGCCATGCATCCCAAGGGGCTCCGTATCCGGAGACTTTTTGGCCAATCGCGTCACGAAAGGCGCTCCGAATCCGGAGACTTTAATCGGCCCTAGGATGCCATGCACCATAAGGGGCTCCGAATCCGGAGGCTTTTTGGCCAATCGCGTCATTCACGAAAGGCGCTCCGAATCCGGAGACTTTAATCGGCCCTAGGATGCCATGCACACAAGGGGCTCCGAATCTGGAGACTTTTTGGCCAATCGCCACTCACGAAAGGCGCTCCGAATCCGGAGACTTTAATCGGCCCTAGGATGCCATGCACCACAAGGGGCTTCGAATCCGGAGGCTTTTTGGCCAATCGCGTCATTCACGAAAGGCGCTCCGAATCCGGAGACTTTAATCGGCCCTAGGATGCCATGCACCACAAGGGGCTCCGAATCCGGAGGCTTTTTGGCCAATCGCGTCATTCACGAAAGCCGCTCCGAATCCGGAGACTTTAATCGGCCCTAGGATGCCATGCACCACAAGGGGCTCCGAATCCGGAGACTTTTTGGCCAATCGCCACTCACGAAAGGCGCTGCGAATCCGGAGACTTTAATTGGCCCTAGGATGCCATGCACCACAAGGGGCTCCGAATCCGGAGGCTTTTTGGCCAATCGCGTCATTCACGAAAGCCGCTCCGAATCCGGAGACTTTATTCGGCCCTAGGATGCCATGCACCACAAGGGGCTCCGAATCCGGAGGCTTTTTGGCCAATCGCGTCATTCACGAAAGGCACTCCGAATCCGGAGACTTTAATCGGCCCCAGGATGCCATGCACCACAAGGGGCTCCGAATCCGGAGGCTTTTTGGCCAATCGCGTCATTCACGAAAGGCGCTCCGAATCCAGAGACTTTAATCGGCCCCAGGATGCCATGCACCACAAGGGGCTCCGAATCCGGAGGCTTTTTGGCCAATCGTCTCATTCACGAAAGGCGCTCCGAATCCGGAGACTTTAATCGGTCCTAGGATGCCATGCACCGCAAGGGGCTCCGAATCCGGAGACTTTTTGGCCAATCGCGTCATTCACGAAAGGCGCTCCGAATCCGGAGACTTTGTACTGATATCCTAGTGAGTACCCCCTCGATGATTGATTTAGAGCAAAAAATAATTCGTATTGCAGGTGCGAAATATATTTACAAGTGTCAAAGCCCACAGGTCGGGTCGTCTGTGTTGGTTGGGGGGAACCTCGTATTTCTTCAATATCGTTCCCTGTCGGGAAGCGTACTAGTTGATGATAGGTGCTTGGGACGGCCTTCATAAAGTGCAACCAGGTTCGCCCCATAATGGCGTTATACGCTGAAGGGAGCTTTACGACCAAAAATTCCACTTCAATTGTTTTGGAGCCCGCTCGAACGTGTAGTTTGATCTTCCCCAATGGATACTCAGGATTCGTGTTAAAGCCGTACAAAGGGTGTGGTGCCGGAGACAGATCCGACTTGTTGAGGCCGAGTTTCACGAAGGTTCCGTAATACATGATCTCCGAGGTACTTCCTGGATCAATGAGAATGCGTCCGATGGTGAACCGATTTACGCGTAGGCTGATGACCAACGGATCAACGTGTGAGGTCGCTGTGCCGCCGAGGTCGTATTCACTGAATGTGATCGTTGGAACTCCGACGTGCCGTTTGGTCTGAATACGTCGCTCTTGAGGGACTGGATGCGACCGAACCTCGAGCACGGTTTGGGGCGCCGGCGGGCTATAGATTACATGGATTACGCCGAGTGGAGGGGAGTCGTGCCTCAAAGCCAAGGCGAGTGCTTTAGTCGACTTGTCCTTATTTACGTACTGAGGCAATCGGCCGTCTTGCACCAATTCTTCCAAATGATCATTTAGTGCATAACAGTTCTCGGTTTCGTGACCGTGGTCTTTGTGATATTGGCACTGTCTATCCCTTCTGCGCATGTCGGGAGGTCCCACCATTTTTTACGGCCATTTGAAGAATGGGAGATGTTGAATTTTGGCCATTATTGCGGCGATTGGTTCTGACAGTTCCGTGTACTTCTTGTCGGCTCGCCTCAAACGTCGGCTGTCGACCTGCAGTTATTCATTCGCCTGATGGGAGCATTGACCGCTCGATCGGCGTGAATCTCGTCTTTTGTCTCGCTTAGCACGTTGTCGTGGCTCTGGGCTCAGAGGCGGCACGGAACTTATCGGTTGAGCAGTTTCTGGAGGGGTCACTTTGGTGGACACTTGCCTGGCTTTAACCCTTAGGGCGTCGTCTTCTACTTTGCAATATTCTTCAACTTTCTTCATCATTGCCCAGACTGTTTTGGGAGGTCTTCTGGTTAGGGAGTTGCGGAGAGCACTGTCAGGATGCAGTCCCATTTTGAAGGCAGTGATGGCCATAGAGTCATTGCAAGCGTCGTCAACGAGATTGAAGCACTCCCAATATCGCGCCGAATATGCTCTGAGCGTTTCTCCTGACTGGATCTGCATGGCCCAGAGAGAGTCGGCTTGCTTCGGCTGTACCTCGTTAGTGATGAACCTGGCCCTAAAGGATTTTTGTAATTGATGGAAGCTTTGGATTGAAGCCGGTTCCAGCTTGTAATACCATCTGACAGCTAATGGCCCGAGGCTGCTGGGGAATATTCGGCACATGAGGGCTTCGTTATCTGCAGGCAACGTCATGGCCTGCTTGTAATGACGTATATGATCGGTGGGGTCTGATTTCCCGTCATAGAGAGTAAATGACGGAGCTTTGAACTTCTTGGGCAGGGCAGCCCTTGCAATCCGTCGAATAAAGGGATCGTGCCGGTCCTCCTTGTCTGAACTACTTCTTTGTAGACACCCCATTTTTGACCGTCCTCAAGACTTGGATGTCACCGCTTGGACACTCGGTGATCATCCATGTGTGTGTTCGTTTGGAGTTCCCAGAGTTCTCGGCTCGCGTGCCGTGCCTCAGGACCTTCGAACTCGACCGTTTGTGTTTGGTTTTGCACCAAACACATGATTACCTTTGAGGCGGGAATGCCTTATGAGGCATCCCACACACCACCGGGGCTAGAGGCCACCGGTGTGTAGTTATCACCGGCACTATATTGTGCGGTCGGCACTATTGTGCCGGTCGGCCTTTGTTTTAGGCGAAATGACCATTTTGCCTGCCGACCTTGTGCACTTGCTTGGTGAGATATTTTCTCACATTTGTTTGCAACTTGTTTCCCCTCCATACGTGTATGGAGGGATGAGCTGCTTAGTGGCCAAGCTTGTAAGCTTTTGGCCTATAAGAGGAAGCTCTCCCTCTTGGCTAAGGGTTAGAAAATTTGAGTGTTAGCCATTGTTAGAGAGAGCCAAGCTACTGGTTTTAGGGTTAGAATAGATATAACTTCTATATCTCTCTCATTCTCTTGTTTAACTAGGTGTTTTGTGCCTTACTTTTGCACACTAGCACCTAGTGTCCCACTTTTCTCTTGGTTCAGAGGTTCTAGAGGTTAGTTTTGGTGATTCTTGACTGGATTGGAGCTCAAGGGACCAAGCACAACAACCTTTGTGAAGGTAGTCAACAAGGGTAAGAAACTTACACTTTATTCCCCATTCTTGCAACCTATTTTTGTCTAGTTTAAAATAGTTTTTGGGCTTAGTGTTTGGCACATCAAAGTTCTGTTTTTAAGTCCTCTTTATTGTATATTAAGAGTGCTTTGTGGTTTGAGGAACTTTGACCACCTTTAGGCCTTGAAAAGGGCACTTTTTGTACCATTTTGGAGAGATCCGAGACTTTGGTCTTGGGATCTCTTCACCTGAAATCTTGAGGATTTCGGTGGTGAAGGCTGTCTTGAAGTCTCAAGAAGGAGAGGGCCACCCCTCTCCTTGATGTCCTTGAAAAGGACAAGGTTGGCTCCTTAAGAGAGCTTCATGTTTAGTTGTGTGTTGGGCATGTTTTGGTTGTTTATCATGCTTATATTGTCATGTTTTAACTTGCTTTTAAGTTGGTTTTAGTCTCTATACATGATTTGTATAGTTGCCTTGTAATACCTTTTTATGTCTTAACATGTCTAGCTTGTTAGTCTATATTTCTAGCATGTTTTAGGCTTGCATTTGTGAAGGTTGTGTGCTTATTTTGCCATGATTTAGCTCTGTCCATAGCTATTTTGGCCAATCTTATCATGTATTATATAGCTCCTTTGTATTTGGCTTGTTGGCCTTGAAAGCATGAATATGTGGTATGCCATTCTTGCTTTGTTTTTGATGGTTAAAACCATCTTCCATGCCATTTCAGTCCCTTATACATGTTTGATTGATTGCTTTGCATGCTTCTTTAATGCTTTAAAGGTGTGTGTTAAGTACTCCATGTTTTGGTCATGTTGTATGCCTTCATGCTTGAGCCTCTTAGATGCCATCTAGGTGGACATTTGGCCTTGTTTTAACATGCTAGAAACCTATTTAGGTTGTTCAATGCATGCCTTGTTTGCTTTGCATAGATGTGGTTCAATGCTCTCTTGGCTTGCCTCAAGCATAGGCCATTTATGCTTTGTTTGGCTTGCTTTGTTGCATGTTTTGGCCATGTGTTTTGTATGAATTTGAGCTTACAATGCATGCTATTAGTCCATGTTTGGCTTGTTTCAAGAATGCATGAATGTTGCTTATGAATGCTCAAGTGTTGGACCATAATTGTGCATGTGTGTGTGTGTTTAGCCTTCATCTTTAGAGCATGTTGGCCCTGTTCTTGGGCCTTTTAGAGCTGTCCAATTCATGTATAAGTCCATTCCTACTTTGCTTTGCATGCTTGTATGTTCATACAACAATATTCTTGCATTGCATCGCCATATTGCATGCTAGATGACATGCTTAGGGTTGCATTTGGCATTGTGCATGCCAAGCCTCTTGAAGTGAGTTTGATAGAGGTTTGGCACCTTTGTTTGCATTGCATGCATTTGAAATCAAAGTTGCATTCTTGGTCCTTAGGGCCATCACGCGTAAATCTTGTGATTGGTGGCAGGAATCGAGGCACATGCCCTCTTAAGTCCATAGCATGATTTGGGATGTGTTTGGTGCATATATACCTTGAATTGCATTGCCTTGCCTTTTGTTCCCTCTGCTCTTGTGAGTTGCGAGTTCTGCGAGACTTTGTGCCGGCCGGCACTTTTAGTGCCGGCCATTTGCCTTTGCAGCCGATAATGAAATCGAGCGGTGGATTCCTTCTTGACCGGTGGCTCCTGACTCGGCCGATGATACTTCCGGTGCTCTGAGAGGCACTCTGAAGTTTTAGAATTTTCGGAGAAAGAAGCGAGAGAAAGCGAGCACACTTGCAGCGGTCTTGATTCAAGCGAGTCGGTAGCTGCGATCGACCCTCCTTAGAGGCATTTATCGCTTAAATAGATTAATTATTTGATTTAATTAATTTAGTTGATTTGTAATATTTAATTAGCTAGTTTAGTTAATTATTTATTTATTGTAATTATTTATTAGGTCCCTCTGGTGAGGGCAAAATGTAATAAGTGTGTGTGAGTGGGCATGTATGTCTTCCAATCCCCACTTCTTTCTAACCCTTTTATTTACCCGCTTACGGTGGTAGATTAGGGCATTTTCAATTAGCATACCTTATGTAAATGCATCGTGCATCATTCATAAGTATTGCATACATTGGGCTTTCGGCACATCCATAAGCGCATCGCACTTCGATTTCCAAATTGAATCGTGCTATGTGGTAGCATTTCATATGCCATGTTAGGGTTAGCGAGCCTAGTCTAGCTTACATCTATGCACGTCGCATTAGCCATAACATGAAACTAGGTCATGCCGTTTGCTAGCAGGGTTTTGTTTTTGGCGTAGTCTGATGTAAGTCTTTATCGCTTTAGCATATCGCATGCGTGTGAATGTTAACATGACAATAGGATTGCCATGCGGCTAAGTGCTTATGTGATATAAGCTGTTTGTATGCACTGTGGGTGGAGGTTGGATTGTATGAGTTGGGAGTACTCGTTGAAATCCGTATTTTAGCCTACTTGCGGTAGCAAAATCTAACACGTTTTTCAAAACAAAAGCGGATATGCAATGTTTATTTCCAAATTAGGCGATCTAGTCTATACTTTTGTGTTGTCGCATCACATAGTGATTCTAGGTTAATAACTTGAGGAATAAGAACGCATAAAGTTTTCAAAAGCGGATATCACGGTTAGTAGAGGCGGTCTTGGACGGGCGAAAGAGTGCTCATAAATGACCTTCCGATCGTACCCAAGCTCGAGCCAAGACCACTTTGGTGATGACGGACGTGTGGCCTTGACCTTGAGTCGGGGTTTCCTAAATTCCCCATTTTAAAAATATTTAGGTGGCGACTCATGTCAGCAAAGATCCATGTTTGGCACTACTTTTCAAAAATCTGTTTTCCTTAAAGCGATTTGCGGAGTGGACTCTTTGGTTGATTTAGAACCGCAACAAACTTTAAAGAGTCCGAAATGTAGGCGAGGTCCCCATGGCGTTATTCTGATTCTGGCGACTCTGCTGGGGAGTTTAGAAGCTTGACTCGAACTTCGTGATATCTGTTTTGATTTCACTTATGTGTTTCTTTGCATTGCATGTGCATTAGTGCGCCTAGGACACCGTGTTGGCCATCTGCTATTCTGGCGGTTTCTTGGGAGGCTTGTCTTGTCAAGGCATGTCCGTAAAATTTGACGGTTCTTGAACTCTGCCGATATAGAACACAAACCCGGTTTCTTGGGGCACCCTTTGACCATTCGACCTAGTTGCATAGTCGGAATCCATAGTGACCATCCCAAACTAGGGCGGGTTGCTTACCCGATTTAGGTTGTTTGAAACATTGCGTGCGTAGTAAAACCCTAGTTCACTGACAAAATAGGGCAGGAAGCCCTACCAACATAGGGGTGTATTGGCTCTCATTTACTTGCTATATGCTTTTAGAGTGTATCTCTGAGGAATGCATATACCGGTTCTTGAGTCTGCGTATCCGACTGAGGGCATCGATATCGATATTTTGAGAATCGATTATATCTGTGGAAATCGGTTTGATTTGGAGCGATGCATCTGAGAAACGATGATCAATGATATAATACCGTTGTTCGGCTACACATGTTTGATCTGTCTGAAATTTGAAATACCGTCTGTTTTCCGTTTGATTCGAAATTGAGAGTTGAGTCGGAAGCGATTAGTGTCTTCTCCTTCTTTGGCGGGGTGAACATAATGAGAACTCTGAAGAGATTGTGGTCATAATGACGCGTTAGTCGAAACCATCCTGAGTGATCTTCTTTGTTGATATACGCACCCGCCAGTCACCTTGCACAACCGGTCTGGACTCCCAGTTCTATCGGGCTCATGAGCCCACCACATTCGAGTTAATGGGGATGATAGGTGATCTCCAAAGGTCTATGGCGGACCTTGCTTATAGAATGTCAACCTCGCCACGGTTGCACCGTATGTTGAAAATTTCGAACCCAGAGCCTCCGATCTTTGGGGCGGATTGTGTCGAGCTCAATCGATCGAGATGACCTCCACCCTAGCGATGATGTACCGATATCAACCCAAACCTCTCATCGAGGCGAGAAGAAAAGATAAGATGAAAGCGAGACCGACCCCATTGAACAAGCTAACTGTAGGCGATAGAGGCTTTAAGCCGGGGAATGAATGAGCGGCGGTATCGCGATTATGACAAAAGCTATGGAGAATGCCTTCCCACCCGCCTGAGGCGATGCCGATCGACCGAAGAATCGGGGCGAGCCCGTCATGCCAAAACAGCTTCTCCCATTCCCAATCCTGCACCGGGAAAGAATCAGAAACCCAAGGCCGCACCTGCCGACCCATTCGCCAGTACATCTAGCAGAGGTGTTCAGGCTCCAAAGTACCTGCCCCGAGGGCGCAGGGCCTTCCATCCTCTTTACATGCCTTTGTCTAGGGCACTTTTGATTTTGGCCAGAAGGGGCATCTTCGCCTCTCGATCCTAGGCCACTCCCAAACCCCTTCCGGCGGACCATGATGCCACTCGATCTTGTGCGTACCATCAGCGATCTGGCCATACTCTTGATAAGCGCTTCGCCTCCGCCACGAGGTACAAGACTTGATTGATAATAAGATCATCCTTCCGCCAACCTCGGCCAAGTCAATTACTACGGAGTTCTTGGACTACGAGGATCTGAATCTGAAAAGCGAGATACATGAGTATGTGATCGAGAAGATGAATCGCTGCGAACAACATTTGGTACATTTTGATGTGGTGTTTGTACGCAATTTTGAGTACCCGTGATGCTAGTTTTGTAAATCTGACTTGGGTGTCGAGTCGGTCTTACATTTTGTTGTTAAGTTTGTCTCATTGTTTTGAGGCAGTCCTTTTTGTAAAGTGCATCTAATTGTAATGAGTCAATCCCTCTTCTGTATAGAATGCTAGGTGACTTGGGGTTGTTGCCTCAAGCACCGTTTTGTTTTATAATTACTTCTTTTGCTTTCCTTTTGGAGTGCGCCTCTGTTGGAGCCAATTTACATCAGGGAATCTGAATGAAACAGTAGTGGCTCTGGTGTTCCCATGTTTATTAAGCGTGTTGTGCTAGTTGTGCTAGAGAATCGAATGGGGTGTGGCGCATTCACTTTGCTCTTTTGTGCCTTAAAGATTATTGCTTTGACTTAAGTTTTTTCAAAACCTTTTGAACTCTTGTGGTGAAAGCGAAGAGGAAGGAATTCCTCGGGTTTTGCAAAACTTTGATCATTTTGAGAGAAAGAGAGGCATACTAAGCCCTTAATGAATGAAATCATGCTTGTCGGCGTGAGTCTTGAGAAGGACCCTACTCTGGTCCAATCGGTGGTTCCACACTATCTTACGTGCGAGAGGTTTGTCGTTTCCTTGAAAACTTTCAAAAACAAAATATTTTGCACAATTAATGCGACGAACATGTGGAATCGCTCTCGAGATCGTGTAAGCCAGGATCGCTCGATCTCATAATTGATTTAAATGTCATTTGCAAACCGGGATCGGTTCAAGGCGATCGGTGTCACGAAAGCGCTGTGTGGCCCAATTCAAAGTAGCCCTCGAACAAGAGGCACCAACGTCAAATCAAGAAGATCGGATGTCGTCAAGTCGGACCATGATGGGTTCTTACGCAAATCAATAGCCACTCTCTTGGATGAGATGGCTTCAAACCCCAAAACCATTTGGCATGGACTTGTTACATTTTATCCTTTGAGAGGCTCATTTGGGCGAAAACCGGGAAGGCGACCGAGCAAAAGTTAGAGCAAAGAAAATATGAAAAGAAAAAAAAAAAAAAAAAAAGAAAAAAAAAAGGAATAAAAGAATACAAAAAAATAGGAAAAAAAAAAGAAGCTACATAAGGTCGAAAACCCGCATTGCGCCTTGGCAAAAGTTAGAGCCTAAAAAAAAAAAAAGAAAAAAGAAGAAAAAAAATGAAAAAAGAATTGAAAAGGAAAGAAAAAAAGCTACTTAAGGTCGAAAACACGCATCGAGTTGGCAAAAGATTAGAGCATAAAATAGTGAAGGTTAAATACCGTGTACCTTAGGAACTCGTGAGGCTTGATTCCCATGTTTGGGATCGTAGGCAACTTCATCCTGAAGTCCGGCCCCCAACTTTCATAGCGTCTCGGTCCATGTCATGGTTTTGATCACTTTTGCCTTCTCGAATCTAATCCGGCGTCTTGGTCACAACCGGAACCACGTGATTAACTTCCTAACCACCAACACCTTTCAAGTGACTATGTCCATATATTGATTCAAGCCATCTTCAACTCCTCGGGTGTCAGGGTCGATCGGCGTCAATAAGGAGTGGCCATACAACATGCAGCGGCATCATCAAACAAGGGGCAACTTTCCGTTGCCACCCATTGCCATCCATGTCCAAAAAGTTGCCCTAAGCTACCATTCAAACTAGGGGCAACTTTCCGTTCTCATATTCCCCTTCAAGCAAGGGCAATTTTCCACTACCTCCGATCCAGGGTTGCATATCTCGAGGGTAAGTTTCATGCTTTCGTTGAGCATCGTTTGTTTGCAAAAATGGTTTTGAAAAATTTTTATTTGAGGTTGACTTATTTTCTCAAAAACTGTTTCATTTTCAAAATTGGACCATGTTTGGACCCCAAAAGGAGAATTTTCAGTGCTCACAGCCTGATTCACATGATTTTCAAATCAAAAATCGAACAAGTGTGTTTATCCAACTCTCATTTTGATCAAAACTGTTTTAAGGAGAAAATAAAAATGGTCAAGATAATGAACTAGGGGCACGATTGAGTCAATCTTCTGTCTTCCCAGATTAACGGATTGCCCGAGAGGCACTCTACGGAAGGAATAGCCGTGAGCTAACGGCGTCGGGCATGAACCCGCAACTTCCTATTCATCTGTCATTCACCCTGGGGAGGGATGCAAAATGAGAGAATAAAGAATAGAGAGGAGTAAGTTGAGAGAAAAGTGAGAGAAGGGTTTTTGTGAGAAAAACCGAGCTTGAGGGCAGTGATGTGAGAGTCACACCGTCGAGAAGGGGTGGGAAACCTACAGGAGGAATTGGCTCCTCAAGCTGAGGTCTTTTATTAAAAAAAAAAAAAAACATGTCAGGTGTGTCGTGTCTTTTGACTTATCGATCTCAATGTTAAGCTTTGAGTCTTTTAGAGTGTGTCTCGTTGTGCTAGGTCGTGTGCCTTTTGTTTCTTCGTTTGAGTCTGTCTCGTCGCGTCTGTGGTAGGCTCGATACCGGTTGAAAACCCATCCTCTTCAAAGCGATTGTTTGTACTCGGGATCTTTGTGCCATTCTCTACATCCGTGCAAGGCAAGAAAAGGAAAGGGAAGATTTGAGACATCGAGGTGTTTCAAGCTGCAACCATATCGGTTTACGTGATCCGTCTCGTCAGTTGAAATTTGTTTGTTCAAAAGTTTCTTGTGTGCGGAATGAACGAATCTTGAATTATGGGCTAAATCTTGAGATCAATCCCAGATTAATCCCAATGAGCATGAAACGTGTATTGATTTGAGTAGTGGCTTATTTGAATTATTTCTGCTAGTTGATTGGTTATCCTATTCTTTGCGGTGCAAATGCTTGGTTGTTTTGTTAAGCGGTATATCAATGCCATTTACATTTGAGGTGTGGTATGATGCAATGCGATGCAAAGTATGAAATGTGCGGTATCGTAAACATACTGAGATATAACACTCTTTTAGACAAAAAGTTTGTTTATATATAATCTTTTCGATTACAGTTTTGGAAAGCAAAAACACACTGCTTGGCGATACATAGTGCTCTATCTACAAAAGGAAAAGTCTGTGAAAATAAAAGAAAAAGCAATGATCTGTGATCATCATCGATGGCCTCATGGCAGGATCCGTCCTCGCCCTCTTCTGGCGAAGCCGGGAGCATCATCGAGAGCATCAGCTTTATGCGAGCTGAGGCAGTGTCCCGGTCTCCTCCTCTGATGCCCCCACCTCCTCTGTCTCCTCCTCGGACTCATCATCTGGGACTGCGGCTCATGAGCTACTCCCGCATGAGAATGCCCTCCTGCAGTGCGAGGCATACGCCATCCGGGTCGAAAGGGAGGCCCAGTCATGGCGCCACCCTTGGAGGGATCGGGAAAGGAGGTGAAAGTACAAAAGTAAACACATCGAAAACCGTGGCGGTCTATCGGTGTGGGATCACGGTGTATGAGTCTGATGTGTGAATCTGCGTGGGCCGGTTTATCGATCTGAGAATCACGGTGTATGAGTCTGATGTATGAAAGCCGTGAAGCGATCTGTCAGTTTTTGTGCGATATAGCAGTTGTGTGAAAGCAGAATATGATTTGAGGCGTGGTCAATAGAACATACCGGCAAGCCGTAGGCGGTCAAAGCGTCGAGTCATTGCGGCATCGGCGGGGAGGCATTCAACTCCTGGTAGCGGGTATACTCGGAAGAAGTGCGCAAAAGTATTAAATACATCGATGATACGTGGGATATCTGAATGAGCGAAGTGAAATAACAATGCAAGATCTTGAAATAAAGTGATACATCTGAGGCAAGTCGGGAATGCGACCAACTCATGACCCGGTAGGAGGAGACAAGGATCTGGTAGGTCTCCGCTCTGCCCCTGTCGTCAACATAGTAGGCGGAAGCGGGCCAACGGCACCTCGTCCCTCTGCACCCTTGCCTCGGACTCGAGCTCGAGCCATTGTGGCGGTCCGCTCCTATCCCCACCTCTGCCCGAGCAGCCGCAGTCTCTCTGGATCAACTCGGCCACCACTCGGAGGTCGCATGATAAAAAGTCGGACGTACTTTCGGAATAGTCGCCCTCGCCTCTGAAACCGTCTGCCGCCCGACCAAGGGTGTAGTCCACCATCGGTCAGCAGTGAACCTCTCGGTATCCCTCATATGCTCGGGAGGGTGAGCAGGACTATCTGCTCACAGCAACCCAAAGTGCAGCGTAAGCAGCTCCCAGTACCAAGCCCGACAGGCCAGGGCCCTCCAAAAGAATCCCGATAGAGAGGTCTCCTCGGCACGGCGTGTCGATCCTCGTCACCATGAGCAAAGGAGCCCATAGGTGCCGGTGATCTGAAATCGAAATCTGATTTGTTATCTATTGGTATTGCAAATATCTGATTGGAAAAACGAAACTTGGATGAACTACAAGTAAAACATACCTCTGCGGGGGTAATGGTGTCAAAATGTAGGAAGAAATTTGAAGGTGTCAGGGAGTCGCCGTGTGCACCTCCCATCAAAGCGGCGAGAAGGGGCGACGGAGGAGTCTCCGTCGGTAGCAGCTCCGGCACAGGAAAGTAGGCATACACCCACGGTACCAAAACCGATATCGAGCATCATCGGATAAAGCGGAATGTAGAACAAAGCGAAATATCGAGCCATGTGTTGTGCGGTGTATTGGCGAGAGGGTATAGTGTGAACCGTGTCTGGTCGATTAAAGCGAAGTATGTGTGTGCGTGTATGCGATTATCTGATCGATGTGGCGATGTCTGATGTAGAATCTGAAAGTATGTAGAGCGAAATGTAAGCGAAGAAGAACATACCTCCCAAGCGCCCGATAGCCCCGAACAGCGATCCTTTGCCGAAACCGAACTCATATAGCCATAGAGGGTGGCGGTGCACCACCCCAATCAAAAGCATAAAATGTCTCGACATCCACCGGTCTTGTTGAGGAAGCGAAGAGCCTTGTTCGCCCGGTCGGCGAAGATCGTCGTCCTAGCAAAAACATCGAAGCAGCGTGCGTACCAATCCACTGACCTCTGGGGTCATCGAATTGCATCACCAAGGGCATCTTTGGGCCCTAAGCGCCCCTCAAACCAAGAGTAGCGGACAAAGGCGGCGAGGCGGGCTGCGCCGAGTAAATAGAACTGGCGGCGATCCACTCGTCCATGTACGTATCAAGGGATCGGATCACCCCCACCCGAGGCGGTAAGCATCGAGAAGTCATAAGGGGTCATCGTCATGTCCCCGATCGCCCGGCAATTAAGCGAATCTGTGGTGTCCCACCACCTCTCTGCCAGGCGGCAAGAAGAGGCACCTGCAAGCGAAAGCTGGTAAGTCCCCTATGACGCCGAAGCCCCCTCGTCTCTGATGTAGCGAACCTCCTCGGGAAGCTCTGCGTACCAAGTCGCGGCGGCGACGTTCCCATACCAGCGGATGGTATGGGAATCCCCTGTTTTCAAAAATGCGATTCTTGAAGCAATGATGAATACTGTGATTTATCTTTTTCTAAAGGCATGAAAAACTCTAGAGTAAATATAGCATGCGTACAAGTTTTGATTTCTAACAAGATCTAGGGTGCTTGGTGCTTCTGATGAACTACAAAGCACGTGATACATCGGTGTGTTTTGGATGCTCTGTGTAAACTTGGTGCATGTGTGCACATTTTTGATTCAAGCGGATATCGGGTTTGATGTCGGTGGGTAGATTGCGATGCATGATATGTCAGTGCTCCTGTGAGGATCAGTGTAAACAGCGTATGATATGTCTGCGTGTTTGTGTAGTTTTGTGCAAGTCTAGCATGCGTGCGAGTTTTCGGGTTCAAATGAGCACCGGGTGTTAGTAAATTCTGATGTGATGTATGCGTGTGTTTGGGTCTAGTGCGGTGTGTGTGCATGTTGCGTCGGTCCTAGCGGATGTCGATTCTGAAGTTGTCTACAATCAACTTCTGATGCTGTACATCGAACTCAAGCGATTGATGGGTTCGATTAGCTATGGCGATTGTGAAAATCCTACATTGCAGAAGATAAAAGACAAGAGTGTTACCTCGAAGGCGCCAAAAGACAAGTGGGAGGCCGGCTCACGCAGCAGAACCTCTGGATCCAAAGCCCTCTCGAAGCCGCGGAAGTGGCGGAGTCCGTCAGGTGGTAGCACGTGGATGGCCGGGCGATAGGTCGCCGGATCGAAGGGGCGCTCGCTCAGTGGCAAGAGCTCGACCCCGGGATCCATCTCAAGATCCGGGGGAGTCCCGACATGTGGAACATCGTCCGCCATGTGTAGTGGTGGTGAAAAATGAGCCGAAAGATGAAAAAACGGGCGGAATCACGAAAAGTCAACCGCAAAGTCAACCCAAGAGGGCGGAAATGGCGGGAAGGTCGGAAGATGGGAATATCTGAAATATAGAAACCAAGAGCGAGTCGAAAAGGTGAAAATAGCAAAGGAAATCGAAACAAAGATTTGTTAGGTTGAAAATGTCAAAGCCTGAAGGAGATCGCGAATCCGAAGCGAAAATGGTAGCGAAAACTCAAAGAAATGAGCAAAGGAGGAGAAAGAGACTCTAGAGAGAGAGTGAGATCTCGGCGGAAGAAAAGTGAAGAAATAGGGCTTCAAGCCCTATTTTATAAAGCCAAGGTGAAATGGCGAAGCGCCCCGATCGACAACTTTTGCGGTCGGCACATTTTGTGCCGGTCGGCACCTTTTGTGCCGATGAAGTTTTTATCGGCCGGTGGCGGTGGCCATTCCACCCGTAGGTGGTGTTCCTTGGGCCTTGTTTGGGCTATATTATCGACTTTGGGTCTTCAAGTCTCAAGAAAATCTGAGAAAATCGTCCCGATGCTCAGCAAGCCTCCGTTTGACTTGATTTGTCTCTACTATCGTGGTGCTCAATTTCAGCGAAGATTGTATCCTTTTGTATCCTTTTGTCATCTCGGAGATCAAAAGTTGCCTGTGTGTCACGTGCATCCATCATGTTGTCCGTACGTCGTATCGCGCCATCTCGCCGTCTCTCGCGACTTGCACCGTTTTGCATTGTCATGTGGCATGCGTGTCATACCGCTTCATTTTGCACTTCATTTTCCATCAAATGAGGTGCGTGTGCCTCATTTCGCATTCATCGCATCTCGAGGCACGTCGCCTCGTTTTGCACTTCATTTTCCATCAAATGAGATGCGTGTGCCTCATTTCGCATTCATCGCATCTCGAGGCACGTCGCCTCGTTTTGCACTTCATTTTCCATCAAATGAGCCTCGTTTTGCACTTCATTTTCCATCAAATGAGGTGCGTGTGCCCCATTTCGCATTTCATTGCATCTCGAGGCATGTAGGCCTCGTTTTGCACTTCATTTTCCATCAATGAGGTATCGTGCCTCTTGTTTCGTTTCTTCTTCACTCACATTGTTTTCGCATCCCGTGTGATCGTGTGTCACATTATACAATTGCCCGCGCGATCTGGCGAGACCTTAAACACGCTGGTCGGCGGGATAAGAATCTTGTGATCGGCGAGACCTTAAACACCTTGACTACATTGTCCGTGCTTTATTACAAGCACTATCATGCATTGCACTTTGCACCGTTGCCCTTGGTCCGTGAGACCTTAAACACGCCGGTCTAGGAGACCTTAAATCCTCGGGAGGTGCAAGACCTTCGGTGTGTTAAGTCGCCCCTCATTGCATTTGTACGCATTTAAATCGCGCCGTTTAGCGCACCCTCATTTGCATTTCATTTTCCATCCTTTGAGGCACGTGTACCTCATTGCACTCCATTTTCCATCTTTTGAGACAGCCTTGCGTCTCAATTGCCCCATTGCATCGCATGCCCTTGAATACTGTGTAACAGTTGCCCCCCGGTCTGGCGAGACCTTAATCACTGCCGGTCTAGGAGACCTTAAGTCCTCGGGAGGTGTAAGACCTCCGGTGCATTACAAACACCTCATTGCATTTGGCATGCATTCCATAGCGTTGTGTTGTGCACCTCATTGCATTTGGCATGCATTCCATCGCATTGTTTAAGCGCACCTCATCGGTTGCCCCCCTAGGTCGGCGAGACCTTAAACCCGCTCATTGCATTATCATGCATCTCAAAGCGTAGCGTTGGCGCGCATTTCAAAAAAAACACAACATGCATTGTCATGCATCGCTCGCATCGGTCTAGGAGACCTTAAATCCTCTGAAGGTGCAATTCCTTCGGTTTTGTCGTGCCGAACGACTTTTCGGTGGTCTGGTAAAGCCACTGTCTATGCTCATGGTGAGTTCCTAGAAGATCAAGCTGGGGCGGTGAAAACTAGAGTTGAGCGGCTTATGCCTAGAAGCATAAGGTTAATTTCGAGACTAAAGTCTGGTTTAAATACCCGGGGATGTACCCTCGGCTTGAAATACTGTATGGTAGCCCCATAGGTTGAGGCGTCGTGTCTCGCCTCAGTGCAGATCTTGAACCAACCTAGTGTATCGATAGTGTATCGCCCGTTTTGGTAGATAGGAAAATCGCAATCATAGTCATTGCATCAACATGCATTGTCATGCATCATTGTAAATATTGCATATGTCATGCATTGCATTACAAAAACAAAAAAAAACATGCATATGTCATGCATCATTGTAGTATAGTGCATATGTCATGCATTTTACGTAAATACCCATTGCATTGTAGCTGCATGCATCCATTGCATCACCTTCCATCTATGGCTTGCGCCTTTCCAAGTCGAGCTTGATGCGGTATGTGCCCATGTTGTTAAGTGTCGAAGCCACGGTTATCGAGCTTTTGTGTCCGAGCCTAGAGGGTAGCGGCACCGTTCTTTGTGTTAGACATGGGTTGTATGTGTACATGCCTTTCCTAGGCAAGATTTGGTTTGGCCAGCGTGCCATATCCATTATATCTATTCCATTGCATGCATCCATTGCATCACCTTCCATCTATGGCTTGCGCCTTTCCAAGTTGAGCTTGATGCGGTATGTGCCCATATTTTTTCGTGTCGAAGCCACGGTTATCGAGCTTTTGTGTCCGAGCCTAGAGGGTAGCGGCACCGTTCTTTGTGTTAGACATGGGTTGTATGTGTACATGCCTTTCCTAAACAAGATTTGGTTTGGCCGCGTGCCATATCCATTGTATCATTTATCCATTTCCATTACATTGTAGTGTAATTGTTGCATCCGGCATTAGGATCATTGTTCTTTCATCGGGTCGTCACCCCACTTATGTCAATCCACCCAATACTTGTTCTTGTGTCCCGTGCGAAGTACTCATAGATCGAACATCGATCTATGGGAGGCGGACTTATTACCTGCATCAATCTATTTGACATTTGTGAGGTTTTGTACCGCTCATGATTGAATCATGATTCAATTGCCCTGCATGTAGTTCGCATTTAGTTTTAATTGCACTACATTTTCATTTGCATTATCTATACATAGTTTTGTATATATTGCATACCATTTAGCATTCACATTGCATATGACATGCATGTTGCTAATCATATTGTACTGTTAAGTTTGTTTTCTTTCGAGCGCGATATTGTATGTCTGACTCATTTACATTTGGTGAAACCGGACGAGTCGCCGCAGTATTGTATCTCTCCGAGTGAGGCGTTTTGAGAATTGCATAATTCTCTTACATCCTTTCTACATTGTAGTGTAGGCATTTGCATGTTAGCTTATAAGCATCGCATGTGTGCCTCATTCTGACTTTCTTTGCATGATCATAAGTTATGCTTGGCTTCTTGCATTTTCGTTGCATTTGCCCTGCCTCTGGCATATCTTATCGTTGGCATGTGTGCCTCTTGCATGAACTTCTGTTGGTTTGATTCCTTGAGGATCGTGGCGACTTCGAGTTCAACCATTTGCGCTTTGCATGTTTGTCCAAGTCTTCGGCCTTGTCAAAAATGGGTCGTCTCTGGGCTTTGACATTCACTCCCGTCATTGTTATGACTTTCGAGTTCTGTCAAAGGGGGGCAACTGTAGACACCCCATTTTTGGCCGTCCTCAAGACTTGGGCGTCACCGCTTGGACACTCGGTGGTCATCCATGTGTGTGTTCGTTTGGAGTTCCGGGAGTTCTCGGCTCGCGTGCCTTAGTGCCTCGGGACCTCCGAACTTCGACCGTTGTGTTTGGTTTTGCACCAAACACTGTGATTACCTTTGAGGCGCGGGAATGCCTTATGAGGCATCCCCACACCATTTGGGGCTAGAGGCTACCGGTGGTGTAGTTATCACCGGCACTATATTGTGCGGTCGGCACTTTTTGTGCCGGTCGGCCTTTATTTGTAGGCGAAATGACCATTTTGCCTGCCGACCTTGTGCACTTGCTTGGTGAGATATTTTCTCACAGTTGTTTGCAACTTGTTTCCCCTCCATACCGTGTATGGAGGGATGAGCTGCTTAGTGGCCAAGCTTGTAGCTTTTGGCCTATAAGAGGAAGCTCTCCCTCTTGGCTTGGGGTTAGAAAATTTGAGTGTTAGCCATTGTTAGAGAGAGCCAAGCTCTGGTTTTAGGGTTAGAATAGATATAACTTCTATATCTCTTTCATTTTCTTGTTTAACTATGTGTTTTGTGCCTTACTTTTGCACACTAGCACCTAGTGTCCCACCTTTCTCTTGGTTGAGAGGTTCTAGAGGTTAGTTTTGGTGATTCTTGGTGGATTGGAGCTCAAGGGACCAAGCACAACAACCTTTGTGAAGGTAGTCAACAAGGGTAAGAAACTTACACTTTATTCCCCATTCTTGCAACTTGTTTTTACCTAGTTTAAAACAGTTTTTTGGGCCTAGTGTTTGGCACATCAAAGTTCTGTTTTTAAGTCCTCTTTATTGTATATCAAGAGTGCTTTGTGGTTTGAGAACTTTGACCACCTTTAGGCCTTGAAAAGGGCACTTTTGTACCATTTTGGAGAGATCCGAGACTTTGGTCTTGGGATCTCTTCACCACTGAAATCTTGAGGATTTCGGTGGTGAAGGCTGTCTTGAAGTCTCAAGAAGGAGGGCCACCCCTCTCCTTGATGTCCTTGAAAAGGACAAGGTTGGCTCCTTAAGAGAGCTTCATGTTTAGTTGTGTGTTGGGCATGTTTTGGTTGTTTATCATGCTTATATTGTCATGTTTTAACTTGGTTTTAAGTGGGTTTAGTACTCTATACATGATTTGTATAGTTGCCTTGTAATACCTCTTTTATGTCTCAACATGTCTAGCTTGTTAGTCTATATTTCTAGCATGTTTTAGGCTTGCATTTGTGAAGGTTGTGTGCTTATTTTGCCATGATTTAGCTCTGTCCATAGCTATTTTGGCCAATCTTATCATGCATTATATAGCTCCTTTGTATTTGGCTTGTTGGCCTTGAAAGCATGAATATGTGGCATGCCATTCTTGCTTTGTTTTTGATGGTTAAAACCATCTTCCATGCCATTCAGACCTTATGATGTGCTTGATTGATTGCTTTGCATGCCTCTTTAATGCTTTAAAGGCATGTGTTGAATACTCCATGTTTTGGTCATGTTGCATGCCTTCATGCTTGAGCCTCTTAGATGCCATCTAGGTGCTCATTTGGCCTTGTTTTAACATGCTTGAAACCTATTTAGGTTGTTCAATGCATGCCTTGTTTGCTTTGCATAGATGCCTTGGTTTAATGCCTTCTTGGCTTGCCTCAAGCATAGGCCATTTGCATGCTTTGTTTGGCTTGCTTTGTTGCATGTTTTGGCCATGTGTTTTGTATGAATTTGAGCTTACAATGCATGCTATTAGTCCATGTTTGGCTTGTTTCAAGTGTGCATGAATGTTGCTTATGAATGCTCAAGTGTTGGACCATAATATGTGCATGTGTGTGTGTGTTTAGCCTTCATCTTTAGAGCATGTTGGCCCTTTGTTCTTGGGCCTTTTAGAGCTGTCCAATTCATGTATAAGTCCATTCCTACTTTGCTTTGCATGCTTGTATGTTCATACAACAATATTCTTGCATTGCATCGCCATATTGCATGCTAGATGACATGCTTAGGGTTGCATTTGGCATTGTGCATGCCAAGCCTCTTGAAGTGAGTTTGATAGAGGTTTGGCACCTTTGTTTGCATTGCATGCATTTGAAATCAAAGTTGCATTCTTGGTCCTTAGGGCCATCACGCGTAAATCTTGTGATTGGTGGCAGGAATCGAGGCACATGCCCTCTTAAGTCCATAGCATGATTTGGGATGTGTTTGGTGCATATATACCTTGAATTGCATTGCCTTGCCTTTTGTTCCCTCTGCTCTTGTGAGTTGCGAGTTTCTGCGAGGACTTTGTGCCGACGGCACTTTTAGTGCCTTGACCATTTGCCACTGGCGGCCGATAATGAAATCGAGCGGTGGATTCCTTCTTGATAGGTGGCTCCTGACTCGGCCGATGATACTTCGGTGCTCGAGAGGCACTCCTGAAGTTTTAGAATTTTCGGAGAAAGAAGCGAGAGAAGCAGAGCACACTTGCATTCAAAGCGAGTCCGAAGTAGCTGATCGACCCTCCTTCGAGGCATTTATCGCTTAAATAGATTAATTATTTGATTTAATTAATTTAGTTGATTTGTAATATTTAATTAGCTAGTTTAGTTAATTATTTATTTATTCTGTAATTATTTATTAGGTCCCTCTGGTGAGGGCAAAAATGTAATAAGTGTGTGTGAGTGGGCATGTATGTCTTCCAATCCCCACTTCTTTCTAACCCTTTTATTTACCCGCTTACGGTGGTAGATTAGGGCATTTTCAATTAGCATACCTTATGTAAATGCATCGTGCATCATTCATAAGTATTGCATACATTGGGCTCGGCACATCCGCATAAGCGCATCGCATTTCGATTTCCAAATTGAATCGTGCTATGTGGTAGCATTTCATATGCCATGTTAGGGTTAGCGAGCCTAGTCTAGCTTACATCTATGCCGTGTCGCATTAGCCATAACATGAAACTAGGTCATGCCGTTTGCTAACGGGTTTTGTTTTTGGCGCGGAGTACGATGTAAGTCTTTATCGCTTTAGCATATCGCATGCGTGTGAATGTTAACATGACAATAGGATTGCCATGCGGCTAAGTGCTTATGTGATATAACTGTTTGTATGCCTGTGGGTGGAGGTTGGATTGTATGAGTTGGGAGTACTCGTTGAAATCCGTATTTTAGCCTACTTGCGAGTAGCAAAATCTAACACGTTTTTCAAAACAAAACGGATATGCAATGTTTATTTCCAAATTAGGCGATCTAGTCTATACTTTTGTGTTGTGCGCATAACATAGTAATTCTAGGCTAATAATTGGAATAAGAACGCATAAAGTTTTCAAAATCAGATATCACGGTTAGTAGAGGCCGGTCTTGGACGGGCGAAAATGCTCATAGTGACCTTCCCGATCGTACCCAAGCTCGAGCCAAGACCACTTTGGTGATGACGGACGTGTGGCCTTGACCTTGAGTCGGGGTTTCCTAAATTCCCCATTTTAAAAATATTTAGGTGGCGACTCATGTCGGCAAAAGCGATCCATGTTTGGCACTACTTTTCGAAAAATCTGTTTTCCTTAAAACGATTTGCCAGAGGTGGACTCTTTGGTTCAGATTTAGAACCGACACAAACTTTAAAGAGTCCGAGCTGTAGCCGAGGTCCCTCGCGGGCGTTGCTACATTCTTCTGCGTTTATTTCTTGTTCGTAGACTCCTTTCGGAGGAGCTAGAAGTATCAGATCGTTCCTTGTTGTCGTGCTTCGTGGATAATGAGTCAGAGTTGCTATCGGTTTCCTTCAGTCGGGCTCGAGGTCGTTGTCCTCCCGATTTTACGGGTCGTTCGGGGTTCTGGCGCGCAGCTTCTCTAGATTTTGCCACTTCAAGGGCCAAATCATGACGGAGACGTTCGTTTTCTGCGATCATGTTTTCCAGCCTTTGTTCATTCTGCTTAGCTTGTTCCACGATGGCATGCATTGTCTCCTGCGCTGAGGTCGTTGGTGAATCGAAATTCAAAACGCGTCTTGTAGCGATGGTTTCCTTCCTGAGCATATTTGCCGGGGTCAGATCGTCTCTCTGTGTAGTCTCGTCAGTGGCTATCGGAGGATCTTCGGTCACGCCTTCCATGGATATATTTGAGTATTCCCACAGACGGCGCCAGTTGTGGGGATATGGTTCTGGAAATACTCTTCCAATCCTGGATGACGTGGTTGATCCTCAGTTAGTCACCTGTAAAGAAACAAATACTCCGGTCGGGGGTGCCGGAATTAGCACTCCGACGAACAAGTCAGCTTTTTACTACTACTTAAGAAAGCTTGTATATTAAGTTTGGCGAATGATTCTTACATACCTTTTCGTGCCCATTGTTCCTATATTTATACCTGCTATTTTTTTGATTCTCGGGACTAGGGCCTACTTTTCAATCATTACCCTTCTCATTATTCGGCCCTAGGAATACCTATCTATTCGGCCCAATTATCATATTCGGCCCTCTACTCTTTCAGGATTCAGCCGGTCATCTTCAGCCTCAAGATACAAACTCTTCGGATTGACCAATATATTCGGCTCCCACACCCTTTTATCCTTGGCATTTGCCCCTGGTGGATATGCTTCCTTCTCCAAGAAATTCCAAATATCGTAATACCAGGGGTTTTCATCCTGGACCTCATCTATAGCAACAATCGACTCATAGGCTGGCACAAATTTCTGATCAATGATAACTAGACGCATCCATACTCCAGACGGGATGTCTATCATGGAAGATAGAGTTGCTAGTGAATCTGCGAACCTGTTGTTCTCTCTTACTAGATGAGTGAAAGTTAGCTTCTCAAACCGAGGAATTAACAAATCCAAGGTCTGGTGGTAAATTATCATCTTTTCTTCTTTGACTTTCCAGTCTCCTTTTGCATGAGACACAACAAGGTTTGAATCCCCGATGACGTCCAATCGTCTTGCCCCTAGTTCTAGGGCTGCCTCCAGACCGGCAACGCATGCCTTATATTCTGCTTCGTTGTTCGAGACTTTGAATTGGACTTTGAAGGCTAGAGGGATATGGGAATCGTCGGGCGCTATCAGCAACACCCCTATCCCATATCCGTACTGGTTTGACTCTCCATCAAAGTACATCGTCCAAAATTCGTCATCGATATGCAAAATGGCTTCATCTGGGAATAAGTACTCAACTGCTTCACCCCCTTCCATTGGATGGTCGGCTAAGAATTCTGCTACTGCTCTTTCTTTAACTGACTTGCGCGTCACATATTTCAGATCGAATTCGGAGAGCAACAGTAACCAATGAGCTAGCCTACCCGTAAGTGCTGGTTTCTCGAAAAGATATTTGATGGGATCGAGCCGTGAAACCAACATTACATAGTGAGCTAACAGGTAGTGCCGCAGCTTCCTGGTAGCCCATACCAAGGCTAAGCAGGCTTTTTCCAATGGAGTGTAGCGAGTCTCATACTCTAGCATCTTCTTGCTCAGATAGTAGATGGCTCTCTCCACTTTGTCCTCTGACTCTTGCGCGAGCATACAGCCCATTGTAGTTTCAGTCACTGAAAGGTACAATATCAACGGTCTCTCTGGTTCTGGGGGTGACAACACGGGTGGGTTCTGTAAGTATTCTTCGATCTGTTCAAAAGCAGCTTGGCATCGGCCGTCCCACTGGAACTTCGTTCCTTTCTTCAGGAGACCAAAAAGTGGTTCACAAGTCAAGGTTAATTTTGAGATAAACCGTCTTATGAATTACACTTTACCCAGAAAGCCTCGCACCTCATTTTCAGTCCTTGGTGGTGGCATTTCTAAGATGGCCTTGATTTTGGAAGGGTCGACTTCGATGCCCATTTGTGTAATTAGAAATCCCAACATTTTTCCCGTTGTAACACCAAATGTACATTTTTGAGGGTACAGCCGCAACCGAAATTCTCTGATCCTTTGGAAGAACTTTTGCAAGCCGGTGTAGTGGCCCTTTCTTTCTTTGGACTTGACAATCATGTCGTCCACGTACACCTCAACCTCTTTGTGGATCATGTTGTGTAATATTGTGGTCGCGGCCCATTGATATGTAGCTCCAGCATTCTTCAACCCAAACGGCATCACTCTGTAGCAGTAAGTCCCCCACGGGGTCGTGAAAGTAGTCTTCTCCCGGTCTTCAGGTGCCATCACTATCTGATTGTAGCCTGAGATGCCATCCATAAACGAAAGCAAAGCATGCCCCGCTGTAAAATCCACTAACTCATCAATATGCGGCAAGGGAAAGTCGTCCTTCAGACTAGCTCTGTTCAAATCCCTGAAATCCACGCATACTCGAATCTTGCCATCCTTCTTCGGCACTGGAACAATGTTGGCCAACCAAGTCGGGTACTCAGATACCAGTAGGAAGCCTGCGTCGATTTGCTTGGTGACCTCTTCTTTAATCTTGATGGCCCAGTCAGGGCGGATCCTCGAAGTTTCGCTTGATGTGTCGGCCTCGGGGTCAAGAGGATCCGTGTCAGTACAATCTCAGGATCGATTCCAGGCATGTCTTCGTAGGACCACGCGAAAACATCTTTGAAATCTTTTAATAAAGCGACTAAACGCTCGCGTTCCTCCGAAGACAACGTGGACCCGATCTGGACCAGCCGCGAGTCCTTCTCAGTACCAATGTTCACAGTAGTGATTTCATCCACTAAGGGTTTAACAAATCTTTCCTGCTCTTGATCAATTAATCGTTGCAAAATCGGAGGAATTTCTTCCTCGTCGTTTTCATCAAAATTTTGAAAGTCCTGATTCAAGCAATAAATCAAAGGCACAGAAAAGTACTCAGAAACCATATCCACATTATTCTCATTAAGTATTTCCAAACCGTCCAATTCTTCTGTTACAACAGACTCAAAAGACAAAGAAAAAGACGACCCGGACAGGACTGTGGTATCCGGGTTATCACCCCCAGGAATACCAGACTCAGACTCAATCGAGCTGGAACCTGATTCTGACCCACAATACTCGGTGGAATCAGATTCCGGCTCACTACCTGACCCGGTGCTACTTGACAAAAATCCCTCTTCATATTGCCAAATGAGAGAGGGTGCGATGGATGCATCCAAAATAGTTGATGGCAGGCCCGCGGCTGTTTCATTCCCGATCATGGACACCGAGAAGTTATCCCCCAAGCACTTCTGGTCGATCGGAGGATCTGAAAGTAGACATGCCAATGCTACCCCCATTTCAATTTCAGCGCCTTCGGAATCCACTTCCTTACATTGCTCAACCTCAGCTGATGGGTCTGTCTACTTTTCGGCCACGTCATCTCCGGATAATTGTAGGTCGAAGAAGATCTCGAAACCCGGCACGCGCTTCTTTTCCGCATTCAGCCACGGCTCTGGGAAGCCACAGAATGGAAAATCCTCCCCCTCCCGGACGAATCGTCCATTTAGGGTACCCCGAATGGGCCTATGCATCAACTCAAAAGGCTTCCCAGCCTGCTTTGCTCTAGCTCTCCCAGCCATTTCTTTTCCCTTCCTTATCCAATCCTCTTTGGTGGGCAGGTAACCCAAGCCAAAGGTATAAGGGTTGTGTGGCACTTCGGCCAATGTTGCGACGCCTTTCCGGCCGCTCCTTCCCAATCCTATCCCGGGGATGTGTTGGAGCTTGTTCATGAGATACACTGCTTAAGCACTGACATATATCCCTTCATTAGCTGCCATGATGTTCTGTACAACCTGAGCCTCAGCCAAGGTAAACCCGATATGAACACATCCTCCGTGCCATGTTCAATCTCCAAGACTGGTGTGGACACCTCCGGCGGCGGATGGATTGAAAAATTCCCAAAAACAATAGCTACCCCTTTCCCGTGAGGGTATTTCAGCATCTGATGCAAGGTGGAAGAGACTGCCTTGACCTGGTGCAACCACGGTCGCCCCAAAAGTAGGTTAAAGGTTGCGAGAACATCCAAGACATGGAATTCAACATTGTGTTGTCCTGGACCAACCTGGGTCTGGATCTTGACAGTCTTCATCACCTCCATGCTTGTGTTATCATAGGCTCTGATCACTTGAGTAGTTAGTACAAAGTCTGCGGGCTTCAACCCGATTGCATATGCCGTCCTTGACGGGCATACATTAATAGCGGATCCCGTATCGACAAGAACCACTGGTACCCATTTGCCTCTACATTCCACCGAGATGTAGAGAGGTTTGTTGTGATTTACGCCCTCAGGCGGTAGCTCTTTGTCAGAAAAGGTCAACGTCGGGGAACCTCCTCCCGGAAAAACCAATCCAACTAACTGCTCTGGCGTGGTCTCTATCGAGAGTTTGGCCTTGTCCATGGCTGAAAGGACAGCCTGTGTACTCGAGAAGCCATAAGCAGTCCCCAAATGGAGATGTCTGCTTGTATCTTTTTCAACTGTCTCAATACGGCCTCATCCTCGAGTTGCTTTTCTTTTTGCTTCGCTGCCTCTCTATCTTTTCCAGACGCCTCTGGTTAATCTAGGTGTGGAGGCTTGAAATACCGTCCACTCCTAGTCATGTGATCGACTTCGCCGATATACCAGGTATCATCTGGCTGGTTACTTCCCCAATCTTCGTTTGTGTGAGCAAGACATAGATCATCGTCCTTCCACCACATTCCATCTGCAGACAGGCACACTGTCCGCTCTGGCATGATCTGCTTCATACCTTCAAGACTTATCCCTATGCTCGCAAGATTCTCTATTTCGTGCTCATAGCGCCTCGGTCCCCATGGGCCTTTGCCTCGATTCTCTCTGAATCTTCAAATCTTTCCCGCTCGATCAGATTAATATAGGTCGCCGATAATCCTCAGAGTCAAGATGCTCCAATCTGAAGCGAAATTCTTTATCGGCGCTCTCCCATGTATCTGACTTTCGACCCTTCCGCCTCAATCGATACACTTGTTCTCGCCGCCCCGCTCGTTGGAGCTCTTCCACCATATCCGGTTGATCGTCCAGCCATCCAAGGCCTCGCCGATTCTCATAATCGAACAAATTGATCAAGTCCCTCGATCTTGGTCATCAGAACTGGAGATTGGCGAGGTCTTCCCCCATAGTCGTCAAATCATCCGTCCCCTGCTCAAATCCACCCTCCCGGATCACACATAGCTCTGTTTCCTCTAGCAGTTCTTCATTTGGCCCAAATTGACCTGCCGTCAGAATGTAATCACTCGGATCGTAGACTTTCCCAGGGACATTCCCAGACTGCTCAAACCCTGTTTCAACAATTACGTCCTCCTCTGAAATCTCCTGTGTTCTGTCTTTGACCGTCACCACCACTGGCTTGGGTTGGGTTCGGGAGATTTCCAACATGCACAAAAAGTCGGTGCAGTCAGGAAGAAGCACCTCCGGTTTAGGTAGGTGGGAAGGAGTGATATAGGTGCTAGGATCGTAAGACACGACCCCAGTCTGGATACAGTTAATTCTTTTGGGAGGTGGAGCTTGGTTGTGTGTAGGGAGTGGGTTGGTTGTAACATTAGGTTTCTCAGGAGGCATAATCACCTCGTTATCGATGAGATCCTGAATCTCATGACGTAATCGGTAACACAGGTCGGTGTCATGACCATGCTGTTGGTGAAATGCGCAATACTTGGCTGGATTGTGGGTAGGGAGAAGTTTTTCTGGTAATGGCCGCGGCTCTAGGGGCTTCAAGTGCCCTTTTCTGATTAAAACCCCTAGAGCTTTGGACAGGGGCATATATAGCGGAGCGAAGGTTCTTGCATTTTTAGGTGGGTATTTGGCTGTTTGTGGATGGCTTCCAGATGCGCCGAAAAATGGCGTGGCTGCCATGGTTCTTGGAGGGGGGTTGGTGGTGACCATACTCACTTTGGAGGTCCTGGTAATTGTAGCGCTGCTCGGGCCTGTATTAGTGTTCCGGTTGAAAGTTCTTCAGGGTTGCTCCCGATCATTATCAATTAAGCCTTGCTTCAAAGCATCCTCAATCTGTACCCCCATTTCATGTAGGTCGGCAAAAGTAGGAAAGGGGAGTACAATCATCTTCTACATCAACTTCGGCTGAAGATTACGCACAATCATCCGAATCTGATCTTTGTCTGTGGGTCTCAAGGTCATCATCGAAGCCTTGGCCCTCCATCTGGTCACAAATTCTGAGAAGCTCTCTTTAGGCTTTTGCCTTGTTGTCTCAAGATCGCGGGTTGTAATCTCGATTTGTGTATTGTATGAGTATTGCAAGATGAAGGCCTCAGCCATTTCGTCCCAGTTTCTCTTGACGTCATCCTCCAATTTGGCATACCATATGTCCGCTACACCCGACAGGGTCCAGCCAAATAGAGACAGCTTCTGCAGTCTGGTGAGGCCCATTGGCCTTAAGATATCTGAAAACAACCTCAGGTGCACCATGGGGTCTCCGGACCCATCAAATCGATCAATGTGCGGCATTTTGAATCTATCAGGCAGTGTCACGGCTGCGTCGGTGTATCCATCTTCAATGTCAGGGATGATCTTGACTCCCTGAGAACTTTTGAACAGCTTTTCAAGCTTGCTCAACTTCAGTGCTGTGAGATCTGTCTCAAACTCAAAGGGAGAGTCCGGTAGGTTGGTGGGTGTTTTAGATAATTTGGGTAGGATTGGGGGTAGGATCGGAGGTGGAGGTGGTCCTGTGGGAATGTCTGTATCATTCTGAACATTAGCTGTCTCCCCGAGGGTTGGAACTCCCGGGAGGGACTTGTTGCGGGCAGATGCTCGTTGTTGTCAGTAACCTCACGATTAACTCGCTTGTTCATTCATAACCATGGCTTTCTTTGCCATTAACTCGCTGTTCGACAAGATCCTCGCCGCATCATTTTCATGCTTTCTTGAGTTGGCGCACCATCTCCTCTAAACCGCCATATCGCTTCGCTCGATCAATTATCGGTATATGTTCTCTCTCGTGAAATGTAACCCCGATCCTCTTATCAGATTCGGGGTAGATAAGGCCCTTCGAATCGATCACGAATCGATGCCCTCTACCTAACTGCCCTCCGTTTAGTAACCGGGGGTAAAGAATGGTACACTGGTTGTCCGTCTACCAGATCCTCAGATCGATGGAGCCGACGATCTCTAGTCCAGAGTGCTTGGGGAATATCTACCGGGTTGGAAGCAATCGTGCTAAACTACCAAGCAAAAAGATAAATAAAGCAACAAATAACCAGACAAACGGACAACATAACGACGAAAAATAAATATACACAACACACAGTCGGTTATATATAACACAGTTGGTAAGCCGAATACACTTTCTGACATCGACATTACCCCCAAATCATCGCCTGCATTTGAACTTGATACCGCAGATAATCGATTTCCAACAACATCGATACTGTGCCCTCGAGTTGATACCCAAACTTGCAAACTGATACATGCATTCCTGTAGAGATACACTCTAAAGCACATAGCAGATAAATGAGAGCCAAAACACCCCTATGTTGGGGTAGGGTTTCCCTGTCCTATTTTGTCAGGAACTAGGGTTTCACTATGCACACAGCGGTTTCAAACAACCTATGATTGGGTGAGTAACCTGTCCTAGTTTGGAATGGTCACTATGGATTTCGATATGCACTAGGTCGAATGGTCGAAAAGGGTGCCCCTGCAAAACCGGGGTTTGTGTTCCCATACTGTCAGAGCCCACAATCGGTTAGCCTTATGGTCATGTCTTGACAAGACAAGCCTCCGGCAAACCGTTCAGGAATGGCAGATGGCAAACACGGTGTCCTAGGCGCACCAATGTAAATGCAATGCAAAGAAACACACAAGTGTAGTCAAAACAGGATATCACAAGTTCGAGTCAAGTTCTCTAAATCCCTAGCAGAGTCGCCAGAAACTGTAACAAGTCCGCAAGGGACCCCGTGTTACAGTTCGGACTCGATTTGTATCACGGTTCTTCATCTGAACCAAAGAGTCCAAATCCGGCAAATCGTTTTGAGAAAAACAGATTTTTGAAAGAAGTGCCAAACATGGACTGCTTTGCCAGATACAAAGTCGCCACCAAAATATTTTATTTTAGGGGAATTTAGGAAACCCTGACTCGGTGCCAAAGGCCACGTGTCCGTCATCACCAAAGTTGCCTCGGCTCGGGAACTTGGGTACGATTGGGGAAGGTCAGCTATGAGCACCCCCTCTCGCCCGATCAAAGATCGGTGTCTACTAACCGTGATATCTAATTTTGAAAACGTTATGTGTTCTTATTCCGGTTATTAGCCTAGAATTACTATGTTATGCGCACAGCAAACAGGTATAGACCAAATCGCCTAAATTGGAACAAAACATTGCGCGTTTCTTTGGAGAATGGTTTGCTACTCGCAAGTAGGCTAAAATGCAGATTTTGCCACCCTCAAGTGGGTTTTTGGAAAAGATGGTTTTGCCACTATCTAGTGGGCTTAAAACTCACAGTTTTAATATATTATCCCAATTTAGGTAATTCGACCTTCATCCACAGGCATTCAAGCAGTTATATCACATAAGAACATAGCCTCATGGTAAGCATGCTATCATGGCAGTCACTCACACGCATACAAGGATGCTAAAGCATAAACGCTTACCGAGTACTCCAAGCCAAAACAGAAACTAGTTAGTAATCATATGCATAATCCTAGTTCATGTTAAGATGGCTAATGAAACACATGCGAAATGCAACTAGAAATGGGCTCGGTTATTTTAAACATGGCATGTGAAATGCTACAACTAACACGTATTCAATTTGGGATTGAAACGCAATGCAGTTAGCGTGATGTGCCGAGCCTGGTGCATGCAAGAAAAATGTATGAATGCACGCATGCATAGCATAAGGTATGCTAATTTAAATATGCCCTAGTCTACCATCATAAGCGGGTAAATAAAAGGGAAGAAAGACGTGGGATTGGAAGACATGCACATACTCACGCACACTTATTACACAATTGCCCTCGCTCGGAGGGTCCGAATAAATATTACAGTTCGAATGAATAATACTAAACTAATTATTACAGAACTTCTAATTTAATTAACAAATTAAATGCAAAAAGGAAAAGGCCGCAGCCCCACCTCGAAATACGCAAATGATGCATGTTCGAGTCCGTCTTGCCCAGAAAACCCGCACCATACCACTGCTACCTCTGTTTACACTGCCCTGCTTCTCTGAAAACTGCCAAAGTCTCGGGACATGTTCCCTGCACACTACAGAACATCATCGGCTAAAGGAAATGCCCACCGGCCATGGAGAATGTCCATCGGCTGGATTTCATGTTATCGGCCACATATCTATGGCCGGTCGGCATTACATATGGCCGGTCGGCCAAAACTCCCTGCAGAAACTGGTTTTTGACAGCAACAAAGGACAGACAGTGTATGGCATGAAATTTCAAGCAAATGTAAGCATGGCCATGCTCCCTATCATGTATCAGACTCTAGAGAGCATGGCCCTCGATTCTCGGGACATCAATCATGCATGATGGCCCAAGAAATCAAGCTTGCCATTCAATATGATATGCATGCAACACACAAATGAATGCCAACACCCCATCATGTTGAGGTCAAGGGGATCGGCGACCGAGAGTTGAGAGGTGTTACATCACTTGAAGTATGAACACTTCTCACCCCTCACCCCCAAGTTTGGTTTGACACCCCAAACCAAACAATGTAATGCAAGTATGCAACCATGGCTCAAGCATGCAAATGAAGCTTAAGGCACAAACCTTGCCACATATGCAACAAGTACATGGGATAGCTCAACATTAAACAAACATGCAAGTAGGATACGATGCAAGTATGCTTCTAAGGTAATGTAACATGCTCATGCAAAGGTAGATTTAGACAACAAAGAGGGAGACCTCAGCCCACCCCAAAACAGTGGCTAAAGGTGCCAAGATAATGATGTCAATCACATAAGACAAGCATGCCAATCCATAAACCCAAGACTAAGGTACAAAAGCCAACTCAAGCATGCCTAAAGGAAGACAAGCATGGACATTTAGACCAGCAAAAACAGTACTATTGCATGTGAGAAATAAGCCTCAAAAACCCACACATGGCATCCCAAATGTCCCAAACACATAGGCATACACAATGCACATTTCAACGCATGAAATCACAACACTTTGAAGCGTTGAAAGAGACACAAAGGACGATGTAGGACCACATTGTATGGACTAAAATATGATCTCAAATTATGCCAAATGATGATAATAGGCTAAGCTAGGCATGTTAGTGACCTATGCGCTCAAGGCTCACAATCCAAAATGCAAAGCAACTATATGAAATATGCTAAACAAGACCAAATCAGTGGCCAACAGACCTTGTGCATGATAAAAGATGGCCAAGAACTTCACAAAGTAAAGCCAAAATATGAGAGCATAGTGATCAAGAATCATGATGCATTTCTAGGCAAAAATGAAGGAAATACAAAGCAAGTACAAAATACATGCTAAGGGTCAACAAACCCACATGGGACAGAGATACAATATAACCCAAAACACCCAAAAAGCCTCTGAAATGGAGTCTTAAACAACTAACCATGCATGCTACCATGTGAGCCAAGAATATGGAAAAATGAAGCACAAAGGGGAAAGGGGTGTCCCTCCCCTATTCAACACCTCAAACCTCCTTCATCACCACTGAAAATCCACTAGATTTCAGTGGTGAGAAGGCTAACACACAAAGTTAACCGAAACTAAACAAAAGAGCACCAAAAGACGCCAAAATGGATCTAAGAGGGGGAGATCGACCCCAAGTGCCAAAACAGCCTTAATGAAAGATCTTAAGTATGAAAATACAAGACTTTTTTATATTATACACAAAGCCTAAATCAGCAAGCAAGACAGATGAAAAACTAGTGCAAGTTTGGGGGATTTAAAGTAAAGAGATTACCCTTGAAGAACCCTTGATGAACAGCCAATGCAGCCCTCTTCTTCTGATCAAAATCAGTCCAAAAACTCAAGAACAAACCCTCCAAGCCTCTCAAGGTCAGAGTAAGGTGTGATAGTGTGTGTGTTAGTGCAAAACTAAGGTAAAAATGCACTTTTAGGCCACAAAACACACACAAAGGGGGAGAGAGAGAGGGAGATATAGAGAGAGAATATGTTTGACAGATATGTATATGTATATGTATATCTCTGGTTTTTTTGTTCAAAAACTCTAACCCTTTACAAAGGAAGAAGAGGGGTGCTTATATACGCCAAGGAATGGCTCTAAGCTTCTCCAAGAAGCTATACTAAAAGGGTCAAAGGGGCAAAGGGTCCAAGGCTTCTTAAGGAAGCCAAGACAGCTGGCCAAGCTTCCCCAAGAAGCTTGGCCAAAGGTTCAATCTTCTAGAAGGAAGAAGGGGGTCAAAGGCTCAAAAAGGCCATCCCCGTGCATGGGAGTAGAGTCAGGCATCCACCGGCACACTGCATGCACCAAGCCTGGAGGGTGCAAAAGGATCACACCGGCCAAGAAAAGAGGTCACCGGCCAAATAAAGGGCCGGTCGGCCACATAAAGTGCCGACCGGCCATTGGTATCAAGAAACCATGGCCGGTGGCAAGAAATAAAGGCCGGTGAGGTAAAGGAAAGGTCGGTGGGGTTTGGGGGTGTCCAATAAGCCACTCCATGCCCTCTAAGGCAAAAACTCAAGTATTTGGTGCAAAACCAAACACAAAACAAACGAGTCGAGAGATCTTGAGGCAAGGCGCGCAGCCGAGGCCTCCGAGAACTCAAAACGAGCACAAACGAGGATGATAACCAAGTGCCCCAACGGTGATGTCCACGTCTTGAGGACGGTCAAAAATAGGGTGTCTACAATTCCGTATGCGGTATGGCCATTACGAGTTCCTAGTGATGCCTTTTGGGCTAACCAATGCACTGGTTGTATTTATGAATTTGATGAACTGGATCTTCCGTGAATTCCTAGATCATTTCATAGTCGTCTTTGTGGACGACATTTTGATTTATTCACCATCTAAAAAGGAACACGAGAAACACTTGCGAGTGGTACTTAAGTTGCTTAGAACCCATAAGTTGTATGCTAAGTTTGGGAAATGTGAGTTTTGGCTGAAAGAGGTTAAATTCTTAGGTCATGTAGTATCCGGGGAATGGGTGAATGTAGATTCATCCAAGATAAAGGCAGTGCAAGATTGAGCACAACCTAAGAATACCTTTGAGATCCGTAGTTTTATGGGGTTGGCCAAGTATTATCGGAGGTTTGTAAAGGATTTCTCTAAGCTAGCTTCACCTTTAACTAGACTGACGAGTGAGAGAGTCAAATTTATGTAGGATGAGACATGTGAGAAATCGTTCCAGGAACTTAAGGTTAGACTCACTACTACTCCAGTCTTGATTATTTCGAAGAGGGGTTTGGGTATTCAGTGTATTGTGATGCCTTACGAGAAGGTTTGGGTTGTGTTTTGATGCAAGAGGGAAAGGTAGTAGCCTATGGCTTGTGGCAGTTGAAAACACATGAGAGGAACTACCCTATTCATGATCTAGAATTAGCAGCGGTGATATTCACCTAGAAAATTTGGAGGCATTATCTGTATGGTGAGAAATTTGAGGTGTTTTCTGATCACAAGAGTCTGAAGTATCTATTTACTTAGAAAGACTTGAATTTGAGGTAGAGGAGATGGATGGAATTCATAGAGGATTATGATTTCGAGTTACATTATCATCTGGGAAAGGCTAATGTTGTGGCCGACACCTTGAACAGGAAATCAATTAGCAGTGTGGCTTGTATCACCATTCGGGAATGAGAGATACTGGGTGCTCTTGGGGAGTTTGACCTGCATCTTGGTGAGTCCATTGAATCTGTGGCCTTGTTTACTGTAGTTGCCCAACCTACACTTGTGAACCAAGTGTTAGAAGTGCAGAAGAGTAACCTTGATGTAGAAACCCTCAGGGAGAAGATTTCCAGTGAGAAAGTGGAGAGGGGCTTGAATGTGTATCCTGACCAGAGTGTGAGATACCGTGATCGTTTGTTCGTGCCGAAGTCTTGCTGAGAAGAAGTACTCTGAGAGTTTCACCATTCACACCTTGTAGTGCATCTGGGAGGCACAAAAATGTATCATGATCTGAGTCGCCAGTTTTGGTGAAGAGGTATGAAGAAAGATGTGGCAGTATTTGTATCGAAATGCCTTACTTGTCAGCAAGCGAAGGCCGAGCATTAGAGGCCAACGGGTTTGTTACAACCCTTGCCTATAGCCGAGTGGAAATGTGAACATGTCATGATGGATTTTGTTGTGGGCCTTCCGAGGACTCGACTTGGTAGTAATGCCATTTGGGTGGTAGTTGACCAGTTAACCAAATCTGCACACTTCATACCTATGCGCATAAATGATTCGGTAGACTATCTTGCCAACTTGTATATCATGGATATGGTGAGGTTGCACGGGGTCCCTGTGACGATTGTTTCGGATAGCTTTCTGAGTTTCACAGCTCGGTTGTGGCAGAGCTTGCAGAGTGCCTTGGGCACTAGATTGACCTTTAGTACTGCATATCATCCTCAGACTGACGGGCAGTTTGAGCGTACTATTCAAATCCTTGAGGATATACTTCAAGGCTGTGTCCTTGATTTTACGGGGTCATGGGAGAGGTACTTACCCTTAGTGGAGTTTGCTTATAATAACAACTTCCAATCGAGTATTGGTATGGCACCGTTTGAGGCCTTTCATAGTCGACCGTGTAGATCTCCAGTGTGTTGGGCCGAGGTGGGTGATGCACCTTTGTTGGGCCCAGAGTCAGTTCGGGAAACGACGGAGAAAGTGGCACTTATTCGTAAAAGGTTGGTTACGGCTCAGAGTCGCTAGAAAAGTTATGTCGACCGTAGGAGGGGACCCTTGTCTTTTGAGGTGGGTGATCATGTGTTCTTGAAAATATCACATAGGCGATGTTTGAAGAGATTTAGGAAGAGTGAGAAGTTATCCCCTCGATTTATTGGGCTTTTGAAATCCTTGAGTGGATTGGAGAGGTTGCCTATCGTTTCGCATTGCCGCCACAACTTTTCGGAGTACATGACGTGCTTCATATTAGTATGCTTCGGAAGTATGAGCCGGATCCATCGCATGTATTGGATTGGACCGACTTGGAGATAGATGAGAATGCCTCGTATGAGGAGAGACCGGTGAGAATCTTGGATAGAAGGGACCAAGTCTTACGAGGCAAAACAATTCCCTTAGTTAAAGTTTTGTGGAAACGCCACAGAGTTGAGGAAGCAACTTAGGAGAGTGAATTGAAAGTCCGAGAGAAGTATCCAGACTTATTTGTTGATGTTTGAACATATATTGTATTGCGATTACGATTGGTAGAATGTGAGAACATTGTATATGTTGTTTACATTTTGGAAACATGAGTTTATTATAAACACTGCATATGTTTAAGAATATGGAATATTGTATGTACTATATCACTCTTGGAAGCATTGTACATGCGGTGTAAATTTCTTGAAAACTCAGATTTTTGTTAAACATTGTAAATGTTTTGGGAAATTATAAACTTCCCTGTAATTTGGGACTTGTGTATCGAGTTGATGATAATGGATAATCGAATAATGGGTCATGGTGATTGACTTGTAAGAATAACATTGTTATGAATGATCTAATGTTGATTTTTGAACTTAATTGGTAATTTTTGGGACGAAATTCTTTAAGGGGGGAAGGTTATAACGATTCCGGTTTTGAACCGACACTTATGGTATTCCAAACTCGGGTTTATGGTTTCTGAATATTGTTCATTGCCTTTTGCTCTTTATTCCTCCTTAAATTTGGTTATTTGGGCACTTTAAGTGTGTTTGGAACAGGTTAGTTACTTAGTTTTCAAACCTTGTGTTGCCCAGAATTTTGGTCTTCCACTCGAGCGGGCCTTCTTGCGCTCGAGCAAGGTTTGCAAACACTCAATACTTTGTATGTCTGCAAAAGTACTGGAGGAGTGTTTTCCAAGCTCGAGCGGGTGGGCACTCGAGCAGTTTGTTTGTTGTTTGCAAAAGCACTGGATGTGTGTATTCCACGCTCAAGCGGGCCACTTCTTGCACTCGAGGGGACCAACTTTTGTGTCTAACGCTCGGGCGTCAAATCTTCCTCTCGAGCGGACTGTGCGTATATTAGATCGCGAAAAACACTTTTTACATCACTTTTTTAGATCTATTCTTCTAAAAACCCTAAAGTGAGACCCTCTCTCTCTAAAATACTCTCTCTTTATAGATTTCCACCTAGTTCTAGTGGTTTCTCAACCCTTATGCCTTCATTAAAAAAGTAGAGCTCCTCAAGATCTTCACTTTGACCCAAATATAGTTGGATTTCAACATCTTTGAGGTTTCTCTCTTGCTTGGCTCATCTTCTCTCTTTCAGGTAAGGATTTTCTACACTTTGTTATGGTTTTTAACTTGGTTATTTGTGGTTGTGTAACAATGGTGGGTTTTGGGGGCATTTTGAGCAACCTAGGGTTTGCATAAAATGTAAAAGAGTGGTTTTTGGTGGAAATGAAATAAATGAACATGAGGTTTGAAAATGAAGTCTTGTTGTGTCAAAATAGGTGATTTTAGTACTTGGATTGATATTTTGAAAAGGGGAATTTTTGCCCTAAAATGATTATCATATTTATTTTGTATAAATAGTTGAAATTGGCATTGTAAACATAGAATTGAGTGAGTATTGGAATGAATGGTGGAATTGAATATCTAATGCTTAACATGTATATCTGTTTAGAAGTATCTGTATTGGGCTATCAGTGGAGGATAACTTTGATTGTTATAGAAATTGCATGTGGATTAGGTGAATTGAAACTAGTCCATGGTTGATTATCATTGAATATGATCATGTTGTGAATACATTGTATATGTATGATTGTTTGGGATGATATAGGGGATGGACTCCATTATAATTAAGTTGGCCGGAGTGTCCTAGGTGAAAGTCCTGAAATTTATGCTTGGGTGCCAATCCCGCGGACGAAATATCCGTAAAATGACAGTTGGAAGTGCTTGTGTGGTGATTGTGAATTTGTTGAACCATTAAGTTGTAGTCTCATTTGGGTTATTGGAAAATAAATGGAATATAGACATGGTATTTTTGTGACTATATAAAAGGGAGAATGTTTTAGCCCTTGCATTGTTTCTACATATTGCACTTATATCTTTATTAAATCTCATATATTGTGTTAGGTTATTTCTACTGGGCTGTGGCTCATCCTATTTGGGAAAAACATTGTCAGGTAATGATGGCATGCCTCCACCAAGGCAATAACATTGGGGGGACTTTTAGGAAGCAAGAGCTTCTTTATTTTGTTTCACTTTTTGTATAGGCTAGGGCTTAAATTGTATGAGCTAGTCTCCTTTTGTTGTAACCAAGTCAAGACTTGAAAATGTGTAAGTTCGAAAGGCATTTATCTATGTTAAATTCTTTTGTGTTGTTAATTTCATGTAATGAAAAGACTATTTACTCTGATTTATGTAGCTATTAACAAATGTTCTAGGTTGTATTATAGTATTATTTTGGGAGAGTTACAAAATGGGTTAGTATGCAAGTATACTGGTATAAGTACATATATTGGACACTCACGTGTCCAGCAGACACAAACAAAAGTACATTTAATTCTTGTTACGGAACAAGACAAGTAGTTCCATCTGCACCGAGACAAATATGTAGTTTCTCGAGATACGGTGGCATTTAGTTTCTTGCCTGTACACCTATCCATCCTAGTCCCAACCATGGTAGTCTAGATCCACTTTTCCTTTGCCTAGTGCGGGTCTAGGAAAAAGTGCATCGAGTAGCTTTTTGTGTTTCAAGTGTGGCCAACCGAGTCACAAATCCTTCTCATGCCCACAGAAGAGGGGAGGGAAGTTAATGTTACCACCACCTAACCGATCTCAAAGTCAGTCTCAGTCTCAGAATAAAGGTCAAGGGTTTAATTATTATCAGTGTGGTCAGCCGGGGCATATGAAGAGAACTTGCCCACAGTTGAGAGGCACATCTGGCGCATCAAGGTCGAGGTAGACTCAGAACCACCAACAGGCTCAATTAGTCCAAGCTTCGTGAGTCAATCAGGGAGCTGTTTTAGCTCAATCAGTACAACATGCCTTGCTCCGAGAGGGGAGCAAGTCAATCAGGGGCCACAGGGGCGCATGTATGCTGTTACCGTGCCAGAGCAGTTGTCAGAATCCTCAGTTATGAGAGGTATTTTTGTTGTGTGTAATTCTTTGGCTAATGTATTGATAGACACAGGTGCGTCTCATTCATTTATATCTACTGTATTTGCTTCTGCATTGGGGTTAGAGGTAGCACGATTAGTGCCTCTACTCAAAGTAAAGTCACCTATTGGAGGTACAGTTGATTTAGACCGGGGTTGTCGTGATTGTGAAACAGAAGTTGCCAGGCGTCGACTTCCGTTTGCTTTTGTGTTGCTAGATATGTCGAGTTTTGATGTCATTTTAGGCATGGACTGGTTGTGTTCTTATCAAGCTGTGATTGATTGTTACCGTCAGAGAGTTACGGTGTGCACTTCGGGTGGTGATCGTTTTTATTCTCTCGGGAACCGAGTTGATAGAGCCTTGTCGCCAGTTGTTGACCCTCGTAGTAGGAGCAAGCTTAGTGGCCTTCTTGCAACTCTCTTGGATAGTGAGAGTGACGGGGCTCGTGTTGAGTTACCAATGGTAGTTTCTGAATACCCAGATGTCTTTCCAGAAGATCTTACTAGTTTACCACCTCACCGGGAGATCGAGTTCTCCAATGAATTAGTGTCTAGCCCGGCACCGATTTCCATGCCACCGTATAGATTTTCACCCGCCGAATTACATGAGTTGAAGATTCAACTCCAAGAACTTTTAGACAAGGGCTTCATTTGCCCTAGTACATCGCCTTGGGGAGCGCCGGCTTTCTTTACGAAAAAGAAGGATGGTTCATTGCGGTTGTGTATTGATTACCACAAGTTGAATAGAGTTACAATTAAGAACAAGTATCATCTACGCAGAATAGATGATTTGTTTAACCAACTTAGAGGGTCTCGTTGCTTCTCAAAAATAGATTTGAGGTCGAGGTACCATCAGTTGAGAGTCTGGGAGGAGGACATTCAGAAGACGGCCTTTCGTACTCGTTATGGCAACTATAAATTCCTTGTAATGCCTTTTGGGTTTACCAATGCACTGGCTTCCTTTATGGATTTTATGACCAGAATTTTTCGAGAATACTTGGACCATTTTGTGGTCGTCTTTGTGGACGACATCTTGATTTATTCAACCTCTGAAGAGGAAAACGAGACTCACTTGCGGGTAGTGCTGGGTTTACTTAGTGAGCACCAATTGTATGCCAAATTTGAAAAATGCGAGTTTTGGTTAATAGAGGTGAAGTTTTTAGGGCATATAGTGTCTAGAGATGGAGTGACTGTGGACTCCTCAAAGATAGATGTCTTACAGGATTGGGGACAACCAAAGAATGTTTTTGAAATCCGTAGTTTCGTGGGATTAGTGGGGTATTATCGACGTTTTGTAAGGGACTTCTATAGACTAGCTGCACCTTTGACTATGTTGACTAGAAAGGGTATCAAATTTGTGTGGAGTGAGGCTTGCGAAAAGTCATTCCAAGAGCTTAAGACTAGATTGACTACCGCATCGGTTTTGATAATTCCGGAAAAGGGTTTGAATTACACTGTCTATTGTGATGCGTCCGGAGATAGACTTGGTTGTGTCTTGATGCAAGAGGGAAAAGTTGTGGCCTACGGTTCATGACAATTGAAAACTCATGAGAAAAATTACCCCACCCGTGATCTGGAATTAGCAGCGGTGATTTTTGCTTTGAAAATTTGGAAGCATTACTTGTACGGTAAGAATTTTGAAGTCTTCTCCGATCATAAGAGTCTAAAGTATTTGTTTTCTCAAAAAGACTTGAATTTACGACAACGAAGGTGGATGGAATTTATGGAGGATTATGACTTTGAGTTACACTATCATCCAGGGAAGGCCAGTGTGGTGGCTGATGCTTTGAGTCGAAAATTTGTGACTAGTTTCGCAAGTGTGGCCATTTGGGAATGGGACATGATAGATGTGATTGGCAAGTTTGATTTGCACTTGGGTGAGTCTGGAGAGAGTGCTACCTTGTTTACTTTGAATGTTCAACCTACCTTGGTTAGTAAGGTCATAGAGGCACAACGAGGAGACCGTGATGTGGAATTAATCCGTGTTAAGATTTTCAATGGGAATGAAGAGAAAGGTTTGAACGTTCACTCAGATATGAGTGTACATTACCTAGACCATTTGTTTGTACCAGAATCTTGTAGAGAGGAAGTACTTCGGAAGTTCCATCACTCACGCCTTGCGGTACACCCGGGAGGCACTAAAATGTATCATGATCTTAGTCGTCAGTTTTGGTGGAGGGGTATGAAACAGGATGTCGCTTTATTTGTATCGAAGCGCCTTACTTGTCAACAAGTGAAGGCCAAACACCAAAGACCAACGGGTTTGTTACAACCCTTACCGATAGCCAAGTGGAAATGGGAGCGTGTTACCATGGATTTTGTAGTTGGGCTTCCTAGAACACAAAGAGGCAATGACGCCATTTGGGTAATGGTTGATAGGTTGACTAAGTCTACCCATTTCATTCCGATGTGCACCAGTGACTCAGTTGAACGCTTGACAGAGTTGTACATTAGAGAGATAGTTCGACTTCATAGAGTCTCTATGACTATTGTGTCGGATAAGGATCCTCGTTTTACTGCCTGGTTATGGAAAAGCCTTCAAGAAGCGTTGGGAACTAAGTTGACTCTTAGCGCCGCTTATCATCCTCAAACCGATGGATAATCGGAACGTGCCATTCAGATTTTGGAGGACATGCTTAGAGCTTGTGTCCTTGATTTTAAGGGGCCTTAGGAAAGGCACTTACCATTGATTGAGTTTGCTTACAACAATAGTTACCAAGCTAATATTGGGATGGGACCATTTGAGGCCTTGTATGGCCGACCTTGTAGATAACCGGTTTGTTGGGCCGAAGTGGGTGATGCACCGTTACTGGGTCCGGAAATTGTTAGAGAGACAACAGAGAAAGTTGTTCTCATTCGGAAGAGGTTAGCTACGGCCCAAAGCCGACAAAAGAGTTATGCCAATAAGAGGAAACGACCTTTATCTTTTGAAGTTGGTGACCATGTGTTTCTAAAAATCTCACCAAGACAGGGTTTGATGAGATTTGGCAAGAGTGGCAAATTATCTCCAAGGTTCATTGGGCCTTTTGAGATCTTAGAGCGAATTGGGGAAGTGGCATACCGGTTAGCTTTACCGCCACAACTTTCGGGAGTTCACAACGTATTTCATGTATCTATGCTTAGGAAGTATGAACCCGACCCTTCTCATGTTCTTGATTGGGTTGATTTGGAGGTAGATGAGGATGCCACTTACGAAGAACGACCAGTTCAAATATTAGATACCCGGGAGCAAGTGCTACTAGGCAAAACTATACTGTTGGTAAAGGTGTTGTGGAGACACCATGGGGTTGAAGAAACAATGTTTGAATGGGAGGTAGAAGTCCGCTCTAAATATCCGGATTTGTTTGAAAATGCTTAAGTTGCTTTTTTTTTTTAATATTCCCTAGTGTTGAGGGAAACGTATTTAAAGTTGTTAACCACATGTTGATATGTGCGTTGTTGTTTTGAGCATAAGGTTGTTGAGAGTTGCCATTACTTTTTAGGAAATTTCATGTTTATGCGTATTTGGGAAGTTGTTGTTAATGAGATAACTATGGCGGAAATGGTGGAATTTGGTTGAGACTTAGTATTGTGATTTGAAAATGAAATAGCGTGGTTTTGATCGCTAGAAACCCCTTTGTTTGGGTAGTTTGATTTGGACGAAATTCTTTAAGGGGAGAAGAATGTAGCGATCTCAGTTTCGACCCTTCTTTCATGTTTTGCCACTTCGATTGGGCAGGTCGGGGATCAAGTTACCTGGTTAGCTCGCGGGGGTCCAGGGGGCAGCGGCCTCAAAGCAAAAATGCAAAATGCATTCGAAGTTGCTTGTCCGCTCGAGCAGCCGTTTATGCGCTCGAGCGGAGAATGTTTGGTTCTAGAAGTTTGACCTGTCTGCAAAAGTATTGGAAAGCCCCGCTCGAGCGAACCATGTTATATCAGTTCGTGAATATGATATTTCAGATCACTTTTGTATATCTCCCTTCTTTCTACATTTCCCTATACCAAATTGGATCAAAACCTTGATAAAGAACCTCTCAAGGTTTAGTAGTAATTCCCACTAAATACCTAAAGATGGATTTGTTTCATCATCCTTGAGATCTCAAATCTATTTCATCATCCTTGAGATCTGTGTTCACATATATATATATATTTCGAAATCAGATATAAGAAATATATATATATATATAAATGAATATGGTTTTTCCAGATCTGTTTTTTTATTTTATTTTATTTTATTTATTTATTTATTATTTTTTAAGATTTGAGCTCATCTAGTAAAAGATCATCTGTGTGTATATGTGTGTACAATAATCGTCCGTATCTTTTTCTTTTTTTTCTTTTTTTTCTTTTTTTTGGGTAGTTGTTATTGTTGTTAATGATGATAACGATTTTTTGTTTTTGTTGTTGTTGTTGATGATGATGTTGATGAAACATATTGCAGATCCATATGTTTGGTTTGAACAGGTAGTGGGTGGTTTTTCAGTAAGGAAAGATTGATCGGAGTTGTTGAATTTGAATAGATAGATAGTAGGAAGAGATATAGACTTTTAACAGAGAGAGTTTTTTGTTATTATTAGATTTTCAACAGATAGATTTGTTATTGTTGTTGAACAGATAATAAAATTAGAATAAATAGATTTATACAGATAAATGAAAAATTAAACAGATAATAAAATTTAAACAGATATTTGAACAAATAAGGGGAAATTTTTGAATAGATAGTTTAAAAAAAATTAACAAATACGTAAAAAATTTGAACATAAAAATAAAAATTTGAATAAATAGATGTAAAATTTGAACAGATAGAAAATAATTTGAACAGATAGACAAAAAAAGTCAACAGATGAAAAAAGTCAATGGATAAATTAAAGAGTAAAATTGAAAACAAAATGTCTTTCAAAACAAATAAAAGGACCTCTCACCAAACTATTTCACAAAGGGTAGATCTCTCACCAATAAAAAAAATACATTGAACCTAATGCCTTAGACACCCTCTAAATTAGATTTATCATCAATTTTCTCCAATGAAAAAAAGAAAATGACATAATTTCATGCTTTTTGAGTTATAATTAAAAAAAAATGTCATAACTAAACACACCACGAGGCATAATTAAAAAACTCATGAGTCATAACTAAAATAATATCATAACTAAAGAAGAAAATTAATTATAACTAAAAAAAATGGCATAACTAGGAGCACATATGATACACCCTTTTTAAGAGGTGTACATTAGAATTTTTCTTTACAAAAAAAATAAATCCCCCTAGTCCTCCTGGACCGAGTGTATTAGAGTAATGTTAAATATCATAAAAAAATATCATGAAAAGTTTCATGAAATTAATCCAAGGTTAGTTGCATAACATACAATAAACACTATAAACTATTCAAAGGTGAAGGGTGATTGCATAACATACAATAGAGTGGAGAATCTTAATGAAGGCTTTTCATGATATTTATTTCATGATGCCTAGCATTATTGTATACACCGGCTCATTTTTTTTTTAGCAATGCTACATTTCCCTAAAATGTTACTAATAATCTTACTAAAAGCATTCTTATCCAAATATCATTGGAGGTTTAAATATTATGAGCAACATTACAGTTCCACACACCCAAAAAAATAAAAAAAATAAACAGACAAACAAACACACAAAACAAAACAAAAGAAAACAAAAACAAACAGAATTTATCCAGATTCAAATTGTGTGGATAAGATTAATTTTGGATGTGGTTCACAACACAACAACCCTTCATCTACACCACACAATTATTTATGGACAATTTTCATGGTTGGTAATATAGACGTCCCCGAATGCCCCAGGAGGGGATTCCCCCGTTTTGTTCATTGGGGCTCACTACAGTTTGGACTCAAATAGTCACGGTCCTGTATCTAATCTCGCAGAGTGCAATGCAAGACCGATGAATCATCAAAGAGTCTAAATCCGGCAAATCGTTTTAGAAAACTGATTTTTTTTTTAAAGAAGTGCCAAACAAGGACTACTTTGCCAGATACAGAGTCGCCACCTAAATATTTTTATGGGGGAATTTAGGAAATCCTGACTCGTTGCCTAAGGCCACGCGTCCATCATTGCCAAAGTTGTCTCGGCTCGGGAACTTGGGTACAATTGGGGAAGGTTACTTCGTGAGCACCCCCACTCGCCCGATCAAAAATCGGCCTCTACTAACCATGATATCTAGTTTTGAAAACATTATGTGTTCTTATTCCGATTATTAGCCTAGATTTACTATGTGATGCGCACAGCATACAAGTATAGACTGGATCGTCTGAATTTGAACAAAACATCTCATGTTTGTCTATTTTGAAATGGTTTGAAGGTGCTACTAGCAAGTAGGCTAAAATGTGAATTTGCCACCCTCGGGTGGGCTTAGAAAACATGATTTTGCCACTATCTAGTGGGCTTAAAACTAGCAATCGATGAATTGTTCCAATTCAAATAACCCAACGTTCACCCACAGGCATTCAGGCAGTTATATCACATAAGCAAAATAGCCTCATGGTAAGCATGCTATCATGGCAATCATTCACACACATGCAAGGATGCTAAAGCATAAACACTTACCGAGTACTCCAAGCCAAAACAGAAACTAGTTAGTAATCAATGCATGATCCTAGTTCATGTTAGCAATGGCTAATGCATCACATGAAAAATGCGACTAAGATAGGCTCGGTTATTCTAAGATGGCATGTGAGATGCTACAACTAACACGTATTCAACTTGGAATTGAAATACAATGCAGTTAGCATGATGCGCCGAGCCCGGTGCATGCAAGACAGATGAATGGATGCAAACATGCGAGCATAAGTATGCTAATTGAAACATGCCCTAAACTAACCATCATAAGCTGGTAAATAAAAGGGAGAAAGACGTGGGATTGGAAGACATACATCACACTCACGCACACTTATTACACAATTGCCCTCGCTCGGAGGGTCCGAATAAATTATACAAACCAAATAAATAATTAAACTATTATAGCTAATTAAATATTACAAAACTTCTAATTAATTATCGAATTAAATAAGCTATGGAAAGCAGTAAAAGGGCCTCAAGAAGAGGGATGCACGCATGCTTGGATTGGCTTTGCCCGGAAATCCATTGCCATGACAAAAGCTGCCTCTGTTTACACTGCTTTGCCCCTCTAAAATTTATGAAAGTCTCTAGAATCCTTCTAAATCATTCCTTGAGTGTTATAGAGTGCCACCGGCCACAATTCAAATCCACCGGCCATGAGAATAGGCTTATCGGCCAAATATTGAACCACCGGCTGGTCATTGATAGTCGGTCAGCACCAAAAGTGGTCGGTCGGCCATTTCTTCCTGCAGAGCCCTGTTTTGACAGTAGCAGAGGACAGACAGTGCATGGCATGGAAATTCAAAGCTTTGTGTACATGGCTGTAGACACCCCATTTTTGACCAACCTTAAGACTCAGACGTCACCAGTTGAGCACTCGGTGATATTTCATATTGTGCTTGTTCAGAAGTTTAAGAGTCTCGGCTGCAAGCCTTGCCTCCGGACTTCCGGACTCTTTTGTGCCTTGCCTCGGTTTGCGAACCAGGCTCCGTTTTCCCTGTTTTCTCTTTTTGAAGGGAGGGAGAGGTCTCGTGGATCATCTCTTAGTGGCTGTAAGCTACGTTTCGTGGTTGTAGGCCATTTTTCGCGTTTGGAGTCCGGTTTTCAGTTTTTCAGAGCCGACGGCCGTGTGCCTCGGTTCGAGACCGCCTAACCACTTCCGTTTGCTCCGGTTTTTGGTACACACCTTATTTCCTCCCTTTTGAGGGACACTGTGGCCCGAGAGACCAACTTCGTGGTCAAACGCCACCTCTAGTGCTTAACAGCCTATTTTCGAGGCCCCGGGCAGCGTGTTTCGGTCCCCGAACCTTCGTTTTGCATCCGTTTTGGTTCCTTTTTGGCGGAGACCTTATTTTCATTGTTAGAGAGGTAATGGTATGGTGGGAGGCTAGTAATTGTTCTTAAAAGCCAGTTTTATTTCTTCACCGCTCTCTGTCGCCCGTTTTCCTCACTAAAAAGCTATTGTTGACCACCCCGGGGCCACTTTCTTCAACCCTAAACCCCATATTTGTGTTGTACACACCTGGGAGGCCGCCAATATGTATAGGCCGGCCAGCAATTGTCTCTGACCCTTTTGAACCCCTCTAAAAAGTTGGCTTTTCTCTCTCCTGGTTCACATTTTCTGAGTTTTGACCACATATTTGTGTTGTGCACACATGGGAGGCCACCTTCTTGGAGTGGGAGGCCAGCATTTTTGATTGACCCTTTTGACCCCTGGTCGGCCGACCAGGGGGGGTGGCCGGCCGGCCACCTGAACCTTCTGAACCTGGCCGGTCATGACCCTCTTTCCAAGTGTGTTCCAGCTGTGCAATTTGTTTCCCCCCAGATCCTGTATCCGGGGGACTGCCTTTTGGGGGGGGGGGGAAATTTGAATTTGATTTCCCCCCCTTTCCTTCAGTCCTCTCCCTCTATATAACCAGCACCTCTCCTCCATGTTTGAGGGTTACCAAAATTTGTTTGGAGCTCTTACATTAAATCTCCCTCTCTCTCTATCCCAACCCTCAAAACACCCTTGGTTCTTGGCCATTTCTACACCAGTCCATAGCACCACACCTCCACACTCCATTCTAACAGCTTGAAGGCTATTTCCAGAGGCTAGGAGCACCATTTCTTGGACCAAAAGCTGTTGAAGACTTAGGCTACAAGGGTAAGTCTCTTTTCCCTCTCTTTTAGCTCTATTTTGCATACTTTCTTAGCCTTTGTTGCTTGCATTTTTGGGCTCCGACCCGAACTGTAAATAGTCATATTTTGAGCTCATCTCCATGTTTGATCAAGGGTCTTTCTCTGTTTGAGGTCCCCTCCTCACCCTTTGTGTTTAAACTCTCTTTTAAGCCTATTTTTGCATGATATTTTAGGCTTATTTGTGAACTGTTTTGGACTTGGTCATAAACAGTGAAATATCTGTTTTTGAGCCTCTCTTCAACTTTGTTGAAGGGCTCTCCTCTGTTTGAGGTCAGCTGCTACCACTTGCCTCTTTATCCCTCTTTTAGGCCTTTTTCTTGCCTGGTGGTTTAACCCTATTTGTGATCATTTTCGTGGCTTGATATAAACTAAGAAGTGCCTTGTTTTGAGCCCCTCTTAAACTTTGTTGAAGGGCTCATTGATTTTTGGGGCCAGCTGCTGTCCCTTGTCTCCAATCTCTCTTTTAGGGTCATTTTTGTATGATAGATTAGCCCTATTTGTGTTTGTCTTCGAGATTTGTTATAAACTAGAAAGAGTTTTTTTTTGAGGCCCTCTTGATGTTTGATTAAGGGCACTTTCTTGTTAGAGGTCATATGCTTCCTTGTATGCTTGATTGCCTCTCATTTTGAGCCTTACATCTAAGCTCTTGTTGCATGCTTGGTTTGGTCTTCTAGCCACTGAAATCCAATGGATTTTCAGTGGCTAGCACACTGTTTTGAACCTCCAAATCAGAGGGGGGCGGCCCCCTCTCACCTTGACTTGTTTGGTGGTCATTTTGGCCTTCCAAAGAGGCCCTATCTTGCATGCTTTGAAGTCACATTTTAGGGTCAATTTAGTGAGTTTTGGGACTACCATATTTGATTTTTAGAGTTGTTTATGCCATCCTAAGTGTCCACCTTATATGTGCCTAAGAATCCCTTGCATGGCCCTCTAAAGTGACTCATCATTTTTGCATGCCATGGTTGCATATCAGTGGTTATTTGTGCCTATTTTCACATGTTTCGTTCACTGATTTTTGCTGGTTTGGTGAGATTCCGCATGCTTCATCCACTTGCCATGTAAACCATGTTTGCTAGTCGAACTTGCATGCTATGTTAGGCCATCTTGCTAGCATCTTTTGGTCATGCTTTGAACTGGAAATATGCATGTTTTGGGACTTCCTTGGCTCTGTATTCATGCTTCATGATCAAATAATGCATGCTTTGTATAGCTATAAGTCATTCCATGTGCCTAGTTTCGAGTTTCGGGGTTCATCTCATGCATCGAGTACCATTTTTCCATGCTTCGGGGCTGTTTAGCATCATATTTCAGTGCTAGAATTTGTGAGTTTGTATGCCATCTTGCATCCCTTGCCATGCCTTGTTAGAGTTGCATGTTATGCCTAGGATCGGTCCTCGGTTTGCGTGTATGTGTGCACGCTTTTCGATTGTCTCATTTTCATCTAATGGCTACTGATGTGAGTGTGGCTGAGGTCCACTCATGTTGGTGTAAGTCCATTGTGCATTTGTATGCCATTTCATTTCACAGCATTGTGTATGCCTCGTTACATCGTGTATTGTGTATGCCATTTCATAGCATTGTGTATGCTAGGTTGTATGTTAGAGCATTGCGTATGCCTCGTTACATCGTGCATTGTGTATGCCATTTCATAGCATTGTGTATGCTAGGTCGCATGTTAGGATTGCATTCATGCATGTCATGCATATCGCATTGTGTTTGGGATAGGAGTTGGCAGAAACTGCGAAACAAGGGGCGTTTCCGGGAGCCGAGCAACGGAAAACAGGGACGCTTCCACTACAAAAATGGCCTCTGACGTTTCTTATGGCGTTTAGGGAAACGCCACTATAAACTAACGAAACACAACGTTTTCGAAAAACGTTGTGTCTGATCTCAGTGAAACGGCGCCGTATTGAGTGACCGTCAAAACCTCCGTTCTTTGAACTCAGTCTCTCTTTCTCAGTCTCTATCTACCACAACTCAGTCTCCCTCTCTTCCAAAACCCTCGATTTGAAGCTCTCACTCTCTCTCTCTCAGTTTCAAACACACACACTCTCGCTCACTCGCTCAATTTCTCATTCTTGGAGATTCATACAAATTCATAATTTGACTTGGTTGGAAACCAGAATTGCGATTTGAAGCTCACATCAGAGCGATTTCGATTTGAAGCTCTGAAGCTCTGTTGTCTCGCTCTCTCTCTCTCTCTCGATCCATCCTTTGTACTCTGCGATATCGATCTGAAGCTCTGTGATACTTCTTTCTTCCTCCTTTTTTTTTTCAGGTGCTCATTGATAAAGGTTATGATGGTACAGCAGCTGATATATGGTCTTGCGAGGTCATTCTGTTTGTTCTTTTGGTTGGATACTTACCTTTTGACGAGCCGAACCTCATGGCTTTGTACAGGAAAGTAGGTTTCAAGAACTCTGCTACCTGTTTTTCTGATGCTTTGAAATTTATTAAGCACATTATGAATGGACTAACTGTTTTTCAGATCCACAAGGCCGATTTCTCTTGTCCATCGTGGTTTTCATCAAGTGGAAAAAAATTGATTATGCGTATTTTGGACCCTAATCCACTGGCCGTGAGCTCTACATCCTTTCCTGGTTTAAACTTCAATGAAGATGCACATATGAAATCTTTTATTTTCTTGTTAAACTTTGGGTTTTACATTGCGGTGAATAACAATTCCTCAAATCTTAGAAAATGATTGGTTCAAGAAAAGTTACAAGCCACCACAATTCGAGCAGGGAGAGAATGTAAACCTTGATGATATAGATGCTGTTTTCAATGACACAGAGGTATGATGTTCACATTTCTTTTTTGAGTTAGCTTCACAGAGAAAGTTTATTTTAAAGCTAGATCCCAGTTTGTCTTTTTTCCCCAGTGTAGATCTCTTTGCAAATGATATCATGACAACAGATGTTATTAAGTTTGTTAGATGCCTAGGTGGTTTTAACTGGCAATATTGCCAACTTAAAACGAAACAATGATAGTGAGTGTGAGTCCTATTTTTGAAGCTATCTGTTTAATTTAACGCAGGAACAACACCTTGCAACAGAAAGGAAAGAGAAACCTGTATCCATGAACGCTTTTGAGCTTATTTCCAGGTCCTGTGGTTTCATCTTGATAATCTGTTTGAAAAGCAGATGGTATGTTAGATGAGGTTTCTTTGTTTTTCAATGATAATTGCTTTCTTCTCTTTATGTATGATTAATTAGATGGTTCTGTATTTTTCTTTCAATTTAAGGTAGAAATTAGAAACTAGTATTGCTGACTTAATTTCTCTCCAATGCCCAAACTCCAGGGTCTTGTTAAGCGAGAAATGTGATTTGCTTCCAAGTGCCCTGCAAATGAGATTATGTCTAAAATAGAGGAAGCTGCAAAACCTTTGGGTTTCAATTGTCACAAGTGAAACTACAAGGTCTTTCTTTGTGCATCTTGATCTGGTTTCATCAAATTTTTATGACTTTTTTTATGCTAATATCTTCAAACAGGTGCTAGTTTGTTTATTTAATCTGGACCAAAAAAGTATGAAGTTTGTGTGTTTATATCATTTGAACTCATGTGACATCTCATTATTCCAACTCTTCCAGATGAAGTTACAAGGTGATAGCACTGGCAGGAAAGGCCACCTTTCAGTAGCCGCAGAGGTATTGATTAATAACTGGTGAATTTAATTTTTACTCTATTTTAGTTTTCACCAATAGCACGATACACGGTTGCCATTTGTCTGTTTGGTTGGTTCAGGGATATTTTTTCAATTCAACATCTGAGATCTATATGTACTTCAAATTTTACATCACGTTAACTAGATGTGAACATTTGATTTTGTTCTAGTGTTTTACAATTTTAATTTATGGTGCAAATACAAGACTCAATAAGCTGAGCTAATGGTGCAATGTCGATTTGGTTGTTGAAATCAATCCTGTGATTGTAGGTTGGATTTCCACGACTCCAGAGACTACAAATAGTTGATTGTGAGATGATGGAAGCAATTGTTGGAATTGAAAAAGAAAAGGATGAAGATGAACTCTCAAGTCAGGTATTTAATTTCAGTCAGTTGGAATATTTGAGTCTCGAGAATCTACCCAAGCTCATGAGCTTCTAGCAAGGTTTTGAATATATCTTTGTAAATCTTACCGTTACATGAAAGTGGTTGTCAAGTTAACAGTTGTCATATAATTATCTCAAGAAACCATGTGAAAGACCAAAATTTAACGGGGGCAGAGACAGATATACAGTCACATAGTATAGAAATTTTCTTGAACATTTTTAGCAGATTTGTTCTTAAGGATTGAATCACTTTGAAGTAGTAAAGCAAATGAGAATTGTTGACATGATAGTTCTTTTATTATTATTATTTTTGAAATGGTGGTTGTCATTAATTTTCTTCCTTTAATCTGATAGTTCTTCCTTCTTTACAGAGAGAAGGTGGGCCGGCTTCCCTGTCTTCTGATCTGGAGGAGTCAACAACTGAGGGAACTTGTCCTAGTACAAGTATGGTGTTTGATTTTGACAGAAATTCATTTCCTTGTCTTGTGAAGGTGAATATGATCCTTTTCCTTTGTTTTAATTTACAGATATAAAAAATATCATCCCTATAAAGCATTCTTTAGCAATATTGCTTCATCTTTGTATTTCCAATGATTTATGCAGGTATATGACTCTCTAGAAGCTGACTTGAAGCTGAATGATGTTTTTGAGTTTGTGGGTGTCCTCACTTTTGATCTGGAGCCTAGTGTAGACAAAGATGATTCTGATGAGTTCACAAGTACTTTATGTGAAGATGAATTGTCTCATTCGCCTCCTAGCAAGGTTTTGAATATATCTTTTGTTTGCAGATATTTTGTTTCTGTTGTAGTATCTCTCTTCTTTTTTCCCCAGTTTGGTTTGAAACAACTATAATTCTACAGACAAGTTCATCATGGGTTTATAACACTATCATCATTGAAAGGTTATGCTACTGAATTTAGTGATAAATAACCTTGTTGTAGGTGGTAATCATTACTGATGGGGCGGAATGGAAAAACAAGAAGTAGTAGACAAACTGGATTTGTTGAGTTGCATCTTTTAAGAATTTTAAGCTTCCGTTTTTCAATTGTCTATACATTACTTGAACCCACCAATGGTCTAAAGAGCATCTGCTCATTTAAGTGTGATGTCGTCACTGTCGAAGATTGTACCACTTGACTGGTAAATCTAGTAACTCTCTCAATCAAACTTTGACATGTGTTTGTTAGTGGCGTATGATTGTGCCATTAGGATGGCATGTTTGGTATTACAATGCCAGTTGGACTGGAATTAAACCATTAGTTTGAGCAGAAAGGGTTTTAAATTAAAATGGACTATGAAGACATAATCATAGGGTAATTAAGTTGACAGAGTTTCAAATTTCAATCTCTATGGCTTGAGGTTAGCTACGAATCTTTAACCTTTAAAATATGAATTTTCCAACTGATTCATGTTACTTCAGTTTAGAGAAATTATGAAAACTATAGTTCACCATATCTCTCGAAGCATCAAGTTTTGATTTAAGCTAAAATCATAAGTTAGGACCAAGGAATGTAATTAGGATTCTCAAGATATGTAACATAATTAAATTTCTCTCAAGTCAGATCATGCATTGGATAAAAATTATAAATTAAGTTTAGATTTACATCCTTAGTGCAACTTTTATGTTGCTTTTGCATATTTCTGCTTTGCTTCATATATTCATCATTTGCATAATAAGATTTTCATTTACCAATTTATGTCTTGCTGTCACTAAATTGGTTGTGTATATTCACTATCGCCTTTCAACTCTTAAGATTTTCTTTTGCGCTGCTATAGGTTATGTTGTAACTAGTTCTCTTTACAGGTGCCACGCCTCCATTGTCTTGTACATCGGAAGCTTGCAATTCATGATTTTCTTTCTAGTTCCCCCATAATGGAGGTGGTTGAATTTCCCTGCTTTATCTCTATATAATTGGTATTATTGGTTTGTAATCTGCCAAGTTTTAGTGTGTTTTTTTTTTTTTTTTTTGTTTCTTGCTTAGTTCACCATGTTATTCAATGAACCGTCTACATTTTGATTCTACAGCCAAAATCCAATTTGGTGAAAGAGATGAGGGAGACTCTTCTGGGACATCTTACAGCTGTTCTTGGAAATGATGGCGTGGCAGCTCATTTCATGTTATTGCATCTTTTGTCCAGGGTACAAGGCTTGTCCTCATAGTCACATTTCTTTAATTTTATATAACGTGTTCTATGAAGCCCATACATCAGATATTATACCTTTTCATAGTTCCATCAGAGCATTTCTTATTCCAAAACATTTGATCTCAAATTTGTTGTGCTGGATTTATTGCCTTTGCACATTTTTTGACACTAGTAACAAGTTTCTTTATAACAGGTGCATGCCAGGGTTGACACACTTGCAGTGGGGAAGCTTTCACTAAATCTTACTGGTTTTAACAAGGAAAATGTGTCTAATTTTGGCAATCGTCTTAACCTTGCTGTCAAAAATCTTGTGCCTTTCACTCATTTTATACCTCTTACCGTGGATTATCTCAACATTGCTTCACTTTCCCCAAGAAAGGATTACGAAACAAACAGGTAAATAATTTTTGGTTTGTGCAACTAGAGATTGACATCTGTATTGGTCATTATTTTCTTACAAGTTCATATGCTTATGCTCCAGACTGGTGTCTGGAGTTCTGCAGCTAGCTGAGGGCTCGCACACGATGATTGATGAGACACATTTACAAGCAGGGACACTCAACTGGGTAGCCATGCTGCTGAGCATAGGGTAGTATGAGTGAAATGTTAACAGTTGATGGAGCCCGCTCAATCATCATAGCTGTTTCATGCCAAGGCAAAAGCATTTGGGTATTGTTTTGCTTGGCAATTAAATATCATATTTGACTTGCTCCTGGGAGCAAATATTAAATTACTTTTACTCTAAAAATAATTCTTTTGAAATTTCATTAGAGGCGGAGGAGAGGGTGAAGACGGTGGAGTGCAGTGTGCAGTCTGGTTGGAGGCGTGGTGGCCCCTATTCTTTGGATCGACATCTACATCAAGCAGTGGTGCCGCAGGTCTAACCGCCCCCTTCACCTCATCGAGTCCGCTGTCAGGAAGCTCATCCGTCGCAGCAAATTGTACCTTCACCCGCGTCTCTGCTTACAAGCTCGGCGACTCTGCCTTCTCTTTTATCGCCAACTGGTATGTATACATATACACACTCACAAGCAAACCCACTTTCATTTTGTTTTAACATAATCATATGAGCATTAAAGCAACAACGCGTTGCTTTTTATACAAGAAAAGAGATGAATGTGAGTTTGATTATTTTAATGTTAGAGGAGTTGCCCCCAATGTGGTTGATTTGCCCTGTATTCTCCGTTCATTGTTTAGAAATCAAAATTTGATATAATAGATTCAGTGTGCCATCTTTTGTATGACTCGTGAAAAAATCAAAATAAAACATAAAAAAAAATTTAAAAAAATTAAAAAAAAAAAGGTAAATTAAAGAAATGGTACAAGAATAAGCCAATTTGAATGTATGTATTATACAAATCAAAATTAAGCATTATCTTTGTTTCATTGTTGTTTTGCAGCTTGTTGGAAGCCATCGATCTCATTCTCCAAGGTGCTCAGAATCTTGTGGTACCAATAAAGTCCAATTCAAGAAGAAAACTGCAAGAATCTCCCACAACTCCTGGCAGAATTCTGCTGACCCAAGAAGACGTGATTAGATTTAGTCAAAATTGAAATGAAAACTTGTGATTTTAGAGTTGATATTTCAATACAATTACCAAGGCTTTCTGACATTTAATGATCTGCCTTCTGCTTCTCTATGTACTGTTTGATGTATTGGTCGTTTAGATATAGTTCTATTAACTATTGGTAAGCATATATAATTACCAAGTTATAAGTGTGTGTATATCATAGATGAGTAATATGGCTTTGAAATTGGACGATTTGTGTAGATTGTTGCCTAATTTCATGTGGTATTTGAAGTATTTGGAGTGAATTTGAATTTTGATTTTTTGGATTTCATTATAATGTATTTGGCTTAGTCTAGTGGAAGATTTGTTTTTTTCAGATTTATTATAATGCATCTTTTCTGAAATGGTATGCTTTGAAAAAAAAAAAAAAAAAAAAAAAGTGGCATTTTTTAAAAACGCCACTAAATGACGTCATGCTCACATCACACGTTAGTTTGTGACGGTAATAGAAGCGGACGTCAACATTTTGTGGCGTTTTAAAAAACGCCGTCTTATAGTTTTAGCGACATTTATCAAACGCTGCAAACCTATTGCGGCGGCCGTATCAACGGCGAAAATTAGTTGCATTTTGCATGTGTTGCATTAGGCATTTCTGTATAGTTAGGATCATGCATGGATTTCTAATTAGCTTCTGTTTTGGCTTGGAGTACTAGGTAAGTGTTTATGCTTTGGCATCCTTGCATGCGTGTGAGTGACTGCCATGATAGCATGCTTACCATGAGGCTATTTGCTTATGTGATATAACTGCCTGAATGCCTGTGGGTGAAGGTTGGGTTATTTGAGTTGGAGCAATTCGTTAAAATGTGTGTTTTAAGCCCACTAGATAGTGGCAAAATCATATTTTTCTAAGCCCACCTGAGGGTGGCAAATCCATGTCTTAGCCTACTTACGGGTAGCACCATCAAACCATTTTCAAATAAACAAACATGAAATGTTTTACTCCAATTCAGGCGACCCAGTCTATACTTGTATGCGCATCACATAGTAAATCTAGGCAGATAATCGGAATAAGAACACATAATGTTTTCAAAACTAGATATCATGGTTAGTAGAGGCCGATCTTTGATCGAGCAAGCGGGGGTGCTTACGAACTGACCTTCCCCAATCGTACCCAAGTTCCCGAGCCGAGGCAACTTTGGTGATGACGGACATGTGGCCTTAGGCAATGAGTCAGGGTTTCCTAAATTCCCCCAAAATAAATATTTAGGTGGCGACTCTGTATTTGGCAAAGCAGTCCATGTTTGGCACTTCTTTACAAAAATCTGTTTTCTCAAAACGATTTGCCGGATTTGGACTCTTTGGTTCATATTACGAACCGTGACAATTTGAGTCCAAACTGTAGTGAGCCCAATACGAGCAGAACGGGAGCCATCCCTCCCGGGGCGTTCGAGGACGTCTACAATGGCCACTCTCCCAATCATGCTACGGATTCAAGGGAGTGTGGCCCTCGGTCCTCGGGCCAACAATCACACATTTCGATGCACGATGGCCAAAGACATCAAGTTTGCAAATCAATATAAATGCATGTAACAAAACAAATGATTGCCTACGCCCTATCATGTTGAGATCAAGGGCATCGGCGACCGAGGGTTGAGACATGTTTCGTCACTTTGAGTACGAACACACCTCACCCCTCAAGTTTGGTTTGACACCCCAAACCAAACAAAAATGCAATGGATGTATGCAAAGTGACTCAAGTATGCAAAATGGCCCAAGTATGCAAAATGGCTAAGTTAACAAAACATGCCAAATGCAACGCAAGGTAATCATGCAAATGTACAATGTGCTAATCATGGAAGATGTAGTGCAATGTGACCTAATCATGCAAGCAATATGGCAACACAATAGGTATACAATGATGCGACCTAGATAAGCAACTATAAAAAGTGATAGGCATGCACCAATGCACAAATGCAAGACTTATGGACTTAAACTAAGATGGAGGAGCCTCAGCCACACCCCAAAAACAATGGCCAAAGTGGCATAACAAGAGTACAAATCACACATGCGCGCATGCATGCACCAAGGCCCATCACTGAGGGCATAAAAGACGCAACTCTAAGCATACTTAAAAGAGGCAAACATGGGCATTTCAACCAACATATTAAGCTCTGAAATACATGCAAAGGGGATGATGCCAAGTCAAACAAAACATGCAAACGAGGCGCGCAATAGGGCCCAAAACTTGAGGCCAACAAGGGGGCATTCCATTACAACTATTATGACCACACATGGTATGGATTATGCAACCAAAAACAAAGTTTCAATGCATCAAAAAAGCACCCCAAAACCCACTGATATGGCAGCCCAAAGCCTCAAACACATAGGCATACACCAAGGCCCATTTCAAGGCATAAAAGAACAACTCTTCAAGGCATGAAAGGGATGATGAATGCAAGCATACAAGCATGGATTATGGACTGAAATAGCATGAGAAGTGATTCCAAATCACTGAAACAACCCAACTAAAGCATGCTAATCACTCACACACTCAAGGCTCATAAGCCAAAATGCAAAGAGGCTATACCAAACATGGCAAACATGATCAAATTAGTACCCAACAGACCTTAAGCATGGCAAAATATGACCAAAAACTTCATGGAGTTAAGCTAGAACATGCAAGCATGGAGGGGCAAATGCATGGCACATGTTACGACAATAAAGGGGATTACTAAGCAAGTATGTGATGCATGTAATGGACAATAAATCCGACCAAAAACAGAGGTATAATATGACCAAATAACACCCAAAAACCTCTGAAATGAAGCTAAGAACAACTAAGCATGCATGCTACCTTTATGAGCAAAAAAACATGAACAAATGAGACACAAAGGGAGAGGGGTGTCCCTCCCCTATGCAAGACTTCAAAACCTCTTCTTCACCATTGAAAATCCACTGGATTTTCAGTGGTGAGAAGGCCAATGCACAAAAGTATTCAAAGCTCAACCAAAGAAAGCACAAAAGGGGCCAAACAAGGCCTAAGAGAGGGAGGTCGACCCCAAACACAAATAAGACCTTAATGGAACATCTTAAGCATGAAAAATCAGAGTTTTTATCAGTTATACACAAAGCTTAAAACAGCATGCAAAGTGGGTTAAAAGCTAGTGCAAGAATGGGGAATATAAAGTAACTAGCTCACCCTTGAAGAACAGGAAGTCCATCCCCTTTCTTCTGATCAAAATCAACTCAAAACTCCAAGAACAAACTCTAAAGACCCCAATAACCCAAGTATGGTGTAATACTAGGTGCCTTAGTGCAAAACTAAGAACAAAACACCCTTTTGAACCCTCAAACACACACAAATGAAGAGAGAGAGGGAGATATATAGAGAGAGAGTGATACATGAGATATATCAGATGTATATGTCTGATTTTTTCCAATCCCTTCAAAGGAGAAGAGAGGTCTCTTTATATAGACAAGGCAAAAGCCTAAGCTTCCAAGGGAAGCTAATACAAAAGGGGTCAAGGCTTCTTAAAGAAGCTAAGGCAAAGGGGCCAAGGCTTCCTGAGGAAGCTGAGACAGGGTCCAAGCTTCTTGAGGAAGCTAAGACAAAGGTCCAAGCTTCCTCAAGAAGTTAGACCAAAAAGGTGCAAATGGTGCAAATTCCTCCATACACGTGTATGAAGGATAGGTCCGTGCACTCCAGCTGGCACAGTTGGCATGCACAATGCTTGAAAAAGGCAAAAAGGAGGTACCGGCCAGAAAAGGAGTCAATCGGCCAAATAAATGGCCGACCGACCATATATCAGTGCCGACTAACCAAACATTTGGTCGGTAGAAAGAAAACAAGGCCGGTGGCTTCATGCCCCGGCCGGTGGGTCTAAGGGATGGCTAACAAGCCACTTGCCACCCTCAAGTGCAAAAACCACAAGTGTTTGGTGCAAAACCAGACACAAAACAAGCAAGTCGAGAGATCCTAAGGCAAGGCGCGTAGCCGAGACCTTCGGGTACTCAAGATGAACACAAACATAGATGATCACCGAGTGTCCAAACGGTGACGTCCAAGTCTTGAGGACAGTCAAAAATGGGGTTTCCACAGATAAATATGGAACAATAGCATTTCTCAAGTATTATAGTTTTCTTACAACAATCGCAATTTTTATTTTATTTTATTTTTAAAGATAGCATTTGTATGTCAGTATAGTTAAATTACAAATAAAAGGGTTCACCGCGACTCCATCAACTTGAACCCCTAACATCCCTCTCATCACACCCTCAGGTGTGGTTGCCAGACCATTGGGCCAAACCCCAATATCTTATAACAATCACATTTGACCATTTGTATTTTTAGTAAAATTATTAGTATGTACAAAATTATACATTTTTTCTCAAGAGTCTTCTAACATCGCATAAAAAAAAATATTTTAAAAAATTAAGTATGAGATGTTAAAAGTAGAGTGTAATTGATTTTTTTTTTTCAAATATTTCTATTTTTTTTGGCTTTTATTAGTATGTAAGACCATCTCTAATGGTTCATCAATTCTGACATCAAATTTAAATTTGAAAAATATATATATATATATAATATTTTTCTTACTTCAATGGTTTCATCAAATGAGTATCAAATCAAAGATATCAAAAATCTTCCATTCACAGTCTTTGCAACAACTACAAGTACTTATTGTTTGTTCAGCCCTTTGACCTGCAAAGCCTCAATAGCCCACCGGAGATGTGCGTAGGGATCAATACTTGCCCCGGCCTTGTTCTTGCCACTTGCTTCAGCTTTGCCAAGGGATTGGGTGGCTCGGAGCAACGCTGTAGACACCCCAGTTTTGACCGACCTTAAGACTCAGACATCACCGATTGAGTGCTCGATGATGTTGCATATCGCGCTCGTCCAGGAGTTTCAGAGTCTCGGCCGCGAGCCTTGCCTTCGGGCTTCCGGGCTCTTTCTGTACTTTGCCTTGGTTTGAGAACCAGGCTTGGTTTTCTCTGTTTCTCTTCCCAAAGGGAGGGAGAGGTCTCGTAGACCATCTCTCAGTGGCCGTGGGCTACGTTTCGTGGTCATAGGCCATTTTTCCCATTTCGGAGCCCGATTCCCGGTTTTCGGAGCCGTCAGGCCGTGTGCCTCGGTTCGGGACTGCTTAACTACCTCCGTTTACTCTGATTTTTGGCTTGCATCTTATTTACTCCCTTTTGAGGGACACAGTGGTCCGAGAGACCAACTTCGTGGTTGAGCACCACTCCTGGTACCTAACAGCCCACTTTCGGGACCCCGAACTGCGTGTTTCGGCTCCCGAACCTTCATTCTGCATTGTTGTGCTCCGACCCAAACTTGAGATAAGCTCCTTTTCGTGTTTGATTAAGGACTTTTTGCTGCTTGGAATCTCCATCTGCCACTTGCTTCTTTACCCCTCGTTCGGCCCCTTTTCTGGCACGATAGTTTAGGCCCACTTTTATTTATTTTCGTGGCTTAATGTAAACTACAAAGTGTCTTATTTTGAGCCCCTCTTCAACTTTGTTGAAGGGCTTTCGGCCATTTGGGACACGCAGCTATCACTTGCCCCTTTAGCTCACCTTTCGGCCATTTTGGAGGGAATTTCGAATCCGAATTTCCCCCCCTTTTTTTCCCCTCTTTTCCAGCCTATTTTGCCTGTATATACAGCACCCCAGGTCTGTGTTTAAGGGTTACAAAAAATTCCCTGAGAGCTTGCATACATCTTCCTCCATCTCTCTCTAATTTTCCTTCAAAAAAACACCTAAATCCTACCATTTTCTTCATCACCACCTAGCATCACCACCACCACTCCATTTCCAGCAACTTGGAGCTCTTCTCAGAGGCTAGGAGGCAGCTTTTCTCAAGCCAAAAGGTTGCCAAGGGTTGGTCTACAAGGGTAAGTTCACTTCTCCCTCTTTTGAGCTTATTTTTGCAAGTTTTCTTAGCCTTCTTTGCTTACTGTTTTGAGCTCCGACCAGAACTAAAAATGTCATTTTTTTGAGCTTATTTTGTTGTTTCATTAAGTGTCTTGCCTTGTTTGGGACCCCCTTTTGGTACTTGTCTCTTTGGCCCTTTGTATGCCCTTATTTTGCATGGTATTTTTGGCTTGTGTGTAATCTGTTTTGGAGCATGTTGTAATCTGTGAATAGGCTTATTTTGAGCCCTTCTTCAACATTAAAGAAGGGCTCATCCTCGTTTGGATCTCCATGTGTCACTTGCCATTGAACCCCTCTTTGGCCCCCATTTTTGCATGATTTGTTAGCACATTGAACTTCTATTTTTCGACCCTAATCAGAACTGAAAAGGGTCTTATTTTGACCCTCTCTCCATGTCTCATTGAGGGTCTTTGGCTGTTTGGTGCATATTTTGTATACTTCATGTTATAGCCCTCTTGGTGGCCTCCTTTTGCATGAGATCTTTAGCATACTTGTATCTGTTTTTGGGGCTTTCTATAAACTGAAAACAATCATATTTTTGGTCCCTCTTCAATGTTGTAGAAGGCCCATTTCTTGTTTGGGGCCAGTATTTGTGACTTACTTCATTACCTCCCTTGCAGAGCCATTTTTGTATGCTATTTTAGCCCTACTTGTGTTCATTGTTTGGCCTCACTTTACACTGTAAAAATTCTTGTCTTGGGGCTGCCTCACTTCTGTCTTCATGCTTCATGTCCATATTTTGCATATTTGACATAGCTACAAGTCATTTCGGGTGCCAAATTTCATGTTTCGGGACCATTCCGTGCGTCGGGTGTTGTTTTACCATATTTCGGGGCTGTTTTGCGTCATTTATCGACTCTGAAATTTGCATGCTAGTATGCCATACTTCATGTCTCATTAGAGTGGCATTTTATGCCTTAGGGTCGGTCCTCGGTTTGCGTGCACGTGTGCACGCTTTTCAAGGCGTCTCATTTTCATCTGATGGCCTCTTATGTGAGTGTGGCTAAGGTCCATTCGTGTTAGTGTAAGTCCATATTGCATTGCGTATGCCATTTTGTGCCTTAGGGTCGGTCCTCGGTTTGCGTGCACGTGTGTACGCTTTTCAAGGCGTCTCATTTTCATCTGATGGCCTCTTATGTGAGTGTGGCTGAGGTCCACTTGTGTTAGTGTAAGTCCATATTGCATTGTGTATGTCATCTTAGTCCTTTGCATTGCGTATGCTAGGGTGTATGTTAGCGCATTGTGTATGCCATGTTACCTCGTGCATCGTGTACGCCATTTCATAACATTGTGCATGCTAAGTTGTATCTTAGTTTGCATTCATGCATGTCATGCATATTGCATTGTGTTCGGGATAGGAGTTAGCCCGGGCACAGGAAACGAGGTACGTTTCGTACTCCGAGTGACGGAATGTGTCTCAAATTCCCCAGTCACCGACACTCCGGATCATCCATGATGGAGTTAGGTTTTGTTGTGTCTTCATTTGCATTCATTCTATATTGAGTAGTGCAATCCGGCTCCTCGGCCATCATGCATCGATATGCGTGATTGGTGGCACGAGGATCGAGGCATGCACACATTTGTGAAAATACATTGCTATGCCCCTTTCCTGCTCTCTTTTGCAGCAAATCAAGAATCAGCAGTCTTCCGAGGCTTGGCACGCATTTCAAGAACAAGTGCAAACAGAGGCTAATCCGGACACCCACCGATCAAGTGCAAACAAGTGGATTTCCGCGCCAAGGCAACCCGGACATGCATCATCCATCATCCGAAGCGGAATCAAGGCAGTCCCTGGCTTGCATGCCAGTTTATTTGTTTTTCTTAGTTAATTTGTTAATTAGGAATTTGTATATTATTTGGACTGTACTATTCTTTCATTCGGGACTGTATATTTATTCGGACCCTCTACGCGAGGGCATAATTATAATAAGGGTGTGTGTGTGTGATGTATGTCTTCCAACCCCACGTCTTTCTTCCCTTTTTATTTACCCGCTTATGATGGTTAGATTAGGGCATATTTCAATTAGCATACAGTATGATAGCATGTTTGCATTCATTCATCTGTCTTGCACGCACCGGGCTCGGCGCATCATACTAACTGCATTGTATTTCAATTCCAAAGTTGAATACTTGTTAGTTGTAGCATTTCATATGCCATGTTTAGAATAGCCGAGCCTACTATAGTTTGCATTTTTGCATGTGTTGCATTAGGCATTTCTGTATACTTAGGATCATGCATGATTTCTAATGAGCTTCTGTTTTGGCTTGGAGTACTCGGTGAGTTTTATGCCTTAGCATCCTTGCATGCGTGTGAGTGTTGTCATGAATAGCATGCTTACCATGAGGCTATTTGTTTATGTGATATAACTGCCTGAATGCCTGTGGGTGAAGGTTGGTTATTTGAATTAGAACAATGCATTGATTGTTTGTTTTAAGCCCACTAGATAGTGGCAAAAATCATGTTTTCTAAGCCCACCCGAGGGTGACAAATCCACGTCTTAGCCTACTTGCGAGTAGCACCATCAAACCACTTTCAAAAAACAAACATGAAATGTTTTGTTCCAATTCGGGCGACCCGGTCTATACTTGTATGTTGTGCGCATCACGTAGTAAATCTAGGCTAATAACCGGAATAAGAACGCACAATGTTTTCAGAAATAGATATCATGGTTAGTAGAGGCCGGTCTTTAACCAGGCGAGCGGGGGTGCTCACGAAGTGACCTTCCCCAATCGTACCCAAGTTCCCGAGCCGAGGCAACTTTGGTGATGACGGACACGTGACCTTTGGCACCGAGTCAGGGTTTCCTAAATTCCCCCATTAAAAAATATTTAGGTGGCGACTCTGTATCTGGCAAAGCAGTCCATGTTTGGCACTTCTTTCAAAAAATCTATTTTCTCAAAATGATTTGCTGGATTTGGACTCTTTGGTTCAAGATTAAGAACCGTGACACAAGTCGAGTCCGAGCTGTAGCGAGGTCCCCCGCGGGCTTGTTACAGACGCCTATTTGTCATTGACATATCATCATCCAGACTTGAGACAACTTCAGGTTAGCCGTTTCCAATTGCAGCTCGCCCCAAGATTGGGGAGCTTTTTGACATGAAACTTTTGGCATGTGATGTGGTCGATGATGGAGCCAAAATCCCAAAGGCTAAATCTGCTACAGTTCTCTAAAGATCTTCAATCATGCTCAATAGCTCAGAAGTAGTGGGTTCAGTCATTGGTACCCATGGTGTATTTGGATCGACTTGGTCTTGACGAATTGGTTGGGCTGGGCTCTTTGGAGTGGGTTGGACTAGAATTGGGCTATTGTGGAGTTCAAGTTTTGGGGTTTGAGATGATTGGGGTTCAGGTGCATTCATCAAATACAAGTCCGTGCTTTCTGGAATGAACACCTCAGGCTTGGGTAAATGGACTGGAGTGAGGTATATGCTGGGGTTGTAGGTGGATGGCGGTGTATGGATTAGGTTGAGGTGTGGAGGTAATGGGTTAGTGGTGGCATGAGGTTTTTTTTGGTGGAGCTATGATCGATTCGTCAATAAGATCCTGAATCTTATGACGGAGGCAGATGCAATGATTTGTATCATGACAAGCTTATTGATGATAGGCACAGCATTTAGTGGAGTCATGTCTTGGTGGAAGAGGACTTGGGAGGGGTCGGGGTTGTAGGAGCTCTAGGTGCCTTTTTTTTAGCAGAATTTTCAAAGCTTGAGAGAGATCCATGTAAAGAGGATGAAAATTTTGAGCTTGGGGCCGAGTTGAAGTGGTTGGTTTTAGGCTATTATCAGCAAAAGGGTTTTTGATGGAACTGGTGATAGTGTTTACTTCTGAACATTTCGTAACTATGCTACCATTAGTAGTAGCATTGGAACTGCGAACAACATTCTTTCTCATAGGCTCATTACCTTTTACAATGATCCCATGTCTGATGGCATCCTCTATTTGAACCCCAATTTCATGGAGGTCCTTAAAGTTGAATAGTGTGAGGACTATCATTTTCTACAATAGCCTTTCATGTAGATCTCTAACAATTATATGAACTTGATCATTTTCTGGAGGCCTGTTTGCCATCATAGCCGCCTTTGCCCTCAATTTAGTAACAAACTCCAAAAATCCCTCCTTTGATTCCTGACGTGTTGCCTCAAGACCACGAGTTATGACCTCGATTTGCGTATTGTAGGACTACTGGGAGACAAAAGATTCAGCCAACTTTTCCTAACTCTATTTTACGGAGTCCTTTAGTTTAGTATACTAGATGGCAGCTGTACCGGACATAGTCCTTCCAAACAATGATAACTTTGGATTCTGGTCAAACCCATCGGTTTCAGAATATTAGAAAAAAAAGATGCAAATGTACCATCAGATCCCCAAAACCATCAAAACGGTCGATATGAGGCATCTTGAACCGCTCTAGTAGAGTAATAGCGGACTCAGTGTACCCATCTTCGATATCTGGAATAGAACTAACTCCCTGTGCCTTCTTGAACAACTTTTCAAGTTTATTGACTTTGAGCAGGTTAGGGTCAAACTCGAACTCAAAAGGTGCCTCGGTTTGATGAACTGAAGCTTTAGAAATCTGGACCAGGATTGGATCTGTTGGGACTGGAAAAATAGGAACACCTTCGACAGATAGATCCTAGGTCATAGGATTGGCAGTATTACCTGGCATAGGAGTAACAGTGTTAGGTGTATGAGAAACAAAAGCCGCAACTGGCTGTTGTTGTTGTTGTAACCTATTGGTGATCTCTGTTTGTCGGACCATATCATGCTGGAGTGAATTTACTAATTGCTAAAGACGGATCAGTAAATCCTCTAGATTTGACGGATATTGACCGATTACAAGAGTAGATGATTGTGCTTGGGGTAAACTGATTAAAGGTGATCTAAGGGGTGACTGTCGGAATAACGGAACTGGTCAACACTAACTGGCCTTTCTTTGTCTTACCACTGGTAAAAGTGAAGCAAACACTGGTTGTCTCTGAACTAAATCTTCGACCTTACAAAGTATACAAACACAGGTGCAGAGCAACTGGGGGATATTAGAACCTTCTAAAGCTATGGTTTCAGGACTACCTAGCAGCAAAAATAAAAAATTAGACAACACCTCAGCCTAATTTCACCAGAACATATATGATCACAACTAAATGACTGTACTTCCTACTGAATTCTGCCCCACAAACTGATATAACTGAACCACTTATATGAATTTAGGAACCCTTGTATAGATTCACTGCATAGCACATAGCAGGTAAAGAGAGCAAAAACACCCCTACGAGGGGGGGTAGGGTTACTCTATCCTAGCTTTGGAATGATCTAGAGTTTCATTACTTCAAACAAGTGGTATCACAAAGATCTGAATGGGAGAGCCTCCTGTCCTATTTTGGAAAAGTCACTGGAGCTTACTACATGCACTAGGCCAATTGGTCAAAAGGGTACCTCAACAAGATTACCTAATATACCTCTCACGTCTAACACCGAAAAGTGAAAGGAGGATCGAGCGGTACAGCAGTAACCCAGATCCAAGGGTTATGTTCCCAACGTGACATTGCCTACGTCCATCCAACCTTTTGGCAAGCCTCCAGTATGTTGTCCAGGATATCATATGGTAAACACAATGACTTATGAGCACCAATGCAATGAACATATATATATATATATGTAAATAAAAGTTCACGTCATGAAGTTCAAGTCAAGTTCTCTAATCCCCAGTAGTGTCGCCAGATGTAGCTAGTTTTTCACAATCCTCGGAGGAGTTTAGTCTCATCGGATATGATTCCCTACAATTCGGACTCCCATGGTTCTAAATCAAGTTTTATAAGTGAAATGTGAAATCGAAAAACAAATGAGAGTCCAAATTTGGAAAATCTTAGAAAATCCATTAATCATCAGAAATGCCAAAAATGGACTGCATTGCCAAATTTTAGAGTCGCCACCTAATATTTTTGGAAAAATTAGGAAACCTGTGACTCATGCCAAAGGCTACTTATCCATTATAACCAAAGTTGTCTTGGCTTGGAAACTTAGGTATGAGAGGGGAAGGTTATGAATTGAGCACCCCACTCACCCGATCAAAAATCAGCCTCTACTAAATCATGATTTGAATTTTATAGACATTATATGTTCATGTTTTGATTATTTAATATACTAACATTACTATGTGAAACAAACAAGCATAGACCGCGTCACTAGCTTTGGAATGCTTTGATTTCATGTTTCTTTGAAAAGAGTTTTGAATATGTGCAACTCAAAGGAAAAACGAGCTCATATGTACAATAATCAAAGTCATTCTAATTATCAAAATAGCCTCCATCCACAAGCATTCATAGAGATATTTCGAGTAAGCAAGTAGCCTCATAGCAGTATATTCGACATGGTAACACAAACTCACATATGATATGCTAAAAGCAAAAATGCTCACCTAGTACTCAACCGAGGCAAGCCAAAGAAAAGAAGATCGTTAAAAAAAAAATGCATGATCCTAATATGCAAAATGTCTAATGTGACGCATACAAAATGCAACTACTAGATTCGGCTACTAACGTGACATGTGAATCAACTCAAAGCATGAGATACCGCACATAATCAAGTAAGAAATGATAAAGACATCAAGTATGATGAGCTGAACCTCAATGTATGCAAAAATGGATACAAAGCATGGGAATGATAAAGGAAAACATGATGCTTTGTTTGTACAACCATGATAAGCATGTAAATAAAAGGGAGAAAGAAATGGAGGTTGGAAGACATACATCAAATGTTTACAAATTTGCCTTCTTACAAGATTTGCTTTGTTTTGCTGAAAAACCACCACTACCGTACAAATAAGGTGGCCGGTCGGCCTAATAAACTGGTCTACCATACAAGATGGTGGCCTGTCGGCCACTTTTTATGGAAAAAGACCTGTTGCAACAAAACTGGAATAGAGCAAAAATAGAGGGTTTTCAAAGGATGTTCATTCTTCATGTTCCCTCCTGTCATGAAGATTTTCAAGGAGAGAATAAGTTTACTTCACAAATCATCAAGCATCCCAAGGGTATTTAGATGATGATTAATGAAGCAACAAGACGGAAATCAATGAATACAAAGCTAAGGCAAATAAAGAAAAAGAAACATTCAAAGAGATGGCATGAAACTTACTCTATCTCATGGAAAATAAGAGTAAGTGAGTACTCAAATTTAGAGAGATTAGGTTTAGAGAAAGCCATTCTTGAAAACAAAGCTTACAAACAAGAGGTTCTATCATTAAGAGAAGCAAAGAGACTCTTCTTCCTACTTATGGAAGATAGATTGGAATCCATTTTCATGCTTCAAAAAAGGAACTAGAAGTGAGTCTCTATACTTCTGATGAAAGAGCTCTCATATGGCTTCAAAGCAAAATCAAAACAAGACTAAGTACATGAATGGAAGCTATAAAAGTTATTGTATGCTCATCTTCTTACTCATGGAAAACGGATGAGACATCTATTTCCATACTTCAAAGATGGAACTAGAAGAGAGCTCACAACAACTTTGAATGAGAGAGAGAGAAACATGAATCATTTGAAGCTTTAAACACATATATACAGTCCATATTCATACAAAACTATATAAAACAGTACTGAAATTGAAGAAAAAGAAGCAAAAGCATGAAGAATGCCAAGAGAACATCACTAATGGATAAGCCTATGGAAGGGTGGCTAACGCTTCCACCCTCAACAAGGTTTAAATCACATGTTAAAGCCTAAAAACACTCTGAAATTTAGTATTTAAAACAGAGGATGAAGAACAAGAGGATAAAAGAAAAGGCGATGAAAAGTGTTCAAAGATTAACCTCTTGAAAAGAGGAAGAGTTTCTTGATTCACAAACTTCAATCCACACATTCTCAAGTGTCTAAAATGAGGTTCAAAATTTCAGCAAAAAGCTTCAAGTTTTAGCTTCAATAGTGTATCTATAGTCAAGAGGGTAGAGAATGCTTTGTATGCCTTTGGAAATGCTTTTTTACTAAGTTTTCTAACCCTAAACTCAGAGGGGAAGTGTTGTATTTATAGAATTTTAGCTTCTCATGTCAGAAATATCTTCAAAAGAGCACAGCTGGCCAAATCCCGTGCATGGGAGCAGCCTGCTGCTATAAAAATATCTTCTGTGCTAAACATGGTCGGGCGGCCAAGAGGATGTATGGCTGGCCCAAAAAAGTGGCCTGCTGGTTAACTTTTGGTCTTGCTGCTCTTTGAATGATCAAGCTAGAAAAAACGGATTTTGGTCCAAATAGGGTGTAAGGTTTGGGTTCGAAGCTCAAAACTAAATTTTTTTTTTTCTGAAGATTCGAAAAATTGCATAGCTTAACGTTTCATCATCGAGTGTTCGGAATGAAGCACCCAAGTCTTAAGAGCGGTCTAAAATGGGGTGTCTACAGTTGACTTTTTGGCTATTTTAGCCTAGGGCTAAAAAGCCTAATTTGGGATGGATTTTTTGACTTTTTTGACTTTTGTGAGAGAAAAAATGAAATGATTATGGTTTGGACGTGACATTTTATCTTATTGACTTTTTAACCTATTTTGAATGTTCCTAATTGTACATATAGTTCCTGGTTAAAAAAAAAATAAAAATAAATTGTACATACAGTTCTTCAATTAAAAAGGAGGAACATACCCGGTTCTAGATCTAAACCCTAATTCTTGGGTGCGAACCCTAGATTGTCTCACCAAAAGTTTCCATCACAAGTCTGATCGACTTGATCCGAAGCCACAGATTTGACTTCACAATCAAGGACTAAACCTAGATTTGGTAGTCGCAATCCGAAGCCATCACGATCTTGTTTTTTGTATTACGAACTAGTTTTTCTCCCTGAAATCAAAGTTGAGTTCACGAACTGATCAAATTTCTTCATTCGCATCTGGTTCGCAGCACCTGGAAATCTTATATTTCAAGTTTGTCTATGGTCTTCTCGAGGTCGAAGCACTTGGAAAATCTCAGATTCTGTCGAAGAGGACCAAGAAGCTGCGAAATCAACTTCCATTTCCAATATCACAAACACAAATTGCGAATCGAAGTTGTTGTTCACGTTGTGATTTCAAAATCACAGAACACATCGATTCAAAGTTTGTTGAAATCTTCGCAATTGTGACCTGGCTCCTTTGATTCGCATTGGAAGCCATTTGATTTTGCGATCTGAGTTTCAGTCTGGGTTGCTTCGACTTCGAATTGAACTTTGCAAACTCAAATCTGAGGAGAAATCGATCTTTGGACATCAAATCAACTTCAGTCCGAAGTCCTAGTTGAGTTTCGAACTTGAATCTGAAACCCTAGATGCGATCTGGACTCGAACCTGAAACTCTTGAGTGCGATTAACATCTTTCGAACCTTTATATTTTCATGCAATGCCTTTGTGTGGATCTGATTTCACGACATGTGTATGATTTCAAAAGTTGTGATCTTCATACAGGACATTTAACTTCGAAGTTTGTGGCTTGAAAGTACTACAAACTAGTGTTGATTCTTGAGTGTTGCATTTTGATTTTAATTGCGACCTTGATCTTGATGTTGCCTTCATGCTGATTGGTTGATCTGTTGACTCATTTGTCCCAAATGTATATTGTTGCTTTTGATTTATGTTATAAGTTTGTTTTTGTCAATGTAACACATCAGGTGATGTAGTCTTTTTACTACAAGAAATTAGTCTTTTAGAGACTAATATTTAAGGACTAATTGAATTTGGTCTCGAAAAATAATCTGTTAGGGACAAATTTAAATATATGATAATTTACTTATAAGATTGTAAATATGACTATTAATATTCTCATTTAATATTTACATAACTTTTTTTAGATAAATAAATGGGAAAGTTACCAATAAATCCTAAATGTTGAAATTGTGCTCCATTTAGTCCCAACTTTTTTTCTTTTGATCTATTTAGTCCTTTCTATTGCTCAATGATGTAAATACCGCCACATATTTTTCTGAACGCTTGAATAGGTGATGGTGTGGTGTAGCACAACTTCATGTTTGTGTGTTTCCAAAATTTGTGTTCGGCACATGTCACATTGAGGGTGATCAGTGGGTGCCACACATCAACAAAGTGTACTAAGGCTTTTTATACTTTTTGCCTTGAAATAATGTATGTTACGTGACACACAATGTTTGGTACGTGTCTTTATGAGGGTGGTCGGTGGGTGCCACACATCAACAAAGTACACTAAGGCTCTTTATGAGGGTGATCGGTGGGTGTCACACATCAACAAAGTATATTAAGGCTCTTTATGCTTTTTGCCTTGGAATTGTGAGAACCTGAATATAAAAATCAAGTAAATAATTAAATAATAATAATATTACAATCTCAAATATTTTGATGGTGAATCCTAAGTACAAATTAAATATTTGGAAGGTTTTTTTTTAATTAATTTTTAAACCTAAAATAAATTTATGGTGAAAGTCTTTAATTTAGATGCAATATTTATTATCTAAAAATAAATAAATAAATAAATTTAAGTGCCAAATTAGTAAGCATATTTTGATCTAAAAATATTTATATTTTAATGGAGATAGAAATTAAAATAATATAAAGAGATAATAATTTAAAACCTTTTGTTTAGATAATTATTTAGAGTTTTGTTTAGATATATATATATAGAGCAACCTTAATTTTCCTAACAAAAAACCCTAACCCTCAATTATAATTGCTTTGCACTACACCTTCAACATATAGCAGCAGCCACAAGAGTATAGCAGCAGCCACGAGAGAGAGAGAGAGAAAAGTTTTCAGCAACTTTGTGGTTGAACAACTCTAAAGTAAGAATCAATTTATCCTTGTTCTATTATAGATTATTGTTTACATAGTTAGGACGCTTGTGGGTGTTGTGAGTTGGTGGAAGAAAAAAGATTGGATTGGTTGATGGGGATAGTATTCTAGAAATTTTAATTGAATTCATAATGTTGCTCCTAAGAATATTAATCTGCCAGCAAATTTTAAGAATCAAGAAACCTTATCAAACGAATGAATTTTGAACTGAAATTTTTATGGTAGATTCATTACATATTGAATTGCATATTTGAATTTTTTTATAATTTTTAGGAGTCAAAATCCATATAAATTGAGGTATTCAAATCTGTCCAGGAAACCAGTCCGAAACAGTAAATTCGGGAGTGTTGTTCGCTTTGCGTATAAATCCAAAAATTATCAAATTAGTGTCATTAGAACCGGTTACGAGTCTAGTTTCGTACGTTTTTGGCCTTGCACTGATTGCTCGTGTATATTAAGAGAACCGTCAATTTCTTTAAAGTGCTGCACAAAACAACCTGTTTAGATATAATAAATTGTAAATAATTATTTTGATAAGCAAATCAAGTGAAACCAATTGGGTTTGAAACTTAGGATATATTAGATCATATCTGGAGGTTATTGGAATTTTTCGAATAGCATGGAGTGGGTTTTGTAATTTTCAAAGTTAGCGAATAGGTTGGGAAGGCTTGTTTGAAATTCTGTTTTATCTTGAAGTCACAATTAATTAAGTTTCGATCGGAACCCATGTCTTGGGTGATTTTAGACCTTGAAGAACATGAACTTAGGTAATATTTAAGAGTAACGGTGAGTTGGGTTGAGCCGTGTTAGTGCGCTTTAGTTTGGGGTTACTTAGTTCGTATTCTTTAGTATTTTTAAATTAGTAGTGACGTGTAGTTTTCATATTGGTTCAGGGCACTAGTTGGACTTTCATACTCTATTCGAGGATTATAGTATTTCGTTTCCAGGTGAGTAGTTTCATGCTACGTATTTTTATAAATGTTCCCCTACCCTGAACTTTTGGAAAACTAAATTGTTGTTTTAAGACTAAACTGTTTTGATAAATTATTATATTATCAATGGAATCAAATTATTTCTGAAACATGTGTGAACTTGGCATACTGTAAACTATTTGTTTTGGTCTCATGTTTATAATGATGAACTACCATGTTTTGCGAAACTGATGTGTATTGATTATTGGGACCATGTGTGTATTTAGTCCAGGGAAATTATTCCACTGTGTGTGGTGACTCTGGCCACTAGGGAACAGATCCGGGTTGGGCCGTGATGACTCTAGTGCTCAACGATTGTAAGGAACATACCTTTAAAAATAACTAGGTGACCTTCAATCGGATCGTCTTTGAGAAAAGGCCCAGGTGCCACCCTGAGGATGACTCTTAGTTCGGTATTGGATCCAATGGGGATTATAGCCTTGAGAACTGTGTGGCAGATTATTTGTTTTTTTATTGGTACCCAGAAAATTATTGGTGTTCATGTTATAATCTGTTTTAAGTGAAAAATGTCGTTTATCATGTTCTTGCGAGACATGAGTATTTTAAGTGTTGAACTGTGGAACCTTCTTTTTGAAACAGATTGTATTTACCAAACTGTATGCCAATCTAGTCTCTGTGATATATATCTTATTTTGGAATTGAACCCTGTTTTCAAAACTGTATTTACTATCCATGTTGCTACTCACTGAGCTATCAGCTGACTTAGTTGTTTACCATTTCCAGGTGTTAGAAGGACTTAGAGTGGACTCATGGCATAGCGGGGACTCAATTGCATGGACCTCTAGGGCATTCATTTATTTTAGAGTGTTATGTCAAGTTTGTGCATATTTATATTTATTTTTACTGAAATTCATTTAGGATTATTTTTATATGTGGGTTGTTTATATCCATAAGTTTAGATGGTTTTGATTACGGCTGATTCTGCCGTTTATAATTGTGGCATGGCTGGATTGAGTTTTGGTTATTATTATTGGACTATTGTTTAGTTGTTCAATGTGATTGTGGATTCGTGTTTTAGGCTTACGTGTGCCTTGGGCTAAGGCCCTGTGGGCCACGGCCGGTCATACCCGAGTTTGGGGTGTGACAGGAATGATGTATGTCACGTGACATACAGAAGAAAGGGTATATTTGACCACTCAATGTTACCAAACAAAAAAAATATGATCAACTGGTAAGATATTCCCCCACTAATAGGACTAATTAGAATAATAGAAATAACCTTAGGACCCATCGGTAAAATTGTTTGTCAAATAAGGTTTATTGGTAAATATCCCTAAATAAATTTGGTTGCTAATATATTATTAACATATTTAGGGACCAAATATTCATTACCGATTAAAAATATTATGAGACCAAATATTTTTATCATTTTAACAATTAAGAAGTCGGGCCCTCACACAATCCACAGGCTTTGCTCATTCTCTCTTCAACCGCTTTGCTCAATCTTCAACCCTAAAGTCGGGAGCTCCAAGGCAGATTGAAAGAATCCATGGCAGATTGGGAGCTCAATCTTCATCAAATTTTGGTGCCTCTCTCTCTCTCTCTCTCTCCCTCTCTCTCTCCCTCTCCGCCTATACACACATATATTATTTACAATATTGATCTGATGGTCTCTTTTTCTTTCTCTTCATCATTTTCTAGATCACAATCTTCAATCAATGGAAGATTTCATCATCGATTCATGTTATATAATCAGTGAAGTCTCGGTTGTCGATTCACTTCTTCCGAAGTTCTCTCACCAGTATCGAAAACCCTAGGTCAAGATCAGAACTGTTAAAATTATTGATATATACGAAGTTTAAAACTCTGAAACTCTGATTTCTAAATGTATAGGGACCAAGTAAACTCTGATTTCTAAACTCTGTATTACTTCAAACTATGTATCAGAGTTTTATATATGAAGTTTCTGATCTTAATTTCTGTAAATTTTTTTATATCTTTTTGTGTTTTGTGATTGTTGTTCGAGTTTCTATATATGAATTTTTCTATATATGGATTTCTATTTTGTTGGTGTTCAATTGAACTACTACAATTTTATATTGTGCTCACTATGTGTTTCACAATATGCCCAATGATGATACTATGAAAATAATGTGTGTTCCATAGATATGAATCACATAGCTGCTTTAATTGTTGGTGTTACACTTGATTATGCATCATCTTTTGCCTAAATTGTTTCGCAATATATTTGAAGGGAAATGACAAACAACATAACTCCAAAGTACTTGGGCCTTTTTATAGTTCCAACTATGAGCTTCCATAATTTATGTTTTTGATACATATATCAGCCAAAATCAAATGATAATAATATAGTAATTAAAAATAAATAAATAAATAAAATAAAATAAACTACTGTAAGCACATGAAGCTATGTTGTGCTTAAAAATGAAATCAATTTTAAAAAGAAAAAAACTATGTTGTTTAAGCTCAACTCAGGGTCAGTTGTTTGAAATCAAATTGTTATGTAAACAAGTAAGCTTAAATACATTTTGAAGTTCGCTAAGTTGTCAAGCCAAGTTTTTGTTTCGGCTCAGCTCATATATGGCCTTAGAAGTAAGGTGTGTGAGCACCATGGAGCCAATGAGAGGTCAGATTTTATTTTATGTCTAAAAGAGAAGCAAGGTGTAAAAACTCAGACATACATTGTGTTTTGGGACTACTATAAAATCTGGCTTGTTCCTATCAGGTACAGGTTGAAATTTGTCAATTAGACTATTCATTGTATGGCTGCATGTAAAATCGATGTTCATATTAATCATATAAACTGGAAATATATATAGGGTGTGTTTGGCTTGGTTTTGAGAGACAAATTTTCAAAAAAAAAAATTTGGGAGCGTGTTTCGAATTTTTTTTTGTTTGTTTAGTTGTATATTTTGGAAATAGTTTTGGAGTATGAGAGTTTGGGATGATTTGATATTTTGTTGTAGTTGAGTAGATGTGTGTGAGAGAAAAAGTGATTGAGAAGGAAAGATGAGTGAGAAAAAGTGATTGATTGATGTGTAGGGGAGAGAGTGATTTTGAATTTTTTTTTTCCAAAATTACTAAACCAAACAAAATTTTCTCCAAAATTTATTTCTCAAAATCAAACCAAACCAAACCATATGAGTTTTCAGCATCTTGTTGGGAAGTATATATGATCTATTCTTTGTGCATTTTTGTCTGTGATAAGTTGTTTTTGTGCATATTTATAAAACAGTGAGAGTAATAACAAGTCAATCCAACAAAAGTAAGAGAGAAATTCTACTAAAAACTATGAAAGGAATGAGAGCAATGACCATCAAAATATGCATAGGGATTCTTTTATTTAAGAAAAAAATCCATTGGAGAAGCATTGATGATAAACAAAGAATCTTTTAAGTCTTTTCATGGTTAATTGTCACATTAATTGTCTTTAAGAATGCACTTGTCATCACAATGTGTTTTAATTAGCTATAAAAAGGTACTTCAGTCTCACTCTTGATTTAAGCCATCAAGTGTTGGAAATTTGGTTTTATAGGTTTATTTTGGGCCAACTTTGAGCCCAAATTTGAGTGGGTCCACATGTCTTTTGAGTTGGGTCTAAAGAGGTGACGTGTTCCTTACCACATGGCAAGTCACATAGTGAAAACGGTTCATCAAAACCATTTATGAGTGAATGGGAAGTTGATGTCGATTTCGGGTTCGTGGAATGCACAATTCAAGAAGTAAAAAGTGGGTTTCCTTGAAATGGTTATCCCACATTGGAAACTTAAGAGAACTTATGTGTGTATATTAGTTCTAGATGGCAACACTTGGGTTGGTGTCACAACCCAAACCTGCCCCTAAAAGTTTGGACATGACCGGCCTGACCTTAGGCCTCAACTTTGTTATCTTAAGTTTTATTCAATATTGGGGCCTGAACGGAAGCAAAATTATAGCAGAACAAAACATTCATTGAGTTGTGCCTAAATGCTACGATCTTAATGCAATACCATACATAAGTACATAACATTCCATACACCATTCACATTCACTGAATTTGTAAAAAGGGGTAACAACCCAAGAGTTAAGTATTGACAATATATACATATATCTACTTCCCTAAGTACTGACAAAACAGGCTGTCAATGGATTTCCCAAAAGTAAAACAAAAGAGTCACTTCGAGTGACTCAGCAAAACGGGTCCAGCAAAAGGCTCTTGGGCTGACCTAAGGTTGTCCCGTGGGCTGATTACCTACAAAACATCCATAAAAATGGAGTGAACAAGGCTCAGTGAATGATAGTAATACAAACAAATTAAAAGTACGAGCATAATTTAGCAATGCACATTTATAAATCACAAGTTGGTTTTATTCTTATTTCCTTTTCTGAACGGCCTCGGGCCCACATAAAACAGAACGGCCTTAGGCCCAAGGTAATATAGAACGGCTTTGAGCCATATAATAGCAAAACGGCCTTAGGCCCAACGGAATACGAAACGGCCTTAGGCCCATTATTATAGCAAAAGAGCCTTGGGCCCAATGAAATATAGAACGGCCTTAGGCCCATTATGATAGCACAACAGAACAACCTCGGGTCCATATTTCCTATGCCAATGTTCATTCAAACAAACTTATGACGTCAAACCCTAACTCTCATAAGTGCAAACCTCCATTTTAGGGCTTTAATCTCATCAATTGAGGAAGGATTTAGGATATTGGAGTTGATTTATACTCGCTTGAACTTTAATTTTGAATCTCTTCAAACTTCTTCAAGATCTTAGTTGATTTTCCCTTTCCCTTTCCCTTTCCCTTTCCCTTTCTTTCTTTTTCTCCTTCTCTCTCTCTATCTCCAGGAGATAGTTTTTGTCTTAGTTGTCTCTAATTCATGGACTCATATATATATATATATATATATCTAACTAAGGCTTATTTTTGAGTCTACAAGTTGAGGTTAACTAAGGTTAGCCCAATTAGCTCAATTTAATTTGTTACGAATCAAATTTTTACAAAATTTCATATTATGACCTAAAAATCATGTTGATCATAACTGTAAAGTCAATTTTCAGATTATCGCGCCTCTAAGGCTTCCAATTTCTAATCCAAATGTCTCAATTTTAACAGGTTTTTCTAATAACTGACAAATATAATATCATAAGCATGTAACTAACACAATTAAACACAATTTCACATAAAATTTCTCATCAAGCATATAATCACACATATAATTAAAGCTGTAGAAGGGTCGGGTTATTACACTCTCCCCCCCTTAAATAAGTTTGGTCCCTCAAACTTGTTGTACCTTAGTTGGAAAATAATTATGGATACTGTTGCCTCATTTCCTCCACTCTCTCCCAAGTAGCTTCTTTCCCATAGTGCTCCTGCCATTCCACTTTTACAATAGGGATTACTTTACTTTGTAGCTGCTTCATCTGTCAGTCTAAAATTTGAATTGGTTTCTCTTCATAAATCAAATTATCATCTAGGGCAATTTGTTGATAGTCTATAATATGGGACGGATCTTGAAGATAACTTCGTAACATTGATACATGAAACACGTTATGCACTTGCTCCATATTTGGCGGAAGAGCAACACGATAGGCTACCGGACCTACTCTTTCTAGGATTTGAAACAGTCCAACATATCGGGGTGCTAATTTACCCTTTTTGCCAAATCTTGAGTGTTCCTTTATTGGTGTGACTTTTACAAAAACATGATTATCCATTTCGAACTCTAAATCCCTTCGTCGGTGGTCTGTATAACTCTTTTGTCTATTCTGCGCAGTCTTTAACCTTTCTTGAATAGTTTTAATTTTCTCTGTTGTCAATTGAACAATCTCGGGTCCGAACAATGATTTATCACCGACTTCGGTCCAGCACACGGGAGAGCGACATTTTCTTCCATATAAAGCTTCGTAGGGTGCCATTCCTATGCTTGAGTGGTAACTGTTGTTGTACGCAAACTCCGCCAACGGTAGATAAGTTTCCCAACTTCCTTTGAAGTCTAAAACACACATCTGAAGCATATCTTCCAACGTTTGTATGGTTCTCTCGAATTGTCCATCTGTTTGAGGTTGGAAGGCCGTACTGAATTTCAATTCTATTCCCAAAGCATCCTGCAGACTTCGCCAAAATCTTAATACAAACTTTGGATCTCTATCGGATACGATTGAAACTGGAACACCATGTAGTCGCACAATTTCATCCACATATATGGTAGCCAACTTATCTGCGTTGTATTGAGTCTTTACAGGTAGAAAATGAGCTAACTTATTTAGTCTATCAACAATAACCCATATGGAATTCATACCCTGAGGTGTTCGCGGTGAACCCACAGTAAAATCCATAGTTAAATGTTCCCATTTCCATTATGGAATTGGGAGGGGTTGAAGTAAACCCGCCGGTCTTTGGTGCTCCACTTTTACTTGCTGACACTGCAAACATTTTGAGACAAATTCTGCAATTTCCCTCTTCATACCATGCCACCAAAAATTCTGCTTCAGATCTTGGTACATTTTCGTGTTACCGGGATGCATCGTAAATTTGGAGTTATGTGCTTCCTCCATAACTGTTTTCTTGATTTCTGACACATTTGCGACACACAATCTACCTTGAAATTTTAATACGGAATTCTCAATCGTGAACCTGGGCTTTGGCTTTGTTTCCATTTCATCACAAATTTTGCTGCAGGAATTTATCTTTCGGTTGCCGTTGCTTGATTTCTTCCATAAATGTCGATTGGGCTGATATCGCTGCTACTATCACATTTTGGCCATGTAACACAATTCCCACATTCATTCTTTCCAAGTCATGTAGTAGCTCCTTCTGCCTCATGAGCAAACTTGCTAAATTTCCCGTACCCTTTCGACTAAGGGCATCTGCAACCGTGTTAACTTTACCGGGGTGGTAATGGATTTGTAGGTCATAGTCTTTAATGAGCTCTAACCACCGTCTCTGCCGCATATTCAACTTCTTTTGGGTAAAGAAGTACTTAAGACTCTTATGATTGGTATAAACTTCACACGTAGTTCCATACAAATAATGACGCCATATTTTCAAAGCAAAGACCACTGCAGCTAGCTCAAGGTCGTGTGTGGGATAATTCTTTTCATGGGGTTTAAGTTGGTGAGAGGCATACGCAATAACCCTCCCATTTTGTATAAGTACATAGCCCAAACCTTTGTAAGAAGCGTCACTATAAATCTCAAATCCCTCGGTACCCGACGGTAAGGCAAGGACAGGTGCTTTAGTTAACTTCGTCTTTAACTCCTGAAAGGAAAATTCTCGTTGTTCTGACCATTCAAACAAAACACCTTTCTGGGTTAATTGAGTAAGCGGCACCACGATTTTGGAAAAGTCTTTAACAAATCTTCGGTAATATCCGGCTAAACCCAAGAAACTACGCACTTCTGACACATTAGTAGGAGTCGGCCAATTCACAATAGCTTCGATCTTGTGCGGATCAACAGTAACACCCTCCTTCGTTACTACATGTCCCAAAAACCCCACTTTGTGTAGCCAAAACTCACATTTCTTTAATTTTGCATACAATTTCTTATCCCGAAGAGTCTGAAGAATTAACCGTAGGTGGTTTGCATGGGCTTCCATACTAGTTGAGTAAATGAGGATGTTGTCAATGAATACGACCTCAAAGTCATCCAGGTAGGGCTGAAAAACTCGGTTCATTAGATCTATGAAGGCAGCTGGCGCATTGGTAAACCCAAACGGCATAACTAGAAATTCATAATGTCCGTAACGGGTTCGGAAAGTAGTTTTCTCGATATCCTTAGCTTTAACTTTTAGTTGGTGATACCCAAATCACAAATCTATTTTAGAAAAGACTTGTGCACCCTGTAATTGATCGAACAAATCATCGATCCTAGGCAAAGGATACTTATGCTTTATGGTTACTTTATTGAGCTCTCTATAATCTACACATAACTGGAGGGTCCCATCTTTCTTTACAAAAAAGACTGGTGCGCCCCAAGGAGAAGTGCTCGGGCGAATGAACCCTTTATCGGGGAGGTCTTGCAATTGGACCTTCAACTCTTTCATTTAAGCGGATGACATTCTATAAGGGGTTTTGGAAATAGGCTGAGTTCCTGGCACTATATCAATTGTAAACTCAATCTCGCAATCAATTAACTCCCCCGGTAACTCTTCTGGAAAAACATCCGGAAAATCGTGAACAATTGGAATTGCATTAATGCCATCCACTGGTTGTCCACCCAAAATACTACATAAAAACCCTTGACAACCTTTTTGTAACAATTTACACGCCTTTACTGCGGAAATCAAATAAGGTGGGGAAATCACTCTCTGCTCCTTGAAAGTAAACTCAGGCTGTCCTGGGGGTTGGAAGGTTACTTGTTTCAACATATAATCAATAGTCGCATAACATTCGCTTAGCCAATCCATTCCCCAAATTATGTCAAAATAAGTCATGTCATGAGGTAACAAATTGGCGCAGTGTTTTTAAAGGCTCAAGGCGCACTAAGGTGCTGAAGGTCTCTTGGGGCCTAGGCGCAAGGCGAGGCGCGGGCTTTATTGAAGTAAGGCGCACGCACAGTCTTAGTAAAAAATACAAAAATTAACGTAGACTAATCATTCATAGTACTAAGTCAATTTTTTTAAAAATAAAAAATAATTAAGATTCAAGACAAAATATAGAATAATTCACAAAGCCATGAAAGTGCATAGTACATAACATTTCAAACATCCAAAAACATAAACAAACACTAAACATCCAAAACATAAATATCCAACAAATACTAATATATGTCTTAACACTTAAAAACATCAATATCAAAAGAAAGGGTAGGTTAGGTCGGTCAGTCAATCATCATCCTAAACATCAATGGCAAGCAAACTATCATCTCCTTCTCCATCAGTTGATTTGTATCCCTCAACATCTTCCTCCTCTATGTCATCTGAACCTGCTTCCTCTTCATCTATAATTGAAGTGGAGTTAATCTTGATGATTTAGATATCCTCGGTTGTGCCTTTGAGCGTGAACTTGTTGCTCTACTTGCATGGCTACTTTCTTCTACTCCAGAAGCTCTAGCAACAGTGGCCCACGTCAAGCCATCATCATCATCAAACACAGGCTCATTATCTTCATCTGATTCTCCATCCATCCTCCCAAGCAACCACTCATTGCTTTCATCAATATTTTGCAAAGATATGGAATCAAGAGTGTTGCGCATGTCATACCTAAATCTCAATGTTCTATTATATTTGACAAACACTAAATCATTGAGACGTTGTTCCAATCTATTTCTTTTCTTGCTATGAAGCTGCAAGTATTAAAAAGATATTAAATTCTATATAATGAGAATAAAAAATATTTGAATTGAACAAAAAATTAGTTAGAATGTTAAATACTCACATGTTCAAATACACTCCAATTTCGTTCACAACCCGATGAACTACACGTTAGGCTAAAGACTTTTATGGCAAAAGTTTGCAAGTTTGGAGTTTTAGAACCATATGATGCCAACCAATCAGCTGCGATAATCCACTAGTTAAAAATAATTGTTACCAAGTATTGAATTTTACTAAAAGTATTACTAAAAATAAACTCTATGAGTCTATAATATATTACCTGGTGCCCTTGTATTTCTTTGTCTAATCGCAACAGACTTGCCAAAAAAACTCTCAGCCTTCATATAAATACTCATCTCATTAGTGATCAAATCTTGAACAGTGACATCCGGGACCAACCTTTGCATGCATTCATAAAACCCATTCATCACTTCATGATCTTTTTTCACCTCTAACGCTTTTGGGTAAAAGAATTCTGGGTTAAGAAAATGAGCAGCTGCATGTAAAGGCCGATGCAATTGGACATCCCATCTTTTGTCGATGATTTCGAAGATTTCATTATACTTATCTTCTTTATGATCAAATGAACTTGCAATGCATTCTTTTTCCCTATCCATTGCCTCATAAATTTATACCATGGGAGGTTTCTTCTCGGTATCAACCAATCTAAGCACTTTGACGAGAGGACCCGAGACATTAAGGGCAAACACAACAGTATTCCAAAATGAAGGCATCAACAAAGTTTGTGCCATTCTTTTACCTTGTGGCTCCTTTGCCCATTTGCTTAAGGTCCAGTCTTCAGAGGTGACCATCTTTCTCAAATTGTTTTTTTTGTTGATGCATCCTAGACAAGGTCAGAAAGGCGGTTGCAAATCTAGTTTTTGCAGGCTTGATCAAATTCTTCAGATTTGTATACCGCCTCATTATGTTTAGCAACGTATTTCGGTTGTAAATGTAGCCATGTACTGCAATACCCCTTTCAAATGTCTTTTTTAGTCAAGGTATCTTGAAAATGTCTTCTAACATCAAGTCCAAGCAATGAGCAGCACATGGTGTCCAATACAAGTGTTCATACTTGGCTTCCAAAAACCCCCCTATAATGTAACAATTACGAAAAATTATTATTTTTAAGTTTTTAAATTTTAAATGCAAAACAAACTATGAGTAGAAAATTTTGACGTAAGGAAGGAGAAAATATTCTTACCCGCCAACACATTAGCTGCAGCACTATCAGTGATAACTTGCACCACATTCTCTTTTCTAACTTTCTCTGCAAACTTGTCTAGTAATTCAAATAGCTTCTGCCCATCCTTTGAATAGCTAGAAGCATCAACCGACTCAACAAACATGGTTCCTCTTGGACAATTAGCTAAAAAGTTAATCAATGCCCTTCCTCTCTTGTCAGTCTAGCCATCAGCCATTATGGAACACCCGTATTTTGCACAATCTTCTTTATGATTCTTCATCAAGTCTTTAGTATGTTTCACCTCTTTTTTGAGTTGGGTAACCCGCACTTCATGGTAAGTTGGTGGCTTCATACCGGGACCATATTGCCCAATGGCTTTAATCATTGGTCCAAAACTCTCATAATTTACTGCATTAAAAGGGATACCAGCATTATATATCCACCTTGCAAATCTTTGCCTTTGAAGCTCTCATTTCTTTCTTTTTGTAAGGGTCATTCATCAATTTTGGTTTGCTTCCCTTTGCTTGGTCTCTTGATTTTTCTGTGATTGAGATTGGGTGTGAAGTAAACATCCATAGGCCCTTTTCTTTTTGGCATTTTTAAATTGGTTTTGGATTTGGATGAACCTTAGTTGCTACTTGTCAACTTAAATTGATCTCAACATCATCTTCATCTTCCATGTCCATATCATCAAAATCAGGCAACATGTTCATTTCTTCTTTTTGTGTCTTCTTTTTTTACATGAACTCTCTAATCTCCTCTTACATGAGCTGGACATTTCGGGCAAGCAGTGACATTCATATAACCTCCCACGAGGTGTTGTTTCACCTGATAAACACCTCCATTTGATACTTTACCACAAAAATTACACTCAAACTTGTTTAAATTATTCTCCTCTACCAAATGGGCATGTTGCTATGCCGGATCTTTTCTATTACTTTCCGATGTTATTTTCTACACAACAAATTTAATAAATGGAAAATAGTTTCAGTGTAATGTAAGTATGATTAATTGTGTAATGTAATGGAAAATAATGTGTAATGGAAAATTACACATTAGCACAAACAGTGTATTAATTAATGGAAAATTAATTAATACAATGTAATGGAAAATTACACTCGGTGAGTGTAATGTAATGTAATGGAAAATAATGTAATGTAATGTGTCAATTTAAAAAATAATTAATGTAATGTAATGTGTCAATTAAATTTAGAAAATAATGTAATGTCAACAGAGACCAAAGGCATAATTGAAATTATTCTATTTATTTTTTAAAAAAATTATTCTAATTAATGTAATCTGTTTTTTTTTTTGTTTAAATGATTCTATTTATTTATTTATTATTATTATTTTTAACACAGTTCATCAGTTGGTGAAATACCCCTTTAAAGATGGAATTGCTACTGTGTACGGTAATTCTGCAATCCGTTCTCCCCAGGGTACTACCACACCAGTGTTGGAAATCATACATGGGGAAGATGATGTATTCATTTCTGGCTTCTCGCTGACAGAGGCCTGGGTGGTCCAAACCATCATGGCAGAAGGTGACGGAACTTATGTGAGTGCTCAGTCCATTTATATAATGAATAAGTAGGGACACATGCCTGGATTAGGACTAGGCAGGAGCGGCAGACAAGGAGGTCCTACCGCCAAGGAGATGATTCATAATCCCCATGCTTTTGGGCTGGGATACAAACCTACTGCAGAAGATTGGCAAAGGAAGGGAGCTGAGCTGAAAGGAAGAATTCACGCAAAGAAGGCTGGGAAACAGTACGAATTAGTCCACAAGCCAATACGGGGAACCTTGAACGGACGCTTTGTCCGCCAAGGGGAAGATTTTCCTTTTTGTGGATTTCCAGAGCCTTGGTTTGACCAGGAGACAAAGACAATGTGTCCCGGGTTCGAGATCTTCTTTGGATACCAGCTACCAGAAGAGGAAGATGAGCAGAAGCACCTGAACATTAATATAGATCAAGGCATGACCGCAAATATGGATGTTGAAGAAGAACTGTTGGGAAAAGCACTGGCTTACCTACTAACGGGTTCTCCTATTGGAACTGAGTCTGACAACTTGGGGGATAGTTTTACTATCTTAATGATCGGGGATGAACCAACTACGGATTTCTCTAATCTTATTGTGGATGCATCTGAGGCTCTGCACCTAGTCTGGAAATTTGAAAAAGGGATCATCATCAGCAGTTCTGAATCAGATGACGAGTCCGAATCTGATTCCGCTAAGTGAGTCAGATTCGAGCTCCTCTAAGTCTGGTACTTCCAGGGGTGGTAACCCGGGTACCAAAGTCCTGTCAAAGTCGTCTTTTCATTTTTCTTTTGAGTCAACTGTAACCGAGGACCCAGACTATACTCATGGGAATGTTGTAGACTTTGCTTACTTTTCTGTGCCTTTAGTTTGATGTACTAATCTTGATTTTCAAAATTTTGACTTAAACAAAGAAGACGAAATTCCTCGGGCTTTGAAAAATTTGGTTGACCAAGAGGAGGAAAGGCATGTTAAACCCTGCACAGATGAAATCATTGCAATTAACGTGGGTACCGAGGAGGATCCTCATTTGGTCCAGATCGGATCCATGCTGTCTTCAGAGGAACGCGAGTGTTTAATCGTTTTATTAAAAGAATTCAAAGATGTTTTTGTGTGGTCTTACGAAGACATGCCTGGGATCGATCCTCAGATTGTACAACATCGAATCCTCCTTAACCCTGAAGCCCGACCCGTCAAACAGAAATTGCGTAGAGTTCGCCCAGATTGGGCACTGAAGATTAAAGAGGAGGTCACCAAACAGATTGATGCAGGTTTCTTAATGGTATCTGAGTATCCGACTTGGTTGGCTAATATCGTTCCGGTTCCAAAGAAGGACGGCAGAATCAGAGTTTGCGTCGACTTCCGGGATCTGAATAGAGCCAGCCCAAAAGATGACTTTCCATTACCCCATATCGATGAACTAGTGGACCTTACACCTGGCCATGCTTTGCTTTCATTCATGGATGGGTTTTCTAGGTACAATCAGATTTTGATGGCACCAGAGGATAGAGAGAAAACTGCTTTCACCACGTCGTAGGGTACCTACTGTTACAGAGTTATGCCTTTTGGATTAAAAATGCCGGGGCTACATATTAGAGAGCTGCGACCACCATCTTGCACGACATGATCCACAAGGAAGTTGAGGTGTATGTTGACGATATGATTGTCAAGTCTAAAGAGCGACAAGGCCACTACACCACATTGGCAAAATTCTTTGAGCGAATCAGGGAGTACAGATTGAGGTTGAACCCGCAGAAATGCACCTTCGGCGTGATTGCAAGAAAATTGTTAGGATTTCTGATTACACAAAGGGGAATTGAAGTAGATCCCTCCAAAATCAAGGCCAACGTAGAAATGCCACCACCGAGGACTGAAAATGAGGTGCGCGGCTTTCTGGGCAAGGTGCAATTCATAAGATGGTTCATCTCAAAATTAACCTTGATTTGTGAACCGCTGTTTGGTCTCTTGAAGAAAGGAAATAAGTTTCAATGGGATGATCGATGTCAGTTCGCATTTGAAAAGGTGAAGTAGTACCTTCAGAATCCACCTGTATTGTCACCACCAGAACCAGGAAAACCACTGATCTTGTATTTGTCAGTGACAGATTCGACCATGGGGTGCATGCTAGCGCAAGAATCGGAAGCTAAGGTGGAGAAAGCCATCTACTATCTAAGCAAGAAGATGCTGGAGTATGAAACTCGCTATACTTCCCTTGAGAAAGCTTCCTTAGCTTTAGTTTGGGCAATGAGGAAGTTGAGACACTACCTGTTAGCGCATCCCGTAATTTTGGTTTCGAGATTAGATCCCATCAAATATCTCTTTGAGAAACCAGCACTTACGGGTAAACTAGCTCGTTTGTTGCTTCTTCTCTCCGAATTTGACCTCAAGTATGTCACGCGCACATCAGTCAAAGGAAGGGCCGTAGCGGAATTCTTGGCTGAACATTCGATAGAAGGAGATAATGAAACAGTGGAATATCTTTTCCCAGATGAAAACATCCTACAGATAAAAGAGGAAACATGGACGATGTACTTTGACGAAGCATCAAATCAATATGGTTATGGGATAGGTGTATTGCTCATAGCACCTGATGATTCACATATACCTTTAGCTTTCAAAATTCGGTTTAAAGTGTCCAACAATGAAGCAGAATATGAGGCGTGTATTGCTGGCTTGGAAGCTGCCCTAGAACTGGGGGCAGTCAGGTTGGACGTCATTGGGGATTCAAATTTGGTTGTCTCACAAGCCAACGGAGATTGGCAGGTCAAAGAAGAGAAAATGAAGGTTTATCATCAAACCTTGGATGTGCTGATTCCAAGGTTTGAAAAATTGGCGTTCACCCATTTACTAAGAGAGAACAATCGGTTTGCTGACGCTTTAGCAACTCTATCTTCTATGATGGACATCCCGCTTGGAGTAAAGATGTGTCCGATTATTATTGAACAAAAGTATGTACCGGCTTATGAGACCATTGCCGCGATAAATGAGGTTCAAGATACGAATCCCTGGTATTACGACATTTGGAATTTCCTGGAAAAAGAGGTGTATCCACCAGGGGCAAATGCCAAGGACAAAAGGGGAATACGGCGACTAGCCATCCAATTTATCATCTGCGAAAACAAGTTGTACAAAAGAGGCCATCTGGGAATGCATAAACTGTGTGTTGGGGAAGGAGAATCAAGGTGTCTTATGGAAGCTATTCACGGGGGAGAGTGCGGAGCTCACATGAACGGTGTAATGCTAGCGCGAAAAATCCTCAGACAAGGCTACTACTGGTCAACCATGGAAGAGGACTGTATTGGCTTTGTACGGCGATGCCACAAATGTCAGATCCATGCTAATCGCATAAACATTCCGCCGTCAAAGCTCTACAATATGACTTCACCATGACCTTTCTCAGTTTGGGGAATCGACGTTATCGGCGCAGTCACGCCAAAGGGGTCGAATGGGCACGAGTTTATTTTAGTAGCAATCGACTACTTCACAAAGTGGGTGGAGGCCCAGTCCTATTCCGTGCTAAAAGCATCGCATGTGGCCAAGTTCGTCAAAAACAACATCATCTGTAGGTATGGGGTGCCCAACGAGATCATCTCAGATAACGGCTCGCATTTCAAAAAAGAGGTGACAGACCTGCTTGAGAAATATAACGTGGCTTTTCGTAAGTCATCAACATATAGACCGCAGACCAATGGAGCCGTTGAGGCTGCAAACAAAAATATCAAGAGAATCCTGCAGAAGATAGTGGAAACCTACAGAGACTGGCCGGAGAAATTACCATTTGCACTCTGGGGCTACAGAACGTCAATCCGAACATCTACAGGGGCAACCCCCTATTCTCTAATTTATGGGATGAAAGCTGTTCTGCCAATCGAGATTGAAGTACCGTCACTGAGAATCATGGCCGAATGCCAGATAGCAGAGGCGGATTGGCAATAGAGCAGATTTGAAGAATTAATGTTGTTCGACGAAAGGAGGTTGAAAGCGTTATATCACATCCAAGGCTACCAACGTAGAATTGCTAGGGCTTTTAACAAGAAAGTCAAGTCCAGAAATCTCAAGGAAGGAGACATGGTACTCAAAGACAACCGAGCCCCCATCCATGACCCTAGGGACAAGTTCAAACCCAATTGGACCGGCCCTTATATCATCAAGTCAATCTGGTCCGGAGGGGCAATTATTCTTATGGATTTGGATGGCTTGGAGTTTTCACAACCGACCAACATGGACAAGTTGAAGAAATATTATCCCTAAGAGGCTCGCTAGGTCGAAAATCCGAAAGGGCGACCTAGACAAAAGTTAGAGCATGAAAAATTAGAAATAAAGACAGATTGAGCTCGCAAGGCCAAAAACCCGAAAGGGCAACCTTGGCAAAAATTAGAGCGCAAAAGGAGAGAATAAATACTCGAGTGAACCTTCACCGAACTACGTAAGGCCTGATTCTCATCTTTAGGATACGTAGGCAACTTCATCCCGAAGTTCGGCCATAACCATTTTCAATTCAACTGTCCTGTTTATCTGGTTTAAACCCATCCTTTCCTACCGTTTGTCGGCTTGGTGCTTCCCTTTGAGCAGAAATGTCAGTTACAAGATGAAGCAGTAATGATCAAATTTGGGGGCAGGTATGATTTCGGGTTGTACAACTTAGGATTGATTCCGCGTGCATCCTATGGTGACTATCGCTGAAAATGGGTTAAAAAAAAAAAAAAGTTTCTCAAATTTTACTTTTCTACAACACAAAAGAAGACTTTTCAATATTCACCTTAATTTTATTTCACCACAAGTACTTTCTCCTAAACAAAGTTGCTTTTACATAAAAACTTGAAAAGAAAAGACAAAGCGATAAACTAGGGGCACAAATGAGTCAAGCGTCAATTCTCTGCCTCTTTCTTGTACCCATGGAAGTCTTTACAACCAAAGTCGGCCTAATTTGTTCCTCGTCTTCGAGCCAAGCCAAGTACTCATTAGGAAGGATGCAATTGAAATTCAGGGCCGGAGTCAGAAATTCTCTTGTGCACCAAGCTGTGAGGTATCGAGGCAAGTACGAACTACGAATAGGAAATGAAGTTGGGTACTTTATCCCTTTTTCCGGACAAGTCTGATCGTGCCCAAACTGGCATCTAAACCTAAGTGGAAAATAGAACACACAGTGTGTAAAGCCAATCAACTGTATACCTGGTTGTTGGAACATGCTGTAACTCATCTTAGCCAAGTTAAGCCAGGGAGCGCGCCAAGCAATGTCAACTGCAGACCTGCTGCGCATCCAGTCATGCCACATTCCCTCTGAGGAGAATTCCACTAGCTGTGAGCGAAGAGAATAAGCTCTAGCCGAGTACTCAGGGTAGGGGTCTATTACTTTCAGCTTATCCATTAGTCATACTTGGGGAGAAAAGAAAAATAAGAGAGAACAAAAAAACAGAGAGATGTATGTTGAGGGAAAAGTAAGAAAAGGATTTCGAGAGAAAAACAGAGATCATGTGCCAAGTGATGTGAGGAATATAAATAAGAAGGGTCGGGAATAAAACCTGGAAAAGTAATGGACTCCCCGCAAAACGAGTAGTCTCTCGTTGATGAAAAGCATCTAAACCTGTCAAGGTCTCGGCCAACACTAAGCCCATACAACTCTTACCCTCCTTAAGACATTGGGTTACTTCGATCAGTTTAATACTAGCTCCACCGTGACTAGGGACGAGAAGGAAGTGTGCAAGTAAGCATAAGCAGAGGGCATGCTGACGATAACTCCGCCAAAGGAGGTTTTCTTTATCACCGGTAGGGGAAAACCGACTAATCAAATCCAGAATGCCTAATTCCCCATTGTGAGCCAAGGATCGAGCCTCGTGCAAAGTAAGCCCACACATCTGTCCTAAAGCTTGAGCATGGCCAAAACGGGGTTGAAGCATAATTTCTTTATCACGATGAGATTCCATCAATGCTTGAAATTCTTCAAGTGTCGGACACATTTCTTGTGAACCAAAGCAGAATACATGCGTGGTTGGATTCCAGCACCGAGCAGCAGCGCGGAGAAATGGAAAACAAAGTGAAGTGCGGCTTAATGGAAAAAGAGCATTTAAGCCAAAACCGCAAAAGTTCACCTTTTCCAAGCCATCCAAACTGATTATCCAGTTTTGGAGCCTATGGATGGGCAACATCTCTATTTTGAGATCAAAATGTAAAAACCTTGTTCTCCTTCCAGAAATGACAATAGGGGAGCACCATTTATAGAATTTTGGATTGAGTAGTGGGTGACAGTTGGGCACCTACCAAACCTTTCATCATACCTCAGTGGGGTTTGGCCGTTCCCACTAAGGCCCAGCCTTTGTCCTCTTGTGTTGTAGATGTACTTTTGAGTATTGTTTTGCTTATACCAAGTCTGTTGTAATGATTATAAGTTGTTTTCATTATGTTTTCTTATTATCGAGTTGTATTGTACATTTGGTCGAGTTGAAAGTTGTTATCCGATTCATGAATCAAGCACAAGTATCGGGAAGATTATCATGCAAATTGTCGTCCATTCACCATATGCAAACACAATACAAGAAATTCGCAAGACGAGATCATCCACAAAATAAGAGTCTATCTGAAGCTAGTGTTTAAAACTACAAAGCAAAAATAATAATAATAATAATAATAATAATAATAATAATAATAATAATAATAATAATAATAATAAAATAAAAAATAAAAAAATTCATCATTGATCGTGTTGTTTTAGTAATTGTTGTTTTTACAAAAAAAAAAAAAAGAAAAGAAAAGAAAAAGAGAGAGGGAAAGGGGTTTGTCTTCTTTTGTTCATATAAAATGTGTTTTTGTTTTTTTGAGTATATATATATATATATATAAAATCATCATTGATTGTGTTGTTTTAGTAATTGTTGTTTTTACAAAAAAAAAAAAAAAAAAAAAAAAAAAAAAAAAAAAAAGAGGGAAAGGGGTTTGTTTTCTTTTATAATGTGTTTTTGTTTTTTGAGTATATATATAAAATAAAAAAAAAAAAATCTGATATCCCACAAGTCCACCAGTGTAAATAATAGAACTTGTGGGATATCCGACCATTTCTGTAATTGGGGAGTGACCACTTGTTGATTACACAGGCTTTATTTTGAATGTTGTGGATGGCCCACATGTTGACTGGCAATTTGAGAATGGTTTTATTTTGAGTTCTGAATTGAGTATTAAGTCTAAGTTTGATTCCACCAAGTTTGTAGAGTTGGGATCAGACTCGAGTCATTTTAGTGAGTCAAAGTCTGTTGATTTCAAGAGTGCTAAATCTAGACATTTATGTCCTGTCTAGATCTTCTTTGTCTTTTTCTTTTGAGTTTGTTGTTATTGCTGAGTCATAGTCTCTTTCCAATAAACCAAAAAAATAAAAATAAAAAAACAAAAAAAAAAACAAAAACAAAAACAAAAAAAATTAAAACAAAAACAAAACAAAATGCCATAGAGTCTGCCTACTTCTCTGTGCCTTTAAATCATTGCATTGACCAAAGTTTTTTAAAATTTTTTCCAAAACTCTGATAAAAACAAAGAGGAAGAATTTCCTCGGGATTTGTAAATTTTGATCAACTGAGAAGAAGAGAGGTGTACTAAACCCTTGATGAATAAAATCATTTTTGTTAATGTGGGTACTGAGAAGAATCCTGGCTTAGTCCAAATTGGTTCTATTTTATCTTCGTAAGAGTACGAGTGATTAGTCACTTTGTGAAAATATTTCAAAAACTGTTTTTTTTTTTTTTAATTTTTGCGTGATCCTACGAAGACATGCCTGGATTTGATTACACAGCATAGGATCCCTCTTGACTCGAGGTCCGACCTCCTTAGCTCCTTAGCTTTCAAACCATGATTTGAAGTATTCCATGAGCAATCAAAGTGTAAGGCTTACATAGCCGAATTGGAAACAGCCCTTGAACTAGGGGCAAGGATGTGATTCAAATGGAGACAGCCCTTCAACTAGGGGCAATAAGGTCGAATATGATTCAAATGGAAACAGCCGTTGAACTAGGGGCAAGGATGTGATTCAAATGGAGGCAGCCCTTCTACTAGGGGCAATAAGGTCAAATGTGATTCCAGATTTGAAACAACCCTTGAACTAGCGGCGAAAGTGTGAGGCGTACATATCCTAAAATGGAGACAACCCTTGAACTAGGGGCAAGCAGGTACCACCCTTGAGAGGCTTGCTGGGCTGAAAATCCAGAAGGGCGACCCAGGCAAAAGTTAGAGCACAAAAATAAAAGAAAAAATGAAAAGCTCGCAAGGTTGAAAACCCGAAAGGGCGGCTTTGGCAAAAGTTAGAGCATAAAAGGAGAGTGTCAATACCCGAATGAACCTTAGCCAGAATTATGTAGGGCCTGTGATTCAGATTGGAAATAACCCTTAAACTAGGGACAAGAAGGTCAGATGTGAATTAGATTTGAAGCAGCCCTTGAACTAGGGGCAAAAGGTTGGAGGTGATCAAAGAGTTAAAACTGAATCGTTTCCTAATGAAGACCGCCTAGAAAGGCAAAACCCAGAATGTGAGAGAATGAATTTTATTATTGAAGGATAGTCGAGTTCCTATCCACTACACTAGGGGCAACACTAGGGGCAAATGCAGACCCAATTAGCCTAGTCCCTACATCATCATATCTACTGGTCAAGTGTAGTAGTTGTTCTAATAGATGGCCTAGAGATTTCACACCCAATCAACATGGACAAAGTAAAATGAAAGTAACCCTTGAGAGGCTCGCTGGGCCGAAAACCCGGAAGGGCGACCCAGGCAAAAATTAGAGCAGATAAACAAAAAATTAAAAAAAAAATTAATTTAAAAAAAATATATATAGAAAAAAGAAAAAATAAAAAAAATGAAATGATGATGAAACAAAAAGAGAGTGTCAATACCAGAGTGACCCTTTGCCGGAACTACGATGGCCTGATTCCTCTCTTGAGGATACGTAGGTAGCTTCATCTTGAAATTCGGCCCCAATAATTTTTGTTAACTCATTCATTTCGTCCATGTTTGATTGGTGTATCTATAGTCGACTTGGTTGTCCTATCCGTGTTTGATTGGTGTATCTTCATTCTGCTCAGTTCAATTGGTTCAATTCAGCTTGGTTTAGTTCAGTTCGGTTTGGTTCGGCGGTTTGGTTCGGTCCAGTTCCGCTCGGCTTCATTGGGTTCGGATTGGCTTGGTTCGGTTGGCTTGGTTCGGATATCACCTTTGATTATTTGGTTTGGGACTATGTACCCCAATGGTTGATTCCATGTTAGTTGAGTAGTGGCCATTTGCAAAAATAGGTTTTGATCAATTTGAATGAAGCTGACTAATTTTTCTCGAAAATTGTTTCATTTTTGCAGAACTTGGTCTATTCTTTGGATTTGAAAAGGGAAAATTTTCAGTGCTCACAATTTAGCTTACATGATTTGAAAAAGAAAATGGAATAAGTAGGCTAATCTTAACGCTCATGTTGATCAAAACATTTTACAAAAAAAAAAATCAAGAAAAAAATTCAAGGTAATGAATTAGGGACATAGTCGAGTTAGAGATTCTGTCTCCTCCACCACTCGAGTCAACTCGTCAGTGTATATGAGTGTGTATTCATACTAGTCAGTGTATTTATACCAGTCAGGGTATTCAGACCAGTCAGTGTATATAAGTGTGTTCTTTTCATGCCAGTCAGTGTACTTATACCAGTCAGTGTATTCATACTGATCAGTGTATATAAGTGTGTTTGGATTATTTTACTTCGTTTTTTTTTTTTTTTTGCTTGCGTTGAGTCAGTATGGATCAGTGTCCAATTCAGAGTTCAAATTTCAATCATTCTCAAATGCGATCAAACAAAAGTATTTTCAAACTCAGAGTGATGTGCCGGGCACGCCATTTATATACAAAACTGAAACTTTTTATTACAGTCAGGGGAGGACATCCCCGATTACAGAAACTCAAAAAAAAAAAAAAACAAATAAACAAACAAACAAACAAACCCAGAAAATACAAGGACTCCAAAAAAAAAATTTTAAAAAAAAAGAGAGAGAAAGAGGGATCTTGTTCTTCTTTCTCCTCCGGCAAACGGCCATACGCCGACCTCATTTGCTTAAACCTCCCGCCGTTTTCTTCATCTCAATTTCGTTCTGGGAGACCTTCGAAGGCCTTGCCTCAGTGTGTTCCCCAAGAGAAGGCCCTGCCTCAGTGTTTTCACCAAAAAAGTTAACTTTTCGCCGACCATCAAAGGAAAAATACAACGGCGCTCCAAACCGGTCCATACAAGTGGCTCGTCGTTTTACCTCTTTATTCTCCATGGAGGTAGCCTTCCGTTTCAGTTCTTTATTCTCTGCCTTCAGCGCACAAATCTCCGCTCGTGCATCCTTATACATATCTTTGAAGCAGAGTGAGTTGGGCGTTAACCCGATGTACCTCACACGTCCTGTTTTGCAGACGGTAAGACAAGTTAGTGACCGCGGCCACTGTCTCCATACACGACTTCAACGTGTGGTGGTTAGCCTCAATATCAGTTTGAGCAGCCATCACTTGCTCAACTGTTAGTGTAGGAAGACTAGGATGAGTAAGAGCAGGGGCACTTGGTCCAGAGGAGCTCGATGGATCATTAAGATCCGGAAAGAGAGAGAGAGGGCGAGACGAAGCCATGTATATGAAGAGAGAGGAAAGAAGGCAATCACAGAAGAATGGCAGAAAATAGAAGAGGAAAAGAAGAAGAAGGAGGAAGATGGAAGAGTGATGGAGAAGAAGAAGAAGAAGAAGAAGAAGAAGAAGAAGAGAGTGGTTAAGAAGAAGATGAAAGATACCGAAGAGAAGAAGAAGACGAGAGAGAAAGACAAAGAGGAGAGAAAGGCGGGCGGCGTCGTTCGAACTGCTTTTGTCGACGATGGCAAAAGCAGGCCGCTTGTCAGGCATGGATGTCGAAAAAAAGAAAAGGGAGAGACGCGGGAATGTATGTGTACGCATATATGTATATATATTGTATAGCTATGAAATATATATATTTGTTTGAACATTTGGGTCACAGGTGTGGCTTGGGTTTAGTGGTTTTGCCTAGTGGGTTGAGGATTCGGAGAACCTAAGCCTGAGGTCAGGTGTTCGAACCCCACATCGAGTGTTTCTTTTATTTCATTTTGGTTTTATGTAATATATGTCTTATATACCGATATAGATATTTGTTGGAACATTTGGACATATAAGTGGCTTGGGTTTAGTGGTGTGGCTCAGTGGTTGAAGGCTGAAAGGTTGAGCCCGACGTCAGGGGTTTGAACCCCACATCGAGTGTTTCTTTTGGTTTGTTTTGGTTTTATGTATACATATGTCTCGTATATATATATATATATATATTTCTTTGCATATCTTGTCACAGAGTGGCGTGATTCAGTGGTCGAGGACTCGAAGACCAGGCCTGAGGTCAGGGGTTCGAAACCCCGTATCCCATGTCCATCCATTTTGTGATTTTCCTTTCTTTTTTTGTGTGTTTTGCGTACGTGTGCCGACGTCAGCAAACGGAATATGCCTTCTCAGTAACGACATCTTCCCGCTGATGCCTGCAAATAGAATATTCCTCACCTATATTATACCATATATATCTGTGTATATGTGTGTATTTTGTCTGTAAATATCTGTGTGCATTTATATGTAAATATTTGTGTATTATCCTGCCTGTGTTTGCAATGAGTTCCTAGGAGACCAACTGCGACGGTGGAAACTAGAGTTCGAATGGCGACGCCTAGAACGCAAAAGGTTCGGGATTTTCGAGACTAAAGTCTGGTTTAAATACCCAGGGATGTATCCCCGGCTTGAAATCTGTGTGGCAGCCCCATAGGTTGAGGTAGTTTATATGCGCCTTAATTCTGGATACTAAACCAACCTAGTCTGCCACCCCGTTGGAGAATAGGGAAAGTTGTGAATATGTTCAGGAAGAAAAGGGGCATCTGTGACTTCTACATGTAGAGATTACCCCTTGTCAGCAAAAAAATCATTCTACCATACTTTCTTCCATTCGCGTGAGGCGCGTTTGGATTGCAAATCGGTTAAAAACAACAGGTGCGCCTGTCTGTTTACACCACTCTTCCCCCTCTCGCGAAAAGACGCGTTAGGACTACAATATCCCCCTTTTGCGAAAAGACGCGTTAGGACTGCAATATCCCCCTTTCGCGAAAAGACGCATTAGGACTTCAATATCCCCCTTTCATGAAAAGACGCGTTAGGACTGCAATATCCCCCTTTCGCGAAAAGATGCGTTAGGACTACAATATCCCCCTTTCGCGAAAAGACGCGTTAGGACTTCAATATCTCCCTTTCGTGAAAAGACGCGTTAGGACTTCAATATCCCCCTTTCACGAAAAGATGCGTTAGGATTGCAATATCCCCCTTTCGCGAAAAGACGCGTTAGGACTTCAATATCCCCCTTTCGCGAAAAGACGTGTTAGGACTTCAATATCCCCCTTTCGCGAAAAGACGCGTTAGGACTGCAATATCCCCTTTCGCGAAAAGACGCGTTAGGACTTCAATATCCCCCTTTCGCGAAAAGACGCGTTAGGACTTCAATATCCCCCTTTCTCGAAAAGATGCGTTAGGACTTCAATATCTCCCTTTCGCGAAAAGACGCGTTAGGACTTCAATATCCCCCTTTCGCGAAAAGACGGGTTAGGACTTCAATATCCCCCTTTCGCGAAAAGACACGTTATCTTGCACATCGCGCTGTCTTGTGCAATTTCAAATCCATCGCACTGTTTTGTGCACCACACTCGCACTACCTTGTACATTCCCATGGTCTAGGAGACCTTAAATCCTTTGAAGGTGCAATTCCTTTGGTGTTTGTCGTGCCCGAACGACTTTAGGTGGTCTAGTATAGCCACCTGCCTGTGATTGCAATGAGTTCCTAGGAGACCAACTGCGACGGTGGAAACTAGAGTTCGAATGGCGATGCTTAGAACGCAAAAGGTTCGGGATTTCCGAGACTAAAGTCTGGTTTAAATACCCAGGGGTGCATTCTCGGCTTGAAATCTGTATGGCAGCCCCATAGGTTGAGATAGCTTATATGCGCCTCAATTCTGGATACCGAACCAACCTAGTCTGTCACCCCGTTGGAGAATAGGGAAAGTTGTAAATATGATCAGAAAAGCGACATCCATGGCCACCCAAATCGGTTAACAACAGTAGGTGCGCCTGTCTGTTCACACCACCTAATCTGTTAATAACAGCAGGTGCGCCTGGTGTTCACACCATCCTCCTCCTTTCGCATGAGACGCGTTAGGTTTCATGATCATAAGTGCTTCTTTTTCAAACATACTCGGCTTCGCGTAGCGTATAAGTCCAGTTCCCAAAAGCTTTCTACATATCATTAGCATCTTGCCCCTGAACTACGTTGGTTTGATTCCTTGTAAAGGGATACGTAGGCAACCCTCGGGTTCAACCACTTGCATTACATCTTCTTTGTTTGCCCAAGTCTTACGGCCTTATCAAAAGGGTCCTCTTCGGGCTTTGACATTCACTCACATCATTTCATGACTTCAAGCTCTGTCAAAGAGGGGCAACAGTAGACACCCCATTTTTGACCGCCCTTAAGACTTGGGCGCTTTCTTTTGACCATCTCATGAGGCAAATTAGAATATGTCATTTTTTGAATTGTCAGCAGCAAAAAAAAAAATCAAATTGAAGCTTTAATCCCAAACCTCACCCATTTTGGCCAAATTATTTTATATCACTAATATTTTATTAATTTGTAGTATTTTATAATTTTATATATTTTTAGGTAATTTTATGTGTGTGGACATATTTTTAGGTGTTTTTATATAAATTAATATAAATAGTATATTTTAGATATTTTATAAACATAACATAATAAAAAAAAAACAAAAAAACAAATAAAAATAAATAAATAATAAAAAACAAAAAAAAAAAAAACAAATGTAAATTCGGTGTGGTGATGCTTTATGTGGTGGAGAAGTAAGTAGGTAGTGTTATGATTCAAAGGGGACACACAACACATGAAAAAAAAATGGTGGGGGAGAGTGAATTCAAAAGAAATGATTAAAAAAAGGGGGGGAGATATGAGATAGGTTGGTATGAATGATGAAGTTTTGGTGAGTGTTCTCTGGTGCTCAATTCGATGGGTGGTGGAGGACTATAAAAAAGACAATCTGAGACAAAGGGGAGGGGGATGATACACACATAGCAGAGACCAAACCAAGCTCTCTCTTCTCTCTCTAAGACACGACCTGATTATTCAACACACACTCTTTCATTCTCTCTAACAACAAACACACGTACAGCTCTCTCTGGCTCTCTGACCGAATTGACTGTCTTCCTCTCTAGCATCTTTCACTTCACTCTTCCTTGAAGAAACTCGACCTCAACAAAAGGTATAAGGACATAAAATATCAATCTCTACACTCGCTCTCTCTCTTTCAACAGGTTCAGCTACTCCACCTTCTCAGGCCACCCACCGCTGCAACTCAACAACCGACAGCACCACCGCAGCTACTCCACTGCCGAGCTACCACCAGCAGCACCATCAACTACTCCACTGCTGAGCCATCACCGCTGCAACTCTACAATCGGCAGATACCACCGCTGCAACTCCACAACCGGCATACACCACTGCTGCAACTCCATGACTGAGCTACCATACAGCTTCTAGCCGTGACTAAGTACTGCTGAGCCACCACCGCTGCAACTCTCTCTGCTGGTGCCAGGTACTTGGCGGCAGATTAAAGGAGAGGAACATATGAGGAGAGGACAACAAAACACGTCAACACATAGGGGGGAAAGCTCTCGGGTCTTTCTCTCTGAGGAGCTCAAACGAGACCAATCTCTCATCTTCTGTCCCTCTCGGCATTGTACTGCTAACCTGTTCCAACCGTTGTTACGCCGCCATTCCGCTAGCTGGTTTGCCATCTTCATTGACCCACTCGCCGACAGCTTGCACCAAAGCCAATTCAGCTTGCCATTGGTTTCTCTCACTGACATATGAATGCTCTTCTTTCTGTGCTTCCACTCAAAATTTGAAAGAGAGCTTTGATCTACTTCGTGCCAAGCTTGCACCTTCATATTAAGGTAAAGTTTCCTTTCTTTTATTTCAATCTTTGTGCATCCTTTTTTTCATATTTTCATTTTGATTTGGGACTGTTTTGGAATTGTTTTTCAACATATCTAAACTATGTGATTTGAAGTTGTAAAAGTGGGGAAGGGTTCGCTACCCTTCCTCATAATTACATTAGCTTTAATCTCTCTATTTCAATACATTTGTATGTTATTTGGGGGTTGTTTAATTTACTTCAATAAGTTTGTTTTACATATTTTGTTTGTGTTATATTAACCAATTAATCAATTAATCAACCTTGCATAACGACCTCTGCAATCTCCCTCCATTCTTTGATGATTTTGATTAAAAAGTTGTGAAAAATTAAGATTGTGGTTCAAGTATAAGAAAGAAGATTTTTCTCATACTTAATAGTTTAATCTCTCCGGAGGTTCAGTATTAACGGCATAAAAACTTTCTTATACTAAAGTACAATCATATATTTTTCAGTTCTTTTTATCACCAGTGTGTCTACTTTTAAGGGATCAATTGACCCTTGGAAATCACCAAGGAAAGTATCATCATCGCTTATTATCAAGTTTGGATTTCAAGTCATTTCGCTCACTATGGGTTTATCTAAGTCATTATCACTCTTTGGAGTTTGACTAGTCCTTGTTACACATCTTGAGTTTGACTAGAAATCCCTAACTTGTAAATAAGTTTGACTCTTCCTTTGTAATTTCCCCCGAAGAATTTATCACCTGTTTGTTTACTGTTAAGGGATTAATTGACCATTGGAAATCACCAAGGAAAATGTCATTATCACTCATTATCAAGTTTGGATTTCAAGTCCTTATCGCTCACTTTGAGTTTTTCTAAGTCATTATCACTCTTCTGAGTTTGATTAGTTCTTGTTGCGCATCTTGAGTTTGACTTGAAATCCCTAACTTGTAAATAAGTTTGACTCTTCCTTTGTGATTTCCTCCGAAGAAAATAAGGTTTATTCGGGTTAAGTCGACACTTATTTTTCTTTATTGCATTTCAGACTTAGTGGATGTAAATATCACTGTGGACTTAATGGATTAAAGAAAAGGGAAGGTAATATAAAAAAGGCTAATAAAATTGAGCTTAAAATGAATCAACCAACATAAAGAACCAGCATGATTGATTGAATTCAGTCGGACGTTATACCGAGTTTATTGTATCAAGGCTTGTCTTACGTTAGTCCATAATGTTTTGATGAATCTTGAAGCGTCTCTACTTCCCTTCTTGAGTTTGCTTCATGATAGGAGGGAGGGGTGGTTGTTATGCATTGCATTTATGGATCTTTGTCCTATCATATCCAAAACCATCTTGCAAATCAATTTGCAACCATAGATGGTTTGGGAACTGAGTTCGCTTCTCTCTTGAGTATTTCCCATGATAGAGAAAAGTAGAAGAGACAAACATGGCTAGGAATACTTTGTCTGCATGTTTGCACTGTTTCACCTCAGGCACAAAAAATAGATTTCTGCAAAGAAAACAATGTATGCTTGGATTTATTTGGGGCTCGACTAAGTCTTGTTTTGGGTCGGCAAGGCTCCAATAAATTGCAAACAATACACTTTAGGTCAAAAGCAATGATAAGGTGAAACAGAACAAATCTCAACAAAGCAGACAGAGAAATTTCTGAGGAGCATTGCGCAATCATTACATATTATTTGTTGTAATAAATTAGACAGTCCCTTTTCATTATTATTCATTCAGATTTGTAAAATTTATTTATTCGGACACTTGGACATTCGGATCCTCCTGCATGAGGACGCAAACTTGTAATAATGTGTATGTCTTCCAACCCCACGTCTTTCTCCCTTTTATTTACCAGCTTATGATGGTTAGTTTACGGACATCATGTTTAATTTAGCATACTCATGTTTGCATCCACTTGTATTGCATGCATAAAAGTTCGGCTCATCATATTATTGCAAATGTCAAATTCAAACTTTTTAGTTGAATACGTGCGCTATTACATGCCTTGAATTGACTCACATGCCATGTTAGTAGCCGAGCTTAGTAATTGCATATTATATATGTTGCATTAGTCATAATACATAGTTAGGATCATGCATTTTTCCCTAACTAGTTCTCTTTTTTTGGCTCGGAGTACAAGGTGAGTTTTTATGATTTTGCATATTGCTTAAGTGTGATTGCTGTCGTATCAAGCATACTACCATGAGGCTAATTGCTTAAGTGATAAACTGTTTGAATGCCTGTGGATGAAGGCTATTCACTGACATTAGGATACTTTAATTAATGTATATATATGAGATCACTTTTTCAAGTGATACATATTAAAAACACTTTTTCAAAACAAACGTAAAATCAAACGTTCCAACTGTTCGTGAAATTAGTCTATACTTGTATGTTAGAGATAAAATAAGAACATATACTGTACATAAGAATCACATCATAATTAGTAGAGGCCGATCTTTGATCGGGTGAGTGGGGTGCTCATTATTGACCTTCCCCTCTCATACCTAAGTTCCCGAACCAAGACACTTTGGTAACGACGGACTAATGGCCTTTGGCACGAGTCACGGGTTTCCTAAATTTCCCAAAATAAATATTTAGGTGGCGACTCTGAAATCTGGCAAAGCAGTCCATTTTTGGCATTTGATTCAAACATCAATTTTCCAAAAACAATTGCTGGATTTGGACTCTTTTTTGTGTTTTCACTGTTTCACATTACACTTGTGAAATCAGATTCAGAACCAACACAAGTGGAGTCCGAACCGTACGGGCTATTTCATTCTTCCGAAAGGGAGCGCGAAAAGCCGAGCTACACCGGGTCGTGCAGAACATCTTAGCTGTTAATGAGGGGGTGTATGTTAGCGCACAATCAGTATACCTCATGAACAAGTTTCAACACATCCCCGGGATGGGATTGGGAAAGAGCGGCCGGAAGGGCGTTGCAGCGTTGGCCGAAGTGCCACACAACCCACACACCTTTGGCCTGGGTTATCTGCCCACCAAAGAGGATTGGATAAAGGAAAGGTAAGGAGATGGCTGGGAGAGCCAGAGCGAAGCAGGCGGGGAAGCCTTTTGAGCTAATGCACCGACCCATCTAGGGTACCCTAAACGGACGTTTTGTTCGGGAGGGGGAGGACTTTCCATTTTGTGGCTTCCCAGAGCCGTGGCTGAACGCAGAGAGGAAGCACGTACCAGGTTTTGAGATCTTCTTTGACCTGCAATTATCCGGGGATGACGTTGCCGAAGAGTAGATGGACCCATTAGCTGAGGCTAAGCAAAGCAAGAAAGTGGAGTCTGAGGACGCCGAAAGTGAAATGGGGGTAGCGCTGGCGTGTCTACTTTCAAATCCTCCGATCGAACAGAAGTGCTTAGGGGATAACTTCTCGGTATGCGTGATCGGGAATGAAACGGCTGCGGGCCTACCAGCAAACATTTTGGATGCATCTATCGCACCCTCTGTCATTTGGCAGTATGAAGAGGGATTTTTGTCAAGCGACAAGTCAGTAGTGAGTCGAATCGATTCCACCAAGTCTATTGAGTCGAATCGGGTTCGGCTCCGAATCTAAGTTCGGTATTCGAGGTTATAACCCGAATACCCACGATCTGTCGGTCGTCTTTTTCTTTCTCTTTTGAGTCTGTTGTAACCGAAGAATCGGACGATTTGGATGTGCTTAATGAGAATGATGTAGCTGTGGTTTCTGAGTACTTTTCTGTGCCCTTGATTTATTGCATTAACTCAGACTTTCAAAATTTTGATGAAAATGACGAGGAAGAAATTCCTCCGGTTTTGCAACGCTTAATTGAACAAGAGCAGGAAAGATTTGTTAAACCCTTAATGGATGAAATCACTACCGTGAATATTGGTACTGAGGAGGACCCACGACTGGTCCAGATCGGGTCCACGTTGTCTTTGGAGGAATGCGAGCGCTTAGTCGCTTTATTAAAAGATTTCAAAGATGTTTTCACGTGGTCCTACGAAGACATGCTTGGGATCGATCCTGAGATTGTACATCTCCGGATCCCTCTTGACCCCAAGGCCCGACCCGTTAAACAAAAACTCAGAAGGATCCGCCCGGACTAGGCCCTCAAGATTAAAGAAGAGGTCACCAAGCAAATTGACGTAGGTTTCCTGCTGGTATTCGAATACCTAACTTGGTTGGCCAACATCGTTCCGGTGCCGAAGAAGGATGGTAGGATCCAGGTATGCGTGGATTTCAGGGATTTGAACAGAGCCAGTCCAAAGGACGACTTGCCCTTGCCGCATATTGATGAGTTAGTGGACTTCACAGCGGGGCATGCTTTGCTTTCATTCATGGGTGGCTTTTCGGGCTACAATCAGATAGTGATGGCACCCGAGGACCGGGGGAAGACTGCTTTCACCACCCCGTGGGGGACATATTGCTACAGAGTGATGCCATTTGGGTTAAAGAATGCTGGGGCTACATATCAACAGGCCGCGACCACAATATTGCACGACATGATCCATAAAGAGGTTGAGGTGTACGTGGACGACATGATTGTCAAGTCCAAAGAAAGAGAGGGCCACTACACCGCCTTGCAAAAGTTCTTCCAAAGGATCAGAGAATTTCGGTTCTTGGTGAATCCTCGAAGTGTACGTTGGTGTTACAAGGAAAATCTTTGGGGTTTCGATTACACGAAGTCGACTCTTCCAAAATCAAGGCCATCTTAGAAATGCTACCACCAAGGACTGAAAAGGAGGTGCGAAGCTTTCTGGGTAAAGTGCAATTCATAAGACGGTTTATCTCAAAATTAACTTTGACTTGTGAACCACTTTTTGGCCTCCTAAAGAAAGGAAAGAAATTCCAGTGGGACGGCCGATGCCAAGTTACTTTTGAACAGATCAAGGAATACTTACAGAACCCGCCTGTGTTGTCACCGCCAAAGCCGGGGAGACCGTTGATTTTGTATCTTTCAGTAACTGAGACTACAATGGGCTGCATGCTCGCGCAAGAATCAGAGGACAAAGTGGAGAGAGCCATCTACTACCTAAGCAATAAGATGCTGGAGTATGAGACTCGCTACACACCATTGGCAAAGGCTTGCTTAGCCTTGGTATGGGCCACCAGGAAGCTACGGCACTACCTGTTAGCTCACTTTGTAATGTTGGTTTCAAGATTAGATCCCATCAAATATCTATTCGAGAAACCTGTTTTTGATTTGCTTTCTGTAATGAGAAGTTAAACTTTGCTCATCTGTTAAGAGAGAACAACAGGTTCGCAGATTCACTAGCAATTCTATCTTCCATGATAGACATCCCGTTTGGAGTCCGGATGCGTCCACTCATTATCAACCAAAAATTTTTGCCAGTTTACGAGTCGATTGCTGCTATAGATAAGGTTCAAGAACATGAGGTAACGCACAAAATCACATAGGAATTGATTAAACCCACAAATGCAAACGTAGCCAAATCAAGATGCATGAAACATAGATGCAAAGCATGAATATGATGAAAAGAAAAATATGATGCTTATGTACAAATAAAGAAAGCAAATCAAAGAACGGGATAAAGAGAAGCGGGACGGGGAATTATTACAACACTTTGAATAAATAATTACAAACCGAATGAGAGAGGAAGGAGGAAAATAATATAGCAAAATAAAAAAAAATACCTCACAATACACTCAAATAAAAATAAAATAAAAGTTTCATGCGCCTTAGAGACCACCAAAAATTGGTATGCTCCACATTGGAAGACTACTCCATTTCGTCCAAAAAAAGCTAACCGGCCGGCCAACTTGGCCTAGCAAAACCTGTCTTGTTGCAACATCGAAAAAAAAAACAAAAAAACAAATAAGGAATAGGTAGGTGGCTCAACTAACCACTTTCAGTTAGATTACAACAAAACTAATATGAAATTAAAGTAAGAAAAGAAATATAAGATAAAAAATGCAAGAAAATGAAAGAAATTGATAATTCACTTTCCAAAGAAAGAATGAACTTCTTGATTTCCAAACTTCCTTTTGATCACCCTCAAGGTTGTGAATTGTTAACGGTGGTTTTGGACAAGTATAGGAAATGAGTGCTCAGTTCTTCACAAAGCTCTAGAATTTAACTATAATAACATGACTTGGATGACTTTTGTAATAGGAGATGAGATATGGTGTATAGCTTGAGAAAATGGAAGTTCACAACTAATACTCTTGAATTCAAAGCTTAAACTCTCTTCTTCTTTATCTCTAGCCTTCTCTACTCAATCTATCCTCCTTTTCCTCTCAACAATTTGATGTATACATATAGGCATTGCAAGTGAAGAAATGGTGGAAGACAAGAATGAAGCATTAATGAACATAATGGAGCAAATAGAGGACTAATGAAGCACTAATGGAGCTAATAGAAGACAAAAATAGAGCATTACCTTCAATAGATTAAGCACTAGGCAATAGAGGATGAGTATACATGCATTCAACGCATCATAGGTCAAAAAAATAGGTTATGAAGTGCCCCACTCGAACCAACACAAAAATCTGGGCAATTTGCCTTTAGGGCAGTTGACCAGCCAGAGAGGATTTTAGCCGTTTTGCTCCGGTTCAGTCCAGTTTCACTCTGGGTGTCCAACGAGGCTTAAACACTTGACCAAAATTATAACAATTTTGGTTTATACCCGACCCATTTATTGTTTTGGACTCGGGATATCTTGTCTTGCATCACTGTTCATGTCTTTATTCATTTTGAACTTCATTGAGTTTGGCTATTAGAGTGTTATCGTCGTGTTTGAAACAGGATGGTAACTTGTTTTTCAAAATAAAGTCTGCCCAGATTTTGGCCTCTTCGCTCGAGCGGTCTTTTCATCGCTCGAGCGGTCTTGGTGAACCCTCGGTACTTTTGTAGATCTGCAAAAGTACCAGGAGGGTGGTATTTTAGCTCGTGGATTGTTCTTGTGCTCCAGCAGTTTTTTTTCTACTCGAGCGGTCCTTGCGAACTCTCAATACTTTTACAGGCCTACAAAAATACTGGGAGGTGGTGTTCTTCACTCGAGCGGTAATTTGTCAGCTCAAGTGGTCACACTTATTGTGTTTGGTCGCTCGAGCTATCATTCCTACACTTGAGCAATTTGAGCGTTATGGACGTGCTCGAGGACTCATCGAGAAAATCTTGTTTTGTCTCTCTAGCATACCACAGTTTGGACTCAAATGTCACGATTCTGAATCTAATCTCACAATGTGCGATATGAGACCAATAAATCACCAAAGAGTCCAAATTCGGCAAATCGTTTTGGAAAACTGATTTTTGTAAAGAAGTGCCAAACATGGACTGCTTTGCCAGATATAGAGTCGCCACCTAAATATTTTATTTTTGAGAAATTTAGGAAACCCTGACTCGTGCCTAAGGCCACGTGTCCATCATCACCAAAGTTGCCTCAACTCGGGAACTTGGGTACGATTGGGGAAGGTCATTTAATGAGCACCCCCTCTCGCCCAATCGAAGATCGGCCTGTACTAAACATGATATCTCATTTTTGAAAACACATGTGTTCTTATTCCTATTAATTAGCTAATCTTACTATGTGATGCGCACGGCAAACAAGTATAGACTAGATCGCCTAATTTGGAACAAAACATTGCATATCCGTTTGTTTGGAAATGGTTTAGAGTTTGCTACTCGCAAGTAGGCTAAAACATGGATTTCAATGAATTGTCCCAATTCAAGTAATCCAACCTTCACCCACAGGCATTCAAGCAGTTAATCACTTAAGCAGTTAGCCTCATGGCAAGCATGCTTTCATGGCAATCAATAACACACATGCAGTATGCTAAAGTGTAAACACTTACAGTGTACTCAGAGCCAAAACAAAGAACTAGTTAGAAATCATGCATGATCCTAGTTCATGTTAAAATGGCTAATGCAACACATGCGAAGATGCAACTAAAATAGGCTCGACTATCCTAGGATGTCATGTGAAAATGCGATTTAATACATGTATTCAAATAGGAATTGAAATACAATGCAGTTAGTATGATGTGCCGAGCCTGATGCATGCAAGACTGATGAATGGATGCACATATGCAAGCATAAGGTATGCTAAATGAAACATGCCCTAAAACTAACCATCATAAGCGGTTAAGTAAAAGGGAGAAAGAAATAGGGGTTGGAAGACATGCATTACACACACGCACGCTTATTACAACAATACGCCATCTCAAAGGAGGGACCGAATAAAGAGCTAACTAGCTAATTTAAGCTAATTAAACTAATTATTACACAAAGAATTAATTAACTAATTCTAGTTAACTAATTATTACAGAACGAATTGAATTAGCTAAACACATTAACTATTAAGGGTACAAACCAAAGCAAAAGCTAGCTATCTAAGCATGGCAGCTAAGGAAAGTAATAGAACAGGAGCCTCGAAGCAAGGAGGATGCATGCACGTCCGGTTGCCTCGTTCGGAAATCCAATGTAATGCCCCGATTCACCTCTGTTTGCAATCTGTTCTTAGAAACTTGCACCAAGTTCCAAAAAGATGAAACTCCACCTTGGGAATCCAGTGGGAGGGTGGCCGACCAGTTTTGGTCTCCCCAAACACCTGCCGACCACTTTTGGTTGTTGAAAAACTAGAAAAGTGGTCAGCCAGCAAGTTTTTCTGGCTGGCCGACCAGTTGTTGCTGCTGGACTGCACTTTTCTGCAACAGAGAGCAAGAAAGGGGCATGGCAATGTATTTGCAGTATATGTGTGCACAACCACCCACCCTATCATGTAATGAACTCAAGGGGGTGTGGTTCTCGACCCTCGGGCCACCAATCGCACATTTCTATGCGTGATTGCCGAGAGGCGAAGTTGCACAATTCAATATGGAAATGAATGCACAAGTAAACACATAATACCTAAAACTCTATCACGGATGATCAAGAGCATCAGCGACCGGGAATTAAGACACGTTTCATCACTTGAAGTATGAAACGTCCCTCTTTTCCTGTGTTTGGACTAACACCTATGCCAAACACAAATGCAAGCAACATGGCATGGCATGGCATATAATGCGACTACATGGCATACACAATGCTATGGACAATATGGCATACTCAATGCAATATGATCATGGCATGCTCAATGCAAACAACAACGTAACATGCACAACACATTATAACATGGCATACACATCGCAACAATGGACTTAAACCAAAAAGGGAGACCTCAGCCAAGCCCCAAATTAGTGGCCATAACACCAAAATAAAGGCACCAAAATACAAAGCATGCATGCACAATGCATTGGCCAATCAAGCAGGCCAAAGAGCACAACTCTCAAGAGGGTTCAAAGAGTGATAAATGTGCAAGTGTAACAACACTAAGTGCACTGAAATTAAGTAAGAAATTATGTCAAATCATTCAAACAACACAAGTATGGCATGCAAGGGTCCTAAGGCATGAAAGCTAGCAAAGAGCAACACATAGGAGGCATGCAGTACATGGCACATATGCATGAACTAAGCATGGACAGAGCTCAAGTAGGTCAAAATAAGGACCTAAACATGCTGAGATGATGGCTCAAATACCTAGGCATGCAAGCATACAAGCTAAGCCACAAACTAGGCAATCATGCAGAACACTTAAAGGCATTCAAAACATGAATGAAGTGGGAATATGACAATGCTATAGGCTCTGAAATGTGATGTTAAGTGATGCCAAATCAAGTATACAACACAAATGAAGCATGCAAAGGTGCTCAAAGCTTGAGGCAAGTAAGAGCATTTACACTACAAGTACACAAAACATGAAACATATGACTAAGGCAACCTAAAACAGTCCTAGAACATGTTAAAATGAGACTAAAACATGTATGGATGGAAGCCAAAATGTGCTAGCATGAGGGGCATGAGGCATGATGCATACAAGGCAAATAAGGCGGATTACACTACACCTAATAAGACCAAGCATGGGATGACTCAACCAATAAAAATTAGAGTTATATAATGGAAAAATCCCCCCAAATAATCACTGAAATGATGGCTCGCAAGCAAAGGCATGAAGGCATACACAATGATTCATGCTAAGGCATAAAGGGGCAACCCTCCAACGCATTGAATGAGTGACAAATGCAAGTGCATGGCCATGAAGCATGGACTGAAATTACACTACAAATGATGCCAAATCATTGAAATAGTCCAAGTGATGCATGCTAGAGGACTCAATGCACAAAGCTAAAAAGCTAGATTGAAATATAGCTATACAAAGCAAGTCATGCATGACCAAAACAACCAAAATCAGACCTCAAGCATGCCAAAACATGGACAAAAGCTTCTTGAAGTTAAGCCAAAAGCATGCTAAAATGACATGTCAAGGCGTGATGCACACTAGGCTATTTCAAGGGATTGTACTACAAGTGCATGGAGCATGTAAGGGCCAACCAAACCAAACCTAAACAGAGGTATGACATGGTAAATCAACACCAAATACACACTGAAATAGAAAGAAAACAAGCTAGAATGACATGTCAAAGCATAAAGCATACAAAGCTAGTTTAAGGGATTTACACTACAAGTGTATTAGGCATGCAAGAGTCAACCAAACCAACCCAAAACAGATCCAAGGCATGGTAAAATAACACCAAAAACCTACTGAGATGGCTCGAAAATAAGCTAGAAACACATGCTCAAACATAAGGCATACAAGACTAGATTGTGTGATTTACACTACAAGTGTATTAACCATGCATGAAGTGACCAAACCAAGCAAAAACAGTGGTATGCCACAGCAAAATAACCACAAATACAAGCTAAGATATGGCCAACACAAGCTTACCAAAGGTGCTCAAACATGAGGCATATGAAGCTAGTAAAAAAGATGCAAGGAGAGGGGCCCTCTCCTTCTTAGGTCCTGAAGCTCACAAAAAAGGCTAAAAAATGAGGCCAAACTAGACCTAAGAGGGGGTAAACAACCCCAAACACAAAAATGATCTTAAAAAAAGATCAAAAGCATGCAAAAATAGAACTTTTACCAGTTATAAGTCAAGCTCAAAATAGTATGCAAGATAGGCCAAAAGCTTAAGCAAGAAAGGGGGATTTAAGGAGTAGAAACTCACCCTTGAAGAATTTCTTTATAACTGCAACTCCAGCAGGTTTTTCAAGCTCAAAGAACACCAAAACCAGCTCCTAAGCACCTCAGTAGCAAAAGGATGGTGTTTAAGTGTGTGTTTGTGTGAAAAAACAAGAGAAAACTACACTTTTGAACAAAAAAGCAAAGCAAAGTGAAGAAGTATAGATATAGGCTATATGTATCACTCCTCCCTCAACTTTCTGAACCTAGAGGAGGGAGGAGGGGCCTTCCTCTTATAGAAGAGGAAAGGCAAAGCTTCTAAGAGAAGCTAAGCAACAAAGGAATCCCTCCATGCACGTGTATGGAGGATGATTCAATTGCCCTCTAACTGTGCCAGCTGGAGGAAAATATCTCCAAAAAGGTGCCAAAAAGCAGCCGACCACTTGAAGTGGTTGGCCTGCTACTTAAAATGGTTGGCTGACCACTTTAAGTGGTCTCCAAGGACAAAAACGGGTCGGCCATAGGTGGGAGAAGTCCAGGGCACACAAACAAGCAAGTGGAGTGGTGATCGACCAGCAAAGATGCCCCAAAGATCAAGAAAGCCAGTTGTCCGACCATAAAACTAGCTGGCAGAAGGAAAAGTGGTCGGCCAGAAGAAATACTGGTCTCCCACCCTTGTGCCACCTTCCAAACAAGGAAACTAAGGTTTGTACCAAAAACAAACCAAAGCGGATGCAAGACGAGAGATCGGGAGGCAAAACACGCGGCCGAAAACCCCAAAAACGAGCTAACGAGCATCAAAGGTGGTATGCAACCACAAAAGTGGTCTCCCGGACCACAGTGTCCCTCTAGGCAGAAGCAACAAGGTGTGGTTCAAAAACCACGCCAAACGGAGAACATTAAGCGGTCCCGAGACAAGGTGCGCAGCCAAAGGCTCCAAAAACCGAAAACTAGTCTCCAAACGGGAAAAGTGGCCTACGACCACAAAAAGTAGTCTACGACCACAGAGAGATGGTCTACAAGACCTCTCCATTCCTCTGGGAAGAGAAAACAAGATTCGGTCTACAAACTGAGCCAACGCACAAAGAGTTCAGAGGCCCGGAGGCAAGGCTCTCAGCTAATATTCCGAAACCTCTAAACGAGCACAGCATGCATCATCACTGAGCGCTCAATCGATGACGTCTAAGTCTTAAGGTCGGTCAAAATTGGGGTGTCTACAAGCGTATATCAGGTTGTAAAGTTCATTTTTTAGATCACTTTTTCACTTCTCTCTCTCTCTCTATAAATCTCATATCTACGCATTCTCTCTCTAGAAACCATCTTTAAACTCCAAATACACCTTGATCTACTAACTTTTACACCCCAGTCCCTTCGATAAAAAGAGCGAGCACGTCGAGGGTTTCGTTTTAATCCGTGAAGTTCGTGTTTCCGTCTTCGTTGGGTTCTACCCATCTCTTCTTAGAGTTTTCTTCTTTGAGGTAGAGATTACTTTAACACTTTGTATGGTTTTTAACTTAGTTATTTGATTTTCTAAGCTATGTTGTGATTTGGGAATTCTTAAACAAAAATCTAGGATTTTGGTTTAAGAATTCAAAAAAGGGGTTTTCAAAATGGATTCTTGTATATGATTGTGGCTTTGTAAAAATGGTTAGGTTGTGATAAATAGTGGATTTTATCCTTGGGAAGTGATTTTTAAAGAAAGGGGGTTTTGCTCTAAATGGTGAATATTTGATTTTGTAAAGAGGAAATGAAATTGATGTTGGTTTTATGGAATTGGAAGGATAATGATGATGATGATGGTGGTGGAGTTGGATATGTATTATCATTCTCGTCTTATGATTTTGAAAGGTATATCTGTATTGGAAATTATCTATCTGTTTAAAGATATCTATTTTGGGCTATCGGTGGAGGATAGCTATGATTGTTATAGAAATTGCATGAGAATTAGGTAAATTGAAATTGTTTTCTCACTCATTTGCATTGAGCATCGTTACAACTGGTTTTTCGTGTTCCTCAAAGGGGTTTAGTCTTTTCGGATACGATAGCCCAATAGTTCGGACTCCCGTGGTTTTGAATCTGATTTCATAAGTGCAATGTGAAATAATGAAAACACAAAAGAGTCCAAATTCGACAAATCTTTTGAAAACTCGTGACTTGTGCCAAAGGCCACTTGTCCGTTATCACCAAAATATCTCGGCTCGAGAACTTAGGTATGAGAGAGTGTAACCACGCCCGCGGGGGGGGCCTCGCTACAGCTCGGACTCGATTTTTGTTGCGGTTCTCAATCTCGAACCAAAGAGTCCAAATCTGGCAAATCGTTTTGAAGGAAAACAGATTTTTTGAAAAGAAGTGCCAAACATGGACTGCTTTGCCAGATAACAGAGTCGCCACCTAAATATTTTAAAATGGGAAATTTAGGAAACCCTGACTCGGTGCCAAAAGGCCACGTGTCCGACATCACCAAAGTTGGCTCGGGAACTTGGGTACGATTAGGGAAGGTCACATCGTGAGCACCCCCTCTCGCCCGGTCAAAGACCGGCCTCTACTAACCATGATATCTGATTTTGAAAACATTGTATGCTCTTATTCCGATTATTAGCCTAGGATTACTATGTGATGCTCGCAGCAAACAAGTATAGACTGAATCGCCTGAAAGTGAACTAAACATCTCATGTTTGTTTGTGAAAGATGGTTTGCTACCCGCAGGTAGGCTTAAAATACAGATTTTGCCACAATCTAGTGGGCTTAACAAACAATTGATGAATTGCTCCAATTCAGATAACTCAACCTCCACCCACAGGCATTCAAGGCAGTTATATCACATAAGCATATAGCCTCATGGCAAGCATGCTATCATGGCAACACTCACACACATGCGAGGATGCTAAAGCATAACAACTTACCGAGTACTCCAAGCCAAAACAGAAAAATGATTAGAAATCATGCATGAATCCTAAATATACTGAAATGCCTAATGCAACACATGCAAAATGCAACTATAGCAGGCTCGGCTGTCCTAAATATGGCATATGAGATGCAACAGCTATCAAGTACTCAATTTGGAATTGAAATACAGATGCAGTTTGTATGATGCGCCGAGCCCGATGCGTGCAAAACAGATGAATGATGCAAACATGCTTTCATACTGTATGCTAATTGAAATATGCCCTATATCTAACCATCCAAAGCGGGTAAATAAAAGGGAGAAAGAAATGGGGGTTGGAAGACATACATCACACTCACACACCCTTATTACAATTATGCCCTCGCGCAGAGGGTCTGAATGAATATACAGTCCAAAATAAAAGAATAGTACAGTCCAAATATACAGTCCGAATAAATATACAATTTCTAATTGATAAATTAAACTAGAAAGTCAGAATCGCGCTGAGCCCGCCTTGCTTCGATGTACGTGGCATATTGAACGCCTTTAGCGCGAAATCCATCGATGCCCCAATTAGCCTCTGTTTGCAGTATTTCTCGAAATGCGCGCCGGATTCCGAAAAGTTGCTGATTCTTGATTTTGCTGCAACAGAGAGCAGGAAAGGAGCATAGCAATGTATTTCACAAATATATGCATGCCTCGATCCTCGTGCCATCAATCACGCATCTCGATGCATGATGGCCGAGGAACCGAATTGCACAACTCAATATAGGATGAATGTAGAGGAATCGGAGTACGGAATGCACCTCGTTTCCCGTGCGATATGCATGAGATGTGACTAATATACAACCTAGCATGCTCAATGCTATGAAAATGAGATGTCTCGAAATGCGTGTCCACTGGCACGCAAACCGAGGCGGCGATGTAAAGGCACGAAATGCAATGATGGACTTACACCAATATGAGATGGCCCCAGCCACACTCACACGGGATGCCGGAATGAAAAGAATGAGGTGCCTCGAAATGCGTGCCCACTGGCGCGCAAACCGAGGCGATGATGAAAGATGAAAATTGGATAAAACCGAAGTGCCTCGAAGTGCGTGCCCACAGGCGTGCAAACCGAGGCGATGATGAAAGATGATAATCGGATAAAACCGAAGTGCCTCGAAGTGCGCGTGCCGGCGATGATGAAAGAATGAAAGTCGGATAAAACCGGCGCAAACGCTGCCTCGACAGCGCGCAAATCGAGGCGATGATGAAAGAATGAAAGTCGGATAAAACCGAAGTGCCTCGAAACGCGTGCCCACAGGCGCGCAAACCGAGGCGATGATAAAATGAGACGAGATGGCATACGGAATGCAACGATGGGCTTACACCAATATGGGAGAGCCTCAGCTCACTCACACAGGAGGCCGTCGGGTAAAAACAAAGCTGCCTCGAAACGCGTGCCCGCGGACACGCAAATCGAGGCAATGGCAGACAAGCATGAAAATGCAAATTGGGCTTACGCCAACATGAGATAGCCTCAGCCACACTCACACAGGCTGCCGGAATGATAAAAAAATGAGGTGCCTCGAAGTGCGTGCCCATTGGTACGCAAACCGAGGCAATGCAAAAATGATACAGACGGCATGGGAAATGATATGCAAGCATGGCAATGGAATTTCAGCACTCAAATAAGGGGGAAAACGGTCCCGAAACAATTCGAAATGACACTCGAAGCACGCATTCATCCCGAAAATGTGAAATTAAGCCCCGAAATGGCCTATAGCCATGCTATACATGCAAGATATGATCATGGCAGCAAGAACAGTAGCAAGGCAGTCCCAAATATGGCATTTTTCAGTAACAAACATGGCCAAAATGCAAGCATGGATAGATCAACAATAGCATGCAAAGTTAGTGGCCAAAAGAGGAGTATTGAGACAAGTGATATATGCAAACCCCAAATGGACAAACTTTCTTCTACAACATTGAAGATGAGATAAAAATAAGCACAAATGCAGAAGATGACATCCTCAAAATCAGAATAAAATCATGCTAACAATCCCATGCAAAGTAGGCTTCCAAATAGGCTATATCATGAGACATGCAATGCACACACCAAATGACAAAACTTTCTTCATGGAATATGTAAAGGGGGTCAAAATAAGACCAAAGTCAGTAGGGGTCGAAGCCCCAAAAACAAACAGAGATAGGTCAAAATTGCATGCAAAAGGTGGCACACTCGATGAACATTGAAGGAGGTGGTATATACAAGCACCCAAATGAAGTTGAGCTCCTCTACAATGTTGTAGAGGGGCTCAAAATAAGCAAGAAATCAGTAGGGGTCGGACCCCTAAAAATCAACACAAATAGGTTAAAAATTTCATGCAAAAATGGCATACTTGATGGAATTTGAAGGAGATGGCATATACAATGACCAAATGAAGTTGAGCCCTTCTACAATGTTGTAGAGGGGCTCAAAATGAGCACAAAACCAGTAGGGGTCGGACCCCTAAAAACAAAAGGAAATAGGCCTAAACTAGCATGCAAGATAATGGCATAAAAGCTAGGTATTGAAACAAGTATATCCTAGGAGCATCAAATGAAGTTGAGCCCTTCTACAAAGTTGTAGAGGGGCTCAAAACAAGCACAAAATCAGTAGGGGTCGGAGCCCCAATTCTCAACCAATTAAAGTGTAGAAATGAATCAAGAAAAAGCCCTAAAAGTTGGTTTTGAATACTCACCCTTGAAGACTTGTCTTTCTTTGATTCTTGGCCTTGATTTGTAGCTTCTCAACCTCTGAAATTCACTTCCTAGCTGTTGGAATGATGGTAGGGATGGTGAGGCTAGGTGTTGATGAAGGAATGGCCTTGACACTTGAAGCTTCTTTGAAGTTTTAAGCTAAGGAAATGGAGGTTTTTGGAGAAGTCCCCTTGAAGACAATTTTTCCAACCTTGAAGAAGGAGGTGGAGGGCCCTTCAAATAGGCAAGAAATGGGGTGTAAAAGGGGGAGGGAAAGCACCCAATCTTTCCCTCCCGAAGTATCCCCCGGATGCCCCGGGATATGCTGAAGATACTTGACAATGGAATGAGCCGGAGGCGGTGGTAGTCGACCAGGTAGCTTTGTGGGAGGTGGCCGACCGGCCACCCCACCTGGTCGGCCAGCCACCAAGCCTAGCCGACCGGCCACCCCAAAAAATGAAGATGAAAATTTTGGGCCGACCACCATGCCATAGTATCCTCCCAGGTGTGTGCAACAAGGCCCCAAGGTCGGAATCTGGCAACTCTGAAGCAGAAGCCACAACATAGAGCTTGAAGGAGAGGCTCAAAAATGAAACCAACAATTGCTGGCCGACCACTATGCCAAAGTGTCCTCCAAGATGTGTAGAACAAGGATCCAAGGTTGGAATTTGGCAACACTGAAGCAGGGGCCACAACATAGAGCTTGAAGGAGAGGCCCAAAAATGAAACTCACAGTTTCTGGCCGACCAGTAGTTGGTAGGGTCCTCCAGTCCCACGATCCAGATATGTAGCTTTGGTTGGGAGAAAATACCCTAGGGTGTTCAACATTGGCGGAAGTGAGCAAAAGCGGGCTCGGGAGGGGCTAAGTTATCTGGGATAATTGCTGGCCTCCCACCCCCGATGATCTTCACGATGTTGAAAGCAGAGGTACCTGCCAAGTTTGAACAAAAACTAATGAGAAATGAACGCTCGGGGCCAAAACCGAGCAATTCGGGATCCCGAAAATGGGCTGCAGGTGCCGGAAGTGGTGTTCGGCAGCGAAGTGGGCATCTGCGACCCCAGTGTCTCTCGGAATGACAAAACAGAGGTTCCTGCCAAAAACCGGAGAAATCAGATACAAAATGAATGCTCGGGGCCAAAACCACGCTCGGGGTCCGAAATGGGTCACGGCACCTAAGTGGTGTTCGGCTGCGAAGTGGGCATCAGGGGCCCCAGTGTTCCTTGGAACATTAAAACAGAGGTCTCCGCCAAAAACCGGAGAATTCGGAGGTGGTTGGGCGGTCCCGAGCCGAGGCACACGGCCTAACGGCTCCGAAAACCAGGAACCGGACTCCGAAGTGGGCAAAATGGCCTACGACCATGAAATGTAGCCTACGGCCATTGACAGACGGTCTGCTAGACCTCTCTCTCCCTCAGGAAAGAAAACAGAGAAAACCGAATCTGGTTCGCAAACCGAGACAAGGCACAGGAGAGGGTTCGGAAGTCCGGAGGCAGGGCGCACGGCCGCGACTCTGAAACTCCCGAACAAGCGCGATATGCAACATCACCAAGCGCTCAATCGGTGACGTCTGAGTCTTAAGGTCGGTCAAAAATGGGGTGTCTACAGAGAGGAATGTAATGAATTGAGCACCCTACTCACCCGATCAAAGATCGGCCTCTACTAATCATGATGTGATTTTTATGTACAATATATGCTCTTGTTCCGATATTTTATGATATCTTTACTATGTGGTGCACACAAGTATGGATCAATTCGCCCAATTTAGAATGTTTTGATTTCATGTTTGTTTTGAAAAGTGTTTTGAAGATGTACCACTTGAAAAAGTGATCTCTATAACATGCCCAGGGGGTACCTGTGTGCGTTAAACAGTTCAGACCCTCGATTTCTTTGATTTAGTCTCACGAGTGCAATGTGAAACATAGATGAGAGTCCACATTCGGCAACTTTCAGAAAATCAATTCTATTACAAAATTATTGCCACAAATGGACTGCGTCATCAGATCTCAGAGTCGCCACCTAATATTTATTTTGGAAAAATTAGGAAACTCATGACTCGTGCTAAGGCCATTGTTCGTCGTAACCAAGGATGCTTGGCTCGGAACCTTAGGTATGAAGGGGGGAGGTCATTAATTGAGCACCTCCGCTCACTCGATCAAAAGATCGACCTTTACTAAACCATGATACGAATTTTAGTTTCTTTATATGTTCATGTTCTGATTATTTAATAAATCCTAAAATTTACTATGCAAAGCATTCAAGTATAGACTATGCCATTCATTTTGGAACAATTTGATATCATGTATTTTGAAAGAGTTTTGAAGATGTACAACCCAAAAAAATTGAGTTTACAAAAATGAAAAATCAATATCATTCCAAATTAAGCGACACAGCCTACATCCACTGGCATTCATACAGTTATGTCAAGTAAGCAAGTAGCCACATGGTAGGATGCTTAAACATAATAAGAAAAAACACACACAAGCGAGATGCTAAAGCATAAAAACTCACATATTTATCGACGTCCTGTGAATAGTTACAAAACAAAGTTAGTAAAATATGCATGATCTTATATACAAAATTTTAATGCACTTCACTCATGAGATGCAACTAAAGATTCGGCTTCTAAGATATGACATGTGAATCATCTAAAAAACATGAGGTAGCGCACATAATCACATAGGAATTGATTAAATTCATAAAAAGCAAACTTAGCCAAATCAAGATGCATGAAATATGGATGCAAAGCATGGATATAATAAAAAAACAAAATATGATGCATATTAACAAATAAAGAAAGCAAGTAAAAGAACGAGACAGAAAGAAGCGGAGCGGAGCCAGGGAATTATTACAACATTTTAAATATTACAAATCCGAAGGAGATGAATAAATATTACAACACAATATAAAAATCCTCACAAACACTCAAAATAAAATAAACAAAAGAAACTTCATGTGATTTGGGGATTGCTAGAAAATATTCTGCTTGACGCAGGAAGACTGCTCTGTTTTGTCTAGGGAAACTTATTTTTGCGGGAGCACTATTCATCTCAGGACACTATTCATCACCGACAGTACTATTCACCATGACAATTACTATTTACCCTTCTTGGTCATTATTCATCTTACCAAGCATTTTTCGTCTACAGTTACTATTCATCGTCGGAGGCACTATTCATCGTCGGGGTTACTATTCACCTCCGCAAGTTACTATTCACCGTCGGAGGTTACTATTCACTGCTGATCATTATTCATCCGATGGGGTCACATCTTTAACAAATTAGGTGGTTCGACCAACCATTTAAAGCAGTAAAATTACAACAATTTATATATAACTAAAAAATTACAACATTTTATTTAAAGCAATAAATTACAACAGTTTATATGCAACAGTAAATTATAGCAAATATGTAGGTGGTGCAGCCTTCCCGTTAAAGCAATAAAACAGTTATATAAAAACAATAGTAAATTACAACAGATATGTGGGTGGTGTAGCCTTCCCATTAAAGCAATAAAACAGTTATAAAAAGATATAAATGAAGTATTAGCTTGCGAAAATTCACCTTTTGAAGAAATGATGAATTTTTTGATTTACAAACTTTCTTTTGATCACCCTCAAGTTATGGAGTATGTTGTTGAAATCTTAGCAAGAAAGTTCAAGTTTTAGCTTTGGTGAAGTTTTGGGTGGTAACAAAATAAACTCTTTCTTTGATCAAAGCTTAGACCTCTCTCTAAAAATATTTTTTACCCAATTTGAACAAAATAAACTCTTTCTTTGATCAAAGTTTAGGCCTCTCTCTCTCATCAAAAAATTTCACTACTTCTCATAGCTCTAATGGTCTTCTATATATAGGGCAAAAACCAAGACCCTTTCATGTTTTGAAGGGCCAATTTTCAAGAGCCAAAACCTATTCATGTTTTGAAAGGCCAATTGTGAATAGTCAAAACCCATCCATTTGTTTGAAAGGCCAATTGTGAATAGTCAAAACCCATCCATTTGTTTGAAAGGCCAATCGTGAATAGTCAAAACCCATTTATTTTGTTTGAAAGGCCAATTGTGAATAGTCAAAACCTATTCATTTGTTTGAAAGGCCAATTGTGAACAGTCAAAACCTATTCATTTGTTTGAAAGGCCAATTGTGAACAGTCAAAACCCATTTATTTGTTTGAAGGGCCAATTGTGAATAGTCAAAACCCATTTATTTTTTTGAAAGGCCTATTGTTTCAAACTGCTAAATTTTATGGACAAGAAAAAAAAATGCAGAAAAAGATTTTTGAATAGGCCTAAACTAATTTGGCTAAAACGGGTGTAAAGTTGGGATTAAAGCTTAAATCTGATTTTTTTTTTGCTGAGAAATTCATAAAATAGTACATTATAATTTTCATCATTGGGTGTTCAAAAGAAAGCACCCAAGTCTTAGGGCCAGTCAAAATGGGGTGTCTACAATCTCATATGTACATTAATCAAATCGTCCAAACTTAAGTGAAAAAACCTTCATCCATCAGCATTTAAACAATATATCAACTAAGCACTTAGCCTTATGGTAAACATGCTTGATATGGCAACACCAACCCACATGCAATATTCTAAAGCAAGAAATGCTCACCTAGTACTCAACCGAGGCAAGCTAAAAGAAATGAAACTGTTAGAAAAATGCATGCTCTAATATGCAAATGACTAATGCAACACACACAAAATGCAACTACTAGGTTTGGTTTATTAACATGGCATATGGTGCAACTCAAAGCATGCGATTAGTGCACGTATTCGAGTAAGTAGGAAATGACAATATGGTTAGAATGATGAACCGAACCCAATGCATGCGAAAATGTGTATTTACACATAGGAATGATATGGAACCAAAATATGGATGCCACCATCGTAAACAAGTAAATAAAAGGGAGAAAGAAATGGGGATTGGAAGACATACACAATATTACAATTTTGCCCTCATGCAAGAGGGTCCGAATAAATGTCCTAATTAACTAGTTATTAAAATGCCAAATTATTTTACTAAGTTAACTAGCTATTACAAATTCAAAGGAATTTAACTAATTAATTACAATCAAATTAATCTAAGAGCTACAAATTGATGAACTCGAACGAGAGTTGAAGAACCACACGTGCAACCGAGAACATCCTCCCAGAAACTCCTATGTTCTCTGCGATTCTATTACATTCGATCGAGAAAAATTAATCTGTTTTTGCCCCAGCTTCTGCTTTGTTCTGTCATGAAAATGACACTGCCTGCCTAAAATGGAGTGACCGGCCAAATGGAAGGGTGGCCGACCGGCCATTGTTTTTGGCCTCTGCCTTGCTACAACAGAAGGGAAACAGAGTGTTTCCAAGGGATGTTTGTCCTCTTTGCCTCTCCCTATCATGGAACTGATTAAGGGAGGAGTAGAATTGGTCCACAAACCATCAATCATCGCAAGGTTGTTGCGTGATGATCTATGAACCAATGGGATAAAAATATTCATGAAATGAAAGGAAAGACCAACAACACCTATTTCCTATCATGGAGTCACCTCAAGGAAAGGGGTGGACATTGCTCTTTGAACCATTAATATCACTAAGAGTATGTAATGATTCAAGACTCAATGGGTTCAATTAACATCCGATTGAACCCAACTTGATTTTATTATCTTGTTTTACCTCTTTTACCAATTTTATTAGTCTCTTTTAACATTACCTTTCCATTACTTAATTCATTTTGTCCGAAAGTGTGAGTTATGTCCATTAAATGAAGAGAAGTGCCAAAGAAGAAGTTGTCTTTAGCATGAGAGAGATGTAATGCCTTAGTAATGAAGCTCCGAAGAGATTAAACCATTAAGAATGATAGGTCTCTTTCTCATGCCTTAAACAACAATCAATTGTTTGAAACAACTCTTAAAAAAAGAAAGAAAACCAAGAAAGGAGGGAGGTTGCAGAGATGATTATTACAAGTGTGACTATATGTATGAAAATTATGAAATAAAAGCTATCAACTCAAATAGATTGGTGTCTAAGGCGTAAACCACCAAATCTATGAGGACTTACAACAATACAAGCATAATATTCAAAGCATAAACTAAATAAACACATCAAAACAGTCCCAAAACTTACAAAACAGTGTTGGAAAATCAGTTTCAGAAGCTCGGAAAAGTAAGTAAAAAAAGGAGGAAAACAAAGCAAGTAAGCAAGCTTAAGGAAGGGTGGCTAACTCCTCCTCTTTTGGGGCCTTAAAATCACATGTTTAAGCCTCTTAAAACTCTGAAAATCAGTAGCTAAAAGTTAGGAAACAAGTGGGAAACACAAGGATAAAAGCTTATGAAATAAGGTTCAAAGAAGGGTGGCTAACCCCTTCACCTTTGGTAGCTTTTAACTCACAAGTTTCAGCCCACAAAAACAATCCAAAACAGAGTAAAAACAGCAAGAAAAAGATGAGAGAAGAGTAGGCAAAATGTGGCAAGAGTTGTACCTTTGAAGAGAAGACACTCTTTTGTTCACAAATTACAAGATGTTCACTCTTAAGGGCTGAAATTTCAGCTCAATAACCTCAGCAAGGAGCCTCAAAATATTGGTTTTGGAAGTGTATGTAAATTGCAAGATAGAGAGGGAGAGTGCATAGCAAGATTTGGGCTCTTCACCAATTTTTCTAACCTAAAATCGTGAGGGATGGTCAAGTATATATAGAAAAACAGGTGCCCCTGTTGGAAATATCTGTATTGAGCCAGCTGGTGCAGCGCATGCACATGGGAGGACAGTTGGCAGCAAAAGATCTGCCAGCCGAGAAACATGGCTGGCCTGCCAGCCATGTAAGGGGACGGTTGGCCACTAAATATTGGCCTACCGGCCACCTGTTGGCTAGTAGGCCTCTAAGTGGTCAGGTTAGAAAAAATTTAGGTTTTGGTCCAAAGGGGGTGCAAAGTTTTAGGCTCTGAAACTCAAAATCAAAGCTTCTTGCTAAAGAAATTGAACGGTTGTACAATGGAGTATTTCATCATCGAATGTTCAACCTAAGGCACTCAAGTCTTATGGGCAGTCAAAAATGGAGCGTCTACAATCGTAACATATTTACACATTAAAAATGTATCCTATTTTGAGAAAAAAATGGATGAATACCTTGGTGAATCTAGGTAAAAGTGTAGTTGTGGTATTATGTTGGCTTGTATGTCCTTGGTGAAAGTCCATAAACCCGAGCGGTTAGGTGTCAAGCCTTCCAATTAATACCGGTAAAAATGACAATTTGGTAATGCTTGTAGCCTACTTGCAAACACGTCCTAGAGATTCTCAGTATTATATCCACTGCCCTGTTTTCTAATGTGAAGGAAAATGAATTCATGAATTGAGATGTAAACTTGGCATTGCATGGTTTTGAGAAAATGATATAAACTGTTTTGGCACGAGCTTACATATGTATTCACCTTATAACTCTGTTAAGATTCATACACAATGTTAGAGTATCTTTACTGGGCTTTGGCTCACCTTATATGGAAAATCATTTTCAAGTGCTGATGACATGCCTCCACCAAGGCAATAGCTTTGGAGGACTTGGAGCCAAGAGCTTCTATTTTTGTTAACTGTTGTAATTATTTTGTACAAGCCTAAGGCTTTATTTGTATTAAGTTTAAACTCACTTTTGTTGTAACCAAGCACCGTCTTGAAAAATTGTAGCCATCAAGGCATTAAATTATCTGTTCTTACTTCAATTTCATATCTCTTGCTACTGACACATGCTATAGATTCAGGATTAGGGCTTGTGAATGTATAGTTCCATGTGTTATTTTTGTAATCATTAACTTATATGAACATAAAGAGAGATCTTATTCTGAATGCATTGTTAATGGGTAATTATTGGGAGATGGTTTTATTATTATATTTTTCGAGGCGTTACAAAAATAGGCTCGGGGTTAGCAATAAAGCTCAAATTCCATATTTCTTACTGAGAATTGTGCAAGAAATACGTTCTAATTTTCATCATCGAGTAATCAAAAGAAAGTGCCCAAGTCTTACAGCCAGTCAAAATGAGGTGTCTACATTAATATGAAAAGCTTCCTAAAAGTAATTTATATTTTCCAGCCACCTTTCTTGGCTTGCAAGTTGTTCCACCGCCTTACAATGATAACAACGATGTCGAAATATCAAAAATCGAGGTCAACTATGCCTATGCAGGCTGTGGTATGTTGCCGCAAACCATCCCAGTTTGCCCAATAATATATATAATTTTTTTTTTTATTGTTTTCTCACTTGATTTGTTTCTATTTTTTCATGTCTATCCAAAATATTACTTCCAAGTTTCATTTTCAAATATATATATATATATATATATTTATTTTTAATTTTTCTAGAAAGGTTGGAGTTTCGAAAATCACATTGACAAATTCACTTCGACCATGCAAGATAACTTGACCAAAATATTTAACCAACAAGGCCTCGTACAATATTTGAAAAACTCAATCTTCATGTTTTCTTTGGGAATAAATGACTTTTCCCGCATTTATCTTCCATCTAACAATGGTACTCTCAGCAAATTGGCGCCCAATGCCTTTGCACAACTCCTTTTCAATGAACTGTCTGTGGGTCTAACAGTAAGATGTATCATGTTCACATCACCACCTAGATTTGCTTTAAAATTGCTCCAAAGTGTATATTGCTGATATGAATACGATGGATCATGCATTATTAACTGATGGATCGGTGGTCGTGTTTTGTAATCATTGTATGGATTGGGGACAAGAAAATTTTTGGTGAACAAGATTTGGCCACTAAGGTGCGTATTATTGTATGCCAATCAATCAAACCTTATGGCAATTTGTTGTAATCAAACAGTCAATGACTTGGTCCTTCTATACAGAAAAAACCTTCCGGAGATGCTAAATGAATTACAAACCAATCTTTCTGGTGATGTCTTCTCCCACTCCAACAACTTTCAAATTGTTGAGGACATGAAGGAGAATCCAACAAAATTTGGTATATAGTGCTGCTAGTTAAATTCATTTGTCTTTTTTATTACACAGATAGAATCACCATTCATAACATTGTTGAATTAGCCTATTACAAACTCTTTTATTGCTCTATGTGTATGCGTGTGCAGGTATAATGTATAGCATAGGAGAGTGCCTTCCTAGGTCATCCCACAATGTTTGCCCAAATAGAGATCAATATCTCTATTTTCATTATTCACACTACCTAAGATGCCAACCATGTCTTCTCTTTGAACTATTTTAATGGAACACTTCGGTGTCGTTTGGTAACACTTACGTTTTCAATTTTCTGTTTATATTTACAAAAATTTAAAAAACTCAAATAAAAACTTATTTGGTAAAATTTTTTATTTATAAATCAATGGTCTCAGTTTATAAATTTGGCCAAAAAAATGAAAACACAAAAAATGTGTTTCCATTTTGAGCCACCACCACCACCATCACCACCCACCCACCTACCATCACTATCCACCACCCACCCGCCACCACCCACCACACCACCACCCGCCACCACCACCACCACCCACTGCTACCACCCACCACCACCCACCACCACCCCACCACCCAACCACATTCCACTTGCCACCACTTGCCATTTCTCACTCTTTTTTATATTTTTAAATTTTTTAAAACATTTTGTCAATTACCAAACGCGTTTGTAGTTTATGTTTTTCTAAAAATAAACAAAAAATAAACAAAAACCAGTTTATAAAATTTTTGTAAATACAAACTGAAAACGTAAACGTTACCAAACACACTCTTTGCTCCCTCCTTAATATAAAAATCTTATGGGAGCCCAAGTGTAGTAATCTAATGGCTTTGGGTTGGGTTAGGTTGGGCTGGGCTGGGTTTGTCTATTTCTGTTTCTGGATGGCATTGTATTTGGGTTGATAATGTCATGTAATGGCCTTCTTAGGATATTGAATCAAATTGTGTTTTTAGATGGGAATCAAGTTATCAAAGGGGTTGGATCCTTGTGTAAGACTATTTTGTAATTTCAATTAACATTTCAACCCCCATAAATACTATAAAAAAATTAAAAAAAATTAAAAAAAAAATTGTTACTTCATATTTAATGTTGTAAGCTAAAGGCCCTGTTTCATTACTTGGAGTATTAATGATGAGATTAACAATCTCATGGGATGGATAATCTCATGAGATAATTATGTATATGATTGTTAATACTTACTCTCCTTCGGTATTAAATATAATACAATTTTGTAGGATTATCCTATGTATTACTAAGCCAGATGCCATTTTTGTGAGCCAAACGCAGGAATGCGAATTTGATAGGATTGATAGGATTAATAGTCCAATCCTATGTCATTATCCTGGAATCAAACAGACCCTTAGTTCCAGCACTATACATCTTCGGAGACTCCACGGTTGACGGAGGCAACAACCCAAACATTCCACCATATGAGTTCAATCTCAATGCCATGCTACCTATACGCTGGACCAACGGCAAGAATACTAAATTTTATTCGTAAGACTAATGTATTCATTTCATTCTTGTATTATTTTTTTTTTCCTTTTCTTTTAATTTTTAATTATTAATATGAAAAGCTTCCTAAAAGTAATTTATATTTTCCAACCACCTTCTTTGGCTTACCAGTTGTTCCACCTCCTTACAATGATATCACCGAAGTTGGAATATAAAAAATCGGTGTCAACTATGCCTATGCAAGCTGTGGTATGTTGCCTCAAACCAGCTCAATGTGCCTAATAATATATATGTATATATATATATATAAATGTTGTTTTTATTGTTTTCTCACTTGATTTGTTTTTATTTTTTTCATGTTTATCCAAAATATTACTTCCAAGTTTCATTTTCAAATATATATATTTTAATTTTAATTTTTTTTAGAAAGGTTGGACTTTCGAAGATCATAGTGACAAATCCATTTCGACCATGGAAGATAACTTGACCAAAATATTCAACTAACAAGACCTTGCAGAACATTTGAAAAACTCAATCTTCTTGTTTTCTTTGGGAATAAATGACTAATTCTGCATCTATCTTCCCTCGAACAATGATACTCTCAGCAAATTGGCACCCGACGCCTTTGCACAACTCCTTCTCAGTGAATTGACTGTGGGTCTAACAGTAAGATGTATCATGTTTACATCACCACCTAGCTTTGCTTTAAAATTTCTCCCAAGTATATATTGTTGATACGAATACGATGGAACATACATTATTAACTAACGGATGTGTGGGCATGTTTTGCAATCCTTGTATGGATTGGGGGCAAGAAATTTTTTGGTAAATAACATTTGGCCACTGGGGTGCATACCATTGTATGCCAATCAATCGAACCCTATGGCAATTTGTTGTAATCAAACAATCAATGACTTGGTCCTTCCATACAGCAAAATCCTTCCTAAGATGTTAAATGAATTACAAACCAATTTTTCTAGTGTTGTCTTCTCCCACTCCAACAACTTCCAATTTATTGGGGACTTGAAGGAGAATCTGACAAAATTTGGTATACAAAACTACTATTTAAATTCATTCTTTCTTTTATCACACAGACAGAATCTCCATCCATAACATTGTTCAGGGAAAACAAGAGTGAAACAAATACATTAGACCAATGTATTTGTGTTTCCCATGAATGTTAGTTGAAATGCCCATGCGCTTTATCTATGTCTATCTACTTCAATTGAAAAATGCTAGGGTCCTAGAATTAGGGACCCAGAATTTACCGATAATGGGTATGTGGGGTGGAGATTAAATTGATGAAATGTGGGATCCATGAGTGAAATAAATTTGAACCCTTGGTTCTTATTTCTAAGTAAATTCTGAATTTGTAATGTTGATGACTTCAATTTTACATTAATAATTGACCCTAAATTGAAATATTTTTAAAATTTTTATAAAATAATTTTTAAATATAAATAAATAAATAAAGCTGTGAGGAAATAACAGTATTAATTACAATAACAGAATAAATACCCAAACTATTCAATAATAAGTCAAAGCAGAAATTGTTGGGATATTTGAATAAAAATATAATTAATTATATGTTATTTTGTGGTGTGGGAGCTAAATAAATAGTGGCCCAAAGAAGCATACAGGGCCCGCAAATGTAAAGCAAGCCAACTTAACCCCATCCAATATTGGCCCATTATGCGAGCCTATTAGGCTAAACCGAAGCCGAGTATATAAGTCCTTGAAAGGAACGAACGCCGTGTACGTAGTCCTGAGTAGCTCATACAAGCCGGTATTGACTCTTTGCATTGTTGACTTATCCTCATAAAGTGAGGAGGACGTGGGACCTAGCAGGAAGGGCGCAACAGAAGATAAAAGCCCAAAGGAGAAACTCTATAAAGGAGGAGGGGAACTCTAGAAAGAGGTATGGAAAAACTGTCTAACACAAAAAAACTAGGATTATTGTATTTTTCTAGGAGGCTAATTAGACTATCAGAGTGCTAATTTCGGCATCCCTGATCGGAATTATTCTTCTATTTCAGGTAACCATCGAAGGATTACTGCAAGACCTGCTTGGATAAAGGAGAATCCCAATCCACTTCCCCACATGTGGTTACAAAACTCTAATGCTATTATTATATCATTACGAGGTTTTATTTCAAAAACAATTATGATATTAATATGAGTTGAATTGTGAGTTTATTACATTATTTATTTTTATTTCCTTTTTTATATATATACTTTGTTATATCTATGAGGAAAGATATGTTGAGAAGATACACCAGATGATTTGAGAGATGAAAAGTGCTTTTGTAAACTAGAAATATATAGAAATTTATCAAGAGAGGATTTTCTAAGAGTGTTGTTCATCTATTTTTATATATTTTTGATAATTCTGATTCTTGGCTTGGTTCAAGCTTTCTGGTGGTCATGAATACTAGATAAAGGATGCTATGACCTACCTGGATTTTATCTTAAAATTGCTTCACTCCGATTGTACCTTCACGAAGGAAGGAAAAACAATTTTAGAATAGTGACAATACAACTCCCAAAATCTCACAACTATTTTGCCTACTCTTAATTTTTGGTGTTTATATATATATATTATTTATTATTAGGATGCTCAGTTCAATAGTCATATTTTGAATTTTTTCGATCGATACGTCCACACGTTTAAATATAAAGTCCATAAAGGCAAGGTTATGCGAAATGATCAATACACAATTGATCTTTATCCATACAAATTGGAGAGGGAGTAAAAAAGCCCCCATTTATCAAAAGTAGTGAACATTTAGAAAGTAGAGAGAGAAACTAAGGGAAATTCTATTTCCACACACTTTATTAGCTCAGTGCGCATCTTTTCTCAATACACACACCTATTAATTTGATTATTAATTAATTTTCTCAATTTACACACGTAAAGTTACAATTATACCCTTCACTCATAACCATTATACACACACCACTTTATTCTCCTTTCCATGCACTTTTACTTTCTTCTAATTGCTGATCTGCATGAGCAAGAACAGAAATAGCCACACACACACACACACACAAAAAAAAAAAAAAAAAAAAAAAAAACACCATCTGAATCCAATTGAGGAAGATAAATTTCTATCCACGTTTACTTTCCACTTTTGCTTTCTTCCAACAAGTCAATAGCTTTTGCCTTCTTTCAATTGAGGAAGACGAATTTCCATCCATGGTGATGAGCCCTCAACTGTGGTTCTCTCTAACCATCCACCCGAATCCTCCAAAGACTTTATTCTCCACACACCAACAGTCCCATTGAAACCAAAGCAATTGAGGAAAACTCCATTCACTTGTTGCTCAACCTCAAAATGAAAAGCTAAATTAATGTTCTGCAAGTAATAGAGGAGTATAGAGTGTGAAACAAATAATATGACAACAATGGAAAAACTAGGATTTATTTATTTTTAACTCAAAGGGTGTACATTGAGATTTTTTTTGTTCTTAAAAGATGTGTATAGAGAATTTTTTCATATAATATTATGGAGGTTACTGGATGTTTATTATGGTCATTTTTATTTAGGATATAATTGTCATTAAATTAATATTTCATTCAATGTGTACCTTGAACTAAATAAGTGTGTGGAAATAGAATTTCCCATAAAGTAAAAGTCACTGAGTGAGGAGTGAGAGAAAGAGAGAGAGAGAGAAGCGGCAATGGTGAAAGAATGAGTGAGAGAGAAAGAAAGAGAGAGAGGTGACCTCCATGGCATCGAATTGCCGATGACGGCCTGTGAAGAGATCTATGCCACCACGACGACATAGATTTGGTGAATTTTTCAACTCCACCAACGTTTATCTGAAGAAATCTCGTACTCCGGTAATCGGCGCTATGTCATCGGCATCGATAACTAAGGATGAGAAAAAAGAAGTGTTTGGCCTCAAACTTTGTTGGATTTGCAACTTCTGTGGCACCGAAGCTGCCGTGATTACCTTCTTTGGCAATACCTTTGACTTCAAAAACCCCTTCGTTGACTCGAGATCGGACATTGAGCTTTCGACGAAAGAACAAGATTGATTTCTTCAAATTGCGAAGATCTCGAAGAACGCAAATGAGACGATGCCATAGTTCCTGCCGGAGTTCATCAATTTCATCATCGGCGAAAAAGAGGCAATGGAAGGAGGCGAGTGTAGGTGGTGGCATCTAGGGCCGGCCCTAGACATAGGCTCACCAGGCCATGGCTTAGGGCCCTTCAAAATAGACCCAAAAAAGGGCCCCTCCTCTTATAGTTTAGTGTAATATATTAGGTATGTTTTAAGTTCAAAAAAAGTTAAAGAAGGCCCAAACTAACTTAAAATAAATTGACTCATTAAAAAATTAAAAAGCCCATTCAAAATTAAAAGGGCCTATTCTCTCTCCCTATTTAATTCTTAACCCTAACTCTTAATTCAATTTTCCCAAAAAATTGAGAGAAGTGGCACAATAGAGCACTAACGAATTTCTCAAGAATTCAAAGTAGCAACACAACACAGGTAGGTCTTTTGTTCTATTCAATTAATTAAATATTTATCTTGTCTTTTGCTTAATTGTTGTTATAATATTGGTATTTATACAAATCTGCATCATCAAGAAGAATTAATCTTTTGCTACCTGTACTAAATTTTTCGTTGAATGAAATATATATATATATATATGTAAATGGTCTCAAATGATCTAGTGATATTTATTGGTTGATTATCGGCTTTGGGTCCCGGAAATCTTAGGGCCGGGCTTGGTGGTGTCACTGCTGGAGACGAATGAGAGAAACGGCGAAGAAGGGAAGCCATGGAATATGGTGCAAGTAATGCAATGGTGATGGTTAGGGTTAGATTTGGAGAGCTTTTTGGGAAGGAGATTGAGAGGGTTTGGAGTGTTGCGAGCTAAGGCTTGGGGAGATACGTATATAGATAAAGATGAAGCCATTGTTGAGTTCTCTATACTTTTGTGATTCTCACTCAATTATTATTATTATTATTATTTTGGCAGAGCTGACATGAAGTGGATAGTAAACCCAAATCTGTTCATCTTCCTTTTTCTTCTTCTTCTTCTTCTTCTTCTTCTTCTTCTTTTTTTTTTTTTTTTTTTTTTTTTTTTTGTAGTTGTTGTTGTTGTTGTTGTTGTTGATGATGATGATGAAATTGATTGCAACAGATTATATATATATATATTTTTTGGTTCTTCTGTTGAATGGAGTGAGAGTGAGAGAGACTGAACAAAGATTTGAACAACTAAAAAAGAAAAAAAAATTGAACAGATACGTTTTGGTTTGGATTGGTATTCCAACATATAGAAAACATAAAAATAAACAAAGTAAACAGATAAAAAAATTGAATAGATAGGAAAAAAAAATTAATAGATAGATATAAATTTGAACAGATAATCAAAAAAATTGAATAAATAAAAAATAATATAAGCAGATAGATATAAATTTGAACTGATAGTCAAAAAAAGTCAACAGATAAATTATGAGGGGTAAAATTAAAAACAAAATCAGTGTGTTTGATTTCAGTTTTCTGAATTCAATTTTCTGCAAATTGAGTTTTTTATTTTTAGTGAATATTTTTAAAATTTTAAATTATTATTATTTTTTATTTTTTTAGAAGCACCTTACTTAAATGTATCTAAATAGTAAAATATTTGTGAAAAAAATTAATAAATACATAAAAATATGAAAAATGTATTGAATTTTCTTTTTTCTTTTTTTGTATTTTTGGTATTTTTTTAAAAGATTTTTTTCAAAAATTTATACTTTTTAAGTGTATTTATGTCAGGTGTGTCTAAAAATTAAAAAAATTTCTTAAAACATTAAAAAATTCAATAAAAACAAAAAAAAAATATGAAAAATGAAAAAATAAAATTTTATGAAAAGTGAATTTTGAAAACTGAAACCAAACATAGTGATTGTTCTTCAAAACCAACAAAAGGATTTATCACCAAACTATTTCACAAAAGGCACTCATCAACAAAAAAATATTCACCGGACCTAATGCCTACCCTCCTTAAATTGGACTTTTAAAGAATTTTCTCTCATTATTATTGAAATTATATTATTCATGTTAATTATCATATTTGTTATTTTGTTAGACTAACAAAAACCAATGACCAATTTTACATTATCTGCCTTTTTTTTTTTTTTTTTTTATTTCCCTTAATGGAAATTCTAGTATACATAACCCCTGAAAGGAGTGTATCATATGCACTCCTAGTTTTGTCATTTTCTTCTTTATGACTAGTTTTCTTCTTTAGTCATGATATTATTTTAGTTATGATTCATTAAATCTTTGATTATGCCTCATGTGATATTTAGTTATGACTTTTTATTTTTTTGGTTATGATTCCAAAGGTATAAAATTATATTTTTTTTCTTTAGTTATAAGCCTTTCCCCTAATTTATATTTCGAAACTAGCAATTAACCCATCATGGTTAGAATTTTTTTTTTTATTTTCAATACAAATATTCTTACAAAATAAAAATAATTCATTTTATTATTTTGATGGTGAATCACTAATAAATCTTGATAAGTGATCTTATCCATTTTTTTATGAACCTAAAGGTCCCATCATAGTATAAATTACACAAAATGGCAATCATAAAACACGCGTGTTTATTGTGTTAGGGAGCAATGTGGGTTTTGTCATTAAGATGAAATTACACATTTGAGCAATTCATACTATAGGCATTTTTTCTTTACCCTCTTTGACAAGCAAATCCTACACTACGAACATGGAAAGATTCTTAATCCCACGGCGAAATTATTTGATTTCCTTGTGAATTCAGTTAAATTGTAAATGGAAACGAGAGATTTACGCTCCTAATCTCCAATTTAACATTCAAATCTTGGGTACAAACCCTATATTGTCAAAACCCTACATTTTTAGTCCAAGAGTCACAGTGATGCAAACATTGTTCAAACATCTATGAAAGGTGCAATTGTCGGTCAGAACCACCGATTCATACTCGACATTAGGATACACACCCATACATCGTCGAAATGTGAGATTGGGAAAACGTAACGAGATGTAGATTTCGAGCAATGGCTGTTAGTGTAGGTGTTGAAGATTTATGACAATGAGACGGGAACATATGTGATGTGTTATTTTGGTAGCATAATGTAAATGCCATGTTAGGGTTGGTATGTGCCTATTAGAATGTTTTATGTTTTCCGTTTGCATGTGTGCAATGTTTGTTTTGATGTTTTAAATGTTTGTGTGTCCCTTGATTGTCGTTGATGTGGCCGATGTTGTGGGGTTGATGTAATGTTTACTTTTCCTTGTTTGAGTGTTAGTACATATTTGGGTCATCAATGATTGTCGTAATGTTGGTGTTAATGTGATACCTAATATTACATGATTTGTTTTATTTTGTTCGCATCAACGTGACACCTAACATTACATGATTTGTTTTATTTCGTACTGGGTTTGAATTTAATTCATAATGGGTCACACAAATCCACATTAGCCCTGTTACGATGGCATGTTGAATTTATAGGTGGAGTGTTGGTAATTCAAAGAAATGCAGGTATTTGCCCTAAAAATTTGATTATGACCCATAATGTGGGTAAGTAGGCTGTGGGATGTTCATGTTTCAAATAATACAAATGTGGGTAACATATGTTTAATGTGGTTATGGGTGAACATGTTTGGTTTATAAATATGCAGGTTCATGTGTGTAGTTTAATTTCGTGAGTTCGTTATAATGGGGCTGGTTTGTGTTTTGCTAGTGGGTTGCAAAATTCCACATTGACATGTTGCGGTGACACGATAGGTTTGTCTCTGTGATATTATTTTGAAGTTGATGTCAGGTGTTTGGGAATTACAGTGTGCAATGTGCACAATGTAGGACAGTGGATAAATGTGGTTGAGTGGCTAAGTTGATGGGTTGTTTTTTGGTGAGGCTTCTAATTGTTAGATATGATCATAGTGTGAACATATATACAGGTAGATTCGGATATTTTAAAATCACATTTGTCAGCATGTACCATTAGCTAGTATGTTGCTTATATCGTGGGGGTTAATATCGGTATATTCACAATATTTGGTGTAGATGTGTATATGGTTTAAACTTATACAGCGTTGAAAAGATTATGTAATTCTCGTTTTCAATTTTATCTAAGTTTCATATTGATATTAATAGTAGTTAACACATCAAAATTCAATAAGGTAACCGTCCAGCACAATCTGAAATCATTCCAATTTCAAATCCTCCAAAAAATACATTGTAAATCTTAACTTTTCAGCATAAAGAGAAAAGATAGATACCCACACTATTACCAAAGGATAAGGGTGTATGCGTTGCAGTTCGGACGGTTTAAGAGTAAAATTATAAACCGAATGGCGGTTTGGCAGTTTGACAAATTGACAAATTAGGATTTAAGCGATTTTGGGCGGATTTGCAGATTAATGAATATTCTAACTAATTATCAAACATTTACATAATATATAACACTAATTTACATAATTTTTTTCATATATCTAATGCAAACTAATTTTACATAATATATTTTATATTTATAACTTCTAATTTGTAACGAATTTAATTTGTAATGAATTTCACATCTTAAATCTCTCTTACGCTCATTTTTACTTTGATATTTCATTAGAGATTAAAAAATATATATATGTATTAACTATAGTGGAACGAAGTGGTTTCGAAAACAGATTATAAATTTTAAAGTTTAATCTGCGGTTAACGGATAGAGCGAGTGCAAATTGATGCGGATCGGTGCAATTTTAGCATATTAGGCGGTATTTTGCACAACCCTACCAAAGGGTGTAATCATAACATCACATGTCAATAAATATATCAAAACAACATTACCAAAATGAATGGGACTAAATGGTCTACAATAAAATCTTTTGGACTAAATGGATAACCATTCCTCCATATGAGATTTATTGATACATTTTCCTTTTTAAACTCTATTTCTATAAAACAAAAATCATACATTAATTTTGAACTACAAATAATTGATTATTAAAGGAAAGCCTCCTAAAAAAAAAAAAAAAAGGACAGCCTCAAAAAAATATAAATGAAAAAGAAGTAAAAATCCTTAAATTTCAATACAAAATATTAAAATTTTACTATCAATAATTTAAAATTACAGAGGATTTTTTGATGAGTACTATTAAAAGTTATATTGGTTTAGGTGAATTATCTATCAAATGGGTTTGGTAATGTACATATAACTATCACTTAAAATTGAAAATTTTACCTATGAAGAATTTGAATTTTTAGTTTATCTATGATTTATTGTTAACTGTATAATATTTCACTATTTATAGGAATGAAGATTTTAAGTTCAATCTTAGGTAGAATTTTTTATTTTAATAATTTTAATATTAGAAATTAATTAAATATCGATCATTTTAAGTAATATCCATTTAATACTTTCAATTTTAGTTTTATCAAGATTTCTCAAGTCTAATGACAATCATATTTTAAAAATAAAATTGATTATTTCTTTAAAATTGTAACAAAATTTAGTTTAGCGAAAGAAATTTACTATGTTATCACTCAAAGGTCAAGTAATTTAGCTCTACTTTTTTATGGTTGTTTACTTTTAGGCTCCATTTGTTTAAAAAGAAACGGACTATGGAAACTGAAAATGGTAGAAAGTGAAATGAAAGAAAGGAAAAAGAATCTTGCATATATTTAAATAAATGAAAAATTTTGCAAGAAAATTATAGAAAAAATATATATATAATGACTCTATAACAACGAGTTGTAAAGATTAGTGTGCATAAAAACGGAAACAAAATAAATCTTACCAAGATTTGTGGGGAAAATAAATTTTCCTCTATATTTTGCAAGAAATTGTTAACCTAACTAACAAACTATTTTGAGTTGTATATGAAACTTTAGTTTCCATTACTTTCTAGGACTTTCTATCCAAACAAATACATAAAAAAAATAATAAAATAATAAAAGAAATTATTTTTTATCGTTCACTTTCCTATATTATCTATCTAACCAAATTGAGCCTTCGAAAAAATTAGGTGTTAATCCCTCTCACCTCTTACGTAGAAACTTAAGAACTATGAGAATAATTGTATTAGGTAAGTTCTCTCAGTGTTTTGAAGATAGTTGTTTAAGCCCTTTTCGCTGGCTTTTTTTTTTTTTTTTTTTTTTTTTTTGCCCTTCATTCATAATTGCTCAGAGAAATTTCAAAATTGTTTATTTTCTCTCAAATAAATTTCTAAATTGCTTATTTTCTCTTAGATATATTTCAAAATTGCTTATTTTCTCTCAGAGAAATTTCTAAATTGCTCAAAGAAATTTCTAAATTGTTTATTTTCTCTCAAAGAAATTTCTGAAATTTCATTGACGGAAGATAGCTAATTGAGTGGAACTTTGTCAATTTTTTTTCTGGAAATTTCATATTTATCATGAATCTTATTTGATAGATCTCAACGAGAACATTCTAAAAATATAAATTTCATTGAAAACCGATATCTAAATTAAAAATTATTAAATTTTTAAGTTTTAAAATTTTTCAAAAAGTAAAAGGCGTTAGATCAGCAGTGTGGGTTGGAATCCAAAAATTGGTTCCATATTTCCAAGGGACCTTAGCTACTATTACAATATTTATTATCTTTTATCTTATAAAATTTTAATATGAGCGACCTTAAAATAAAAAATCCTTACTTTTAACATAAAATTATAAAATTACATAAAATTTGGACATAGTATAAGAGCCAATTTTTACTGAAATTTAAAGCCTCCAAAAAAAAATTAATTAATTAAAAATAATAACAGAATTGACTCTTATACCATGTCCAATTTTTCTGTTTACTTTTAGGCCTCAAATGAAAAAGATCCAATCCAAATCTGAATCATTGCAGTCAGTAGCTTCCGTATTTTGTTTGAGATATATGGGGTGTTTTGAGAACTTAAAAATAAAAATAAATAAAACAAAAAAAAGAAGCTAATTTCTTAACTTTTTTATACCCAAAAAAAAAAAAAAAAAATCACAAGAAAGTTAACTGTTTTAACACAAAAAAAGTCAAAAATTTATCTTTTTACCAACTTCTCAAAATACCACTATATATGAGTATGTTTTTTATTTTTTTTAAATCACATCACCTTTTTATTTTTTTTATATCTTTTTATAAAAAATCAAAAAAAATACTTATTTAAACATTCCAAACAATGCCTAATGGTATTGCCATAATTTTCAAACTGAGGATAAAGTAGCTTGTTTAATAAGTGAGCTAATAAAAAAAGATTAATGTCTGAAGCACCAAGAGTGCACTAATGAGCTAACTCCCCATTTGACGTAATGGTTATCTCTGTCTTTTTTTTTCTTTTTTTTTTTTTAACATTTTCCAGCCCATTAGAATTATTAGTGTTTTATTTTTTTAGTGGTGTCAATAAATTCTGAATGAAAAAGTTACATCAAGTTGATTATTTGACAAAGCCTATAAACATCTTGCGGCTTGCAGAATACCTAAAGATTGGAATGGAAAAGCTCAAACAAGCAGCACAACTTTTTGTTTGTTTTTTTTTTTTTTTTCTTATTTTGCTTCACAAAGTGTATACATCAAAATAACCATTAAAAATACCATACATGAGAGCTAAAATAGGTATGCAAATACAAAACATAATTTTCAGGTTAAATATCAGGAACATAAAGCATAACAAACTCAATCACCAGCCTACACTTCATATACAATACTACAGACAACAAACAGCAGACAGAAGATGAAGAAACCTCCTGTAGCCTCCGAGATCTTGAAGAAAATCCCACTCAAATGTCGCAAACTTGAAATTTAAAATCATGGATCCGAATCCTGTTTGCTTGCCAAGCACAACTCGTGTAATTCATTGAGACTCCATTCCTCCCCGGTGTGCCCTCCAAGAACCAAAACCCTTGTTCCTCCAACCACGCATGTGCTATGACCCCAAGCAAATTTTGGTGGTTGCCCAGGAACATTAATAATCCTCCACGACGGTTTCTCCTCTGAAGGATCCAACAAGAAAAGCTGCGAAGGAGAGTATAGCCCAGCAATAGAACCGCCAAAGATGATAATCCTCCCACAAGGCATGCTCACAGCAACGTGGTCTAGTCTAGGAGGAGGAACCACAGCGTTCTGACCACCTATGCCAGTGAACGCACCGCATTCTAGTTGCCTCCATTGTGGTTTTTCATCTTCCAAATCAATTGTGTATGCCTCACCTGATCGCAATCGCAAATTTCCACTCTTGGCAAGCCCACCAAACATAAGAATCTTTGTCCTCCCATAAACGGAAAGTGAGTGCCCCAATCTAGAAGGGGGAGCCCACGAAGTGGGTATTTCTTTCCACGTTGGTTTATCTGTCATGAGATCTGACAGGGATAGGCCCATGAGGACCACGGCCCACCATGAATAAACCCAAGCCCACCATTTAGACCTGATTACACAACCCAGCCAGTAAAACCCGGCACAGCTGGAGTCCAACTGAGCAGGAAAGGCCAATGATGCTCGGACACGTGGCGGGTGCAGAACAGGCCATATCAGCAGACAAAGATCTGCAAAGTTATTGCCACAGCACATCACCATTAATGCAACCCATCACCGCATTTATTGCGACAACACCCCTCAGCCGGAATGACACCCCCTCGCCCTGAACAAGGCGAACCACGCCTCAAGCTTTCGGCGGGGACAATCAGAACGACAGAGACAGCGAAATGATTACAGTTGGATATAAGCTAAACTCGAAGAGAAGAAGAAGGTTAAGTTTTCTCCTCTCTCTCTCTCTCTCTCTCTACATTTTTCTGTCTATCACCTTCTCTAATTCACACGCCGGAGGGTTCGCCGGGGGACTACCCCTTTCCCCGATTGGACTTGCTTGCAGGTTATCCAGTGGGCTTGAGGAGCTTGGATCGGTCCAACCCATTCACCAGGACTCACTGTATTATCAGTTGGCGTCGTCTGTGGGAATCGGTTTGTCCGTCGCGCTTGATTGTGTTCATTGTCACGGAGACCCTTTCCCAAAGAACCTATTCCATCTCACCCGTTCGTGCATGGTAACGACCAGATCCATGGCTTCCCACCATAACGCTGTAGATCACCAGACCGACCCCCCCAACCCGAACAACCCACCACAGGACTTCATTGGACTCACCAATAGCATCAACCGTATGGCCGAGCAAAACCAGGCCTTTATCAACGCTCTGCTCCAACGGAACCTCCCTATTCCTCCACCACCTCCAGACATTCCACCCCATCCGGAACAAGTCCCAGGCCATACTGCCCCACAACCCAATCCTCCCAACTCGGGGGGCTTGCAGCCCCCTCACCCACATATACATCCTCCTCCTCCACCCCCACGTCCTTCAGTCATAGCCCCAGCCCCCGAGGGAGAAGCCAGCAGCGTCCAACATCTATCTCCCTCTGGAGGTGACAACATTCCCCTTTGGGATGCCGAACTCCGAGCCATGAAACTCCAACTCCAAGGGGTCATGCAAAACATCCAACACAAGCCCTCCACTACAGCAAACTCCCCTTGCGTTGCCTCCATGCGAGACAAGCCCCTAGCGCCCAAGTGCTAAATGCCCACCATCGACCCCTTTGACGGAACAAACCGACCCGTCGACCACAGAAACCTACCGTACACTCATGATCCTCCATGCTTTCCCCGACGAAATCATGTGTCGAGCCTTCCCCGTGACCCTGAAGGGATCGGCTCGGCTATGGTTCAGCCAGTTGCCACCAGATTCAGTCTCTACATTCCAACACCTTAGTGACTCTTTCTGAGCCACTTCATTGGAGCCAACGCCGGCGACGTCCGTGACCCAGCTCCTCAACATCCGCCCAGGGGAGTCACTACGCAGCTTTGTCACTCGCTTCAACACCGAGGCCTTACAAGTTGCTGAAAATGATGATAAAGTCATCCTCACCGCCTTCATGGCTGGCCTCCGGTCATCCGATTTCCTCTTCTCCCTCTCCAAGAACCCCCCAACATCCATGGCAGCCTTGCTCTCCAAAGCCCAAAAGTACATGAACGCCGAGGACTCTCTAGCCGCTCGGCAGGACTCCACAACTAAATATCTGACCCCCAGAGAAAAAAGAAAAGACCAAGAGCCCAGCAACACCCGGTCTCATAACCAAACATCCCGCTATGCTGACCGACCCCCTCGTGCCGATCGGCCGGTTCGAGCAATATACCCCGCTCAATACACCCATGGAACAAGTTCTTAACCAGATCCAACGGGACTACCCCCTCAAGTGGCCTCTTCCTCCACGGAACCCTTCCAACCGCAAAGACCAGTCCAAATATTGCCGCTTCCACCAGGATCATGGCCATAACACCGACGACTGCATCAGCCTCAAAGATCAAGTAGAGACCCTCATTCGCCAGGGGCGCCTGAGCCGATTCACAGATTCCCGTCCTCAGCAAAGACAAAGGACCGAGCCCCACAGAGACAATCGCAGGCATACCCTCCACTCAGCGGCGACCCGGGCATGACCGACCTCACCAACAACCTCGGCCTCAAAATCCGCCTCCACCGGTTGGTGAAATCGAGTTATTTGGTGGTCTTGCTTGTGGGGACCATCACGCTTCAGCTCGAGGCGAGAACTTAGAAAGATCTGACGAGGGCTCGGACAAGGCGGTTGCCACGCGATCGGCCGACCCCCAAGCAAGCGATGGGCGAGCCCATTACCTTCACGGACGCCGACTGCGGGCATCCGTTATCCTCACGATGATCCTTGTCAACTCCACTGTCCTCTCTAATTCTAAGGTCAGACGAGTCCTGATTGACAATGGCAGCTCGTCAGACATCATTTTCCTCAACTGCTTCGGCCAACTGAAGACCGGGGAAGAAAGCCTAGCCCCACTCCAAACTCCTCTGGTTGGATTCACGGTGACCGGTGACCTCTATCGGCTCCATTGATCTCCCCATCACCATTGGAAGTACCCACGGCGGAACCACGAAGTTGCTTACCTTTCTTGTTGTCGATCGCCCTCGACACAACATCATCCTCGGCCGAACCGCCCTCAATGCCTTCCAAGCCATCACATCCACCTACCACCTTGCCCTCAAGTTCCCTACTGATTTTGGGGTCGGTACAGTGAGAGGTGGACAGACCGTCGCCAGAGAATGGTAAGTGGCCTCACTTAAACAGGTCAAAGCAAGGAGGCAATGATCATTGAAGGACTTGACGTCCGAGATGAGGACGAACTGATCAGAGGCGAACTTGTGGAGGAACTTGTGGGAGTTAACATTGATCCCACCAACCCACTCAAAACTGCTAAAATCGGCGATAGCGCCTCCCCAAGCCAAAGCCGACCTCACCGCTCTCCTGACCGAACACAGAGATGTCTTCGCCTGGACTCATGCAAACATGCCGGGCATCGACCCATCTTTCATAACCCACCGCCTCAGTATCGAGCCCCACTTCCGACCTTACCGACAAAGGCAACGCATTTTCCATCCAGAACGCAACAATCTCATAGCTGCAGAGGTTGATAAACTTCTTGAGGCCCAGTTTATCCGAATGTGGATTACCCCAAGTGGTACATCCAACGTGGTCTGGTCCGCAAAAACAATGGCAAGTGGCGTCTCTGCGTCGACTACTCTGATTTGAACCGAGCTTGTCCCAAAGATAGCTATCCTCTCCCCCGCATTGATCTACTGGTCGACGCCACGGCCGGTCATCAAATGCTCAGCTTCATGGATGCTTTCTCAGGATACAACCAAATCGTGATGCACTCATCCGACCAGGAACACACATCTTTCATCACCGATCGGGGCACCTACCACTACCGTGTCATGCCGTTCGGACTAAAGAATGCTGGGGCCACCTACCAACGTTTGGTCAACGCAGTCTTCCACCATCAAATCGGACGGAACATGGAAGTATATGTGGATGACATGCTAGTTAAAAGCAAGCTCTCTGCTGACCACCTCACCGACCTGCGTGAGACCTTTGCCACGCTCCGCAAATATCATATGAAGCTCAACCCAGAGAAGTGCGCCTTTGGCGTGGGATCTGGCAAGTTCCTAGGCTTCATGGTCAGTCAGCGCGGCATCGAGGCCAACCCTGAGAAGATCAAGGCCTTGATTGAGATGCAGTCACCCAAAACCGTTAAAGAGGTCCAAAGGCTCACCGGCAGAGTGGCAGCCCTTAACCGTTTCATCTCCCGTGCAACGGATAAATGCCTACCATTCTTCAAAGTCCTGCGGCAGACTTTTGAATGGACAACTGAATCAGAAGAAGCCTTTCAACAGTTGAAACAGTGCATGGCCAACCCTCCCCTTCTCTCACAGGCAATCACCGGCGAGCCCCTCTTTCTCTACCTAGCAGTATCGAGCACCGCAATCAGTGCAGCACTCATCAGAGAGGACAGCTCCGTCCAACGGCCAGTCTATTACATCAGCAGGGCTCTCAGGGGAGCGGAGCAGAACTACCCCCTGTTAGAAAAGCTGTCCCTGGCCTTAGTCACTGCCTCGAGACGACTCCGCCCCTACTTCCAAGCTCATTCAATAGTGGTTCTCACCGACCAGCCTCTGAAGAAGGTCATGCAGCAACCCGAGCTCTCAGGAAGACTAATGCAGTGGTCAGTAGAACTAAGCCAGTTCGACATCTCTTATCGCCCCCGGACAGCAATCAAGGGGCAGGCCGTGGCCGACTTCATCTTGGAATTTACCAATCCAGCCCCAACCACTAACCCTCCACCCGCACCAACTCCACCAGAGCCCGAAGATCCTCATTGTTGGACACTCAACGTTGATGGCTCGTCTCGCAGGGAGGGAAGCGGGGCTGGCCTCATCCTCACATCCCCCGAAGGGGGATATTTCAAATGTGCCCTCCGCCTCTTGTTTGCGGCCAGCAACAATGAGGCCGAGTACGAAGCATTGATAGCCGGACTTCGTCTAGCCAAAGACATTGGTGTTAGCCACATCAGAGTGTTCAGTGACTCCCAACTTATCGTCGGCCAGATCACGGGTGAATTCGAGGCCAAGGATACCACAATGCGGACTTACAGGGACATGGCACTCACCCTTGTTCGTCTCTTCAACACCTTCCAAATCAGACACATACCTAGGGCGGAAAACTCCAAAGCAGACGAGATGGCTCAACTGGCTTCTGCCGACCAATCCGACCTCAGCCATGGAGTCCGCCTCGAATACCTGACTCACCCAGCCATCTCACCCGACCTACAAGAAGTGCAATTCCTTCAGACAGAACCCATCCCTTGGGCATCCGACATCCTCCTCTTCTTGACCACTGGCGAACTCCCAGATGACCAACAGCAGGCTGCCAAGGTCAGAGCCCGATCGGCCAACTACACCCTGGTCGACGGCGTTCTTTACAAGCGCGGTTTCTCACGACCATACCTGCGATGTCTCGATCCGCCCAAGCAACCTATGTAATGCAAGAGATCCATGAAGGAATCTGCGGTAATCATTCGGGTGGCAGGTCTCTCGCACACAAAGTGCTCGCGACAGTTACCGCCGACCCTCGGCAAAGATGCCTCTGATTTCGTCCTGAAATGCGACAAGTGCGGTAACCGCCAACATCCCGCATGCTCCCCCCGCCGAGTTGATCACTCTTTGCAGCCCTTACCCGTTCGCCAAATGGGGTATCGACCTGGTTGGTCCACTTCCCACTGGTCGAGGCCAGACCAAGTTCGCAATTGTTGCCATTGATTACTTCACCAAGTGGGTCGAGGCAGAACCCCTTGCCACAATCACCGAGCGGAACACCACCAAGTTTATCTGGCAATCGATCGTCTGCAGATTCGGTATCCCTCAGGCCATAAATCGCGACAACGGCAAGCGGTTCGACAATGCCAAATCTGAAATTTTGTGCAGATCTCCAAATTCAACCATGCTTCTCTTCCCCGGTCATCCCCAAGCAAACGGTCAAGTTGAGGTCACCAACCGCTCTCTCCTGAAGATCATCAAAACTAAGCTTGAGGCTGCTAAAGGCCTTTGGGCTGAGGAACTACCACATGTACTCTGGGCTTATCGAACTACTGCCCGAACTCCTCTTGGGAAACCCTTTTAAACAGCATATGGCGAGGCGGTCATTCCTGTAGAAGTCGGTCTGCCCACCCCCAGGGCCTTACATCCAGATCTCGCCTCAGCTGAAGAACTCCGTCGGCGGACACGGATCTCATTGAGGAGCTCAGAGAGATCTTTGTCGATTGGCCTCCTACCAGCAGAAAATGAGGACACACTACAACCGCAGAGTCAGACCGCGGGAGTTCTCTATTGGTGACCTCGTCTTGAGAGAAGCAACTCTTGCCACAAAGAATCCAACTGAGGGCAAATTGGCAGCCAAATGGGAGGGGCCCTACGTTGTGAAGGCCCGACCACGGCCAGGCACTTACCGACTTCAGGACATGGATGGCCGAGACCTTCCCCATCCTTGGAATGCTGAACATCTGAAGCGTTATTATCAATGAATCCTCACTTTTGTATTGTCAAAATTGTTGTATTTTCCTTTTTCAATACATAATACAAATGTCGACTGGAGCTCCCACTTTCTATAATTCAACTGTCTGAATGTAACTTTCATACAACTTTTCTTTGCAGCGCCACTTTTTCAAAAGCCTCGGCCAGTCCGAGCACTTTCAAAAGCCTCAGCCAGACCTGAACACTCTCAAAAGCCTCAGTCCGACCTGAGCACTTTCAAAAGCCTCAGTCCGACCTGAGCACTCTCAAAAGCCTCAGCCAGACCTGAGCACTTTTAAAAGCCTCAGCCAGACCTGAGCACTTCCAAAAGCCTCAGTCCGACCTGAGCACTCTCAAAAGCCTCAGTCCGACCTGAGCACTTCCAAAAGCCTCAGTCCGACCTGAGCACTCTCAAAAGCCTCAGTCCGACCTGAGCACTCTCAAAAGCCTCAGCCAGGCACTGAAAGCCTCGACCAGACTGAGCACTCTCAAAGCCTCAACCGACCTGAGGCACTCTCAAAAGCCTCGGCCGACCTGAGACTCAAAGCCTCCATCCGACCCGAAAGCACTCTCAAAAGCCTCGGTCAGGCTGAGACTTTCAAAGCCTCGGCCAGACTGAAAGACTCAAAGCCTCGGCCCGACTGAGCACTCAAAAGCCTCGGCTGAGACTGAGCACTTTTAAAAGCCTCACCAGACTGAGGCACTTCCAAAGCCTCGGCCGACCTGAGACTCTCTCAAAGCCTCGGTCAGACTGAAAGGCACTCTCAAAAGCCTCAGCCAGACCTGAGCACTCTCAAAAGCCTCAGCCAGACCTGAGCTCTTTCAAAAGCCTCAGCCAGACCTGAGCACTTTCAAAAGCCTCAGTCCGACCTGAGCATTGTCACAAGCCCCAGTCAGACCTATAAATGAAGGCTCATAGAACAACACACTCAGTCATGGTCTGACCCTTAACCACAATTTCAACATATTTTGACACTTAGCCATATTTTAAAGATGTTCCCCCATATTCCATTTGAAAATCACAACTTCACATTTCAATCTACTTTTTCAAGGTAATTTGACACTTAGTCATATTTTAAAGATGCTCCCCCATATTTCATTTGAAAATCACACCTTCAACATTTCATTTCAATCTACTTTTTCAAGCTATTTCACTCTGTATTAGAAAATCCCTTGTCCTATTCTGGCTTACGTTTTGGCATGGCACATGCATTTGCTGCACACATCAGTGCACAAAATAATCACAAGCAAAACAAACCTAGACCAAACCAACACAAAGAAAGACATACTGGCATCATCAACTAGAACCATAAGTGCCATTTTATTCATTCAAACAATGTGTGTACACGTTACATACATCCCTTCCAAAAAAAAAAAAAAAAAAAAAAAGTGTATACAAAACTATCCCCCAGATCACCCCTCCTCCTCGCTGGAGACAAGGTCTGCTTCTTCCACCCCCTCGTCTAGGGGGGTCTGGGCCACATCATCTTCCTCTACCACTACCCTGCTGAAGTCAAGCTCTGGGAACAGCTCTTCAGCCTTGCGTTTAAACATTCTCCAGCCGCTGTCCCAGAACTCTGCCATTTCATGCTTATAAAAATCTGATCGTTGGAAGCTCTCTATAACTTCAGACTCAGGTCTTCCTTCAGCCGTTGTCCGTGATGGGCCAGCCCCCCCAGACTCTTCCCTGGCCAAGCTGCTGGCAACCGCTGCATCAATGGCCATCTGGAACTCAGGAGACCCTTTGAATTGAGTAACCGCTGCAACACAAAGATCAGGGTAGGCTGCCCTTTCCGAGGCCGCTCTCGCCTTCTCTTCGTGCAGCTCTTTTTGTAGGGCCTCATTCTCAGCTGCGGCCTTGGCCCTCTCAGCCTCCAGCTCCCTCTTCCAGACCTCCCCCTCCGCCGCCAACTTTCCCCTCTCTGCTTCAAATTGTTTCAGCAGGCTCTCCCTCTGCTCCAGCGCCCTAGCGCGCTCATCCTCCACCTCCTTTTGCAGAGCCTCAGCCTTCGCATCTGCATCATCCTTCTGCCTGACGAGCTTTTCATTGTCACTCATGGCCTCCTCATGCCGCTCGACTGCAACGGCGCACGCTCTTTGGGCCTCCTCCACCTTCTTTTGCTCTCCAGCAAGTTGGAATTCCAGCGACACCACCCGGCGGCGTGTGTCTTCTAGATCCACTTTGACTGTTTGCAGCTCGGCATGGGAAGTTTTCCACTCTGCACTCTCCTTCTTCAATTTAGCCAGCTCTGCCTTGGTCTGATCGGTCTTCACCTTAGCAGCCCCAGCCTTCCTCAGCAGAGCCCCTGCTAGGGTAGTTACCTCCATTTGGGCGGAGCATAACCCCCTGAACAAGTCGGCCTCGTTGAACCCAGAGGCTGAGCGCAGAGCCGTTTCGTCTACAATCTTGACTAAGCGGTCTGCCACCGCCTTAGCTGGGCCTCCGTCCCCCTCCAGTCTCCCAGCCACAGCCCGCGCGTGGTAAATTGTAGCACCCAGACTAACCCCCCCTTCCTGGGGCGCAGGACCCCCCTGGGGTCGCTCCTCCACCCTTTGTTCAGGACCCCCCTGGGGTCGCTCCTCCTCCCTTTGCTCAGGATCCCTGCTCCCCACCCCTATGCTGATCGCAGCCCTCATTGGCACAACGTCTCTAACTTGTGAAGACACGTCCACCACCTCTGAGACGATCACCCCTTCAGCAGTCTCCTCTGCAACCAGGGCCTCCTTCATCTTCTTAGGCCTAGACTCCTCTGCGGCCCCTGGGGCACCCCTTTTCTTCTTCCTTCGACCCTCCCTCCTTCCGGCTTTCTCCTTCACAGATCCACAGGAGCTTCCATGGCTCAAATGTGCTAAGATCCTTCCCTCCTGGGCTTGGGACGAGGTCGAATCCTCTCCTCGCAAGCGATTGAGGCGGTCGGTCGGCTCGGGCCTCACAACCTCTCGAGCCCTCAAGAGCATAGCCTTGATCCTCCTCCTCCTGTGCCTTTCTCTTGGCCTCCAACTCCGCTCGGTCGAGGTCTCCCCGACCGGCCAGGGTCCTAACCCCGCCTCAAACAGCCTTGAGATGGTCGCACCAAACGTCCCACCTAACTTTTTCCCTCTCCCTCCACTCCTTCACCTTTCTTACTCTCTCCTCCATCGCCGCACCCCCCTTTGACTCCACAAACTTTGTCGGCACCTTTCCACGTCTTTGCGTGCCCCTCCAGAGTTGGACACGAGAACCACCTATGCCTCCAACCTTTGATCGAGGTTGGCAACCCCGCCACCACGCCTTTCCGCCACTACGGCGTAGGGTCACCCAAGTCTCCTGCTGCCCTGAAGCTTTGTAGCAGCAAAAGAATTCATCCACCGTCATGGCCTCCCCATCCATCGCCTTTGGCCAGACGCTTGCACAGGACAGCAAAATCTTCCACGAATTGGGCATCAGCTGTCCTGGTGCCATGTCCAAACGACACACGCCCACCACAACCGCGGCGGCAATCGCAACCCACCCTTCAGCGCCTCCTCGTAGAGGGAGAACTCCCCTGGCCTCACGTCCGATGGCCGCTCTGTTGACTTTGGCACCACCAACTCCACTTCCACCGGAATCTGGTACCTTTCGCGGATAGCCTCCAACTCCGCCGCCGTAACAATGGACCTGTCAGCCCTCGAGTGCCAGTGATCTGGTTCCACCTGGCTGGCTGACTCCGGCACCGCTACCATGACGGGACCTTCGGATCGCACCGTTGGCACCTCCATCCTCCCTGATCTATATTGTTGCGCCAGTTCCACCGCATCGTCCTCTCCCAGCGGATCCGTCCTCACATCCCCAGTCCTTCCCTGCGCCATTGCTAAGCTGTGTTTGCGAATAGCTTCAGATGCAGGTTCCAGAAAATCGCAGAAGTGTTTTAATGGGGTATCGTGAGCAACGAAGGAATTGATACTTTGGATATTTTGAGTTTTTGTAAACAAGTAGGTGAATCGTATGATACCAAAAGCCCACGGTTTGCCCGTATTCCAAGGATCCCAATTAATTTTCGCCAGTTTGAAAACTTTTCAAATCATCCGCCAAAACTGTCTCATCAATGCCCATAATAATACCCCTGACGTTTCACTCCTGATCCAACGCTTGACGTTCCACATCCCCCCACGTGTACGGTCCAGATGCACTGAATTCTGCCCTCACCCTGTCTTTTCCACTTCAAGTCATCACGTGACACGCCGCCTCTTGAGCCCTCACGTCGGCTTCTCCCACTCGGTCACCCTCACGGCCGGCCTGCCACCCTCACCACGGTCGGCTTCTCCCACGGTCACCCTCACGGTCGGCCTCTCGCCCGGTCACCCTCACGGTCGGCCTCACTCCTCACGGCCACCTCGCACTGGTCACCCTCACGGTCGGCCTCTCGGCCACGGCCACCTCACGGCCGGCCTCACGGCCGGGCCACCCCATGATCGGCCTCTCGCACTCGGCCCCTCCCGCTCGGACACCCTCATGGTCCGCACCACCCGCTCGGCCCCCCTCCTGCTCGGCCGGCCTCACTCCACTCGGCCCCCTCCCACTCGGCCACCTTCACGGTCGGTTTTCCCCCGCAGGTCGGATTCATCTCCACTATTATTATTCCCTTCATTGGACTAAAGCTGCACTCGGGAATGGGGGACTACTGACAGGGATAGGCCCATGAGGACCACGGCCCACCATGAATAAACCCAAGCCCACCATTTAGACTGACACAACTGTAAAACCCAAGAAACCGAGTCCAATCGAAGCGAGAAAGGCCAATGATGCTCGGACACGCGTGGTGCGAATCGAGCCATATCAGCAGACAAAGATCTGCAAAGTTATTGCCACAGCACATCACCATTAATGCAACCCATCACCGCATTTATTGCGACAACACCCCTCAGCCGGAATGACACCCCCTCGCCCTGAACAAGGCAAACCACGCCTCAAGCTTTCGGCGGGGACAATCAGAACGACAGAGACAGCGAAATGATTACAGTTGGATATAAGCTAAACTCGAAGAGAAGAAGAAGGTTAAGTTTTCTCCTCTCTCTCTCTCTCTCTACATTTTTCTGTCTATCACCTTCTCTAATTCACACGCCGGAGGGTTCGCCGGGGGACTACCCCGTTCCCCGATTGGACTTGCTTGCAGGTTATCTAGTGGGCTTGAGGAGCTTGGATCGGTCCAACCCATTCACCAGGACTCACTGTATTATCAAGATCTAATAGATATGTATCACTCAGAAGTTCGCCAGCATCGGTGCATCCACCAGAGACAACTAATTTGGAGCCTTCTATGGTGCAAGAGCTATGCCAAGATCGAGGGAGAGGGGGTTTTCCACCAAAAACTTCCTTCCATGTTGGTCGTTTGGCATCCAAGTCAAGAACAAACACGTCGTTGAGCAATCCTTGTCGCCCACATCCACCGAATACAACTAACCAGGACCCGTTGAGGCATGAGAGTGTATGGCCCCGTATACTGGTGGGGATGATTCTACACTCAACCGATGCCACTGGATTCGCAGACATCAAGATTGAGAACAAATGTGTCGACCATTGGTTGCATGTTAATTCCTTCCTCCAAACAATACAAGTCGATTCCTGCTGCACATGCATGAAATTGCAGCGTGAAGGTTCCACTGCACCTCCAACTGTGAGCTTCCTCCAACAAATAGCCTCGAGAGTGGTGGGTTCCTAGCGACGACCCCAACGTAGTTTCTTAGTCATTAGTTCCAATGTACCTGTGACTTCTCTTCCCCATCCATTTTGACATACCATCTTCCTCACATGATCATTCTTCGTTAACTGACGAATCCTTCTGCAGACAGAGCCAATGGATGCAACATCCCTTATGGCGTCAAGAGTGACAAGATGTTGTTGAGCACGACCTCAACGGAGAGCTGAAGAATCCCACATATTTGTGGGTTTTGATTGTATAGTAATTGTCCACTCTTTGGAGAGCACATACCAGATTGATCAAGTTGTTGCTGGCAAGTTTCTTTAAAAACTGGATACGAAACACTACTCATATCTATTTTTGCTTCAGAAAACACTTGAATTCCTATTACATGTGTCACTGATCCATCATCACCATGTATTGGGGCAAGTCTTAGCCTGTTCACCAAGGGAGTGCCATCCTTTCTGAAATTGAGAAGCTCACCTTGGAATTTGATGCCTTCCTCAAGACATCTTCGGACCTCAGAAACAATAACAGGATCCACTAAAGGGTGTCGTCTTTGGGCGCGAGAGTCTCTATACTGTAAGAACCGACTGTTGCAAAAGATCTCCATAATGAGAATACAAATCTTTTGCATCACAAGTTAATGACAAATTTTAAAGACAGTACTGCCAAAACCATAAATGCATGTGTCGATCTCAATCCAAATGCAAATGATCACCAAAAATGGAAAACTACATTTTTTAATTAAAAAAAAATGCAGAGAATTTATAAATTTTCCACAAAATGATATTTTTTATTGGCTGGAGACAAAATGATTGTTAGAAAAAACAATTCACAAGATTTACGCACCGTTTGTTTGGGCGAAAAACATTTTCTAGTGGAAAACATTTTCTACAAAAAATATATATATATATTCAAAAAGTGTTTTTCGGAGAAAACATTTTTCTATGTTTGGTAGTAGTGGTCGTGAAACGAAGGTGGACGTGGAGGTGGTGGCATGGTGTGGGGCGACGATGGCAATGGTGGTCGTAGTGATGGTGGTGTGGTGGTGGAGGTGAAAGTGGTGGTGGTGGTGGGGGTGTGATTACATTGGTGAATTTTAGTCTGAAAAACATTTTCTGCCCAACTAGGCTTGTTTTCCATTGACATAAAAAGATATTTTTGGTTGACTTTTGTTTTCTATTATACCAAACACAGAAAATATGGAAAACATTTTCTAGTTTTCCGTCCAAACAAACAATCCGAAAATAATTCATATCAAGAAGAATGTGTACTTTTGAGAAAGATACTCTCAGATAATGTAATAGTCAAACTTAATGAACTCCTAACCAATACAAGTACAATATTACCCCACACACAAAATGGAGAAAATTATCCCGATACAATCAGATATTTGATATCAGTCTCAAACAAAATTTCCTGAACCCAATGGCAATAGACATAAAAAACGACAAAAACCTCAACAAGCCAATCAAAAGCATCAAGAGTGTTTTAGCTGCATAAAAAATGCAAGCTTGAAGTTCCTCCAAATGAACCCAAATTTTAAAAATAGCAACCCTGAACTAAGCAATTAGAATTTCATCAAACCCCAAAATTGTTGATTCCTCTTTTACTCAAACTAGCCTCCAATTTTAGAGCAACCAATCATCTTTAAAAAGGAAATGTAATTGTTGTATATATAACAGATCTTCTTTAACCACTTGAAAATTTTAATGGTAGAAATTACTAGCTTATGGGGCCGAATACATAAAACAAATCCTCATTCTAAAACAAACCATATAGTTAGGTACAACAAATTTAAGTTTTTCACTATTTTAAATTCTTCCCTTTTGTTTTCTCACGAACCAAACAGATCATAATTGAACCAAAAAGAAATTCAAAAATCAAAAACAATCAAACATTTTAAACTCGAATCAATTAAAGGAGTTAATTTTAACATCAAAATTACCAGTTCTGACCTAGAACTTCGTCGGCGCGATAGCCAGTGAAGATCTCGAACACTTTGTTGACGTAAATGATGGGAAAATCGGGTTCTAAACAACGAAAGCAGCCGGAATCATGGGGTAAAAGAAATTTCCAAGCTTCAACGGAAGCTCACTCTCTCTCTCCCCCTCCTCCACCTCTTCTTCTTCTTCTTCTTCTTCTTCTTCTTCTTCTTCTTCTTCTTCCTGTTCCTCTCTCTCTTCACCTCTGGCGTACTTTAGCCTCTTCCCTAAGCTCTGAAACCCAGCTTCCTCTTCTTCTCCCTTCATCTCCATCTCCACAACAAGACCTCCTCCGCTCTCTTTCTCTCTCTCTCTCTCTCCCTCTCTCTCTCTATAGTTCTTCTGCGTCTCTCTCTACTTTCTCTCTCTCCCTCTCTCTCTCTCTCTATATATATATATCTTCGTCTATATGTATGCTTCGCATTGTATTGGATTGTATTGAACTCTGTGATCTAAACGCTATTAAGTTTGAGCAATCTTCAATTTGTGTCGTGAATTGTGTATTGTTCAAATTTGACACACGAGTGTAAAATTATTATTCGAATTGTGTTGTTTTGAACTCTGTGATCTCAACGCTGATCAATTTGTACAATCTTCCATTTGTATTGTCAAAATTGTCAATTGTGTAAATTGTTCAGTAACCTGTTCAAATTTTATACACGATGTAAAATTATTTATTGTATTGGACCGTATTGAACTATGTGGCTCAAGAAACTTTGTGGCCTAAAGCAACAGTTTAAACGAGGCCTTCTGTATTAATTTTTTTAAATAAATAAATAAATTGCGTGAATAAATTATGCCAAAAGTCTTAAACTTTTTGAGAAGTGAGTTGAAAATCAACTTTTTAACTTTTCTTGAAAAAAGGTGTAAAAAGTAGATAATAATATGTCCAAAAAAAGCCAAAATGCTATAAACCTGTCTTTTATTCCCTTCTTTTATTAGGTTTCTAAGCTAATCTTTTGTTCAATTAGAACTTCTAGCTTTTCAAATTAGTTCAATACAGCATTTTTGTTACATTCTATTTAATTTTTACCATTATATATATTATATGAGACCTAACTAAAACATAAATTTGTAAAATTAATTACAAATCCTTTTTTTTAATATCAAAAAAAAAAAAAAAAAACTATAGAGCTGACACTCTTTTCTTTATCAATATTAGATTTATGAGGTCGTTAATGAGTTTTTTAAGTCAAATTTCACTTGTTCTTTAGGTGTGGTTTGCCTCTTATCATTTGAAAATAAATATATAATCCCTTTATGATTTGCAGACTAAAATGCACTATCTAGTAACCTATAACTATTGTTATAGGTCTCTTTAATGTCCTTAAAGGACATTTACATTATATAGTAATGATGTAACATCATCATTACTTTACCCTCCCCGAGGGCTGTCTCTCTGCTCTGCTAATCTCCTTCATCCCTTCATTGACAGAAAAATGTGTTAAGCATTTGATTTCTGTCAAGGAAAGGAAATATAGAGTATGGAGCCGCTGTCGCTTTCAAGTGTGGCATGTGTTAAGCACAGAATGCCAGTAATAGACAGATGGAACTTGCTCCAAGCGAATATTGCTCTCATGAAGATTTTAAAAAAGAGTGAGAAGGCTTTTCTATGCATAGGCCCTCCACGGTTTAAGGTCTTATAGGCCTCTTTAATGTCCTTACAGGACAATCAACTATATTGTAATCATGTAAATAATGATTACTCACATATTTCTGATTCGTGTAAAATGATACGATAAGTTGTATGCATTACTTTCTTATTTCATTATTAGTGAATTAAGGTAAATTCCACTAAATACTTTTATGAGGCAAGTGTTTTACACTTACTATTAATTTAGACAAAATGTTTAACAGTGCACTTTAGTTTACAAACTACAAGAAACTATGTATTTATTTCTAAATAAGATGAAACAACAAATAACACATAAAATAGTAAAGTAGAATTTGTCTTTTTTTTTCCTGTACTTAAAAAAAACATAATAATAATTGTGTTAGTAGAAGAAAATTCATTAGATGGTATTTTTTTATTTTTTAAACATAAATAGGTTTTTTTGGCGTATTGGAAATTTTAAGGCCTTTGAGAAATTTCTCAAAATTTTGGCGCCTTTGCACAATTTTGAGTCCTATAGCACATGCTTTTCCTGTCTTATGCTTAAGCCGGCACTGATGTGATCTAATAAACACTGATAATTTTGAACAATCTTGTATTTGTATGAGCAAATTGTTCAGTTATACGAAACAAACCCTAGAGGTCAATGCGAAGCTTCTCGAGGCCAATCCTGAGTATCTCACAACTTGGAATTACAAAAAATTTGCGGTTGAACACATTCTCAGTCATTCTGAGATTAATACAGAGATTGATCCAGACTCCATTAAATCTATTTACAGTGAAGATTGTATGTTTGTCGGAACCACTCATATGAAAAAAATATATCTATTTCTTGTCTGTCCATGTATTTGATGCTGTTTGGTTGCTAAAAAACTGTAGGAAAAGAAAAAGAAATTCAGCTGAACACAAGTCAACTGTGCCAAATAGGGCTATTTGGTTAAATTGCGTTCAGTGCAAAGTTTGTTTTTAAATTTTAAAATTTTAAATCATGAGATTTTGAAATATTACGTTGCTTTCTTTTCTTTGGTTTTTTCAGCGGCCAATTGTAATTATGTTGTGTATTGTGTTTGGGTTCAATTTATTTTGAATTTTATGAAAGAACTCAATATATATGCAGACAGAGCGTGCATTCGCAAAGAATTATAGGTCTTATGGTGCCTGGTATCATCGTAAATGGGTGCTAAGCAGGGGGCATTCATCTGTAGATCAGGAATTGCAGCTTCTGGGGGTGTTCCTGAAAAAAGATTCCAGGAATTTCCATGCATGGAATTACCGGAGGTGAAGATTTGGGTTTGATTTACTTTAATATATTGAAGGACTGTATTTTCAAATGATCTAATTTGGTCTTTATTTTCAGATTTGTGGCAGTATTAAAGAACAAATCAGATGAAGAGGAACTACACTTCACAACTGATTTGATAAACGAAAACTTCAGTAACTATTCTTCTTGGCATAATCATAGGTATGCTTGTATCTCAATGTTATTTTGCCATTTGGATCATCATAATTAAAATGGACTAGTGGAGAAAAATGATTTTTTGTGCCATTGTTTGATTCTCAAGTTTTTTTTGTGCCTGTTGTTATTGTAGCATTACAATGAGATGTGCCAAAGTCATACTGTTTTATCTGGCTTCATGGTTCAGTTATAATTTGTTATTCACAATGTTTATGATGTATCTTATCAAGTTATCACTGATAATTCTTTAATTGCATAATCCTTAGATTCTTTTGCAAAAATTGCTTTAGAAAAAATGTGTTGGAACTTTGAAATTAGTTCTAGCTTTGGTCCCACTAGAAGCAGAATGTCTAGTGGTAGTATGCATAGTTATATAGAACATACAAAAAATTTTGTGGATTTTCTGCATCATAGGGGTTTTTATTTATTTATTTATGACATTTTAGTTAAAGACAAAATATTCAAATATCCACTTTAAAACATGTGACTTATTGTTTATATAATAAAAACATTCAAAATAGGTAAAGCATGACAGACTGGGTAGAAGCTCTCTTCTAATGTGATGCAAGGTTGATCTTGATAAGCTATTGATGGCATGCAATGTTATATAAAAATCCACTTTAAAACATGTAACTTGTATTAATGGTATATTGTGATGCAAGGTTGCAAAATGTTGTCTCCTTTCATGCACCAGGGGAAAAATTATTCATTAGTTCTATTCCTTATATCAAAAGTTGATAAGCACTTCACTATTTAAATGGTCATTAGCCTAACAGATTCCAAAAAAGAAACAAATGGTGTTTATTTCAGATTAATCTTCAACGGCATGTTTCTGTTTGTAATCTTTGTTTAAGCGACTTTGTGTGTAAATCTGGCATGCAATGTTATATAAAATTGTAGCTTGATTAACTTTCGACTTTTCTTTGGAGTCGAATGATCAATTCTTATGCACATTGATATTATAGTGGAAACTACATGATGAAACACCTGCTACCTTTTGATATTCTATCTATTCTAGCAGGATTAGAAAATTAAGTTTCCAGTCCAATTGTGCCTTTTGTTTTTCTTTTTCAACCTACACAAACATGCCTGTTGCTTTGAGTGCATGTTTTACCTTGTGATGTCTCTGTCTGTTTGCTTAAACATATTTCTTGTTTTTATTCTACTTTACCTTACCATAAATGTAATGCAGTGTAATTCTGTCTCATTTACTGGAGAAAAGGGCTCAAGAATCTTTCTCAAAGGAGAAAGTTCTGACAAAGGAGTATGACCTTGTACACCAAGCTCTTTTTACTGACCCGGATGATCAAAGTGGATGGTTTTATCATCTTTGGCTTCTTGAGCAAACAGTTAAAGTGGAGAATCCTCTGTTGGTTTCTACCTAGCCACCTCATGGTTCTAATCTTAATGTATCAGCAGATGGTTTCCTGGATACTTGTGCTTCGTCTCCTGTCACAGGTTTCCATCTTAATAGTGGGATAATTCCACTCATTCTTTATTTTAATGAAGCAGTTGAAGGTGTGAGCTCATCTACAATAACTGTGCAATCTGTACATAACACAAATAAAGATTTAATTTGGTCACCACTTTCAACAAACAACTCTGGGAGTTTCCAAGCTTGGGTAACACATTTAACTTTTCACGTGGAGGATCTTCATTCTTTACAAACTCATCCAGTAAAGGTCAGCCTTAGACATTCTCAGGGAATCGTGTCTCTGAGTGGATTTCACCATAGCCATCCTACTCATTTTGAATTTACAGTTTTAATACAACCTCATGGTTCGCAACATGCTGAAATGAAAAGTGCAGAGATGATTTCATGGGGAGATGAAAATTTTCATATTGGTGAAACACATCTTCAGGAACCAACCCAAATTAAAATTTTCGATCAACTGAGGAATAGTGAGGTGAATGAGTCAACAGCTTCTAAGTGGAGTCTTTGAGACTATAGTTAATGAGATAGCTCTTTTCCGGGAATTCTTTGCCGAGATAAACTGGTATGTGGAATTCATTCATGAGTAGCTTTGCAGCATCAAAGCAGCTTTATTGTTTGTCCAATGTCCTCTTATTTTCTCCCACTGGTTATTGTAGTAAAATTGGAAAGCTCATGCTTGCAAGATTGTTGACTGCACATGATGCAATGATGTCATATGATAAAACTCCAGAGACATGCAAGATGGTCCATTCTGAAAAAGTTAAAGAATTATAGAGTGATCTTATGACATTGGACCTGCCACATTCTCAATACTACAAGGATGAATACAACTTAGTCGTGTTAAAGCAGGTGAATATCTCTTCTCTTCTATATTACTGTGTAGGAAAGCACAGTCCATTTAGGTTCATTTTTTATTGTTGTGCTGGATGTATGAGTAATATCTCTTTAATATTTCATGTTCTCCTTCAGGAGAGCTAGAGCTTTGAACCATTGTATTTAGAAGTAAGAACGTGCCGATCTGAGTTGAGCAGCAAACAATGTATTGCATGTTTATGCTCAACTTAGCAGGTAAGGTGCAGTGCTTGTGCCTGGTTCTAGTTCGGTTGAATTTGTACTGTTATTGTTTGAGCTCAGTTTGGTCAAAACAGGAAAGCTAATCCAGTTTGTCTCTTCTCTGCTCATTTTGTGAATACGATCAGATATTATTTCCTGGTGGTTTTAATATCCTACTGGTGTATTGATTACTTGATTGGCCAGCACAGATATCTTGTATGAAATTATGCCTCAAAGCTCATTATATAAAGTCATAGATAGGCTTAAAATATATTAGTAAAACAACACTTCAAATGAAAATATCTATTTTCTACTTAACAAGTCCAGGTGGCAAAGTTCCATGGAAACAGTCTTCTTCAATTGTCCCTATACAAAGGCATGTTGTCACAGCCTCAACCCATACACCCTCTTAGGCTAAAGTCACCTCCAACTTGGATCATATCATTCCTACATACTGCTATGCAAATTGGTCTGTGTTAGCCTTTCATCTAACTCTGGACACGTGAGGTTGTCACAACTCATCTTGCTTGCATAAAATTAGAAATCTGGTGATAGCTACTAAATGCCCTCGTATTAAAGAATCTAAATGTTATTAGGTTTGAGGGCTTTACTCAACATAGTGAAGAGTTTTTCACACTTAAACTGAAAGAAATTGGCTCAGCTCTTGCTTGAGCTTTCACTCATTTTGCTTAAGAACTAGATCAAATGACCCTTTAGCCATCCAAAGTCCAAATAGTTGTACTTGTATTGCAGTCCTATAAACATGCTATTTTACATGCTCATTTAAGTAAACGGATGGGCATGCTTCTTCAATAAGTTCATCTAGAATTCAAAGTAAAACCACACGTAGTTCAACTATTTAGTGGCTGATCTGTTCATATAGTGGGTTTATTATTATTTTTATTGAGATTAGTCTAACTAACAATATAGTTATGTTCACTGGAATTATGAATGTCTTTTGTAAGAATCTCTGATAGTTCTTTTCAAAACACACCCAGAGAGACCTCTAGTCAATAATATTAGTAAGAGTTAGTATTAAAGATTTGCCTTGCACCTTTGATATAGATTACTGATTTTTCTATAACACAGATTCTCATATTTTTTGTGCTTCTGCAGTTGACCTCCAGTCCGGAATCTTTCTTTGAGGCATTCTTTGTCATTCTGAGGACTCGGATCATCGAGCACCAATAATTACATCTGTTTACCACTCAGTAATCTTTCATTGTCACATATTGGGTCTATTGAGAAATTACTGTGGGTCCAAATGTTAGACCTCAGCCACAACCAACTTAGCTCAATTGAAGGTAAACTACAATTAATTCTTTAAAATTTTCATTGTCACTTGAATCTGTTTTTGTGGTTTCGATTTTCAATTCATTGTATTTCTATATCTATCTATCTATCTATCTGTCTGTCTGTCTGTTTGTCTGTCTGTCTATATGTGTGTATTATGTCTTCATATATACAATATTATACATAAACACATTTGTACAACATTAGTTTATTACATGGCCATCTATATTGACAAAGGTTATATTAATGCGATGAAGGGCATGTATAATGGAATTATGACTACAATTAATTCACTTGCAAGAGAAAGAAATGAATTTCTGATTACTTGAAGATTACACCGAGAGTTAGCCTCAAGTCCGTACCTATTTGCCTTAATTATAGATGAATTGATTAGACAAATTTTAGATGATGTCTTATGATTTATGCCATTTACAGATGTTATTATCATAGTGGATGAAATTAAAAGAGGAATTAACACTAAATTAGAAATTTAGATAGAATAGAAGCACTTGAGTCGTTAAAAAACGTTTTAAAATAATACTGAAATTGTACACATGGAATATTGCTTCAATAACAGTAGAAATAGAAATAACAGACAAGTTGAGGTTGAAAAGCAGGAGATACCAAAGGGTGAGCAATTTTGTTATGTAGGTTCGATTATTAATAAGAATGGAGTGAGGTTGAAGATGACGCGACCCGTAGAATCAAAGTAGGCTCAAATAATGCTATCTCCATTTCAAGCAACCCTCTCCATATGTGTCCAGGTTTCTTCAGTGGACTGGATAAAAGTAATTGTGGTCCAAAATGTTCAGCTGTTGCAATTGTGTTAGTTCAATAGCGATCGATGACAGCATTTTGGCTTGAATGGACTTTACAAAGAGATTAAACATCGAGTCAACGAAACCCAAAATAGCATGGATGTAGTCAAATGTGCAGGCTGCAGTGGCCTCAAGTATCTGAACTGTAAACATTTGGCAATGGAGTAATGGAGAACTTTGATTGTCAAAGTGATGAAGCCATCATGAATCCTCCTGCCATAATGTTGAATGATTGATCTGTGCATTTGGATTTCAAATTGTCGATTAGGAGAAGATTAAAAATCATAAGATTGAAAACTAAAATGAGATGGAAGACATGAGAATTATCACTTTTTATTTATTTATTGTGTTTCATTTTTTATTTTTGTTTTCTAGGAAACATCGGGTTAATTTTTATAGAAATGAGTCAAAAGAGTAGGTACCAAATATTTAGATAAATATGAAAAATGAAACAAATTCAAACTCACCAAATTTATTCTTAAAGTGATATGTGTTTTCTTTCCTCCAAATTCCTTGGACACATTCAAAAATAAGCCAAGATAGACACTAAAAAGCATTCCTAGGAGGGCACAAAGGCACACAACCCTGGTCATCCTCATAACCTTTGACATTTTAGTATTGAACTCTCCCATTTTGTTCTCTTTTAGGCTCTCATTTTGGAGTAACTAGTTGAACCTTGTTGGATCAACTTATATTTTTGTCATATACAGCAAGGTATATTCCTAGGAGGGCACAAAGGCACACAGCCCTAGTCATCCTCTTAACCTTTGACACTTTAGTATTGAACTCTCCCATTTTGTTCTCTTTTAGGCTCTCATTTTGGAGTAACTAATTGAACCTTGTTGGATCAACTTATATTTTTGTCATATACAGCAAGGTATATTTATAGGTGTCTTATTAAGTCAACCTTAGAATTCTTGCTCAACACTCACAATTTCTTAAGGTTAGGTATTTGCCTTGCTTTAGAATGGTATTAGTCAATAAACAATGGGGCAAATTACGACGGTTGTTGGCACATAAATTTCAACCAAATTTATGTTTAAAATTCAAATACAGTCAATGACACACATAGAGCCAATGATAGGAATGTTGTAGGTAATCACTTCCTAAAAAGAATCAATATGATTTGTTGAAGTACATAAATAAAACGACGTCGTATCTCAACGACGTTATTCAAGATGCTCAAGTGACACGTGGAACCTACAAAAGACGACACCTGTAGAGCCTACAGCAAGGACACCACACATGATGAAACCCCAAAGATCAATCCGGTTAATCAGATATATGATTAATCATATAGCGCTATCATTCAAAATTCAAATAGCGCTATCATTCAATTTGAAATTCAAATTGAGGATAAAGCATTCTTATCACCTAGATGGCCTTCTATAAATATGAGGACCATCACACAAGACCAAGGATCAAAAAATCAAAAGTGAGAATATCAGAGAGAGAGAGAAAGAAATCAAGAGCTAGAAGAAAAGAAGCCTAGAGAACTCAAGAGCTTACGCTACAAACGCGGAATGGCGATGAATAGGTAAAGGGTTCCAAACCCAAGAATTGTACTTTGTATTCGAGGGTTCAAAACCCATAACAATTTCAATAAAATATTTATTTATTTTTCTTAAATTGTCATTTGTTGTTTATTTTGTTCTTCATTAATCGGAGGTTTCATTTATAAAATGTGTAATTAATGATCTGAAATACAGATCGGAAATAGGAACCTGCTATTCAAATAATCAAACACTGTTTGGTCCAAAAACTAAACAGTGAACATTTGTAACATAAAATTTTGAAATGTGTTGAAACACTTCATGTTTTAAATTTGTGTCTACAAATTATGGCACGCCCAGTGGGACCTTATTTCTCCTCCCATCTTTTAAAGAATAAAATATATTTGTATAGTTGAAACTTATTGACATATTCTTTTGTTATAGGAATGTTGAAGCAACTGTTAAGAGACAAACGTACACTCCAGTGGTTCTAAAATACCAAGGGTGGAGACAGCACCCATCACCCAAGGGGCTCCGGAGCGAATGCTCTTGGCTGTCCCAAAGGTAGAACTAGCGAAATCTTGGAAAGATGCACTTCTTTTCCCTATCGCCCAAGGGGCTCCGAAGTGAAAGCTCTTGGCTGTCCCGAAGGTAACTGGTGTGACGAAGAAAGTCACACTTCCCCAGAAAGCTGAAAGTTTGATAAAGATTACTGAAGATTATGTGAAAGCGTCGAAGCAGTATGCAACCGTGAAGGCCACAGCCCGAACAAAAAGCTTTCTAATTCAGGCAAAGGAGGCTAATCAATTTGCAACTACAGCCTTTGTTGCAGTTTCAATGGGGGCAACAAAAAATGTTGTGGCCCAACTACTCAAAAGGGAAGAAGACTCCATGAAAATGGCAGAGTCTGCCCAAAAGAGGGCCTATGTTCAAAACATGGCCATCATTAGGGCCATTGGGAGGAGAGTAATGACCCAAACTCCTGTTGATGGAAAAGAGGCCCCTGTTGTTGAAAAAACAGTTACGGCCTACGAACCAATAGTTTTGTTCAGAGCACAAAATTGATCAAACAAAATTTCAGTCAACTCTCAGGAGCCAAAGGAACACTCGTTGGCTCAACAGGGTTCGAATAAGGAGCACCTGTTGGCCCGATAAGGTTCAAATAAGGAACACCCATTGACTCGACGGGATTTGAATCAACATCAATTGGTCTGCCCTAAAAATGTAGGGACTGTTTTGCAAATTCATGAGGAATTTGCAAAAACGCAAATGGTTCCTTCTATGCCCCTAGGGGCTCGACTTGATATGTCATCAAATGGTCCCGTTTCGAAAAGACAAAGGTGAAGAACAAATAAGGCCTTAAAGAAACTGGAACTAAGAACAGTGGCAACAAATGTTATAGGAGCTATTGAAAGAGCTCTCTCGAAAGATGAACTCCAAAAACAAATTGAAAGTCCTGTCTTCGTTAGAAGGTCAAAGGTGGAGGAGGGTAAGCAACCCTTGGAAAATATTTCTACTTTGATTGAACTATCTATGGAGGGAATAAGAAAAGGGCCTGTAACAAGGTCCATAACCCGTGAGGCTCAAAACAAAGCATTGCAGTCTGATACTTCAAATATGAGTAATGTTGCGGGGGTTGATAATCCTTTATACGAACAAGATGATTTTATCTCGTTTGTTTCAACGGATATTGGAAACAATCAATTGAGAGATATCAACAAAGTCGCAGTTATGATGACTGAGGTTGAGAAAGGTGAAAATTCGCAGGTCCAACAAGACCAACGTCTCAAGGAAAAAGTGGTGGCCTTACAAGAACAACTTAAGAGAAGAGAACGGGAAATGGCTGCTATGTTGGACAAATGCAACAGTTGCAGGCCCAAATGACAAGAACAGGAAGTGCACCTAAACAAATGGCACAACCTGTTGTGGGGACATCCGTAGGCATACAAAACACTCTAGTCCCACGGGGCAATGGTCCTTGTCACTTGGATCTAACCAGCGATGGTATGAATCCAATGCTCATGGCCATGATTGATGATATGGTGAGGAGACAAGTAAAGAAAGTCGAAGAAAAAGATGATGAGAACTTTCGAATAATTACAAAACCTTACCCGACATGGGTAGATGCTGTTCCATTCCTTTCTGGTTTTTTCCAACCAGATTTCAAAATGTTTAATGGAACAAGAGATCCAAGATAACATGTGGCTCATTTTCTTTCAAGATGCGGGCCAATAGCCTAGAATGAGGCCCTGTGCCTGCAGCTATTTGTCCAATCACTTGAAAGTTCTGCATTTACTTGGTGTGCTAATCTTCCTAAGGGATCAATCCCAAATTAGGATTCCACAGTGAAGGAGTTCCTTGAACAGTTCTGCAACACACAAAGGCGAGTTGGAGTACGAGAACTGATTGAGACCAAGCAACGTGACAATGAGTCTGTTACAGATTTCATTGCAAGATGGCAAGCTTTGACGTTTGCGTGTCCTCAAAAGTTTACGTAATTAGAGTTAATTCGGATATGCCTTAGCAACTTCCAACATGAGCTCTCTACGGCTCTTATAGCTTAAACTTTTGAAGGATTCACCGATCTATGCACCAAAGCTCATGATATGGAGCTGCATCTAGCTAAACGAAGGAGGCCTAGGGCTGTTGAAAGGGTTGAGTCCTCGACTGTAGCTATAATTGAAACCATAAAGAAGGGTCCTGTTGTAGTAGGGGCTAAAAAGCCCAAGGAATTTAAAAAGGTGACTATGAAAGTGAGGTTGGAGAAGAAATATTCTTTCACGGATGATATGGTCGAAGACCTATTTGAAGATCTGTTAGGGCAAAAGTTGACTGCTCTCCCTGAGGTGAAAAGACCACATGAGGTAGGAAGGACCAAAGATCCAAAGTATTGTCTCTACCATCGTTTGATTAGTCATTCGATAAAAGAGTGCTTTGTTCTAAAAGATAAAATTCAAAAACTTTTGGACTCTAAGACTATCGAGCTCCCTCCTCAAGAGAAAGCATATGCTAACCCAATCACTATCGACAATGATAATAAAGGTGGATGGGTTGTTTATCAGTCAAAAAGCATGAAGAAAAAACAAAATGCCATAGTGGAAGCGAGAAATGTGGCTGCTTCAATAACACAAGGGCCAAAAGTTTCCAAAAAGCAAAAACCAAAAAGTTTCCAGGAAACAGAAAAAAGCCAAAGGAAGTAAGAGAAAAGGAAAGAAGAACCCGAAAAAGGAAAAATAGGAGAAATTGGTCCCTGATGAGCAGTTAGAGCAATGTCCTCTTGTCCCAATCACATTGGAGGAATTTCTATCTTCAAAATTTCAATCTGTGGAGTTACAAACATGCTTTGATAAAAGGAAGGAGGAAAAGTTTACTTTGGCCCTTTGCCTAACCATCATTGTTTTGAGTGATGACGAGGAAGATGGGGGTGAAGTTGGTTCAAAAGTTAGGGAAGGAATTGCATTACATCTCCTATCTGCATACCTGACTCGCCAGAGTATACACCAACTTCTCCAGAATACACACCAGCCTCACCAGAGTATACACCAGCTTCTCCAGAGTACACACCAGAAGCCTTTTCTTTAGAATATTCACCAGTACCACCATTGTACTATCAAAGCACTCCAGAATATGTAAGGGGAACAGAACAAGGAGACACTGGGTGTAGGTCCGACTCTGAGCTTGTGAAAAAGGTGAAAAAATGACTACACTTCAAGGATGATGAGGTGAATGGCAGGTGTAAGTCGGATGATGAAGTATGGAAGCATTCAAGTAAACAAGCAAAGTCATCTCAAGTTGAGGATCCTAATGAAGATTGGGAACTTGACTTTTCTCCTGATGGTTCACCATACACATCCCCAGCTAGGACATACGATGGAGAAAGTGTATCAAGTGACCACTTTGACTTTTCTTGTAATGTTATCATTGTGGATGTAAATTCTGAAGAGTGAGAAATACATATCATTTGCAATCCAGGTGATAATGGGAAAGCAAAAATTGAAGCTAGAAGGGAAGCAGAACATTAGGCAAAAGTAACAGTCTCTTTGAAATATGAGGGTTTTGAAGCCCATCAAAATTTCATTATTGAAAGAAATCAAATTTTTGGACACCCTTTCCCTAATTGGGTCTAATGGGTTCAGTTCCCACAAGGATATGCAGTACCTCATTTTCCTTTGTATAATGGGACAGGTTGTCCAAGGCGCCATTTGGTTCGTTTCCTTACACGATGTGGAAACACAGTAAAAAGCCAGACATTACTTCTACGGCAATTTGTTCTTTCTTTGGAGGGATGGGCAGCAGATTGGTACTTCAGCCTGCCACCTAATTCAATCCCAGATTGGGACACCATGGCTGATTGATTCTATAAGACATTTTATAAACCATGGCCAATAGAGATTGAGATGTCAAAACATTTGGAGGACGAGGGTACATCTTCTCAAACATATGATTTCATAGAAGGCACAATTGAGGAGAAGATTGAAACTGCCCTTGATCTTCAAGAGATGGGCACTTATTGCCTAAGGGATTTGTTCCCTTTGTGGGTAGAGCAAACTCCATTTCCCTAAGGATACAAACTTCTGAATTTTGTCCTATATGAAGGGTATGGAGATCCTCAAAAACATATTAGGCATTTTTTGAAACAGTGTGGAGAAACGACTCAAAATCAAGCACTTTGCCTAAAACAATTCCCCCTTTCCTTGAAGGGGATCGCCTTTGACTGGTATTGCTCCCTCGATGGAGTCATGGTGCCTAGTTGGGAGGCCATGAAGAATGGTTTTGAAGAATCCCAATGCTTTTATAGGCATGACTCTCGGTACCTAAGAAATGGGAGAAGAATGCAGCTCCAGGAAGATGGAGAAGTGACTGATGATGATGATCACCCTGCAGCTGGACCAGTTAACATGGTCCAAATAGGTGAGGGAACAAAAGAAGTTGAGGTCAACGAAAAGGCGGTTGCTGAAGTATGCCAGACTTACTTGATCTACCGGAGGAAATTACGAAATCCTCAGGACCCTCAAACGTCAGAAGTTCCATAGGTTTTGCTGGAGGAAGAACAAGTGAAATATGATGTACTAGCTCATCTAAAGAAAATTCCAACATTGTTGAGTGTATATGATGCACTAAAAATGTCTCCAGAGCTTCGAAAGTCTTTAATATATACCCTGTCCAAGCCAGAGGATTTCCACAAAGAAATTGAGGGTAGAAATCAAGAAAAGACAACTACATGCATGGCTATGTAACCTTTGATGACAATGACGTGTGTTGAAATGGCAGACCATAATCGACCTTTGTTTATCACTGGGCTTATCCATAATGTGAAAATTTCTCGAATTTTGATTTATGGAGGATCTGCGGTAAACCTCCTGCCTCAAAGGGTGTTAAACCTATTAGGGATTCGAATTTCACAACTGCACCCAAGTCGTCTGGTCATTCAAGGATTTAATCAGAATGAACAACGCCTAATGGGAAAGATTGAATTGCGAACCAAGTTTGGGAATATTGAAGAAAGCACTAAGTTCTTGGTCATTGATGTAGACACCTCTTACAATGCTTTGCTTGGGAGACCATGGATGCATAATCATCATACAGTGCCATCAACTTATCACTAATGTATCAAGTACCCGTTGCCTTCACCCAAAAAAGAGGGGACAATTATGGCTGACAATGATCCATTTGGAGAAGTAGAGGCCTATTATGCTGATGCTTGCTTTTATACAAAGACTTCACAAAGAAAGGGAAAAGATGTGAAGAAGTCTGAAGATACTCTGAATGTCAAAGACGCTCTAGAGTCTACTCTAGTTTCAACAAAAAGAACTTTTCGATATGTGCCAAAGTCCGAAAGGAAACCGCGGGCAAAGGCTCTAGCCCTAATAAATCCGATTTTGGATCTCAAGGGTGAGTTCACGTTGCCATTAAGGAGGACATAATGCACCTGTGTGGAGAAATATAATAAGATTGCCGTCCCTCCTAAAGCGAAAGGGTCGAAACCCATAATATTCCACTCACTTGGAGATGTTGAACAGAAAGTGAAAGTTGAACAAGTGCCAGAAGAAAACATCTCGAGTTTTGAGAAGCCTACCTTCAGTGTAAAAATTACACAGATGTTGGTAAAAGTTGGTTTAGATCCTGAAAAAATACCAGGAACAATGACACCCTTTGACTTTGCATTAACACCTTCGTAGAAGCAGGCTATCCAGCAAGGCGGTATTATCACCGCTAGGACAGAAGGGTTAGGCTATCGGGGGGATGAGGAAAAATTTCCAATAAACATGACTATCACTTAAGATGTCTTGGAAGATGTTGACCAAGATGAAGCTCAACCTGCACCAACAAAATTTGAAGCAGGAGGCCAAGCCACTGTGGATGACCTTCGTGAGGTAAATCTGGGTGATGAAGGAGGAAACAAACCAACCTTCATTAGTGCAAATTTAAAGGAAGAAGAAGCTCAGCAATATATTTCCTTCTTAAGAGAGTATCGTGACATATTCGCATGGAACTACAGTGAGATGCCTAGTCTTAATCCAGAGATTGCAGTCCATAAGCTTGCAATTCACCCTGAGAAACGCCCAGTTAAACAGCCTCAGAGGCGAACTCGACCAGAGCTTACAGCCCAAATTGAAGCTGAAGTCGACAAGCTTATCAATGCAGGATTCATCAGGGAAGTCAATATCCAACCTGGCTAGCAAACATAGTGTCGGTCAAGAAAAAAAATGGTCAAATCAGGGTTTGCATTGATTTTCGTGATCTCAATGAGGCTTGTCCTAAAGATAACTTTCCCTTACCTATCACTGAACTTCTTGTAGATGCAACTACTGCGTATGAAACCTTGTCTTTTATGGATGGATACTCAAGATACAATCAAATCCGAATGGCACCAGAAGATGAGGAAATGACTGTATTCAGGACTTCGAAATGAGTCTTTTGCTATAAGGTAATGCCCTTTGGCCTAAAAAATGTTGGGGCCACGTATCAAAGGGCGATGACTGTAATTTTTGGTGATATGCTCCATGACACCATTGAATGCTATGTTGATGATCTTGTCGTCAAGACAAAGGAAAAAGAAAACCATGTGGAAGATTTGAGAAGAATCTTCAAACATTTGAGGAGGTATTAACTCAAGATGAACCCACTAAAATGTAAATTTGGAGTTTCCTCAGGAAAATTTCTAGGGTTTGTGGTTTGAAACAAAGGGATTGAAATTGACCCTACCAAGATTAAAGCCATTGCTGAAATGCCTCCTCCACGAAATTTAAGGGAATTGAAGGGGCTACAAGGGAGATTGGCCTATATCAGAAGATTTATTTCTAACTTGGCTGGTCAATGTTTACCATTCTCAAGATTAATGAAAAAGGGTGTTCCATTTGAATGGGATCAGCAGTGCCAAAATGCTTTTAATAGTATTAAGGAGTATCTTTTGAAACCTCCAGTACTCATGAGCCTAATAAAAGGGAAACCACTCTTGTTGTACATAACAGCCTTGGATGGTTCGTTAGGGGCACTGTTGGCACAACACAATGTGCATGGGAAAGAAAATGCCTTGTATTACTTAAGTCGTACTCTGGTTGGGGCAGAAGTCAATTACTCTCTTATCGAAAAGACATGTCTTGCCTTGGTGTTCGCCTTGCAAAAACTAAAGCACTATATCTTGGAACACAAAGTCAAGTTGATATCAAGAGCAGACCCCTTGAAATATATACTTTCACGGCCCATACTTTCAGGGAAAATTGCAAAGTGGGCTGTAATTCTCCAACAATTCGCAATTGAATATGTTCCCCAAAGAGCTGTAAAGGTGCAAGCTCTAGCAGATTTTTTGGCAACACATCCTATACTTGATGACTCACCTCTAGTAACTGATTTACCAGATGAAGTGGTTATGCAAGTAGAAATCCATAAAGGATGGGAGATGTATTTCGATGGAGCTTCAAGGAATCCAGATGGCAAGAAGCAAGAAAATCCTAAAAACAACAAAGTTGGAATTGGAATTGTGTTTGTGACTCCAGACAATGCTAGAATCACCCATTCTTTCGCCCTAAGTGAAGGATGCTCCACTAATGAGGCAGAATATGAAGCTGTAATTGTTGGATTAGAATTGGCATTACAAATTCCTATTGAAGAACTCTCAATTTATGGAGATTCAGAACTGGTGGTAAAGCAACTCCGTGGAGAGTACATTGTTAAGAAAACAAGTCTCATCCCTTATCATGAAAAGGCTGATGAATTGATTTCACAATTCAGGAAAACACATATTTTCCACGTGAAGAGAAGGATGAATAGTCGAGCGGATTCACTAGCAAGTTTGGCTGCATCACTCACCCTACCAGATAGCAAAACAATTACTATCACAGTAGGCGAAAGAAGGGTGTTACAACCTTTAAAAGAGGTTTCTGACTTGGTTCCAATCTTGGTTGTTACCACAAAAGGAGAAAGAGAGGAGGATTGGCAGGAACCATTCATAGCTTACCTTCAACATGGTAGGCTACCTGAAGATAAAGTAAAAAGAATTGAAGTGAGACGTAGGGCTACCAAATTCGTCCTATGGAAAGATGGGTTATACAAAAGGTCTTTGGATGGAATGTACATGCGGTGTATAGCCAAGGAGTGTATTCAAGAGGTAATGGCAGAAATACACGCAGGTGTATTTGGGGCACACCAAAGTGGTCCTAAATTGCATATGCAGCTAAAACGATTGGGATACTATAGGCCGACTATGATTGCAGATTGCATAGATTATGCTCGAAGATGCCAAGTTTGCCAATTCCATGGGAACTTTCTCCACCAACCCCTAGAGCCTTTACATTTAACAACTTGTTCTTGGCCATTTGCAGCATGGGGTATGGACATTATTGGTCCTTTTGTACCTCCATCTTCAGCAGGATATCGATACATCCTAGCTGTAACTGACTATTTCTCAAAATGGGCAGAGGTCGTGGCTTTAAAGGATATAAAAAACACAGTTGTCTCTGAGTTCATCCGAACCCATATCGTTCACAGGTTCGGGATTCCAGAAAGTATCATCATGGATAATGGACAGCCATTCAGGAGTGATGCTTTGAACAAGTTATTTGCCAAGTACAAAATCAAAAACAACCATTCATCAAGATATCATGCACCTGCCAATGGTTTGGCAGAAGCTTTCAACAAGACATTGTGAAAAATTCTCAAGAAGATGGTGGATAAGAACAAAAGAGCTTGGCACGAAAAGTTACAAGAAGCTTTGTGGGCTTATCAGACTTTGCACAGAACTCCTACTCAAGCAACCCCTTATTCGTTGGTTTTTGGAGGAGAAGCAGTGTTACCACTTGAGGTTCAAATACCATCATTGCGAGTGGCAATACAAGAGTCCTTAACAGAAGATGAAAGTGCAAGAGTGAGGTTGGTTGAGCTCGAGACCCTAGATGAAAGAAGGTTGTATGCTCAACAGAATTTGGAGATCTACCAACAAAGGATGGCAAATGCATTCAATAAAAGGGTGAGGTTTCACTCCTTTAAAAAAGGAGATTTGGTACTAATGGTTAGAACACCCATAATAGTCTCATAAAGAACCAAAGGAAAGCTTGAGCCCAAATGAGAAGGACCTTGTGTGATTGAGAAGGTTTATTCTAATGGGGCCTATTTGTTGATAACGATGGATGGTGACAGAATCATTCCCCCAACCAATGCAAGGTTCTTGAAGAGATATTACCCTTTAGAAAGCCTGCTAGGTTGAAAACCCAAAAGGGCAGCCTATGCAAAAGTTAGGGCAAAAAAAAAAAAAAAACCACCAACAGTATTGTATGTGGTTAAACTGCTAAAATATCCCACCGAAATCTAAGGTGGTAAAACATTGGATACTCCTAGACCGCATGAGTATAAAATGTGTATGGCCAAACAAAAGTCAAATACCACCAACGGTATTGTATGTGGTCAAATTGCTAAAATACCTCACCGAAATCTAAGGTGATAAAACATTGGATACTCCTGGTCCGCAAGAGTATAAACTATGAATGGCTAAAATAAGACAAATCAATGTATTGCATTGAGAAATTTCATATAACAATAAATCTATCACGGAGCAAAATTCCATAAATACATTATGTTCAGATGAATAACAAAATAAAAGTGCATTCATTCATTAAGAGAAGCTTTAGCCCTTTCAAAAGCACATTCTACAACACTGTGCTGTCCATTCTTCTTCTTGTGTTGGCTCAAAACATTCAGAACAGTTTGCACGTCTTCTTTTGATTTAGAAACACTCTCGGAAACTTGTGCAAAATCACACATAAAGGATGCATGTTCCACTTAGGCGGATGACAATTTCTCTTCAAGTTGTTTGAGTAACTCTTTGGTTTGAATAATCCTTTTATTAAGACTCACAATGTGCTCATCCGACTTGATAATTGAAGCAGACAACTGTTCATGTTCGCCAGAAACTTTGTCGAAATGAAGCTTCTTCTCATAGTATTGGGCCTCAAATTCTGCAGTAGACAAGTTTAAAGAATCTGCAAGTTGGGTTTTTAAAGCAAAGCACCCAAGGAATATCTTCACCTTCTCGTAAAAGGAGGTGAAGTCTACACCCAAACTCTTCAAAATCATGAAAACGTTGTTTGCTACAGCAATCATGTAATTAACATCCGTCATTGATTGGAGAGAAATAGTAAAACCATTCTGAATATAGGTGGCTACTTCATTAGAGGAAGTTCCCAAAAGAAGGCTAGATGGAGCAAAAGGTGCTTCAAGTTTGTCAAATAATTTGTTAACCCCAATTGCTTCAAGTAAGTCTGCAAGAATTTGGGCCTCTTCCGAGGTATCAGAAGCAATTTCGTCTGTCTCTTTCAATGTGTCAGAAGTAATTTCTGTAAAAATAGAAGGAGATACTCAATGAAAACATAAAAGGTAAAAACAATATATATATATATAGATGAATGAAGTATACTTTGGTGTACGGCTTGAAGAGACTTAGGTGGGGGAGGAGACAAGTTGTGATTTCCACAAGTGGACTACGAATTTTGCAATACGGCATGGTCTAAAGAGCAAAGATTTCCTTGAGTACGTATACATGATGAAATAAAATGAGGTACAAGGAATGAATAAAAATACCCTTAAAGGTAGCCAATGGCATATGCGAGGCAGCTGGGGAAGTCCAAGGCGCAGTGCCTAAGAAAATGAAAGGTATTCAAAAAAAAAAAAAAAAAAAAAAAAAAGAATTATACCTTTCTCTAATAACTTAGATGGCTTGTTCGAAGAAGGAGAAGAAAAAGCTACATTTGCTGGGGACAATTTATTCATTTTAGTCGGTATGCCATCTAAAAGAGGGGTGTAGTAATAAAACTCATATTCACTCTCGCTACTCCCATTGAGAGAACGATCAAAAGATTTGGTGGGAGAAGGAATTTCAACACTCTTAATGCGAATACGACCCAAGGTAGTTAATTCATACCCATCCCCCTCAAAGAGTTCTTGAATCATATTCTCATCTTTATCTTCAAGAAAAGAGTACAGGTATGTGCGAAATTGGTCCATTGGGGTTTTGGTCGATACTGTTGGTTGGGAAGTTCCTGTACAATCACCAATAGACAATCTCTAGAAAAGCTTTGCTAGACTAGAAAATTGAAGGCCAAAATCTACTTGCTCAAAGCTAAATCTCATTTTAAATTGAGAATTACACATATCCTCGAAAAGATGAAGGAGATCTGAAACCGAGTAACTAGATCGAGAAGGAGCAATAAGTGGTTGACTATTATCCATTCTCTGAGGTGATGATGCTTCCAGAGCAATAGGTGAAGATGATGACCTAGCTCTAGAGTAAAACGGATTCTGTCTTTCGGTCTTTAATTGACATATCCAGTTTTCTCTTGCGTGAAGATTTCAGCTGGGTATAAGTAACATATTGGAGCACGGTAAAGGAAGTTCCCAAACACCAATTGGCATAAGGCATGGTTACGTGAGAAGTAGATCGGGAGCCTGGTAACTCCAATGAGACTTTTGTACCGCAGCATAGCATATGGCGCCAGTTGTAATAAAATTTAGACTACTCAGAGGGCTGCCGACAAGATACATTAAGCGGTGTAGGGCACGCTTGAGCAAACCCAAATTGATGACCGTATCGGTTAGGGAAGTACGATTCTGAAATGAAATTAAATCCCATTTTAAAAGTTAAAATCTCTTGCCGCAAAGATATAAGATAGCCAAGGTGGAAAGATGATATCCTTTCAGAGTCGACCATAATGCCTGAAGGTTCACCTTCATGGGTAAGAGCCCTAAACTGACACTCCGTATGAAAAGTTAGGAGAGAGTCCACAAATGGAAATTTATCAGTAAAAAATTGGGCAGCTGATTGGTTTCCAATAAACCCAAGATATGGCATGAAATGAATATCGGGAATCGGAAAAATCGACGAGGATCCCCATGAGAGTAAGTCTTAACAAAATATAGTGAAATCCATTCAAAAAGGTAATGCAAAGGACCTTGAATATTTTCCTTCCCAGGTGAAGGTGATGATGCCATTTTACCAAGAGAATGATAGAGGTACGCAAGAACGGAAATGGCCAAGTTAAATAAGGTTCCACCGGTCATTTTGGTGGCTACATGAAACATAGTCGGACGAATTTCCCCAGAAGAGTGAGGGAAGACAAATCCGCTAAGCCAGCTCGCCAAAAAACCAGAAAGATACACATCATCAGGGATTCTATCTTTTTCGTTGAAGACCACTAATCGAAGTTGGGGATTCGTCAATGAATTTGAAAGTCCAGTAGTTAAACTTCCTGGATTGAAAAGAGCTGGCATAAATGTTGAAAAGTCCACGACACGCCTTGGATGTCTGGAACGAAAATAAAATGTCATTGGAAGGGGTGAACTCTTCATAAAACTCGCCATAGATGGGGAGCCTGCTAATGCGATGAAGGTCCCATAAAGAGATCCCAAGTTCGCCATAAATGGTGTGGAAAGTGTTGGTGTTAGGTGATCACCGCTCTAAGAATCCTTTGAGTAGGGAGACATTCCTAGCATAAGCAAATTGGGATACATAGATTGCAACATAAATCCCACACTTCTTCAAAATATGGGCAAATGTGGAAAGAACGTCATTCAACCAAAAAATCCATATAGGGGATTGCAAATGGATAGAAATGCCGTAGACATTAAAAGAATTATCTCACTTCAATTTTTCATGTTTCATTCTCTTAAGAAGAGTATTAAATTCAGAGCAGTCAAGGTCTTCAGAAAATGGACGGAGAATTGAGACAGGGAATGAACCGATTAATTTGGAGTGCCCTTTCTTAAGAATCTCACAGCAGTTTCGAATTCCTGTATAGACCAAGTCTTCAGAAGCCGTATGTAAAGGGATGAAGGGGTCCAACTCGGTAGGTGACAACAAAGCAGTGATAGGTTTGTGCCGAATTATTTTCGGACCAAATTTATCCAATACATCCCTCTCGTCACGTCGAAGATATTCAAGTGTCTTTTCCATGCTTCTTAAAAAATAGAAAAAAAAAAAAAAGAAAAAGAAAAAAGAGATTAGTGAAAGCAAAATGTCATAATATAAAGAAATTGACAAAAGCCCCTTGCCAAGGAATCAAGCCGTTGGGGTGACGGACACGTTCACTGCCAAGGATTCAAGCCGTTGGGGTGAAGGACACAATCACTACCAAGGATTCAAGCCGTTGGGGTGAAAGACACAATCACTGCCAAGGATTCAAGCCGTTGGGGTGACAGACAGAATCATTGCCAAGGATTCAAACCGTTGGGGTGACGGACACAATTACTGCCAAGGATTCAAGCCGTTGGGGTGAAGGACACAATCACTGCCAAGGATTCAAGCCGTTGGGGTGAAGGACACAATCACTGCCAAGGATTCAAGCCATTGGGGTGAAGGACACATTCACTGCCAAGGTTTCAAGCCATTGGGGTGAAAAGACACAATCACTGCCAAGGATTCAAGCCATTGGGGTAAAGGACACAATCACTGCCAAGGATTCAAGCCATTGGGGTGAAGGACACAATCACTGCCAAGGATTCAAGCCATTGGGGTGAAAGGACACAATCATTGCCAAGGATTCAAGCCACTCATTACCATTAGGTTGGAAAGGGCAATGATACCTGCAAACAAACTCTGACGCCTTGCGGGTTACCTGTAAAAGAGGGAAAAAGACATGAAATAATTGCAAAAAAAAAAAAATCGTAATTCGTACAGTTATAATTCACTTGCACGAATCACGAGGGGGTAGGCCTTGATTAGATTAGATTTAAAAAAAAATCTACGAAAGGGACTGAAAATTTGTGAGGGTTCAGCCAAATAAGCCAAAGGGAAAGTAGATTTTTGTAGCTTGGGATCTTGTTGTCATTTGTGAGCAGATTCTTTGGTCATATCCACAAGCAAGGACTTAAAAAAAAATTCTAAATAACACAGCAACAAAGTTGCTGCGGATAAAGTAACAATGTATAAGAAAAGAGTAGAACTTTGTTATGAATAAAAGAAGGCTCTGTGACAAGAACTTTGTTTGGCCTATTTAGATTCTTGGTCTAAAAATAAATAAAAATAAAAAAGAGGTAATAGCAGTGTTGGAAAAAAGGTGCTATGGATAAAAGGCATATTACATACTTGATTGCCAATAAAGGAACTTGTTCTTTCTTGAAGAAAAGAAATTTTATGCCTTAAAAAAAAAATGCAGAAATAGAAGTCTTGTTAGGCCAAGGAATGCTACTACATGCAGGATTTATGAATCCATGAAGTTGGTATAAAAAAAGGTCTTTGTTCATGTTTACAAGCAAGGACTTGGGGGTTAAAAAAATATATATCTGCTGGAAGGCAACCATGAATTCTTGTGCAAAGAAAAATAAATGAATAAAATAAGAAGAAGAAGAAAAAGAAAAAGAAAAGGGCTCTTTGTTTGTATTAGCAAGGATGTTAATTGGGCTCATAATCTAGCAACAAAAATGCTTGCAGGACTTAAAAAAAAAAAAAAAATATATATATATATATATATAGGGCAGCAAACAAATCTTTTCTGTGACAAACAGACTTAAAAAATGGGACAGCAGGTAAAAAATGGGGCTGCAGTTTTTTTTTTACATGGTTGTCTCGATTTCAAGAAGGGTCTTTGTTTGTTAGACTATTTGAATTTATGGTCTAGCAAAATAGGCTGTCTTTGTTTTAAACAAACAGGGCAGCAAATAGATCTTTACTGTGACCAAAAAAAAAATGGGGCAGCAGCTAAAAAGGGGCTGCATTTTTTTTTACATGGTCTTTGTTTGTTAGACTATTTGGGTTTATGGTCTAGCAAAATGGGCTGTCTTTGTTGCCATCATATTTTTTTTTAAAAAAATAAAAAATAAAAATAAAAAAAATCTGTTTGGTCTGATGACTAGCAGCAACAAGGAAAAAATGGTGCAGCAGCTAAAAAAAAAGGGGCCGCAGTTTTTTGTTTTAGGTTTGTTGTCTAGCAAAAATGGGCTCTCTTTATTTCTAAGCCATATTTGCTAATGGCAGCAGGTTATACACAAGGTTCATATGGGTTATAAAAAGGTTCATGAAAATTTTCATGGGTTATAAAAAGGTTCATGGAGAAAAAAATTTCTGCTGGAAGGTAAAAAAAAAAAGAAGGTTTCAGATTCTAAAACAAACAAACAAACAAACAAAAAAAGAGAGAGAGAAGAAGAAGAAAGACAAACAAAAGAAGAAGGAAAGCATACCTGATATGAAGGGACAATTTCTGCTAGAAATATGAGGGATTATAAGGTAATCTTTTGTGTCCTCCAAGAACAAATTCTGCTGGAAATATGCTGGAAGGACAAAGATTTTCTGCAAACAAAAATCTGCCGGAAGAAAGAAAGCTGCAGGAAAAAAAATATATGTGTTGTATGCATGAATAGGTGTTATATAAAGTAAAAAAGTCTTGCTTAAGAAAGTGTTAGTGGCCTCTTAAAACAATCTAAAGAAGCAAGAGTTTGTGTAAGATTAGAAATCCTATCAATACCAATCCATCCTATTTCGTTTAGACAAACTCCTAAAATATATATATATATATATATATATATATCTGCTGTTAAAAAAAAAAAAAAAAAGGTGGCAAGTTGGAGGCCCATAAGAGAAAAGGCCCAATTAAATCTCTTGGTCCTTACCCATCAATATCCATGATGGCCTAAAAAAAATTGCTATAATAAAAAAAAAAAAAGTGGCAAGTTGGAGGCCCACAAGAGAAAAAGCTCAATTAAATCTTGGCCCTTACCCATCAATATCCATGATGGCCTAAAAAAAAATCTGCTGAAAAAAAAAAAAGAAAAAAAAAAGTGGCAAGTTGGGGGCCCACAAGAGAAAAAGCCCAATTTAATCTTGGCCCTTACCTATCAATATCCATGATGGCCTAAAAAATAAAAAATAAAATCTACTGTAAAAACAAAGTGGTGGCAAGTAGGAGGCCCACAAAAGGAAAGGTCCAATTAAATCTTCGACCTTACCCATGACCCTTAAAAAAAAAAAAAAAAAAATCAAGTCCACAAAAAAGGCCCATGCAACAAAAGTAAAAGGGCAATTAACCCTTTATTTAAAAAATTTAAAAAAAAAAGAAAAAAGCCGAAGTCCATAAAAAAGGGATCCATGCAACAAAAATAATAAAAATCAACCCATTTTAAAAAAAAAAAAATACAAAGCCTGAAAAGTGGCAGAAAGGGACCAAGGCCAAGAAATAATCTCATCCAAGACCTAAAGCGGATCTAGATAAAAGTACCAATTCGTCGTGACTTGCACAGTTAAGAAAATTCACTTGTGCAAGTCACAAGAGGGCATTTGTTAGCACATAAATTTCAACCAAATTTATGTTTAAAATTCAAATACAGTCAATGACACATATAGAGCCTATGATAGGAATGTTGTAGGTAATCACTTCCTAAAAATGATCAATATGATCTGTTGAAGTACATAAATAAAACGACGTCGTATCTGAATGACGTTATTCAAGATGCTCAAGTGACACGTGGAACCTACGAAAGACGACACCTGTAGAGCCTACAGCAAGGACACCACACAGGATGAAACCCCAAAGATCAATCCGGTTAATCAGATTTACGATTAATCATATAGCACTATCATTAAAAATTCAAATAGTGCTATCATTCAATTTGAAATTCAAATTGAGGATGAAGCATTCTTATTACCTAGATGGCCTTCTATAAATATGAGGACCATCACACAAGACCAAGGATCAAAAAATCAAAAGTGAGAATATCAGAGGGAGAGAGAGAGAGAGAGAAATCAAGAGCTAGAAGAAAAGAAGCCTAAAGAACTCAAGAGCCTACGCTACAAACGCAGAATGGCGATGAATAGGTAAAGGGTTCCAAACCCAATAATTGTACTTTGTATTCGAGAGTTTAAAACCCATAACAATTTCAATAAAAATATTTATTTATTTTTCTTAAATTGTCTTTTGTTGTTTATTTTGTTCTTCATTAATCGGAGGTTTCATTTATAAAATGTGTAATTAACGATCTGAAATACAGATTGGAAATAGGAACCTGCTATTCAAATAATCAAACACTGTTTAGTCCAAAAACTAAACAGTGGACATTTGTAACATAAAATTTTGAAATGTGTTGAAACACTTCATGTTTTAAAATTTGTGTCTACATAGTTCCTGTATTTTGGTCATTGTGAAATTTTAGTCTTCATAATTTCAATTGGCTCGATTCTAACCACGAATTTATGACTTTGTCTGAATTTGGTCCAATTTATTTGAACCCTTACCATTTTTCTTTTTATAGAAAATATGCACTTAAGTGCTATGTGTCATATTTTTAAGGGTAAAATTATAAATTTACTCAACTCAGCGAGTTAACCTTAACCAATTTAATGATAATTTTCTTTAAAAAACACTAACAATATTATCAATTGGACCAAATTGACACAAAATTTAAAATGAATGGTTAAAATTGAGTAAATTGAAAGTATAGGAATCAAAATGACACAAGAAATAAAATATAAAAATTACTGGTGTAATTTTCCCTCAACAATAAGCCAACTAACCAAGCATTATGACAAAACTAATAAACTACGTCTGTGTAGGCCTATTGTAAAATAATTTAAGCTTATTTCAACTTAATTCAAGCCAGATTTTAAAAAGTTTCTTAGGCCATCTTCGGCCCTTAAATTTTTACTCAAATTTAAGAAAAATGATTCATCCACATATTTCCTCTCCCCAAACCCCCCCAAATGATGTGACAAGCAAAATTTAAAAAGTTGATCTATGTATTCAAATATTCTCTCAAAACTCTCTTTACATGCATTTTGTTTTGCCACCCCATTAGGGGGATTGTGAGGGGAAGAAATTGTAGAGATGTAGCACTGTTGTAAATTTAATTAAAAATGTAAGTTTGATTTGATATGACATTCCAATGGATAAAGTTAGGTTTGAACGTAAATTTGAGTAAAACTTTAGTAATGGCAAAGTGGTAAATTTGAAAATTACAAAATGATCTTGAAAAAATTCGAGTATATATTTATGTCTCCTTTAATTTGCGTTAAAAAATGGGTAAAACTCAATTTCATATAAATTTGAGTCAATGAGTGGAGAGGTGTTTTGCAAGATTTTTATCCAAATTTAAATTTGATAAACCTTGTTTGATATTAGACTAATATAGTTAAAAAGTTATTATAAATTATTATCTTAGTCTCTTTATTTTTCATAAAAAATCAAAAAGTTAATTAAAATAACCACTTCTCAAACCATGGTTTTGGTGCGTAGATCCCGGAAAGCTCTAAGCCCGCAAGTGTTCTTGGTCTCATTAACGAAGCGACTTCTAGATTGCATTCGAATCCGTTCGAAGCCAAGCCCTTCGGATCTCTAGGTTCATGGATCCGAACCCTTTCAAGTCCAAGCTCAAATAAGTCTCTAGGCTCATGGTTCCGAACCCTTTCAAGACTAAGCCAATACCTCAGAGAATGGATCTTCTCCGAGGGTTTCATCTCTTTTGAAAGCAACGGTTAACCTCCTCGGACGCCCGTATAGTTTCATCTACAGCTTTACTTTCATCAACATGTTCATGATCACCATTAGATGATTTATCATCGAGGCAGCTGTTTAGGAGTGGTGCACCACAAAGGCCATTGTCGCCTATATAAATGGAAGGATCGTTGAGAGTTTGAAATTTATTTCCTGTTGGTATTTGCCCTGATAAATTATTGAATGACATGTTTAAATGACTTAGGTAGCTTAAACTAGACAGACTTGGAGGAATAGGGCCAGAAAGTTTGTTTCGAGACAAATCAAGAGATTCCAATTGCGTCAAATTGCCAATATTATTAGGGATCCTTCCTTTTAGATGATTTCCAGGTAAATTCAAGGCCAGCAACCCAGAAAGATTCATTAACTCTTCTGGAATCTCTCCAACAATGCCATTATTCGAAAGGTCTATGGAGGTGAGAAATTTGAGTGTCTTGGTGTATTCCCATTGTCTTCCTTTCATTGAATCCAAAATGTTCTCTTGATAAAATGCACTAACGTTAACTTCTTGTTTATTACTTGGATCGAACATGTGCTCAAGATCTTGTGTAAACATGGCAGTGAAGCTGTGAAAACAATTTTGTGTGAAGTTTAACAATTGTAGATTTCAGAGACTACAGAGTTGTGGAGGAATATTACCATAGAAATTATTCGATTGAAGATTGAGAAATGACAAATAAGTTAGTTTATATCCGATCCGCGGAGGGATAATATCAGTGAATGCATTTCCACCCAGATCAAGTATGGAAAGAAAATGCCAAATTCTTTAAGGACAAAGGAAGCTTCCCATGAAATCTATTCTTACGCAAGTGCAAGGACACAAGAAATTGTAGGGAACCCAAAGAACTTGGAATATGACCATATAGGTTGTTATTCGACAAATCTAGTACTGCCAAGTAATCCAAGTCTCCTAAGCATCAAGGAATTCTTCCTGATAATTGATTTTTTGAGAAATCAATAATTGTTTGTTATATTTGTTGCCTTGCATAAAGACATTGGAATGCCACCAGTGAAATGGTTATTTGAGAGAACAAGAATTTTAAATCCTAGTTTTTTATTATCATCACTTATATGAATAGGTCCTGAAATAAAGTTGTGCGAAAGATCTAATATCATAGCATCTGAAGGAAGTGATGCTAATAGGCCCTTAAATTTGTTAGAACTCAATATCAACTTCCTATGATTCTCTGTATAATCACTATATTTACATTCTTGAAATATTGGCACCTTTCCGCTGATCTGATTGTTGGATAAATCCAAGTGTCGAATACCAGAAAAAATATTATGAAACCAATCTGGAATGGTATCTAAGATGCTTGCATTAGACATGACTAAATCCAAAACTTTTTTGTGTCTTAAGCCACAGAGGAAATTGGGGTCCCACTTTGATAGATGCCATTAGTATGGATAAGAGTTGAAAAGGAGGAACCCATTGGGAGCTCACATTCAGAACTAATAATGAGTTTGGAGACAAGTATAACTCATTTAACCTCTTCAGTTTGGCAAAATGAAGTTCCAATACCATGCCAACAAAAGAATTGTTTGATAAATCTAGCTTTTCTAGTTTTGAAAGTTGTGCAAGAAAATTTGGAATGCTCCCATTCAATTGATTATTTCTAGTATTCAACACTCTCAAATATGATAGTCTTCCAATTGATGATGGCAGTAGACCATAAAATGAATTATTAGAAATATCAAGGTACTCGAGATTCTTGAACTCTCCCAAGTGGTTCGGCAGATGACCACTAAACATGTTTATTTTAAGATCTAACACCTTTAAATTATTATGGATGCAACCAAATGGACTAACCAAAGAAGTTGAAAGATTGCCACTGAGCTTGTTATTGGACAAATCAAGTATGCGCAAGTTGCAAAGGTTCCACCACATGGAGTTTGGTATTTCACCTTTGAACTTGTTTCCAGTGAAGTGAAGCTCTGTAAGTTGTGTCTTATTACCAATCTCGCTTGGAATTGGATCTTGAAAACTATTATAATCCAACTTGAGGACTGAAATAGAGGGCAACTTCCAAAAGCAATAGGGAATTGAACCATTAAGACTATTAAAACCAAGATCCAAATGGACAAGACCGGTAAGGTTGCACAAAGAATATGACATTGAATTATCAAAATTATTGTCAGAAAGGTAAAGAAAGGTGAGAGCAGTCGACCTTCCAAGAGCATCAGGAATTAAACTGTTAAAATTATTAGAACCGATATCCATATGGACAAGACTACTCAAGTTACTCAAACAATGCAACATTGAGTTATCAAAGTCATTAAAAGAAAGGTCAAGGACTGTGAGAGATATCAACCTTCCAAAGTATCTGGTATTGGACCAACTAAAGCGTTATTGCTAAGGCTGAGATACTGCAATCTTGAAAGATTCCCCAAATGATGAGGAATCATTCCACTGAAAAATTGTGACCAAGAGAGGTCAAGGTATCTCAAGCTTTTCAGGGAGCCTAAGAATTCTGGAAATTGCATATCTAAAAAATTGTTCATGCTCAAGTCTATGTAACTCAAATTATTTAAAACGATTAAAGGACTTATCTCGCATCTCAATCTATTCTTGTCGAAATTAGCAGAATGCTAAATAAAATCGCCCTTGTAGGAATCAAAAGGGATTGGATTACGTAGATCAAGCTTCTTGACATGGCCTGTTTTCCTACTGCAACCGACTCCCTTCCATAGACAACAGTCTTTTCCAACCCATGTGGATAAGCAATTTGCATCATCTTTGAGCTTTCCCCTAAACTCGATAAGAGCTTCTCGCTCACTCGCTATACAACTCACATTTGAATTCGTACTTCTACAACAGAACTCAATTCTTTCAATGAAAAGAAAAGCAAATAACATCAAAAGAGCACTTGAGGTTGTGCCCATGGCTTCTTAGTATGGAAGGTTACTTGGTACGAGTGTTTAAAGATGAGAGTTTAGCTTGTGCATTGCAGTTTTTAAACATGAACTTAAGGGAACTCTATTAGAAGACCTGATGGCTTCAAAAGTCCTAGCTCATGAATGGCAATTACTTCTTCTTAGGGTAGAATTTTTTCAACTTTCACATTTCGTTGTCATGTTTTTCTACAAGTAGCTGATGAATTTTTTTTTTTTTTTAAAAAAAATACAAAACAAAAGAACAAAAAGAAAAGAATCTTTTGCAAGTAATCAAGTCTCTTTTAGAAGAGAACAACACTAATTGACTGGAAGAAAACACTTGTTTATATATAGGTTGATTATAAATTTGAGGAGGAATTTGCGGAGGCAAGTAAAAGATAATGGAAATGTGAAAAAATAGCTTTATTTCATTTACTTTTTCTTTTCTACGTAAATTTCTCTCTAAATTTATGATCAAAATATAACCTAATAGTGCAGAAAGTGGGTGGGGAAAAAAGTCTTCAATGTTCAAAATTTCAAATAATGATTAATTCACTATTTTTTACATAATTCTAAAAGTAGTATTAGAGACCCACAAATTGAACCCCTGAATGATGTGGCAAAAGGGATAGACCCCACACAATTGCGTATGTGACAAATTGAAAGTTTACCAAAGACAAAGAAACACAAAATAAAAAATTGAAAAATTATTTTCAAAAAATGTTAATCAAACAAAGTAAATAATGGGTGGCTGTTTCTCTCTCTCTCTCTCTCTCTCTCTCTCTCTCTCTCTCTCTCTCTCTCTCTCAGAACATGGGACACATTATATTAATAAACAATAACATTACCTAAGACCGACCCTAAAAGGCCATCCCAACTAAACTTTTTTTTGAGAACATGGGACACATTATATTAATAAACAATAACATTACATAAGTAAGACCCTATAAGGCCACCATCCCAACTAAACAACAAAACAAAAGATAAAAACAAATCTTCCAAAAAAACAGCTACGAGCTAGGGAAAACCACTGATCTTCTCAAAGATATGGTTTGAAAAGCAAGATCTGCTTGACAGCTTGCCGTCTCCGTCGACGTCGTCTACGTCGCTATTGCCCAACTCTGCCACCACTGCTGCCGGACGTCGAACATTGCTAGAAGTTAGAGTTGAGAAGGAAATACACCCACAATGGTATGAGAGAAGACCTGAGAGAGGAGGGAACGATTGTGGGTGTCGAAAATCTAAAAATTTATGTCGAAATCGGAGGAGAAAACTCTCATAACCCATATTTCAGATATAAAAAGTCCAGATCTATACTCAAAAACTATAGATCTATACTCTAAAAGTGTAAATCTACATGTTAGAAGTGTAAAATGGGTCGCCGGAATGTCACCAGAGCAACACTGGAGTATCGCTGGAAATCACCAAGAGAGAGGTTCTTTTCTCTCTGACCTTCTTTAATGGGTGGTTGTCGGTAGGTGAATAATGCACTACAAGAAAAATCACTTTTGGCGACTAAATTTTTAGTCGCCAAAAGTCTGTTTTTAGTTCGCCACATTTGTCACGTATACGTTGTCGGCGTAGGCATTGGCGACTAATATTTTTTTAGTCGGCAAAAGACAGGTCTTTCGCGACTAAAATGTTAGTCGCCAATAGTGTTTTAGCTTTTTGAAAATCATACATTTACCGACTAATAATTTAGTCACCAATACTCAATCAATCGCCGACTAAACGGCTTAGTCGCCAAAATCAAGACTTTTGGCGACTAATATTTTAGTCGCCAAAGGTGTTCCATCGGAAAAAAAAAAACCACTTTTTTTGGTTTTTCTGAGTTTCGAACCGTGCCCAACCATTCCACATTGCAACTTTTTTTGCAACACACTCCCTCCACTATGCCACTACAACATCACATGAATATATTTGCAATATATATTATTTATATAATATATTGACAGTATTAATACAAAACAATATATATAAATATAATTATTTTAATTCAATATAATTTATGTAAAAAATAAATTATTTATTAAAAAAAATTTTAGGCCACTTTTGGCGACTAAATCCATTATTTAGTCGCCAATTCTATGATTTTTGGGCTACTAATTATTTTTTTGTCGGTAAAAAAACAAGTTGAAATTAAAAATAGTAGTTTTGGCGACCAAATTTGTTTTTAGTCGCCAAAAACGTCTCCTTTTGGCTACTAAACTGAATTTTAGTCGCCAATTCACTGTTTTTAGCTACTTTTTTTTTTTGGTAGCCAAAAACCGTCATTTTCAGCGACTAATCTTTTTTTAGTCGGAAAAACACCTATAATCGGCGACTAAAATGTTTTTTAGTCGCCAAAACCATCACTTTTGGCTACTAAATTATTTTAGTCGCCAAAAACCGTCACTTTTGGCTACCAAACAACCTTTAGTCGCTAAAACCCCTACATTCGGCGACTAAACTGCCTTTTAGTCGCTAAAAGCCTGGTATTCGGCGACTAAACTATTTTAGTCAGCAAAAGGGTTCAATTTTGGCGACTAAATCCATTTTAGTCGCCAATTATACAACTTTCAGCGACGAAAAATGAATTTTTAGTCGCCAAAAACGCTTTTTCTTGTAGTGATGTGTGAAAATGGTATAAGTATTTATGGTAGGTGGATGGTGGATGGTGAGTAAGAATTGTAGATATATTTTGAAGAATGCCCGGATTGGTAGATGGTTGGTCAGAATTGTAGATATCTCTGCAAGATTGGTGGGTAGGTGTTAGTGGGTTTTATTTTTCAATTTTTAAAGTAGGTAGTATTTTATTTATTTATTTATTTTTCAATATTGTAATGGCATGTGAATGGTGGGTGAATTCGAATAATTTTTTTTTCAAAATTTTTAATTTTTTTATTTGTCTAGTCATGTAATATGTAAATATATAATTTTTTTTTAGAAAAAGTTTTAAAAAGATCATAAAAGAAAAAAAAAATAATTAAAAAAAATCCAAAAAACTATATCCAAACACCATCTAAAACATAGGAGAAAAAGTTACTTGGGATTGTGCCAAAATGGCATTGCACCAATGTGGCGCCATTGCTATAATTTGGCATTTCGTAACAGCAACTCCAACGGTGAACAAGTAAAATATATAGCTAAAGTTATAATTTAGCAACAAATAGTGTAAAATAGCAATATGATAACAATGTTACTTCAATTGTCAAAATGCTATTTTTTAGCTTAACCAACTTTCGGGTGGTCGTCTGGGTGGTTGACCAGGTGATCGTCCAAATAAGCAATTTTAACAAACATTCGGTGGTCATCCGGGTGGTCGTCCACAATTTGTTGTCATTTTGATCTGAGCCAAATTGTTACACTTTGAGACTCCTATTTTATATTTTTAGTCTTTGAATTATCATATTTAATATAATAAAATGTTTTTCATCATTTTCAGGTTAATATCACTCCAAAAACAAAAGAATCCTAAAAAATAAAAATAAAAAAAGCGCGAAAAGGCCATAACTAAGTGTGAATTCACACGAGCGAAATTCACAAATCCAAGAACAACACTAATTGACGGGAAGAAAACACCTGTTTATATATAGGTTGATTATAAATTTGAGGAGGAATTTGCGGAGGCAAGTCAAAGATAATGGAAATGTGAAAACGAGCCGAACAGCGACTGAGCTCTAATGGAAACGGAGGATACAAATCTGCTGTTGAAAGTGCTTTGGTTCCCTATCGTAATCCTCTGGATGTTTATCAGAGTGTGACGGGAACTCCAACTGGTTTGATTTCTTGGGTCAGTGAGGCGAACACGATTCCTGGAATTGGGCAGGTGGCTTCCGTGGTTAATAATTCATCCATGTGTCAGGCAGAATTGCCATGTGGAGGCAGTTCCAGGTCAAAGCAAGTGTAGGTCCCCCCGTTAGTAGCGGCTTAGATGGTGATTTGTTTCAATGGTATTGCTTTTGCAGGTTTGGAGATTTGAGATAATTTTAAAAAGAAAAAAAAAAGAAAAGGAAATTTGGGGATTTTGGAATTAACCTTCAATTAGGATGCGTAGAGGTCATTCATTGAAAGTTTTCGTCTGCTCGATATTTTCTTGTGCTTGGTCAATATTGGTAAAAGTCAGGGAAAAGGATACACATATACTATATTATTATTGTAGGTTCATCATATGCTTGAATTCGAACTCAATTATTATTAATAACTATTATTAACAACTCTCATTTGATAGCAGGTCAATGTATTTTTATTTTTATTTTTTTTCCAGATTCTGTTTTGGGAACTCCCTGGGATAATTTTTACATTGTGGGTTCATCATATGCTTGAATTCGAACTCGATTGTTATTAACAACTCTCATTTGATAGCAAGTCAATGTATTTTTATTTTTATCTTTATTTTTTCCAGATTCTGTTTTGGGAACTCCCTAGGATAATTTTTACATTGTGGGTTCATCATATGCTTGAATTCGAACTTGATTGTTATTAACAACTCTCATTTGATAGCAAGTCAATGTATTTTTATTTTTATTTTTATTTTTTCCAGATTCTGTTTTGGGAACTTCCTGGGATAATTTTTAAGGGTACTTACCAATTAGTCCTATTAACTAGACTTATTTACCTACAGGTTCTAACTAATAAATTTAACACTATAAAAATAAGAAAGTGATAAATTTATCACTAAAAATTTATTCATAAAAACAAAGAGACTGATAAATTTATCACTATAAATTTATTCATAAAAATAAAAGACTGATAAATTTATTAATTTATCAATAAGACTTAATAGGTAATAAGTCTCCAAAGTAGGACCTATTAGGTAATAAGTCTGCAAAGTAGGACCTATTGGTAGTTTACCCTAATTTTTATCTTTCTATTTTGCTCTTGAACTGCATTTTTGATGTGAGAATGTCTAAGGGGTGATAAACGAGTTGACCAGTTAACTGTTTAAGTTTGGTTCATTAAACTTTTAAACCGATCTTAAGCAAGTTTTTGTCAAATCAAACTCAAATAGTTTGGTATTTTTATATAGTTTTAGGCTAATCAAATTGAACCGAAAGAGCAATTGATTGTTGAAGTTCGATTTGAAAAATTTAACGAGTTCTAAAATGTGTTAAAATTGAATTTGTTTACTTAATGAATTGAGCTTGAATGAGTTTTTAACTAGCCGAGGTAGAATTATTTGGTTAATTTATCACCTCTATTGATGATGTGTTGTTTTCTTCATTCTGTAAGTGGCTATTTCTCTATTTTGTTAAGTTTTTAAATTTTGTTTTTTAAAAATTTATGAACTAATTTGACAAATAAATATATATTTTAAAATTTTAAAATATTATTTTTGCCCCCCAATATATATATATATATATATGAAAATACTGTACTTATTTTTTTTCAGTAGACTAGTTTTTAAAAATTATAAAAAGAAAAGAAAAAAAAAAGTAGACTAAATTATAAATACATTTTGAAATTTGTTTAAAATACGGATTATCTCGTGTAGTTATAGAAATTGTATTCCGTCTCTCCAAGTTTATAATTGTATAACAAATAATCCATTTTATTAATAAATTATCCAATCAATTAATTATTTTAATGATATCAAAAATATATTTCAATTAACAATTCAGGTAATTTTATTATTGTATAGGACATAGGACAGTAGCTAAGAATTTGATTTTTTTTATTATTAATTTTGTTAAATAAAAAGTTATAACAAGGGGTATTTGTAATTTTCAAAAATTATATGAAATAATTTATATTTTAAGCAAATTTTAAAGGACATATTTGTAATCTATTAAAAAAATCTTATGAGAATTCAACAAAACATGTTCGCATCTATAATCCATCAAACAACATGGTATAAAGTCACATTATTCTGTTTAGAAAATTTTGTTTACATAATATTACTTTTTTCATATATGTATATATTTTCAATCACTTGTTCAAACTCTAAATCAGAGGTAACAATTATGTGATTTAGTCTATTGGTTAAAATTATAAATAAATAAAAAAATCTTTAAAAATGTTTATTGTTAAAAACCTCAATAAAAAAGGCTTCACAAAACCTTTAGCCATTACTGCTCTAAATTTAAATTACTTTCACAATTTAAAAGGTGAGGCAAGTGGAAAGGGACTTAATAATGAAATCTAAATGCAAATCAACATCAAATTGAGAGAGAGAAAGCAAATGTTCCAATTAGGGCTAAACCCCAAGGATAGAGAGAGAAACTAAATTCTACTCCGATCATCACAATGTATATTTTGTATTGTAAAACTAAGTACAATGGGTATTACATTACCTATTTATATATTACAGCAAATAAGTTATTTAGCAAATACTTAGTCTGTTTATTATATTACATCATACTCTCTCTCTCTCTCTCTCTCTCTCTCTCGCTAAGAAACTTGTTCTCAAGTTTAAGTAGCAACTAAGTGTGCTCAATGTAACACCATGCATTGAATCCCTAAGCGAGGAAATAGACGCTGCATCTCCATGCTCAATACATACATGTTTCCTTACAACCCATTCTTACGCTAATACATCGATCATCGATCCGCTTCTTTGGCTAAGCAGCCACAGGTGCAAACTAACAACTCCTATCATGTCCAAACCCTCCCTTGCTAACACTAGCACAGACTCCTATTTTCTCGAGCCTCTTCACTGCTGACATGCAGATTGGTGTAAACAAGTACTCTTCCTGTCAGAACGAGACTACTTGGCTGACAAATGATATCTTCCAAAACAAACAAGGCTGAAAGTTGTGACCAATCGATAGGATTGACTATGCAACCACTAGACAAGAACAACTTGAGAGAAAACTGATCACGAGTTAGACTTCAACGGTGCATGCCTTCTTTCTTTCCGTCCTTCGGACATAAATGTGAACTGACCCCACAAAAAGCAACCTATTTAACTCGAAACAAATTCCTAAAGTGGTATGTAGGGAGTCACAACAATAAACTTCAAATAATTTCTTTGAAACTTTCAAAAATTTCAATGACAGCTTGCGATGTGACAAGTCGTCCAATAATTTGCTCCAACTCATTTCTTTGATTATGATTTTAATTTGGATTAGCATCATTGCTCATTCCAATTGAGAAATTCATTCTCACATCTTCACTCAATTTTCATGCAAAAATCCTAACATGACCACCTCTCCAAGCCCGATCTCTATTAGCCATCTAGCAAAAATTTAGAGCACCGTAATACTCATTGTAGCACTGGAATGAAGCACTGTTAAGATACAGGTCTTGAACTTCAGCCAAAATAGACCAGCAGGCAAGGTCACCACACATTCACTACCAAATCAAGGCATCAGCTGAAGGGCGCAAAGCAACAATATACATTTGGGACAAATGAGTCAACAGATCAACCAATTAGCATTAAGGCCACATCAAGATCAAGGTCAGAATTAAAATCGAAATGCAACACTCAAGAATCAACACTAGTTTGTAGTACTTCCAAGCCACGAACTTTGAAGTTGAGCTCTAACGTGTATGACAATATGTTTGATGTCCTCTATGAAGATCACAACCTCTAAAATCATACACATGTCGTGAAATCAGATCCACACAAAGGCATTGCATGAAAATCTAGAGGTTCAAAACATGTTAATCGCACTCAAGAGTTTCGGGTTCGAGTCCAAATCGCATCTAGGGTTTTAGATTCAAGTTCGAAACTCAACTAGGACTTCGGACTGAAGTTCATTTGATGTCCAAAGATCGATTTCTCCTCATGTTTGAGTTTGCGAAGTTCAATTCGAAGTCGAAGCAACCCAAGCTGAAACTCATATCACGAAATCAAATGGCTTCCAATGCGAATCAAAGGAGCCAGGTCAAAGTTGCGAAGATTCAAACAAACTTCGAATCGACGTGTTCTGTGATTCTGAAATCACAACGTGAACAAGCAATTTGTGTTTGTGACATTGGAAATGGAAGTTGATTTCGCAGCTTCTTGGTCCACTTCAACAGAATCTGAGATTTTCCAAGTGCTTCGACCTAGAGAAGACCAGAGACGAACTTGAAATCTGAGATTTCCAGGTGCTGCGAACCAGATGCGAATGAAGAAATCTGATTAGTTCGCGAACTCAACTTTGATTTCAGAGAGAGAAACTAGTTCGTAATACAAGAAACAAGATCGTGATGGCTTCGGATCGCGACTACCAAATCTAGGTTCAGGCCTTGATTGCGAAGTCAAATCTATGGCTTCGGATCAAGTCGATCAGACTTGTGATGGCAACTTTTGATGAGACGATCCAGGGTTCGCACCCAAGAATTACGGTTTAGATTCAGAACCAGGCATGTTCCTCCTTTTTAATTGAAGAACTGTATGTACAATTAGAAACAACTAAAATAGTTTTAAAAAAATAAAATAGATTAAAAAGTCAATAAAATAAAGGAAAAATCGGTCTAAGGTCCCTATCCAACTTTTAGTAATGGATTAGGTTCACAATCTGTTCTTTTGTAGTCTAAGGTCCCTCACCCCATCCTCTCTCCATCCACGTTGTCCTAAGCTTGATCACCGCTGGCTCCAAATCCCCAACCCTCGTCTCTCTCTATCTCTTTCTCTCTAAACTTCTCCATTCTCAGATCTGTCCAGATCAACTCTTGTTCCTCACCCGACTTCATTCTCCCGGAGTAAAACCAGCACCAGCAACTCAACCACTGGCAACGTCATAACCTGGAACAACCCAACAGACCCCATGCCCCAACAGTCACCCCCCCGAATCTGCGGCAGATTCAGATTTTTGTGGAGATTTTCTAGGGTTTTTGTAGGTGTTGAAATCCTGTTCGTTGTTTGTAGGTGTTGAGATCTTGTACGAGTTGAAATCATATTCGTTGTTTGTAGGTGTTGATCGATCGTGTAGGAGTTAAAATCTGGTTCATTGTGTTTGATTTGATTTCATGTGGAGTTGAATTAGATAAGTTTTCAATTTTTTATTTGATTTGATCATGTAGGTGTTGAATTAGGTTTTTGTTTTTTGTTTTGATCAATGTGAGAGAGACAAACTCAGTGTAGTTGTTTTTTATTTTTGAAGTTAATTTTTCATTATCTGTTATTGATGAATTTTCGATGGAGTTGATTTTGATTTTTGGAGTTGCTTTTTCATTCTCTGTCAACATGCTTATGAGTTACTTTTTGGTACTCTGTTTTTCTGCGTTTTTGTGCTCTGTTTTTTGTTCACTTTGCATTTTTTGTGTAGTGCAGAGAAAATTGCAGATTTGTTACTATAGAATGAAAACATAAAATTGCAGAGAAAATTGCAGGTTTGTAGTGCAGAGAAAATTGCATTTTTTGTGTAGTGCAGAGAAAATTGCAGATTTTTTGTTCACAGAGACTTTTGGTTTCTTTTTTGGGATTTGTGGGGTAGTGCAGAGAAAATTGCAAGTTTGTTACTATAAAATTGCAGGTTTGTAGTGCAGAGAAAATTGCATTTTTTGTGTAGTGCAGAGAAAATTACAGGTTTTTTGTTCACAGAGACTTTTGGTTTCTTTTTCGGGGTTTGTGGGGTAGTGCAGAGAAAATTGCAGGTTTGTTACTATAAATTTGCAGGTTTGTAGTGCAGAGAAAATTGCATTTTTTGTGTAGTGCAGAGAAAATTGCATGTTTTTTGTTCATAGAGACTTTTGGTTTCTTTTTCGAAGTTTGTGGGGTAGTGCAGAGAAAATTGCAGGTTTGTTACTATAAATTTGCAGGTTTGTAGTGCAGAGAAAATTGCATTTTTTGTGTAGTGCAGAGAAAATTGCATGTTTTTTGTTCATAGAGACTTTTGGTTTCTTTTTCGAAGTTTGTGGGGTAGTGCAGAGAAAATTGCAGGTTTGTTACTATAAAATTGCAGGTTTGTAGTGCAGAAAAAAGTGCAGAGAAAATTGCATTTTTTGTGTAGTGCAGAGAAAATTGCAGGTTTTTTGAGGAAATGGAGAAATTACGAAGAAATTTTGAGAAATTACAAAGAAATTTTGAGGAAATACAGCATTGAACAAAATAAACATGCCAGAGAAATTACGAAGAAACCTAGAGAAATTTCACAAGGAGAGCTTGGAGAAGATGGGTTCGAACCCGAAGTCCTCTTGGTGTGGTTTTGCATTGGAGCTTAGGGCTAGCTTTTAATTTATATATATATATATATATATAGGTTGCTATTGTTGTTTATTCACTCAATGGAGCGAACTGTTGATAACTTTTACCTTCTTTTCTAACCCAGAGAAATTTATATATATATACATATATCAACAATCCATTGTAACGATCCATTATATATATAGCTTATACTGTTGATAAATATATATAATGGACCAATCCATTATAAATATGTGTTGATAAATATGTAATCCATTATGTATATATATATATCTTCTTTTCTAATCCATATATAAGACAAATATGTTGATAACAATCCATTATAACAAAATTTCTCTGGACCAATTGGACCAACAGCTCACTCTATAATTTATATAAATTTCTCTGGACCTATACAAATTATAGAAATCAGAGAAATCAGCTAAATCAGATAAATATATATATATATATATATATAGGTCAGAGAAATTTTGTTTATGATTGGGATTATTCACTCCATTGAGTGAATAGAAATTATTCCAGATCATGTCAAAACTCAGCTAAAATTAGAGCATTTCTCTGGACCAATCCAGAGAAATTTCAGTTCAAAGCAAAGGAATTTCAGTTTTAACTTATGATTCGACTTTAATATTGATTAAGTTTACTTTCTTTTCTAACCATGCAGCCAGAGAAATTTTGAATTTTTCCAGCCGAGCAAACAACTCCAGTTGTGCTTAGATTATCCAGAGGAATTTCGAAGTCCAGAGAAATTTGGTGGACGAATCTGCAAACATCAGAGAAACACTTTCGATTGAAAAATTCAACTGGAAAAAAGCGAAGAACAGATTTGGGTAAGTTGCAGAAATTTTTCCAGATATTACAAACCAGAGAAATTCTCAATTGTTATTTTTAATAAACCAGAGAAATTCTCAATTGTTATTTTTAATAAACCAAAGAAATTCTCAATTAATATTTGAATAACAAACCAGAGAAATATTCAGATTTTTTCAGAATTTCTCTAGTTCTGGTAAGTTGCCATTGTTATCCCATTCTAATGTTGCTTACATATTACAATGTGAAATTTTTCCAGTTGAATTCAGTTGAACAATGTTGCTTACTTAATGAATCAGAATGATTTGGATGTGAATGAGAAGAAAAGTAGAGAAACTCATCCAGAGAAATTTGGTCCAGAGAAATTTCTCTGGGCTAGAATTTCTCTGACCAATTTTCTCTGCACTGAAATTTCTCTACACTGAAATTTCTCTGGATCAAATTTCTCTGGACTGAAATTTCTTTGGATCAAGGTTGAGGGACCTTAAACATTATGAAAATATTGTTGATGGACCTTAGACATTATGAAAATATTTGGTGTCCTTTATACTAAAAAATCATAATACTAAGGACCTGAAAAAAAATACCCCTAAAATAAATTATCACATCTAAATCATAATTATTTTATTTTTTTTCTCAAAAAAATTAAAAAAGTCAAAAAATTCATCTCAAAATCAAGCTTTTTAGCCCCAAGTTAAAAAATCAACTCACTTCCCAAACGAACCCTTAGTCTATATATTATACTACATCACCTTAGAGCATCTCTAACTGTGTATCTAGTTTTTTTTCCACTAAATTTGAGTAAAAACTCCATTTGATATCAAGTGTTTCAACGGGAGATTTTGAACTTTCATCAAAACACTAGTTGACCAAGTGAATGTCCGGTCAGTTGACCGATTAGTGTATTTTTTTCATAAATTTTTTCCTAAAGGTGGTCATTTGAGAGGACATCCAGAGGACATCCAATAGTGAAAATTCAATGCCTATGAACAGTGATTTGATGAAAACTCTTAGGTGTTCTCAATTTAGTAAAAGATTTTTGATATCCTCAATTTAATACTCATTTGATGAAACCATTAGAGTAGGAAAAATATTATCTTTTCATCAAATTTAAATTTGATGTCAGAATTGATGAACCATTAGAGGTACTCTTACATACTAATAAAAGCCAAAAAAATAGAAATATTAAATAAATAAATAAAAAGCATTTACACTCTACTTTTAGGTGCCGTTTGGTAACGTTTTCAGTTTTCTGTTTATATTTATAAAAATTTAAAAAACTCAAATAAAAACTTGTTTGGTAAATTTTTTATTTATAAATATGTGGTCTCAGTTTATAAATTTGGTCAAAAAATATAAACTCAAAAAATGTGTTTCTGTTTTGAGTTTTGAGTTCTTTTTTTTTTATCACCGAACACTAGCCACCACCCGCCATCATTTTCCACCACCGTCTTCCGCCACCCCCCACCACCACCACTCACCACTCACCACCACCGCCACCGCACCGCCACCTACCACCACCACTCCACCACCACCACCGCCACCACTCACTGCCACCACCACCGCCACCACCACTACCACCACTCACCACCCACCTACCATCTACCCGCCACCACCACTCGCGCCACCACCACCACCACCACCCACCACCACCACCCACCACCATCCACCACCACTACCACCACCACCATCACTACTCTCCACCCACCTACGCCAAGCCAATTGCCACCATTTACTATTTCTCACTCTTTTTTATATTTTTATATTTTTTTAAACATTTTGTCAATTACCAAACGCGTTTGTAGTTTATGTTTTTTTAAAAATAAACAAAAAATAAACAAAAACCAGTTTATAAAATTTTTATAAATATAAACTGAAAACGTAAACGTTACCAAACAAACCCTTAACATCTCATACTTCATTTTAATTTTTTTTTTTATGTGATGTTAGAAGACTCTTGGGAAAAAAATGTATAATTCTATACATACTAATAATTTTATTAAAAATGCAAATGGTCAAATGTGATTGTTGTAAGATATTACAGTTTAGCCCAATCGTTTAGTAGCCACACCTTAGGATGTGATGAGGGGGATGTTAGGAGTTCTAGCTGATGAAACAACAGTGAACCTTTTTAATTGTAATTTAACTATATTAACATACTAACGCTATCTTTTGAAAAAAAAAAATTTGTGATTGTTGTAAGAAAACTATAATACTTGAGAAATACTATTGTTCCATATTTATCAACCATGAAAATTGTCCATAAATAAGTGTATGGTGTAGATGAAGAGTCGTTGTGTTGTGGACCACATCCAGAATTAATCTTATCCACACAATTTGAATTTGTTCTGTTTGTTTGTTTGTTTGTTTTTGTTCTTGTTTTGTTTTTTTTTTTTTTTTGAATTTTTTTTTTGTATGGAACTATAATGTTGCTCATAATATTTAAACCTCCAATGATATTTGGATATGAATGTTTTATTAGTAAAATTTTAGGTAGATGTAGCATTGTTAAAAAAAATTGAGCCGATGTATACAATAATGCTAGTCATCATAAAATAAATATCATAAAAAGGCTTCATAAAAATTCTTCACTCTATTGTATGTTATGTAATCACCTTTCACCCTTGAATAGTTTATAGTGTTTATTGTATGTTATACAACTACCCTTGGATTAATTTCATAAAACTTTTCATGATATTTTTTTCATGATACCTAGCATTACTCTAATATGCTCGGTCCAGGAAGACTAGGGGTATTTGTTTTTTTTAAAGAAAGATTCTAATGTACATCCCTTAAAAAGGGCATATCATATGTACTCCTAATTATGTCTTTTTTTTTAGTTATAATTAATTTTCTTCTTTAGTTATGATATTATTTTAGTTATGACTCATGAGTTTTTTTAATTATGTCTCATGGTGTGTTTAGTTATGATATTTTTTTTAGTTATAACTCAAAAAGTATGAAATTATGTCATTTTCTTTTTTAATTAGAGAAAATTGGTGATAAATCTAATTTAGAAGGTGTCTAAGGCATTAGATCCAATTTATTTTTTTTATTGGTGAGAGATCCACCTTTTATAAAATAGTTTGGTGAGAGGCCTTTTTACTTGTTTTGAAAGACATTTTGTCTCTGATTTTACTCCTTAATTTATCTATTGACTCTTTCATCTGTTGACATTTTTGTCTATCTGTTCAAATTTTTCACCCATCTGTTCAAATTTTTTAAGTATTTGTTAAATTTTTTTTAACTATCTATTCAAAAATTTCCCCTAAATTGTTCAAATATTTGTTTAAATTTTATTATCCATTCAATTTTTTCATTTATTTGTTTAAATATATTTATTCCAATTTTATTATCTATTCAACAACAATAACAAATCTATCTGTTGAAAATCTAACAATAACAAAAAAAATCTCTCTGTTAAAATCTATATCTCTTTTTACTATCTATCTATTCAAATTCAACAACTTCGGTCAATCTTTCCTCACCGAAAAACCACCCACTACCTATTCAAACCAAATATTTGGATCTGCAATACGTTTTATTAACAATAACAACAACAAATCATCATCACCATCAACAACAACAACAACAACTACAAAAAAGAAAAAAGAAAAAACGGAGGAAGATATGGATGATTATTGTACACACACACAGATGATCCTTTACCAGATGAGCTCAAATCTCAAAAAAAAAAAAAAAAACAAACAAACAAACAAACAAATCTAAAAAAATCATATTTATATACATATATGAACATATATATATATATATTTCTTATATCTGATTTTGAAATATATATATATATATATATAAACACAGATCTCAAGGATAATGAAATAGATTTGAGATCTCAACGATGTTAAAACAAATCTATTTTTGAGCTTTGAAGATGATGATGATGACTCATGGCACTCTTTGACTACACGATGGCAAAATAGAGAGGTGGTGAGACAATTTAAGAGCTGATAGACGCAATGACGCCACTATTTTAGCCGCAGCAAGATGATAGTGGACGGCGGCGAGATATACGATCGGTAAGATCATCGTGTAACGTATCTTGAGTCCTGGCTAGCTGCTTCGACCGTAGGGAAGAGAACGGTAGACGACAGTAAGATCGTCGGATTTTATTTGAGCTTATCCTTTTGAACAAAGTGTTTCAGTACATGAGACCTTTGAACAAATAAAATTAAAATTTAGATTTTTAAATCGAGTGTCCTTTTAATTATAATGTACAAATAATGCACACTCTTAAAAAATATGCATCACAATGTTTCTCTTTGGGGAATTACTATTTAACTTAGATTTATAGATGTTTTGGGAACAAATTAAAAAAATTGACTTTCTGACTTTTAAATTTTTTTACATAAAAAAGCCACAATTTACCCACCAAAAAAAAAAAGAAAAATTAAAAGAATTTAAAAACCAACTTTTAATCGTCTTTCCAAACCACGCCCCTTATGTTAGGATCACAAGACACCCAGAAAAATATCACACACACACAGAACACAAGATTTACGTGGTTCGGCCAACTGCCTACATCCACGGAGCAGAAAAAACAGAATTTCACTATAATGGAGCAAACAATACAAACAGAGGAGGAGACTTCTCAACTCACTCAACTCACAGCTCTCTCTCTTATTCTTGTTTTCTGATATTCTGATATATGCTCTTTACCATTACCATCTATTTATACACAAGATGGAGAATGGTGATTGGCCACCAACAACCCCATACCACTCTTTGGTGGAGTTGCCTAATGCTGCACTTCATATTGCACTAAGAAGGTGCTGCACTAACACTAATGCTGCACCAACAATCTGCACTAACATTCTCATATGGGATGAAGACATAACAATCACCCCCTCAACCCATATGAGGTGATCCACAATAGCACCCCCTGATTGGATGCCCTGCTCGGGATACCCTGCATTACCGTGCAACTCCTTGCATGATAAACAAGGAAGCAACTAGAAAACTTCAGAAGTGGACACATCAACAACCTCAATTTTCCTTGCTCAGAGCTTATTTCTTTGAACGGTCAACCTTTGCCTTTTGCGCCACGAACAACCTCCTGGCGTTTCCACATACGCCCGTTGTCTGTGCTGCAATCCCTGATGTTCGGTTTTGTCTTACTTGTACGTCCGTACTGATGTTTGACAGTTAGCCCTTCTGCCAAGACAACTCCCACCGGTCTGTACAAGTTACCACTATGCAACTCCGTGCATAGTGCTCGCACCCCTTTATTGGAGTGCAGTGCAAAGCTCACTTTGTGACTCGAGTTTGCATCCCTCCCTTCCATGCATCTGTTGAGAGGTTGCAAAATGTCTCTAACACGGGAGCAAAAGAAACTCTCTTCTTCACTGGCATAGTCTCTACAGACTTGGTTTCTTTGCTCTGGACTTTCTTCAAGATTGACTTCACTGGCTCAGATTTGTGCACCTTCGAACTGCCTCCTTGCGTTCCCGTGCACCTTTTTTGCCGTTCTTGCTGAAAGCCTTGCTCAGTCATACGCTTTGGTTGCGTATGTTCTCTCTTTGTACTCTTCATTGGTAGCGTTTGACAACATTCATCTTTGTCAAAACTTCTCCTTCGATGCTGTCTTTTGTTGCACAATTTGCCTTGCAACATTGCTCTATCTTCTCTTCGTACATGAAGAACCCCGCCACTAGATGGAAAACGATTTCCTTTTAGATCTAGCATACTCAGGGAAAATAGATTCCTCCGTACTCCTGGCACATGTCGATCCTCAGATAAACTTACTTTTCTTCCGTCTTCAGAGGAACCGTCTTGTCCTATGCCGACAACTCGTTCCTTTGTGTTGTTGGCCATCCGGACAGTGCTACCGCTGACTCTTCGGTAAGTGGAGAAAAGCTTCCTATCCGCACATATGTGGAACGTACACCCTGAATCCAAAATCCAGCTGGGTGTCTCCAACTCTGACGAGACTGTAAGCAGCACCTCTTCACCGTCAGAGTAATTCACTGCAACTGCTGTAGTTGAGGGACCTTCGTGTCCCTTAGCCTTCTCTTTGGCTTGTCTGTCTGCCTTTTTCTCTGGGCAATCTCTTATTACGTGATCCTCCTGATCACAGTAATAACACCTTCTCCTGAAGCCCGGCCTTGATTGCGAACGTCCTCTTGATTTGGATCTACCCCGTCTATCATTGGATCTACCCCCTCTATCATTGGACCTGCCTCTGCCTTGCTCATTGTCTGATGCAACCATGGCATGTTCTTCTTGGCGTTTGCTACTTTCCTGTTTCTTCATCGACTCATGAGAAATGAGCGTAGCAACCACCTCATCCAGTCCAAGAGCATCCTTCCCGTACAATAGAGTAGTCCTTAGATGCTCATATGATGCAGGTAGAGAGACCAGCAAGATCATGGCTTTATCTTCCTCTTCGGTCTTCACTCCAAGGGTGTCCAATTCCATTGTGATCCTATTGAACTCGTTGAGATGTTCTATGAGGTTCGCACCTTCTGGCATTTTCAGTGTATATAAAGCCTCTTGAGAGATAACCGGTTTGTCAAAGATTTTGACTTGTACCTCATCTCCAACTTTGCCCATAGCTCATGGGATCTACTTCATGATGACTTCGAGTGTGTTGTTCGAGATACAACGAATTGTCTTTGTTTGCCAATTCCTCAATTCCTCCCACTTGTCATCTTTCATGTCTTCGGTTTGTTGGACTTTTTGAGAAGCGCTTTCACGGACCTTCTCTTGTTAAAATGTTTTTCACCCTTTGCGCCACGGGGTGAAGTCATTATGCCATTAAATGGCTCAATCATGAAACTTCGCCTTTTTCACGCCATTGGAAATTTCTTTCCTTTTCTGAAATTCCAATTCAAGAATCTGACCGTCTGAATGTGTCCGAAATATTCCAAATAGTTAGAAACCACTATTGGCTCACTCCGTCGGACTGAAATGGCTTCGCTCACGCCAAAACAATTTTATCGGTTCAGATCGGCAAAATCTGCGCACCTGCGAAGCACCGGATTACTCCTCCAGTCAACGGCTCGGTCAACACAGTCAACGACGGCGGCTCGGTCAGCGGCTTTGCGGTCAGCGGCCTGGCTCGCTCTTCGGCTTCGGCTCGATCAATGGCTCGGTGATAAACGGCTCAAATGGCTCGGCTGACGTCAGCTGCCGTCGACCTGACGTCAGCAAACAGCGGCGTGATGACGACACGCCTGGGTCGCCGGAGGAGACGCGTGGTAGCGTGCGCGCGGCAGCGTGAGAATGGCGTCGCTTCGGCGTGTGCCGTCACGGACTCCGTTTTCGACGAGGTTTTCACCTCTGTGATCGTCTCGTCGAGTACTTCAATCTGGTGTGTCAAAAGTGGATTTCGACCACTTTGATTTCTGGGCAATTTTCGGAATACACTCTGTTTTTCCGAAAAACTCACAACCTCGGCTCTGATACCACTTGTTAGGATCACATGACACCCAGAAAAATATCACACACACACAGAACACAAGATTTACGTGGTTCGGCCAACTGCCTACATCCACGGAGCAGAAAAAACAGAATTTCACTATAATGGAGCAAACAATACAAACAGAGGAGGAGACTTCTCAACTCACTCAACTCACAGCTCTCTCTCTTATTCTTGTTTTCTGATATTCTGATATATGCTCTTTACCATTACCATCTATTTATACACAAGATGGAGAATGGTGATTGGCCACCAACAACCCCATACCACTCTTTGGTGGAGTTGCCTAATGCTGCACTTCATATTGCACTAAGAAGGTGCTGCACTAACACTAATGCTGCACCAACAATCTGCACTAACATTCTCATATGGGATGAAGACATAACTTCTTTCTTTCTTTACCTGTGAAGACGGATCAAAGTATGTGATCTGACCTTTGTTCTCTCACGACTGGCGCTCGAGCGTTTAACAGTCCAACACTCTTTGCCCATCTCTCTCTCTCAGCACGAAAAATGCATGGTCGTCCTCGCAAAGCCCCAACTCCAGAAGAAGAAAAAGCTTTAGCTCTCAAAGCTGCTAAACTACGCCCCCTCCGATCTCACTTCCTCCATTTTCATCACAACAAAATGTGACTCCTCTCTCTCTCTATATATATATATATATCTTCGCCTATATGTATGCTTCGCATTGTATTGTATTTTATTGTATTGAACTCTGTGATCTAAACGCTGTTAGGTTTGAGCAATCTTCAATTTGTATTGTGAATTGTGTATTGTTCAAATTTGACACACGAGTGTAAAATTATGTATTTGAATTGTGTTGTTTTGAACTCTGTGACCTTAACGCTGATCATTTTGTACAATCTTCCATTTGTATTGTCAAAATTGTCAATTGTGTAAATTGCTCAGTAACCTGTTCAAATTATATACACGATGTAAAATTATTTATTCGTATTGTACTTTATTGAACTATGTGGCTCAAGAAACTTTGAGGCCTAAAGCAACAATTTAAATGAGGCTTTTTATATTTAGTTTTTTAAATAAATAAATAAATTTTGTGAATAAATTATGCCAAAATCCTTAAACTTTGGGGTAGTAGGTTAAAAGTCAGTTTTTTGGCTTTTTTTAAAAAGTTTTTTTTTAATGTACAAAAAAAATGGAGAGGTTAAAAAAGTTAAAAAGTCAAAAAGCTGACTTTTAACCTGGTTTTTATTCTCTTATTTTATTAGGTTCTAAGCTAATCTTTTGTTCAATTAAAACTTCTAGCTTTTCAAATTAGTTCAATGCAACATTTTTGTTACATTATATTTAATTTTTACCATTAAATATATTATATGAGACCTGACTAAAACATAAATTTGTAAATTAATTACAATTTTTTTTAATATAAAAAAAAACTATAGAACATACACTCTTTTCTTCATCAATATTAGATTTATGAGGTCGTTAATGAATTTTTTAAGTCAAATTTCACTTGTTCTTTAGGTGTGATTTACCTCTTAGCATTTGAAAATAATATATAACCCTTTATGGTTTGCCGTCTAAAATGCACTATCTAGTAACCTATAGCTATTTTTATAGGCCTCTTTAATATCCTTACAGGACATTTACATTATATAGTAATGATGTAACATCATCATTACTCTACCCTCCCCCCTGAGGGCTGCCTCTTTGCTTTGCTCACCTCTTCTATCCCTTCATTGACAGAAAAATGTGTAAAGCATTTGATTTCTGTCAGGGAAGGAAAATATGGAGTATGGAGCTGCTGTTGCTTTTGAGTGTGGCATGTGTTAAGCACAGAATGCCAGTAACAAACAGGTCAAACTTGCCCCAAGTGAATATTGCTCTCATGAAGCTTTAAAAAAGGAGTGGAATGGCTTTTGTCTTAATGCAAAGGCCCACCACGGTTGAGGTCTTATAGGCCCCTTTAATGTCCTTAGAGGACAATTGACTGTATTGTAATCATGTAAATAATGATTACTCCCATATCCCCGGTTTGTGTAAAAATGATACGATTGGTGAGGCACGTGATTGCATGCATTATTCCCTTATTTCACTATTAGTGAATTAAGGTAAATCCTGCTAAATACTCTTATAAGGCATTTGATTTCTGTCAGGGAAGGGAAATATGGAGTATGGAGCTGCTGTTGCTTTTGAGTGTGACATGTGTTAAGCACAGAATGCCGGTAACAAACAGGTCAAACTTGCCCCAAGTGAATATTGCTCTCATGAAGCTTTAAAAAAGGAGTGGAATGGCTTTTGTCTTAATGCAAAGGCCCACCACAGTTGAGGTCTTATAGGCTAATGTCCTTACAGGACAATTGACTGTATTGTAATCATGTAAATAATGATTACTCCCCTATCCCCGATTTGTGTAAAAATGATACGATTGGTGAGGCACGTGATTGCATGCATTATTTCCTTATTTCACTATTAGTGAATTAAGGTAAATTCTGCTAAATACTCTTATAAGGCAATTGTTTCACACTTACTGCTGATTTGGACGGAATGTCAAACGGTACACCTTAGTTTACAAACCACAAGAAACTATGTATTTATTTCTAAATAAGACAAGGCAAACAGCATATAAAATAGGAAAGTAGAATTTGTATTTTTTCTGTACTTAAAAATAATAATAATAATAATAATAATAATAATAATAATAATAATAATTATGTTAATATAAGAAAATGATTATATTTGATTCGTTAGATGGTCCTTCTTCTCTTTTTCTTTTTTTATATTTTAAAAAAAAAAAAACATAAATAGGTTTTTTGGGATATTGGAAATTTTGAGGCCTTTAATTTTGGGGCCTTTGCAGTTTTGAGTCCTAAAGCACATGCTTTACCTGCCTTATGCTTAAGCCGGCACTGATGTGATCTAATAAACACTGATAATTTTGAACAATCTAGTATTTGTATGTGCAAATTGTTTAGTTACACGAAAGAAGCCCTAGAGGTCAATGCGAAGCTTCTCGAGGCCAATCCTGATTATCTCACAGCTTGGAATTACAGAAAATTTGCTGTTGAACACATTCTCAATCATTCTGAGACTGATAAAGAGATTGATCCAGACTTCATTAAATCTATTTACGGTGAAGAACTGAGAGTTGTATGTCTTGGAACCACTCATATGAAAAAATATATCTATTTCTTTTCTGTCCATGTGTTTGATGCCATTTGGTTGCTGAAAAACTGTAGGAAAAGAAAAAGAAATTCAGCTAAACACAAGTCAAGGCCAAATGGGGCTATTTGGTTAAATTGCGTTCAGTGCAAAGTTTGTTTTGAAATTTTAAAATTTTAAATCATGAGATTTTGAAATATTGTGTTGCTTTCTTTTCTTTGGTTTTTTCAGTGGCCAATTGTAATTATGTTGTGTATTTGGGTTCAATTTATTTTGAATTTTATGAAAGAACTTAATATATATGCAGACAGAGCGTGCATTGGCAAAGAATTATAGGTTTTATGGTGCCTGGTATCATCGTAAATGGGTGCTAAGCAAGGGGCATTCATCTGTAGATCAGGAATTGCAGCTTCTGGGGGTGTTCCTAAAGAAAGATTCCAGGAATTTCCATGCATGGAATTACCGAAGGTGAAGATTTGGGTGATTTACTTTAATATATTGCAGGGCTGTAATTTCAAATGGTCTAATTTGGTCTTTATTTTCAGATTTGTGGCAGCATTAAAGAACAGATCAGATGAAGAGGAGCTACACTTCACAACTGATTTGATAAACGAGAACTTCAGGAACTATTCTTCTTGGCATAATCGTAGGTATGCTTGTATCTCAATGTTATTTTGCCATTTGGATCATCATAATTAAAATGGACTAGTGGAGAAAAATGATTTTTTGTGCCATTGTTTGATTCTCAAGTTTTTTTTGTGCCTGTTGTTATTGTAGCATTACAATGAGATGTGCCAAAGTCATACTGTTTTATCTGGCTTCATGGTTCAGTTATAATTTGTTATTCACAATGTTTATGATGTATCTTATCAAGTTATCACTGATAATTCTTTAATTGCATAATCCTTAGATTCTTTTGCAAAAATTGCTTTAGGAAAAATCTGTTGGAACTTTGAAATTAGTTCTAGCTTTGGTCCAGTTAGAAGCAGAATGTCTAGTGGTAGTATGTATAGTTATATAGAACATACAAAAAATTTTGTGGATTTTCTGCAACATAGGGGGTTTTTTTATTGCTGACATTTTAGTTAAAGACAAAATATTCAAATATCCGCTTTAAAACATGTGATTTATTGTTTATGTAATAAAAACATTCAAAATAGGAAAAGCATGACAGACTGGGTATAAGTTATCTTGTAATGTGATGCAAGGTTGATAAGATATTGATGGCATGCGATGTTATATAAAACATCCTCTTTAAAACATGTTACTTGTATTGATGGTATATTGTGATGCAAGGCAGCAAAATGCTGTCTCCTTTCATGCACCTTGTGGAACAGGGGAAAAATTATTCATTAGTTCTACTCCTTATATCAAAAGTTGATAAGCACTTCACTATTTAAATGGTCATTAGCCTAACAGATTCCAAAAAAGAAACAAATGGTGTTTATTTCAGATTAATCTTCAACGACATTTTTCTGTTTGTAATACTGTTTAAGCAGCTTTCTATGTGTGTAAATCTGGCATGTGATGTTATATAAAATTGTAGCTTGATTAACCTTCAATTTTGCTTTGGAGTTAAATGATCGATTCTTATGCACATTAATATTATAGTGGAAACTGCATGATGAAACACCTGCTACCTTTTGATATTCTATCTATTCTAGCAGGATTAGAAAATTAAGTTTCCTGTCCAATTGTGCCTTTTGTTTTTGTTTTTCAACCTACACAAACATGCCTGTTGATTTGAGAGCATGTGATGTCTCTGTCTGTTTGCTTAAACATATTTCTTGTTTTTATTCTACTTTACCTTACCATAAATGTTCTGCAGTGTAATTCTGTCTCATTTACTGGAGAAAAAGGCTCAAGGATCTTTCTCAAAGGAGAAAGTTCTGACAGCGGAGTATGACCTTGTACACCAAGCTCTTTTCTTGACGGATGATCGAAGTGGATGGTTTTATCATCTTTGGCTTCTTGAGCAAACAGTTAAAGTGGAGATTCCTCTGTTGGTTTCTACCTGGCCACCTCATGGTTCTAATCTTAATGTATCAGCAGATGGTTTCCTGGATACTTGTGCTTCATCTCCTATCACAGGTTTCCATCTTAATAGTGGGATAATTCCACTCATTCTTTATTTTAATGAAGCAATTGAAGGTGTGAGCTCATCTACAATAACTGTGCAATCTGTACATAACACAAATAAAGATTTAAATTGGTTACCACTTTCAACAAACAACTCTGGGAGTTCCCAAGCTTGGGTAACACATTTAACTTTTCACGAGGAGAATCTTCATTCTTTACAAACTCATCCAGTAAAGGTCAGCCTTTGACATTCTCAGGGAATCGTGTCTCTGAGTGGATTTCACCATAGCCATCCTACTCATTTTGAATTTACAGTTTTAATACTACCTCATGGTTCGCAACATGCTAAAATGGAAAGTGCAGAGATGATTTCATGGGGAGATGAAATTTTCATACTGGTGAAACACATCTTCAGGAACCAACCCAAAATAAAATTTTCGATCAGCTGAGGAATAATGAGGTGAATGAGTCAACAGCTTCTAGGTGGAGCGCTGAGACTACAGTTAATGAGATAGCTCTTTTCCGGGAATTGCTGTCAGAGATAAACGGTATGTGGAATTCATACATGAGTAGCTTTGCAGCATCAACGCAGCTTTATTGTTTGTCCAATGTCCTCTTATTTTCTCCCGCTGGTTATTGTAGTAAAATTGGAAAGCTTATGCTTGCAAGATTGTTGACTGCACATGATGCAATGATGTCATATGATAAAACTCCAGAGACATGCAAGATGGTCCATTCTGAAGAAGTTAAAGAATTATGTAGTGATCTTGTGACATTGGACCAGCCACATTCTCAATACTACAAGGATGAATACAGCTTAGTCGTGTTAAAGCTGGTGAATATCTCCTCTCTTCTATATTACTGTGTAGGAAAGCACAGTCCATTTAGGTTCATTTTTTATTGTTGTGCTGGATGTATGAGTAGTATCTCTTTAATATTTCATGTTCTCCTTGAGGAGAGATAGAGCTTTGAACCATTGCATTTAGGAGTAAGAACAAGCTGATCTGAGTTGAGCAGCAAACAATGTATTGCGTGTTTGTGCTTAACTTAGCAGGTAAGGAGCAGTGCTTGTGCCTGGTTCTAGTTCGATTGAATTTGTGCTGTTATTGTTTGAGCTCAGTTTGGCCAAAAAAGACAAGCTACTCCAGTTTGTCTCTTCTTTGCTCATTTTGTGAATACCATCAGATATTATTTCCTGGTGGTTTTAATATCCTACTGACGTATTGATTACTTGATTGGCCAGCATGAAATTATGCCTCAAAGCTCATTATATAAAGTCATAGATAGGCTTAAAATATATTAGTAAAACAACAATTCAAATGAAAATATCTGTTTTCAACTTAACAAGCCCAGGTGGCAAAGTCCCATGGAAACAGTCTTATTCAATTGTCCCTATACAAAGGCATGTTGTCACAGCCTCAACTCACACACCGATAAGCCTTCCTACATACATACTGCTATGTAAAGTCACCTTCAACTTGTATCATATCATTCCTACATACTGCTATGTAAATTGGTCTATGTTACACATGACAGATTGATAAGCCTTTCATCTAACTCTGGACACGTGAGGTTGTCACCACTCATCATGCTTGCATCAAATTAGAAATCTGATGATAGCTACAGAATGCCCTCGTATTAAAGAATCTAAATGTTATTAGGTTTGAGGCCTTTCCTCAACATAGTGAAGAACTTTTCATTCTTAAACTGAAAGAAATTGACTCAGCTCTTGCTTAAGCTTTCATTCATTTTGCTTAAGAACTAGGTCAAATGACCCTTTAGCCATCCAAGGTCCGAATAGTTGTACTTGTATTGCAGTCCTATGAACATACTGTTTTACATGCTCATTTAAGTAAACAGATGGGCATGCTTCTTCAATAAGTTCATCTAGAATTCAAAGTAAAACCGAACTTAGTTCAACTATTTAGTGGCTGATCTGTTCATATAGTGGGTTTATTATTATTTTAATTGAGATTAGTCTAACTATATAGTTATGTTCATTGGAATTATGAATGTCTTGTGTAAGAATCTCTGATAGTTCTTTTCAACACACACCCCGAGAGATCTCTAGTCAATAATATTAGTAAGAGTTAGTGTTAAAGATTTGCCTTGAACCTTTGATATAGATTACTGATTCTTCTATAACACTGATTCTCATATTTTTTGTGCTTCGCGGTGACCTCCATCTGGAATCTTTCTTGAGGTATTCTTTGTCATTACAGGGACTCGGCATCGTCAGGCACCAATAATTATATCTGTTTACGACTCAGTAATCTTTCATTGTCACATATTGGGTCTATTGAGAAATTACTGTGGATCCAAATGTTAGACCTTAGCCACAACCAACTTAGCTCAATTGAAGGTAAACTACAATTAATTCTTTAAAATTTTCATTGTCACTTGAATCTGTTTTTGTGGTTTCGATTTTCAATTTATTGTATTTCTATATCTATCTATCTATCTGTCTGTCTGTCTATCCATCTATATGTGTGTATTATGTCTTCATATATACAATATTATACACTTACACATTTGTACAACATTAGTTTATTGCATGGCCATCTTTATTTTGTAAAATGGTGCCAGTCAAAGTCTTGATAGTTTCATGGTGCATTTTGATGCTTAAAAGGCATTTCTAATGATTATTTAAGTGAAATGGCCATCTTTATTTTGTAAAATGGTGCCAGTCAAAGTCTTGATAGTTTCATGGTGCATTTTGATGCTTAAAAGGCATTTCTAATGATTATTCAAATGAAAGTAACTGCGTGCTTTTTATCGGTCTTTATGACAGGATTGCAGGCTATGCAGCTTCTTTCTTGCTTGAACCTTAGTAACAACAAAATGGGTAGTTTTCTGCCCTGGAGCCTTTAAAACTGCTAAAGTCATTGAAAGTGTTGGATATCTCATACAACGAAATTGGTGCACACGCTATCGACACAAGAAGGTACTTGTACTCTTCTCCCCTCTCCCATACAGTAGGAAGTGATTGGAATTTTGGTGAATTTGCAATTAGTGGTGTCAATGTGACAAATTACTGGGAAGCGCTTGCAATTTTTAAAGACTCGAAGTTGACACAATTAGACATTATTGTTGTTGCTAAAGAAGATTTTAAGTTGTTTCTAGTTAAGAAATTACCTGCGCTTAATTGGCTTGATGGTGTAGAACTGCATTGATCCTACATTCCTTATCCTGTTTCTCATACGGTTAAGTTGTGGCTTGTTTTCATATAATTTACCAAAGAACAGTTGCTGTTTTATAAGATAGTGAACATTTGCTTATAGACACTTTTAACCCAACTATTTTGCCATATGGTCTTTTGGTAATTTTATAATTAAACAGTTGATCTCTATTTTTCCCGTTTAAGTTTTTATATTAAATCAGTGAAATTTTTAGCTGAAATTTTATTCCAAGGAGATTAGTAAAAAAATATATGGAGGAAAAAGAAGAAGAATATGCTTATAGTTTTTATGGATTTAGAAACTTAAGATGGGGTGTGTTTAGAGATATAATATGGTGGGTGTTAGAGAAAAAAATATTGACAAAGAGGTTATAGTAATGTGATGAAGGGCATGTATAATGGAATTGTGACTACAATTAATTCACTTGCAAGAGAAACAAATGAATTTCTGATTACTCGAAGATTACACTGAGAGTTAGCCTCAAGTCCGTACCTATTTGCCTTAATTATAGGTGAATTGATTAGACATATTTTAGATGATGTCTTATGATTTATGCTATTTACAGGTATTATTATCATAGTGGATGAAATTAAAAGAGGAATTAACACTAACTTAGAAATTTAGATAGAATAGAAGCACTTGAGTTGTTAAAAAACATTTTAAAATAATACTGAAATTGTACACATGGAATATTACTTCAATAACAGTAGAAATAGAAATAACAGACAAGTTGAGGTTGAAAAGCAGGAGATACCAAAGGGTGAGCAATTTCGTTATGTAGGTTCGATTATTAATAAGAATGGAGTGAGGTTGAAGATGACGCGACCCATAGAATCAAAGTAGGCTCAAATAGATGAAAGTAATTGTGGTAATGTTGCAATTGTGTTAGTTCAATAGCGATTGATGACAGCATTTTGGCTTGAATGAACTTTACAAAGAGATTAAACGAATCAAAATCAAGAGTACATTGAAGAAACTGATCGAGTCAACGAAACCCAAAATAGCATGGATGTAGTCGAATGTGCAGGCTGCAGTGGCCTCGAGTATCTGAACTGTAAATATTTGGCAATGGAGAAATGGAGAACTTTGATGAAGCCATCATGAATCCTCCTGCCACAATGCTGTATGATTGATCTGTACAGTTGGATTTCAAATTGTCGATTAGGAGAAGATTAAAAATCATAAGATTGAAAACTAAAATGAGATGGAAGACATGAGAATTATCACTTTTTATTTATTTAGTGTGTTTCATTTTTAATTTTTGTTTTCCAGGAAACACGGGGTTAATTTTTATATAAATGAGTCAAAAAGTAGATACCAAATATTTAGATAAATATGAAAAGTGAAACAAATTCAAACTCACCAAATTTATTCTTAAAGTGACCTGTGTTTTCTTTCCTCCAAATTCCCTGGACACACATTCAAAAATAAGCCAAGATGGACCCTGCTCATCCTCATAACCTTTGACACTTTAGTATTGAACTCTCCCATTTGGTTCTCTTTTAGGCTCTCTTTTTGGAGTAACTAGTTATTTTTGTCATATACAGCAAGGTATATTTATAGGTGTCCTATTAAGTCAACCTTAGAATTCTTGCTCAACACTCACAATTTCTTAAGGTTAGGTATTTGCCTTGCTTTAGAATGGTATTAGTCAATAAACAATGGGGCAAATTACGACGGTAGTTCTTGTATTTTGGTCATTGTGAAATTTTAGTCCTTATAGTTTCAATTGGCTTGATTCTGAGCCTGAATTTATGACTTTGTCTCAATTTAGTCCAATTGATTCGAACTCTTAGCATTTTTTTTTATAAAAAATATGCATTTAAGTGGTACGTGTCATATTTTTAATGGTACAATTTTAAACTTACTCAATTCAGTGAGTTAACCTCAACCAATTTAGTGATAATTTTCTTTAAAAAACACTAAGAATATTATTAATTGGACCAAATTGATACAAAATTTAAAATTTAAAATTGAGCCAATTGAAAGTGTAGGGATCAAAATGATACAAAAAATAAAATATAGGGATTACTGATGTAATTTGCCCTAAACAATAAGCCAACTAACCAAGCATTTTGACAAAACCAATAAACTAAGTCTATGTAGGCCTATTGTAAAATAATTTAAGCTTATTTCAACTTAATTTAGGCCAGATTTTAAAAAGCTTGTTAGGCCATCTTGGGCCCTTAAATGTTTACTCAAATTTAAGAAAAATGATTTATCCACATAATTTCCTCCCCCCAAACCTCTCCAAATGATGTGACAAGTAAAATTTGAAAAGTTGATCTACATTTAAATATTTCCTCAAAACTCTCTTTACATGCATTTTGTTTTGCCACATCATTAGGGAGATTGTGAGGGAAAGAAATTGTGAGGATGTAGTACTACTGCAATTTTAATTAAAAATCTAAAAGTTTGATTTGATATTACATTCTAATGGATAAACTTAGGTTTGAACATAAATTCGAGTAAAACTTAAGTAATGGTAGAGTGGTAAATTTGCAAATCACAAAATGATCTTGAAAAAAAATCGAGTATATATTTAAGTTTCCTTTAATTTGGGTTAAAAAATGGGTAAAACTCAATTTCATATAAATTTGAGTCAATGAGTGGAGAGGTGTTTCGCAAGATTTTATCCAAATTTAAATTTGATAAACCTTGTTTGGCATTGAATTAATATAGTTAAAAAGCCATTGTAAATTATTACATTACTCTCTTTATTTTTTTTTTTATAAAAAATCAAAAAATTAATTAAAATAACTACTTCTCAAACCATAGGGGTTGAAAATGTCCTATGGTGGTTTTCAACTTTTGCTTGTGTGGGAAGATTTTTTAATTGGAAATTTACTTAGTTATGGTTCCTATATGAACAGTTCCTCCCACTTATTTCTCTCCTACTCTCGAATCTCTATGACTAATAAGGACAAAAAGGATAATTGGAACCAACTTAACCAATGTAATCATGAAAGCTACATTGGACCCACTATTAAGAAAGTAAAGCTCAAATTCTAAAAATTGCTTACAAACCACATATATTGGTTAAGTCTAAGAAACACTAATGAGAGTCAAACTCGATATGTTTGGATTTATAGTTCATTCTTAGGGTCTATCCTAAAATTGTCACTAGTGATGGAACCAACTTAACCAATGCAAGCATGACCATGAGATGGTAAACTAAATATCATTAAAAAAAAATAAAAATTGTAGTATTATTGGCCATTTATTAATCATATAAATAAAAAAAATAATTGTCATATGTTTATATTGAAATATATGTTCTATTATTAATTATTTTTATGTTTACGTATTACTTGTATTAGTTGTGCCCCCCCCCCCCCCTCCCCCTCCCCCTCCCCCTCCCCCTCCCCCCAACTAGATCATAATATTTATCTCAAACTTGTAAGATTACTAGTGACAAACGGAGCTACCCTTTTTTTATTGGACAAATTACATCAGTGATCTCTAAAATTTTTACATTGAATCAATTCCATAAGATCTTAGCAAAACACCATTGACAAAAAGACTTTTTTCAAAGTAATATGAGAAAATTTACAAACAATTCCATAAAGAACTTGGTTAAGTTTTTATTTATTTTGAGGAAAAACTTGGATCAGTTCTATTGCCTAAAATGGTAAATAGCATGCAATAGAGATGAGGAGGTGATGATGAGAAAGATGAAAGCTCACAATCTACAGCAATTGCAGCAGCAGCAGCAAAAGAAGTGGTCTCTGGTCATGACCTTCTCAGCAACGGACACCAGTTGAATCTCACGGCCTTACCCCAACAGGGCCCCACCGTCGAACGAACCCCCTTTCTTTTTTCTTGTCGAACCATCTGTTAAACAAAAACCATATCTTCTCTTCTACAATTGAGATCCACGTGTGCTTATTTGAGTGAGTTAACTCACTGACTTGGCTGAATAATGTACAAAATATTAAATTTATAATTTTACCCTTTAAAATAAGGCATGTGACATGCACATGGCCAATTTCTGTCAAAAAACTTAACTACCATTTTCAATTGAGACAACATATAAAATTCAAGGTTAAAATCGAGCAATTTGAAAATATAAGGACTAAAATAACACAAAAGTATACCATATGCATCATTTTAAGGGTGAATATCGTAGCATCTTCCTTTTCTCTATGCTAATTGTTGGTATAGTGTGTAGGATTGGCTGATGCCTATTGAAATTGTGATAATTGATTTAGATCCCTTTGGGTAATTGTGTGGACTGCTGAAATCAATGTGTAGTTAGGAGCTAATCATCTGCATTTGCATCTGCATATATGGAAACATATGATCTTTTGGTTACATTGTCAGTTTTATTGCTTTGGCTTTTGTTAGTGTGGCATTCACCCAAAAAAGTTATATATATATATATTAATTTTTAATGATTTTTTCTTTTTAAATTATGTCCCTTTTTTTTTTTACTTTTTAGATTTGTCTTGTGTAGACGAATCTTAAAAAAAAAAAAAAAAAAAAAAAAAAAAAAAAAAAAAAAAACCTAGAGGAAAAAAAAGTTACAAAAAAATAAAGAGTCCAACTGTTTTTATTTATTTTTTTTATAATCCTTTTTGGATTTTTTTTTTCTTTTCAAAATGTTCAAAATTTTTTGATCTTTTCTAATTTCTCTAGTCGAGTAGAATTCAAGAGTGTAACACTTTTTAATTAATGAAAAAAAAATCATTAAAGATGAAAAAAAAAATCAACAAAAAGTTATTAAAAAAGCCAACCTCAAACACTTGTAAATTGGTTAAAACTCAATAGAGACTAATAGATAGAGAATAAAACACACACACACACCCAAAAAAAAAAAAAAAAAAAAAAAGAGGGAAAAAATCTTTGGCAAGGATTAATCATTAACAAATTAAATAAGTAGTGCAAGTTGAGAAACAAACTCGTATATTACTGATGATACGTACTTCTAAATCATTAAAAGCTTTGACACAAGTAAAGATTACTAAATGTCAAGAAAAACATGAATAGTTGAACTTATATGTGAATTTGATTGTGGCACAATAGCTCTCTGTTTTGATAAGGTTTTTGTTGGTGATACCATTTCTATATGTATATCATTGTTGGAGCATATTGCTCAATTCTTAAAACTAGAATCCATGGCCTCAATTGGCAAAAATCATAGAATTCACCAATAAAAGGAGAATACATATATATATGCAAAACACAGTCACATATTCTGGACAATATGATAGTTCACAAATCATTTATTTAAGGAAAGACTTCAGAATATTTTACATAAGACACAAAATCATCAAACCCCATCAACATGTATACTAGAACTATAGAATTATTCAAACTTATTTCTTTCCAACAACTCAAGAAAATCCATAACATGATCTCAATGCTGCTTCCTCTGAGGGTCCTTTCTCCAGCTGAATATAAGACCCTTTAATGACAGCAAAGCATATAACAAGCATATTAGTGGATGTTAACATGGTTTCTCTGAAATAATGCAACAAATGACTTTTGAAAAATTATTTGAGAAATGTATTTGCACTATTTGAACTATAAAACAACAAACCTGCGTTTGTTTCAATGTTTTTAAGCATGTGACAAAGAATTTTGGCCCTTTTGGTAAAGAAATTAGGTGGAAATTAATTTGTATACTTTTTACTCTATGATCTTGAATGTAAGACATGTTTTGATGATAATCTGGAAATATCACTACCTCCACTTCAAAATATGAATGGTTATTCTTCAAGTTGTGATGATATTCCAAAAATCATTAACATGATTAGCATTGTTATGTTAATGATGGTAAGGAAATGAAAAAAATTCCGAAGATTCATGCAAGAAAAATCATGGGGTATGAAGATGGAAATTTGATGCACACGTCGAAATTATCACAAGATACAGAGGCAATGTATGTACATGATATGAGAGAGAGAGAGAGACGGACCAATTGGGAGATAAATTCATCTTCCAAGTTTTCCTTTGTCAAATTTCCTCCTTAGTTGAGTGAACTTGATTGCTATGGTTACTGACATCCAATTGTAGTTGTTTTCGATGAACTGGAAGTACGCATACCTCCAAGACTTCTTGAAATTCAAAGTGCCACAGACCCCCAAGAACCCAACCAAGAAACCAGGTCCAATGCCAGTGTAGAACCACAAAAAATCAATTTCATTTGCAACTTTACTCTCATCAACATGTTTGTGATCACCATCAAATGATTTATCATCGAGGCAGCTGTTTAATGGTGCACCACAAAGGCCATCATTGTTGCCTATATAAATGGAAGGATCGTTAAGAGTTTGAAGTTGATTTCCCGTTGGTATTCGCCCTGATAAATTATTGAATGACATGTTCAAATGACCTAGGTAGCTTAAACTAGACAGACTTGGAGGAATGGGGCCAGAAAGTTTGTTTCGAGACAAATCAAGAGATTCCAATTGTGTCAAATTGCCAATATTATTAGGGATCCTTCCTTTTAGATGATTTCCAGATAAATTCAAGTTGAGCAACCCAGAAAGATCCATTAACTCTTCTGGAATCTCTCCAACAATGCCATTGTTCGAAAGGTCCATGGAGACGAGAAATTTGAGTGTCTTGGTGTATTCCAGTTCTCTTCCTTTCATTGAATCCAAAATGTTCTCTTCATAAGTTCCTCCAACAAAATAATTGTCAGTCGGATTGAAAATGTACTCAGGATCTAGTGCAACCATGGCAGTGAAGTTGCCAAAACAATGAGGGATATTTCCCGTTATGTTATTTTGTGCCAAGTTCAACAATTGCAAATTTTGGAGATGACAGAGCTGTGGAGGAATATCACCATAGAAATGATTTGATTGAAGATTGAGAAATTGAAGATTAGTTAGGTTATATCCAATCCATAGAGGGATATTATCAGTGAACACATTTTCACCTAGATCAATGGTGAACAGATCTGTCAAATTGTGTAAGGACAAAGGAAGCTTCCCATAAAACTTATTGTTACGCAAGTGCAAGGAATTAAGAAATTGTAGGGAACCCAATGAACTTGGAATTTCACCATATAGACTATTATTCGTCAAATCTAGCACCGACAACTGATCCAATTGCCCCAAGCAAGGAGGAATTTTTCCTGATAACTGATTGTTTGAGAAATCAATAAGAGTTATTTGCTTTGCCCTGCACAAAGACACTGGAATGACACCAGTCAAATGGTTATTTGAGAGAACAAGAAATGTGAAGCTCATCATCGCATTATCATCACTCACAGTAATAGGTCCTGAAAGAGAGTTGTTGGATAGATCTAAGAAATAAACATGTGAAGGAAGCGGTGTTAAGGGGCCCTCAAATTTGTTAGAACTCAATAGTAACCATTTATCATAAGCACTATATCTATATTTACATTTTTGAAATATTGGCACCTTTCCTTTGATCTGGTTGTTGGAAAGATTCAAGTGTATAATGCCACAATAAATACTCTCAAACCAGTCTGGGATGAGAACTGAGATGCTTGCATTAGACATGTCTAACTCTCTAACATTTTTTTGTGTTTTCAGCCATTGAGGAAATTGGGGTCCTACTTTGATGGATGCCAATTGTATGACTTGGAGTTGGAAGGGAGGAACCCATTGGGAGGTCACATTCAAAACTAATGAATTTGAATGCAAGTACAATTCATATAAACTATTGAGTTTGGCGAAGTGAAGTTCAAATACGGTGCCAACAAATGAATTGTTTGACAAATCTAGATATTCTAGTTTTGAAAGTTGTCCAAGACTAATTGGAATGCTCCCATTCAATTGATTGTCTCCAGTATCTAACACTCTCAAATATGATAGTCTTCCGAGTGATGATGGCAGCTGACCATAAAATGAATTCCATCCAATAATAAGCCTCTGTAGTTTCTTAAACTCTCCCAAATGGTTTGGCAGACCACCACTCAACTTATTTGAAGAAAGAGACAAATCTTCCAAACTATTATGGATGCAACCAAATGGACTTCCAATAGAAGTTGAAAGCTTTCCAATGAATATGTTATTGGACAAATCCAATACACGCAAGTTGCAGAGGTTCTTCATGGAGTTTGGTATTTCACCTTCAAACGCATTCATAGAGAGGTCAAGCTCTGTAAGTTGTGTCATATTTCCCATCTCACTTGGAATTGGACCTTGAAGATCATTCGCATTCAACTTGAGGATGGAAAGAGAAAAAAGATTCCCAAGGCAATGGGGGATTGTCCCTCTATGGCTAGTATGACTGAGGTCTAGATGGACAAGACTGCTCAGGTTACACAAAGAATACAACATTGAATCATTGAAGTAGTTATGTGAAAGGTCAAGGACTGTGAGAGAGGTCGACCTTCCAAGTGTATCAGGAGTTGGACCATGTAAATAATTATTGCTAAGGTTGAGATACTGCAACCTTGAAAGATTTCCCAGATGATGAGGAATCGTTACAGTCAAAAGTGACCAAGAGAGGTCAAGGTATCTCAAGCTTTTCAAAGATCCTAAGGAAATAGAAATGTTTATAATGTTCATGCTCAAGTCTAGGTAATGCAAATGATTCAAATTGAGTAAGGAAGGACTTATCTGACCACCCAATATGTTCTTTTCGATAGTTGGACCATAGTTGTGGAAATTTGGATTACGCAGATCAAGCTTCACAACATGGCCTGTTTTGTTGCTACAACCAACTCCCTTCCACGTGCAACAGTCCTTTCCAACCCACGAGGATAAACGGTTTGCATAATCTTCGAGATTTCCTTTGATTTTCATAAGAGCTTTTCGCTCACTCGCTATGCAACTCACATTTGAATTTGGACTACCACAAATGAACTCAAGTCTTCCAATGAAGAAAAGAGCAAATAACATCACAAGAGCACTCGAGGTTGTGCCCATAGTTTGTGAGTGTGGAATGTAATTTGATGCTAGTGTTGAAAGATTAGAGTTTTATAAACTGTAGACGAAGACTTGATTGTTTTGAAAAGTCTCAAGTCGTGAGCACCTAGTTATAATAATAATAATTATTATTATAATATAATGTATATAATTAAAAATTATTAAAATATGTAAATAAGAATATATATGTCCAAGTCAAGTCATCAGTGGACAACCATTCTGTCTTCTTGGGGGTAGAAACTCTAGTCTCTAGTCCTTTGTGTCAGATTCATAGTGGACAAAGAGTAATGATAGAATTATTAAATAATTTATCAAAAAAATTACCAAACACTCATATAAGATCATCTCTAATGATGTATTAAATCTATCATTAAATTTAAATTTGATAAAAAGTTGTCTCTTTTTCTGCTCCAACACTTTCATTAAATACATATCAAATCGAGAATATCAAAAATATTTTACCAAATTGAGAACGTCTAGATTTTCAGCATTTCACTGCTCAGAGCCGATGTTTTTGGGCACTGGACGATCGGCCGGACATCCGGCCAGATGTCCACCCAATCTTCCACTTAGTTGAAAATGAAGGGAAAAAGAATTTTCAGATTACACTGGCCGGTCGACCAGCTGGACTTTCGTCCGATCGTCCTCTCGGTCAACCAATGTTTTGATGACAGCCCACAATGCTCCGTTAGAGAGCTGGATATCAGATAGAGGAATTACTAATTTTTTACTCAAATTTAATGAAATAATTGATACATCGTTAGAGATGCTCTAAAGTGTGAGATAGTGATACTTAAAAAAAATACATTTATGTCAGTTATTTATTGTACAAGTGTTTTTTGCAAGTAAAATTAATGGTGTTAGTGTTACAAATTAATTTAAAACCATGTAAGGAGTATATGGTTATTTTTAAAAAGGACAATTAGAGTCAGTCAAACAAGAATGAGGTAAAATATTATATATAAATGGCTTATATTTTAGTGGGGTTTTAGGGGTTCCTAGCCTACTAAGTTGGTGAGATTGCTAAGATATGGATATAATATTTTGTATATTTTGTAGAATTGTTATGAGTTTTTATAGTGTTAATACAAAACATTATAATTATGTTACAAAGGGATGCACCATAAAAAAAGTTTTAAATACAAATTATTATGGTTATATAATAAACTAATATGATAATGCTATGAATATTAAAATATTACATACTATTATAGTGAAAAAGTTATTTGACTATTGTGATTTTGTTATCAATTATTGTAGTGTAGTTTTGAAGAGGCATACTGGATGCATTTTTAAGAGTGTACCATAAGTGGTGTTTGATAAAGTTGAAAATTGAAAACTGAAGATTGAAAATTAAGTATTGAAAACTGAATACTGAATTTTTTAAGTTGAAAAGCTCTTTGATAAAAATTTAAATGCTAAATTAAAAATAAATTGTTTGATACGTGTAAGATAAAATTTAAAATTTATTATTTTCAAATTGTATATTTTAATTTTTATATTATGATGGTGATGGTGGTGGTAGACTAGCATAATGGTGGTAGTGGTAGCAGTGGTGGTGGCGGTGGCGGTGGCGGTGGCGGTGGCGGTGACGGTGACGTGGTGGTAGTGGTAGTGGTTATGATGATAGTAGTAGTAAAATGATGATGATGTTCGTGACAATAATGACAATTGTGATGAAAGTGATGATAGTAGTGGTGGTGGTGGTGGTGGTGGTGGTGGTAGTGGCGATGGCATGATGGTGGCTACAGTAGTGATAGTGGTAGTGATAGTGGCGGTGGTAGTGATAGCGATAGTGGTAGTGATGGTGATGGTGGTGGTGGTAGTGGTAGTAGTGGAAGTGACATGATAGGGGTGGTTGTGGTATCAATGGCGGTGGCGGTGGCAGTGACAGTGGCATAGTGGTAGTAGTGGCGGTGGCATGATGGTTGTGGTGGTGGTAGTGCTAGTAGTGGTGGTAGTGAGTTTATAATAGTGTATATCGATATTTATGTTTAATAGTTATAAATTCAATTAGAATTAAGTAAGTTTTATGACTTAAATTTTTTTTTTAAGTTTTAATTTACATTTTAAGAGACATTTAAATTTTTAAGTAATATTAATTATGATTATTAAACGAAATTAATTAATTATCACTTAATCAATTTAATTTTAATTGTTAAATCATATTATCAAACACCCCTATAATTACCCTATAATTATACTCATTTTATTTCGTAAACAAAAACCACCAAAGTATTTTCATATTGGATTACGTAGATTAAGCTTGCCCTGTTTTATTGCTACAGCCAACTCCCTTCCATGTACAACAGTCCTTTCTAACCCACGAGGATAAACGATTTGCATAATCTGTGAGATTTTCTTTGAATTTCACAAGAGCTTCTCGCTTACTCGCTATGCAACTCACATTTGAATTTGTGTTAATACAAATGAACTCAAGTATTTCAATGGAAAAAAGAGCAAATATCACAAGAGCACTGGAGGTTGTGTCCATAGCTTCTGAGTGTGGAATGTAATTTGATGCCAATGTTGAAAGATTAGAGTTTTGTAAACTGTATGGTCGCATTTGTTTGGCGGATTAAGTTGAATGAAATTATTAGTGAGAGAATGATTAGTGACGAGATTGTTAATATGAGAATTGTTAATAAGGGAAAGTAAAAGTGTGTTTATTTTGATGATAGTATGGGGAATAATTAGTGATAAGATTGTTAAATTATTTTTATATAAAATAAATAAAAAAGTTATTTCAATATTAAAAAAATATATATATATTAAAACAAATAGGTACACTTGATAAAAAAAAAAAAAATTTATATAAAATAAACTCAATTCGTTTATTATTTTTCTAATTTTAACCAAAATCTAACTAAATTAATCCTCCTATTGGGGGATTACTAAGCTCATTGCCTATCAAATCCCCTCCTAAATTAGGCTTAGTTTGGCATGATATAAAAAAGTCAAAAAGTTACTATATTATTTAAGTCATATTATCTCATTTAAATCATATCATCTCTCTATTACATCATTTCAAATTCAATTCAAATTTCATATTTTTTCATAAAAAATTAAAAAATACATTTATATAGATCATTCCAAACAATATCTTAATACCTAACAAATGAGACCCATAATCATATCAATCCAATGCCGCAATCCACGCCGGTAAACAAAATAAGAAGACTTGATGGTTTGAAAAGTCTCCAGTCATGATTAGTTATAATTATTATTATAATATAATGTATACAATTAAAAATTAAGAAAAATTATTTATAACTCCTATTAGATAGACTTATACTACATATGATCCTATTAAAAAATTTATATTCCCATAAGTCCTGTGGGAAGTTTGTTGACACATTTACCCTCAATATTAGTTATTAATATCATAAATAATAATAAAATCATATATAAGAAATTGAATATTACCATATATTATATCTATATAAACGTAACGTAACGTGACACCTATACGTAACGTGACACCAACATAAACGTAACGTGACACGTATGATCTATGGTAACATGCAATTTACTATATAGGAAATTGCATGTTACCATAGATCATATCTACATAAACGTAACGTAACGTGACACCTACATAAATATAACGTGACACTTATGCTCTATGGCAACATCCAATTTCCTAGAATGTTATCATAGATCATATCTACCTAAACGTAACGTAACGTGACACCTATGATCTATGGCAACATTCAATTTCCTATATCTATGACAACATTCAATTTCCTATATAGGAAATTGAATGTTGCCATAGATCATATTTATATGAAACGTAACGTGACACCAACATAAACCAGCAACATTTTTACATTCAATTTAAAAAAATAAAAACTCATTAAGTTTGCGGAACGTAACGTGACACGTTACGTTACGTTACGTTTATGTAGGTGTCACGTTACGTTATGTTTATGTAGGTGTCACGTTATGTTACGTTTATGTAAGTGTCACGTCACGTTACGTTTATGTAGGATCCTGTAGAATACATTCCTATCTAAATAGGACTTGAGACTCTATAAGAAATTACACAGAATTTAACTTACCATAAATGTCTGAAAAAAAAACTTATAAATAAGTCTTCCTAAAAATTATTAAGGCCAAGTTTAGGAAGACTAAATAAGTGTACTTTTTGACTTTTTATGAAATATGAGTTAGATTTGAGTTGAGTTTGAAGTGATGTGTTAAAGAGGTAATGTGACTTAAATAAGATAATATGACTTAAATAGGATAGTAACTTTTTGATTTTTTGAATTTTTTGAAGGATGCCAAACTTAACCTAAGATATGTATATATAATACATTAATGTCCAAGTCAAGTCATCACTAGATGGTCAATCCGTCTTCTTGGGATGAAAACTCTTATTTCTAGTTTTTGGTAGGTCGGGTTTATAGTGGACAAAGAGTAATGCTAGAATTACTATATAATTTATCAAAAAAAATTACCAAAGACTCAGGTAAGGTGTGAGATAGTGATATAAAAAAAGGTACATTTATGTCAGTTACATATTGCATAAGTGTTTTTTTGCGACTAAATTTAATGGGGTTAGTGTTACAAATTAATCTAAAATTGAGGGATATATGATTATTTTTAAAAGAGATAGCTAGAGTCAATCAAACGAGAATGAGATAAAATATTATATATCAACGTCCTCTATTTTAGTAGAGTTTTAGGGGGTCCTGGCCTGCTAAGTTGGTGGGATTACTAAGATATGGGTATAATATTTTGTATATTTTGTAGAATTATTATGAGTTTTTATAATGTTAATACAAATTATTATAATTATGTTGCGAAATGATGCACCATAAAAAAAAGTTTTAAATACAAATTATTATGGTTATATAATAAACTTATATGATAAGGTTATGAATATTTAAAATATTACATACTATAATTGAAAAAGTTATTTAACTATTGTGATTTTGTTATCAATTATTGTAACTGGATGCATTTTTAAGAGTGTACCATAATTATGATCGTTTTATTTCCCAAACAAAAACCACCAAAGTATTTTCATATTTCATTTATTTATATGATAATTTCAAAATTTTGTGTATGCAATGCAATTTATAATTCATTACTATTTATGTACTGGATGAATTGTGTGATATTATTTCTCATTTGCATTTTTTTAGTGGTAAATCATTGAAATTTAAGTACATGAATTACATTTTTGTAATTATTTTTAGCTTTATTTTAATAGTGATTTGTTCATTTTAGTCGTCTAATACTTGATCCGACTTTTTAGACTTATTTAATACTTTACTTTTGACTCTTCTAATAGTGTAATCCTGACTCCATCCCTAATTTTAACAGTTAATCATGGGCCTCGAAAAACAGAGAAACAGCTTCATGAAAGTGTATAAGACGACTTGATAGTTTAAGTCATGAACACCCAATCAATTAATGGGTTAGGTTTGTGTCCCGCGGATACTTTAATAATATAAACCCTTCATTTTGTTGGTTTTTATGTGTATATTATTGATGAGGAAAAAAAAAAGATTAATTTGATAATTATAGCTATATAATTTTTTTTATATAAATTTCTCTTAAAAAATGCACAATAAAATAATTAAACCAATTTGTTCATTTTTTAAAGACAAAATAATAAAATCATATTGTTATAATTATCAAATTAATTTGAATTTTGTGTGTCTGTGAGAGAGAGAATGATCTATGTATAAAACCTGACAAAATAAACTATTCATATCATCAATAGATTCCACTTGAAATTTCATATAACTCAATAACACTTCCAGGCCACACAGTAAAATGTCTCTCTTCATTATAATGTAATGTATATAAATTTAAAAATTAATAAAATATTTAAATAATAAATACATTCATATGGCCGGCCATACCGTCTTCTTTAAACTCTTCTCTACATTATTGTAAATATATATATATATATATATATAATACTCTTCTCTAAAGCTTTCGAGTGATTCGTAAATTACATGTTAGTATTAATTTTCATCATTTATAATTAATCACTAGCAGTTAGATTTTTTTTTAATTTTTTTATCAAAATAATATTTTATAAAATTTAATTAAATTATGTATGTGTCTTATATAAATTATTTTTGATAATAGGATAAATTATATTGATCTCTCTTGAGATTTGACAAAATTGCAAAAACATTCCTTCAGATTTTTGAAAGAGTGAATTACACTAACGGTCTTTGTAGTTTGAAACTTATGTCATTTTGATCTCTGACTTTTCAATTGTGATGCATTTAATCCTGAATTTTGAATTTAGTTCCAAATAAAGATAATTAATGATATTGTTGCTTCATTTCAAGGGCAAAGTTATTTGATAAAATATAAATTAGTTTGACAAAAATAAATGTCAAAAAATTATTTTTAAATTTTTAAAAATTATTTCTATTCACCAAAGATAAAATTATATAAAAATGATAAATTTTTTATATTTTTATATTTTTACCAAATTAATTTTTAATATATTTTTGGATGATGATCATGTAATGGGTGGCTGTTTTTATTGACATTTTTTGATAGTTATCATGTACCAATGGTTGTATTTGTCATTAACAGATTTTTTTTTATAGTTATCATGTAATGGATGGTTATTAACCTTTTAATGTATAATCAATATGTTTAATATATAAAATGTTTTTAGTTTTGAATTTTTTGATTTAATAAATTGGCTTAATAATGATATCAAAGTTGTCGCCATATTTGACTTTTGAAAAATAAAAACTAATTTAACGAAAATAAATATCAAAAATTTATTTTATAAAATTATTTCTACCCTCCTAAAAGACAAAATTATATAAAAATGATGTGTTTTTAATTTTTTTCACCAATTTAATTTTTAATTTCTTAGAAAAAAAATTAAAAATAGATTCTGAAAATCAAACCAAACAGAATTTTATAACAAAAAAAGTTCTAACATTATTCATTAAAAGAAAGGCTATTATATTCCAAACAATATATAAGTTAACTAACACAAAATAAATTGTTTAGCAACTTTGCCCTTAAAATTGAGTAACAATTCAACATTCAGAATCAAATGTATCACAATTAAAAGGTCAGTGATCAGAGTGACACAAATTCCAAATTATAGGGATTGTTGGTGTAATTTGCCCTTTTTGAAATGACTTGAACCTTTTTTAAGATTCAGTTTTCAATTGCACTGACCTCTCTTAAGGTTTAATGAAATTGCAGAAATCTTTCTTAAAATTTCTAAGGTGACATATACCTTCTTTGAGGTTTAGTTTTTTTATTATAGATTATTTTTTCTATTACTTTATCACAAAAAATGTTGATATCATTAAATAATTTAATTATATTTTTTAATTTATCCTTAAAATTATGTCCGATTACAAATAAATAAAATTTTATAAATTTCATATTTTTTTCTTATTTATTATGCCTGCAATTAATGTTGATTATGTGTGCCTCCTTAAAAAAAAAAAAAAAAAAAAAAAAAAAAAACAAAACAAAAACTGCTGACATCATTAAATAATTTAATTACATTTCTAGTTTTACCCTTTAAAATTGTGTACAATTACATAAACAAAATACAATTCATATTTTTTCTTTGTTATGCTTGTAGTTACTGTCGATAATGTATGTCTCTTTTATCCAAAATCCCAATAGGAATTATATATATATTATTTCTTTGTAATTAGACACAATTTTAAAAGGTAAATTACAAATATAAATTAAATTATTTAATAATGTCTGCATTTTCTGTTATTTTTTATCGCAAAGTAACAGAAAAACAAAATTTATGATTAAAAAAATTGAAACTCAAGGGAGTTTCTATCATTTTAGAAACTTTAGGGGAGGTTTTACAATTTTATTAAACTTTAAGGGAGATTAGTGTAATTGAAATTAAATCTCAAGAGGGGTTACTGTCATTTCAGAAACCTTATGAGAGATTTCTACATTTCATTAAACCCTAGGAGAAGTTAGTGCAATTGAAAATTATACCTCAAGGGAGGTTTAATTCATTTTAGAAACTTCATAAGAAGTTTTTGCAATATGTTATGATGTATAAGTTTAATAATATGTTTTTCTCTATGTTGAAATCCATAATTTTCTCTGTGTTTTCACTTTGTACAAAATTAGAAAATTTTGTTGTGACGTAACAACAAACACAAGAAGATTTGATGAATTTTTTCTTGAAATTTCATATTATTCATAAATCTTGTTTGAAAGATCTTGTCAATAAGATTCTAAAAATATACATTTTATGAAAAATGAAGATGTAAATCAAAAGTTATGAAATTTTAAAGTTATGAAATAATTTAAACAATGTAAAAGAAAACTAACTGTAGTGGAATATTTTTGTCCAAAATGATTAATCATGTTTGTTGGAAAACTTCAACTATTACTAGAAAATTGTTTGTTTATTCTTCTAAATTAATATTAGTAGGGATCTCAAATCTTAAAAAATAAAAATATTAGTACAAATCTAAAAATAAAAACCCCTTGCAATAACATTCATTTTCATATTAGAAATAATAGTTAAATTAAAAGAAAAATTAATAACATAAAATTAAAAATAATTCTAATTATTTAATTTTTTTTTTATTCGTTTGGAAACGGAAGAAGCATAAGGAAACAGAAGAAGCATTGCCTACTCCAATGAAAAACAAACAAAAATATAAGCAATACATCAGGTTCTGAACAATGAATGGAGCAATACATAATTTGGTAAAGTTGAACAATGAGCTACAACCATAGTTATCAAAATCTCGGTCTGAATCTTACTATTTAGACACAATCGATCTGGATTGTTGAAAAAATCCCTTAGGAGTAGGATCTTTTGATACTGGTAATTGGATCCTATAGGATCGTGGAATTCCGATCTGAATTCGATCCTATTCAATCTAATTTGTAAGCCTGTTTTGTATTATATGTATAGCGATCCCGGGTTTACCCCTTGTTGTATAGTGATCCGGACGTGTGTCCGTGGATGTTGGTAGTGGATTGTTGTCCTGTTTACGCCCTTTCATATATTGTATTTGAGTTATAGGATGTGTTGGGCAGGTTTGTTTTGAGTTGGTTGTATTCGGAGCCAAGGGTTCTTGCCGAAATTTTGTCCTTCGCTTCGGCGAGAGTTGGTCGCTTCGGCGGCGTTGAGTTTTGTTTCAGTGGGTCGAGCAGGCGGCTTCGGCGGCGGCTAGCGTCTGGTGAACTGAACACCATGATTTCGCTCGGCGGTGATTCTTCGCCGGCGATCTGGTTCGATCTTCGCTTCGGCGGCGGTTAAATCGCTTCGGCGTGCGTCTAATTGCGAACTGAAGGGTCGAGTTCTGGCTTTCGGCGAGCTTCTAGGATGTTGGCTCGGCGAGACCTTTTGGCTCGAGCTACGGTTTTCACGTCTGCAGTCGCTCGGCGACCAAGTCTTCGCTTCAGCGAACTGTTTATATCGATTCGCGGACCAATGATCTAAACTTCACTTTTTGAAGCTTTTACTTTTAAAACCCTAAATCGAGAGCCTCTCTCTCTAGACTTGCCTTCTCTCTAAGAAATCATCTCCTAGAGGTGAATCTTCCCTAAGTGCTTTGTTAAAAAGGTAGAGGTGACTTGGGCTTCGATATAATCTGAAAATATTCGGTTTTGGAGCAAGTTGGGTGTTGGGTCTTCATCTCCTTTTGAGCTCAAACTTTGAGGTAGGGATATCCTACTCCTTTTATAGATTTCGTCTTTGAATTTTAGCATTTTGATATGTTGGTAGTTGTTGTGAAATTTTGGGAAACTTTGGGCCATTGTGTAATTTTACAAAAGTTGGGGTTTTGTCTATAATAAACCTAGAAGCATGTTTGGTATAGAAACATGGAATTAATGTTGAAACATTAGTGAAATTGGAACCTAAGGGTTGTAATGTTAATTATGGAAATGTCCTAATTACATGGATTTATTAATTTGAATAATTAATTGTGGAAAATGAGAATTGGAGATAGAATTGGGTCATGGGTTATGACGATGGAAAGAATACATTGATTTTATGTATTGATATGTGATGTGTATAATTGTTATATATATGCATTGTGTTGTGTTGGAGGAGATAGGGGATGGACTCCGCGGTTTAGGGGAAGATAGGGGATGGACCTCTAAACCGGATTTGTTGGGAGGAGATAGGGGATGGACTCCAGTAGATAGAGCATGTATGCTTATCTAGAAAATATTGGCAGAGCATGTATGCTTGTCATGGAAAGTGTGAATATATCTGTTTTGTTTATATTTGTTGAAGTGATGAAAGAATGTAAAAGAGTTGGCCATCTATCAATTGTTAGTCTTTTAGTCATTATTTATAACTGGTTTAGTATATTCTACTGTGGTGTGGCTCACCCTATATGGGAACATCATTTTCAGGTACTGGTAGCATGCCACCTCCAAGGACTTAGCTTGGAAGGCTAGTGGCGGATGGACTTTTGTTTGTCTTTCCTTTTGCAGTGTTACATGTAAATTCAAGCCTAGGGCTTAATGTGTAAATGAGCTAGCACTCTATTTTCTTGTAACCAAGTGTTAACTTGGAAAGCTGTAAGCCCTTAGGGCATTTGCTTTTGTTGTTAACATGTAATACGTTTTGTAATAGAACCCTGTTGAATGAAAGAACGTGGATCTTTTATATATCATAGCATGTCAATATTGTTGGGTTAAATGTCATTATTTCCAGGGCGTTACAACTTGGTATCAGAGCGTACCGGGTTCGAATACTTTGGGTACGTGGGAAGTGATTAGGATCACAATGGGTTTGTCTCGCTTGATAGAGACTTAGGTGTACTGTTATATGTTTATGTGATAACATGCTTATGTGATTATTTGGGTATGGGATTTAGTTTCTAGGATGTTGATTGGGTCTTTGGGTTTACAGGAGTCTTGTTGGAAAGGCACTTGATCAATCTTTGTTTCTAACGGTACTCTAATGCCTTGGGACTATCATCATCCGGAAATGAAATTCGTAAGTGCTATATGTGTTTATGTGCTTACGTGGAATGAATTCTGATTATCCATGCATTAGGGCGTGAGTGTTTAGTTTTGTACGTTTATAAATGTGCTAACGTTACGTGTTACCTTTATTAGGATGTCGGGGCGAGCAAGAGGTGGTAGGCGTGGTAGGCCTAGGAGGCGAGAAGTGCCATTACGGATGAGGTTCGGCGATTCGGGAAGGGGTTGGTCGAGCCAATGTGGCCGAGCAGTGGAGTCAAGAGCCATGGGTGCCTTGGCAGAGATAGCAGGGCCTTAGGTATTCTCGGAAGCGAAATCGAACCGAGGCGGGACCTTCTTTCTTGAAGAGGGAGTTCTTCGGTCTAACCGGAGGAGTTTGTTGGGGATCCTAAGGAGCCATTGAAGGCGAGACAGTGGCTAGAACGGATGAGTAAAGCGTTGAAATGCTAGGCATTGAGGATGGAGCATTGAAAGTGACCTTGGCATCCTTCGGTGAAGGAGATCTTGGTCAATGGTGGAAATATGAGAAAGTTCGTGCGGGTGGTACTTGGGTGGCGTTTGTGAATGCTTTCGAGAGAGGTTTTTATCCATGATGGCTAGGAGAGACTAAGGGATCGGTTGCCAAGCTTAAGCGAGGAGGGTTTGTCCGTGGCGAGTTTGAGGCTACATTTACTAGCTTGTCGAGTTTGCACTGGCTGGTGGCGTGAGAGCGCCGTTACTCTGAGTTTGGCGGAAGTTGAGGTGGGACCTCAAGTTGAAAGTTAGTGGACCTTACATTCGAGATCTGAGGCATTTGGTGGATCTTGCGGCTCATATGGGTGATGATGCGAGGAGGAGAAGAGGAGAAACATGGGGGCTCCAAGAGGGGCCAAGAGGACGAGAGTGATGGCGGGAGGCGGAGGGTTATAACCCTCGGCCGTCCCGAGTGGTTTGGCGGTCGACTTTCGATCCAGTCTGCGAGCTCGGGAGGCGGTCGGGGAGAGTTCACTGTTTCAAGTGTGGCCCGGTCACAAGGCTTCTGTTGCCTTGAAGGCGGGGTCGAGAGCTTCTTCGTCGGCCAGACCCGAGTCGAGTTGGGCGGGCGGCCGTGTCGTGTTACCGGTGTGGACGGCCGGGCACATGAAGAGGTATTGCCCACGGTTGAGTGCCACTTGAGGCGTCTGGTTCTAGGCAGACTTGAGGATTTCAAGCTCGATCTGTCACGAGCCTCGAGGCCAATCCGGGGGCTTCGTCGTCGGTCGATACATGATCCTATGCTCAGAGGCGGCGGGTAGATCGAGGGGCCTCTGGTAGCGTGTATCTTTATTACAGGACCTAATCTGGCTCCATCGGTAGTGAGAGGTACCTTTTGTTTTGCAATTCGGTTGCTAGAGTGTTGATTGACACGGGTGCATCTCATTCTTTTGTATCTTTGCATTTGCATACTGTGTTGGGCTGGAGTTAGCACTTTTAGCATCTCCTATTTGCGTTGTGTCACCTATTGGGGTGAGTTAATTTTGAGGCACGGATGTAGAGGTTGTGATATAGAGGTCGGCGATCATCGACTTCCTTTTCCATTTGTAGTTATGCCCATGAAGGGCTTTGATGTTATTTTGGGTATGGGTAGTTATCGTCATACCGGCGGTTATTGATTGCTACCGCCGTTACTGTTAACTGATGAGCAGGGAGTTTTTCCACTTTTTAGGAGACCGGGTTGGTAGTATTGTGCCACGAAGTGCGGTCATGGCGGAATGAGCTTAATGGTTTACTTGCTAGTTTTGAGAATGGTGAGTGTGATGAGACCCAGTTGAGTTGCGAGGGTAGTTTGTGAATACCGGATGTCTTTCGAGGATCTTATTAATTTGCCACCCCAAGAGACGAGTTCTCTATTGATTTAGTGCGACGCGCCCGATTTCTATGGCACCTTATCGTTTTGCACCGTGAGTTGATTGAGTTGAAAGTTCGGCTCAAGAATTGCTAGATAAGGGCTTCGTTAAGCCTAGTGTATCGTAGTAGAGCACCGGCCCTCTTTGCTAAAAAGAAAGCGGTGCCTTGAGGTTGTGTATCGATTAGGAAGTTGAATCGAAGCTACGATTAGAATAAGTACCCTATGCCCGTATAGATGACTTGTTTGACCGGTTGAAGGGTTCAGTTGTTTCTCTAAGATAGACTTGAGATCGGGTTACCACCGGTTGAGGTCGAGAGGAGGATATTCAAGCTGGCATTCCGTGCAGTATGGCCATTATGAGTTCTGGTGATGCCATTTGGGCTTACTGCTTGCCGGCGATCTTTATGGACTTGATGAACCGGATCTTCAGGAATTCTTGGATCGTTTGTGGTCGTTTTGTGGATGATATTCTTATCTATTCACCCTCGAGCAAACACGAGGAACACTTGAGAGTGGTGCTTGAATTGCTTAGAGCCCATAAATTTGTATGCCAAGTTTGGGAAGTCACTTGAGTTACGGCTAAGAAGTCAAGTTCTTAGGCCATGTAGTTTTACGGGGAAGGGTGTCTGTTGATACATCAAGATTGAAGCGGTGCAAGGCGGGCCTGACCTAAGAATGTGTTTGAGATTCGCGATTTTACGGGATTAGCGGGTACTACCGTCGATTTGTGAAAGATTTCTCGAGTTAACCGCGTTGACTAGGTTGACTTCGCCGAGAGTCAAATTTGTATGGGGTGAGACTTGTGAAAAGTCGTTTGAGAATTGAAGGTTAGATTGACCACCGCTCGATCTTGATTATCCGGAGAGAGGGTTGGGTTATCACTGGTCTATTGTGATGCCTCACGAGAGGGTTTGGGTTGTGTGTTAATGCAAGAGGAAAGTAGAAGCCTATGGCTCACGTCAGTTAAAAATACACGAGAAGAATTACCCTACACACGACCTAGAGTTGGCGGCTGTGATCTTTGCCTTGAAAATCTGGAGGCACTACCTTTATGGTGAGAGATTCGAGGTGTTCTCGGATCATAAAAGTCTGAAGTATCTGTTTTCCTGAAAGACTTGAACTTGAGGCGAGAAGGTGGATGGAGTTTATAGAAGATTACGACTTGAGTTGCATTATCACCCGAGGAAGGCCAATGTTGTGGCGATGCTCTTAGTAGAAATCCATTAGTGATGTAGCTTGTGTAGCCATCCGAGTGGGAGATGTTGGGGGCACTTGGCGAGTTTGACTTATACAGGCGAATCCGTTGAGGCTATGGCCTTGTTTTACGTGGTTCTTGACCTACACTTGTGACTCGAGTGTTAGAGGCACGAGAGGTGATCTTGAGGTAGAATCCCTCGGAGAGGATCTCAATGGGAAGGTTGAGAAGGGTTTGGCGGTGTATCCCGACTGAGTGTGAGATCTGAGACCGTTTGTTTGTCTGGGAGGCTGCCGAGAGGAGGTACTCAAGAGTTTCATCATTCACGCCTTGCGGTGCATCCGGAGGTACTAAGATGTATCGGGATTTGGGTCGTCGGTTTTGGTGGCGGGGTATGAAGAGAGATGTGGCAGTCTTCGTGTCTAAGTGCCTTACTTGTCAGCAAGTGAAGGCCGAGCATCAGAGCCCGGCGGGTTTGTTACAACCCTTGCCTATTGCCGAGTGGAAGTGGGAGCATGCCACCATGGACTTCGTTGTAGGTCTTCGAAGACTTCGGCGGGGTAGTGATACTATTTGGGTGGTTGTAGACGGTTGACCAAGTCGGCGCATTTCATTCCAATCGGCGTGAGAGATTCGATAGATCATCTTGCCGACTTGTATGTTGGGACATAGTGAGATTGCACGGGGTCCCGGTGGCGATCGTCTCGAGATAGAGATCCTCGTTTCTTGCTAGGTTGTGGCGAGTTTGCGAGTGCTTTAGGTACTAAGTTGACCTTTAGTCTGACTTATCATCCTCGGTGATGGGCGTCCGGCGTACCATTGAGATCCTTGAGGATATGCTTGAGAGTTGTGTCCTTGATTTGATGGGACATGGAGAGGCACTTACATTGGTGGAGTTTGCCTACAATAACGATTTCGATCTAGTATCGGCATGGCACCATATGTGGCCTCGTATGGCCGACCTTGTAGGTCTCCGGTTTGTTGGGCGAGGTGGGTGACACACCTTTGTTGGGTCGAGTTGGTTAGGGAGGCAGCGGAGAAAGTTGAGCTTATCCGTAGGAGGCTTATTCTGACCCAGTCGTCGAAGTCCTATGCTGACCGAAGAAGGAGACCGTTAGAGTTTGAGGTGGGTGATCACGTCTTATTGAAGATATCACCTAGGCGGGGTTTGTTGAGATTTGGGAAGAGTGGGAAGTTGACCCCTCGGTTTATTGGTCCTTTGAGGTCCTTGGCGGATTAGCGAGGTTGCTTATCGTTTAGCTTTGCCGCCACAGTTGGCGGAGTTCATGGCGTGTTTCATGTAAGTATGCTTGAGTATGGCGGATCCATCACCGTGTTGGATTGGACCGACTTAGAGGTAGATGAGGATGCCTCGTATGAGGAGAGGCGGTTCGAGGTCTTGGATAGGCGGGATCAAGTCTGCGTGGTAAGACCATCCCTTTGGTTAAGGTTTTGTGGAAACATCACGGAGTGGAGGAGGCCACTTGGGAGCGTGAGTTGGGAGTCCGTGAGAAATATCAGGACTTATTTGTTGATGTGTAATCAAGTGTTGCAATTTTGTAATTGTAATGAACTTTAAGAACATTTGAAATGTCTTAAGTTGTAAAACATGGTGTATGTTTTGGTTAATGTAAATGTTGTAGAACTTGCCTTGTTATGGGAGTTGATTATAATATTGCATATGTTGGCTATATTATAGAAATAAAATTGTATCATGATTATTGCTTATGATATAAATTGTAAACCATATATGTGGGAAATGGTTGAAATGGAAAGAAATTGCATGTTGAAATGTACATGTTGAGAAATGCCTCTTAATAGGAGATGGATGACCCGGTAATGGGCCGAATTGTTAAATGTTGTGTTATGACATTGTTTAAAATGGAGAAAAAGGCTTGCTTTTCAAAAACTTGTTTTAATTTCGGGGACGAAATTCTTTAAGGGGGGGAGGTTATAGCGATCCCGGGTTTACCCCTTGTTGTATAGTGATCCGGACGTGTGTCCGTGGATGTTGGTAGTGGATTGTTGTCTGTTTCGTCCTTTCATATATTGTATTTGAGTTATAGGATGTGTTAGGCGAGTTTGTTTGAGTTGGTTGTATTCGGGAGCCAAGGGTTCTTTGCCGAAATTTTGTCCTTCGCTTCGGCGAGAGTTAGTCGCTTCGGCGGCGTTGAGTTTGTTCTGGTGGGTCGAGCAGGCTTCGCTTCAGCGGCAGCTAACGTCTGGCTGGACTGAACACCATGATTTCAGCTCGGCGGTGATTCTTCGCCAGCGATCTGGTTCGATCTTCGCTCGGCGGCGGTTCGTCGCTTCAGCGTCGTCTAATTGCGAACTGAAGGGTCGAGTTCCTGGCTCGAGCGAGCTTCTAGGATGTTGGCTCGGGCGAGACCTTTTTGGCTCGAGCTACGGTTTTACGTATGCAGTCGCTCGGCGACCAAGTCTTCGCTTCGGCGAACTTTGTTTATATCGATTCGCGACGGCGATCTAAACTTCACTTTTTGAAGCTTTTACTTTTAAAACCCTAAATCGAGAGCCTCTCTCTCTAGACTTGCCTTCTCTCTAAGAAATCATCTCCTAGAGGGTGAATCTTCCCTAAGTGCTTTGTTAAAAAGGTAGAGGTGACTTGGGCTTCGATATAATCTGAAAATATTAGGTTTTGGAGCAAGTTGGGTGTTGGGTCTTCATCTCCTTTTGAGCTCAAACTTTGAGGTAGGGATATCCTACTCCTTTTTATAGATTTTGTCTTTGAATTTTAGCATTTTGATATGTTGGTAGTTGTTGTGAAATTTTGGGAAACTTTGGGCCATTGTGTAATTTTACAAAAGTTGGGGTTTTGTCTATAATAAACCTAGAAGCATGTTTGGTATAGAAACATGGAATTAATGTTGAAACATTAGTGAAATTGGAACCTAAGGGTTGTAATGTTAATTATGGAAATGTCCTAATTACATGGATTTATTAATTTGAATAATTAATTGTGGAAAATGAGAATTGAGATAGAATTGGGTCATGGGTTATGGCGATGGAAAGAATACATTGATTTTATGTATTGATATGTGATGTGTATAATTGTTATATATATGCATTGTGTTGTGTTGGAGGAGATAGGGGATGGACTCATGCGGTTTAGGGAAGATAGGGGATGGACCTCTAAACCGGATGTTCTTTGGGAGGAGATAGGGGATGAACTCAGTAGATAGAGCATGTATGCTTATCTAGAAAATATTAGCGAGCATGTATGCTTGTCATGGAAAGTGTGAATATATCTGTTTTGTTTATATTTGTTGAAGTGATGAAAGAATGTAAAAGAGTTGGCCATCTATCAATTGTTAGTCTTTTAGTCATTATTTATAACTGGTTTAGTATATTTCTACTGGGCTGTGGCTCACCCTATATGGGAACATCATTTTCAGGTACTGGTAGCATGCCACCTCCAAGGACTTAGCTTGGAAGGCTAGTGGCGGATAGACTTTTGTTTGTCTTTCCTTTTGCAGTGTTACATGTAAATTCAAGCCTAGGGCTTAATGTGTAAATGAGCTAGCACTCTATTTTCTTGTAACCAAGTGTTAACTTGGAAAGCTGTAAGCCCTTAGGGCATTTGCTTTTGTTGTTAACATGTAATACGTTTTGTAATAGAACCCTGTTGAATGAAAGAACGTGGATCTTTTATATATCATAGCATGTCAATATTGTTGGGTTAAATGTCATTATTTCCAGGGCGTTACAATATGACTTATTTTATGGGATACTATGGGAAAAATTTGTCATAAAAAAAGTCACTAATTGTAAGTTTTAGTGACAATTTATAAAAATTATGACAAAAAAGTCACTAATTGTCAATTTTTAGCGACGTATGTAAAAAATTGTCACAAAAAATTTATTTTTAACGACAATTTTATCAAAACTTATTTTCAATAGGAGTTGATAGGAATTAAGTCCAACTATTAGTATAAATTTTATATTTTTTGTCTAAATATCAATTTATGTGGTCTAAATGAATTAAAAAAGAAAAAGAAAAGTAGTATTGAATCAAATAAATTAAGAAAAACAAGCTAGAAAACAAATATTTAAATATTGCAGTAATTTATTTAAGAAAACTAAGTAGTCGAAAAATATGAGGAGAGTAAGATAATTACAACTTTATTCCAATTTTCGGAGAGACTATTTTCGTGTCTCAAACCTGCTAAAGATGCTAATGAGCAACCTTATCTGTCACGCCCTGAATTTTAATTACTCGAAAACATTACCAAAGCCTGTAAATTTAGGTCCATATTTTTTTTTTTTTTTTACATATACAAATACCTATTACACTTGAGTAATAGGAATACCATGATACAAGTTTTTTCTCTCTCAATGAACACTACAATGACAATCACATAAGCCAAGCTTCTGCTGCGAGGCTACAAATAAATATATACAAATACAAATTCCACTACCTTTACATCTACTATGAAGTTATACAAATGGACTCAAGAATTCCATACATCTTCAATCAAATAATCCAAACTTTCTTCCTGTAAAAAGATTAAACAACAATAGGGTGAGCACTAATGCCCAGTAGGAATCTCATAGTTCTAAATCAATAACGAACACACAGATAGAAATGATCATGCATGCAGGGCGATACCATATAGTAGGGTGACATTTCATAATCTCAAAATATCATAAGTAAGGTATCTTTTTCTCAAAAACTATTTAAACACTTTTAAGAAAAACCTTCAGCCATTAAAATCATCCATTAACTTTAGAAATCCATAGATCCTCGTGAAACAACCATATTTAAGAAACAACATCATTTAAAGGTTATTAACCAATTCCCAAAAATATTTCGCATTAAATTTTTATTTTTTTAATGTTCTTCTTTTTCTTTCATTCTTCTTTACTACTCATCATTTTTAATTTAAACCCCAATAACTTCAATTTCCCGTTCCTTTTTGACTCGCCAACAATTCTTCTATACTCAATTCACCCTGTTACTTACACCGGCAAAGTTTCATTTCAAGATAACACAATGCTAACAAATCCTTCCAATCCAACCCTTTATGTAATTATAGAACAACTCTCGCAATTTACTTTTATCAATACAATTACTTCGTTAAGTTTACCATCACAATCTATAATCCTCATATCTATTTTTGGTTCCCATTATTTACAAATAATGCCCATGCACATTTCCTCTTTAAACCAAATTACACATCAATATGAAATTTTACAAATTCGTCACAAGCAACAAATAACACCATCAGCTCAACATACTTCTCAACACATAGCTCAACACAATCCACATTTTGCCGACTTACTACGGCAGGACAGCGGGCACCAAATTCATAACACTTTTCACCTTTCGCCGGCTACCATACGGCGGGAAGTGAACTCCCAAAAACATTTTTCGAAAACCAACCCTTTTTGTAATTAATTTCCATGTTCTGTAGAGAATTCTCACAAAGTATGTATATAGTTATGCTTTTTCTTCAACACAAAAGTAAATGTAATTGCGATGCTATGCCAAGGTAAATCAATGAGGAAAAAAATCCGTTTCAATGCATTGTTTCAAAATCACCATGTTCTCAATGTTATCATGTGAATTCATCAATTTCAAACTTCCAATATTAATTCAATAGGGGTGGTAAATACGACACTAGTAATCCCTAGGCTGGTGTCTGCAAGTAGGCTCAACAAGCACTACCAAACTGTCATTTTTACTGGTGCTAACCAGAAGGCTCGACACCTCTCCGTGCGGCTTTCGGGTCTTTCACCCTGGACACTCATGGCCAACTTATCAAATCAACTACACCCCCTATCCGGACTTACCACGTATTTACCCCATTCACATTTTCATATTTCTTATCCAAATCATTTTTTGTCATGAATGCAAATCTCTTGGATTTAAAACCACGATGTACAATGATAAATGATATGATATGCAAATGCAAAAATCTCCATGATTCATAACATTCCTTCTCAAATCAACCGTATACCATCAACTTCCTCATTTCACAAGTCAAAGTAACATGGTCCCACCAAGGATTACACATGAAGTTTTCAAAATCATTTCTCCAACTCAATAAATTTAAAAGATTACCAATCTTGCAAAACACATTATGGAATTAACACCCATTCATCTTCTATTCAAAGAAAGAAATGAGTTTTATGAACATTTCCATGTTCCCCAAAAATCTCTAAATTTCTAGTGTTTTCACCAAAAACCAAACATTTCCCATCCCCACAAAGAAGCCCCATTAAATCATCCACTTGAGTTTCAAAAATAACTAAGCAAACCCACTAGGAATTTGATAAAATAATTTGAGATTAAACCCATTTTGGAAACTCTACATTTTAGATCACAAAAACCAAAATCAACATGATTCAACTCAACACCATTAATATAATTCAACATATTTCAAGAGAAATTCTTAAATCCCATTTCAACATTTCATAACCGAGCTTATATCATTTATATCATTAATAAATCTTTTCCCCCAATTTCCTTTTCATTAAAACGTGATTTACAATGCTCTTAACAAAGTTCATTCGCAAATTTTAAACATAATTTTCAAGTATAACCAAATTCCAATTAAACTTGTACATATGTAATTCAACCTACCAATGTCATGATTCTACTTTCAATTTGGGCCAAATCATTGACTATCATCAAGAATCAACCTAGGGTTTCTAGGAAATCTAGAAATTTCAATTAAAATTTTAAACTTCTTAACCCATTACTTCTCATTCCAACTTTCCCTTTGATTATACACCTAGGGTTCACAATCCATCATTTTAACCCATCAATTGAACTTCCAACATCTCAAACCCTAAATCCCCAATTTTCATAATATACTCTATATGCTAAAAAATGTAAGTTTTGTATGTATATAATCAAAATACTACAAATCTATCTATTTATGAAAGTATTGAGGAAAAACTAAGACCCATACCTCAAGAATCAAGCAAAAGAACGAAGCTTTGATGAGAATCCTTTGCAAATCCGAGTTCCAATCGGTTGAAAATGTTGATCTTCTCTTGTTCTCCACCCTTGATGCAAGAACCATGGTGGATTGTTGATAAAAGTGGAGGAAATCAAGGTTTTGGGGGCTAGGGTTTCGGACATGGAGGAGGGGAGAAGAAGTGAGGAAAAGAAAATGTAAGAAATGATCCAAAAATCACGTTTTTGAGCTGCTGTCCCGCATAGCCCCGCACGTGCGCCGCTTTTTCCTGCGTGCGGTCTGCTTCCAACCTGAGATATGAAAACTTCAAACATGCGTAACTCTCTCATCCGGACTCCGTTTTAGGTCATTCTTGTGTCCAAATTGAAGCCCTAAAAATAAGCTTTCCAATGGTTCTAACCTCACATCCAAATTCAAAGTGCGAAAAAAGAAAAGGGCAAAAGAGTGATGGCTGATTGTAGGCGAATTATTCGAATTAAAGTTTTTGGTCCAATCTTACTTGACCATCATATTACCATCTCAATCAATACCCCAAAATAAAATAAGGAAGTTCCAAATACACTAATAAAAATGCCAAAAACGAATCCACGTGCCTCAAAAATTCAAACTCAACTAGGCGACCCGCTCGAGCGTCTAACCTTGAGCTCGAGCGCTTAGATCAACAAAGCCGTCCGCTCGAGCGTCAACTCCCCCGCTCGAGTGGAGATTCACAACTCCTAGAATCTCGGGCCATCTGCAAAAATGCTGGGAACCCCACAAGTCCGCTCGAGCGTCAACTCCCCCGCTCAAGCGGAAGGAAAAATTTCTAGATCGTTACATCCTTCCCTCCTTAAGAAATTTCGTCCCTGAAATTGCATCCGCTCTAACAAAAATAGCAACAACCTTTTGCTTACCAATTCTTAACAACCCCTAGTTCACAACAAAGCATGAGAGCACCCATACATATCCACCAAAGCTTGACAATTTTCAATTACACCTCACTTCAATTTTAAACCCAAAAATACAAAGTGTTATATTATCATTCAGTTAAACAGCTTTGTTGAATTCTGAATCTATTTTCATATCTAACTTTGTTAAATATGTTTTTCTTCAGTTTTTTTTTTATGCATTATTGTAGATTACAAAGTATTATGTTATAGAATTCTTCTTCTTCTTCACTGTCTTTTTGGATGAAATTCAAAATTTTTGCCATGAGTTTTCTATTGTACAAAATTATATTTACATTTTATATAAAATATTATATTTTCCACAGTATCTTCACTTTTTTTTAGTAAAATATAGCCTTATTTTGTGTATTCTTTTTAAGCAATATCATTTAAATTAAATTACTACGTAATTTATCTTTTTCGGTAGAATCTTACGATCCTTAATCCGGTTCTATGATCCGATCCTGTAAAGACCTCCAACGATTTATTGTAGGATCCCAATTTTAATAACATTGGCTACAACTGTGAGGAGGGGAAATGGTTCACATAGGTAATCTATATGAAAAAAATCCTCACCCATTAAAATTGTCAAGTCTTTAAGTTCTTGTTGCCAATGTAAACAAAAGAAACATAGCAACATGATACAGGAAAACCTATATCTTTCTCCTATTATTTTTGGTAAATTCCTTTATTTTGTAAGATGAACAAGATGGGGCAAAAACCAAATATTTTCAAAATTTTCATTTCACTTACAGTTTTTAGAAATATAATTGCTTAAATATAAGGTAGTACTAACGCATGTCCTGTCTAAACATGTTAGCCCATTTCCAACCCTTCACCAAAATTCTCATCTAATTCGATTCCAAATTTGAGCAAAAAATTTGATTTGATATGAACTACTCCAATCTTTTCATTAAATTTTCATCAAAATATTTTAAAAATTTCCCTTGTTATCCCCAATTTCCCTAAATTTTATTTATGAAAAAAAAAAAAATCATCTCCAATGCTTATCTTTTTAAATTTTCATCAAATTTGATAAATGATTTGATGAGTTCTCAATTTGATAAAAAAAAATTGACTCTCAATTTGATGAACATTGATGAAAGAAAAGATGAAGAATTGGAGATGCTTAGTATATCAACACACAATCATATTCTCGTATGAAACATTCTTATATAGTAATGCATGTATATGACTTCTGGCTAACTAAAACAACATTGCATGTAACAATGAAGAGAATTACTTGACACAAAATGGGTTGAAATCTCGAACAACCTTCAATGGACGATCAACGGTTTCGAAGTAGAGATCACTGAACAAGTATTTGACACCATCGATCTGGTTGGACCCATTTCTGGTAGGCTTGGAGATTGTCGTACAGATTGCACACGCATATCTAGTAAGGTCTTCACATCATCATCGTGAGGCTCTGATCTCACCGTCATTCATATCGTCATCTCAATGTATCGGAGAGAGAAAGAAAGAGAGAGAGAAGAGAACTTAGAGAGAGGAAGGGAGACGCAAGCATGAAATGAAAGTTGGAGTCAAAAAGTAAAAAGACCTGAGAGATGAAAGTCTCTCTTGCTAATCCAACAACCATCTTAGTAGATGAAAATCCAACAGCCACCATTAGCTAGGAAAGAATAAATTTACCAAACACTCTAAAGGCCCTAAGCAAAACATTGTACAAACTTGATGACAAATGGAAGGGCAAATGTCACACCCCGGATTTACACGGTCCAGCCTACGTGAAAAAATCACTCAACGATGAACAATAGATAACAACTCTCATACAGATGTATATAAAATAGTCACACAATGCATGTGTTTATCTAATTTCATACATTCCTAGATATAACAATTTAAGTTGAATGGATGTTCTGAAGTAAAACATGTAAAGATGTCATATATTAAATTGAAATGCCCAAAGGCTTACATCAAATACAAGGGTGTAACCCTTACAAGAATGGCACACGGCTAATAAATAACATGAATGGCCTATGGCCTACAAATAAAAGAACCACCCTACATAATTCTAACTCAACTTCATGTCTTAGTCCACATCCACACATGAATACCTGAAAAACATTTTCAGCTATGTAGGGTGAGCAAAAAATCCAGTAGAAAATATTTCAAAAAGCTAAATATGCTCCACTAGTATAAATGATCATGATGCAATACATACATACAATCTGCCCAAATGCATTTTCCAAATCCACTTGCTTTCTCAACAGAATCCTTTCTTTCCAGTTACCAAAACGTTACGTTTATTCAAAACGTTTCTCGAGTTTGCAACATCTTTTTGAAACAAAAGAGAAATCCATTTCCAAAAATAAATCCTGGTATCTCAATACCAATGAGCAAATACATTACCAAATCAAATGTGAACACATCTCTAAACAACCATAATTACATTGCCAAAACCGTTTCCAAAACATTACTTTTTAAAATCAAAGCGATAATAAATAAAATGGGTAAATCTCTAGCGCTGGTGTTTATAATAATAACTATACAAGTTACTATGTCATTTTTATCGGTATTAACTGGAAGGCTCGACACCTATTGCGCAGGTTTAGGTCTTACATCAAGGACACACAAGCCAACTTAATTCTGTTTTAACACCTCCTTACTACTTTACTATTTTAATTACCATTTTCCAATAACACAATGTACAAGATCCAAAGTATAATTTTCAAAATGAAACAAATGTTCTTAATACATGACACGAGAATTTCCAAAATAGCCTTTTATAAAATACACAGTTTTAGTTCCAAAATCTTTTTCGAAATCCATGATATGCATGATTCATAAACAGTTTAGTTTGCCTTGTCTACATATAGTTTCTAAAACACGGCAATGCTATCCTCTATCGACAGCCAAAACAGTTATATCTAATACAATAAATAAAAAGATAACAATCCAAATATACAAATCCAAAAATATTAAAGTCTTGAATCCAAAGAATTTCCAAAAGAGTATCCAACACTCGGTATTTTCTAAATGTCATAACGCCTTTTTCCAATCAAGTCCCTTTTCCAGAAATCCAATAATTCCCAAAAGATTATCTTTTAGGTTTTTCTCAAATCGGGGCTTTTTACTTCTAAAAACTCATATGCATCTTTGTAAATGGAAAAAAGATTTTTTTTTTTTTTTTTTTTTTTTTTTTTTTTTTTTTTTTTGTAGATAAACCATAGCTCAACAACCCGATTTGGAACAAACCCTCAATTCATAAAACACATTTCCAAAATCAACCCCAAAATAATGAAATCTACATATTAAAATACACCACAAATGCACTACCAAACTCATGTCGAGTTTAAAAAATAGACCCTACCACTTGAAGCAAGAAAGAAACAAGCCGAAAAAACTGCCGGTGACGAAAAGACGATCCACTCAGATTAAATGGAAGCCTTCGTTGAGCTCTACGTTTTGGTATAAGGGACTAGGGGTAGAAAGTGACTAGAGGTAGATGAAACCAAGCTTGGAAGCTTGAAAGAGGCAAAAATGGTGGACTGGAAGAGAGCGAGGGAAAAAAGAGATCAAAAATAGATATTTTTGAGCGCGAACTAGAAGACCGCGGGATCGACTTGCCTAGGTGGCATGGCAACAGGCACGAGCAGCATGGTCGTGGGCACGCGACTGCCTTACCCGAAATCTTGGGTCATTGCCCGACCAGCCCGGACCACTCCCAAGGTCCACAACCACCAGACAAGACCGAAAACGCTGGACATCAACGTGTCCTAACCAGGAACTAAATCAGTAGTGGGCTTTCCCGACCCAGGCCACTACAATCTCCCCCACTTAGGATATTTCGTCCTTGAAATGAAATAATGTGGGTGTTTGGGAAGTGGCTGTTGCTAAACTTCTTTATTTTGATGATTTATTTAATTATATTTTAATTTATTTGAAAGAGAAAAATAGAATCCAAAATTTATTTTGATGATTTATTTAATTATTTTTTAATTTATTTGAAAAAGAAAAATAGAATCCAAAATTCATTTTAATGATTTATTTAATTATGTTTTAAATCCAAAATTTATTTTGATGATTTATTTAAATTATGTTTTAATTTATTTGAAAGAGAAAAATAGAATCAAAATTTATTTTGTCCCATTATTTCTCACATAAACCTTTATCCTAAATGTTGTTAGAATGTATTTAATATTTGTTTAAATCAGGAGTTCAAATAGCTCAAAACAGAGGTTCAAACAGCCCAGCACAGTAGCATGTCAAAAGGTTCAAACAGCCCAGCACAGCAGCAGGCCAAAAGGTTCAAGTGAAAGATATTCAAATTAGTAATGATGGAGTGGAAGATATTCAAATTAGTAATGATGGAGTGGAAGATATTCAAATTAGTAATGATGGAGTACAACGGCTATAAACGACTATAAATTCAAATGAATACAACGACTATAAATGGCTATAAATTCAAATGAATACAATGGCTATAAGTTTCATTATATATACCAAAGTCTCTAATGTAAACAAGATACAAAAAAATCAAAAAATATTCTTTGATCTATAATCACTCACATCTATTCTCTGAAAAATTCTCTGAAAAGTGTTATTCAATTTTTGTTTACATTCTCTCTCAGAAATTATACACTGAGCCTTATAGCATTAAGCTCATCTTTCATGTGTGAGATTTATAGAAAAATCAAAGTTTCATTTTATATATCTATCTTTGAGAGATAATTTTTGTAGCTTTCTGTGAAAGTTTATGTAAAATCCGTGGAGGATTGCTCCATTTGTAAAGAGATTGCTAGCACCCCCATAAAGCTAGAGCATAGTGGAAAATGTCAAGTGAAGCTCGAGGAGTGGACGTAGGCCGAGTTGAAGTCGAACCACTATAAATTTGTTTGCCTCTCTCTTCCTTATCTCTTTATTTTATTTAAATTGCTGTAACTATATTTCACATTTTCACTGTGCTAAAATCATTAACTGACATAGCTATTAGAACACTTGTTTTAATTATTTTTATTTCATTAATTATATATATATATATCTATTGTGCTAGTCATAATTTTTGTTAGAGTATAATTAATTTTTAATTGTAAAAACCTAATTCACCCCCCTCCCTCTTAGGTTGTCTTTTGGGTAATAATTGGTATCAGAGCCTGGGGCTTTTGTTTAGATTTAACAATCTTGAGTTTTTGATCCATAGCAACCATGTATACTACTTACTCTGCTACAGGATAAGCTAGTAATAGGGCACCTCTCTTTGATGGTAGTAATTACATTCATTGGAAAGAAAAAATGACTTTGTATCTTCAAGCTACCAATTATACTTTGTGACTCATTATCACTAAAGGTCCTAAAATCCCTACTAAGGTAGTAGACCATATCGATTGTGCTTAAACTTAAGGATGAATTTGATGAGCGTGATTATAAACTCCTTCAAGTTAATGTTAAAGCCAAGCTTATTCTTGTGTGTGGACTAGATGCAAATGAGTACAATAGAATTTCTGAGTGTATTACTGCTAAAGAGATTTGAGATAAACTTGAAATCACTTATGAAGGAACTAGCCAAATAAAAGAGTCTCGGATTGACATGCTTATTCATGATTATGAACCCTTTACTATGGAATTATTTAAATCTATTTCTGAGATGTTTTATAAATTTACCAATATTATTAATGCTCTAAAATCTTTTGGTAAATCTTATACTAATGGTGAGCTTGTAAGAAAAATATTTAGGTCTTTGCCAAATAAATGGGAAGCTAAGGTTATAGCTATCCAAGAAGCAAAAGACCGAACAAAATTAGGCATTGAAGAACTCCTAGGCTCACTCATGGCTCATGAACTTTCAATGATGGATGGCGACAAAAGGAAGCCATTTGGGGAGAAAATGATGGAGTAGCCAACTTTGTGTCTCATGGCTCTTGAAGAAGAAGAATCTACTCAATATGAGGTAATTTCTAATTATGTAGAACTTGAGAGTGCTTTCAATGAATTACATGACGTATTTAGAAATGTTTGTGTTAAGAATTCTAAATTAAAGAAATTAGTTACTTCTCTTTCAAATGATGTGGGTGTTTTAAAAATGGGAAATGCTACTTTGAAAAATGACTTTACGTCTATTGCCAATGAGAAAAACATTTTGAAAAACAACGTTAAGGATTTAAACAAAACTCTTGAAAATTTTGAGGAAAAGAAAACCTCAACAAGCTTCTTGGAAATAAAAGATGTGTTTTTGACAAAGTAGGCATTGGATTTGATCCTCCTAAACCTTTTATGAGATTAAATGTTCTTGAGACTAATCCCCATGGACCCAAGAAAGTATGGGTACCAAGAAAAAAATAAAGATATTTTGTACGTGGAATCTCAAAGAACACCAAGGACTTCGAGAGGAAATGCACAACAAGAGTGTTCAATCTAAATAGCAAAATCAGCTCCTACAAGAAGAAGAATGATGAAATGAAAATCACCAAGATGAACAAAAGAGGTAAATGAAGGTATATGTCATGACCCAAACCCGGCCCTATGGGTTTAGCACCGTAACCGGCCAGTAATCCGAGATTACCGAAGGCACGCTAACAAATGAAACAAGAAAACAAAGTTCAGGGCCTGGCGGAAGCCAATACAGTAAATAAATAATGTCCATTGAGCTGTGACAGTCTGTATGCCAAAAGATTTTTCATGCGTTTACACATTCAAACAGTACGGTCTATACAAAATTTCTGATACACAAGATGAGGACCTAATCACGATAACTTGATCTGATAAAGCAGATAACAGATCTATCTGATAATCCAAAGCGATGCGGAGACGAGGCAGGGGAAAAATAAAACACCCCAAAGCCATAACATGGCAACTCAGGACCTCGGTGAGGCACATAGGCTGGCTTGACAAAAGCTGAGTCTAACCCACGCTCCTAGCTCCGGTCTGGTGGCTGAGCACCTACATATATATATAAACAGTGAGCTAAAGCCCAGTGAATAACATAATGCGTAAAGAGGTTAAGAATGAAATGTCCTTACAGTAATGAAAACAGTTCATTAAATAGTATTTCAGTCTTTCAATCAGAACAGTTATTCGGTCATATGTGGTACATCCATTAGCATAGCGATAAGTGATGGTCTTAAAGATCGAGCAGTAATGATGGCCATCGATCGATGTGATAATGGCTCCACGAGGAACCGACAGAGATCTCTATGCTTGATATGATAACGGTATCTGATGGTTGCTAAGGATGCCACAATACATTTCAGAATATAGGACATACATTCAATCAAATAACAATAACCACTTGAAAGCAGTTAAAATGTAAAACATTCTCGATTGAACATATCTTTACACAATTGTTACTCACGAGTTAAGACTCTGATATGCTAGAGCGTGTCTCCCCAGTCGCCAATCCTACATAGTTCACAGGTTGAACACACACTAAGCTACACAGTTGGGAAATATTATAACTTAATCTCTTATTTGCCTTGGTGTGTTCTACATCTATATCCTCATTAAGGTGCCTTAAACTAGGCCTAAGAATGCCTAGAATGGGATGAGGATGCAAAAATACACTTAGAAAACATTTTGCAAAGTTTGCTAAAAATAGGAGCCTCGCTCGAGCGAGCATTCCTTCGCTCGAGCGAGCTTCCAAAATCAAAGGCTTCGCTCAAGCGAGAAATCCTTCGCTCGAGCGGTCTAATGAAACAGTAAAAGTACTGGATGCTTGAATTTTATGCTCGAGCCACCAATCCTTCGCTCGAGCGTAGCTTCGAACAAAGGTTGGTCGCTCGAGCGAAGAATCCTTCGCTCGAGCGAAGAAGCCAAATTCTGGAATTTCCAGATTTGTCTCCTAAGCTCAAACCAAGCATTCTTTCACTCAAAACTCGACCTCTTGGGCCCAAATTCTGGAAAATACATCCAAATCCAATGTATAACAAGTTTTAAAACTCAATTTATGAATTCAAGCCCCAAAGGTGAGTCAATTAAAACCATTTTTCAAACCCATTTTTCATGAACATGGAGAATATGCAACATGCATGGATTCAAACCAAATTCAACCTTCAAAGCTTGTCCAAATGGACTCATTTCTTCAAGAACATGATGAATTCATGGGCTCAAGCCTAATTATGAACATGCATGTACAATTTTGCCATGAATTCAACTCAAACTCATCAATTCAAACATGCATGCATAAATTATGCTCTAATTCAACATGTATGAACTAATTCATGACTTAATTTTACAATGATGCATAAACCATGCAAGACTTAGCTCAAAGACAACAATAAGGAGATGAATGATCTACCTTAGGTGTAGGATAAGAAGTGAGGAAGCTTAATTTGTAAACTATGCTCCAATTCTACCAACATCCAAGCCAATTCAACAAATGAACTTAAGTCTCTTCTTCTCCTCTCTCTAAGGCCGGCTGTATACTCAAAATATGGCTGAGGGAAATGTTGTCTCTAAGTGTAAGGCTCAAACAATATTAGATTAAGTGGCCCACTAAGTGGTCTAATTGGTAAATAAGTCCAAGTTAGCAATTTATCACTATTAGATCTAATTTAATCATTCCTAATCAATATTCCGATAAATATATCATATAATCACATAAATTATACTGATCTTGAAACACTAAACAATTTTCAGTTCGGCCACCGATAAGGCCTTCAATTTGCAACTTAAACATAAAAATACCAACAGATAATCAAACAATAGAAAAGATAAAAATGCAATACCATAAACATGCTCAGTCAATTTGTTTTCAAATTTTCAATCAGTCCGTTCAGTACTCCAGTTAGTTCAATTATCAGTCATAAGCATTCGGTTTAGCGATGTCGGTATGTAATTGATAAATTTCCGATGAATGAGGGGGTTGTTACAGTATAACTCCTAACACACCTTTAAGCTTAAAGTTCTATATTCTTTAAGGTGTGATTTGTGTATAATAGGTTGTGTCTAATCATTGCTTCCATGTAACCTAATTGTACTAAGTTTACTAAGTCATGTTCTGCTAGTTTCTTTCAAACATTCATTGAACTCAAAAAGGAGAATTATATTATTTTGATGAATACCTATTAGAATATGAATGATTTATGTATTCATTAATATTTTATATCATGTCATCCATTGCTATGAAAAAGAGATAAGAAGTGATAAATTTTTTTTGTGAGCATACTTTTCACATCTTATATATGACTTCATACTAATATGTTAATTCCTTTTTGAGTCATATCTTTGTAGAATCAATTTTGATGTCATAGCATGTTTTTAGATGTATACTATCTATATTTTGAATTCTACATTTGTGATCTCAAGAATGTGCTCAATATGAAAACTTCATGCTTATATGCTTTACATTGGAATATTTGAATGAGTTGTGAAATTCCTTGACTATGATCCATCAACAATGTCTAAATGAAAAGAAGTATCATACGTTTGTAGAGACGTTGCATCTATCCTATTGAATATCTTTTGAATATGGATTATATTGGCATACATCTCATGAAATACTTTTGATTGATAAGTTGTTGAATTAATTGTTTATAACATTCATGTTGTGTTCCACATTAAGTAAAATGTTTTATCACACTTGAGTATGTAAATTGAATTGATGAAAATGCCTCTTGATAATGTTATGTGATTAAATGAGATTGTTGTATCATTTCTTAATAAAACAAAGAGCATAACACTATTTTCTTATGCATATTATGCTATGTGCTACAACTTGAAAATTTTGAAAAATAGCATTCCAAACTCTTATTTGATCATTGAATTATTTTTCACCTTTTGAGTTTGTGATAAGAAGTGATTTGTCTGTATTTTTATTGAGTAATAGTGATTGTTCTACAAATGTTATATTTACACAAAATCACATTAGAAAAGGGTAACACCAACTTAGGGAGAGACATCATTTTGCTAACATACTTGTTAAACCCTTTTGAGATAAACTCCTCATGAAAGAAGATTGAAGATTGAAAAGCTTCTAACTCATGAACCAAAGGTATGCCTCCTACACTCTCTTAAGCTTTTGAGGTAAAAATTCTATCTTATATCCTTTGAGCTAATATTGTTATTACTTTGATATGAAAAAGATTGATTACGCTTCATATGATTTGCAATATATACTCTTTGATGATGCTCTAACCTAAGAATCATGCATATGCTTAAATGTGTGCTACATATTGAAATTCATGATTTTTCTTAGCATATGGATTGCTATACCTTGAACATGCTTCATTTTTTGGAATTCCATTAGCGCCATGAGATTATATTGAGTTTGACCTATTATGAGAAATATTTAGTATTCTACATAATGCTTGAGCTATGATTGTTAAATCTTTTATATTGCATATTGGTATCCTTGGTAGATTGCATGTTGGTATCATTTTGGCATCCTTATTGGTAATATTTGGCATCCTATTTGATATTATTGAGGAGAACATTTCAGTTATGAGCTTTCATTTATCATATCTCCTATTGATTTTTCCAAATGAAACAAGGGGAATAATTTAAATTAGATTTTTTTTATAAAAAAAAAATCTCCTCAGATTTTATTCTATTTTTGATATCACACTTATAAGCTTGCATCTCACATTTTTTTTAATTATCTTGTATAAAATCTGTACGCTCTTGCTCAAATCGATTGTTAGATCATGCTCAACTGCTTCACATATACTTTTAACAATTTGGTATCTCCTTGGCTTTTGCTTGAAAATAGATTGAAATAACATGAATTCTTCATAATGGATAAGCTCATTGATTCATTGTTGCTATATTATCTTGCTACAACAATATGTGTGTCTTATTCTTGACCTTTGGAACTTCTCCTTATTGCACCCATGACATTTATCTAAACTTGATGCCACATTGTGATAATACTAGTGCCATCAATTTAAGCAAAAATCCGGTTCAACACTCACGAACAAAACATATTGAAATTGACATCATTTTTAAGAGATCATGTTCAAAAAGGGATATTGTACTTGAATTTGTAAACCGACAAGCAATTGGCGGATATTTTCTAAAACCCTAAGCGAGGATCGCTTCAATTTTATTAAATGGCGAGCTTGGAATGGCGATTTCTACTTAAAAAGCTTTGTTATGACTATAAAACTTGAATTTTTGTTAAAATGATATATGTGTATTGCTATATTGATATGGAAACAGTTATATCGGTTGAATGCTCACAAGTCCTTCATACATTTATTCTCCTTAACGGTTTGCTATTACGCATCTTGAGGTAAAGTTAACTTTGCATACATTGATTTTTTTTTAAATCCTCATGGTATTTTTTTTGCATTACCATTCTAGCAACACTAACATCCCATTAAGTTTAATTTCTGTTGGTATTATTTTATTATTTTTATTTTGCTATTAGGCTTAATTTCTTTTATTTTTTTTTTATTTTTTTTTCTCCTTATTATTTTTTGTTTAGGCTTATTTTCTTATTTTTTTCTCTGCTTTTTAATTTCATTTTCCAGTCCTTAAACATAAACACAACAACAAATCAAAATACAAATATTTACATACAAAAAAAACCTTCATTTTTTCACGGCCATATGCTGATCAAAATAAACTTATTTACGGAAAAAAAAAACCTTTATTTTTTTTTACGGCCATACGCCGATCTTACTTCTTCGCCTCTTCTACCGCTCTCTTCTTCTTTTTATCACATTGGGCGACGCTTGACATCCCTGCCCTCGTGGTTTCGTCGGGAGCGAGCACTCCCCGCCGACTATCAAAAGCCAAGAACGACGTTGCTCCAAATCGGGCCATGGAGGTGGTCTTCCGTTTAAGCTCTTTATTTTCGGCCTTCAGTGCGCCTATCTCTGCTCGCGCATCCTTGTACATCTTATTTGGGCGAGAAGACTTGGCGTTGACGATGGAGCTCACTCGTCTGATACTGCAGTCGGTGAGCCAATTTTGTGACTGCAATCACTGTCTCCATACAGGATGTCAGTGTGAAATGACTGGCTTCAATGTCTGATTGAGCTACCATTATTTGTTCAATCGACATCATAGGAAGGTTGGGAAGAGTAGGAGTCGGGGCACTTGGCCCAGCAGCGCTTACAGGATCATTCAGGTCCGGAAAGAGAGTAAGGGGACGGGACGAGGCCATGTAGTAGGAGAGAGAGAGATGTAATTGAAAGGACGGTCGTTTTTGACAGCCTTTCTGCTTTGCTCAGTCTCTCTGTTCTATCTCTCGAGGAAGAAGAAGATCGAATAGAATGATGAATAAGAGATAGAAGAGAGTGAGGTGAAGAAGAAGAAGCAGATAAGTGTGATTTAGAAGAAGGCTGAAGAGAATAGGCTGAAGAGAAGAAGACAAGGAGGGAGAGATAGCTCAGGCGAGTGGCAATCGAGGAAAGCTGCTTTTGTCGACCAATGAAGCAAAAGCTAAGCCGCGTGGCAACCTCGTTTTGCGAAAAAAAAGAGAGCCACGATAGAGTTGTATGTGTATGCATAGATGTATAAAAAATGTTTTGATTATCTATTTTTTTGATGCCATTTATCCCTATTATTTTCCTCCTCCTCCAGATTCTGACCAATGATTTCCTTTTGATAATGTCACAGGGGGAGAAAAACTTATGATGTTGATGTTATGATGTTATGTATCATGGTATTATTTTCAAATTATGGTATTATTTTCAAACTTATCTGATGTTATGTATTTATAGTTTGATATCTTAGTCTCATATCATGTCTCTAATTAAAACTTATTTATTACACATGTGCTAACCTATGTATTTAGAAATGAATTCAGGGAGCATGACTTGAGGGGGAGCTTTTCTTACTCCCAAATCAAATCAAAACATCATTGTGTGCCATCATCAAAAGTGAGAGATTGTTAGACTTATTTATTTTGATGATTTATTTAATTATGTTTTAATTTATTTGAAAGAGAAAAATAGAATCCAAAATTTATTTTGATGATTTATTTAATAATATTTTAATTTATTTGAAAAAGAAAAATAGAATCCAAAATTTATTTTGATGATTTATTTAATTATGTTTTAAATCCAAAATTTATTTTGATGATTTATTTAAAGTATGTTTTAATTTATTTGAACGAGAAAAATAGAATCAAAATTTATTTTGTCCCATTATTTCTCACCTAAACCTTTATCCTAAATGTTGTTAGAATGTATTTAATATTTGATTAAATCAGGAGTTCAAATAGCCCAAAATAGAGGTTCAAACAGCCCAGCACAGCAGCATGCCAAAAGGTTCAAACAGCCCAGTCCAACAGTAGGCCAAAAGGTTCAAACAGCCCAACACAGCAACAGGCCAAAAGGTTCAAGTGAAAGATTTTCAAATTAGTAATGATGGAGTGGAAGATATTTAAATTAGTAATGATGGAGTACAACGGCTATAAATTCAAATGAATACAACGGCTATAAACAACTATAAGTTTCATTATATATGCCAAAGCCTCTAATGTAAACAAGATACAAAAAAAAAACAAGAAAATATTCTTTGATATATAATCTCTCATATCTATTCTCTGAAAAATTCTCTGAGAAGTGTTCTTCAACTTTTGTTTACATCCTCTCTCAGAAATTATACACTGAGCCTTATAGCATTAAGCTCATCTTTCCTATGTGAGATTTACAGAAAAATCAAAGCTTCATTTTATACATCTATCTTTGAGAGATAATTCTTGTAACTTTCTGTGAAAGCAAAAACACCTTCTTTTCAATCTTCTAAGAGTGTAGTACACTTAGTGTTTTTGACTTAGAAAGTCTGTGCAAAATCCGTGGAGGATTGCTCCATTTATAAAGAGGTTGGTAGCACCCCCATGAAGCTAGAGCATAGTGGAAAATATCAAGTGAAGCTTGAGGAGTGGACGTAGGCCGAGTTGAAGCCAAACCACTATAAATTTGTTTGCCTCTCTCTCCCTTATCTCTTTATTTTATTTAAATTGCTGTAACTATATTTCACATTTTCACTGTGCTAAAATCATTAACTGACATAGTTGTTAAAATATTTGTTTTAGTTATTTTTATTTCATTAATTATATTTATCTATTGTGCTAGTCATAATTTTTATTAGGGTATTATTAATTTTTAATTGTATAAACCTAATTCACCCCCTCTTAGGTTGTCTTTTGGGTAACAGCTATTTTAGTAGGATATTTTAGTTTTTGTGTTTGGGAAGATAGGATGGATTTTTATTTGAGTTATTGTATTGAAAAATGTGTTTGAAATGATGTTTGAGGCTGAAATGACAAATTTGTCCCTAACCTCACTTTTTCCAAAATTGGTCTAAAGGGGCAAAATTGTCATGTCAGCTTGTGGGACTAGGCTGTCACTGCACTATGCCTACAACGTAACAGTGTAGGCTGCCCCACTGCTGGCTATTTTTTTTTTTTAATAATATAAATCATTGATTAGGACACTATTTGAGACTATTTGGCTTTTTAAGTGTTTGAGACTATTTTAGCCTCAAACTTGGGTTCCCAAACACCCTTAATGTCGTAACACCCTTTCACACAACCACAAAATCAACACCAAAACCAACGCACCACAACCCGCCCAACTATGACCACCTCCTTCTTAATACTAATGCAATAAAATAAAAGGAACTTGAGTCATAACCACGCAAGGAAGGAAAGAAATAACATGTGTGATAAAATAACACGTGACAATGTACAAGTAAAATCTTAAGCAAGGAAATTCTAACACACGCCACACACGGTCACTTCGAATTCAAAATCATATTAACCTACATAACTCGCTATGGTCTCCAAGACAAGAAACCACCACCACAACAACAACAACTCTCAGACTCAACAACGCCAGCCACGTTCCAATTACCTACAATACCCAAACCACCACTGAGTGCTCAAACACTTGGGTGCAGAGAATAAGAAAACTCCTCACATACAAAGCTCCTAATCAACTTTCTCCTAACCCGAGACATAAATAAAACAAAACCAACCAACAATGTTATGGCACATCAATGCCCAAAAATTCAAAATCCTTGCAAAATAAATATACAACATGTAATTATCAATTCAGGCTAGATCAAAGCACGATTTCCCAATACAAGATACAAGATACCCCATTTAAGTTAAAGAAAATTCTTTATTTTTCCATTTGTTTCAAAACACTTTGCTTTCCCAAAAGGTGCTCAAACCTGCACCGTCATAATCCAGATACATTTTCAACCGTCCATAACAAAACTTAGAGATTTCCAAATTGTTTTTCCAAAAACCAAAGGTGTTATTTATAACACAAAACCATTTTCATTCTGTTTTTGATTTGTTGGATTTAGCTTTTTATTAAACTGAAAACTTACGTTTCAACCAAAAACTATTTTAGTTCAAGAAAAGTGCCCAAGGCCACAGCACTAAAGGATTTTTTTTTTTTCTCTACAAAATCATTCCTTAGCATTCTTCGGTGAACCACAACACAGTCACCCAACAAAACCCATCACACCCATGGTGATGCCACAATACTAAAACAATATTTTCATAATGAGAATCTCTACAATTTTTGAAATATCAGCAACGCAATAACATAAGAGAAAGAAATTTCACACCCACCAATTATATAATAGTGTAAAAGCACTTATAAGACCAAACTTCCCAACTGTAACCCCAAACCGGTTACCACAAACACAACACAACTTCCCAACTGTCCATACAAGACTCACATGCCACACCTTGACACCGTTCAATTACACAACCTTCAATTCCATCCTATTCCCGTGGTGACTATATGTCAACCAACCCAAATACCAACTATCCAATACCACTATCCCCCACCGGCCTCCAAACACCAACATACCCCTTAACTCCACCTATCTCAACACTACACTAACATATTGCCTAACCAAACCAACTCGTAGATGGAGTTCCTCACACAATCTTACATTCTCATTGAATCACACCGGATTCCGCAAGTTAACTGATACTACCTCAAATCCTTGCCCATCCCCTGCACCTATGCCTACATGGCAACACTTCTTCACACCAAACTTGAGTTCGAGCTGAATTCCTAAAGATCAAAATACACACTCACCCTATCGCGTCAAGTCATACATCAACCCATGATTCTTAAATACCTTCCACACACCTAAAGATTGATAAGGTCAATAACAAACTTACACAACTCACTACCTACTCCACACAACCTTACCATACCACTCGAAGTTCCACTCTCAAACCAAAACTGCAATAGAAAATCACCCCAACACTAGGGATCCTACATGAGGTTCATAAACAATCTCCACCTACCACGAAAGTAATTCAATTTTAGCACAAATTAATCCATGCAACAATATGTTAAGTATAATATTACCACACCAAGGTAACCTCCTGGAATAGTCCCATGATCAATCCCTTTCTACACACTCCCTAACCACAAACCTCCACATACCGCCAATTCAAAACAAAAGTGAATCTATAATTAAAAGCAATTACCATAAAACAAAACTAACCACCCTCAGTAGGCTAGAGATAATTACCCCATAAAAGAAACTCAAGTCACCCTCAAGTTAGCCACTTTTAACTAATTCACACGCCAACACTGTCAACTCCCAAGGACCTGATAAGGATTCTTAAAGATGCTCTAAGGACATCGATTCATCTAATCCACTTCTTGGTATGAACAACAACACTTTACCCTTATAAGACTCCCGCTTAATGTGCCCAACTACTCTCTTCACTTAGCACCAAAACAACAATAATCCAACATCAACACCCCTATAATGGGTTCTATATACGTGCAGATCGCTCAAGCAACCCGAACACCACACTCCTAGAAATTTTGCAAAATGAAGCTAACCGTTCGAAAGCAACAAGTACCGCTCGAGCCAAGACCGCTCGAGTGCAAGAAAATTCGCTCAAGCGAAGAACACTACCCTCCCAGTATCTCTCTAGACCTACAAAAGTACTGGAAGTTCTAAAAGATCGCCGGCAGAAAAACACCGCCGAGTGAATCGCCAATATCACGCGTAAATTTTATTGAAAAACAAACCTCCAACCAGCTCCAAATGCAACCACAATACTCAAACAACTCAACCCAAACGAGGAATAAGATAAACAAGAAAACGAACAACCATTAAAGACAAGGAAACCTGAATCCAAAACATCAAATAGGTCAGGTCTAAATCAGAATCATTATACCTTTAACATAATCCAATAATCAACATCAACCAATCTGAACATACTGACCGGTATAACTCTACTCTTACAATATCCCAACGAGTTACAATGATTCTCAAAACACTCACTGTCCACAACCAACTCTACTGTGCACCTATCCAAAATCAATTTCATTAAACACAATTTATTTAGCATAACATACAATCCCTAATCAAAACAAGGCTCTCCGGCCATCACATTCCCAAGTCAAAATGCAATAGTTCATATATGTCACTATGAAGATTTCCAAATTCCACAACAACTCATAAAATAAACAACCCACCATACATACATACATATATAAACAAAGTCATAATATTTCAACGGTCCACACCGTACCGGTTACAAAAGAAAATGACTACATAATAATTACCACCGTTTACCCTCTAGTAACAAAACAAGATAACCAAAACTAATTACCCAAAACAGTTATCCCTCCACCAATACCCTTTGTCACATTCCTAACTAGACTGCTAAGACGGGTTATTCTTAACCACTGGAACACTCCCAAAACTATGACACTAAGGACAAGAGCTACAGACGTGACCCAGCTGGCCACACTTGAAACAAACACGCATCTCTCCACTCTGATGGTAAAAGTTCGACCCTCCAATGGCTTTCGAAGTCTAGCCTACTTGGTTCTGGTATTGGTATTGCCCCTGGTCTAAGGCTGAACCTGACTAGATTGCAAATTACCCAAATAAGTTCCCGATTGCGTACAAAAATGCCTAATATGACCCGGTTGGTTACATGCATAACAAATAGGTGGCCCTCGAAGATGTGATTGGTTCGAAGCCTGAACTGGTAAGGATCCTAATAACTGCTCCTCCTGTGAGCACTCAATCACCTCAAGTTCCGATTGGCTAGATGATCCCGTTAGTGCAACTATTGGTTGAGGCAACAACCTTGCCCTTCTCTTTTGGCTCTTACTAGGCCTACCACGACCCTGAGGTACAGGAGTTGCCGAAGTGGCCTCATCCCCACTCTGTCCCATGACTAATACTACGGTCTCCATGTGAGCCGCCGCTTCCACAAGCGCACGATAATTCCTATGCCAAGACCCAGCAATCCTTCCCTGAACATCATCACATAACTTATTCTCAAACTCTGCACAACAGAGCTCCTTGGTTTCCACCAATTTCGGAGCGAACTTTTATAGATTGGTAAACCACACCTCAAATTATGCCAAAGGTGTTGTACCTTGGTGCAACTCTAGAAATTGCCTCCTCAATTCTTCCTGTGTGGAAAGAGGAAAGTCGTCACTTCCTCGCCTAGACATCCTAACCAAAAACAAGCACAACAAATTTAGCATATATCTAAATGTACCCCCAACAAAATCTCATACATTTTAGCATTAAACACACAATGCATTCCACATAAACACTTAGTCACATAGTCACACACGAATTACATTCTTAAGATAAAATTTGTTCCATGAAACCCCAAGAATTCCTATTAGAACAAACATTGATCAAGTGTCCTTCTAATAAGACCTCTAACTGTTTAACAGACACAAATCAAATCCAATCCTAGGGATCCAATTCCATACCTACTTAGCCACATAAACAAGTTATCATTTAGCATACTAAGCATACAAATGTCCTTACCGAGCATGGTAAACCCATTATGGCTAACCACTTCCTGCGTGGCCAAGCCTTTCAAACCTGGTTAGCTCTGATACCAAGTTGTCACACCTCGGATTTACACGGTCCAACCCACGTGAATAAACCACCCAATGATAAACAATAGATAATAACTCTCATGAAGATGTATAAAAAATAGTCACACAATACATGTGTTTATCCAATTTCATACATTCCCATATATAACAATCTAAATCAAATGGATGTTCTAAACTAAAACATGCAAAGGTTTTATAAATTAAATTGAAACGCCCAAAGGCTTACATCAAATACAAGGGTGTAACCCTTACAAGAATGGCACACGACCAATAAATAACATGAATGGCCCATGGTTTACAAATAAAAGAACCACACTACACAGTTCCAACACAACTTCATGTCTCGGTCCACATCCACACATGTACACCTGAAAAATATTTTCAGCCATGTAGGGTGAGCAAAAAGCCTAGTAGAGAATATTTCAAAAAGCTAAATATGGTCCACCAATGTAACTGATCATGATGCAATACATACATGCAGTATACCCAAATGCATTTTCTAAATCAACTTGCTTTTTCAACAAAATCCTTTCTTTCCAGTTACCAAAACCTTACGTTTATTCAAACGTTGAAACAAAAGAAAAATCCATTTCCAAAAACAAATCCTGGTATCTCAATACCAATGAGCAAATACATTGCCAAATCAAATGTGAACACATCTCTAAACAACCGCAATTACATTGCTAAAACCGTTTCCAAAACATTCCTTTTTAAAACCAAAGCGCTAATAAATAAAATAGGTAAATTTTTAGGGCTAGTGTTCAAAATAGTAACTATACAAGTCACTATGTCATTTTTACCGGTATTAATCAGAAGGCTGGACACCTACTGCGCGATTTAGGTCTTACACCAAGGACACACATGCTAACTTAATTCTGCTTTAACACCCCCTTACTACTTTACCATTTTAATTACCATTTTCCGATAACACAATACACAAGATCCAAAGTATAATTTTCAAAATGAAACAAATGTTCTTAATACATAACACGAGAATTTCCAAAATAGTCTTTTACAAAATACACAGTTCCAGTTCCAAAATCCCTTTCAAAATCCATGATGTGCATGATTCATAAACAGTTCAGTTTTCTTAGTCCATATACAGTTTCTAACAAACGACAATGCTATCCTCCATCGATAGACAAAAAATGTTATCTCTAATACAATAAATAAAAAGATAACAATCCGAATATACAAATCCAAAAATATTAAAGTCATGATTCCAAAGAATTTCCAAAAGAGTATCCAACACTTGGTATTTTCCAAATCTCATAACACTTTTCTCCAACCAAGTCCCTTTTTCGAAAATCCAATAATTCCCAAAAGATTATCTTTTAGGGCTTTTCTCAAATCGAAGCTTTTTACTTCTAAAAACTCATATGCATCTTTGTAAATGGAAAATAGATTTTTTTGTGGATAAACCATAGCTCAACAACCCCATTTGGAACAAACCCTCAATTCATAAAACAAATTTCCAAAATCAACCCAAAAATAACAAAATCTACATATTAAAATACACCACAAATACACTACCGAACTCACGTCGAGTTTAAGAAATAGACCATACCTCTTGAAGCAAGAAGGAAACAAGCTGGAAAAATCACCGGTGACAAAAAGACGATCCGCTTAGATTAAATGGAAGCTCTCGCCGAACTCTACATTTTGGTATAAGGGACTAGGGGTAGAAAGTGACTAGAGGTAGATGAAACCAAGCTTGGAAGCTTGAAAAAGGCAAAAATGGTGGACTGGAAGAGAGAGAGATGGGAAAAAGAGATCAAAAATAAATATTTTCAACTATCCACGAGTTTTTATATAAAACCCATCGCGGGCGGGAACTAAAGACCACGGGCGTGACCTGCCTAGGTGGCATGGTCGCGGGCTCGACCTGCCTTACCCAAAAACACTGGGTCGCTGCCCAGCAACCATCTCGGACCACTCCCAAGGTCCACAACCACCAAACAAGACCGAAAACGTTGGACATCAACGTGTCCCAGCTAGAAACTAAATCAGTAGAGGGCTTTCCCGACCCAGGCCACTATAGCAAAAACGTTCACTAAAAAAGAGAACCTTTTTTACTGTAGGTTCCTCAACTCCCTCTTATATAATACTAGGTGCGCGAGCTATGTGCATTGCACGATAACTCATGCCTATGATGAGTTGATGTAATATGTAATTTGAAATAATGTGATTGTAAATTTTGTGAAATTCATAATATAGATGAAAATATATAAATAAAACAAGAACTATACTTAGAACATTGTCTAGCGAGATGAAGAACAAAAACAATTAAAGGAAATATAGAATTAGTTGTTCTTTGAATTAAAAAAAAAATGATTGGTTGAAGTTTAAATACAAATCAAACCAAGACCAAACTAAGAAACAAAATTAAAGAAATTAGAAGTGCAAACAAAAAATTGATTGCAAAAAAAAAAAAAAAAACACACACACACACCCACACACACTCACACTCACACAAGAAAAAAAAAAGAAAGAAAGAAAAATAAATTGTGAAACCATAACTAAGGTTAGTTGCGAAACATTTAGTGATATTATGAAAGCTGAATGCATCTTTCTATGCATTCAGAAGAATTTAACAAATTTACAATGAGAACCAAGAAATCAGTAAATATCCATACAGAAGCTTGAATAGAAACCAGACCAAGAGAACCAAAAAATCAAAACATATATAAGAATAATGCTTTTTTCTTTTTGTTTTTTTTTTTTTTGTTTTTTTCCTAAAAATATACTTCCCGTACTACATATCTTTAACCAATAATAACTTTGCACTGCAGATCCCATAATGCCAAAATCAGTGTCCATACAAAATGACGAAGCTCAAACTTTATAATATCAACACCTAAAATCCAACAAAAAGTTTCATCCTTTAGGCCACAACTATGAAAAATATTGAGTTGTCAAGATAACAAAATCATAAACATTTAAAAAAAAAAAAAATCGAAATCATCCATCGGTAATTGCATATAAAACACAAAATATTTTTTTCTATAACCATATATAAAAAGTGCGAAAATGCTATCGAAGTGAATATAGCTCATATTAAAATGTCCAATACACCCTTCTTGTGGCAAAATACAATATCAGTTGAACCAAGGCACTGAGTGAAGAAAAGTTCCTGTAGAAATTCCTAGAACCCAAAACTCTACTCTTCGAGGAAAAACTCAAACCTAGCCAAGCGATCTGATTTGTTTGTTTCCCTAACTGCATCCAGCGAGGGCCATTATTACATTAGACATTATTACAAACTCCCAAATAACACTACCTGGTTAGACATTATTACAAACCGTTTGTTTTGTTTTGTTTATACATTAGATGATTACACATCATAGTTTCCAATTTCTTTGTTTGTAGATGTTGGTATTGGAATTGTATATTTGTATGTTAATTTGTGTTTGTTAATATGTATACCTTGCGCACAATGTGTTTAACAATATGCCCATAAGAGAAAACTTGTTGTGTTCATGTGCTTCTCACATTTATTGGCATTGAAATTGGCTTTATTTTATTTATTTATTTATTTATTTTTCATATCAAAACATCCTAGACAAATTGACTTGCTTGTTCTTGTCATACCACATGTAGGGGCGGGGGACCAAACCAAGAAAAAAAAAAGGGAAACCCGAATTTCTAAAGTTACAACAAAACCTTTAAAATAAACTCGTGAAAATCAATTGTATACCAGCAATTTTCTACATTATAAACTTCATTCAAGCAACACGAACTGATCTTATTTGACAAATATCAAATTGCTCAATTAAGCCTACATAACACAATTTTAATTTGCAACACAATTCCAATAGGACAACCATGACAACGCAAAATAAAATCCAATCAAACAATGATAACACAAAACCAAGAAAATATTCAAAAGACATAGAAACTCAAAAGTTTTACAAGATACAGTTTCCGAGAGCAATAAGATGCAAACAGAGCTGTTAAGTATGATTTTTCAAGTATAATTATATGGGTTGTCTTGATTTCATCACTTGGTTTCTATGTTTCTTTTACTCTACTCCAAGTATCCATCTCAATATGATGGATTATGGAGTTCGAATAATGATTTTAGAGATAAATGAGTGAAACAGGAGAATAGAGAGAATGAGTGTATGAAAAGTGAGGAGAGACTGTGTATAAGTCTATCTATAGTATGAGGGCAAAAATTAGGTTTTGGGTCCACAAATCTGATTAAAAGGGCAGTTTTCACGTGCTTAATTTAAATAGACCGCTAGAGAGACAAAACCTGCGCTAGAGCGGTGAATTGGGGCTTGCAGTACATATGGCTATAGCTAAATCCCTCATAAAGAGAACTAATGTCAACATCACCATTTTACCTATGGATTGACGAAAACATATTTCAAATTAGCAAATTAACAAATAATCTAAAAATTGAAATCCAATGGTGAACTGATAAGCACTTCAAAATAAGGAAAGGAAACCATTGTAGCCTCTGATTGGAGGGATTCGAAACCAACTTTTACTAACATGCATCATATCCACCTATTTGAGGGCATACTTTCTCCCTCTAGGTAACTCACACCAACAAGCCTTCCCCTACCAGCAGCACCTAGCCTCCTTAAACTGCTTCTATCTACACCCAGCCCCCTTAAACTGCTTCTATCTTCTTCCTGTCTTTTCCACCTCCTTTCTTTGCCAAGAACAATCTGACTTCTACCATCCCTCTATCTCTCTCTCCTTCTTCACAACTACTCACACCTATAAATAATCTGAAACTAACCCACCACACTTTAGGGCATTTCAACCAACTGTCTCTCTTTTGACTCTAAAATATCATAAATGTAGATATAGTTGCAGAGTATCACAACTCTCAATCCACATTCTACTATTAGAGAGTAAATCTTCAACACAAGCTGTCAATTGATGGCAAAGATAAATAACTTCCTTCCCAATTGCTTTGGTTTTGTAAAGAAATGATAAAAAAATAAAAATAAATAAATAAAACAAACTTGTAAAATGACTAAGTTTTACAAACTTGTAAAGTTAGAAAAGTATACAAGAAGGCTGATTTATTTTAGTTCAGAGACAGCTTGTGTGGCAAAATTGATTTGGGACTCTTTTGTATACTGATTTTGACATGTTTTATATCCATTTCTTACAAGTTGTACTTTTCTCCATCATTGTAACCCACATCCACCGGCCCTTCTCCACCCACCAGTTACACCTAGTCCCTTAAATTGCTTCTATCTTCTCCGCCATCTTAATCCACCAAACATAATTGCATCTTTCTCCTTCTCAAATTTTTCCACCATCAATCACACCTATTGATAATCTAAAACTAACCAAAAATCAAAAAAGAAATTTTACACCCAAAACAAGTTGAAAAGAATGTCTAAAAATGACCACCACGGACTAGGAGAAATCAATTATCACTATTCAACTTCTATTCACATCAAGTACAAAAAATTATCTGCTTGGAAACAATCAAATATATGTGTATATATATATTGAAGGTATAACTTTACCTATTATTTTGATTAGCTATGTAACACCGTGCAAATACACCTTGTTATACACACCAGTATTATGATCATACAAATCCCAAAAGGTCATCTTTCCCATTTGAACTAAAATTTGAGTGTCTACACTACATATAGAACATCCCCAAGATGTTCAAAAGTCTTCTCTCAGTTCAGTGAACTAGATATCTTAACAAAACATAAGCCCCTCGGGCGTACAGTATTACAAATACAAGAGATAGTTCTGTTACATAAATCCCAAAATAAATGCAAAATAACTAAAAGCCCTTGACTTCAATTAGCTCCCCAAAAGAAAATACGGTTGGTGCTTGTACCAATCCTTCAATGAGGTCGACCTTCTTCAACTCCTGAAAAAGCATTAGGGTTGAGCTATATGCCCAGTAGGAATACATTTATCCAGGTATCTAATCCACTGAATATGGTTGTGGCATCCATGTGAAATAACAACACAATAAAAGTTGTTTCACAAGTATATATATATACCACATCTCACAAGAACCTTTACAATCTAATGCAAATAAATTTTTTTAAAAAAAATGTTATTTATTAAATAATTAAACATTCATAGCCAAGAAATCAAGTCACATACATTCCATCACATAAGCCGAACTGAGAACAACCATTTCTTTTCAAAGACAACCCCTACATTCGTCGGCTACTATACGGCAGGGAGTGGGCACCCTAAGAAAATCATCTGTTTTTCCACTTTTGTCGGCTACTATACGGCGAGACTGTGTAGATACCCAAAAATGTTTTTCCCACATTCGTCCAGGGATAAGCCTAGACAGGACAATTGGGCACCTTTTAAAACTCCCTGAGCGGGTACACACAACACCACCCTCACACATTACAGACTCACACATGGACTCATGCATGCTTAATAATTAAATCACATTTCAATTCCATAATCAACATCATGTATCATCATCACATATAAACATCACATAGAACTCATTGGCTAATAGCATTCAAGCCATCATCTCTTCATTTACACCAGTACCCACATATTATCTCTTCATTATTCACCAAGGTCATGAATCAATTAGGTATTTCATTAGCTAGGGAATTTTCTAACCAATTGGAAATATAGGGTTTCTCTAAATTTTGGGGGTTTCTTCCCTTAGTCACAAATCTAGTTCTTTAACCCCATCTTCACCCATATTAGAGAGAGAGATTTAGGGATTTCAAACAAAATATTATGTGAAAGAGTAATTACATGAAAAGTGGGTTTTATTCAACAAAAACTTCAATTAGGTTGTCAAACACACATAATACCATCAAATTTCTTCAAGAGAGAAGAGATACAAGAATAAAAATATCCCTACCTCAAATGACGAGCCAAAACCCAAGCTCCTTCACGGTTCTATCGCAAACCCACGATCTAATCGGTAAAAACCGATGATCCTTAAGTGTATTTCGCCTCTAGCAAGAGATTTCGGGTGGATTTTTATGCTAAGAGAGGTGTTGGATGATAGGAACTTAGGGTTTTCAAGAGAGGGGGGAGGGGGAGGAGATCAAGAATAGAAAAAGGGGGGTGAGAATGAGCTAGAGTTCTTTGGGTTTAAAAGATGTCTTCGCGATCCCGCTTGGCGTGACTTCCCACGCTCAGCGTCTAGAGATAATCAAGAAGGCCCGCTCAGCGACAACTTCCACACTCGGCGTAGAAAGAAAAGTCTCGAAGTTTTATAGTGCTCTGATGTAATTCTTGGATGCCATCATTTCACGCCGGCGTGACATCCCACGCCGGCGGAACACGCTGAAATGCCACAAAGTGCTAGGAGCAACAAATCCACGCTAGAGCGACAGATTCCCCGCTCAAGCGGACCCAGAAACAAAATGTCAAAAGCGAAATGCCCATTGATTACTATATATTCTTACATATTTTTGGGTAAATTACATTGACCTCTCATGCTATAAAGAAAGTGTTAATTAGTTGTATTTCATGAAACATGTATAGAAAGATTGAGTACTAAATGGAGTTGGAATTTTTTTCAACATTTGTCAATACATCATCCCTAGAGATGCAAATATAGGTTGGACCAACGGCAAGACTACTGCCGATTTTATTGGCAAGACTACAACCGATTTTATTCTTATATTATTTGGTTTTTTTTTTCCTTCTTTTAATTTATAATACAAGTAATTTATAATTTTCTGCCACCTTTCTTGGCTTGCCAGTTGTTTCACAGCCTCACAATGATATTGTTGATGCCGGAATATCAAAAACTGATGTCAACTACTGTCACACCCCAAACCCAGGTATGACAGGTCGTGGCCCATAGGGCCTTAGCCCAAGGCACACGTAAGCCTAAACACAAATCCATAAGCACATTGAACAACTATACAATAGTCTCGAAATAAATAAATCAAAACCCAATCCACTGACATGCCACAAAATATAAATGGTAAAACCAGCCATAACTAACTTCCACAAATATATACTAAATGGGACACAAACCGCCCACAAAATAATATAATTCTAAATAAAACCCAACCACAATGTATGCACAAAACTCGACACAACAAGCTAAAACAAAATAAATAAATGTCCAAAAGGTCCATGCAATTGAGTCCCCGCTACGTCATGAGTCCACTCTAAGTCCTTTTAACAACTGGAAGTGATAAACAACTAAGTCAGCTGATAACTTAGTGAGTAACAACATGGATAGTATATACAGTTTTGAAAACAGGGATGAATTCCAAAATAAGATATATATCACAGAAACTAGATTGGCATACAATTTTGATAAAGATAATCTATTTCAAAAAGAAGGTTTCATAGTTCAACAGTTAAAATACTCATGTCTCTCAAGAACATGATAAATGACATTTTTCATTTGAAACATATTACAATATGAACACCAATAACTTTCTGGGTACCAAGAATAACAAGTAACATGCCACATAGTTCACAAGGCAATAAGCCCGTTTGATCCAATATCGAACCAAGAGTCATCCTCGGGCGGCAACCCGAGCCTTTTCTCTAAGACGATCCGATTGAAGATCATCTAGCCTAGCCTAGGTTTCTTTCTTATAATCGTTGAGCACTAGAGTCATCACGGCCCAACCGGACTGTTCCTAGTGGCTAGAGTCGCCACACACGTGGAATAATTTCCCTTGACTAAAATATACTGAGATGGCCCTAATAATCAATACAATTCGGTTTACAAAAACATGGTAGTTCACCATTATAAACATGAGACCATAACAAATCATTTATAGTATGCCAAGTTTACACATGTTTCAGAAATAATTTAATTCCATTGATAGTATAATAATTTATCAAAACAGTTTAGTCCTGAAACAACAATTTAATTTTTCAACAGTTCAGGGTAAGAGAACATTTATAAAAATATGTAGCATGAAACTACTCACCTGAAAACGAAATAATATAATCCTCGAATAGAGTATGAAAGTCCAACTAGTGTCTTGAACCAAGTATGAAAACTATATGTCACTACTAATTTAAAAATATTAAAGAGAATAATAAACTAAGTACCCCACACTAAAATGCACTAACAAAGCTCAACCCCACTCACCGTTACTCTTAAAAAGTACCTAAGTTCATGTTCTTCAAGGTCTCAAATTACTCATGAAATGGGTTCAGATCGAAACTTAATTAAAAGTAACTTTAAGATAAAATAGAGTTTTGAACAAGTTTTCCAAATCTATTCGCCAACTTTGAAAATTAAAAACCCACTCCACGTTGTTCGAAAAATTCTAAAACCCTCAAGATATCAACTAATATATCCTAAGTTTCAAACCCAATTGGTTTTACTTCATTTGCTTGTCAAAATAATTATTTACAATTAATTATATCCAAACAGGTTATTTTCTGCAGCACTTAAAGAAATTGACGGTTCTCTTAATATACATGAGAAATCAATGCAAGGACAAAAATTTAAGAAACTAGACTCGTAACCGGTTCTAATAACATTGATTTGATAATTTTTGGATTTATACCCAAAGAGAACGACACTTCTGAAGTTACTGTTTTACACCAGTTTTCTGAATAGATTTGAACACACCAGTTAATATAGATTTTGACTCCCAAAAATTATGAAAAAATTTTGATATGCAATTCAATATGTAATTAATCTATTTTAATTCAATTCAAAATTCATTCGTTTACTATATTTTCTTGGTTTTTAAAGTTTATAGCTATGTGCAGAATTTCATACTCATAAATTGCACCCTCAACTTTATGTACCTGTTTAATTCCTCAAACTACATAAAAAAAAATGATATTCGCAAACAGTGGTGGCCAAGTACTCCTACCTATCCCACGTTTCACTCACAAGGTCCACCATTACAAGCAAAAACACTCATTGAATATAACCCATGACATATACTTGTTTTTCATACATCCACTATACCCATTACACTATTCCACACCAACTATTAACCTGATAGATATTCAAGCAACCTAATCAGTACCTTTCGTTCCTTCTTCTTCCAAAGAATGCACAAAAATAGCTATACAAAATAACTATATTTACAAAATATTGGTTTCTACCTTGGAGATGGAGTTATTCAAGCACCAAACTAGTTCTTCAATTTTCACCAAAAGCTGTGCCTATCTCCTCTTCTCTCTAGACTTCACGGCTACTAATTCAATATTATGAGATTTTAGGGTTACCCACACACTTCAAATAATCCGACTCCCTTAACCTTTTTCTTTTCTTTTATTATTATTATTATTATTATTATTATTATTATTATTATTATAGTAAATCTTGCCTCTAAATTAGAGATTTCCACTATAAATTTATTTTAGGTTTAAAATTAATTAAAAGACCCTGCAACAATTTTAATTTGTACTTTAAGATTCACTATGAAAATATTTGAGATTGTAAAATTATTATTACATAATTATTTATTTGATTTGTATATTCAGGTTCTCACAATTATGCCTATGTAGGCTGTGGTATGCTACCGCAAACTAGCTTGGTTTGCCCACTAATATGTATGTATATATATAATTTTTATTTTATTTTATTATTTTCTCACTTGATTTATTTTTATTTTTTTCATGTTTATCCAAAATATTACTTCCAAGTTTCATTTTCAAATATATATAATTTTATTTTTAATTTCTTCAGAAAGGGTGGACTTTCGGAGATTAGATTAACAAATTCACTTGACCCGCATAAGATGCCTTGACCAAAATATTCAGCCAACAAGACCTTGTAGAACATTTGAAAAACTCAATCTTCATATTTTCTTTGGGAATAAATGACTATTCCTACATTTATCTTCCCTCTAACAATGGTACTCCCAGTAAATTTGTGCCCAATGCCTTTGCAGAAAATCCTTCTCAATGAACTATCGATGGGTCTAACGATAAAATGCATCATGTTCACATCACCACCTTGAGTGATTATAAATTGCTTTATTGTTTTATGAATTATTTTATGCAAATCATGTTTTATAAATTATATTAATATTTCAACTATGTTATTTATTTTATGAACCCTATTTGCTTAAAAATGAAAACCCATGGATGTAACTGTTTATTAAATGTATTTTTGAACAATTACTTTATAAGTATCACCACGGAAGTCCCATGTGCAGGGAGTCTTAAAATAACCATTGGCCTTCTGATTAGTCACTTTATGACCCTCTGTCTATCATGGATCCATTGACCTTCTGTTCCATTTAGTACTGTGGTTATAATTATTTTACTTATATGATTTCTGCATTATGTTTCTGTTAGTTAAAATGATTTATTTATTCGAACCAAACTATTCATTATTTAGCCTAAATAATTATCTATGGTGATTTGTATACCTTATGCTCTTGTATAATATTTCTCATTCTGCCATGTACTTATAACTATTAAACCCTTTCAGGTGAAGAAACTTAAGGAGGAATTGTTTTATCCCATTAATCAGGACCCAGACTTGAGATAAACATTGTGTTTTTTTTTTTTTTTCCTGTTATATGTGATTATTGTCTGACTCATGTTAAATAAATTAAAGTTCCAAAGCATGCTTTAAATATTTATGTGTACCTTTTATTTTATACTGCTACATTATTTAATTTGTTTAATCTAGAATTAATCCTTGGTAACTTTAGAAATCAACTAGTTGCAACATCTAACCCAAAGCACCAATGTTGGGTCATGACACTCAGACTGTCCATCAGTTTGAAGGTGATAGACAGTACTAAAAGTCAATTGGGTGCCCATAACACTCTACAAACTTTGCCACAACCGTGCGGTAAAACGAGGGTCCCTATCTAAGACAATGCTTGTTGAAACCCCGTGAAGGCGAACAATCTCTCAAATATAAAGCTCAGCTAAGAAATGGACTAAACCCCCCCCCCCCCATATATATAGTAAGGAAATGAGCCGACTTAGTCAATCCTCTACCACACAAACCGCATCGTTACCCCTCTGTGTTCTAGGATGGCCCGAAACAAAGTCCATAGTGATGTGCTCTCACTTCCACTCTACTATAGGTAAGGGTTGTTGGCAAGTTAGACACTTAGACGCAAGCAACACTACATCTCGTTTCATACCCCTCCACTAAAATTGACGGCTAAGATCATTGTACATTTTTGTACCTCTCGAATGCACGGCAAGGCATAAATGATGGAATTCCTGAAGAACTTCGTCTCTACAGGGTTTTGGTACAAAAAAGATGTTCTAAAAATGGAACACTTGTATCAAAATGTACCCTCAACCCCTTCTCTTCCTTCCCTTGAGAGATCTTCCCTCATATTACCTCCACTTCCGGATCACCTTGCTGAGCTTCTATAACTCGAGCGACGAGTGTTGGTTGTGTAAGAACTGTAAACAAATTGGCATGCTCAAGAGACTTGCCAAAATGCAAAACAAATTCACCCAGAACACCTAACATTTCCCACTCTATAATAGCAAGACTATCAATGGTACTCACGGATTTTCTACTCAAGGCATCTGCTACCACATTGATGTTTCCTGAATGATAATGCAATTTACAGTCGTAATCTTCCATAAATTCCATCTACCTCCTCTGACATAGGTTCAAATCTTTTTGAGAGAATAGATACTTAAGGCATTTATGGTCCAAGAATGCATCAAACTTCTCTGTATAGATAGTGCCTCCACGGTTTTAAGGCAAAGATAACCGCTGCTAACTCTAGGTCGTGAGTTAGGTAGTTTCTATCTTGAGTCTTCAACTGACACAAACCATACACGACAACCTTACCCTCTTACATCAAGATACATCCCAAACCTTCCCTAGAAGCATCACAGTCCAGAATAATCAAAATAGGTGTAGTAGTCTGCCTAGACTTCAACTCTAGGAAAGATTTCTCACATGACTCACTCCAAACGAACTTGACACCTTTTCTGGTTAGTCTAGTCAGCGGAGAAGTTAGGGTAGAAAAGTCTTTCACAAACCACCTATAATAACCAGCTAGAGCTAAAAAGCTACGAATCTCAAAGGCGTTCTTTGGTCGCTCCCAATTTTGCATACTATGACCCCATTCCTAGAAATTACATGACCCAAGAACTTCACCTCGAAAAGCCAAAATTCACATTTCTCATATTTAACATATAACCAATGTTCCCTAAGCAACTGTAAAACAATACGGAGGTGTCCCTCATGCTCCTCTTTGAAAGGTGAATAAATAAGGATGTCATCCATGAAAACCACTACAAATTTATCAAGATATACTTGTAAGACTCGATTCATTAAGTCCATGAAAGTGGCAGGGGCATTGGTTAAGCCAAAAGGCATTACAAGAAATTCGTAGTGGTCATATCGAGTACGAAAGGCCATTTTCGGAATATCCTCCTTCTTCACCCGCAACTGATGATAACCTAACCTTAGGTCTATCTTTGAAAAACATCGGGAACCTACAAGTTGGTCGAAAAGATCATTTATTCTAGGCAACGGATATTTGTTCTTAACAGTGACCCTATTCAACTTGTGGTAATCAACGCATAACCACAATGAACCATCATTCTTCTTAGCAAAGAGAGCCGGTACTCCCCATGGAGAAGTACTGGGACGTATAAAGCCCTTGTCTAATAACTCTTGTAGCTACTCCTTCAAAACAAGCAATTCTGCCAACGCAAATCTATAGAGTGACATAGAGATGGGTACAGTGCTGGGCACTAAGTCTATAGAAAACTCGACCTCATGATGAGGTAGTAATTCAGTAAGGTCCTTAGAAAAGACATCAGAATATTCGCAAACCACTCTAGGGAATACACCTCGAATCCTACTATTCTCATCATCAAATAAGGTTGCAAGAATAAAGCTAAGTTCACCTTGACCACGTGGGTCATACAATGGCAGTAACAATCTATCGGTTCTATACCCCAGAAAAGAGAAACAATCACCACCTAGTGTGCACACAGTGACTCTCATACGGTAACAGTTTATAACGGAACAGTAGGAGGACAACCAATCCATGCCAAGGATGACATCAAAACCCCACATATCTAATAACACAAAACTGAAAGGAAGTCGGCGATCAGCGACTTCAATCACACACCTGATTCAAGACAACTTTACCCCCAACATATGACTCTACCAGGAGCGAAGATTCTAGTTCTTCACTTTCTAACCCCAAAATGGATGCGAATGCAGATGCTATGAATGAGTGTGATGCTGTAGTGTCTATCTACACATTGGCCCAAGTATTGAAAATAAGATATGCATCTCTCACTACCAATGGCCCAGATGACTGCTCAGATGGGGTAATGGCATAAACTTGCCCCTCTGGTCCTTGCTTACTTCGATCTCCCCTCTAAATGTAAGTCGATTAGACTGACTTTGCGGAAGTGGCCCCCTGTACCACCCTAGATGCCTGTCTAGACTAAACTGGCTAATGAGTTTGCCTCTAACTTTAACCTAACTAAAAACCTCCCACTAGTCGGAACCCTAAAGCGCTAGTCATCCTGGTTATCTGTGGACAAGGCCCCTTTGTATGACCAAACTGGCCACACTGATAGCAGATGGGCAATTGACCTCTACCCGGTGTCTGGCTCTAAGAATGAGCTGAAGTTTGGTGTTGTTGACTACCCCTTTGGGGACATGCAATGGACTTATGGCCTTGCTCACTACACCAATAGCAAGTAACTCCACTTTGCCCCGTACTATCTGTACTCTTCCTTCGCCTAGGAATCAATGACATGACCTGTAGAGGTGGTGATTGAAAAGACGACGAACCCCTTGACTTTTTGGATGGTCTAGTATCCCCCCGAGACTTTGAAAACCCTTGCCTCTTATCTTTAGCCTCCAACATTACTTCTACATGTGCAGCAGACTCTGCCAACCTATCATAATCACGAATCATATTTCCCATCACTTTCATCAAGATCCCTAGACTCAATCTTTTTTCAAACTTTAGTCACCGACACTCCTTCGTTACTACTAGGTCAGGTGTAAAACAATATAGACTAGTAAAGGTAGCCTCAAACTCTATTACAGTAGATTCAAATTGTTCAAGCTCCTCAAATTCCCTTCTTAGATGCTCCTTTGTAATAGGAGAAAGGTATTTCTTTTGGAAGGCATGTGAAAATGCCTCCCAAGTGTGCTTAATTTGGCCCTTGGCATACTTCCACCATTGGCTTGCGTTTCCCTTTAACTGGTAGGTGGCAAGCACTACCCGAAGTTCACCCTCACGGATGTCTAAAATCTCGAAAGACTTGGTGATTTGATCTAGCCATTCATCGGCCTTCAATGGTTCAGCGCCGCTGTAAAATTTGGCAGGGTTAGAGAGGAAAAACTCCTTCTTTAAAAATGAAGTCCTAGACTCTCGCTTGCTCAGCTCTAAGAATATCCATGCACTCTCTAAGAGCCCCAACCATCTCTCGGGCTAATGCCGCCGTAGCGTCTTAGGCCGATGGAGTGGCCATATTATTTTGACCCACTCATTCTTCCAAATAAGGGATTTCCAGTTGGGCTGGAATGTCCCGACCGTTTTGGCAAGGTCTACCACGACCTTTACCACCTCGAAACATCCTATATAATAGTAAATGTAAAATAGAATTAATTCATAGTTCACATACTAACACACCACCTCACACATTACTCCCAGTTAAGTCTTGATTTCACTCCAAACATATGGGCACACAAACAATTAGAGCACATACAAGTCATCATCCTAAGATATCAACTTGTTCCATGACACTCAAAGATTTCCAAGTGGAAGAGGCATTGATCGGGTGCCTTTCCAAAGAGACTTCAATGGTTGTGATGGACACCAGTTATATCCTAGAAACTTGACCCCATACCCAAATATTCACATAAGCACGGAAACATCCAAACATGTAGGGCAAAACGTCCCATCCTAATATGATAAACCCATTATGGCAAGAGCCACGTCCCATGAGCTCCAAGTATTCAAACCCGGTTAGCTCTAATACCAATTTGTAACGCCCCCCAAATCTGAAACTATAAATTATCCAACACAGTTGAGATGTATATATAATATTCAACTCAAATTCACAATAAATCCCAAAATTTCTCTTTCTCATTGAACTATAATTCCAAGGTTACAAAATACATATGCAAGCTTTCACAGTTCAAGAAGATAGAGAAAGTTAAACAAATGTCGCACGGCTTACAATATTAAATACATGGCCTTCAATGAACAAAAGGGGCTCTTAATCTCAAAACTATATAAAAGTTCAACAATTACATTACAAATTCAAAATATCATTGACTTTTAAACAAAAGAGTTGGTTAGCTTCTTTTTTCGTTGGGGTAGTTGCGGTTCACGAAGTCCTGAAATTTGTTAGATAGGAATGAGCAATTGCCCAGTAGAGAATATATTTAACCACGTATATAAAAATTTGATTTAAATTATGCATAACTGTGTTCCTTTACTCATGCACATTAATTTCCCAACCTCATAACCTAATACACATAATTCCATTTAACTCTACATTTCTCGGTCCTCACACGGATGGCCAGTAGGCACCTCAAATATTCCACATTTATCGTCCTTACACAATCAGGCATGTGGACACCTCAACATTCTCATTTTTGTCGTCCTCACACGACTGGGCAAGTGGGCACCTCAATGCCCCACGCAGGTAAAACCATATCATACAACAAGCAACAATCCAAAAGCTCAAATATCATCTCAACATAAGGGATCTCAACACATATCTAATTTACCCATTAATTCCTCTCTTATTACCCACCAAGACCCATGAACAACAATTAAGGTTTCATAAGAAATTTAGGGCTTTTCTTTCCATTCCATAATTCCAAAATTATTAATGTATACATTATTTTTAACTAAAAAATAACCAAATCTCCCATAAATCTTAGGACAAAACTTGTTATCACCATTAGTAAATATACATCACCCATTCCAAATCACACCTTCATATCATGAGATTAACACATATTCAAACCAAAGCATAGATATACATGGGCAAAAATATTTCTACCTCAAAGGTTGCAAGAGAAGAGAGGGAGACCCAAGGAGTGAGCTTGCGAAATAACACAATCCAATTAGTTCAATGTGTAGCTTATGGCAAGATTAACAACTTTGATAAAAGGAGAATGATGGATTCTTGCTTAAAATGGGTGAAATATAATGCTTTGATGCTAGGGTTTTCGGAAATAGGTGTTAGAGAGAGAAATGTGTGAAAAAGTGAGCCCAAAAAATGTTTAGATCGAGTTTTAAAACTGTTGTTCTGAACAAATCACTCGAGCGAACTTTCTACCACTCGAACAAAGTGCTCAAAAACAAAGAGACCGCTCGAGCTAACTTTACACCACTCATGCGATAAACACAAGCACTTAGAAGTTTTGCGGAGTAACAGTGAAAATACTAGGAGCCTCATCTCTACGCTCGAGCGACAACAAATACCGTTCGAGCGGTCATGCCTGCAACAAGCAAAATACTGGAAGCTTTGCATCACTGCTCGAGCGACAAATTGACCGCTCGAACGGTCTCCTAGAATAGATTGTTACACAATTTGTGTTCGCGATACTGGAAATAGAAGTTGATTTCGCAACTTCTTGGTCCACTTTGATAGAATCTGAAATTTTCCAAGTGCTTCGACCCAGAGAGGACCAGAGATGAACCTGAAATTTGAGATTTTCGGGTGCTGCAAACCAAACGCGAATGAATAAATCTGATCAGTTCACGAACTCAACTTTGATTTTAAAGAGAAAAACCAGTTTGCAATACAAGAAACAAGATTGGGATGGCTTCGGATCGCGACTACCAAATCCAGGGTAGTTCTTAATTGTGAAGTCAAATCTATGGCTTCAGATCAACTTGATCAAACTTGTGATGGCAACTTCTGGTGGGACGATCTAGGGTTCACACCCAAGAATTAGGGCTTAGATCCAAAACCAGGTATGTTTCTTATTTCTAATTGACGAATTGTATGTACAATTAGGAACAATTAAGTACAAGATCTATAGCTCTGATACCAAATAATGAAATCCAAATGCAAATGAAGATCAAATTGAGAGAGAGAAGACAAACGCCCCAATTAGAGGTAAAACCCCTAAGGGGTAAAAAGAGAAACTAAGCTCTACTTTGATCATAATGTATATTCTTTATTCTAAAACTAAGTACAATATTTATATGCAGACTAAAATGCACTATCTAGTAACCTATGGCTATCGTTATAGGCCTCTTTAATATCCTTACAAGCCATTTACATTATATAGTAATGATGTAACATCATCATTACTCTATCCTCCCCTCGAGAGCTGCCTCTCTACTCTGCTCACATCCTCCATCCCTTCACTGATAGAAAAATGTGTTAAGCATTTGATTTCCGTCAGGGAAGGGAAACATGGATTATGGAACCGCTGTTGCTTTCGAGTGTAGCATGTGTTAAGCACAGAATGCCGGTAATAGACAGGTCAAACCTGCCCCAAGCGAATATTACTCTGTAGACACCCCATTTTTGACTGCCCTTAAGACTTGCGCACTACTGATGGTCTACTTGGTGGAGAAAGGTGTGCAGGGCAAAGGTCCAGTTTCTTTGGCAAGGAGAGAGACAAATCTCAACTTCACACACCATTTTTTACCAAAGTTATTTTGGATGGTTTTTAAACCTTAAAACCCTCTCTTTCAAAACATTTTTGAAATAAAGTTTCTACAATGTTCCGAGGCTCACATTTTGTCAAATAATGCGCTTTTCGATAAACCGAGCAAGGACAAAGTGAAAATGAATGAAAGAGAGATGAAATCTTTGAAAAATCTTTCAAAACACCTTACTTAGGGGTTTGAAGTTGAAGAAAAGAGGAGAAGAGGGGAGAAAACAAGTTGGAGAAGAAGTTCGGCATGAATCCGGGTGGAAGAGAGTCGAGCAGCCCTCGCTGAATCGGGCCTATTCATCTGTATACTTGGATTTCAGCTATGAGGCCACCACCATTGGAAATCTTACTTCCGGGGCTTCATTTTGCACTCAAGAATCTCCTAAAACCAAGTCCGGGTGGGGGAGATATGGTTCGTTGAAGTAGGGGATCAGTTCGATTGGATCGAATCTGCGCGGCTTCACCAAAAAGGGCATAACTTTTTGCACAGGAGGAATTTTAATGCAAGGTTTGCGGCATTGGAAAGCTAACTTCTGTGGCTTCACTCTGGACACCACCAGCCACTTTTTGGCCTTGACAGCACCTACCGGTCATCAATTTGGCCCGCCGGCCAAATAAGTAGCAGGCCGGCCAAAAAAAGTAGCCGGCTGGCCAAATATTTGGCCGATTGCCTCCTTTTCTGGCCGATACCACCTCTTTGCCTTTTTCAAGCATAATGCATGCCAGCTGTGCCAGCTGGAGTGCACAGACCCTTTCCCCCGTGCATAAGTGTGGTTGTTTTGCCCCTTTTGCACCCTTTTGGTCTAGCTTCTTGAGGAAGCTTGGACCTTTGTCTTAGCTTCCTCAAGAAGCTTGCAGGTATCAGCTTCCTCGAAGCCTTGGCCCCCTTGCCCCCTTTGACCCTTTTCTCGTTTAGCTTCTTTGAGAAGCTTCAAGCCATTCCATTGCCTATATAAGCAAACCCTCTCATTCTTTGAGATGGTTCAACAAAAACCAGACCTAGGGCATATATATACGATATATATACTCTCTCTCTCTCTATATCTCCCTCTCTCTCTACATTTGTGTGTGTTAGAGGGTTCAAAAGGGTTTGTTCTTGGCCTATTGCACCACACCTCATAGCCATACACCACCACCATTGGGTGAGGTTCTTGGGAGGGTTTCTTTGAGCTCTAAAAGGCGGTTTTTGGCCCCTGAAATTGCTGATCTCGAAATTGGTCTTCAAGGGTAAGTTTCTTCCCCTTTTTAGCACTTTCTTGTACCTCATTTTAGCCTATCTTGCATGATGTTTTGAGCTTAACTATAAACTGAAAAAAGTTTTGTATTTGCATGTTTAAGACTATTTTGGTGTTGGAGGTCATCTCCCCCCCCCTTGCATGCTTGTTTTGGCCTTGTTTTGTGCTATTCTTTGAGACCTTCGAGCAAGCCCTTACTTGGCCTCCTAGCCACTGAAATCCAGTGGATTTTCAGTGGTAGGTTTGCTGTTTTGAGGTTCAAAATTAGAGGGGGGTGACCCCCTCTCTCCTCGGTAGGTTTGATGCCCTTTTTGGCCTTACAAAGGGGCCAATATTTGCATACTTCTTGAGCTCAGTTTAGGCATTTTTCAGTGGTTTTTAGGACCTCCATAACCCATTTCTAGAGTTAGTTTTTCCATGTTAAGTGTCCTTGTTGCATGTGCTAAGTAACCCCTTGTATGGCCCTCTAAAGGAGCTCATCATTTTTGCATGCATTGGCTGCATTTCAATGGTTATTTGGGCATATTTTGACATGATTTGTTCACTGATTTTAGTTGGTTTGGTGAGATTCCATGCGCATCATATAGTTGTAATACAACTCATGCTTACTAGCCAATTTTGCATGTTGCCTTAGCTCTTCATGTGAACACTTTTTGGCCATACTTTGAACTAGAAATGTTCATGTTTTGGGACTTCCTTGGTTCTGTCTTTATGCTTCATAGTCAAATAATGCATGCTTTGTATAGCTATAAGTCAATACATGTGCCTAATTTTGAGTTTCGGGGCTCATCTCATGCATCGGGTGCCATATTTCCATGTTCCTGGACCATTTAGCATCATGTTGCAGTGCTGAAATTACATGTTTGTATGCCACCTTGCATCCCTTGCCATGCCTTGGTAGAGTGGCATTTGATGCCTTAGGTTAGGTCCTCGGTTTTGCGTGCATGTGTGCACGTTTTGATTGTCTCATTTTCATCTAATGGCCTTGATTTTGGCATGCTTATGAGCTATCCATGTTAGTTTAAGTCCATCATCACATGTTGTTGCATGCCATGTTTGCTTACATGTTTAGGTTCTTGGCGCCTAGTATACATTGCTCATTCGCATGTTCATGTTGCATACTTAGCCTCCATGCCTAGGTTGCATTTCATTGAGCATGCATCCCTTGCCTCTTGATCAAACATGATAGGGGTTGGGGCCCTTTCATGTGTTTTGTGCTTGCATTTCATTTGATATCGAAGTAGCACACTTGGCTTTTGGGCCATCATGCATTGAAATGCGTGATTGATGGCCCGAGGGTCGAGGGCCACACTTCCTTGAGTCCATTACATGATAGAGAGTGTGTCCGTGCATACATTTGCTTGAAAATTCCATGTCATACACTGCTTGCCCTCTGCTGCTGTCAACTGCAGGTTTCAGCATGAATAATTGGCCGGCCGGCAGTGTTTAGTGCTGACCGGCAAAACATGTTTAGCCGATAGCACCAGTTTTGGCTGATAGTACCATTCCCATGGCCGGTGGCATTTTGTTACGGCGGTGACAATCCGAGCACTCGGGAGTGATTCAGCGGTCTGAAATTTGTGTGACCCTCGGAGGGCATGGCGGTGTATGTGAGGCAACAATGCTATGGCAGCGAGTTTCCGGGCGAGACGAGTCAAGCATGCATCATCAAACATTTTTGAAGACGGGGCTGTGGCCATTTTAATTCTGCATTTAGTTTGTTAATTAAATAGGAATTCTATAATAATTAATTAAGTAGTTAGTTATTCATTCAGTTGTGTAAATATTTATTCGGACCCTCTGCGCGAGGGCAATATTGTAATAAGTGTGGGTGCATGTGTGCATGTCTTCCAACCCCCACTTCTTTCTCCCTTTTACTTATCTGCTTTTGATGGTTAGTATTAGGTCATATTTAATTTAGCATACCTTATGCTATGCATGCGTGCATCCATCCATTTGTATTGCATGCACCGAGCTCGGCGCATCATACTAACTGCATTGTATTTCAATTCCGAGTTGAATACGTGTTATCTGTCGCATTTCACATGCCATTCTTAGATTAGCCGAGCCTATTCTAGTTGCATCTTTGCATGTGTTGCATTAGCCATCTTAACATGAACTAGGATCATGCATTTGATTACTAACTAGTTTCTGTTTTGGCTTGGAGTACTCTGTAAGTTCTTTTGCTTTAGCATCCTTGCATGCGTGTGAGTGTTGCCATGATAGCATGATTACTATGAGGCTAATTGCTTATGTGATATAACTGCTTGAATGCTTGTGGATGGAGGTTGAATTACCTAAATTGGAATAATACACTAAAACTGTGAGTTTTAAGCCCACTAAATAGTGGCAAAACCATCTTTTCTAAAGCTCACTTAAGGGTGGCAAAACCTTCATCTTAGCCTACTTGTGAGTAGCAAACCATTTTCAAAACAAACATGCTATGTTTTGTTCCAATTTAGGCGATTTGGTCTATACTTGTTTGCTGTGCGCATGACATAGTAATTCTAGGCTAATAACCGGAATAAGAACACATAATGTTTTCAAAATAAGATATCATGGTTAGTAGAGGCCGATCTTTGATCGGGTGAGAGGAGTGCTCATAGTGACCTTCCCAATCGTACCCAAGTTCGAGCCAAGGCAACTTTGGTGATAGCGGACACGTGGCCTTTGGCACCGAGTCAGGGTTTTCTAAATTCCCCCATTAAAAATATTTAGGTGGCGACTCTGTATCTGGCAAAGCAGTCCATGTTTGGCACTTCTTTTCTAAAAATCTGTTTTCTCAAAACGATTTGCGATTTGGACTCTTTGGTTCAGATTTAGAACCGTGACAAATTGAGTCTGGCCCAAAAGCAACGTGAGGTCCCTCGCGGACTTATTCTGATTCTGGTGACTTCTTGGGGAGTTTAGAGAGTTTGACTTGAACTCGTGATATCCTCTTTTGACTACACTTATGTGTTTCTTTGCATTGCATGTGCATTGGTGCGCCTAGGACACCGTGTTGGCCATCTGCTATTCCTGAGCAGTTTGCCGGAGGCTTGACTTTGTCAAAGCATGCCATAAGGCTGACCGGTTGCAGGCTCTGCCAGTATGGGAACACAAACCCCGGTTTTACCGGGGCACCCTTTTCGACCATTCGACCTAGTGCATATTCGGAATCCATAGTGACCATTCCAAACTAGGACAGGTTGCTTACCCGATATAGGTTGTTTGAAACCGCTGCGTGCGTAATGAAACCCTAGCTCCTGACAAAATAGGACAGGGAAACCCTACCCCAACATAGGGGTGTTTGGCTCTCTTGCTCGCTATGTGCTTTTAGAGTGTCTCAATAGGAATGTATGTATCAGTTTCCAAGTCTGGGTATTAAGCTTTGAGGCATCGGTATTTGGGGAATCGGTTTTACGAGGTATCGGTTCTGAAATTTTGGGGCGAAATTGATGAGGACACAATCATCCTATTATGCTCATATCGATTTGGTGAAATTGAAATTTGAGATCTTGCATGTTTTCTTCTTTTGCAAGGTAGTCTTGGAACCATAGCTTCAGAAGGCTTCGATATGCCCCGGGTGCATTGGACTTATGTTGATAGACTTTGTCAGGTCAGAGATTCAGTTCAAGGGCAATCAGTGTTCCTTTGCCAAAGGCGGGGTGGAAAGGTCGGTCAGGCACAAACCACCAGTACAGCAGCTACCAGCTCAGTGGTCTTTGAACAGCCAGGTTGAGATTTCGAGTCTACTGCAGAGATAGATATACCGATAGATCAGTTAGATCAGGGCAGTATGGCAGGAATCGAAGAAATGATGCGTCAGCTGCAGGAGAGCATGAGAACCATGCAAGAGGATGCCTTTCGTCAGCGAATTGCCAAGCAATGAGCCGTCGTCATGGCCCAACAGCGAGCTAATCACCGGACTCAGCGACAAGCGAGCATCGCTACACCAAGCTCCTCCCTACCAAGAGTTCCAATACCCGAGGCGGCGAATGTCGAGAATGTCAAGGAAGATCTGAGACATCCCAATGTCGGCTCCGCCCCTATTCTACCACAACTATCCAAGGCACCCACTTCTATCAATCAATGGACTCTCCTTTGAGTTTGAGGTGGACCCTCTGACATTGAAAGTGAGCAAGCTTGAAAAGATGTTCAAGAAATCTCGAGGTGTGAAGTCCATTCGGACATTGATGATGGGTATACCGATTTGTGGTATTGACTGATTTAAGATGCCACAAATTGACCGATTTGATGGATCAGGATCCCATGGTGCATCTCCGTTTGTTTTCGGACATACTAAGGCCGATGGGCCTCACCAGACTACAGAAGCTTTCATTGTTCGGCCGGACCCTGTCGGGTGTGGCGGCTATCTGGTATGCAAAATTGGAAGATGATGTCAAGAGGAATTGGGATGAGATGGCGAGGCTTTTTGTCGCTCAATATTCTATAATACGCAAATCGAGATTACGACCCGTGATCTCGAGACAACAAGGCAGGAGCCTAAGGAAAGTTTCTCTGAATTCGTAACCCGCTGGAGGGCCAAGGCCTCAATGATGACCATTAGGCCAATGGACAAGGATCAAATACGAATGGTTGTGCGCAACCTCCAACCCAAGCTAATCTGAAAATGATCGTGCTCCCCTTCCCTACCTTTTGATTTACATGAGATGGGAGTCTGGTCGAGGATGCCATGAAGCGGGCCTTATTGACCGGAGAGAAGGAAGCGGCCTAGGCGGGCATTTTCCGCGATTCAAATGCGACCACCAGTGGTGATGCGGCCGCAAGATCTTCTGAAGTGGGCATGGTCACCACCACCACATCAAAAAAGCTACCCCATTCACCGGTGCATCCGGAAGTAGCTCACAGAAAACCAAATATCCACCTCGAGTCAAGAGGGCTTTTACCCCACTTTATATGCCTTTGTCAAAGGCTCTAGAGGTCTTAATCCAGAAAGGACATCTGAAACCATTGGAACAACGGCCTCTACCTGATCCTCTCCCTCCAAAGCATGACCAGACTAAGTGTTGTGCGTACAATCAACAAACCGGTCATGAGACCGATATTTGCTTTAAATGCGCGCCATGATGTACAAGATTTGTTTGACAACAAGGTCATTGCCGCTTCGGCAAAGTCTATCACCACGGATCGATGAACTTGGGGATAATGTGAATATGTGATCGAGGGACGAACCACCTGCGGGCGACACTCAGTTTACTCCAGATGTGGCGTTTGGCACGCACTGTTTTGAGCATTTGCGAATGCTAGTTTTGTACTTTTTGACTTGGGTATTGGATCAGTCTTGTCATTTTGTATTGAGTCAATCTTTTCATACTGAGTCAGTCGGGTCTGTCTTGTTGTATCAAGTCAGTCCTGTTTTGTTATTGTCGGGTGATTTCGGGGGTGTTACCTGGAACATCACTTGCTTGTTTTGTGTTTGTCTTTTTGCTTTCTTTTGAGTCTGTTTCTGCCCTGGAGCCAGTTATGCCAACAGATCTGAATGAAACAGCAGTGATTTTCACACTCTTGTGTTTGCTTCTGCCTTGCGCCAGTTGTGCCAGAAGTTTTGAATGAAACGGCAGTGCTTTTCACTTGCTCTTTTGTGCCTTGAACTCATTGTATTGACCTAAGTTTGTTTTTAAAAAACTTTTTTGAACATTGTGGTAAAAGCGAAGAGGAAGGAATTCCTCGGGATTTGAAAAAATTTGATCAAGTGAGAGAAAGAGGGGCATGCTAAGCACTTAATGATTGAGATCATGCTTGTTAGAGTGAGTACTGAGAAGGATCCTGGCTTGATCTAGATTGGTTTCGCATTGTCTTCAGCGCGAGCGACTAGTCGCTTTCTTAAAAAATTTCAAAAAATGTTTTGCGCTGTCCTGCGAAGACCTGTGTGGAATCGCTCTTGAGATTGTACAGCTTAGGATCGCTCTCAGCCTCAAGACTCAACCCCCCCTGGTTTCAAACCTTGACCTTGACTTCAGAACGTTCAACGATCAACTACAATGTGAGGCCTGTGTGGCCAGATTTGAAGCAGCCCACGAACCAGGGGCAAGAAAGTCAAAGGAAGCTTGCGAAGCTAGATCAAAAGCCCTCGAACTAGGGGCGAAAAAAATGTCAGATATGCTCGAAGAGCCGAAGATGGATCATCCTGCAAATCAATGAAGACTGGCAAGATGCCAAATCCTGAAGGAAGAAAGAAGAAAGTTTTCTTTGAAGGACAAGCGAGTTCCTATCCACAACACTAGGGGCAAATTGAGCCCCATTGGATGGACTTCTACATCGTCGTGAACAGCGACCATTCTCTTGGATCCGGATGACTTCAGATCTCAAAACCATTTGACATGGACAAAGCTACACTTTTACCCTTGAGAGGCTCATTTGGGCGAAAACCGAAAGGCGACCAGGCAAAAGTTAGAGCAAAGAAAAAAAGAAAGAAAAAATGCAAAGATAGAAAAAATGAATAAAGAAAAATAAAAATTGAAAAGATGAAAAAGAAAAAGTAGAAAAGAAATGAAAAGAATTGAAAAGAAAAGAAAAACAAAGCTCACAAGGGTGTAAAACCGGGAGAGCAGCCTTGGCACAAGTTAGAGCGCAAAAGGTGAGGTTAATACCCGAGTGTGGCTTACCCCGAACTACGTGACGCATGATTCCCATCTTTGGGATATGAAGGCAACTTCATTTTGAAGTCCAGCCGCAAAACACTTCAATTACGATTGTGTCCATGTATGTGTTTTGATTAACTTTGCCTTCTCTATGTCGAGAGTTTGGTTGTGACCTTCACTATGAAGATCGATTACAACGCACTTTGCGCCGTTTCAAACAAGGGCAACTTTCCGTTGCCATTCAATACGCTTGTGATTGCCGTTCAAACAAGGGGCAATTTTCAGTTGCCATGCAGCCCTCTTCAAGCAAGGGGCAATTTTCCTTTCGATCCGAGGTTGTGCATCTCAAGAGTAGGTTTCGTGCTCGTTGAGCAATGACCGTTTGCAAAAATAGTTTTTGAGAATTTTTACTGAGGTTGACTAATTCTCTTGAAAATTATTCCATTTTTCTAAAACTGGACCATTTTCTTGGACCCAAAAAGGAAAATTTTCAGTACTCATAACCTGACTTGCATGATTTCAAATCAAAAATCGAACAAGCATGTTAATCTAACTTTCATTTTGGTCAAAATTGTTTTAGTAAAAAGCCAAAAACAAAAAATGGTCAAAATGATGAAATAGGGACACAGTTGAGTCAGGTGTTCTGTCTTTTCCCCGTCGTCAGCTACTCGCCAGAAGGGCACTCTACCTGCCAAGAAGGGCACAACTGAGGTTAACAACAAAAGGGCTGAAAGCTCTCAACATCCTCCAAGCAACGAGGCATCAAATCAAGTGCGAAGCACGAATTGGAATGGATCAAGATGTTTCACTTCCTCATCTGGACAGATCTAACCACGTCCAAACTCCCCAGCAGGGCATCATCAACTGATGTTAGCTGCAGATTTGCTACACACCCAGTTATAGCGCAGCCCCTCTGTGAAAGAAACTCACTGTTGTGAACAAGAAAAAGAGTCTGGTAGAATACCAAGGGCAAGAGCCCACAACTTCCTGCTTATCCATTAACCACCCAGGAGAGGGATAAAAAATGAGAGATTGAAGAATAGAGAGACGTGCGCTGAGAGAAAAAGTGAGGAAAAGGGCTTTCTCAGAAAAACAGAGCCTGAGGGCCGAGTGATGTGAGAATCACAAATAAGAAAGGATGGAAAACAATACCCGGAGAAACAGGCCCCCTGTGCATATTTGAGTCTTGTGTTTTGTTGTGTTTTGTTTGTCTCGATTCTTGCTTTGAGTCGTTTCAAGTGTCTGTGTTTGTGTCTAGGTTGTTTACCTTTTGTTTTCCGTTATTGAGTCTTTTTCGCTGTGTTCAGTTGTAGGCCCAATACCCGGTCGAGAACTCATTTCTCAACTTCAAAAAATCATCTTGTGCTCCGAGTGCCGTGCCATTCTCCACATTTGTGCAAAACAATATTTGTTCTTTCATAAAACCGCAGGGTTCAACCCAGGTCATGTGAGAACAGTAGAACCAGGACCTATCTGAAGCTATAGTGGTTCCAGACTGCAAGGCAAAAGCAAAAGAGGAAAATGTCAGGTATCTGAGTTTGTTTCAACTTCAGTAAGTTCCGAGACTACATTCTGTGTGTACCTCTTCCGGTCTTGCCAATGCTCCGAAGTATGAGTGTGCCTCTACCTCAAGCTCAAGATCAAGTCTGCTTCAAGCCAGAATGGCGATCAGAAGTGCTCTCCTCGAGTACCGTTTCGTGCTAGGGACATCTTGGCTGTGTTTGTAATGAGTTCCTAGGAGAGCAACTGAGATGGTGAAAACTAGAGTTCGAATGGCCCATGCCTAGAATGCAAAGGTTCGGAATTTCCAAGACTAAAGTCTGGTTTAAATCCCCAGGGGTGTGTCCCTGGCTTGAAATCTGTATGGAATCCCCATAGGTTGAGATAGCGTGTATGCACCTCAATTCTAGATACTGAACCAACCTAGTCTGTCACCCTGTTGGAGAATAGGGAAAGTTGTGAATATGATCAGGAAGAAAGGCAGCATCCAAAGTGTTCCACGTGAAGAACCCTTGTCAGTATTTCAGAGCCTTTGTACTGTAAGTTGAAGGTAAGTGTTCGAAGAGCACAAGGGAAGATCCCCATCAGAGAAGAGCGGTTCACTGCCACTCACCTCCTGAGGTGCTTTCTAAAGTGCTGCTTTGCCCATTTATTGCTTTCCTTAAGCATCATGCATTGTACCTATCAAGTTTCTTTCTCATTCATGCACGATATTGTATGTACGGTTCATTCAAAGAAGTTCCGTTTGAGATCATTTATTAGTGTATCAATCACACCTCATTCACCCTTAGTATATCTATCACACTTTCTTTATTCACTTAGTGTATCAATTACACTCTAACTCATTTAGTGTATCAATCACACTTCATTCATTTTGTGCATCTATTACACACATTCTCATTTTGTGTATCTATTACGCACATATTCACTTTTTTGTATCTATCACACACATTCTCATTTTCTGTATCTATCACACGTATTCTCATTTTCTGTATCTATCACACACATCCTCATTTTGTGTATCTATCATGCACATATTCACGTCATTATCTTTTGTGTATCCATCACACCTGTTCACTTAGTGCATCTATCACACTTCGTGTTCACATTTAGTATATCAATCATACTCTGTTCACTAAGTGCATCTATCACACTTCGTGTTCACATTTAGTATATCTATCATACTTTGTTCACTAAGTGCATCTATCACACTTCGTGTTCACATTTAGTATATCAATCATACTTTGTTCACTAAGTGCATCTATCACACTTCGTGTTCACCTCTAGTATATCCATCATACCTTGTTCACTAAGTGCATCTATCACACTTCGTGTTCATATTTAGTATATCTATCATACTTTGTTCACATAGTGCATCTATCACACTTTGTGTTCACCTTTAGTATATCTATCATACTTGTTCACTAAGTGCATCTATCACATTTCGTGTTCAGCTTTAGTATATCTATCATACTTTGTTCACTTAGTGCATCTATCACACTTTGTGTTCACCTTTAGTATATCCATCATACTTTGTTCACTAAGTGCATCTATCACACTTTGTGTTCACCTTTAGTGTATCAATCACACTTCATTTACACTTGTTCACTAAGTGCATCTATCACACTTTGTGTTCACATTTAGTATATCAATCATACTTTGTTCACTAAGTGCATCTATCACACTTTGTGTTCACCTTTAGTATATCAATCATACTTTGTTCACTAAGTGCATCTATCACACTTTGTGTTCATATTTAGTATATCTATCATACTTTGTTCACACAGTGCATCTATCACACTTTGTGCTCACCTTCAGTATATCCATCATACTTGTTCACTGAGTGCATCTATCACACTTTGTGTTCATATTTAGTATATCAATCATACTTTGTTCACTAAGTGCATCTATCACACTTTGTGTTCACATTTAGTATATCATACTTTGTTCACTAAGTGCATCTATCACACTTCATGTTCACCTATTATGTATCCATCACACTTGTTCACTAAGTGCATCCATCACACTTCGTGTTCACCTATTATGTATCCATCACACTTGTTCACTTAGTGCATCTATCACACTTTGTGTTTGCCTTTTGTGTATCCATCACACTTTGCTCACTTCACCCTTTGTGTATCAATCACACTTTGTTCATATAGTGTATCTATCACACACTCGCTTTGTATCTATCACACTATGCCTACTTTGTGTATCAATCGCACACGCTCGCTTTGTGTATCAATCACACACATTCACTTTGTGTATCCATCACACACGTTCGCTTCGTGTATCTATCACACATGCACACTGTATTCGCAGTGAGAATTGCAATAATTCTCTTACATCCTTTTTGCATTGTAATGTAGCTTGGCTTCTACTTGCTTAAAACTGTTGCATTGTTATGCTTCGTTACAACTTTCTTTGCATGATCATAAGTTATGTTCGGCATTGTGCATATCCTTTGTATCTTGCCTCTGCCTGCCGGCACATCTCTTTATTATCTTGCTTGTTTGTCTAAGTCTTCGGCCTTGTCAAAAATGCGTCGTCTCTGGAATTTGACATTCACTCCCGTCATTTCATGACTTACGAGTTCTGTCAAAGAGGGGCAACTGTAGACACCCCATTTTTGACCGCCCTTAAGACTTGGGCACTACTGATGGTTTACTTGGTGGAGAAAGGTGTGCAGGGCAAAGGTCCAGTTTCTTTGGCAAGGAGAGAGACAAATCTCAACTTCACACCCCATTTTTTACCAAAGTTATTTTGGATGGTTTTTAAACCTTAAAACCCTCTCTTTCAAAACATTTTTGAAATAAAGTTTCTACAATGTTCCGAGGCTCACATTTTGTCAAATAATGCGCTTTTCGATAAACCGAGCAAGGACAAAGTGGAAATGAATGAAAGAGAGATGAAATCTTTGAAAAATCTTTCAAAACACCTTACTTAGGGGTTTGAAGATGAAGAAAAGAGGAGAAGAGGGGAGAAAACAAGTTGGAGAAGAAGTTCGGCATGAATCCGGGTGGAAGAGAGTCGGCGACCCTCATTGAATCGGGCCTATTCATCTGCATACTTGGATTTCAGCTATGAGGCCACCACCATTGGAAATCTTACTTAGGGGCTTCATTTTGCACTCAAGAATCTCCTAAAGCCAAGTCCGGGTGGGGAGATATGGTTCGTTGAAGTAGGGGATCAGTTCGATTGGATCGAATCTGCGCGGCTTCACCAAAAAGGGCATAACTTTTTGCACAGGAGGAATTTTAATGCAAGGTTTGCGGCATTGGAAAGCTAACTTCTGGGGCTTCACTCTGGACACCACTGGCCACTTTTTGGCCTTAACAGCACCTATCGGCCATCAATTTGGCCGGCCGGCCAAATAAATGAAAAAAGTAACCCGGCCAAATATTTGGCCGATTGCCTCCTTTTCTAGGCGATACCACTTCTTTGCCTTTTTCAAGCATAATGCATGCCAGGTGTGCCGGTGGGTGCACAAACCCTCTCCCGTGCATAAGTGTGGTTGTTTTGCCCCTTTTGCACCCTTTTGTTCTTGGTTCTTGAGGGAGGTTGGACCTTTGTCTTAGCTTCCTCAAGCTTGCACCTGTCGGCTTCCTCGGAAGCCTTGGCCCCTTGCCCCTTTGCCCCTTTTCTTGTTTAGCTTCTTTGAGAAGCTTCAAGCCATTCCATTGCCTATATAAGCAAACCCTCTCCTTCTTTGAGATGGTTCAGCAAAAACTAGACCTAGGGCATATATATCTGATATATATACACCCTCTCTCTCTATATATCTCCCTCTCTCTCTACATTTGTGTGTTAGAGGGTTCAAAAGGGGCTTGTTCTTGGCCTATTGCACCACACCTCATAGCCGTACACCACCACCATTGGATTGAGGTTCTTGGGAGGGTTTCTTGAGCTCTAAAAGCTGGTTTTTGGCCCCTGAAATTGCTGATCTCGAAATTGGTCTTCAAGGGTAAGTTTCTTCCCCTTTTTAGCACTTTCTTATACCTCATTTTAGCCTATCTTGCATGCTGTTTTGAGCTTAACTATAAACTGAAAAAAGTTTTGTATTTGCATGTTTCAGATGTTTGTTTAAGACTATTTTGGTGTTGGAGGTCATCTCCTCCCTTGCATGCTTGTTTTGGCCTTGTTTTGTGCTATTCTTTGAGACCTTGAGCAAGCCCTTGCTTGGCCTCCTAGCCCTTGAAATCAGTGGATTTTCGATGGTAGGTTTGCTTTTTGAGGTCAAAATCAGAGGGGGGTGACCCCCTCTCTCCTCGGTAGGTTTGATACCCTTTTTGGCCTTACAAAGGGGCCTATATTTGCATACTTCTTGAGCTCGGTTCAGGCATTTTTCAGCGGTTTTTAGGACCTCCATAACCCATTTCCAGAGTTAGTTTTTCCATGTTAAGTGTCCTTGTTGCATGTGCTAAGTAACCCCTTGTATGGCCCTCTAAAGGAGCTCATCATTTTTGCATGCATTGGCTGCATTTCAGTGGTTATTTGGGCATATTTTGACATGATTTGTTCACTGATTTTAGTTGGTTTGGTGAGATTCCATGCGCATCATATAGTTGTAATACAACTCATGCTTACTAGCCAATTTTGCATGTTGCCTTAGCTCTTCATGTGAACACTTTTTGGCCATACTTTGAACTAGAAATGTTCATGTTTTGGGACTTCCTTGGTTCTGTCTTTATGCTTCATAGTCAAATAATGCATTCTTTGTATAGCTATAAGTCAATACATGTGCCTAATTTTGAGTTTCGGGGCTCATCTCATGCATCGGGTGCCATATTTTCATGTTTCGTTACCATTTAGCATCATCTTGCAGTGCTGAAATTACATGTTTGTATGCCACCTTGCATCCTTGCCATGCCTTGGTAGAGTGGCATTTGATGCCTTAGGTTCGGTCCTCGGTTTGCGTGCATGTGTGCACGTATTTCGATTGTCTCATTTTCATCTAATGGCCACTAATTTTGGCATGCTTGCGAGCTATCCATGTTAGTTTAAGTCCATCATCACATGTTGTTGCATGCCATGTTTGCTTACATGTTTAGGTTGCGCGCCTAGTATACATTGCTCATTCGCATGTTCATGTTGCATACTTAGCCTCCATGCCTAGGTTGCATTTCATTGAGCATGCATCCCTTGCCTCTTGATCAAACATGATAGGGGTTGGGACCCTTTGATGTGGTTTGTGTTTGCATTTCATTTGATATCAGTTGCACACTTGGCTTTTGGGTCATCATGCATTGAAATGCATGATTGATGGCCTCGAATTCGAGGCCACACTCCCTTGAGTCCATTACATGATAGAGTGTGTCCGTGCATACATTTGCTTGAAAATTCCATGCCATACACTGCTTGCCCTCTGCGGATGTCAACTGTAGGTTTCAGTAAGAATAATTGGCCGGCTGGCAGTGTTTAGTGCCGACCAGCAAAACATGTTTAGTCGATAGCACAAGTTTTGGCCGATAGTACCATTCCCATGGCCGGTGGCATTTTGTTACGGCGGTGACAATCCGGAGCACTTCGGTGATTCAAAGCAGTCTGAAATTTGTGTGACCCTCGGAGGCGAGGCGATTAAAGAACCTTGATGCTATGGCAGCGAGTTTCCGAGCGAGACGAGTCAAGCATGCATCATCCAAACATTTTGAAGACGGGGCTGTGGCCATTTTAATTCTGCATTTAGTTTGTTAATTAAATAGGAATTCTATAATAATTAATTAAGTAGTTAGTTATTCATTCAGTTGTGTAAATATTTATTTCGGTCCCTCCGAGTGAGGGCAAATTTGTAATAAGTGTGGGTGCATGTGTGCATGTCTTCCAACCCCCACTTCTTTCTCCCTTTTACTTATCTGCTTTTGATGGTTAGTATTAGGTCATATTTAATTTAGCATACCCTATGCTATGCATGCGTGCATCCATCCATCTGTATTGCATGCACCGGGCTCAGCGCATCATACTAACTGCATTGTATTTCAATTTCGAGTTGAATACGTGTTATCTGTCGCATTTCATATGCCATTCTTAGATTAGCTGAGCCTATTCTAGTTGCATCTTTGCATGTGTTGCATTAGCCATCTTAACATGAACTAGGATCATGCATTTGATTACTAACTAGTTTACGTTTTGGCTTGGAGTACTCTGTAAGTTCTTTTGCTTTAGCATCCTTGCATCGTGTGAGTGTTGCCATGATAGCATGATTACTATGAGGCTAATTGCTTATGTGATATAAGCTTGAATACTGTGGATGGAGGTTGAATTCCCTAAATTGGAATAATACACTAAAACTGTGAGTTTAAAGCCCACTAGACAGTGGCAAAACCATCTTTTCTAAAGCTCACTTAAGGGTGGCAAAACCTGCATCTTAGCCTACTTGCGAGTAGCAAACCATTTTCAAAACAAACATGCTATGTTTTTTTCCAATTTAGGCGATTTGGTCTATACTTGTTTGCTGCGTGCATGCCATAGTAATTCTAGGCTAATAACCGGAATAAGAACACATAACGTTTTCAAAATAAGATATCATGGTTAGTAGAGGCCGATCTTTGATCGAGGCGAGAAGTGCTCATAAGTGACCTTCCCAATCGTACCCAAGTTCGAGCCAAGGCAACTTTGGTGATGGCGGACACGTGGCCTTTGACACCGAGTCAGGGTTTCCTAAATTCCCCCATTAAAAATATTTAGGTGGCAACTCTGTATCTGGCAAAGCAGTCCATGTTTGGCACTTCTTTTCTAAAAATCTATTTTCTCAAAACGATTTGCCAGATTTGGACTCTTTGGTTCAGATTTAGAACCGTGACAAATTGAGTCCGAACTGTAACCCGTGAGGTCCCTCGCGGACTTGTTACATACTCTTATGAAGCTTTAAAAAAGGAATATGAGGGCTTTTCTCTTAATGGATAAGCCCACCACGGTTGAGGTCTTATAGGCCTCTTTAATGTCCTTACAGGACAATTGACTGTATTGTAATCATGTAAATAATGATTACTCCCATATCCTTGATTCGTGTAAAAATGATACGATCAGTGAGGCATGCGATTGCATGCCTTACTTCTTATTTCAATATTAGTGAATTAAGGTAAATCCCGCTAAATACTCTTATGAGGCAAGTGTTTTACACTTACTGCTAATTTGAACAGAATGTCTAACGGTGCACTTTAATTTACAAACTACAAGAAACTATGTATTTATTTCTAAATAAGATGAGACAAACAACATATAAAATAGTAAAGTAGAATTTGTCTTTTTTTTGTACTTAAAAAAAACATAATAATAATTATGTTAATATAAGAAAATTTGTTGGATGGTCTTTTTTTTTAAAAAAAAAAAAAAACATAAATAGGTTTTTTGGCGTATTGGAAATTTTGAGACCTCTGAGAATTTTCCCAAAATTTTAGGGCCTTTGCACAATTTTGAGTTCTAAAGCACATGCTTTCAAACCCCATTCTTTGAGCACTAAGGGCTTTCAAGTTCTTTGGTGGTGTTCCCAAAAGCTTGATAGTAGCATTGGCTCCTATCGGTTCTAGCTCCTTTTGCACATTTCTCTTCAAGTTCCTTTATTATTTCGGCTCTCTTCTCCGCTTCTTACGAAAGAATGCACACTCTCTTTTCAACTCATCATGGGCACTAAGAAAAAAGGTTCTTTTCGTTCTCACAAGTGTTGAGTTTGTCAAGCAGGAGGCTTTGTCCATGATGAGGGTTCCCATTCAAGGAATCTTTTTCTTCCTAACATTTCTTGTTTTTTTTTTTGATAAATTTTTCTTCCTCACATTTCTTTAGATTTGAAGTGAATACAAAATTCTTCTTTGTGAAATTCTTGCATTCCTTGTACATCTTCTCGTGGGTTTCCTCAAAATCTTCTTTTTCATTATCGGAGGACTCATCATTAGAGTTCTTGGGAAGATCCTTTTTAGCAACCAATGTCTTTTCATCGAGGTTGTATGAAATGCCATGAATGAGCTTGCCTCATCTTTCCTTTTACTTGACTTCGCTTTCATCATCTCAAGTAACAACGAGCACTTTCCTTATGTTTTTCTTAGAGGGACACTCAAGAACAATATGACCAAGACTACCACATTCATAACATTTAACTTCTTGGAATATAGAATTAGACTTGTCAGATTTTACAAAAAAAATTTAGTTTCTCATTCCCTTTTTCTTTAGAAGTTGAATCATTGAGATTTAACGTTTTTTTATTTCAATATTTTTTTCTTTTCTTTTCTTTTTTTGTTTTGTTTTTGTTTTGTTTTTTGTGAACAATGCCAA